>CM068373.1:144698049-147098049 GCA_034769895.1 Magicicada septendecula
ACAGACAGACAGACAGACAGACAGACAGACAGACACACAGACACACAGACACTTTTCGGAAAACGACTTTTTTTAATGTTTTGAGTGTAGTAGAATCAGAATCTGCAATAATCTCGAACACGATTTTTTTTGCCATCACCATACTTCCATTCCTTAAGGAATATGGAAGTAAAAATTACCCTTGATAAAAAACCGTTGCAGGTAAACTACCCCTTTCCCTTAACTGATCTTCACCAAAAATGATAGGTCTTGAGAACTCTGCAATTCAGGGCTGTATGCAAAATATTATATGATTTTGTTTGAATTTGCGGCTGTTATCGTTTGCCATACCAAATAACCTTGATAAAACAAAAAACGTGGCCGGTAAACTACCTCTTTCCCTTAAACGATCTTCACCAAATACAATAGGTCTTTAGTACTCAAGAAATCAGGGCTGTATGCAAAAACGTATTTGATTATGTTTGAATTTGCGGCTGTTATCGTTTGCCATAGAAAATACCCTTGTTAAAACATAAAACGTTGCAGGTAAACTACCCCTTTCCCTTAACCGATCTTTACCAAAATCAACAGATCTTGAGAACCCTACAATTCAGGGCTGTATGCGAAGCATTATTTGATTCTGTTTGAATTTGCGGCTGTTATCGTTTGCCAAACAAACAAAATTACCCTTGATAAAAAAAAACCGTTGCAGGTAAACTACCCCTTTCCCTCAATCGATCTTCACCAAAAACAATAGGTCGCGAGTACTTACAAATCAGGGCTGTATGCAAAAAATTATTTGATTCTGTTTGAATTTGCGGCTGTTATCGTTTGCCATAGAAAAAAATCTACAGACAGACACACAGACACTTTTCGAAAAATGACTTTTTTTCATGTTTTGAGTGTAGTACAATCATATTCTGCAATAATCTCGAACACGATTTTTTTGCCATCACCATACTTCCATTTCCTTAAGGAACATGGAAGTAAAAAACCAGCGCAGTATAAATCGTAGATTCAGAGAACTGCAAATCGTAACAATAGAAGACAAAGAAAGAGAAGAAACACAAAGATAGAAATTCTGTAGATATTTACGCGACAACAAAAAATATGTTGCCGACTCACACAAATTTTTATAGCTCAAATACTGGCGCCCAGAATTTAACTGAATAATGTTACCCACAACTAATTATTCCTGATAAAAAAAATTCATTTACACGATACGCATAAATAAATTTGAAACGAGCAATATAAGGTGGATGTATGAAATTTGCTTTCGTAACACTGCTAAAACGCTACACACTGTACTAGCCGACAACAACGCTGGGCGAGGGGCGTGGAGGTGACAGGGAGAAGCAGTGAAAGTGAGTGACCTTGACGGTACTACTTCCATGCAGTTAACTCTAGTGTACCACTATTTTTACTTCCATGTTCCATAAGGAAATGGAAGTATGGTCATGGCGAAAAAAATCGTGTTTGAGATAACGGCTGATTCTGATTGTACTACCCTCAAAACATGAAGAAAAGTAATTTTCCCAAAAAGTGTGTGTGTGTGTGTGTGTGTGTGTGTGTGTGTGTGTGTGTGTGTGTGTGTGTGTGTGTGTGTGTGTGTGTGTGTGTGTGTGTGTGTGTGTGTGTGTGTGTGTGTGTGTGTGTGTGTGTGTGTGGAATTTTTTCTATGGCAAACGACAACAGCAGCAAATTCAAATAGAATCAAATAATTTTTTGCATATTGCCCTGAATTGCAGAGTACTCAAGGCCTATTGTTTTTTGTAAAGATCGGTTAAGGGAAAGGGGTAGTTTACCTGCAACGTTTTATGTTTTAACAAGGGTAATTTTATCTATGACGAATGATAACTGCCGTAAATTCAAACTGAATCAATAATTTTTTGCAGACATCCCTGAATTGCAGAGAACATATGACCTTTTGATTTTGGTGAAAATCAGTTAAGAGAAAGGGGTAGTTTACCTGCAACGTTTTAAGTTTTAACAAGGGTAATTTTTTCATGACAAACGATAACTGCCGTAAATTCAAACAGAATCAAATAATTTTTTACATATGTGCCTGAGTTGTAGAGCTTCAAGGCCTATTACTATTAATTTTGGTGTAGATTACAGGGAAAGGGTAGTTTACCTGCAACGTTTTATGTTTTAACAAGAGTACAGTACTTAATTTTGATAAATAAAGGATCCTGATAAGATCATAATAATCCACTGTAGAAACGTAGATGAAAATCTATAAATGAAGAGGCTAGTTGGACGGGGTGGGGGTAATTTTCTATAAATGAAAATGATAGTTGAAGGGGGTGGGGATAATTTTTATTTATGTCATGTGTACTACGTTATCGGCAACAAAGAAGTAGTTTGTTGTTAAAATTCCTTCCTGGGCTGTTTGGGCTTGATCCAATGTTTTCTACAAAACCAGACGTTTTGGCATTGCTATCGACTGCCATCATCAGTAAAAATTGAGTGCACTATTGTGAGGTGGTATACGTTAGTGATCACAGTACTGTGGTTAAGGCTGAAGAAAGAAGTCATTTCTATGGAAATAGTTCATTTCGAAAAGTATTTTAAATATAAATCTTAGAACATGGAAGTCATGTATGGTTCTCCATACCGATATTTTTAATATTAAATAACAAAATTTTAGATTTTATCAATTTGATTTTATTAATGCGTCGATTACCGTTTCTTCACTAAAGTGCATTTTAAATCAGGACTTTGTGGATTGTGTACCGTCCATGTCATTGCACAAACGGTAACAACATGGGAGCGGGATTTGGGGGGTGCAAGGGTGGGACCCTGCCCCCCCCCCCCAATATCTATCAGATAAATTAAAAATCGGTGAGCAGTGAGCAGTAAAAATCAGGCTTTTTGCAGTATTTGACAAGGCACTGGAAGGCTTTTAAAATATACTTTTCTTATGTAGTTTAACTTATTCAAGCTACGCTATATGTAATGTTGAGATAACCACTAGGTAAAATAAAGAACTTCCCCAGGAATTATGACATCCACTGCTTGATTAACCATCTTGGAGGCCCTTGGGCAGTAAAAAACCAAGGTCCCCTCCAGATTATTTAAGTTTTTCATATTTGTGTGCAGCATGTGTTTACACACGTTTACGGATGTGTATGTGTCTTGTGAAGGGCTAGCAAAAAATATAACCTCCGAATGGGCAGATAGACGAGCAGAAAGGCGGGCTAGAGAGCCTATCTTTCTGTGTGATGGAAGATGTTTTCATGTACAATCGAGTAATTTTTCTAAGCTTTTGAATAATGTCATCAACACACGACGAAGAACCACATATCCAAATTGAAATTACTTATTGATAATGTGTCTGCATTATATTACTAATGAAATTAATGCTAATTATACTTCATACCTATCAATGAATACTATCCTTATTTCCACCTTAACGTAACATCCAGTTGTCTTTAAATAAGTAAATTACCTTACACCGTCTGAAGTGTCCTTCGGCTGCTATAAATTAGTTTCACAAACAAACTATTCAGTACACCTCTGCACAGGCCCGCGCCGTACATAAGTGCAAAGTTGTGCGGTGCACGACGGCGCCGAGGTGCCGGGGGCGCCGAAAGGCCTCAAAACCCAAAAGTAAAAAAAAAGTAATATACCTACCTAACAAACAAAAAATCATTCGTCAAAGCAAAATTTAGAATGATGAAATACAAAAAAGAATTGCAAGCTATTACATTGTTCTTTATTTAGTTAGTTATTTGTTATTTATTACTTAGGAAATACACTTATTCGCCAAACCTCAGCGAAACACACCTACAAATGCGAAGCTATTGTTTGTGTCGCGCACCCACCTATCAACGCGCAGCGCGCGAACCGAGGCGATATTACCGGGGGAATAAGGAGAAATTCAAGATAAAGAACTACGTGTTTATGTCTGGAGAATGCCGTAATGAATACAATTCTCAGAATGAATTGAATTCTGTTTACGTTTGCGACCGTAGCCTGCTAAGCCAGTCTCTACTCTCTAACCTTTAAGCAAATCGAGTCCAGTATGAACGTACCCTGAGCGCTACATCGGTCGCGACTTTATTGGTTGCCCAATGCCCAATAATAAACTTAACGTCAAACGTGAAAAGGTGCATGAGTGGAAAGATATTTTTTTTGAAACCTTATTTTTTTGTAGTTTTACAGACTTTATAGTGGTGTGTTTTGTGTTCTGAAAATCTTTTATTCATTAAGGTGAGTTCAGCTACAATTTATTTTTTATTTTAGATTTAAGTATTAAAAGCCAAAAACTTTCATCTCAAAAGTCATTTTATTATTGACATTTTTTGTTTGATTATGTAAACATCATTGTTGATTGACGCAAGTTCATTAATCGATAAATACTAATAACAATATTTTTAACAATTTTCATAAGTTTTAATTTTTATAAATTTTGAAATAAGTATAATAAGTTGATACAATACTTTCCGAGTTTGAGACGTTGAAACATTTCCATAAACAATTGAGAGGCGTTTTACGTACATTTTTTATATACGTACTTAATAGAAACAAATAATTCCACGATCATGTTAAGTAGACTTTGCGTATATTAGCTCCAAATTATGTTTAAAACACATAAACGTATGTCGAAACAAATATTTTGTCAATAGTTGTAACCTTTATAATTTTAAATATTAACTAACTTTAAGTATTAACTTTTGTTAAGTTTTCTTAACGTTTTTCGATGTATCACTAAATGTATTACAAGACTATATGAAAAATTCATTTTTGGAAAAATTGTAGATTTGCAAAGAAAATTTTGCAAAAACACCCCTCAATTTATCATTTTGTTTACTTATGTATTAATTTTTTTACAGTCTATAGGATGTCAGAAAAAAAGAAGAAATTGTCAGGACACCAAAATTTGTTGAAGAAAATAAGAAGAGAAGAAGAACTAGAAAAAACGCGTCAAAATTACGCAGTTTTTTTCAAAACCTGAATCTACTTTGCCAAACATTAATGACAAAAATGATACAGCTGAACCACAACATTCTGAACCTGTACATCTTCTGGAAGGCATACCATCAACTTCTTCAAGTCCCGCTGATAATGAGGAATCAACACCTTCAAAAATTACCACAACAGAAAATATAAGTGAACTTTCCAAAGATGGTGCAATGTGGCCAAAAAAATTACGTCCGAATAATATTCACGAATTAGTAGAACGTGGCCCTACTTATTATCAAAACAAAAAGGATCTTTATCCGAGAGATAGTTCGGGGCGTAAGTTTTCCAATAATTATTTCTTTAGAATTCTACCGAACAAAGAAAAAATTGAGCGTTTTTGGCTGTTGTATTCCGAAACAAAAAATTCGCTTTACTGCTTCTGTTGCAAAGATTTTAATGATAGCGATTTGAAATCTGTTCGCCTTAGTGATGAATCTGGTTACAACGACTGGCAGCATTTATGTGAACATTTAAATATTCATGAAAAGAGCAAGTTACATATCGAAAATGTTCTAAAATTGCTAGATCTTTCCAACCGTTTTAATAAAAATCAAATAATTGTTTCTGAAACTCAAAATGTAATAAACAGAGAAAATAAATACTGGCAATCTGTTATAGAAAGAATTTTCTACGTGATTCAGTTTTTAGGTGAGCAGAATTTAGCTTTTCGTGGAAGTAGTAACAAGTTGTTTGAGAAAAGTAATGGTAACTTTTTAAAATGCAAAATGATTTCTAAATTCGACCCGGTTATGTCAGAACATAAAAACGGTCTCAAAGAAAAAATTACAAAAATTATCTCGGGGATAAAATACAAAATGAAGTAATCAATTTGATGGGCGAAAACATCAAATCCAAAATTTTAGAACTAACTAAGAAGGCAAAATATTTTTCAATATTATTAGACTGTACTCCTGACTCTAGTCATCAAGAACAAATTTCAGTTTGTATAAGATTTGTTAACTTAAAAAGCACAGGAATTACTATAGAAGAACATTTTTTATTATTTTGTCCTATAGATGATCCGTCGGGTGAGGGTTTGACTAAATTTCTTTTACCGGCGTTAGAGAAAGAAGGCTTAAATATCAACGATTTGCGGGGTCAGGGTTACGACAATAGGGCAAATATGCGTGGTAGGCATGATGGCCTACAAAAAAAAATTTTGGATTTGAATCCGCGAGCTTTCTTTGTTCCTTGCTGCAATCATAGCCTAAATTTAGTCGTTAATGATGCCACAAAATCAAATACTTTGAGCATCAATTTTTTTTCTTTAGTTGAAGAACTGTTTGTATTTTTTCAGCTTCTCCTAAACGATGGTCAATTCTGAAATCTAATGTTACAAATTTAACTTTAAAACCTTCACCGGATACTCGATGGTCTAGTAGAATAGATGCAATAACTCCTTTAAAGTATGAACTTGGAGAGGTATACAATGCTCTGTTTGAAATAAGCGAAGGAAGTTTTGAAAATAAAGTAAAGAATTTGGCTGCATCGTTGGCCAAAAAATTGCAAAATTTTGAGTTCATTTGCGTGCTTATTTTGTGGTATAATATTTTAAGTAAAATTGACATTGTTAGTAAAATTATTCAAAAACCGAACTTTGATGTTGCTCAGTGTTGTACTCATTTAAATAATCTGAAGAAATTTTTGAAAGCTTATCGCTCCGATGAAGGTTTTAATGATCTATTGATTGATGCTAAAGAAATACCATCCAGCTTAGACATAGAACCTAAATTCATAAAACAAAGAGGCTTAAAACCGCGGAAAGTAAAAAAACAGTTTAACTATGAATGTGACGATGAACCGATGTAGACGAAACTTTAAAGTTCAAAGTTGATTGTTTTTTTAATGCTCTAGACGTAATCATCACATCAGTGGATGAACGATTCCGAATTCTTTCTTCTTATTCTAATAATTTCGCGTTTTTATGGAATATTGATAAATTTAAAAATTATTCTGAAAAAGAACAACTAGAATTATGTCAAAAAGTTGAAAATGCATTAAACGACAAAACTCGCAATGAACGAGATATAATTGCTGTAGAACTTGTTAAAGAATTGCAATATTTACAAAATTTTGATGAAAAAGTTATTACGTCTCCAGAATAAATTTTAAATTGTATAACAATTAACAACTTAGTGGATTCTTTCCCTAATACGAGCATAATACTTGGTATTTTATTAACAATGCCGGTTTCTGTTGCTACCGCAGAACGTTCTTTTTCAAAACTCAAAATAATAAAAAATTATTTAAGATCGACCATGGGGCAAAACCGACTAAGTAATCTTGCTATCATCTCAATAGAATCGGATCTATTAAAAGAATTAGACACCCAAGATTTAATTAAACAATTTGCAAAAACCAAAGCACGAAAAGCTCAATTCACTTAGTTAAAATAATAATACGAGTTATAACTGGACATTAACCTTTATCTTTAAAAGATGACGTATTGCATTGTTAATATAATAGATTGTTTTTATTTGTTGATCAGTTTTGTTCTATATGATGCATTGTATGTAAACAAATATATCTAATGTTTCAAATATATTTTTATTTCTGTGTATAAATGTATAATTACATACCTCAATGAGAAAATACTTGTTCGGCTTGTTCGGTACCAGTTTAGTAAGTGCCTGTCGTAAAATAAAAAAATGAAAATAAATTCATAAAAATACTTTTTAAAATTATTTTTGGATAGTTGATAATACTTAACATGTACCTTTACCCATATATTAGCGTTATAAAAATTGTAGGCGACATACACAAAATTGCACAAGGGCGCCAAACACAAAATTGCACAAGGGCGCCAACAGTGCTAGGCGCGGGCCTGCCTCTGCACGTAATAAACTTTTCAAAAGCACGCTAACAATTAGCCAAAAAGAACTACTCCGTCAAGTGAACTACTGACTGCAGTCGTTCTCGCCACTGAACAGTAGTTCGCATTAGCCATGCTCCGATCGGCCACTTATAAAACTAAACAGCGTAGTTCGTTTTTGGATTTTTTATAATATTACAAACTATTATTTTATTATACTGTTAAATAATTTATATACATACACATACATATTTTTAAAAATTTAACACAAGGATGTGTAAAAGTCTATCAGTTCCGAATCCGATGAATCGGAAGCGGGTGAGAATAGACTATTTGAAAATTTTGTTTTATTGTCTGACTTTTGTTCTTTGACAAATTTTGGCATAACTGTGATAAAAGTAAAATATCAGAGAATATCGTATTCTGGGATTGGGGGAAGTCGATTAACAAATTATTAAATAACTGAAAAGAATAATTTTTGTTACTTCAGATGTGTTATATTATTTATTACGATTCTTAAATGAGAGAGCTATCGTGATTCTGGCCGAAGGTGACATGAATAATTTTATTTTCATAATTTTCTTTACGTTGAATCACCAAAAAATATTGGGAGGGTGCACATGCATAGTAAAAATAAGCATGTTGTTGTCAATTTACCTTTAAAGATTTTATTTTGTGTGTTACTTTTTTATGATTATTAAATGGTAATTTTACGATTATTTTAAAGACGAGGCATTTGGGATAAAATATAATAAAAACCGACCATTTCGTAGGCAGAGTAAACATATAAAATATAAATCATTTTCTGATAGTAAATAAATAATACGTTCAGAACAGACGGACGCGCCCCCTCCCTCCACGCACACATTAATACTTAATTGTTACTTCAAACTTAAGTGATTAAAATACAAGAATAATTTTTGTGCTTGTATTTGTTTGAGATTAATCACACTGAAGTAAATCCTCTGTTGTTAGTTACTGCTTGTTTGAAACTTTTAGATTAACTGACCTGTCCAAATGAAATTTTGGTTGAACTCTATCCTCCAGCTGTTCCTCTGTCTATTTGTAACGCATTTTCGGGAGAAAATCTGGATGATTGTAATGAAATTTAACATGAAGGTACGCCGTTTTACCACTGATCGATGTGTACACAATTTTTCATAAAATATTTTTCTGAGGGTTGAAATATACAAAAAATCGTAATAAAGTACCCTGACATGAAATTACAAGGTATCACATTATAAGGAATATTAAGTGAAAAAAGAAAATAACATTAGTTTCTAGAAAATTTTACACTGTATAAAGTAACATTTAAAAAATTTTCAAGTATAGCCTTTCATGGGTTAACCTAAATTTATGGATATTTGCAGTTGGTATTTTGTTAACGTCAATAATTCAGTTAGATAGTTTTAAATATGAAATGATAAAACTAAGATAACAAAAAATAAATAGCCTACAACAAGAATTCTGTAGATATATAAATATCAAATTATAAAAAAATTATTATTATCGCAGAACTCTGTTCGTACTTCGTGTTAGCTACGCTACTAAGCTAGAAGGTAGAAGCTACTAGCGGACTGCAAGGGAACAACTGAACTAACATCGAACTACTGAGGTCGTTCGTTTGCAGTAGGTCGTTCATGTGCAGTAGTCGTTCGCTTGCAGTAGGTCTTTCGCTTGCAGTAGGAAGTTCGCCTGTAGTAGGTAGTTCACTTTCAGTAGGTCGTTCGCGAATGACTAACGACTGTTACAATGTAATGCCTCTGCCCGCTGTTGGCCCACTGTTTAATTCGTTTACTGTTTTTGACTGCAGTATATTTTTAGAGTTTTTGTGGTATTACAAACTCCATACTTTTAAGTTTTTAATTATTTTGTTATACCGTTAAATAATTAATTTATAATCTATATACTGTATACGAGGTGTGGCTAGAAAAAAACCGGATTGGTGTTTTATAACTTTTTATTTATCATCTTTTACAATTTTGATTTTATCACCTTCAATGTACTCCACTTTTTGATCCCTACACCGTTCCATAATAAATTTTCCACTGTTCAAAGCAGTGCTTCAGGTCATCTTCTGAAAGCCCTTTCATGACCTCCGCCGCCTTTGCTTTTACTGCATCTACAGTTTCAAATGTGGTTTCTTTTAGAGGTGACTTGACTTTAGGAAATAAAAAGAAGTCACATGGGGCGAGATCAGGTGAATAGGGTGGGTGTTCCAAGACAGTGATCCCGTGCTTGGCCAAAAACATCTTGACAGACACTGCATTATGGGCCGAGGCATTGTCCTGGTTTTTCCACAAATCAGGTCGTTTCTTGCGTACTTCCATACTGTAGTCAGGACACTTTTGTAGTATTGTTGGTTGGCTGTCTACCCAATCAACATGCACAATCCCTCTGATGTCAAAAAAACAATCATCATTGCTTTAAATTTCGATTTGCTCATCCGTGCTTTCAAGTTTGCCACGAAAACTTGTGTACGCGACAAACACTCATCACCGTACACTTGTTGCAACATTAAATAAGTTTCCATTGCGGATTTCCCAAGTTTGAAAAGGAATTTCACATTAACATGCTGCTCCTTGTGAACACTTAGCACTTTTTCGGCAAAGCGCAACTGCACGAACCACTTCTAATGAAGGCTACGGACGAACTAAGCGATGCACTGCATTGTAACTTGAGTAGACAGTGGAGGGGGTAACATGTGACACTGCCACGCAACAGTCGTCTGTGACGCGCTTGCCGTTCCGCCATAAGAAAAACATTTCGTTTTTTTCTAGCTATACCTCGTACGTAAAGTTATTTTTTAAAACAAGGATTTGTAAAAGTAAACGTTCTAACAGCCATGATGAATCGATAGGAGGTGACAGAACAGACTGAAAAGTTTTTTTATTGTCTGATATTTGTTATTTCGACAAAGATGTCAATTTCTGTTCTTTTATATTTATAAAAATTTTAGAAAAAGACTAGTTCGACACATTGAACTAGAGAACTAGCTCAATACGCTAGTTCGCTGGTGTGAGCGAACTAGCTATGAGAAGTTCGTTTGGATGAACTAGTTTTCACACCTCTACTAACAATACTTAACTGTGATGAATAAGTAAACACAAACTGTGATATTCACCATATTAACAGATTATTCAGATTCAATGCCATACAAATCAAACAATGAGAAACTCATTTACAAACAACATATCTTCCAACACAGAAACTTAGTCTTCCAGCACAATCAGACACGTAATTATATAAACCAATAACCGAACATAAACAAATACAATCAGATCTAGCTAAATACTCGTCTAACTACTTCTACATTACAGTATAAAATGATTACATATCACTGCATATAACAAGGCTGTAATGGGGCATTTAAAGGGAAACACCCCTTTTTCAATTTAATAATAATTTTGGGGCTAATATGTTTGGGCCCCATGTAGGTCCACAAAACTTGATTCACATGACACCCTGTATGCAGCTCGGTAACAAGCAGAGGCAGGTACACGTTGAAGATAACGCGCTGGAATGCGAACCTGTGCGCGCATGCCTGTACTTTCCGTTGGGGGAAAGTAAAAAACTTTATAGCGAGCGACTAACAACCAAGAAATATAGGTGAACTCGTGCCACGGGTAATAACATGTGACCATCCATTAACATATCATGTGATGCGGGTTGGCGAATCACGGACCAAGTTGCCGTGTATCAAGAAGGCGGGGCTTCATATAGACGCCAAGAAAACTGTGTTGTGTTTGATCATCCCTGAGGCCGGCCGGCTGAATAATGGACGTGCGCTCCGAAAGAAGTCTTGATTAAGTGTAAAATGTAATATGAAAACAGAACAACCTATAACAGTGCCGATTTAAAGTAATCGTAGATCATCAGGACAAATGCTTTTAGAAAAATTTAACAGTTACAATATTCCGGTCTACCAGTGTTTAAACAGGATCTGACTGCAACACGTGCTCTGCCATATAAAACAGGGAAGTAAAACGACCATATTTTTTTCTTAAAAATGAAACTAAATTATAAAGAGATCTCTTCCGTATAAAATGGGTTTTTAAAACTGTGTGAATGGAGCGTGTAGGAAACTGGGATGTCTTATTATTATTATTATGAGTATGATTAGAATCTAAGATTGTGAGCTGTAAGTAATACAACAAGTTTTTTTTATGTATAACAAACAAATGAAGAAAGAGAAATTAACAATGAATGAACGTAAAAGTAAATAATTAAATAAATGTGAAACAAATAGTAATTTTTTGAAGATAATGAGTAATACATAAATTAAAGTTATCATCCAGCAGTTATTATCGATGTAACGTAAAAGAATTTGTTGATGTGGGAGTTTTAATATCATCCGATGAAAAAGATAACAATAAAATGTGTTAATTAGACATATAAGTATGTGTTTAATATTGCACTACCAGTTGTTTTTCTCTGCCAAAGTACATCAGACGACACCCTGGTAAATTATCAGTAGAGGTAAGTGGGACAATTTTAAATATTTCAAACACTAATTAACTCGTAATACTTTAGTTGACGCCCTAAACAGGGACAAAATTCAATATTTTAATAACTCAAAAACAAGTAATACTTTAGTTGGCGCCCGTAAACAGTGATGTTGTGAATTAAAATTCAAAATAAATTAATTTACAACCTGATAGAAAATGGCAGAGAAAGGCAAGAATTCAAATTTGTGTGAAAATGTAGAAACAGAGTCAGTTTTAAACGTTACACAAGACAATTTAATTTCAACAAACGAAAATAGTGATGAGAATGTACAATTAGAAATACCGAATGTAAACGAAACAGTCGAAGTTGAGTGTAGTAGCAAAAGCAATAGTGTAGATATATTTAATCAATTAGTGTTGATTATGGAGGTAATGGAAAAGAATAATGATAATTTGAATGAATTCAGAACGGAAGTCAAATCAGAAATAAACGTCGTAAATATGAGTTTAAATGAGTTGAAATCAGAAAATAATAAATTAAACACGAGTTTAGATGAGTTAAAGTCAGAAAATAATCATATAAACGCATGTTTAAATGAATTTAAAACTGATATGAAATCAGAAAATGATAATTTAAAAACGAGCTTGAATGAGTTTAAGATTGAAATTAAGTCAGAAATAAATGCTAGTAATATAGAACTGAAAACGGAAATAACCAAACAAGACAAAAAATTAAGAGAAATAGACAATAAATTAGAAGAGCAGAATAAAACTATTGCGGGAGTAAAAAATGAACTGACTATAGATATAAATAAAATACAAACCGAAATGAAAAATGATATAAAAATAATTAACGAAAAACAAAATGAGAAAATGCTAGAGACAAATAAAAAATTTGACATGCTGACAAATAAATTTAATGATAAAATTAAAAAACAAAACGACAAAATTGACAGTAATGTTCAAGGTGTAATTGATGAGTATGAGCAAATTAAACAAGCGAATAAAATACAGGAGAATATAAATGATGAATTCAGAAGTAACTTTGAGCAAGTTGATGCAATTAAAATTAATGTAACTAAATATCACTATTGTAATAATGACTCGGAACACTAAGTTTTTTATAAGTAAAATCGTAAAGATTTACCTTACAGCCTAAACCGGCTTTCACCTTTCAAAGGCTTCTACAGAGGCTGCCGTAGGTAGCACTGTCCGTCTTGTTGTTGGCGACGGGATAGATTTTCGAAAGATCGATGCTGTGTGTGTGTGTGTGTGTGTGTGTGTGTGTGTGTGTGTGTGTGTGTGTGTGTGTGTGTGTGTGTGTGTGTGTGTGTGTGTGTGTGTGTGTGTGTGTGTGTGTGTGTGTGTGTGTGTGTGTGTGTGTGTGTGTGTGTGTGTGTGTGTGTGTGTGTGTGTGTGTGTGTGTGTGTGTGTGTGTGTGTGTGTGTGTGTGTGTGTGTTCGAATAATGCGTGCGATTTGAATTGTGTCTGTTCGTTTAGGATGTCGTTTTTATTTGTTTTTGTGTGTTTGTATATTTCTAATTGTTCTAGAGTGTCTGGTTTTCGGCCTTTTGTGTGTACATGTAGAATGTTCATGTTATTGTCGATGTTTTTATATGTGTGGTTTGCTTCAATGAGGTGGCTTGCAAAGGTGGATTCTGTAGTGGTGTGGAGTGCCTTTGTGTGTTCAATGTATCTCTGTTTGAAGCTACGTCCTGTCTGGCCTATGTAGAATTTATTGCAAAAATTGCTCAAATTGCAATAAATTCTACATAGGCCAGACAGGACATAGCTTCAAACAGAGATACATTGAACACACAAAGGCACTCCACACCACTACAGAATCCACCTTTGCAAACCACCTCATTGAAGCAAACCACACATATAAAAACATCGACAATAACATGAACATTCTACACGTACACACAAAAGGCCGAAAACTAGACACTCTAGAACAATTAGAAATATACAAACACACAAAAACAAATAAAAACGACATCCTAAACGAACAGACACAATTCAAATCGCACGCATTATTCGAACACATCTCACCACACACACACACACACACACACACATACACACACACACACACACACACACAGCATCGATCTTTCGAAAATCTATCCCGTCGCCAACAACAAGACGGACAGCGCTACCTACGGCAACCTCTGAAGAAGCCTTTGAAAGGTGAAAGCCGGTTTAGGCTGTAAGGTAAATCTTTACGATTTTACTTATAAAAAACTTAGTGTTCCGAGTCGTTATTACAATAGTGATATTTAGTTAAGTAATGGACACGTCATGGACAACGAAATCCAAGAATTTAATGTAACTAGTTTGAAAAATAAACAAACAGAACACGAACGAGAAATAATTAAAGTCAGAGAAGATTTAAGTGTGGCAATTAACCAAAAATTAACTAATGTAAGTGAGAGAGTGAACATGGAAGTGGAATTAGGTTATTTTAGTAATGAAAGTAGGGGGGTGAACCCCATACAATTTTTAAAATCTATAAAAAGTTTCAACATATATAACCAAGAAAGCTGGGAAATTAAGTTAGTACGAATTTTAAAATACTTTAAAGGGGATGCTAAAATTTGGGTGGACGCTCATAACAATAACTGGGTAGATTTTAATGAGTTTGAACAAGCATTTAAAAATAAATACTGGTCGGAAGAAAAACAAGAGGGTTTACGCAGTACTATAATGGGATGGGGTAATTTTAATATTAAACACATGAGTATTACATCGTACGTGACGAGACTATATAGTCAGGTTAAATATTTAGAACTACCAATGCCTCTTTCATCTTTTATAAGATACATTAGTAAGCATTTACCTAAGGACATACGGTCCACAATCAGAACCCGGGAGTTTGCTAATATTGCAGAATTAGAAAAATACTAGAAGCATACCAGAGTATGAAAGAGGAAGAAGATAATAAATATCAGTTTAGAATTAATGAATCAAATCAAATAAATACCGAAGTAAGACACCCAGACCATTTTGTTAGTAATATAAGTAGATCGGTGGAGGGGGCATGGTTATGTCCAAACCCTAGTTGTGGAGCTAATAATTATAATGGTTCGCGGAATCAATGTCATAGGTGTCAGGGTCCGAGGGGTAGTGCTCAAGGGAGAGTAGAGAATTATAATAGGGGTTTCAGTCATAGTGAGTTTAGAGGGAATCATAGGGGGAGATGCTTCACCAGTAACCGGGGAATGCCGGGAAATTTCAACCACAGAGGTAGAGGGGGGTTATGTTGGTAACCCAAACGACACTCGGGGTGTAGAAGCACCTGCTAATAACCAAAACAATAGAGGGGATCACAGAGGGGTTTACAGCGAACCACCACCTCCAATACAGTTAAACTAATCAGGGCGGTTGAAAAGGAAAGCCCCCAGCCGTCTAGAAAGCATATGACAATAGGGTCACTTATCACCAACATACATAATGATTTATCCAATGAAGAAGTGGGGGAGAGCAGTAATACTTTTGGGATGGCAGAATTTGAAGCCGAAGTGTTTAATTCTAAATACATTTTTTTGTAGATTCAGGGAGTGAACTAACCGCTATTGACGATAAAATCTTTGAAAAAATAAAGAGTCAAACTACAGAAACAATTCCACAACTACCAGTACTGGGAATTAGTGTTATAGGGGTAACGGGTGTTCGCAGTAAAAAGGTAACTAAACAAATAATGCTACAATTAAAGGTAAATAAAAACACAATAAATGTACCTTTCTTAGATATTCCAGGCTTAAATATGGGAGCTATAATGGGTAATGATTTTTTAAATAATTTCAAAGTGGAGTTAAACTATTACACACAGACTATGAAATTAAACAATGATAATAATATAATTGAAGTACCATTTATACAAAAGAAAACTGTAGAAATGAAAGCATTAAAAATAATTAATAAGGGAATGTTAATTTCTGATAACGATATAAACGAATATAGGCCCTTGATGATTAATTATTGTAACTTGAGGGTAAATAATAATGAATTATTTCAAAATGAAGATAGTTGGGATGAAAAAATGAATAAAATCTTATACCAAGATAGGGAATTTAGTTATCAAGATAGGGAAAAAGTGGTACAAATAATAAATAAAAATAAGTTAGTTTTTTCAGACGAACCAGGTTTAGTAAAAAATTTTAAGGGTAAATTAGTCGTTAAAGAAAAAACACCTTTTGCATCTAAAACCTATCCGGTACCATATTCCAAGAGGGGGTTAGTACAGGAGGAAATAAATAAAATGTTAAGGGAAGGTATAATAGAAAAATCCACTTCACCTATTCCAACCCTTTAGTAGTGGTTACCAAAAAAGATTTATCGATAAGACTGTGTTTAGACGCAAGACAAGTAAACAGAATAATTGTTCCAGACAGAGAATCACCAGAACCAGTGAGTAAAATTCTTCAGCGTTTCAGTGGAACCAAGTACATAACAACGTTGGACTTAACAGCCGGGTACTGGCAGATAGAGCTGGAAGAAGAATCCCGTCAATATGTAGCGTTTTTATATAACTACCAATTCCATAGGTTACCTTTCGGATTGAACGTAAGTGTTGCGATTTTCATTAAATGTTTAGACTACGAATTAGGGAGGGAGATTTTAGAATTTACAACTGTATATGTGGACGATATAGTTATTACGTCACCAGACATTAATACACATTGCGAAAGATTAGATAGAGTGCTACGTAGGCTGCATGAATATAGAATAACAGTTAAGTTTAAGAAGTCAGAATTTTTGAAAGAACAAGTTAATTTTTTAGGCCATATAATTTCAGCAAGGGGTATCAGTACAGACCCTAAGAAAGTAGAAATAATACAGAATTTTCCTATACCAAAAAACGTTAAGCAGTTGCAAAGTTTCTTAGGTTTGTGCAATTATTATAGGCAGTTTGTAGACAAATATTCCTATTTAACAGTACAATTGGGGCATTTGTTGAATAAAGATAATCGATGGCAGTGGAATGCAAAAGAGCAAAATATATTTGAATTAATAAAAATTAAATTTTTAAATACAGTAATATTAGCTCATCCTAATTTTCTAGAACCATTTTATATACACACAGACGCATCGGACATTGCCTTGGGAGTAGAATTATTCCAGTTAGATGGGAATGGTAATCATAAAGTGGTAGCTTTTGCTAGTAGGTCCTTATTACTTAGTGAAAAGAACTACACAACCACAGAAAAGGAAGCGTTATCAATAGTTTTCGCCTGTCGAAAGTTTAGGACATACCTGTTAGGAAATAAAGTAATAATAAGATCAGACCATCAAGCTTTAACATTTTTAAAGAACTGCAAACTAACGCATGGTAGATTAGTGTGTTGGATGTTAATATTACAAGAATATGACTTGACTATCGAGTACTGTAAGGGTAAAGAGAACGTAGTAGCTGATGTCCTGTCCAGAACCGATTTTGATAACAGTACCGAAGTAGACATAGCCAATACGTATAAGATATTTATGACAAAAGAAGTGGGGGGAGTAGATATGAAGAAATTAATAAATGACCTAGCAACAAACCAAGAAAAAGATGCCGAACTTGGCAAGATAATGTTAGCTTTAAATCAGATACCCAACATACCTCATAAGTGGGAAAAGCATTTTAGTTTGTATAATAAACATTTATTTCACCGGGCAAATGAACAGGGAGACGATTGGAAAGTGTGCATCCCTAAGGTTATAATATCTGAAGTAGTGAGAGATTGTCATTTAAGGTATGGTCATATAGGCCCCAAGAAATGTAGTGACATATTGAAAGAGTCATGTAAATTCAATAATATGGAAAGAACGGTGCGTAAAATATTACAAACATGCGAAATTTGTCAGAAAGCCAAGGTAAATAATCATAAACGGGAAGGTCTAATGCAACATGTAATACCAGACAGTCCGTTAGCAATAGTTGCCGTCGATTAATATGGCCCCCTACCCAAAGGTCGAGGAGGGGTAAATTATTTATTTGTTGTGTTAGATGTTTTTACCAAATTTGTAAAATTGTACCCAATTAAAAAAGCTACCTCCTCAGTATTAGCTAGGAAAATAGTAAATGAGTACATTACGGAAGTGGGTAAACCCAAAATAGTATTATCAGATCATGGTTCTCAGTTTACCAGCGACACCTGGCGGGAAACTTTAGGTTGGGAAAACATTTTTGTTAAACATACATCGGTGTATCATCCATAATCAAATCCTAGTGAGCGTGTCATGCGGGAGTTAGGGAGAATGTTTAGAACCTTTTACCACAAAAAACATTCATTGTGGGCTACGTTTGTATGCAAGATAGAAGGATATATTAACAGTAGTTTACATGAATCCACTAGCTACAGCCCATATGAGTTGATGTTTCAGAGAAGGCCATCACGCATATTGGAAGAACTGATAAACTTTCCGCACTGGACAGAGATGCCACATGGTAGGAAGTTGGTAATTGCAAAGGAGCGGCTGCTAAGTAAAGCTGAGCAGCGTAAACGAAGACATGACCGGAATTTAACACCCATACAATACGAGGTAGGACAATTAGTATTAACAAAAAATCATGATCAATCACCAGCGTTAGACAAAGAAATAAAAAAATTTTTCTTATTACACGACGGTCCATATGAGGTTAGTGAAGTGAAAATGGAGAATGCTTACATTTTAATAGATCTGCAAACCCGAGAAATAAAAGGAACATATAATGTGACCCAATTAAAAAAGTATTATCTATCTGAGTGATGTTGGACATATTTTTATTTATTTTTAAAGTTAATACATAAACATACATTATGGTATATTAAAAGTGGAAGGGATCCTCCCCCATTTTCGGGCGATCACAGATTCACCACCTCTGATAGTGGTTTTTGGCATTCTGGAGGCAGGCCATGGTTGACGGTAGCCCCGCAAAGGGTGAAATCAATGATGGTCCTAATCCACAAATTGGTGTAAACTAGAAATTTAACACTGTTAGTGAACGGGGAGGGGGACCCCTAAGGCACGTGAGGAAAAAATATTTTTGACATGGAACCCATAGGTATGTAATGTCTTACTCGCACGTTTCACGAAAATCGACCGTTATGTTTCAAATGTACTTTCGGCATACCACTATCTCATGAACCGCTCAACCAATCCCAGCAAACCAGGTGTCAGGTGATCGAGTCACTCGGCCCCCTTCCAACAATAGTACTGAGAATTTTGACAACTGACTTCAGTCGCCTCTAGGCTTTGTCTGCATGAGGGTATTTTTGCGCCGAAAATTTCTAAATTGCTCCACTAAAACTTAAATATCTCGGGAACTACAAGTCCGATCGCGAAAATACAAAGTGCGTTGTGATCCACAGAACTAAATCTCTCCACTAACACCAATTCCGAGTACCAGAAGCACTCACAGAAAATAATAACAACATTTGAACTCAAAAATTTGAAATGCCTCGACCTAAAAATCGCGATAAAACTCGAACCAAAAATTTCAAACCGAAAACCGGCAAATCCTATGCAGAGCGTCAACAGGCCTATCGTTTGAGACTAAAATCAAAGAAATCGGCCAAGAACTTAGGAAATGGCAACCATTTGAAGACTGATGAAACCCTGTCAGCGCCCAAGCGGCCCGCATCTCCGATACCTGGGTCATCCGGCGTGCCCCCAAAGCGACTCAGATCGAGCGTATGGCTAGCTAGCAAGAAAACAGACGATGAGAACATTAATAACTTACGCTTCGACAACATTGGACCCTCGATGCTCTGCACAGAACAGCCCGGTCCAAGTCGCTGCTTCAAAGGAGTCAACGAGGAATTCTCTAAGCACTTTATTAACAATCCATTCGGCTCGGTGTGTGGGATCTGCGATCGCTTGTGGTTGAAGAGTGATCTAAGACCGTGCGTACCATCATACATACGTCTCTTGGCCACAGTGTTCGGAGCGGACGAGTACTCAAGTGCGAGTAATATGGAAGGCGTGTGCTCTACGTGTGTTGCAAGTCTCAAACAAGGCAACGTATCGCTGTTTATTTAACCAACCCTTCATTCCTTCCCAAAGCACAAGTCTGCCCATGATTCCATGTCTACCGGTAGTCCCACGACTACCAGGTTTAAATTTTTTTTGCTCAAGGTGCATAAAATATGCACCACCTCACGTACCAATAATTGCCCTAGCGAGCGCAGTGAATAAAATTAATGAGGCAATTTTCATATATATAGTACCAGAGTAATTTGTAAATTATAATATACAAATTAAAATTTTCAGTATCATAACCATAAAAGTGTTTTGTGGACATTGGTTTGGAGATGGTAAGATGGCGGGTTTGGATAAATGAGAAAGCGAGGACATTTTTGTATTGCAATGAAAGTAACTAACAGTAATGGAAGTAAGGCAAGGTAATTCAGTGGTAGAAGAGGGGAACGTGAATTCGCAAAGTGGTGTCTTACCACCTCCCTGTCTATGTCCTATGTCGATAGAACATACTTTTGGGGGCGGACCATGTTTGGCGGTATATTAGGAAATTAATATAGTTATAAATACAAATTATAAGAATATAAGTGTATACTAAAAAAAAAAAAGTATGGTAGTATTTTTCCACGAACTACAGTAGTTTTGTTTTAGAAATTGAAATTAGAAAAAAAAATTTTAGAAAATTAAAATCAAAATTATGTAACTTAAATGCTAAACTTTTCAAAGAGTTGTTTTCCTTCAGAAAACAAAATGTATTGTACTTTTAATGTAAATTTGTAAGATGACCCATTGTTGTAGTTCCTATTTTGGTCATAGAGAAAATGTTAGGGAAAAATGAAAGCTTGGGCTTGCAAAAGTGTTTATGTGAAAAATGTGTTAAATAAAATAAAAAACTTGTTATCATACAAGATATATGGGTAACTTTGGGGGGTTGTGTGGTGTTAACAGAAGTGAAATAATCATGAAAAGTAGAGACTGCAAAAGTAGAAGGACTTAAGTTTAACTATTATTTATGCTATTGCAGTGGTGGCATGTGCTACTGCAGATAGCGATGAGTGTTGATGGTTAACATCAAGGCATGTTACCATCATCGGAGGCCAAACTGGCGTAAAATACACTGCACAATTTTTTATATAATTTCATATTATATGTTGATTTGTTGCCGTGCAGTGTATTATGATGACGAAAGTACATGCATGAAATGAAAAGTTGATTTCCCTGCCTTTTCGGGCGATTACCGCCTTACCAGCACTAATCGTGGTTTTGGACGACAGTCAGCTGTGGGCAGCAATTGTAAAACTGACCATGGTTGGTTGCCCTTAAAATTGGTGAACTTTGAAATTAACGGGGGGCCACTTAGGGGAAATCCCCGGAACTATGGAACAGCGGCTATCACCTTGTTCGCGTGGGAACAGTAAAAGAGGTGATAGACCCGTCTTAAGGTTGTCAATATGTAAAATCAGATATTATATCTGACCTTTTTTAAAAAAAAAATGTAAAGCAGAAGCAAGGACAAGGAGATGACAAAATTCCTCCAAAATTTCAGTCCTTGTGGACGCAACTGGACGCCACAGTCCAGGGGGGTCAGGGGGGTCATGTCATAGTGTGTGTGGTAAAGGGGGTTACTCAGGGGAGTAACAAACTAAAATTTGAAACTAATTTGAAACATTATTGCTTTCTCTGAAACTTGGATGCACGCTGATCAGGAACCAGTTCACTTGGGCGGTTTCACTTATGTGCCGAAGCTCTTCAACGATATGACGTTGTTCCGAAGACTCCAGTACAAAACATGCGTGAGAAGTATCTTACTGGGACGAAACAGGGAAAGAATGGTCTAGTGCCTGGTGTGTTTGGCGTTCATATTTATACGACTCAACATAGTTCGGCAAAGATTAGAGCTCAACTGTTTGAAGCTAAAGATAGCAAAACTCTGACAGCAGCAAAGTGGAAACGACTGATTATTCCGAATTACTTTCATGCTGCCGTCTTCTTGAAAGTGAGCGGCTTCAAGATTACACACAACGGCATCTCTTTAGATATGAATGTAGAGTATTTGGCCTTTGAACGATACGATCGACGTCCCCGAGTTCAAGAAAACCGTCTCGAGGATTGATGTTCTCGCCTGCTGCAGCCACATCGAAGAGAAAATGCGACGACAGCGATTCATCATCATCCAACGAAGACGACGATCCAATTAATATATCAAAACGTAAAATGTATAAAGTCGATGAATGGTACTGTATGTACATATTATAATTTTATCTATTTGTATGAATAAAGGATAACTATATAAGATATAATGTACCTTTATTTTTAGAACGTCAGTTATTCATTTTCAATGTCTTTAAGTTTACGCTAGTTGTGAAATCTGTAAATTTTTAATTTCTTAAATAACGATATTGGTCAGCAAAACTTAAAACATAAGTTTCATAGGAAACCATGGTTAAAAACGTACTTTCATGATCAATAAATTTACACCTTCACTCTGTTTATTAAACTCTCTTCTAAAAACCATTATTATTATTGGTTTTCAAAAGCTTAATATTACCAATACTGGTACGGTATATAATTGTGTTTATTCATTTTATATTTGTGCAAATAACCATATATATATTGCAACGATACAGCCATATGGTGTATTAAGCATTGATTTAAATAAATATAATATTTGTAAATTATTATAAGTCTGGGGTAAATGGACAGGTCTGGGATTCTAAAAATGTTTCATTGTTATACTAGGGGAGAAATTAACCTGTTCCAACAGGCAAAGAACACCTGCTCGATTGTATGTGTGTTACACGTGTATCTTGTGTGTGTTAGTGATGCATGTACAGGAATCTCAGCTACCCTCCCCAAGTAATTACTAAAATAATTATTTTAATTCACTGTGTGAAAACTAATTAGTGTATAAACAAACAAAAGGCACCAAAGTGTGTGTAAATTTTATAGTTATCCACAGTAAGAAAATGGCGTTAATAGGACACACTACGTGAAGTCAGTGCGAAATAAAAGTGCCAAAAATACGCAAATTACATTAAAATGCTCAAATTAATACAGTGAGTGCTTAATCAAATTAGCTATGATTTGTGCTATCTCGATTCAATACAAAACATTGCCATTTGCAAATATATGAAAAGGTTCGGGAGTGGGGGCTAGCATGTGATCTGCAGGTCTCGACAGGACAATTTCGGAACCAACAGGTGCGGAATCTCAAGACGGTATAAATTAAGGGTTCGACTGGAAACCCTTCTCTTCTTTTCAAAACACAGTTGCAGTCGGACACGCTGACCGTCGGCAGAACAGTTTATTTTTTTATAAGTCTCATCTATGAATGAATAAAGACGTTCAGTAATTATGTTTACAATATTACGGGAAACGTAGAGCACCAAGACTGTTTAAGTCAGCAAAAGTATCAACAGAGAAGCTACAAGAGCAACACGAGATGCTAGACGTTAGATGCTTTTGAAATGCCTAACAGCCGTACGAGATCCACCTCGCAGTAGATAGTATTTCTCTGGGATGGACCACACACTACTGAAGAACGATGCTGGACTCTGGACATATCCAGGAACACGCCAAGCCAGGAGTAACGGAAACCCAACTCTGGACAATGCTGGACCCCGTCAATAAGTCGTAAGATCATCAAAACTCGAGGTGACATGCATAATGCATTTTTAAACGATTCTTTTAAAAGAGCTCATAAAGACTATATAAAGAGACAATGAATTAAAACAAAAAAAGGTTTATAATTAGAAATAATGTAATAGAGTCTTAGGTAAATGTTTTAGTTGTAAGAATGAGCGATCGCATATAGAGAAATATAGAAAAAAAAAAGAGTTTAATTTTGAGATAGTATATTTTTTTATCAAAGTAAAATAATTGAAGTGATTTGATATTTGCATTTTGTAGAAGAGAATAATTTAAAATTTTTAATATGAAACAAATGCCAGTCTAAGAGTAAATAATATAATTTTGAATTTAATTTTAAAAAAACAAAAAACATTGGTATAGACTGAGCAAGCTGAGGTCAGATCTGAGTAAATGAATTCAATTAAAATTACATTTAAATTTTATTTTGTTTTAGTAAATCTCATTGAATAAATGTCTAGATTACGATTAGTAACATGTCTAGATGTAAGAGTGTTTTAAATGTGTGTAACACCGTATAGCTTAAGAGATAAACACTTAATAATGAGTGATATCTTGATCGAAGATTATTAACAATGTTTATTATTTATAATGCTTGTTAAAACAATAAACATGAAATTTTAACTACACATAAATCTACTACTCTTATTATAGTTACACCTGGTATCACTATACAACCTGCATACATAAAAGGTATCGTTATATAACACATAAAGTTGTAACGTAGTATAATTGTTGCACCCCACGAACAAAGGGGCTCCACAAAATAAATTATATGATATATATTGTTGTATAGAATTGGCGCTCCAAAATCGTCGGGCTCCACAAATGTAAATTACATTATATAATTTATCGTTTTAATATATTGGAACAAAACACAGGATGATGATATAAGAATATCAGAGCATGGATGACGGATATTAACATGTTTTAAATTGATTTATACAATTTTGTCAATTAGCTATAAGTTTTGTATTTAGTGATGGATAAGGACTTGTGTTATACCAAATTCTTTGTAAATTTTTGCTCTATAATGTCATGTACTGCGACAAAACATATATTAGGCATAGTAATAATTGAACGATATAGTCAGTTATCTGGAGCAAGGTTGTATATTTTGAAACAAATTTTAAAAATGGTCTGCAAATGACAAATAATTTATTTTAATTTAATACTTGTCTTTGAATTATCAGAACTGATCTGTTTAAAATGTCAATTGTTACTTGAACGTTGTATCCAAATATGTTGATTCGTCTCACTGCTGGTCCTGTGTTCCGTCGAAATCTGCTCCCTCGTCGTCTGCTACTCTCCGCACACTGACGCTTCGCTGACACTCCTCTTGTACGCACGCACGCCGACACACCCGATAACAGTTTACTCTTTATCTCAGGGTACTGAACTGGGCTGTAATTTATTATTTATTTACTATGGTGCTTTAAGCGTGCACCCTCCCGTGTCTTGAGGTGTCCTCGCATTAACACAGGAGTATCCCGGATGGATAAACCTCCCCTATGCGGAAATCTTGACTCACGCAAGACTAGCACTGTTTAATATAAATATTTTATTATTTGAGAAATATTGAGTTCGTACCAGTACAAGCTATTAGCTAACGGGTAACTCGTTGCTAAATTGTCCTTGATAACTCTTACATAAGAATGTTTCTGTTCGAAAAACTCGCACAGAGAGCACGTCCATAATATTCGAGCTGCTGGATGGAACTGCCTAGACTTACGTTGCCGGAGACCCAATCTTAATGAAAATTGGGGCCGCTGTTTGGACGAAACACCTATCACGTGATTGATGGGTAGAACTGATAGACAAACTTCTTGAACAGATTGGCAGATTTCTGCAGAAGCAAGGTATAAATTTTATCTACAAACCTCATTACTTCCAAAAGATAAGAAATCTATAGAAAGTTGATTTTTACAAAAAAAAAATCCCTATTAAAATAGTATGTAACAAGTCTCTGACACACAGAAAATATAACGCTATTTAAAATGCTTGCGCTGTCCACATCTCAGTTCAATACGTTCATTTATAACAGTTACTCATAAAATACGAATGACACGCGCACTCGCACATTAAACTCGCACATGACATGATCACAAATAAATTTATAGGCATTTTGATACATAATAATCTTTTACCCAATTCTTAATTCAAAACATATATCTAATTAACAGAATCAAACAAAAATCAAATTTTAACATATCTATAACGTCATAAAATGATATATCAGCATGTAGTCTGGGCTACAGTTTCCTTTACTGCAATGTTTTATTGCAGTACTTTGTTTGTGAATATGTGCGTGCATTCGCGTGTGGTGAACATTCGTTGTTATATCTTCCGCGTTAGTTAACATATCGGCTTGAAACTTGGACAATGAATTATTTATGAAAATAGCTACATTTTCTATATACTCTGATGTTCTCAGCTATTTTTTAAATGTGGTTTATTTTTTTTGTAATTGAAAACTCAACTTTTTACGCTTATCTATTGAAGAGAAATAAAATTTCTAGATAAAATCTATTCAGTCTCTCGCAGACCTATACAAAGATTTGCCTGCAACGTGTCTATCTTTTGTTCAATCTACCACCTAGACAGTCGACTGACCAATCAGACGGCCCTAATTTCAGTCAGATCCGTCCGTTGTCAGGTGTACTTCAGACAGTTCATCCAAAGCTAAGTGAACGTGTGCTCTTCGTCAAGAGTTTTTCTTGTTCGAACTGGTTAATCTAACATAACTCTAAGCCTTGGAACTCTTTTAGAGTTGTTCGATTAGAACCAAGCAAGTGAATTACATAATATCTAGTATATTATATTGAGTGCTATTCCATGTTAGTAGAAGATTTCCGCTTAGGGAGATTTATCTACCAGGGTAAATCTTATTAACGTGGGACACATCAAGAATAGCCTGAAAGTGTAAGCACTATACACCGCTTTTATAATTACAACTCATTACAACCCTGAGAACCAATAATTCATAACGATTAAATACTAATAACAAATCCCGAGCGATACAAACTAACAATTCGGAAAGTGACAGTTTATGTGTGACATCTGCAATTAGTGTTACCAGTTGTTCCACGAACCCAACACGTGGAGAGAGAGAGAGAGAGAGAGAGAGAGAGAGAGAGAGAGAGAGAGAGAGAGAGAGAGAGAGAGAGAGCAGAGCAGCGGTCACTGTAGAGAGAGAGAGAAGCCAGCGGAGCAGCAAGTGACACCACGCCGAGTATAAGGAATTTTACGTATCAAGTAAACTCATCCAAACTGAACTATATACACTCTTCCATGAATAATAAAGACTATACATGACATTGTTTAAATTTAAATATATCATATAAACATTATTTACTTGTGTGCTGAATAAATAATTTCTCTATACCTCTAATATAGACTTGTTCATAATTTATATACACACAACTATCCTATGCGAAAGTATTTATTTGTATCGTCGCTATATATATACATCTCGCTATCTATTCGGCTGCCTTCAGTTTTGAAGACATTTAGCTGCCATGAGAAGGAGTGAAATATAAATATATTTGAAGATGTATATAGTGTTACCAGACCTTAAATAACCCATCTGTAATGTTTATGTTAAAAAAAATTAGTAAACTAATAAGATTTTAGAAATGGTGTATTTTGGCTGCCGTCAGTTTCCAGTCATCTGGTGCATAACGTATATAGGTTGTATTTGGCTGCTAATTTTTATTATTCTTCGAAGTCTTGATGATATTTGGAAGCCAGCAACGTTGCCAAACGTACTTCAGCTACAATCGTCTTAGAATTTTGTTGATATGTTTATTCAACACAATTCGCTTGGTTTGCTTTTGTCATTGTCATGCTGTTGTACGTACTAATATTCACTGTTAATTAGAATTACATGTCCTTTCTCCAAAATGAAAGAAAATAATTGGGCTGAAATTTCAGGTTGTACTTACCCACCAAGTCTACCATAATGTTCATACAGAAATAACATATTCGACAAGAGGTTTTTTACAGTTTACATGTTGAGTTTGTTTTATCAGACGCTGCCAGAAGAAATACTGTTTATGAGTACTTAAATTTTTGTTGACATATCATTTTTTTTTATGAAATACACCTTTAATTCACAAATCTGAGAAAACACAACATACAGTCGAAACATGTTTCTTGAGGTTCCTCGTTTTTGTGCGTTTAATCAAAAACCATGTAACAACACATATTACAGGATTTTTGTATAATTTAATTTATTACAATTTTTTAATAAAACACACCACTATCACAGAAATAGCAAAAACATGACATGACTGCTTTAAAAAAAAAGGCCACAATTTTGAAACTGGTTCAAGAAATTTTGTTAAAATATGATAGAATAGAAAAACCAATGATATAATAAGAAACCAAACCAACCGAGACCAAGACCAAACCAAACCAAACCATACCATAATCCCATTTACTGACCAGATGTGTATAAAATTAGGCGTTGATTTGAAAACTGTTTTTGACATGACCTGCCACAGTGTATGTACAATACATTCATAAATTCACACGCGTGTGCTTTAAAAGTAATTTATAGCATGCGCGTGCACACGCGTATACGCACACGCACAAACGGGCGCTATATACTACTTTTTTGATAGAGATGATGCAAAAACTTTAAGAAAACTCAAATTTTGGTTATTTTGAAAATGTTCCAATTTAATAACTTACTCTAACAGAACAACATTCTTTTACAGCAGAAAAGTAAAAAAAAAAATAATAAAATTCATAATAAAATACAGTTTTTTACATATAACGATATATAAAGAAGTAGGAAAAACGCAATTTAATCAAAATTAAATAATAAACAAATAATACAAATTTACATGAAAATTATCATAAATGAAAGGGAAAACGTATTAGGCCTATATATTAAAGAAGAACATACTAATGCAGATGAAAAATGTGAACGAAATTAATTAATACATAATGATGCAAATGTACTACAAGAATATCATACAGAAAAACATATTTATACCATAGAGAATATCATACCTGTAGAACATTGTACAAAACAGTGTCCTGTTAATAAAGTATAGCGTAGCACCGTTATCCGTGGTGTAGATTAACCATGGTCTTACCAATTATGTAATTACGGTATACTCTACCTACTGTACTGTAGTTGAAAGTTTAGAAAATTTGAGTACAAAATTCAATTTGTTTATCTTTTACTATTTTGTTACGCGCGTCAGCAAAGACATTCAAAAACACGTGAATGCTGTACAATCATGTTTTAATGAAAATACGGTACAGTACCGTATATTTAAAAGTTTGTAAAAGTAAGCTGTTACTCGTTATCGTTGTTTAATAATAATTAAGCCTCACGTCACTAACATAAATATGCTGATATTAGATTTCATGCCCTATTGCACCGGAAGAGAAACATTCCAGTATGTATCACTGCTAGCCGTTGTGAGCACTCAAGAAGCGGAAGTGGACGACGACGACGAACTACAACCAAACTCGAATGTACTGTGTTCCGTATCTCAAACATCTGCAGAGACTTTACTAAAATTTATGGAAGATGAAGATAATGTTGACTTCATTGATGTCTTGCAAGTCCGTGGGTGTATAATAAAAAGAAATGAACAAATAAAATTGCCAATATTTTTTTAAGAAATTACTTTTATTTATTTATATTATTTTATACGCACAATTTGTTCATTGAAATAGCACATTCGGTCTTTTTCTGTATGACAGGTTTCATAATTTTTCCTTTGAATTAATACCTAACGTATACCGATTATCCGTGATCATCCTTCCCCCAGTTACCATGGACAATCGGCGCTACACTTTAATATGCGCTTTATTCGACACCATATAATGAAAATGAAATTGTAGATAGCTATACAAATATACTAGAAAACTGTCATTCAGAATAACATTCTGTTACATCATTTTTAAAAAGCTTATATACTATCCTAAAAATGTAAATGAAAACAAAGCACACGTTAAAAGAACATATTATTAATAAAGTAGGGCCTACATACTGAAATAGACACGAAATAATAAAAATTAAATAATACGTAGCGATACAAAACTAGAAAACTGTCATAGAGAATTATGTTTAACCGTTTTTTATAAATACAGTAAAACTTCTGCTAAGGGGCTTCTCTTAATGAGGACACTTCTGTAATCCCGGCTATTTTACCATAAGACACAATGCTCACATATTTCCTAATAACGGTCGAAAACATAAAAATGTCTGTTTTTTGGTACTATTTTCTCCATCTAGCGGAAACCTTAGGACAGAAAAATACTTTGTACTAGACAGTATTTTACTTTTTATAAAGAAAAATACAAGTATAAATAAAAATCGTGAATATCGAACCTAAAACATACCGTTAAAGAATTTAAATATTCCATCACTAGGCTATTAGTCAACTTGTATATTACGGCATAAACAGTAAAGGTTTTCATTAGAACACGAGTTATCAAGTTTTAAAGACACAATTATCGATGTTCAGTGCACCCAGACGGACACAGTTCATTTTGTTATAATTGATAAAAATTGCTGCATTACACAGTACTGTCATACATAAAAGAATGGGATGTCGTTATAATTCTACAACGTTAGAACTGTTCTGATAGATTTAATGGTATTCCCGTACATTTTTATTTTTGTTTTTACCATTCATGCCGGTTTTTGGTTTTCATGAGTAATTCTATTTTACTTTTTTTAATAGCCTACTAGACGTCCAGTAATAAAATATTATGTCTACATCAACAGGTTAATAATTGTCTTTTTTAGTGCCACATGTGATATTTTTCCGTACTTAGTTACATGAAGTAGGTCTAGTGAATTTCTAGCTCTGTTTTATTAAAACACACAACATTTAACAAAACGACTAACACAGTTTTCCATATAGCCATCACTTCTTTACACCAGACAAATGTTTTGTCCGCGTGACTGACCAGTATTCAGAAGTTTCACTGTTTATACACTTATGCTAATAGTAAATAATTTTAGTAGTAACAATACTAAAGTAAGTACAGTTGTAACAATAAAGTAATTAATTATACTAGTAACAATAATAATAATACAGTATTATATTATTTAATAATACAATAATGAGAACTATAATCAAACAAATTATTTACAGCAACATTTTTCGCTTTGTTTAAGTAGCAAGAGTAGGCCTATTATTTAAGCCTATTCTTTTCCTAGCTACATCAGTTTTTTTGTGAGTAAATATTTTGCACAAATACTTTTATTGAGCTCCATTTTTCTGGTAACTTTAGTTGTGGATATAATTCATACAGCTGTTCTACTTCATGTCTCTTTGGAAGAATTTTTTCTTTAGTGTGAGTTTTAAAGAACTCTCCAACTACCTTGCGTTGTTCGTTCATCCACTTGTGAACATCTTTTTTAGTTACCTTGTTTTTGATACCGGTTTTTTTGTCTTTACATGGCTGCAGTACATCCTCGCTGAGTTCTGGCATCGTAATTACGTTGTCCACTCTGCCGTCTGCATTTCTTGAAGTACCTGATAAAATGTCATGAAGTGGAATATCTTCCGGATAGTCATTTTCGCTATCTGAACTGTCACTGAAGTTTGTTGCATTTCTACAGTTTGTAATAAGGTTATCTTCCAGAGGAATATCTATTTCATCCAGCGGCCTACCCTTGTATTGTGCCCCTTCACCTTTCTCCATCATTAGCAACAGCTTTGTAATTTTTGTCGTTTGGAATATGTCATTAGATAATCTGTAGTTGCTTCGGTGTATCGATGAACTATGTGTCATGAAAGTCGCGAGATGTTCAATATCTTCGTTGGACACGTGGAAAAGTTGACAGATAGTAGCAAGGGGCTTCCTAACTGTCCTTGTCGAAATGGTGTCAGGTCTTTGACCTGCAAGCATTGCATATTTTCGAAATAATCTGTATCCGACAATTGTGTTATCACTTCCTGGGGGTGCAAAAATATACTTGTTTTTGTCATTTACAAAATTTCGTCTTACGTTCAGAATTAAGTCTATGTGCTTTTGAACATCCAAACTGAATAATACTGGTGTTGCCTTTCTCTTTCCTTTAATTACCATGCACATGTCTAGAAAAATGGATAAATGTAAACAAAATTATCCACTTTTAAGGGAAAATATAGACACTCAATGATAATTGTAAAATTAATCATTTCATTGTAAAATGTACCTATATTCCAAGACCTTACAAGAAAATTTCTGGGGGCAGGATAACAGATCTAGATATATGAATAATTCAGCTTTGGTTTTACTGTAATCCGGTGTGAAGAATTCATTATATCATAGATAAACACGTGTAGTCGGGAAGAACTCTTGCGTCAGCATTCAACATAACTCAGTGATAACACAAACAACTGAAAATATGTGCATACAGACATTCGAATACTGCAGTGTTGCCAGTTTTCGGCCGCGAAATGTCGTAAAACATGCCGTAACATCTACATGTCAAGATATACACAGGCGATTGTCACGCTGCCAACGGTTATACTGTGAACTTAAAAAATATACAATTTACAAGTTCTACATAAAATTTGGTGGCCAACATTTTTTTGGAAAAATTAATTTTTTTGTGTTCTTGGGAGGTTAAGAAAATGAAATAGCTAGACATGATCATTCAGCTGCCGTATATGGCAGCCAAATACACCCGGCCACCGAATTTTATGCAATCAGTGCAATGTACGGCCGCCAAATAACTGCAAAAATATGCGTGTATATATATATATATATATACATATATTGCAACAGTATGTCTGCGTACGTTACTGTGCATTGACACATTTTATTAAAAACTGCAAAATTAATACAGTAATTAATAGTGTCATTATATAAAAATGCATACTGAAAGCTGTAAATAACCAGTGAATGGGGGAGAACGAATGTACAGGTGGGAGGGAGAGAGAGAGAGAGAGAGAGAGAGAGAGAGAGAGAGAGAGAGAGAGAGAGAGAGAGAGAGAGAGAGAGAGAGAGAGAGAGAGTGGAAATTTGACATTTCTGTGCAAAGTTATTACCTGGTTCCTAAGAAATGTTCCTAATACATCATACTTATTTCTTACATCAGAAACTGCACTGGTTACAAACTGATTTTTTATTGACAAGGTGTAGTTCACACAGATATGCCTGCGGACACACACACAATCTTCAATACAGGTGGTAAGTCTCTTGACTGAAACTGCAATAATACATTTCTCAGGTTTTAAAAAAGTGGACTCTGTAATATTTTATTGTTTGTTTATTAAATTCTTAGAAACCAGTATTATTATTGTTGTTACTAATTTCTTCGGTGCTTTGTTTTCTATATTAATTCTCTATAGTAATTTATATTCTTTCTTTGTTTGTTAAGTGTTTGCTTTGAAAGAAATCAATCATTTGATATTCATCAATAGATCTACATTAAAAATCAACTGAGTCTTAACCATTATTTAACACTCTATGAAAGTACACATTATCAAGTAATATAAAACCATAAACTTACAAGTTTTTATTAGGCTACCTAATCTCCAACACTGTCTAAATTATTAGTTGTCAGTCTTTTGAGTTTCTATCAACTAGATACTGATGCAATTGTTTTCAGTTAAACTTTTTAGTTACCTCTTATGGTTTTCAAAAATCTAAACAACTAGAATTGTTTAAACACACTGAAGTTGCTGTTGTTCATCTACACTACTGCTGAACTCTATAGACAGCTCTGAGTGTGCCACGAATTTTCAGAATTGCTCACTATGAAATGGACCAATCCAAACATTGTATAACAAATTGTACAGTTTGTAACTAATTTCATATTATTTAATACAACTTTCCCACTGATGAAAAGTTACTGAAAAAAATTGAAAAAGTTACTCACGTATCACTTTTTGAAGTCACATACATGATGGTTCTATTTCATTTCACCTAAGAAAAAGTGTTTGACTTTGGTAAAATAAATAATCATTGTATTTATAGGTTTAAATGGTTTAATTTTATGTAAATAAGATTCTTATTTGCTAAAACAGCAACTATGAATTTGAGCCCACAACACATTCAGTCAGGCTAACAGCAGTGAAATCTCCATTTGAATTACATTGACAATGCTTTACTTACACAGTCTAGTAAATTATCACAAGAGGATTGGATCAGCATTTCTCAAAATTGTATCTTTGATTCCCCTTCTGAACTTGTTTTCTCCCAATGGTCCTTTGCCCTACCAGGCAAAACAATTCACATATCTTGTCTGTAATTAAAACTTGTTTCTTTATATTTTTTGTAATTGAAAAACAACACGATTAGATCGTAGATATCTTTAATTCACCTCCAATTTTTCAACTAATCAAGCCCAAACACATTGTGGCGCTAAATTCTATGTAATGTATAGGTGTTGTATAGAATAAGTAGCCGACATACACGTTATTGGAATGTAGTGGTGTAATAAGTCAAAGAGGTGAGAATTAAAGGTAAGATCGCATTTGAAGAAAGCCTGCTAGGATTGTTTAAGTTGGGTAAAAAGTAAGATTACATTTGGCGAGTCCCTGTCAGGATTTTTGCGGATGGTTAAATGCGCGAAATATGCTCAACGGAGGTTGCAGTGATTAGGAACGAGAGTAGCTGGCGTAATATATAAAAATAAATAATAAAATAAATATATTTTTTTGTGTGAAAATAAACCTCTTGAAAATAAGTAATTACAAAGTGGCAGAAAAAAATAATGAAGTCAGCATAACTGACGAGACGTTTATGAGTGAGATGGGGGCTCGCTTGACTCCAGTGAGCCAACTCGAGGGAAGTTCCACCGAGTCAGTTGATGTAAATGGCTCACCAGTTCAGTCAACACCCATCTCAACCAGACACAAAAATAAAACAGATAAAAATAAAGACATGATGACAATGATGCAGTTACTATTACATAAATTCGAAGAACAAAAAAATGACTCATAGTAAGTTTGACAGTTTTCAGTATGATTTAAATGTTAAATTAGAAGAACAGAAAATTGATAGTAATAGTAATTTCAGAAACATATACAGTAAGTTCGAAGAACAAAATATAAAAAATGAAATGAATTTTAAAAATTGGACAGAACAATTACAAGACGAAGTAAACGAAAGTAGAACGAGGAAACAGGAGGTAGAAAATGGTACATATAATAAGGTAAGTGGTAGTAAGGGTGTTAACTACAATTATGAAAGTAGAGTGGGGGTAGAAAAGGGTGAAGAGACCGATCAATTAAAAGAAAATAAAGACGATCAGTTAACATATAAGACGGTAAGTAGGAGTGAGAAAAATGACAATATAATTAAAAATGTGGTGTTAGAGAATAAGGTTGTGAATATTGAGAGTGCTGATGAAGTTTTAGTGGGAGTAGAATTTAATAATGGAATGTTAGTGAGTATTGATAAGTTAGAGAGAGAGAGTTTACAGGTAGAGGGGCGCAAAGGGTAAATTTTTCCCGTGGTGTTGCTGGGGGTGAAGAAAGGTCTTCACGAATATATTTGGTAGATGAAAGTTCTATGAATAATTGTCCTTGGAGTTTTTGTGGTGCTCCTGGAAGGGCCAGGAGGTGTTTTAATATAGCAGTACCCTCTGCATGTAGTGACAGAGAAAGAGTGAAATGGGGTGAGAGAGAGTTGTATGGTGATGGGGAGATAAAGTTATTTGAGATCAGTAGAAATTATAAAGAGTTAGTAGAAAGGTTAGACATAGAGAGAGTGGATAATTATATTGAAGTCTTACCTTGTGTTGAAACTGATGCAGCAGCAGTAGATGATAATGTTGATGATAATATAACTTACCTGACTTTAACGGAAAATATAAAAGTAGAAGTTACTATACCCAACGTCGACAGGAGGGCCTTTTTATTTTATTAACTTTGGGTTTCATTTTATTAAATTTCACAATTCATTTGCATCCGTGTGGGCAGTCACGTGTTATATAAAAGCTTTATGCGAACAAAGAAACTGTGATGAAACAATGAATGTGGTGTTGTTGACGGTGACACAATTCCTGGAACTTTGATGCTGTGTGACACCTGCGCCCAAACGCACTAACATCGGCGGAGCGCAGACTGACGCCGAGTTGTTTGACACAAGATGGCTTGGAGGAGAATTTTGTCTTACACGTGGTCCGAGCTGGCGGATATAAGTTTAAGTCCTGCCTACATTTGTGACGTCGACCAGTGCACACTGAATATCGTCCACGTCTAAAACACGAAAAACCCATGTGTTGAATGTGTCACCGCTATGACTACAAAATAACAGGCATTGCTTTCCGCCTTGTCGAATAATTAAAAGTGTAAGAGTTTTGGTAAACGCTCTTCCCAGTTCTCTCACCGACGCATACCTGGCCAGGTAGACGCCTAACGGGGCTCATCAGTGAAATTCAACATACAGTAAAAGTAATTGCAGTTTTGTCAAAATTCGATAGTGAGAACAGTTTCATGGTAAAAAATGAACTAATAAATTGATTTTATGAACTAACAAAGTAGCGGAGTTTGGGAGTGATGGGCCAGGAAGACGTGGAGACGCTAAATTGCCGGCAGGGGTAGATGATCAATTTCAATTAAATGGGGTTTTTCTAAACAACAGGGTAATTATAATATAGTGTGAATGTTGTGAGCGAGCAGACTGGGCTGTCTGTTAGAATTAAGGTAAGATGTTTCAGTAATAATATTGTAATTGTAAAGGTAACTTAATCATGTCGTAAATATCAGAAAAGTGTTATGCATATATATTTTGTATTTTTAAATTTTGGAGAAATAATTGTTTGAGATAAAGTTTAAAACATTTTAACGATAAAATAAAATCTTAGTTTATTTCAATTCACAAAATACGAGTTGCGTCAGTTATTGAAACAACCTTAAATCATGTTTGCATCTAGACGTTCGTGTGACGTAACCCTGAGAGAAGATTTTTTAAGGTAAGTGGAAGATAAATAATTTCATTTATTTATTTGTATTTGTATTTAATTATAATATCACAAATTGATAGCATGCAATATTTCTGGTTACTATATTGATACAATGGAAAAAAGTAATGATGATTATTATAATTATAATAATAAAAATGTGTCTGTAATTGTAAATGAATGGTGTAGACGTAACATCAGAGTATTATTCGATGATGGTGGTTAAACAGTTGTTGGTGATGAACATTTTATTATGTGAATAGTGTAGTTTCAAAATGGACTGTATTGTGAAATGATTTATGGTAAACAATAATGAATAATAATTTGGATTGTATATACTTGAGTAGTGATGTTGAATGTACTAGTGTAGTACATTATGGCGTACTCTGTATTTTATGTAAACAATGTATGTATGTAATAGGAATTGATTTAATAATAATGATAACATTTTTTCAGACTAAATAAATAATGAGAATAATTGTGAAGTTTAAGGTAATTAAAGTAACTTTGTGTTTTAAAACTGACTGAATTAAATAATTTGAGAGTAATTAATTAATTAATGTTGTATAAATGAACTTTGATAATAAATTTAAATGATTTTCTGAGATTTAGATTCTATAATGAATAGTAAGTGATTAAACATACAATATGTTTAGGTGTTGAGTTATATTATTATTATGAGGTTGTTATGAATTTTCTAGTGTAATTTTCAATGATCATATTAATGTAAAATGTGGTAAAAGATGGAGTTTGGGTGATAATTATTTCAATAAGGCATCTAAGTCAGTCAGAGTTAATTTTAAATGGGTGTTAGACAAAATAAGAATTTTGGAATAAAAAGTAATACAGAAACGGGTCAGTAGTAGAGACACAGTAGCGATAGTGCATGTATGTAGAGAAAATGAGAGTAATGTAATTGGAGAGTAAACAGGTGGTGGTGAAATTTTGTAAAGAGGGTGGTGTGGTAAGGAGTCCTCAACGACAGGCGTTGTGACGGGAGGTGAATAGTTTTAAATGGGGTTTGGCGGAGTTACCTGGAAAGGGCCAGGAACTAATAAGGGAATGAGTATACGGGAAGGGAACACACATCCTAGGTACAAAGAGGGTAGCAGGTATTTGGTTCTAAGAGGAGAATGATTAAGGTGATTTAGAGAATTTAATGGAAGTAAATATTATTGAGAGATTGGTGTCACCCTATATAAATCTGTTAGTGGTTGTTAGAAGGAAGAAGGGAGGTAAGGTTATATCTAAATGCCCATTCAATAAATCAAATCACTGTGAATGACTGGGAGTCACCCAAACAAATAAATTGTGAAAATGTTAAATAGAAATTCATAGTTGAAATGTAATAATAAATGTAACAAGTTAAAGAGTTAATAGAATTTAAAGCTAAAATAAAGCTGTAAGTTGTGTAAATTTTTTGATAAAATCTGAATTTGAAATGTTATATATAATGAATGTTGATAATAGATTTGAAAATTTTTGAGAATTTATCGGTACAATAAATGATAAATAAATGATGGTTGATTAGTAAAAAGTTCAACTGAAATCAGAGTGTAATGTTTATAATTTTATATGCAAGTTTAAAGGTGAATTGTTTATTTTTTATGTAATCATCGCAATGTTAATTATGAGTGTATTATGTTTTATTATGATGTATTATGTTAGAGTGTAGGGATCGTAAACATGTAATTATGTGTTTAAATAGATTTCCCCACTTTCGGGCGGTCGCTGCCTCACCAGCACTGACCGTGGTTTTGGCTGACAACCAGCTGTGGGCAGATATTGTAACTGACCATGGTTTGTTGCCTTTTTGAAATTGGTGTGACCTAGAAATTAACAGGGGGGGGGTGATTCAGGGGAAATCAAACCGGAACTATGGAACAGCAGCTATCACTCGTTCGCATGGGATCATAAAAAGGGTGATAGAACCGTCTTACGGGCACATAACTATAAGATCAGTAAGATATTGTAAACCCTAGTGGTCAAATTATCTGAATTTTATTTGTAACGCCGAAGCAAGGACAGGAGATGACAAAATTCCTCCTTAACGCTTCAGTCCTTGTGGAAGCAACTGGGCACCACAGTCCAGTCATGGGGGGACATAGAGAGATGGATGGCCGGTGGCAACGTTACATGCTGCGAGGGTGCGACTCTGTCTTTGGGGACCTAGTCTTCATTGGCAGAAGTAATAGTGTTATACCAAAATGGGTGAAGACCTTGAGGTCACTGACAAATGTATAACGTGGGGTATCAGGGGTTAAGGGAAATTAATTTAAAGATGGGGGGATTAGTATAAGTTGATGTAGAGTGGAAGGAGGTTACTAAATTGAAAAAAAAAGTGTCAATGAGGTAGTTGATCTTAGGAGAAAACTAAATGATGTATTGAATTAAGGAGTATTATGAAGAGGCTTAACGAATGTTAAGTAAATAATCTGTTCTGCCATAGTTGATTTAATGTGTTTTACTCTATATAAGGAGTATAATAGACGGTATTTGTATGTTGTGATGAGAGATGTTTATTTAAATGTTTATAGGAATCAGCACAATAATGTTGAATTTTGGTGTAAAAATTGAAGAGAGAGAAGGTATACCGAATGTTGGTATGAAATTTTTACAAGGTCTTCTGTTAGATTAAGTATTCAAAACCCAGTACTTCATAAACGCAAACCCACACACCTAAGGGGAACCAGATCAGTTAGGGATATGTTATGATACAAGGCACCTATTTGATATTTTGCATTCATGTTTCAGTGTCTGGTGATGCTGTGGTGGCGGTACTGTGCTGGCCAGTGCGTCAGAGCAGGAGCGTCCGGTACCCGTCTGGCCTTGCGGTGTTTTGTCATTCATGTGCGATCACAGTCACAGGACCAGGGGGTAAGTTATCCACGCTTTAATAAAACATACAGGGGGTTGTGGTGACATATCCTGAATGATCCCTTTAGGAAGTATAAGAGTGTCAATGAGAGTTTTTATGCTTCGGCATAAAAGGTATTTAATTGAGTCAAATTTTAATTGAGGGGGTATTGTAATGAGTCAAAAAGGGGGACATAAATTTTCAATTAGCAAAACAAATGTTCGAAATAAAATTGATCCCAGTGTGAGAATCGAGTCAGCTGTGGTGACGGCGAGTCATTATTATTTTCGTGTATTCCAGCAGTGACGCTACTTGTTATCAAAATAAGGGGAAATAATCCAGGGACTGTCAATAATAACCATATACAGACAGCAATACGTAGCGAACCATTAATTTGTCGTATTAGATTATGATGTGAACGACGGAAATCTAGTGGGCCGTGCAGGGCGTAAACGGCAAAGTGAAGCGCTTTGTTTCCGGCATCTCCAGAGTTCACGAGTCTCCTTCAACCCGGCTGGGTGACATATTAACAAGTTCGCTAAAAAGGACTCAATTCACAGTATAAATAATGTAGTCAATTACTACAACTTATAAACAAAATCAAGTAGACAGTGCGTGGTTGATAGGCGAAACATCACGAACCGATTTTGGACAGTTTTAACAGAACAATAAGAAAACGGCGTACATCATGGAGTGACCACGTGCAATGAATCAGGCGTAAAGTGTTTTGGAGATAGTGGCCAGGTACCTGGTGAACATATCACCACAAAATTTATTGTTTTCATATTAATAAAAAAGAGCTCTAGTAACAATTAAGGGCAACGAAATTAATTTGGCTTTTCTACACTGATTGTTACATAGTAACAAAAAAGGGGGACAAAAATTTGTAATAGTATGAAAGCGTGTGTGTAATTGTGCGAATGAAGAATATATGTAAGAAGTGTTGGGTTTGCGGCGTATGTAGTTAACTGCACTGATGACGTAGTTTAATCCAATGTGGATACAATATTCTTTTGTAACTTGTATTACGCCTCAGGGCCGAGTAGTTTAATTCAATGTGGATATCATAATTCTTTATAATTTGTATTACGCCTCAGGGCAGAATAGTTGTAGTCATTTTGAATGAAATAATGCCATAAAGAAAAAGTCATTAAACTTGATTCTTCAGAATTAAGAAGGTGTTGTGCAATTTGTTTGCTAGCGCGCGCCTATTGCGTAATCAATCACTGTTTCCTACGTTTTGCATAAACGACCCTGGGAACTTCTGAAGATGATTTCAATAAGTCAGATGCCTAATTTAGTTGTGTGTTAACTTCAAACACTCTGGCGACCCTGGACACTTGCGAAGGTATGCGGGTGAGTATTTTACAGATACCATATCTGCAGGTGGGAATTAAAGGTAAGATCGCATTTGAAGAAAGCCTGCTAGGATTGTTTAAGTTTGGTAAAAAGTAAGATTACAGTGGATTTATTAATAATCCTATTGCTTTTAACAATCTACTGAGCTTTTAATACAGTTTATGCAAAATAATTAATTTGTCTCAGTTGGCCTGTGTAACTCAACTAAATTGTTGACCTTCGATATATTCTGTCCGGCCTCTCGGTTGCTTTCGGGCATGAGGTACAGTAGACTCTCGGCTATCCGACTCCCGCCTATTCGACCTCCGGCCTATCCGACCTGCCCGCCCGCTACTAAAAAAAAAAATAAAAAAAAAGTATTTTGAGTACGGTACATATGCAGTATTTCCAATCCGATTACTAGCACCTTCAAACGTCATGTGAGCAATCCCGCCACGCGGGTGAAGGTGCTTACGCGTGAATCACCAGTTACCAATACAGTATGCCAATTGATTCATGTTGTGACAGGAAAGTTTCGTGTTCCTACTTGAGTGTGTAACAGGTGCATCAGTCAGTCTGTATCCAGAAGTCAGTCCGTGCGGTTCAGTCGTTCGTGGATTGTTAATTTGTTATAAAGTATACAGTATATAAAGTACAGTATAAAGTATAGTGTATACAGTATTGTTGGTGGCTTTTATTTTTAAGTGAAATATGGGTGACAAACGAAAGAAAGTGGTAGTAACTTTGGAAGAAAAACTGCAAGCAATAAAAAGAATGGATTCTGATGAGTCGGTAAACAAAATTGCACTGGAGTTAGGAGTTGGAAAAAACTACTGTGGGTGATTGGCGAAGAAATCGCGCAGAGATTGAAAAATGGTGTTCTAAGCAAGCAAGTGGCAGTGGCGTGAAAGTTATAAAAACTATGCAAAAAGGAAAACATGTGGAAGTTGAAGAGGCTTTATATCTGTGGTATGAAAATGTGAGGGGGAAAGGATTGGCGGTTTCAGGCCCCTTGCTCCAAGAAAAAGCGATTCAGTTTAAAAAACAGATCGAAGGAGACGATGGTGAGTTTACTGCCAGTGACGGGTGGCTTGATCGCTGGAAGAAACGTTTTGGTGTTTGTCAGATGACGATTAGTGGTGAAGCATTGTCTTCTAATAAGGACGCTGTCCCTGACTTTAAAAAACACTTTTTTGACCTGCTTGATAAGGAAGGTATTTCCGGAGAACAAGTGTACAACTGTGATGAGACGGGTTTGAATTACCGTATGTTGCCGTCTAAAACACTAGCGTCTAAACAGGAAAAGGCCACACCAGGGTTCAAGAAGAGCAAGGACCGCGTTACAGTTTTAGCTTGTAGTAACGCAACCGGAAACCACAAGTTGAGACTGACCTTGATTGGAAAATCTCGCAAGCCTAGGGCTTTTAAAAATCTTAAAGATTTAAGTTCTTTGCCCCTGCATTATACCCATCAAAAAAAGGCGTGGATGAATGGAGAAATTTTCAAAAATTGTTTTGAACAGGAATTTGTGCCACAAGTTGAAAAACATTTAGCTGAAAACAATTTAACAAGGAAAGCAATCTTAGTTTTGGATAACGCTCCTTCACATCCAGCAAATGACCAATTAAAAGATGGAGACATAAAAGCTTTGTTCTTGCCTGCAAATGTTACATCTATATGTCAGCCAATGGATCAGGGAGTGCTCCAAGCTTTGAAAAAGAAATATCGACGTAGGCTACTAAGCTATATCATCGCAACAATTGATAATACAGAAGTTGCGACGGCACTACAGTCAGTAGACATGCTTGACGTCATCAGATGGGTGTCCGAGGCATGGGATGAAATTCCATCTTTAACACTTGTGCGATCGTGGAAAATTTTGCTGGATCACAGAGCCAGTGATAAGTGGGAAGAGGTAGAACAGTAATGTGATGTGGAAAATGCAACTGATAACACTGCGCTTGTATCGCTGTTAGAAAAAGTTCCCGGATGTGAGGAAGCTTCATTGGAAGACATCACAGAATGGTTGGCAAAGGACGAAATCGAAGAAATTGCAGACGAAGCTATTGTAGCGATGGTATTAAATGAACAGCCGATTGAAGAGGAACAAGGTGATGAACCCTCCGATCATATAACCCACTCCGAAGGCCTGAAGGTGGTCGAGACGGCAGTGGAATACATTGGCCAGCAAGAAGAAGCAACACCAGCAGACATCATATTGTTACGACGGTCTACTCGATCGTCGTAGGTACAGTGGAAACAAAATAAGTACAAGACACCAATTAAGTCACTAATCACACCTTTAATTGTTACAGTAAAACAATTCGTAATTAACAACACAGTCTACAGTAAATCAAATGAAAATTGTACACACGCAATAAAATGTCCACAAATATTAAAACTCAATTTTATTACAATTATACTGTCTGCTTATAAAATGCAACACTTCAATAATAACTACTTGAACGTACACAGTAATAACTCAAACCGCTCTGGAAATATATCGCACTAATACTCTCGAACCGCACTATCAAATATCTCGCATTGAACTGAAAAACTAAGGCCGCTACCCAATGTATTTATAGTCACGCTCACACACCAGAAGCTTCCAAACTGCGTCTTATCTCTCGTGAACTACATAATTACTACGCCCTTGACACAGTCCGAGCGCCCGAGCGAAGCCCGGCACAGTCGAGAAAATTCTCACAAAATGCGTCTAGTAGCACGTACACCACACGCTTACATCGAGATCCTTCTGGCATATTCGATAAACGCGTACATTGTTCTGTGCTGTCGTAGCAATGTTTACGTAAGTGGAAGGATATAGCGGCGAGGAAATTAATGCGAGAAAAGAAGCAGGTCTCAATTACAGACTTTTTCAAACCTTAGAAAATGTAAGTTTCACTTGTTCTTTCATTATACAGTACATAGTTTTAGGTTATTATAATTTGATTTATATTGTAACGAGAAAATGTGGTCGTACCTGTTAAAATGGTGTTTACACTTGTTTATTATGTGTATAAGTGTAAATGTGGTGTGTTTGCCTCACACCGGTCATTACAATAATAGTAGTCACTACTGAAATCTGTACCGTTGTTCAATTTACCAGTACAACCTACCTGTTAATTCATAGGGGTTGCGAATCCCGGGTGGCGCCAAATTGTTTATATCAAAACAATTAAAATTGTGAAATTACACGTTGATAAGTGTTATTAGCGTTGACAGCTGGAGCGTTCAAATGGTTCCCGCCGCTGTACAGGTTGCCGTGTTGTCCACTCGTGACGAGCGCTAGTTGGTTACTGAATAAAAATTGCTAACACACATATATTCTACAACGTCCTATGAAATAAAACAATAGTAATACTCTGTACTGTGATTTTAATACAAATTCAGTCATTAATTAATATGACAAAAGGATCATATAAATGGTTTGATAACAAATTGCTCCGGCTTAGAACATGAGACGCCAATATTTCAAGGTTGGCAAATCGATTTTAAAACAACTTATTTCGTTGCCGAGATGGCTACAGTTTACATACAATATATTAATCTGTTCAAAATCTGGGGTTCTTTGGATTATAAAATAAGACATAAACGTTGGTTACATTAAAAAAGTACACTACCATACCTTATACGTACTTAGAAAGTATAATGTGTTTTTACAAATTGTTCGGTAGTGTCGTATTCTTGGTTACAAAGTTCGCACACTAATGCGAGGTTATATTTTAATTAACAAAATGTATTTAAGTAAGTTAATTATGCATTAAATCTTTGAAAGAAAATTATATTTGTTCAATAGTGAGAAATTTGATTGTTTGAGAAATATTTAAAGTAATTTGGTTTCTGGGAGAAAGGAATTTATTTGATACTTATCAGTTCAGACAGTGTTGATATGTTGTCATCTGGGGTAGTGGAAATTCTGCACTTTTGGACTGGTTTTAGGCTTCGGACATCTTTTCCTATCTTGTCTTGGGATTTCTGCTAATTAGTTTATTGATATTTGGTTCCAGGACATTGTTTAATCTTGGTAGTTCTGCATCTATACGTCTTTGGTTGTTGTCGTCAACTTCCGAAACTTTTTGTAACTATTTAAAGTAAAATTTCAATCATCACAATTTTGCGTGCCGCTTACCCACGTGTCATTTCTTCAAGTCTAATAAATTTAACGGAAAATTCTTATTCAACCAATCCTTTGATTGGTTAAGGCCTCTTTCAAAAGCATTGTTAAGAGATTTGAATTTTTATTCAAATTTATTAAGTATTTTCTTAATGGTTTTATTCCTTTATCGTTCCTTTGGGGTAATAAATAATATCACTATTATATTTCTTTCCTTTCAAAGTTTAAAATGATACCTCATAAGGTCATATTCTATTATACATTAACTTTAGTCTAAATATTTGACATTTGATAAATTACATATCTCTCTTAAATTAAACTTTTATAATAACATTTCTCTTTTAAAATGATTTACATATAATTACTGGCCATTTACTGGTCTTAGATTAGTAAAGTTCCTTGTGAATTTGTTACAATTGACATTTGTGTGTGTCTGACAGTTAGATGTTTTCATAGCCAAAAGTAGCCATGATGGTTTTGGGTTTATATCTTTTAAATTACATTTTTAATTCAGCCTGTTGGGCTTCACTTTGTTATCATGCTTGTTGTGTTGTGTTTTGATTCTGTTTGTGTTTTAATTACTATTCACTATACATTTTCATTATACATATTTTAAAATATAACAATTAGGCTTATGGACTGCAAGTTCCCTTCAGCCATATCCTCTTCATAACATTGAAACAACTATTCTTTATAAGTTATTAGTTATTGTTGGTTTTCAACATTAATTTCATTCTTTTGTTACTACTTTGAGTGATAAACATCATCACTTCTTGCAAACTTATTAAAGTTATTTCCCCTTTTAACATGGGGTGTTTTATTCATTGCATTCTGAATTTTAAAACAAAACCTTAATTCAATACTACTATCTCCTCCATTCCATGTTAATACAAACTGTTTTTATCTGGGCTTTCTCCCTGAATAATATCACTCGTTTTACTTATCTTTATTTGAAATCTTATTGTTAATTATTCTTAATTATATAAATGTTTACAAGATCACTCAAATCATTGACTGTTTATCAATGCTTTATAAAGTGTTTTCTTATTTATTATTACATCTTTATTGCTTAAAATATCTATTTCCCCGTATCACCTTCACCTTTAATTAACAGAGGTTTATCACTGATACACACTCACTATTTTTAGGGTATTCACGCTTTCACTATTGCACTTTATTTTGGTTCACTGTTTGTATTAAGTGTTACTTAGTGGGTATTCCCTATACTTATTTCTCCTATTATTTCTCACTATTTCTTTACAACATAATTCTTATTATTAACATTTGGTTATTTATCTTTCATTAAATTTAACCTTAATAATTGTGTTAGTGTACTTTTCTACACTACGTTACTTTATACTTGTCTTTTGTCTTTAAAATAGGTATATAAGTTATTTCAATTACAACAATACTATTTGTTTCATTAGTGGATAATTATTTGGGGTTTATTTACAGTATTCTATCTTTGAGTCTACTATTTCTCCCCTTTATATGTGTGGTGTTGTTTCTCCTTGGGTTTAACCTGTCTCCTCTTCATTCTTCCTCTTCTTCTTCATCTTCATCTTCTTCTATCTTCTATCTTCAATTGTCTTCATCTTGGTTCGGTTCTCCTCTTCTCATCTGGTTTAATTTCTATTTAGTCGTAGGAATTTGTTCACTTCCTTTGATTCTTCTTTAGTTCTGGTTTCTTACCGTCTTTTGTTAGTTCCTATTTGTTTGGTTAATCACCTTTTGTCTCTGTGTATGTTTCGTGGTTCCCTTCTTTGTGTTTCTGTTGGGTCAATCACTTGGGTTGGGTAATATGTCGTTCGTCGTGTCATAATATTTATATTTTATTTATTTTTAAACATTTTATTTTATATGAAGTATCTTTACATTAAGAATTATCTTTTTTTTATCCCTGGTACTGGGGTGGCTTATTTGTGTTGTAACATAATGCCTCTCCTCTAAAATTGATCATTTTAATAAAACACTAGCATAGTTTTTTATGAAATTATCAGTTATACATAATCTTTTTCCTTTTCTTTCTTGTTTGTTCCTCCATTCTTCATATCTCTTCTTACTTAATTCATTCCATTTTATTTGGATCTGTTTTTATTTATTTCCATTGGTGCATTTTCCCTCATACACAATTTCTTCCCTAACTTTTATAGTAGCTGGTTTCTCCCATCACTACTCATTTTTCTGAGACCAGAGGCACATCATCTCTGCTCAGTTTATTTGGATTGCTGGACTTTTCAACAGTCAATCTTAAACACCTTTTTTGTCAACTTGTGACTTAAATCAATAATAATAATAATAATAATATAATAATATACTTTGGGATTGTCCACCTTGTGGTTTGTTTTTAGATCACTTTGGCCTTTTACTCATTCTTCCTTCTGCTATACCTTAACTATATACTATCATCTACTCATACACTTGATTGTTTTTATATTTATTCATATGTTAATTTCATCATTATTTTGTTCTCAATGCTCGTTGTGATCATTTCAATTGTCTTAGACATTTTTATTCTTTTCTTGGTTATTTAGCAAGATTCTGCTTTAGCCACTTCTGTATATTTGTTTTATACATAATTTCTCTCTTTCCTGTACCAGTTCAGATTTTTTTTTTTTTTCTTAGAATACATTTGATTCATTATAATTTCAGGTAATTATCTCAGTAATTTGAGCTTGATTTTATTTTTGTTTATTTTATTCTGTTTTAAATATTATTTCTGATAATTCTTTGTAAGTTAATTCTCTTACTTTAAAGGAATGTTTGTAGCGTATTCCTTTTTAGTTATTTTTTGTTTAATTATAATGGTAAGTTTGTGATTCTTACATTTATATTATATAGGAATGTGTGTAACTTATTCCTTATTATCTCACTTTTCATTATTTCATAATTCATATGTCAATCTTTTATTAGACTGTGAGTTGATTGAAAGGAATTTGTGTAACTGATTCCTTTGTTTTTTACATTATTATTCATTTATATTACTTCTTTTTATTTTGCTCTTACAATCTCTTTTGGAATTTTGAAATATGTTTCATTTCATCATTTATTCTTCTTCATAAAACTTTTTTATCGAAGTTTGGTTATAAACTCCCTTTATTTTTCTTGTATTTATATTGCTTATCTGGTAAGTGTTATTACCATTATCTTTTGTGATAACGTACGGACCCGTATATAGCAATAACAATTTCTTTGCTATACCTTCCATTGTACTTGGCAGTTCACGATTTTTAATTAATATTTTTTCTCCCTCTTTATATTTGATTATTTTGGGTTGGTTTTTTGCATATTTGTCCTTTTGTTTCTCAATCTTTTCCATTATTAGGCTGTACCATTTGTTTTTATCATACGGGTCTTCTGGGTTTTTTGGGAATTCTATTATCTCTTGGATCTCTCTATTTGGCTTCCTCTCGAACATCATTAAGTATGGTGTATTTTCAGTACATTGGTGATAGCTGATATTTAAAAACACTTCGGTTGAAGTTAAATATTTGCACCATTCTCTCTGGTTATTATGACAATAAGTTCTCCAAAATGCGTCCCACCTCTCTCAACATCCTTTCTGCTGGATTACTACTAGGGTGGTATACTGAAGTTTTATAGGTTTTAATGTTTAATTTTAGTAATTCTTCTCTCCACCTTTTTCCCTTAAACTGCGTTCCATGATCGGTTATTATCATGTACGGTTTTCCAATCTATGACATGTATTTATTTTTAATAATATCTAATATTTTCTTTGTTGTGGCTCTGTTTATAGCGTATAATTTGGTGTACTTGGTGTAATGGTCAAGTATAATCACAATGAACTTGTATCCATGTCTTCCTCCGCTACGTGGGAATGGTCCACATATGTCGAGGAATACCTTCTCTAGTTTGGCACTTGATGTGATGGGTATCATCGTTCCAATCTTCCTTTAATTATTGGTTTTGACCATCTGACACAATGTGCAGGTTTTTATATTTTTATTCACTTTTCTGGTAATATTTTTTATGAACAAATCTTCCTCTAAAGCTTTTACCATCTTGATTGTTCCCATGTGTCCGTATCTCACATGGTAATCTTTGATGATTTGATTTTCTAATGATTGAGGAATTACTAGTTTCCATGTGTCTTGGTTCTTTTTTGTTTTTATCAATAAGATATCTTTGTATACACAGTAAAATTTGTTAATAATTACTTCAGATTCCATCAGTCTTTTTCTGATGTTTGAGATTTTGGTATCTTGCTCTTGTTGCAACACTATTTGGTTTACAATATTTTCCAGGTCTTTCCTATCTTTCAATATATAATACACTTTTGCTATCTTCCCCTTTTCTCCTTCAAATGTCTGATTTTCTACATTTATTCTGGATAATACGTCAGCCACTATGTTTTTCCGTCCTGGAATATATTCCCATGTAATGTGGTATTCTTGCAGAGCAAGTAACCATCGAGTAAGTCGGCCATGACTCAATTTACACTGTTTGAGAAACGATATTGATTTATGATCGCTTCGGACCGTGATATGATATCCTAGTATGTATGTTCTAAACTTGCCGCACGCGAATACTATGCTGAGCAACTCTTTTTCTGTAACATTGTAGTTACGCTCGCAACTATTTAGTATTCGGCTGGCGAAGCTAATGACCAGGTGATTTCCATCTTCGTCTTCCTGGTACAGCTCTGCGCCTAGACTTACATCACTAGCATCGCAGTTCAGGTAGAACGGTTTTTCAAAATTGGGGTGGTGTAATATAACAGTATCAACAAATTTTTGTTTAATTAATTTGAGCACTTCCTCTTGTTCAGCTCCCCAATTCCAATTTTCTTTTAAAGAGAGTTGTTTGGAAAATTTTGCTGCTAGGTGAGAGTAGTTGGTTTGAAACTTCCTATAGTAATTACATACTCCTAGGAAGGATTGCAATTGCTTTTTGTTTTTCGGTGATGGGAATTTTTGGATGGCTTCAACCTTCTCTTGGGATGGAGAGATTCCCTTCTCGGTCAAGTTGAATCCTAAAAACTTCACTTCTTTTGCAATAAATTTCGATTTATCCAATTTAAGGGTGATATTGTTGTTGGATAATTTTTTCAATACATGTTCGACTCTTTCGCAGTTTTCGTCCCAGTCTGATGACGTGATAAGCAGGTCGTCAACGTACACTGTGGTGAATTCCAGTGCCTCTTGACCCAACACTTGGTCCATGCAAATTTACGAACACTGCTACAGAATTAATGAGTCCAAATGGTAACCTTTTGAATTGGTAATTTCTACCGTCAAATATGAAAGCCATGTACTGCCTACTGTGTGGGTGCAGCTCCACCTGCCAGTACCCACATACAGTATCCCAGGTGCTGATACAGTATCCCAGGTGCTGATATATCTTATCCCATGAAATCTTTTTAGAATTTCTTCTATCTCTCCCGGTGAGGTTCGGTCATTTATAATCATTTTATTTATTTCTCGGGCGTCCAAGCAAATTCGTACCTTGCCATTTTTCTTGGGTATGGCTACTATTGGGCTGGTATATTGAGATTGGCTATACTCAATAATATCTTCAGCAATCATTCTATTTATTTCCATCCTGACTTCATTTTTCAGGGAATGTGCTATGGGATAAGATTTCCTGTGGAAGTCTACAGGTTCTCTGAAATTAATTTTACACTGGTATCCTTTAACTTTTCCTGGGGTGTTTGAAAAGACATGTTGATAATCGTTATAAATTGCAATTAGTTTTTTAGACTGTTGCTCACTAATTTCCTGTAGAGGCCATTCTCTTTGGAAGGTTCTGATCTCTTCCAGTTTCTGTTTCCACAAGGCTTTGCTTTCCTCCTCCTCGGCCATAGTGATAGACGGTTCACGCCTTTGACAATAATAACTCTTCAATCCTGGGTCTTGACTCAGAGCAATTGGAGTTGAAATACAATTTATAATGTTTGCCGACCAGATTCCCTGTTCTGAGGTTAGCAACACGACTCCCTTCTGCAGGTTTATTACTGCTGAATACCTTCTTAATACATCACATCCTATAAGCATGTTGAATGGTAGCCCACTTGCCACGAGAAATATAATAGGGATGGTTGATTCTTGATTATCTAACTCTAATGATACTTGTTTTCTCACCGTTTTGTTCTGTTTACCAGTTGCGCCAATGATGATTATATTGTTTATTGGCAGTGTAGGGATTGGTGTTCGAGAGTGAGCTTGAATTCGTTCTAATTCAGGCTGGTTGATTAGAGAGATATTAGACCCCGTATCCACCATGATTATGGTTATTGTGCCGTTTATTGTTGCCTTTATATGAACAATTTCACTATTACTTTGTTGTAATTGTTTGGCCTCTTCTTCGAGAAGTTCCTCTCGAATATTCTTTAAATAATTGTTGTATATTTTCGTAATTACTTTGGTTTCATTATTTGACGTTGTTCGACGTATCAACCCAAGTGATTGGTCATGTGAAGGGTGTTTATACTTTTCCACTGACCTGTTTAGTTTAAAGGTGGTTGTTGGCTGACGGCCAGGTTATTTGACTGGTCGTTCGTTTCATTGTTCAGCCCTTGTTGCTGGTTGTTTTCATCCCGAAGTGGTTCGTTGTTCCTACTCCCTGATGGTTGATTGTTATCCTGATTGGACGTGTGGTACCATGAGTTTGGGTGCCAGCTTGAGTTATATCTTCTGTGGTTATTCTGCCTTCTCCCATTGATGAAATTTACCTGACGTCTGCCGTCGCTTCTATTTGGATTACCCCCGGGTCCCCGGTTGTACTGGTAACTAGGATTGTACCGGTTGCCGTAGTAGTTATGGTCGTTGGGGTGACCATTTGTTCGTTGTTCCGGTTCAGCTCCTCTGTAACTATCATCTGGTCGGTTATTATTTGGGATGTTTCTGTTATCTTGGTTCCCTTGACGATGGTTTTGTTGACCTCTGTTACCTGGCTGGTTATTCGGAGAATGATTCTGGGTATTTCTATTAAATGGCTGTTCTTCATTATTATTATTATTATTATTATTATTATTGTTTCGGCCCCAGTTATTCCGGTTGCTGTTTTGTGGATGATTGTATGGTACATTGAAATTGGTTGCATTATTATGCTCATTCCATTTGTTGTATCGTTGGTTCATGATCCGGTTTTTTCGATATTGGCCATCATTCTCCAGGTCCTCCAATAGACTAGCCATTCCTTGAATCGTTTTTATCTGTCCTTGCCTTCTGGCCTTCTGTATTGCTTCTTCGTAATGATAACCCAGCTATATTACCAAGAGACTCCTCGGGTATCCTGGGTTCTAAATTTCGGGCTAAACATACTTTTCCCAAAAAGTAGGACGTTAATGTGTGTCCTCCTTGTGACTCGTATCTTCCATTGCTGATATCATTACGGACCACATTCTGTGTGGACTCAGACCAATATTTCTCCCGGAATTGTCTCTTAAACTCCTGTGTGTCATTGATCTCGGGTCGAGTTGCCGTCCACCAGTTGTCATGGGTGTCTCGGAACATTTCATCTATCATACTTCTCACACTGGACCACCTAGTTTCTCTGTTTTTTTCTATTAGCTCTTCTACCCGTTTGAGGAATTCTATCGGGTTCCTCCGGTATCTGCGGAAATTAATTATCTCTCGATTTTGCTGGTTATGATTTGTGTGTTATTATAAGGTTTCTCTCTTAGTGCATCCAGCTCATCTTGCATTTGTTTCTCCCTTATACTGATCCCCTGGATTTTCTCTCTGTTTTCTCTGCTCAGTCCGTCTAGTTTATCGATGATGGTGTATACCTTCTCCACACGATTGTTTACATCTATCTGTATTTCTTGGTGCCTCTCCTCCATTTCCTTGACCACCTCCTGTTTGTTCTTCTGGCATCCTTCGGTAATGACTTGGTAGAATTCTGTCGCTCTCAATTTACCTTCCTCCTCGACATTGCTTATTTTATTGTTCAATTCTTCCCGGACTTGTATCACTGTTTCGTTGGTCTCCGTTACCGTTTGCCTGATCTCCTCTCGACATTCGATCAGTTGTTGCTTCCATTCCTCCTTGGTTTTCTCACTTTCTTCCTCTATTTTCCGTTGGAGAATATCATGATTATTTTCCATCTTTTTATTTACTATTTCCAGATCCTTCTTGATCTGTTTCTTCAGCTCTTCGCTCTTCTTTTCCAATGCCTCCTGACCTTCATGTATCACCTTCATTTGCTTCTTCAATTCTTCACTGTTTTGGTCCAGTTTTTTATTCCAGAATTCCCTGTCTTCTTTCCTTCCCTCTTGCAATGATTCTAATTTGGTATTGTTTGACTCTAATTTTTTATTCAATTCTTCCTTGTCTTGTCTTCTCTCTTCCTTGTCCAACTCTAATCTGTTCATTTGTTCCATCATCATTCTCATCAAACTATCTAATTTCGTTACTTCTGTTGGTTTGACTGGTTGGTTGTTTACCATTAATTCTGCTTCTTTTTCTGGTTCAGGTGGATTTGGATTTTCCAGTTGGTCCTCCTGTGGATTCTCTTCTAACAATTCTCCAATCGTTTCTTCAACTTCTATTTCCTCAACTTCTTCCATTTCTTCTTGGTTTTCTTCTTGGTTTAATGCTGCCTTACCTTTGAGCCTCGTAACCATACCGTGTCTATTCATAACCGCCGCTAGTTATCCTTTCTAGCCCCACGTTGGGCGCCAATATGTAACGAGAAAATGTGGTCGTACCTGTTAAAATGGTGTTTACACTTGTTTATTATGTGTATAAGTGTAAATGTGGTGTGTTTACCTCACACCGGTCGTTACAATAATAGTAGTCACTACTGAAGTCTGTAGCGTTGTTCAATTTACCAGTACAACCTACCTGTTAATTCATAGGGGTTGCGAATCCCGGGTGGCGCCAAATTGTTTATATCAAAACAATTAAAATTGTGAAATTACAAGTTGATAAGTGTTATTAGCATTGACAGCTGGAGCGTTCAAATGGTTCCCGCCGCTGTACAGGTTACCGTGTTGTCCACTCGTGACGAGCGCTAGTTGGTTACTGAATAAAAATTGCTAACACACATATATTCTACAACGTCCTATGAAATAAAACGATAGTAATACTCTGTACTGTGATTTTAATACAAATTCAGTCATTAATTAATATGAAAAAAGGATTATAAATGGTTTGATAACAAATTGCTCCGGCTTAGAACATGAGACGCCAATATTTCAAGGTTGGCAAATCGATTTTAAAACAACTTATTTCGTTGCCGAGATGGCTACAGTTACATACAATATATTAATCTGTTCAAAATCTGGGGTTCTTTGGATTATAAAATAAGACATAAATGTTGGTTACATTAAAAAAGTACACTACCATACCTTATACGTACTTAGAAAGTAAAATGTGTTTTTACAAATTGTTCGGTAGTGTCGTATTCTTGGTTACAAAGTTCGCACACTAATGCGAGGTTATATTTTAATTAACAAAATGTATTTACGTAAGTTAATTATGCATTAAACCTTTGAAAGAAAATTATATTTGATCAATAGTGAGAAATTTGATTGTTTGAGAAATATTTAAAGTAATTTGGTTTCTGGGAGAAAGGAATTTATTTGATACTTATCAGTTCAGACAGTGTTGATATGTTGTCATCTGGGGTAGTGGAAATTCTGCACTTTTGGACTGGTTTTAGGCTTCGGACATCTTTTCCTATCTTGTCTTGGGATTTCTGCTAATTAGTTTATTGATATTTGGTTCCAGGACATCGTTTAATCTTGGTAGTTCTGCATCTATACGTCTTTGGTTGTTGTCGTCAACTTCCGAAACTTTTTGTAACTATTTAAAGTAAAATTTCAATCATCACAATTTTGCGTGCCGCTTACCCACGTGTCATTTCTTCAAGTCTAATAAATTTAACGGAAAATTCTTATTCAACGGCCCGTTACTATGGTAACAGCAATCCTTTGATTGGTTAAGGCCTCTTTCAAAAGCATTGTTAAGAGATTTGAATTTTTATTCAAATTTATTAAGTATTTTCTTAATGGTTTTATTCCTTTATCGTTCCTTTGGGGTAATAAATAATATCACTATTATATTTCTTTCCTTTCAAAGTTTAAAATGATACCTCATAAGGTCATATTCTATTATACATTAACTTTAGTCTAAATATTTGACATTTGATAAATTACATATCTCTCTTAAATTAAACTTTTATAATAACATTTCTCTTTTAAAATGATTTACATATAATTACTGGCCATTTACTGGTCTTAGATTAGTAAAGTTCCTTGTGAATTTGTTACAATTGACATTTGTGTGTGTCTGACAGTTAGATGTTTTCATAGCCAAAAGTAGCCATGATGGTTTTGGGTTTATATCTTTTAAATTACATTTTTAATTCAGCCTGTTGGGCTTCACTTTGTTATCATGCTTGTTGTGTTGTGTTTTGATTCTGTTTGTGTTTTAATTACTATTCACTATACATTTTCATTATACATATTTTAAAATATAACAATTAGGCTTATGGACTGCAAGTTCCCTTCAGCCATATCCTCTTCATAACATTGAAACAACTATTCTTTATAAGTTATTAGTTATTGTTGGTTTTCAACATTAATTTCATTCTTTTGTTACTACTTTGAGTGATAAACATCATCACTTCTTGCAAACTTATTAAAGTTATTTCCCCTTTTAACATGGGGTGTTTTATTCATTGCATTCTGAATTTTAAAACAAAACCTTAATTCAATACTACTATCTCCTCCATTCCATGTTAATACAAACTGTTTTTATCTGGGCTTTCTCCCTGAATAATATCACTCGTTTTACTTATCTTTATTTGAAATCTTATTGTTAATTATTCTTAATTATATAAATGTTTACAAGATCACTCAAATCATTGACTGTTTATCAATGCTTTATAAAGTGTTTTCTTATTTATTATTACATCTTTATTGCTTAAAATATCTATTTCCCCGTATCACCTTCACCTTTAATTAACAGAGGTTTATCACTGATACACACTCACTATTTTTAGGGTATTCACACTTTCACTATTGCACTTTATTTTGGTTCACTGTTTGTATTAAGTGTTACTTAGTGGGTATTCCCTATACTTATTTCTCCTATTATTTCTCACTATTTCTTTACAACATAATTCTTGTTATTAACAACATTTGGTTATTTATCTTTCATTAAATTTAACCTTAATAATTGTGTTAGTGTACTTTTCTACACTACGTTACTTTATACTTGTCTTTTGTCTTTAAAATAGGTATATAAGTTATTTCAATTACAACAATACTATTTGTTTCATTAGTGGATAATTATTTGGGGTTTATTTACAGTATTCTATCTTTGAGTCTACTATTTCCCCCCTTTATATGTGTGGTGTTAGTTTCTCCTTGGGTTTAACCTGTCTCCTCTTCATTCTTCCTCTTCTTCTTCATCTTCATCTTCTTCTATCTTCTATCTTCAATTGTCTTCATCTTGGTTCGGTTCTCCTCTTCTCATCTGGTTTAATTTCTATTTAGTCGTAGGAATTTGTTCACTTCCTTTGATTCTTCTTTAGTTCTGGTTTCTTACCGTCTTTTGTTAGTTCCTATTTGTTTGGTTAATCACCTTTTGTCTCTGTGTATGTTTCGTGGTTCCCTTCTTTGTGTTTCTGTTGTTGGGTCAATCACTTGGGTTGGGTAATATCGTCGTTCGTCGTGTCATAATATTTATATTTTATTTATTTTTAAACATTTTATTTTATATGAAGTATCTTTACATTAAGAATTATCTTTTTTTATCCCTGGTACTGGGGTGGCTTATTTGTGTTGTAACAATATTAACAACTAATTTGGTTGAAAGCTTTCATATAAATTAAAACTCATAGTAAAACTCATTCAACTTATTGTTAACTACACATTTTGTTTCGTCCTTCAAATAAAGCTTTTGTGAAAGATACTGTAGTTGCGAATTCTTATTTCATTTCTTTCTAATTCATTTATTACTGTACGTCATTTATAAGGACAAACTGATATGACGTACGCATCCAAATAGCAACAAGTACATTCAACACAATAGGGTGGCGGTCATTGACCTTACAGAGGCTGGTATGCCTACGGCTCCGGTGTATCCGACTTTTTTGCTATCCGACCCGGCCGACCGCCACATTAGGTCGGATAGTTGAGAGTCTACTGTATTTCAAAACTGCCGTTTGCCTCTAATTAAAATTGTAATTAGTGACTTCATCTGGTGTCAGTTAATCTGTTTCCACTGACAAAACGACACTGAGACTGTTATAACATTTGGGTCAGAAGTGGAATAGATCCTGTAATAGTAGAAACAATGGACACTTCTTAGAAGAGTATTGTTAGTGGTAATTGGGAAAAAAATGGATACTAGTTAAATGATGCAACCTTTCCAAATGCTGCTACTGCAAATGGAGGAACAATAATGACAGGAGGCAGAAGAAGCAGAGAAATTATGACACCATGAGGCAGAAAAGGCAGAGAAATGATAGAATGAGAAACAATGAGAAGCAAAGGAATCATAAAAAGTATCCCTGCTTGACAAAGAATGACAAACACAAGAATGTAAGCAAAAATGGAACACATAAAAGCACTGATATAGGAACAAAGACATTAGCAAGAGCATACTACTGCAGAGTTGAGTCTACTATGTGGAGACGTGGGTTAATTACACGGTGATATCAATGGGTAAGAGGTACGATTATCTGTAGTAGAGGAATGAATTGCAAATATAAAAGAATGGATAAAAACAGTAATTGAACACAATCCTGTGTTTCAAATCAAATTGCTGAACAGAGTGTGCGTATGGTAAAGTCCAAAAAAAAAAACAGAAAACACGATAATAGAGAAAGTCGCATAGCCTGCAGTGGGGCCAATTCATGTGAAGGCCCAAAACATTTGATGGAAGCAGTCACTGGACAACGCATCTTTGGCAATTTGAAGTCACAAGCACACATCATTGGTTTCACTTGTTCTCGCTTTAAGTGACCTGCCTTAGAGCTACTACAGAAAGTGTCACCTGACAGCCAGAACTCTAATGCAGAACTGATTACAGTTCCAGAATTACAGTATGGTGATAAACATCTGGTGACAGTCATCAACAGTTTCAAGCAAGTATTGACTTACTAGTTAGACTGGAGTATCCTTACCTGGGGTACCACAGGATTTTTTAAAAACATCTGCAATAAAGATATTTACTGATAGTGTCAGTGATAGTGAACTACAAGAAGTGTTACAAATGGAAAGATACTAGAATAATGCAGATGCCCTTGTTAATCCTCTACAGTTTCAGGCCGCCAAGTCAGTATCTGGTTCGGCAAATCATAAAGTCTGCATACTAAAAGATTGTGATGACACACATGATGAAGAGGAACACATGATCAAGGGTCAGAGAGCCAAACTTTGGCACCACAGTATGAAGGAAGAAAGAATAAAAGACCAACATTTTTAGATGTGGGGAACCTGGGCATTACAGATTGTAGGTCCAGAGTTAAGCAGCAGGAAAATGGACAGTAGTTGGTACAACTAACTGGAGGAATGAAGCGCCTAGACAATACACAACTTACACACATCACAGAAACAGTGGGAGCTTGGTATATTATATGAAATGAAGACAAATAATCCTGTTTGAAATGATGTGCTGTCAAATCCTTATATGTAGTGGCATTTCTCCTGTGTGTATAGTTTTGTAATCAGTTTGTTACACTTAACAAAACGTGCTATCACATGACTAGAAAACATAATAGCTGCCAGACAGTCAACTCTATGTAAGGCTCTCTTTCTATACAGAACAATCATAAAACCTGTTTGGACACGTGAGAGACACCTATGGAACATGCAACAACAGTAATATGCATACAGAGCTGCAGAACTTGCTCACTATTTTGAACAAAGTACATTTATTACTGAGTGAACTTTTATATTAGATCATTTTCTATTATCAGAAAACCCCAATTACCCTACTACTTGTTGTAAGTATAGTAAGCATACAATACACGCTAAAAATTCTGAACAATAATCTGTGTTAAAATATTCTTTAGTCTGACTCCAACTGGATTTTTTTAATTGTTGATTCCATTTCTATGTTGCTGTGTTAAAAAATTTGCATTCCAAAGTATTGAAATTTCTAAAACTCACCACTACTTCAGATTTTAGTTAATATTCCTCTTGATATGGCACATACCCAATAATCCCTTTGAATTTTTGGAATATTATCGGAATTTTCCCCCACTCCTTGGCCCCTGGCATCCAAAAATACTGAGTTTTTAAGAATGAAGCTAAATTCATAATAGCTGCAGTCCTCTTTTAATTTGATATTTCACATGAACTCTTGTGATTTTTTTTTATAACTTTCACTCTCGCACATTTTTGCCAAATACCCACCTACTTTTTGACATTGTGAGATTAGTGTCAAAAATAATAGGGCTCTGTAATATGTAATAATCTAATTGTCAACTACAAATGATCAACTTCAAAACTAGTTTGTCAAGTAAGTGACAGTCTTCAATGGAAGACTGCTCTAATCATGAATCTCACTTGTTTCACCTACTTATAGATGGAAGATTGATTGTATATTAAGAAAAAATACTTCACCTCTTCTGTAGTTTCTTCTTTTTCCACTTCTTCTAAAACAATATCATCCTTTATAATCGTAGTGATGTCATGCAAATAATGCTGCAACAAACAAATATTACTTACCAACATTAGTTGTATCAGTCTTTCTTTTGATTTAAATAAGGCAAAGCGTAACATTTATATTAACATCTGAATTATACCTGTGCTTCTGTTAACAATAAAACATCTACCCAAAAAGAAATTATTAATTTTCTAAGTGGAATACTGCCTTTAGGGCTGTTTAACAAACTGTACACTTTTACTACAGCTGTTGTTAAAATTCCTTTCCGGGCTGTTTAGCCGTGGTCCATTGTTTTCTACAAAAACAGATGTTTTGGCAGTGCCATCGACTGTCATCTTCAGTGTAAAATTGAGTTCCGCTAATGTGAGGTGTTACATGTTAGTGGTCAATGTGGTCACCACGGAAGTCACAATTTAATGCAAATTGTGTAATTAATGAGAGTGCAGGATACAGGGTTGTGAAAACCCCGTTTTTTTTTTTTTTTTTTAAACCCAACCCGGGTGGGTTTTTTGTGTTTTTTGTGTGGGTTTAATTGGGTTTTTTTTATGTATCCAGTTCTATTTTATATTGAGTCTTTTGCAGTGTAATTGTGTGTGTGTGTGTGTGTGTGTGTGTGTGTGTGTGTGTGTGTGTGTGTGTGTGTGTGTGTGTGTGTGTGTGTGTGTGTGTGTGTGTGTGTGTGTGTGTGTGTGTGTGTGTGTGTGTGTGTGTGTGTGTGTGTGTGTGTGTGTGTGTGTGTGTGTGTGTGTGTGTGTGTGTGTGTGTGTGTGTGTGTGTGTGTGTGTGTGTGTGTGTGTGTGTGTGTGTGTGTGTGTGTGTGTGTGTGTGTGTGTGTGTGTGTGTGTGTGTGTGTGTGTGTGTGTGTGTGTTACATTGTGTTCTTTTGCAATTACAAGTAACAAATAAATTGTTTTGTTCTACATTGAACAACAAAGTTATTCCGTTTAATTTACATGAAACATGAAACTTGTTAGTTTGTGATTATGGATGGTTGTGGATTATATCAATAAATATTTAAATACATGTAAACATTTTTTCATAGAACAAAAATTATCTGAAACCTATTATTAAATTAAATAGTGCTTGTTTACACTACTCTTGTAACTATCAGTTTAATATTATAAATAACAGTTACCATAAAAATAATTATAAACTGAAATAAATAAATTACGTTAAATAGAACTGAACCTGAAGTGTCCTTGTTTTTTATTCCATATTTTACCTTGTTTTTCAGTCAAAAACTGAAATAACATAACTCAGTGTTTTTACCATTTATTTGAACTTTAAGATTTCACATTACAACGTGGGTTTTTTATGTGGGTTTTATTGGCTGAGTTTTTTTAAAAACCCCCGGGTGGGCTTTATTGGGTCGGGTTAAATTGCTACAACCCTGGCAGGATATAATATTAGAACAAAGGACGTGCATTATCAAAGATATGTGTACATTTTGTGCCGCGTTTTGGAAAACGCGGCGATCTTCCGATATCTATATTGTGCTTTATTAAAGAAATTACGTATTTGTCGACGCGAAAGAAGTTGTCCTTTAGTACGGTCAATTGGACTTTGTCATTGTGAATTACCCCTCCGCCGCTCGCCTCGCGCGCGCCCTATCGCTGTTACATACGGGTTTTTCAAGTGCCAGTTAGTTCAGTTCCAATACGACGCTCGGCGCTTCACATTCTGGTCCCCGGCTGGCAGAGTAGATTGAACAGTTTTCGTCTCCCAGCTTCTTCTATGAATAAGTAGAAAGCTACGTGACCTCCGGGTTTCCGAGGTAGCCGGGAATCTGCCCCGCTCTGGAAGGATGGCCGAACAACTGCCTCCGACGATGTAACTTAAAACCTTCGTCAGCTGTGTCAGCCGGAAGGATGGACTGGACACCCACTACTGAGCCCTCAACATGCACCCTTCAAACCAGGTGACATTTAACCATTTTTAACCTAAACCTTGTGGCCGAAGTACTCGGTGAGACTTTCATGAAACGTTCCAGTGTGGACAGTTAGTTACGGACAATGGGTGGAATATTTTAATTGTATTTTGTAAGGCTTACGCCTCCTCAATTACTATCATGTATATCTCGTTCTGAGAGTGAAAACTCGGCCGGGGTCACGCACCGCCCGGGTCGAGGGGAGTTCGGTAGATAGAGTTGTATCTCATTCTATTTCTGTTTTAAGCATGTTGGGATGGTTATGTTAACGATGTTGCTCCATGTGGACACGTATTTTATTATTCATTCATGATCTGGGGGGGTGGTTTTAAACCGTGGTCGACTCCCGTTGGAGACGTCCACTGCAAGCCTGTCTATGTCAGATCTTGCTAGATCCCGTCCAATGCCTGACCCTGCCGGTAGTCAAGTTTTGTACACTGTGAGCTGACTTAATACTTTTATGACTTATATTCTGTATTACAAATTCTGTTCCACTGTTTAGCCAATTTGCACACTTTAAAGTTTACCATTGTCACAGATTGTATTTTACCATAGCAAATTTTGTAACCATAATTGTAATTGCTCCCTATAACAATTAGTTAACCATAAGACTACACAAGATTGATCAATGTCAGTTATGAATACTCATGGTGGTCAAGTTCCACTAATTTTCTATATTCTGTTTGAAGGTAAAAAGAAACATAAAATGCAGTTAGGCAACCGGACATCCAGGTTGACCTTGTGATGCTACTTTTCATCATTAATTATTTAATAATTGAATAAATTGATGATTGATTGATTGATTAATTAATTACTAATTGATTACTTGATTAATTACCTTTTATTATTGGTTATTTTTTTTATTATTGTAATTGATGGGATTTAATTGATTATTAAATATCGGCATGGGATTTGTGCGCGGGCCGCATGGCTTACAGAGAACATTCAGTTAACACTTATCTTGTTAAAACTTGGGGGCATGTCTGCTCCACTCCTGGGATATTTTAATTGAAGTTTTGGGAAGGGGGTTTTAGTCACCTATTAATTAAACAGTAAGGGGGTTATGGGTGTTGAACAAGATTATTATATGCGCTGATGACCAGGGTGAACATGTGATGGGTTATTTAAATATAAACGTTGTTGATGTTAATTATATGTGTGTGTTGTTTTGTATAATTGTTATTTGTCATGTTGATTATGCCTGTGTATATTTCTGTATATTTATGCCTTGTTATAAAAAGTGATTACTTGCAGGTCGAAACTATGTGCCAATTTTTTTAATTGTATTATTCTATAACTACAATTTGTTATTTATGTAACATCCCATGATTTTGTTAGTGAACGATGGTTCAACTATTAATAATTATTCGATACTTAGTGCTGTTAATAGTTATTATTCCTTGTTCAACTTTTGGGCAAGGCACATATTAATGAAATTATATTTAACGATCAAAAGACTTATTTATCTGGCCTTTAGAAGCTCATAGGTTGTACTGGCCAAGAACAATAAATTGTTGTTATCTTAAGTTCAGTGTTTCATTTGCAAGTCCCATCATACTGGACCCAGCCCAATTTTAGCTTTTCTAGGCTCTTGCCTAGTTCTAAATAACTTGTAACCTCTCTTTCAAAACAAAAAAAAAAAAGGAAACTAAATCAATACTAAAAGCATAGAGAGGTTACAAATGGTAGCCGGAGCGTGGTTCATTCTAGGCCTGAACCCTTGGGTCCGTTGGTGTGATGGGGCTTGCAAACTTGGAGATAGTCTGGCAAATAAAATGGCACTTAATAGTTGACATGAAATGTAGAAGTATATATATTTTTTTTTATGAATTATTGTTAAATGTTTTGAATTGTAAATCTGAGGCCGCCATGGGCACGTGTTGTAGTTGGGTTGTTGTTTTGAAATTGGACATTGCCGGAGATCGCGTGGGGATGGGTTCCCGTTTTTAATTTTTGAAAGTAATTGCGCGTGCGGTTAGTGGGATGCGGTATGGCCCGACTGGAAGTCGGTGTCGTCCGATTGTAATGGTGACAATGTTGTAGTCGAAATGTTGTATATTGTGGTTAGTGTTAGGTGGTGTGGATTGTATGTTGGTGTTAGTGTCTGATGTTGTTTCTTCTTGAGTCTGGCGACTGACGGAGAGTTAGTTCTGGAGCGGGGCAGGTTTTCGCAGCGCTAGGAGCCCGGGGGTCTACTCAAAGGAAGTACAGTACTTGGGTTTTTCCTAAATGTTTGTTAATATGTTTTTGTAGGTTATGTTTGTGTAAGGTGTTTAGTGGGGATTTGTTTTATGATTGTTTGTTTTGTTGAATTGTGCAATTCTGGCGGCGGTATGCTATCAGGAGTTGCCCCACCCTCTTACAGGCGTTCTCCAGAAATTTCCGGTGGTGGATGGATTTGATGAGGACCAGCTGTTGGTTTTCTTGGTGGTCCTGCAGGTGGCTGATTTCCCAGGGGTGTCCGATGGGGAGGTCTTGTATCTTATATACCCGTATTGCCGGAGTACGTTGGCTGATCTGGTCACCAAGGCCCTGCGTCGGGGTGACAGTGTTGATGCCTTCCATGGGGAGGTGTTGGACTTCTTCATATCCCGTCGACGACAAGACCAGTTGAAGTTTAAGTTATTCTATCGTCCACAGGCCAACGGAGAGGCATTGGGGAACTTCGTGCACGATGTAAGGAAAGCTGCCCGTATATTAAGGTTGGGGTTGCCCGAGACGGAAGTCATACAGGTAATACGAGAGGGTCTGACTCCCCAAGAGAGATCCCGGCTGGTTTTTGCAGAGCCTCCACGTTCTTTTGCAGACCTGGACCGGTGGTGTGCGCATGCCAGGACTGTCCAGGCGAATGACGAGTCCTGGGGAAGAGCTGCCAAAGATGTCCAATACTCCAGTGGTTCATTAGGAAGAGCCAAAGAAGACAAACATGGTGGTTGGAGGAGAACCCAAGAGACAGTCAGAAAAACTGAATATTCCGGAAGTAATGGAGGCTACAAGGGGGTGGCACGTGAGAAAACAGTAATAACAGCTACAGCACACAAAACAAAGAAGTATGAAATTAACAGGGGAAGAAGAAATCATGTTAGTAAACAAACAGCGGCAAGTAGGGAGCCGGTAGAAAGTTATTCCTATTTGGAGAGTAAGGAAACTTTAAAGGTTCCAGAGGAAGTACCAGTGCATAATAGAGTTGTGGGTGAAGCAGGTGAAGAGAAAGAAGAAAAGCGGAATAACTTCAGTGGATTAATACAAGACGACAAGAAAACGTCTGTTAATACTGCGTCAGTGAGGACGTCATGGTTGAATCCAGAGGCCGCAGAATTTGTTCCGGTATCTCCATCTCGGTTCGTGAGGGATCCAGATCCTGTGACATCATCATCGTCTACGCAGGGATGTGAGAAGTCACTTGAGAGTGTCGCTTTACCATCGCCAGTAGAAATTAATTTAGTAATTGCACATGAACCTGGACAACTGGATTCCAGGGTGGAAAATGTCGAGGAGGTGGTAGTTGCTGAGAGTGGTGAAGGAGAGGAATCGAAGGAAGAGGCAGAAGAGCGGTCTGCAGATGCTGCACAGGGAAGTATAGTTGTGGGTGTTAGAAAGACTGAAGAGTCTGAGTTTGCGGATGGACCCGGAGATGTCCAGGCTGCAAGTGTTTCTGAGGTTGCGGATGGACAAGGGGATGTCCATGCTGCAAGTGTGGTAGAAGTAGATGAGGTAGAAGTTGAGGAGAAATTTGGTGGCAGCGTTGTGGAGTGTGTGAGTGAGAATGATGTAGTGTGTGAAGATGTGCAGACGCCTTCTGTAAGTAGTGTTGAGGATTCCGAAGAACGGAAAGAAGTTCCAGGTGGAACAGATGAGCAACTCGAGGATGAAGATGTGCAGTGTTCGAATGGTGGTAGTGGACGCGATGGCGATGATGTTGATGATGAACGTGTTGATGAAAAGGAGGATGTCAAGGAGATTGAAGAAGAAGCTTGTGAAGCAACTGGTGACCAATGTGATGAAGAAATTGGTGAGGAGCTGAGGGAAGATGCGGTTGAAGAAGGATCAGACGAGCAACTGGAGGATGGTGAGGAGGTGCAGTGTCATGAGGTTGATTTGGATTATGGGGACGAAAAAGGGGAAATTGTAGAAGAGAAGAAGGAAGTAGAAAAGGAAGAAATTGTAGCAGAGGAGTTAGACGACGAGCATAATCCAAAGCAGAATGAAAGTAGTGAGGTAAGTTGCCTTGATCCTGATTCCGAGGAAACAAATCAGTACAGCTCAACACGAAATAATCCCTCAAAGAGTGGTGTACGAAAGGAACGAGTCACTAAAGTCCGTCACAGAAAAGTGAGAAGAAACGGTTAACGGGTAGCGGGTAGATGTTCCCCACACTCCCAGTGGTGTTCATCTATTTCAGGGTTGCGCCCCTGCCCACGCGAGCCTTGGTTTCCTCCATTCATCCTTATTTTCGGAGGGAGCCAGGTCCTTACACTTAGTCCTGACTATTGACCCTTTAATGATCCTTGCCCCATTTCATCTTCCCAATTTTCCTACCACTCCCCTTAGTAAAAAAAAAAAAAAAAAAAATCTATCAAATGGAGTTAGAGAGAGACTTAGCTTGTGGTCCTCGAGATCGTCAGTTTCCCCTGTGTTAAAGGTTAGATGGAGTGATGGTGTGCTGTTGCTGATTGTTAATAGTTGTTGAGGTTGATGTTGTTCATTATACGGTCCGAGCCATGCCGCATTCTCCGGTTTTCCTGGTGTTATTTTAGTTGCGAGAGAAAGTTGTGTAGACGGTGCTGTAGAGAAGTAAAACCCCCTCGAGTTATGGTATATTTGTTGAGTTGAGATTGGATTAATGTTCGTGTGCCCTAGGTGCGGTCCTCTCTGTCTGGCTAAGCGGGGCCGTCCGCCCTTGTGTAGGGAAGTGGGCCAGCCATATGGCAAGGTTGGAGATGCCTTGTGGGTGCATGTGGCTGGTCGGTCCGAGAGAGGGACGAGAGGTAGTATGGTCGCTCACATGCCAAGGTGGGAGATGCCTTGTTGGGTCCTAGGACAAGCCTGTGAGTGGGACCGGTGGGAGTAATTGGTGGTCACCGGAGAGGGTGACGTGTTGGGGCGGTCCCGTGGGGTTGGCGTGGCGGAGAGGGTCGCATGGGGATGACTGTTCTCCTGGGAGCCATGACTGATGGGAGAACCGATAACAACTTGAGTTTGATATATAAGGATGGGAGTACACTGCAGGGTACCTTCCCGAGTTTGAAGGTGAGGCAACCGGGTTGCCCTTTTGGGGTGGGGGTGTGCCGCGTTTTGGAAAACGCGGCGATCTTCCGATATCTATATTGTGCTTTATTAAAGAAATTACGTATTTGTCGACGCGAAAGAAGTTGTCCTTTAGTACGGTCAATTGGACTTTGTCATTGTGAATTACCCCTCCGCCGCTCGCCTCGCGCGCGCCCTATCGCTGTTACATACGGGTTTTTCAAGTGCCAGTTAGTTCAGTTCCAATACGACGCTCGGCGCTTCACATTCTGGTCCCCGGCTGGCAGAGTAGATTGAACAGTTTTCGTCTCCCAGCTTCTTCTATGAATAAGTAGAAAGCTACGTGACCTCCGGGTTTCCGAGGTAGCCGGGAATCTGCCCCGCTCTGGAAGGATGGCCGAACAACTGCCTCCGACGATGTAACTTAAAACCTTCGTCAGCTGTGTCAGCCGGAAGGATGGACTGGACACCCACTACTGAGCCCTCAACATGCACCCTTCAAACCAGGTGACATTTAACCATTTTTAACCTAAACCTTGTGGCCGAAGTACTCGGTGAGACTTTCATGAAACGTTCCAGTGTGGACAGTTAGTTACGGACAATGGATGGAATATTTTAATTGTATTTTGTAAGGCTTACGCCTCCTCAATTACTATCATGTATATCTCGTTCTGAGAGTGAAAACTCGGCCGGGGTCACGCACCGCCCGGGTCGAGGGGAGTTCGGTAGATAGAGTTGTATCTCATTCTATTTCTGTTTTAAGCATGTTGGGATGGTTATGTTAACGATGTTGCTCCATGTGGACACGTATTTTATTATTCATTCATGATCTGGGGGGGTGGTTTTAAACCGTGGTCGACTCCCGTTGGAGACGTCCACTGCAAGCCTGTCTATGTCAGATCTTGCTAGATCCCGTCCAATGCCTGACCCTGCCGGTAGTCAAGTTTTGTACACTGTGAGCTGACTTAATACTTTTATGACTTATATTCTGTATTACAAATTCTGTTCCACTGTTTAGCCAATTTGCACACTTTAAAGTTTACCATTGTCACAGATTGTATTTTACCATAGCAAATTTTATAACCATAATTGTAATTGCTCCCTATAACAATTAGTTAACCATAAGACTACACAAGATTGATCAATGTCAGTTATGAATACTCATGGTGGTCAAGTTCCACTAATTTTCTATATTCTGTTTGAAGGTAAAAAGAAACATAAAATGCAGTTAGGCAACCGGACATCCAGGTTGACCTTGTGATGCTACTTTTCATCATTAATTATTTAATAATTGAATAAATTGATGATTGATTGATTGATTAATTAATTACTAATTGATTACTTGATTAATTACCTTTTATTATTGGTTATTTTTTTTATTATTGTAATTGATGGGATTTAATTGATTATTAAATATCGGCATGGGATTTGTGCGCGGGCCGCATGGCTTACAGAGAACATTCAGTTAACACTTATCTTGTTAAAACTTGGGGGCATGTCTGCTCCACTCCTGGGATATTTTAATTGAAGTTTTGGGAAGGGGGTTTTAGTCACCTATTAATTAAACAGTAAGGGGGTTATGGGTGTTGAACAAGATTATTATATGCGCTGATGACCAGGGTGAACATGTGATGGGTTATTTAAATATAAACGTTGTTGATGTTAATTATATGTGTGTGTTGTTTTGTATAATTGTTATTTGTCATGTTGATTATGCCTGTGTATATTTCTGTATATTTATGTCTTGTTATAAAAAGTGATTACTTGCAGGTCGAAACTATGTGCCAATTTTTTTAATTGTATTATTCTATAACTACAATTTGTTATTTATGTAACATCCCATGATTTTGTTAGTGAACGATGGTTCAACTATTAATAATTATTCAATACTTAGTGCTGTTAATAGTTATTATTCCTTGTTCAACTTTTGGGCAAGGCACATATTAATGAAATTATATTTAACGATCAAAAGACTTATTTATCTGGCCTTTAGAAGCTCATAGGTTGTACTGGCCAAGAACAATAAATTGTTGTTATCTTAAGTTCAGTGTTTCATTTGCAAGTCCCATCATACTGGACCCAGCCCAATTTTAGCTTTTCTAGGCTCTTGCCTAGTTCTAAATAACTTGTAACCTCTCTTTCAAAACAAAAAAAAAAAAGGAAACTAAATCAATACTAAAAGCATAGAGAGGTTACAAATGGTAGCCGAAGCGTGGTTCATTCTAGGCCTGAACCCTTGGGTCCGTTGGTGTGATGGGGCTTGCAAACTTGGAGATAGTCTGGCAAATAAAATGGCACTTAATAGTTGACATGAAATGTAGAAGTATATATATTTTTTTTTATGAATTATTGTTAAATGTTTTGAATTGTAAATCTGAGACCGCCATGGGCACGTGTTGTAGTTGGGTTGTTGTTTTGAAATTGGACATTGCCGGAGATCGCGTGGGGATGGGTTCCCGTTTTTAATTTTTGAAAGTAATTGCGCGTGCGGTTAGTGGGATGCGGTATGGCCCGACTGGAAGTCGGTGTCGTCCGATTGTAATGGTGACAATGTTGTAGTCGAAATGTTGTATATTGTGGTTAGTGTTAGGTGGTGTGGATTGTATGTTGGTGTTAGTGTCTGATGTTGTTTCTTCTTGAGTCTGGCGACTGACGGAGAGTTAGTTCTGGAGCGGGGCAGGTTTTCGCAGCGCTAGGAGCCCGGGGGTCTACTCAAAGGAAGTACAGTACTTGGGTTTTTCCTAAATGTTTGTTAATATGTTTTTGTAGGTTATGTTTGTGTAAGGTGTTTAGTGGGGATTTGTTTTATGATTGTTTGTTTTGTTGAATTGTGCAATTCTGGCGGCGGTATGCTATCAGGAGTTGCCCCACCCTCTTACAGGCGTTCTCCAGAAATTTCCGGTGGTGGATGGATTTGATGAGGACCAGCTGTTGGTTTTCTTGGTGGTCCTGCAGGTGGCTGATTTCCCAGGGGTGTCCGATGGGGAGGTCTTGTATCTTATATACCCGTATTGCCGGAGTACGTTGGCTGATCTGGTCACCAAGGCCCTGCGTCGGGGTGACAGTGTTGATGCCTTCCATGGGGAGGTGTTGGACTTCTTCATATCCCGTCGACGACAAGACCAGTTGAAGTTTAAGTTATTCTATCGTCCACAGGCCAACGGAGAGGCATTGGGGAACTTCGTGCACGATGTAAGGAAAGCTGCCCGTATATTAAGGTTGGGGTTGCCCGAGACGGAAGTCATACAGGTAATACGAGAGGGTCTGACTCCCCAAGAGAGATCCCGGCTGGTTTTTGCAGAGCCTCCACGTTCTTTTGCAGACCTGGACCGGTGGTGTGCGCATGCCAGGACTGTCCAGGCGAATGACGAGTCCTGGGGAAGAGCTGCCAAAGATGTCCAATACTCCAGTGGTTCATTAGGAAGAGCCAAAGAAGACAAACATGGTGGTTGGAGGAGAACCCAAGAGACAGTCAGAAAAACTGAATATTCCGGAAGTAATGGAGGCTACAAGGGGGTGGCACGTGAGAAAACAGTAATAACAGCTACAGCACACAAAACAAAGAAGTATGAAATTAACAGGGGAAGAAGAAATCATGTTAGTAAACAAACAGCGGCAAGTAGGGAGCCGGTAGAAAGTTATTCCTATTTGGAGAGTAAGGAAACTTTAAAGGTTCCAGAGGAAGTACCAGTGCATAATAGAGTTGTGGGTGAAGCAGGTGAAGAGAAAGAAGAAAAGCGGAATAACTTCAGTGGATTAATACAAGACGACAAGAAAACGTCTGTTAATACTGCGTCAGTGAGGACGTCATGGTTGAATCCAGAGGCCGCAGAATTTGTTCCGGTATCTCCATCTCGGTTCGTGAGGGATCCAGATCCTGTGACATCATCATCGTCTACGCAGGGATGTGAGAAGTCACTTGAGAGTGTCGCTTTACCATCGCCAGTAGAAATTAATTTAGTAATTGCACATGAACCTGGACAGCTGGATTCCAGGGTGGAAAATGTCGAGGAGGTGGTAGTTGCTGAGAGTGGTGAAGGAGAGGAATCGATGGAAGAGGCAGAAGAGCGGTCTGCAGATGCTGCACAGGGAAGTATAGTTGTGGGTGTTAGAAAGACTGAAGAGTCTGAGTTTGCGGATGGACCCGGAGATGTCCAGGCTGCAAGTGTTTCTGAGGTTGCGGATGGACAAGGGGATGTCCATGCTGCAAGTGTGGTAGAAGTAGATGAGGTAGAAGTTGAGGAGAAATTTGGTGGCAGCGTTGTGGAGTGTGTGAGTGAGAATGATGTAGTGTGTGAAGATGTGCAGACGCCTTCTGTAAGTAGTGTTGAGGATTCCGAAGAACGGAAAGAAGTTCCAGGTGGAACAGATGAGCAACTCGAGGATGAAGATGTGCAGTGTTCGAATGGTGGTAGTGGACGCGATGGCGATGATGTTGATGATGAACGTGTTGATGAAAAGGAGGATGTCAAGGAGATTGAAGAAGAAGCTTGTGAAGCAACTGGTGACCAATGTGATGAAGAAATTGGTGAGGAGCTGAGGGAAGATGCGGTTGAAGAAGGATCAGACGAGCAACTGGAGGATGGTGAGGAGGTGCAGTGTCATGAGGTTGATTTGGATTATGGGGACGAAAAAGGGGAAATTGTAGAAGAGAAGAAGGAAGTAGAAAAGGAAGAAATTGTAGCAGAGGAGTTAGACGACGAGCATAATCCAAAGCAGAATGAAAGTAGTGAGGTAAGTTGCCTTGATCCTGATTCCGAGGAAACAAATCAGTACAGCTCAACACGAAATAATCCCTCAAAGAGTGGTGTACGAAAGGAACGAGTCACTAAAGTCCGTCACAGAAAAGTGAGAAGAAACGGTTAACGGGTAGCGGGTAGATGTTCCCCACACTCCCAGTGGTGTTCATCTATTTCAGGGTTGCGCCCCTGCCCACGCGAGCCTTGGTTTCCTCCATTCATCCTTATTTTCGGAGGGAGCCAGGTCCTTACACTTAGTCCTGACTATTGACCCTTTAATGATCCTTGCCCCATTTCATCTTCCCAATTTTCCTACCACTCCCCTTAGTAAAAAAAAAAAAAAAAAAATCTATCAAATGGAGTTAGAGAGAGACTTAGCTTGTGGTCCTCGAGATCGTCAGTTTCCCCTGTGTTAAAGGTTAGATGGAGTGATGGTGTGCTGTTGCTGATTGTTAATAGTTGTTGAGGTTGATGTTGTTCATTATACGGTCCGAGCCATGCCGCATTCTCCGGTTTTCCTGGTGTTATTTTAGTTGCGAGAGAAAGTGTAGACGGTGCTGTAGAGAAGTAAAACCCCCTCGAGTTATGGTATATTTGTTGAGTTGAGATTGGATTAATGTTCGTGTGCCCTAGGTGCGGTCCTCTCTGTCTGGCTAAGCGGCGCCGTCCGCCCTTGTGTAGGGAAGTGGGCCAGCCATATGGCAAGGTTGGAGATGCCTTGTGGGTGCATGTGGCTGGTCGGTCCGAGAGAGGGACGAGAGGTAGTACGGTCGCTCACATGCCAAGGTGGCAGATGCCTTGTTGGGTCCTAGGACAAGCCTGTGAGTGGGACCGGTGGGAGTAATTGGTGGTCACCGGAGAGGGTGACGTGTTGGGGCGGTCCCGTGGGGTTGGCGTGGCGGAGAGGGTCGCATGGGGATGACTGTTCTCCTGGGAGCCATGACTGATGGGAGAACCGATAACAACTTGAGTTTGATATATAAGGATGGGAGTACACTGCAGGGTACCTTCCCGAGTTTGAAGGTGAGGCAACCGGGTTGCCCTTTTGGGGTGGGGGTGTGCCGCGTTTTGGAAAACGCGGCGATCTTCCGATATCTATATTGTGCTTTATTAAAGAAATTACGTATTTGTCGACGCGAAAGAAGTTGTCCTTTAGTACGGTCAATTGGACTTTGTCATTGTGAATTACCCCTCCGCCGCTCGCCTCGCGCGCGCCCTATCGCTGTTACATACGGGTTTTTCAAGTGCCAGTTAGTTCAGTTCCAATACGACGCTCGGCGCTTCACATTCTGGTCCCCGGCTGGCAGAGTAGATTGAACAGTTTTCGTCTCCCAGCTTCTTCTATGAATAAGTAGAAAGCTACGTGACCTCCGGGTTTCCGAGGTAGCCGGGAATCTGCCCCGCTCTGGAAGGATGGCCGAACAACTGCCTCCGACGATGTAACTTAAAACCTTCGTCAGCTGTGTCAGCCGGAAGGATGGACTGGACACCCACTACTGAGCCCTCAACATGCACCCTTCAAACCAGGTGACATTTAACCATTTTTAACCTAAACCTTGTGGCCGAAGTACTCGGTGAGACTTTCATGAAACGTTCCAGTGTGGACAGTTAGTTACGGACAATGGATGGAATATTTTAATTGTATTTTGTAAGGCTTACGCCTCCTCAATTACTATCATGTATATCTCGTTCTGAGAGTGAAAACTCGGCCGGGGTCACGCACCGCCCGGGTCGAGGGGAGTTCGGTAGATAGAGTTGTATCTCATTCTATTTCTGTTTTAAGCATGTTGGGTGGTTATGTTAACGATGTTGCTCCATGTGGACACGTATTTTATTATTCATTCATGATCTGGGGGGGTGGTTTTAAACCGTGGTCGACTCCCGTTGGAGACGTCCACTGCAAGCCTGTCTATGTCAGATCTTGCTAGATCCCGTCCAATGCCTGACCCTGCCGGTAGTCAAGTTTTGTACACTGTGAGCTGACTTAATACTTTTATGACTTATATTCTGTATTACAAATTCTGTTCCACTGTTTAGCCAATTTGCACACTTTAAAGTTTACCATTGTCACAGATTGTATTTTACCATAGCAAATTTTGTAACCATAATTGTAATTGCTCCCTATAACAATTAGTTAACCATAAGACTACACAAGATTGATCAATGTCAGTTATGAATACTCATGGTGGTCAAGTTCCACTAATTTTCTATATTCTGTTTGAAGGTAAAAAGAAACATAAAATGCAGTTAGGCAACCGGACATCCAGGTTGACCTTGTGATGCTACTTTTCATCATTAATTATTTAATAATTGAATAAATTGATGATTGATTGATTGATTAATTAATTACTAATTGATTACTTGATTAATTACCTTTTATTATTGGTTATTTTTTTTATTATTGTAATTGATGGGATTTAATTGATTATTAAATATCGGCATGGGATTTGTGCGCGGGCCGCATGGCTTACAGAGAACATTCAGTTAACACTTATCTTGTTAAAACTTGGGGGCATGTCTGCTCCACTCCTGGGATATTTTAATTGAAGTTTTGGGAAGGGGGTTTTAGTCACCTATTAATTAAACAGTAAGGGGGTTATGGGTGTTGAACAAGATTATTATATGCGCTGATGACCAGGGTGAACATGTGATGGGTTATTTAAATATAAACGTTGTTGATGTTAATTATATGTGTGTGTTGTTTTGTATAATTGTTATTTGTCATGTTGATTATGCCTGTGTATATTTCTGTATATTTATGCCTTGTTATAAAAAGTGATTACTTGCAGGTCGAAACTATGTGCCAATTTTTTTAATTGTATTATTCTATAACTACAATTTGTTATTTATGTAACATCCCATGATTTTGTTAGTGAACGATGGTTCAACTATTAATAATTATTCAATACTTAGTGCTGTTAATAGTTATTATTCCTTGTTCAACTTTTGGGCAAGGCACATATTAATGAAATTATATTTAACGATCAAAAGACTTATTTATCTGGCCTTTAGAAGCTCATAGGTTGTACTGGCCAAGAACAATAAATTGTTGTTATCTTAAGTTCAGTGTTTCATTTGCAAGTCCCATCATACTGGACCCAGCCCAATTTTAGCTTTTCTAGGCTCTTGCCTAGTTCTAAATAACTTGTAACCTCTCTTTCAAAACAAAAAAAAAAAAGGAAACTAAATCAATACTAAAAGCATAGAGAGGTTACAAATGGTAGCCGGAGCGTGGTTCATTCTAGGCCTGAACCCTTGGGTCCGTTGGTGTGATGGGGCTTGCAAACTTGGAGATAGTCTGGCAAATAAAATGGCACTTAATAGTTGACATGAAATGTAGAAGTATATATATTTTTTTTTATGAATTATTGTTAAATGTTTTGAATTGTAAATCTGAGGCCGCCATGGGCACGTGTTGTAGTTGGGTTGTTGTTTTGAAATTGGACATTGCCGGAGATCGCGTGGGGATGGGTTCCCGTTTTTAATTTTTGAAAGTAATTGCGCGTGCGGTTAGTGGGATGCGGTATGGCCCGACTGGAAGTCGGTGTCGTCCGATTGTAATGGTGACAATGTTGTAGTCGAAATGTTGTATATTGTGGTTAGTGTTAGGTGGTGTGGATTGTATGTTGGTGTTAGTGTCTGATGTTGTTTCTTCTTGAGTCTGGCGACTGACGGAGAGTTAGTTCTGGAGCGGGGCAGGTTTTCGCAGCGCTAGGAGCCCGGGGGTCTACTCAAAGGAAGTACAGTACTTGGGTTTTTCCTAAATGTTTGTTAATATGTTTTTGTAGGTTATGTTTGTGTAAGGTGTTTAGTGGGGATTTGTTTTATGATTGTTTGTTTTGTTGAATTGTGCAATTCTGGCGGCGGTATGCTATCAGGAGTTGCCCCACCCTCTTACAGGCGTTCTCCAGAAATTTCCGGTGGTGGATGGATTTGATGAGGACCAGCTGTTGGTTTTCTTGGTGGTCCTGCAGGTGGCTGATTTCCCAGGGGTGTCCGATGGGGAGGTCTTGTATCTTATATACCCGTATTGCCGGAGTACGTTGGCTGATCTGGTCACCAAGGCCCTGCGTCGGGGTGACAGTGTTGATGCCTTCCATGGGGAGGTGTTGGACTTCTTCATATCCCGTCGACGACAAGACCAGTTGAAGTTTAAGTTATTCTATCGTCCACAGGCCAACGGAGAGGCATTGGGGAACTTCGTGCACGATGTAAGGAAAGCTGCCCGTATATTAAGGTTGGGGTTGCCCGAGACGGAAGTCATACAGGTAATACGAGAGGGTCTGACTCCCCAAGAGAGATCCCGGCTGGTTTTTGCAGAGCCTCCACGTTCTTTTGCAGACCTGGACCGGTGGTGTGCGCATGCCAGGACTGTCCAGGCGAATGACGAGTCCTGGGGAAGAGCTGCCAAAGATGTCCAATACTCCAGTGGTTCATTAGGAAGAGCCAAAGAAGACAAACATGGTGGTTGGAGGAGAACCCAAGAGACAGTCAGAAAAACTGAATATTCCGGAAGTAATGGAGGCTACAAGGGGGTGGCACGTGAGAAAACAGTAATAACAGCTACAGCACACAAAACAAAGAAGTATGAAATTAACAGGGGAAGAAGAAATCATGTTAGTAAACAAACAGCGGCAAGTAGGGAGCCGGTAGAAAGTTATTCCTATTTGGAGAGTAAGGAAACTTTAAAGGTTCCAGAGGAAGTACCAGTGCATAATAGAGTTGTGGGTGAAGCAGGTGAAGAGAAAGAAGAAAAGCGGAATAACTTCAGTGGATTAATACAAGACGACAAGAAAACGTCTGTTAATACTGCGTCAGTGAGGACGTCATGGTTGAATCCAGAGGCCGCAGAATTTGTTCCGGTATCTCCATCTCGGTTCGTGAGGGATCCAGATCCTGTGACATCATCATCGTCTACGCAGGGATGTGAGAAGTCACTTGAGAGTGTCGCTTTACCATCGCCAGTAGAAATTAATTTAGTAATTGCACATGAACCTGGACAACTGGATTCCAGGGTGGAAAATGTCGAGGAGGTGGTAGTTGCTGAGAGTGGTGAAGGAGAGGAATCGAAGGAAGAGGCAGAAGAGCGGTCTGCAGATGCTGCACAGGGAAGTATAGTTGTGGGTGTTAGAAAGACTGAAGAGTCTGAGTTTGCGGATGGACCCGGAGATGTCCAGGCTGCAAGTGTTTCTGAGGTTGCGGATGGACAAGGGGATGTCCATGCTGCAAGTGTGGTAGAAGTAGATGAGGTAGAAGTTGAGGAGAAATTTGGTGGCAGCGTTGTGGAGTGTGTGAGTGAGAATGATGTAGTGTGTGAAGATGTGCAGACGCCTTCTGTAAGTAGTGTTGAGGATTCCGAAGAACGGAAAGAAGTTCCAGGTGGAACAGATGAGCAACTCGAGGATGAAGATGTGCAGTGTTCGAATGGTGGTAGTGGACGCGATGGCGATGATGTTGATGATGAACGTGTTGATGAAAAGGAGGATGTCAAGGAGATTGAAGAAGAAGCTTGTGAAGCAACTGGTGACCAATGTGATGAAGAAATTGGTGAGGAGCTGAGGGAAGATGCGGTTGAAGAAGGATCAGACGAGCAACTGGAGGATGGTGAGGAGGTGCAGTGTCATGAGGTTGATTTGGATTATGGGGACGAAAAAGGGGAAATTGTAGAAGAGAAGAAGGAAGTAGAAAAGGAAGAAATTGTAGCAGAGGAGTTAGACGACGAGCATAATCCAAAGCAGAATGAAAGTAGTGAGGTAAGTTGCCTTGATCCTGATTCCGAGGAAACAAATCAGTACAGCTCAACACGAAATAATCCCTCAAAGAGTGGTGTACGAAAGGAACGAGTCACTAAAGTCCGTCACAGAAAAGTGAGAAGAAACGGTTAACGGGTAGCGGGTAGATGTTCCCCACACTCCCAGTGGTGTTCATCTATTTCAGGGTTGCGCCCCTGCCCACGCGAGCCTTGGTTTCCTCCATTCATCCTTATTTTCGGAGGGAGCCAGGTCCTTACACTTAGTCCTGACTATTGACCCTTTAATGATCCTTGCCCCATTTCATCTTCCCAATTTTCCTACCACTCCCCTTAGTAAAAAAAAAAAAAAAAAAATCTATCAAATGGAGTTAGAGAGAGACTTAGCTTGTGGTCCTCGAGATCGTCAGTTTCCCCTGTGTTAAAGGTTAGATGGAGTGATGGTGTGCTGTTGCTGATTGTTAATAGTTGTTGAGGTTGATGTTGTTCATTATACGGTCCGAGCCATGCCGCATTCTCCGGTTTTCCTGGTGTTATTTTAGTTGCGAGAGAAAGTTGTGTAGACGGTGCTGTAGAGAAGTAAAACCCCCTCGAGTTATGGTATATTTGTTGAGTTGAGATTGGATTAATGTTCGTGTGCCCTAGGTGCGGTCCTCTCTGTCTGGCTAAGCGGGGCCGTCCGCCCTTGTGTAGGGAAGTGGGCCAGCCATATGGCAAGGTTGGAGATGCCTTGTGGGTGCATGTGGCTGGTCGGTCCGAGAGAGGGACGAGAGGTAGTATGGTCGCTCACATGCCAAGGTGGGAGATGCCTTGTTGGGTCCTAGGACAAGCCTGTGAGTGGGACCGGTGGGAGTAATTGGTGGTCACCGGAGAGGGTGACGTGTTGGGGCGGTCCCGTGGGGTTGGCGTGGCGGAGAGGGTCGCATGGGGATGACTGTTCTCCTGGGAGCCATGACTGATGGGAGAACCGATAACAACTTGAGTTTGATATATAAGGATGGGAGTACACTGCAGGGTACCTTCCCGAGTTTGAAGGTGAGGCAACCGGGTTGCCCTTTTGGGGTGGGGGTGTGCCGCGTTTTGGAAAACGCGGCGATCTTCCGATATCTATATTGTGCTTTATTAAAGAAATTACGTATTTGTCGACGCGAAAGAAGTTGTCCTTTAGTACGGTCAATTGGACTTTGTCATTGTGAATTACCCCTCCGCCGCTCGCCTCGCGCGCGCCCTATCGCTGTTACATACGGGTTTTTCAAGTGCCAGTTAGTTCAGTTCCAATACGACGCTCGGCGCTTCACATTCTGGTCCCCGGCTGGCAGAGTAGATTGAACAGTTTTCGTCTCCCAGCTTCTTCTATGAATAAGTAGAAAGCTACGTGACCTCCGGGTTTCCGAGGTAGCCGGGAATCTGCCCCGCTCTGGAAGGATGGCCGAACAACTGCCTCCGACGATGTAACTTAAAACCTTCGTCAGCTGTGTCAGCCGGAAGGATGGACTGGACACCCACTACTGAGCCCTCAACATGCACCCTTCAAACCAGGTGACATTTAACCATTTTTAACCTAAACCTTGTGGCCGAAGTACTCGGTGAGACTTTCATGAAACGTTCCAGTGTGGACAGTTAGTTACGGACAATGGATGGAATATTTTAATTGTATTTTGTAAGGCTTACGCCTCCTCAATTACTATCATGTATATCTCGTTCTGAGAGTGAAAACTCGGCCGGGGTCACGCACCGCCCGGGTCGAGGGGAGTTCGGTAGATAGAGTTGTATCTCATTCTATTTCTGTTTTAAGCATGTTGGGATGGTTATGTTAACGATGTTGCTCCATGTGGACACGTATTTTATTATTCATTCATGATCTGGGGGGGTGGTTTTAAACCGTGGTCGACTCCCGTTGGAGACGTCCACTGCAAGCCTGTCTATGTCAGATCTTGCTAGATCCCGTCCAATGCCTGACCCTGCCGGTAGTCAAGTTTTGTACACTGTGAGCTGACTTAATACTTTTATGACTTATATTCTGTATTACAAATTCTGTTCCACTGTTTAGCCAATTTGCACACTTTAAAGTTTACCATTGTCACAGATTGTATTTTACCATAGCAAATTTTATAACCATAATTGTAATTGCTCCCTATAACAATTAGTTAACCATAAGACTACACAAGATTGATCAATGTCAGTTATGAATACTCATGGTGGTCAAGTTCCACTAATTTTCTATATTCTGTTTGAAGGTAAAAAGAAACATAAAATGCAGTTAGGCAACCGGACATCCAGGTTGACCTTGTGATGCTACTTTTCATCATTAATTATTTAATAATTGAATAAATTGATGATTGATTGATTGATTAATTAATTACTAATTGATTACTTGATTAATTACCTTTTATTATTGGTTATTTTTTTTATTATTGTAATTGATGGGATTTAATTGATTATTAAATATCGGCATGGGATTTGTGCGCGGGCCGCATGGCTTACAGAGAACATTCAGTTAACACTTATCTTGTTAAAACTTGGGGGCATGTCTGCTCCACTCCTGGGATATTTTAATTGAAGTTTTGGGAAGGGGGTTTTAGTCACCTATTAATTAAACAGTAAGGGGGTTATGGGTGTTGAACAAGATTATTATATGCGCTGATGACCAGGGTGAACATGTGATGGGTTATTTAAATATAAACGTTGTTGATGTTAATTATATGTGTGTGTTGTTTTGTATAATTGTTATTTGTCATGTTGATTATGCCTGTGTATATTTCTGTATATTTATGTCTTGTTATAAAAAGTGATTACTTGCAGGTCGAAACTATGTGCCAATTTTTTTAATTGTATTATTCTATAACTACAATTTGTTATTTATGTAACATCCCATGATTTTGTTAGTGAACGATGGTTCAACTATTAATAATTATTCAATACTTAGTGCTGTTAATAGTTATTATTCCTTGTTCAACTTTTGGGCAAGGCACATATTAATGAAATTATATTTAACGATCAAAAGACTTATTTATCTGGCCTTTAGAAGCTCATAGGTTGTACTGGCCAAGAACAATAAATTGTTGTTATCTTAAGTTCAGTGTTTCATTTGCAAGTCCCATCATACTGGACCCAGCCCAATTTTAGCTTTTCTAGGCTCTTGCCTAGTTCTAAATAACTTGTAACCTCTCTTTCAAAACAAAAAAAAAAAAGGAAACTAAATCAATACTAAAAGCATAGAGAGGTTACAAATGGTAGCCGAAGCGTGGTTCATTCTAGGCCTGAACCCTTGGGTCCGTTGGTGTGATGGGGCTTGCAAACTTGGAGATAGTCTGGCAAATAAAATGGCACTTAATAGTTGACATGAAATGTAGAAGTATATATATTTTTTTTTATGAATTATTGTTAAATGTTTTGAATTGTAAATCTGAGACCGCCATGGGCACGTGTTGTAGTTGGGTTGTTGTTTTGAAATTGGACATTGCCGGAGATCGCGTGGGGATGGGTTCCCGTTTTTAATTTTTGAAAGTAATTGCGCGTGCGGTTAGTGGGATGCGGTATGGCCCGACTGGAAGTCGGTGTCGTCCGATTGTAATGGTGACAATGTTGTAGTCGAAATGTTGTATATTGTGGTTAGTGTTAGGTGGTGTGGATTGTATGTTGGTGTTAGTGTCTGATGTTGTTTCTTCTTGAGTCTGGCGACTGACGGAGAGTTAGTTCTGGAGCGGGGCAGGTTTTCGCAGCGCTAGGAGCCCGGGGGTCTACTCAAAGGAAGTACAGTACTTGGGTTTTTCCTAAATGTTTGTTAATATGTTTTTGTAGGTTATGTTTGTGTAAGGTGTTTAGTGGGGATTTGTTTTATGATTGTTTGTTTTGTTGAATTGTGCAATTCTGGCGGCGGTATGCTATCAGGAGTTGCCCCACCCTCTTACAGGCGTTCTCCAGAAATTTCCGGTGGTGGATGGATTTGATGAGGACCAGCTGTTGGTTTTCTTGGTGGTCCTGCAGGTGGCTGATTTCCCAGGGGTGTCCGATGGGGAGGTCTTGTATCTTATATACCCGTATTGCCGGAGTACGTTGGCTGATCTGGTCACCAAGGCCCTGCGTCGGGGTGACAGTGTTGATGCCTTCCATGGGGAGGTGTTGGACTTCTTCATATCCCGTCGACGACAAGACCAGTTGAAGTTTAAGTTATTCTATCGTCCACAGGCCAACGGAGAGGCATTGGGGAACTTCGTGCACGATGTAAGGAAAGCTGCCCGTATATTAAGGTTGGGGTTGCCCGAGACGGAAGTCATACAGGTAATACGAGAGGGTCTGACTCCCCAAGAGAGATCCCGGCTGGTTTTTGCAGAGCCTCCACGTTCTTTTGCAGACCTGGACCGGTGGTGTGCGCATGCCAGGACTGTCCAGGCGAATGACGAGTCCTGGGGAAGAGCTGCCAAAGATGTCCAATACTCCAGTGGTTCATTAGGAAGAGCCAAAGAAGACAAACATGGTGGTTGGAGGAGAACCCAAGAGACAGTCAGAAAAACTGAATATTCCGGAAGTAATGGAGGCTACAAGGGGGTGGCACGTGAGAAAACAGTAATAACAGCTACAGCACACAAAACAAAGAAGTATGAAATTAACAGGGGAAGAAGAAATCATGTTAGTAAACAAACAGCGGCAAGTAGGGAGCCGGTAGAAAGTTATTCCTATTTGGAGAGTAAGGAAACTTTAAAGGTTCCAGAGGAAGTACCAGTGCATAATAGAGTTGTGGGTGAAGCAGGTGAAGAGAAAGAAGAAAAGCGGAATAACTTCAGTGGATTAATACAAGACGACAAGAAAACGTCTGTTAATACTGCGTCAGTGAGGACGTCATGGTTGAATCCAGAGGCCGCAGAATTTGTTCCGGTATCTCCATCTCGGTTCGTGAGGGATCCAGATCCTGTGACATCATCATCGTCTACGCAGGGATGTGAGAAGTCACTTGAGAGTGTCGCTTTACCATCGCCAGTAGAAATTAATTTAGTAATTGCACATGAACCTGGACAGCTGGATTCCAGGGTGGAAAATGTCGAGGAGGTGGTAGTTGCTGAGAGTGGTGAAGGAGAGGAATCGATGGAAGAGGCAGAAGAGCGGTCTGCAGATGCTGCACAGGGAAGTATAGTTGTGGGTGTTAGAAAGACTGAAGAGTCTGAGTTTGCGGATGGACCCGGAGATGTCCAGGCTGCAAGTGTTTCTGAGGTTGCGGATGGACAAGGGGATGTCCATGCTGCAAGTGTGGTAGAAGTAGATGAGGTAGAAGTTGAGGAGAAATTTGGTGGCAGCGTTGTGGAGTGTGTGAGTGAGAATGATGTAGTGTGTGAAGATGTGCAGACGCCTTCTGTAAGTAGTGTTGAGGATTCCGAAGAACGGAAAGAAGTTCCAGGTGGAACAGATGAGCAACTCGAGGATGAAGATGTGCAGTGTTCGAATGGTGGTAGTGGACGCGATGGCGATGATGTTGATGATGAACGTGTTGATGAAAAGGAGGATGTCAAGGAGATTGAAGAAGAAGCTTGTGAAGCAACTGGTGACCAATGTGATGAAGAAATTGGTGAGGAGCTGAGGGAAGATGCGGTTGAAGAAGGATCAGACGAGCAACTGGAGGATGGTGAGGAGGTGCAGTGTCATGAGGTTGATTTGGATTATGGGGACGAAAAAGGGGAAATTGTAGAAGAGAAGAAGGAAGTAGAAAAGGAAGAAATTGTAGCAGAGGAGTTAGACGACGAGCATAATCCAAAGCAGAATGAAAGTAGTGAGGTAAGTTGCCTTGATCCTGATTCCGAGGAAACAAATCAGTACAGCTCAACACGAAATAATCCCTCAAAGAGTGGTGTACGAAAGGAACGAGTCACTAAAGTCCGTCACAGAAAAGTGAGAAGAAACGGTTAACGGGTAGCGGGTAGATGTTCCCCACACTCCCAGTGGTGTTCATCTATTTCAGGGTTGCGCCCCTGCCCACGCGAGCCTTGGTTTCCTCCATTCATCCTTATTTTCGGAGGGAGCCAGGTCCTTACACTTAGTCCTGACTATTGACCCTTTAATGATCCTTGCCCCATTTCATCTTCCCAATTTTCCTACCACTCCCCTTAGTAAAAAAAAAAAAAAAAAAATCTATCAAATGGAGTTAGAGAGAGACTTAGCTTGTGGTCCTCGAGATCGTCAGTTTCCCCTGTGTTAAAGGTTAGATGGAGTGATGGTGTGCTGTTGCTGATTGTTAATAGTTGTTGAGGTTGATGTTGTTCATTATACGGTCCGAGCCATGCCGCATTCTCCGGTTTTCCTGGTGTTATTTTAGTTGCGAGAGAAAGTGTAGACGGTGCTGTAGAGAAGTAAAACCCCCTCGAGTTATGGTATATTTGTTGAGTTGAGATTGGATTAATGTTCGTGTGCCCTAGGTGCGGTCCTCTCTGTCTGGCTAAGCGGCGCCGTCCGCCCTTGTGTAGGGAAGTGGGCCAGCCATATGGCAAGGTTGGAGATGCCTTGTGGGTGCATGTGGCTGGTCGGTCCGAGAGAGGGACGAGAGGTAGTACGGTCGCTCACATGCCAAGGTGGCAGATGCCTTGTTGGGTCCTAGGACAAGCCTGTGAGTGGGACCGGTGGGAGTAATTGGTGGTCACCGGAGAGGGTGACGTGTTGGGGCGGTCCCGTGGGGTTGGCGTGGCGGAGAGGGTCGCATGGGGATGACTGTTCTCCTGGGAGCCATGACTGATGGGAGAACCGATAACAACTTGAGTTTGATATATAAGGATGGGAGTACACTGCAGGGTACCTTCCCGAGTTTGAAGGTGAGGCAACCGGGTTGCCCTTTTGGGGTGGGGGTGTGCCGCGTTTTGGAAAACGCGGCGATCTTCCGATATCTATATTGTGCTTTATTAAAGAAATTACGTATTTGTCGACGCGAAAGAAGTTGTCCTTTAGTACGGTCAATTGGACTTTGTCATTGTGAATTACCCCTCCGCCGCTCGCCTCGCGCGCGCCCTATCGCTGTTACATACGGGTTTTTCAAGTGCCAGTTAGTTCAGTTCCAATACGACGCTCGGCGCTTCACATTCTGGTCCCCGGCTGGCAGAGTAGATTGAACAGTTTTCGTCTCCCAGCTTCTTCTATGAATAAGTAGAAAGCTACGTGACCTCCGGGTTTCCGAGGTAGCCGGGAATCTGCCCCGCTCTGGAAGGATGGCCGAACAACTGCCTCCGACGATGTAACTTAAAACCTTCGTCAGCTGTGTCAGCCGGAAGGATGGACTGGACACCCACTACTGAGCCCTCAACATGCACCCTTCAAACCAGGTGACATTTAACCATTTTTAACCTAAACCTTGTGGCCGAAGTACTCGGTGAGACTTTCATGAAACGTTCCAGTGTGGACAGTTAGTTACGGACAATGGATGGAATATTTTAATTGTATTTTGTAAGGCTTACGCCTCCTCAATTACTATCATGTATATCTCGTTCTGAGAGTGAAAACTCGGCCGGGGTCACGCACCGCCCGGGTCGAGGGGAGTTCGGTAGATAGAGTTGTATCTCATTCTATTTCTGTTTTAAGCATGTTGGGTGGTTATGTTAACGATGTTGCTCCATGTGGACACGTATTTTATTATTCATTCATGATCTGGGGGGGTGGTTTTAAACCGTGGTCGACTCCCGTTGGAGACGTCCACTGCAAGCCTGTCTATGTCAGATCTTGCTAGATCCCGTCCAATGCCTGACCCTGCCGGTAGTCAAGTTTTGTACACTGTGAGCTGACTTAATACTTTTATGACTTATATTCTGTATTACAAATTCTGTTCCACTGTTTAGCCAATTTGCACACTTTAAAGTTTACCATTGTCACAGATTGTATTTTACCATAGCAAATTTTGTAACCATAATTGTAATTGCTCCCTATAACAATTAGTTAACCATAAGACTACACAAGATTGATCAATGTCAGTTATGAATACTCATGGTGGTCAAGTTCCACTAATTTTCTATATTCTGTTTGAAGGTAAAAAGAAACATAAAATGCAGTTAGGCAACCGGACATCCAGGTTGACCTTGTGATGCTACTTTTCATCATTAATTATTTAATAATTGAATAAATTGATGATTGATTGATTGATTAATTAATTACTAATTGATTACTTGATTAATTACCTTTTATTATTGGTTATTTTTTTTATTATTGTAATTGATGGGATTTAATTGATTATTAAATATCGGCATGGGATTTGTGCGCGGGCCGCATGGCTTACAGAGAACATTCAGTTAACACTTATCTTGTTAAAACTTGGGGGCATGTCTGCTCCACTCCTGGGATATTTTAATTGAAGTTTTGGGAAGGGGGTTTTAGTCACCTATTAATTAAACAGTAAGGGGGTTATGGGTGTTGAACAAGATTATTATATGCGCTGATGACCAGGGTGAACATGTGATGGGTTATTTAAATATAAACGTTGTTGATGTTAATTATATGTGTGTGTTGTTTTGTATAATTGTTATTTGTCATGTTGATTATGCCTGTGTATATTTCTGTATATTTATGCCTTGTTATAAAAAGTGATTACTTGCAGGTCGAAACTATGTGCCAATTTTTTTAATTGTATTATTCTATAACTACAATTTGTTATTTATGTAACATCCCATGATTTTGTTAGTGAACGATGGTTCAACTATTAATAATTATTCAATACTTAGTGCTGTTAATAGTTATTATTCCTTGTTCAACTTTTGGGCAAGGCACATATTAATGAAATTATATTTAACGATCAAAAGACTTATTTATCTGGCCTTTAGAAGCTCATAGGTTGTACTGGCCAAGAACAATAAATTGTTGTTATCTTAAGTTCAGTGTTTCATTTGCAAGTCCCATCATACTGGACCCAGCCCAATTTTAGCTTTTCTAGGCTCTTGCCTAGTTCTAAATAACTTGTAACCTCTCTTTCAAAACAAAAAAAAAAAAGGAAACTAAATCAATACTAAAAGCATAGAGAGGTTACAAATGGTAGCCGGAGCGTGGTTCATTCTAGGCCTGAACCCTTGGGTCCGTTGGTGTGATGGGGCTTGCAAACTTGGAGATAGTCTGGCAAATAAAATGGCACTTAATAGTTGACATGAAATGTAGAAGTATATATATTTTTTTTTATGAATTATTGTTAAATGTTTTGAATTGTAAATCTGAGGCCGCCATGGGCACGTGTTGTAGTTGGGTTGTTGTTTTGAAATTGGACATTGCCGGAGATCGCGTGGGGATGGGTTCCCGTTTTTAATTTTTGAAAGTAATTGCGCGTGCGGTTAGTGGGATGCGGTATGGCCCGACTGGAAGTCGGTGTCGTCCGATTGTAATGGTGACAATGTTGTAGTCGAAATGTTGTATATTGTGGTTAGTGTTAGGTGGTGTGGATTGTATGTTGGTGTTAGTGTCTGATGTTGTTTCTTCTTGAGTCTGGCGACTGACGGAGAGTTAGTTCTGGAGCGGGGCAGGTTTTCGCAGCGCTAGGAGCCCGGGGGTCTACTCAAAGGAAGTACAGTACTTGGGTTTTTCCTAAATGTTTGTTAATATGTTTTTGTAGGTTATGTTTGTGTAAGGTGTTTAGTGGGGATTTGTTTTATGATTGTTTGTTTTGTTGAATTGTGCAATTCTGGCGGCGGTATGCTATCAGGAGTTGCCCCACCCTCTTACAGGCGTTCTCCAGAAATTTCCGGTGGTGGATGGATTTGATGAGGACCAGCTGTTGGTTTTCTTGGTGGTCCTGCAGGTGGCTGATTTCCCAGGGGTGTCCGATGGGGAGGTCTTGTATCTTATATACCCGTATTGCCGGAGTACGTTGGCTGATCTGGTCACCAAGGCCCTGCGTCGGGGTGACAGTGTTGATGCCTTCCATGGGGAGGTGTTGGACTTCTTCATATCCCGTCGACGACAAGACCAGTTGAAGTTTAAGTTATTCTATCGTCCACAGGCCAACGGAGAGGCATTGGGGAACTTCGTGCACGATGTAAGGAAAGCTGCCCGTATATTAAGGTTGGGGTTGCCCGAGACGGAAGTCATACAGGTAATACGAGAGGGTCTGACTCCCCAAGAGAGATCCCGGCTGGTTTTTGCAGAGCCTCCACGTTCTTTTGCAGACCTGGACCGGTGGTGTGCGCATGCCAGGACTGTCCAGGCGAATGACGAGTCCTGGGGAAGAGCTGCCAAAGATGTCCAATACTCCAGTGGTTCATTAGGAAGAGCCAAAGAAGACAAACATGGTGGTTGGAGGAGAACCCAAGAGACAGTCAGAAAAACTGAATATTCCGGAAGTAATGGAGGCTACAAGGGGGTGGCACGTGAGAAAACAGTAATAACAGCTACAGCACACAAAACAAAGGAGTATGAAATTAACAGGGGAAGAAGAAATCATGTTAGTAAACAAACAGCGGCAAGTAGGGAGCCGGTAGAAAGTTATTCCTATTTGGAGAGTAAGGAAACTTTAAAGGTTCCAGAGGAAGTACCAGTGCATAATAGAGTTGTGGGTGAAGCAGGTGAAGAGAAAGAAGAAAAGCGGAATAACTTCAGTGGATTAATACAAGACGACAAGAAAACGTCTGTTAATACTGCGTCAGTGAGGACGTCATGGTTGAATCCAGAGGCCGCAGAATTTGTTCCGGTATCTCCATCTCGGTTCGTGAGGGATCCAGATCCTGTGACATCATCATCATCTACGCAGGGATGTGAGAAGTCACTTGAGAGTGTCGCTTTACCATCGCCAGTAGAAATTAATTTAGTAATTGCACATGAACCTGGACAGCTGGATTCCAGGGTGGAAAATGTCGAGGAGGTGGTAGTTGCTGAGAGTGGTGAAGGAGAGGAATCGAAGGAAGAGGCAGAAGAGCGGTCTGCAGATGCTGCACAGGGAAGTATAGTTGTGGGTGTTAGAAAGACTGAAGAGTCTGAGTTTGCGGATGGACCCGGAGATGTCCAGGCTGCAAGTGTTTCTGAGGTTGCGGATGGACAAGGGGATGTCCATGCTGCAAGTGTGGTAGAAGTAGATGAGGTAGAAGTTGAGGAGAAATTTGGTGGCAGCGTTGTGGAGTGTGTGAGTGAGAATGATGTAGTGTGTGAAGATGTGCAGACGCCTTCTGTAAGTAGTGTTGAGGATTCCGAAGAACGGAAAGAAGTTCCAGGTGGAACAGATGAGCAACTCGAGGATGAAGATGTGCAGTGTTCGAATGGTGGTAGTGGACGCGATGGCGATGATGTTGATGATGAACGTGTTGATAAAAAGGAGGATGTCAAGGAGATTGAAGAAGAAGCTTGTGAAGCAACTGGTGACCAATGTGATGAAGAAATTGGTGAGGAGCTGAGGGAAGATGCGGTTGAAGAAGGATCAGACGAGCAACTGGAGGATGGTGAGGAGGTGCAGTGTCATGAGGTTGATTTGGATTATGGGGACGAAAAAGGGGAAATTGTAGAAGAGAAGAAGGAAGTAGAAAAGGAAGAAATTGTAGCAGAGGAGTTAGACGACGAGCATAATCCAAAGCAGAATGAAAGTAGTGAGGTAAGTTGCCTTGATCCTGATTCCGAGGAAACAAATCAGTACAGCTCAACACGAAATAATCCCTCAGAGAGTGGTGTACGAAAGGAACGAGTCACTAAAGTCCGTCACAGAAAAGTGAGAAGAAACGGTTAACGGGTAGCGGGTAGATGTTCCCCACACTCCCAGTGGTGTTCATCTATTTCAGGGTTGCGCCCCTGCCCACGCGAGCCTTGGTTTCCTCCATTCATCCTTATTTTCGGAGGGAGCCAGGTCCTTACACTTAGTCCTGACTATTGACCCTTTAATGATCCTTGCCCCATTTCATCTTCCCAATTTTCCTACCACTCCCCTTAGTAAAAAAAAAAAAAAAAATCTATCAAACGGAGTTAGAGAGAGACTTAGCTTGTGGTCCTCGAGATCGTCAGTTTCCCCTGTGTTAAAGGTTAGATGGAGTGATGGTGTGCTGTTGCTGATTGTTAATAGTTGTTGAGGTTGATGTTGTTCATTATACGGTCCGAGCCATGCCGCATTCTCCGGTTTTCCTGGTGTTATTTTAGTTGCGAGAGAAAGTTGTGTAGACGGTGCTGTAGAGAAGTAAAACCCCCTCGAGTTATGGTATATTTGTTGAGTTGAGATTGGATTAATGTTCGTGTGCCCTAGGTGCGGTCCTCTCTGTCTGGCTAAGCGGGGCCGTCCGCCCTTGTGTAGGGAAGTGGGCCAGCCATATGGCAAGGTTGGAGATGCCTTGTGGGTGCATGTGGCTGGTCGGTCCGAGAGAGGGACGAGAGGTAGTACGGTCGCTCACATGCCAAGGTGGGAGATGCCTTGTTGGGTCCTAGGACAAGCCTGTGAGTGGGACCGGTGGGAGTAATTGGTGGTCACCGGAGAGGGTGACGTGTTGGGGCGGTCCCGTGGGGTTGGCGTGGCGGAGAGGGTCGCATGGGGATGACTGTTCTCCTGGGAGCCATGACTGATGGGAGAACCGATAACAACTTGAGTTTGATATATAAGGATGGGAGTACACTGCAGGGTACCTTCCCGAGTTTGAAGGTGAGGCAACCGGGTTGCCCTTTTGGGGTGGGGGTGTGCCGCGTTTTGGAAAACGCGGCAATCTTCCGATATCTATATTGTGCTTTATTAAAGAAATTACGTATTTGTCGACGCGAAAGAAGTTGTCCTTTAGTACGGTCAATTGGACTTTGTCATTGTGAATTACCCCTCCGCCGCTCGCCTCGCGCGCGCCCTATCGCTGTTACATACGGGTTTTTCAAGTGCCAGTTAGTTCAGTTCCAATACGACGCTCGGCGCTTCACATTCTGGTCCCCGGCTGGCAGAGTAGATTGAACAGTTTTCGTCTCCCAGCTTCTTCTATGAATAAGTAGAAAGCTACGTGACCTCCGGGTTTCCGAGGTAGCCGGGAATCTGCCCCGCTCTGGAAGGATGGCCGAACAACTGCCTCCGACGATGTAACTTAAAACCTTCGTCAGCTGTGTCAGCCGGAAGGATGGACTGGACACCCACTACTGAGCCCTCAACATGCACCCTTCAAACCAGGTGACATTTAACCATTTTTAACCTAAACCTTGTGGCCGAAGTACTCGGTGAGACTTTCATGAAACGTTCCAGTGTGGACAGTTAGTTACGGACAATGGATGGAATATTTTAATTGTATTTTGTAAGGCTTACGCCTCCTCAATTACTATCATGTATATCTCGTTCTGAGAGTGAAAACTCGGCCGGGGTCACGCACCGCCCGGGTCGAGGGGAGTTCGGTAGATAGAGTTGTATCTCATTCTATTTCTGTTTTAAGCATGTTGGGATGGTTATGTTAACGATGTTGCTCCATGTGGACACGTATTTTATTATTCATTCATGATCTGGGGGGGTGGTTTTAAACCGTGGTCGACTCCCGTTGGAGACGTCCACTGCAAGCCTGTCTATGTCAGATCTTGCTAGATCCCGTCCAATGCCTGACCCTGCCGGCAGTCAAGTTTTGTACACTGTGAGCTGACTTAATACTTTTATGACTTATATTCTGTATTACAAATTCTGTTCCACTGTTTAGCCAATTTGCACACTTTAAAGTTTACCATTGTCACAGATTGTATTTTACCATAGCAAATTTTGTAACCATAATTGTAATTGCTCCCTATAACAATTAGTTAACCATAAGACTACACAAGATTGATCAATGTCAGTTATGAATACTCATGGTGGTCAAGTTCCACTAATTTTCTATATTCTGTTTGAAGGTAAAAAGAAACATAAAATGCAGTTAGGCAACCGGACATCCAGGTTGACCTTGTGATGCTACTTTTCATCATTAATTATTTAATAATTGAATAAATTGATGATTGATTGATTGATTAATTAATTACTAATTGATTACTTGATTAATTACCTTTTATTATTGGTTATTTTTTTTATTATTGTAATTGATGGGATTTAATTGATTATTAAATATCGGCATGGGATTTGTGCGCGGGCCGCATGGCTTACAGAGAACATTCAGTTAACACTTATCTTGTTAAAACTTGGGGGCATGTCTGCTCCACTCCTGGGATATTTTAATTGAAGTTTTGGGAAGGGGGTTTTAGTCACCTATTAATTAAACAGTAAGGGGTTATGGGTGTTGAACAAGATTATTATATGCGCTGATGACCAGGGTGAACATGTGATGGGTTATTTAAATATAAACGTTGTTGATGTTAATTATATGTGTGTGTTGTTTTGTATAATTGTTATTTGTCATGTTGATTATGCCTGTGTATATTTCTGTATATTTATGCCTTGTTATAAAAAGTGATTACTTGCAGGTCGAAACTATGTGCCAATTTTTTTAATTGTATTATTCTATAACTACAATTTGTTATTTATGTAACATCCCATGATTTTGTTAGTGAACGATGGTTCAACTATTAATAATTATTCAATACTTAGTGCTGTTAATAGTTATTATTCCTTGTTCAACTTTTGGGCAAGGCACATATTAATGAAATTATATTTAACGATCAAAAGACTTATTTATCTGGCCTTTAGAAGCTCATAGGTTGTACTGGCCAAGAACAATAAATTGTTGTTATCTTAAGTTCAGTGTTTCATTTGCAAGTCCCATCATACTGGACCCAGCCCAATTTTAGCTTTTCTAGGCTCTTGCCTAGTTCTAAATAACTTGTAACCTCTCTTTCAAAACAAAAAAAAAAAAGGAAACTAAATCAATACTAAAAGCATAGAGAGGTTACAATTTGGCTGTCATAAAAATGGACCTTAAGCAAGCATGATAGTAAGCACACATGCTGTAAACTCGATAAAAAACCATCCAAAGCCAGTCTCAACAAGGTTCTGCAACAAACGCTATCAACACAATACCATGAGCAAGTTGCCTGTCAGTTCCCCACAGTAAACACGTGGACCATTTGCACCATTGTGCAGATGATGGTTATATAACGTTGTGAAGTAAGGAGAAATCACAGACAAGTACAATAGTGCTAAAGGTAAAAAAGAAACATATACCAAAATGTGTGAGTTATAAACCCTTAACTGGAAAGAATCTGTAACAGGAATATGTTAAAATATGAGATAAACTGCTAGCATAGAAATATCATTGATTTACTGACATGCTTGATACATCATCATCTTCACAACATGGCATACGCACGGTGCTGCCTGTTCTGGCTTCAAAAATCCTCCAGCCATCTCTTCCTGGGTCTACTCACACACCTGTGTCCTATGGGTTTGTATTATTATGTTTCGCCAGTCTGGAATCTGACATTCTCTCCAAGTGTTTTTCAACTTGTGTTTGTAATCTCTTAATTTTTCATTCAAGTTACAAACTTGTAACTCTTCTCTTATGGCCTCATTTCTTACATAGTCAAGTTCAGAACACATTTTAACTCCTCTCCTTTCCAAAGCCTGTACTTTACTGTCTTGTTTTTTGGTTGTGGCCCATAATTCACACCCGTAGGACAGTACAGGGACTGCCATAATTTTGTAAAACTTTAATTTTGTACCTCAATGTACCGTGTTTATAAAAATATAGTTGGCTGTTCCACAGATCATTTGGAACATACCTAACTTGTTGCGCAGTTGCTACGGTGCAGTGGAAGAGGAGGAGGAGAAGGAAGTGATTTGCCATACGATTATTTGTATTTGAGAAATGGGGCAGCGCGGACAGGATTTTGTAGCTCAGTTGCACACTTACTGCATCATTCAATGTTGTGTGAACACGAAGTTTTGTTTCTTTTTTTATAAGGCAAGTCATAGTGGTTTTCTATTTATTCATTCTAGTGGTTAACTCCCTAATTCTGTGCGTTGATGTCTGTTATAGATTCACTGCTGATGTTAAAACCATGTGCCAATTCTATATTGTATGCATGTGTTCATTATACTGTTTTTAATGGCTTATTATACTTAAATATATGATTCATGTCGTGTTTTATTTCACACATACTGTTTCCCAATGTGAGTGAGAAGAACGATTGTTTTCATTAGGTTACAACAATACACATGATCTATGTGCGCATATACACGTCAAGGTGCTTTTACGTGAAAGCTACCTGACCCACACACATTTTATCTCTACACAGACAGACAATGCGTCACACACATATACATTCCTTTCTTCCTCAACACTCATTAATTATTTGTGTGAGGGTTAATGTTACTTTTGAACAAGAACAAACCCGCAACAAAGACAAGAAGACCAGTCAAGAAACAGTGTTTTACTTCACACACACACACAAACGTGCGTGCACCTTATTTTTGAACATAGAAAAAAACAAGACAAGAAGAGCAGACCTGGACACTTTTATTTTCTTTCATAAACGCACACACACGTGTATACATTAAGTTACACAATTTTTCAAGCCTCACACGACATTGCCCTACTAAATCAAAAATCAAGACAAGCAGAGGATAAGATGGCCATGGACATGCTGGATACACTCGAGGGAACATAAATTCATTCCCATCAAGATGTAGACATGCTCGTGATGGTGGTAATGCTAATTTTCCTCACACATCCTTCTTTAACTTATTTCCCTTCTAGAGAGTATTTTCTTCTGCCTTATCACATGTTGGCCACACCGACTGCCGCCATTCAAACACACCCATCACAACTGATCCCGCTACATGATATCACATACATTATACATGGCCGACCAATCATCACACTTAGCGCCAGTCCTGTGGTACCCCACCCGTCACATGGTACTCCCACCATGGCCACATGATAACCACACTCTTGTGATGTTCTACCCCCACTAGTCACATGGTAGCCCCACCTATTTCACGTGATCCCAACCAGATGTCATGTGGTACCCCCACCACCGTGACATCAACAATTTCAAATTTCCTGCCATGTGTTGGGGGTCATGTAACTTCCACCTCAGAACTCTCTGTTCCACCCTACTAGAATAAAACAATCATGGAGTCAGTCAGAACACAAATTTGATTAAAGCATAGACATGGTACGAACATACCAATTTAGCAAGAAGATAAGCCCCTAATAATTAGGCAAGGAATAGATAAAGACTTGAAAGTGCCACTTTGTAAATTAGAAAATAGTAACTGGTACGTGTTTTGGGTAAATCGTATGGACTGAAAGTGCAAATAAAAATGATTCCCATGGGATACCGAACGTTCTCCAACAGTCTTAACCAATAAGTTTACAAATAACAACAATGCTGTTCATTATAACAATAAATGCTTGTTACTATAAACAAATGTATAACTATGTACAATACCTGATCAACAAACTGTTCACTCTCTTCTTTGATTTCTTCTTTTAGGGCAGAATTTACAACTGGCAATACATCCTGTAAATTGAATAATTATACAATTTACTTCGTGTTCTCAGTGACTTATACAGTACTTGTATATAAAGAGGCGATCAATATTAAACATGAAATTTATAGAATCATCCATCAATTTTTGCAATAAATATCCATACTCTGTACTGACGTGTTGTGTGTGGGTGCACGTGTAATTTTACATACTTAATCCTATGTAGTTATATGTACACAATACCAAGATACAGTTTGTGTATTCTGCTGATTTTTAAATAATCTCTACAAATGAATGTGATCCAAATCTCAAGTGGTACATGACACTGAACAACCTAACACATTAGCTATGGGCTACATAATCAGATTTATGCACATTACCTGTTCAGTCTCAGCTTCTTCTACATCTGCTTCTTTCTTTATAGTGCCCATTGAAATATCCTAGAAATAACAGCGAATTAAGATTACTTTTATACAAATTTATTACCATTACAGGAGAATGCTTTACAAGAGGATGTAAAGGAAATAATAAAAATGCATAAGACTGCAATAACGTTTCGTGGAAAGAGTACAAAAATGTCAAGACTTACTGATGATATGGTTTTCAATTGTAGAAAACAAGGTGAATTTAGAAACTGTATTAAATATCATAGAAAAATTGTTAGGAGAAGAACAGAAATCAAGAACAAAAGTAGGGATTCTGTAAATATTAAAACTGGGAAGGTTAAAAAAGAATCAGTATCAGAAAGCAGGCCAAATGGAGAGAGAATCAAATTTGCTATTATCAAACATTGGATTAGAAAGAAAAGTCTCAAGTTATGTTTCATCGTGTTATAAAAACCTAGACAATAAGGAAAGCTGAAAGACACCAACACAGAAGCATTTGAAATGCGCTGCTGTAGAATATTAAAAATATACTGGATGAACAAAGTAATTAGAAAACAAAAAATGAACAGTTGCTGGAACAATGGGTGAACAGAAAGGTTTGTGAAGGACGAGCCAGTGCAGTGAGTCACTGGTTGAGACACTTTGATTTTGCTGATTGGAGCCCAGTGAATGGGAAGTACTGCAGAGAAAGGCAGAGACCCACTCAACTGAAGTACCCATGTTGACTGTTGAGGTTGTGGGATGCTGTACAGATAGACACTGGCTCAAGATACGAAGAGTCTGAGAATCGCGTCAACCCAATCAAGTACTGTTCATTACACCATATTTGTCTCATGAACAGCTGTAAAGCATCAAGTTGGCCTGCAGCCTTGTTAATTACAAACAAAGCCGCCTCTCAGTGCACTTTTCAAAAGAGCCCCCCCCCCCTCAAGTGGCAGCTGAAAAAAGTGGCACTACAACAGAAGTCATCAATAAAGTGCAAGATATTGTTTTGGCAGATCTCTCTTTGAAGGTAAATGAAACTGCTAAGACTTCTCAGACTATTTGAAAATCTCGGAAACAGAGTTATATCACATTCCTGAGGAAATAGGTATGAGAAACCTATATGCAAGACAATGTGTGCTGCATTTGATAACTGACCAAATATACATTCGAATACAAGCTCCTCATGAATCGAAAAGACTGAATGATTGAAAAGATTTTATTTGCAGATTTGTAATGACTAATAAAACTTGGACCCATCATGTCGTTAAAAAAAAAAGGCAATTATGTCTGTTGGAAAGATGACTTTGATTTTCTGAGATGTTGGGAGAATATTGTTAATAGATTATCATGAATAATTTATTAACCAAATAAATGAAACAAAAACTGTGAAAAAGGGCCAGTTTTAGTACAGAAATGGATAATTTTGCAGTAGGATAATGCAAGTCAGAGTCATCGAGTTGCAACAATCTGTTGCACATCACACTTACTTGTCTGATTTAGCTCCATCTAACTTTTAACTATTCCCAAACCTCAAAAATTCCCTGCGGGGGGGGGAGGATTTACCTCAGATGACAAGCTGAAAGCAGCAATAAACAGTTATCTGAGGAGGAGGAGTGGTTGAAAGTTAGGAGGTTATGGAAAATTCATATTCTATACAGCAATTAATTACAAATGAATATGATAATTACATTATTATTAAATTAAGAAATGAGTGTGTCCATAAGATAATTGTATACAACATGTGTATCAATTGAATACATAATTATACTAACAGTAAAATGTCTTTTTTTTATTTTTGAACTTTATACCTTGTCCTCAAATCTGATCGCTTCCATTTGTCTTATGATGGATAAATTGTTCTTGATAAACACCTGGAACAAATGAAAATAAGTTGGCAGTCAATGTAGACTAAATGTACATCACACACAAGTTAGCACAAGAATAACATCCGATTAAGAACACTTTCAATTAAATGCAAATACGTTTATTCATACATAATGTCTTCCCATTCTCAGACCTCAGTTTAACTAATGAGGATGCCTTATCTTAGTTTGAACAAGGTACTTCATTATTACAATAAAGTGTTCCTGGCTGAAAGGAGATACAAGACCACTTACGTAGAGGATAAGTAACATTAATTCTGCACACGTAACTGGGATGAACTAATGTTTAGACAAGTATTTAAACAACAGTACTAACTACAACGATGTTCTCAGGATAATATTTTGCCCATAAAGGTAGACTTTTCTTTGAAGCCATAACAACATGTGTCCACAGTTTGTTTACCAGTTCGTTATACTATGTTACATATTTTGACATAGATTATGTTTTAAATTCCTATTGTAACGTTCAGTTTAATATATATAATCCTCCTTATGTATCCAGTGAATGTGGAAGGCCCCACTTCTGAGCGTCAATAAGTAATATCAAAACAAATTAGTATCTCTTACTAATAAAGTATAACCTGTTTTATTTTTTAAATAGAGGATTATTCATCTGAACCTCAGGGTCAACATACAATTTACATATAGAACAAACAATACAACTTTGATGCATGAGACTCGGTATTACAGTGTTGTTAATGTCTGTTGAATGTTTGTGGGTCCTTTTAAACTACTATTAACTATAACAAAAACTCTTATTATTAATGACTATTGTATACTAGTGTACAAAAATAATTCACAATTATAATGTTTTTATATTGTTTTTTAGTTATTGTTTTTGTTGTAATTCAATCTTTACTGTCATAATGTTTGGTCGAATATTTGATTTAGTCATGGAGTGATCTCACCAATCTAGCAGTTTTCTTAACGGATTTATTGGTTGATTCTTTATTCCTGGACATCTGGTTTTTTGGTCTCTTGATTAAAACAGCATTCTTCTAGGTTTTGCATTTTTTCCTGGTCCTCTCATCTTTTATTGGTCTTCAATTTGTATCCAATTCAGGAGTCACACCTTAAACGTTCTCTTGCAATTCACAATTTTTTTAACAACAATCATCTTTACTCAAAACATTAATTTCATTAGTTAAAGGCCATGGCTATATTTTTTATGGGTCACAGGTTCGGTTTACCATTTCTAATTAGTAATATTCTGTTGACCTTTACTTTATTTTTCCTTCGTAACTATATTATTATAAGTTTTTTAACGTAAGAGTTTCTATCTTTTAAATTATTTACACTTGGTTTGATCTCACTATATGGGCTACATAACTGTTTCATATAGATTATATGTTTCATTCAATGCTCATATTATAATAATGTTTAATCACATTCCTTATATCTGATTTTTTCCTTTTTAAAGTCTATCACTGTTATTTTCACTTTCTAGCACTATCACACAACCTAACTTACATAATTATAGTTTGATTTATTATATTTGTAAAATCTATAACATTCACTGTTTGTAGTTCAATGATACAAAACAACTGTCTGAGGCACGCAGACCTCCTCATAGTTTTAATCTAATGCTTATGAACTAACAAATGTCTTTTTACTTATTTTCTAAGTTTAACATTTGTACCTTATAATTCTATTAATTAATTATTATTTACATGTTAATGAGTATGTTATGTTTTATGTTTAGTGAAACGACACGTTCCATAAAGCCCCCCGTTTAAGACAAGTTATTTCAGTAATGGTGGTTTTAGGAGTTACTGAAATAAATGGCAAAAATCTACAAAAACTGTCTTCACTTTTCATAAAACCTCTTTATCTCGGTTTGGTTATATATTCCTTGGGGTATTGCTACAATGGGGTTGGTAATTGACAAACTACTCTTTCCTATAATATCTTCTTTTATCATGAGCTGGATTTACTTTCTTACAGCTTTCTTGAACAACTGTTTAACCGGATATTATTTAAATTCTTCTCTTTATTCGGTGAGCTGGAGAATACGATGCAGTAATTATTGTAATAGTTCACTAACCTCTTCTTTTGTGCCACACTCATGATCTCTGTATATCCTTTTCCTTGGAATGCCCTGATTTCCTGCAGTCTTTCCTGCCATGATTCTGGTCTGTTACGGTTTATTTGTTTCCTATGGGTACCCTAACATTTTCCCTAACTTAGTATGAATTCCCGTCCTGAGGGGCACTTGTGCTTCCTATTATCTCAGCGGATCATTCATAATTGCAGAGTGGCGCCGTAGCATACAACACTCTGTTTATACCTTAAAGAGTAACCCTTGGGTTACTAATAACACCATAGGAATTCCTATTCCTTCTCTCGTAACATTCAGGTTTATGTGCTGCTTTTGGGTTTTAGATTATTTACCTGTGGCTCCTATAATTGTATCTGGTTTATGGACAGCGTGCGTATTCTCTCCGTTTTATTCTCCTGCGTTTCGTTTCATTCCTGAAGTGTTCGCTCATGTTTTAATCAAGACTGTTGTCAGCACCCCTTGTAGTGTTTACTTTGATGTACTCTATGTCTCAGTTTGTTTTCGCTTTACCCTGTTTTCTTTCTAATGAATCCCTTGTTATATTTTTCTAAATAATATTTTGTCTTAATTAATTGTTAGTTTAATACTTTTTTCCTTCTTATTTTTCTGTTTATATTCCCCTTTTGTTCCTTACCCGCTTTTTCTTCAGTTTTGGTTATGTTTTCTTAATTATCATTATTTTTTCTTAAGTCTAGAGTGATTATTTATTTTATTTTTGTTTTAATTATCATTATTTTCTTTAAGTCTAGAGTGATTATTTATTTTATTTTTGTTTTAATTATCATTATTTTCTTCTTCCTTCCTTAACTGGTTTGCCTTGTCGGTAGTCAGAAAATCAGTCCCTTTTTACAATATTGTTCCTACTTGGTTTATCCGTTTTCGGTATCTGCCACGATCCGGGTTCTTCTGGTGTGCAGAACTATTTCCTTCCTTGTGGTATAGATCTCTGCTACCTCATACACCAATTCTTCTAATACCACCTTTTCACTAGTATCCAGTCCTATATTAATCACTCTATCATCTGTTTTCCTAAACAAATATGTCGATGGTATATCAACTATTGGTGGTATCACTGATATCTTATCATGTATTTTTATTTCAAGTATATTTACCTTGAATATCAATTTTCTGAAGTCCTTACTCACTGTTTTATTGTGAGTCCTTTCTATAATATCTGTTAAGCTTCTCCTACCATTTTTAAAATTCATTATCTCTCTATGGTCAGTAATAGGGAGATTAAGTACATTTACTAGTCCACTGTTTATCATCTCCAAATTTTCTCTTGTATTTATTGGTTTCTTTGGATGTATTCTTCTTATTTTCTTTATCTTCTTTTCGAGTGGCTTAGTATTCTCCTTGTTCCTGTTATGTTTATTTTCAGGTAATAATTCAATTGTCTCTTCTTTATTTTCTATTTTTTTACTACCTTCTATTTTCTTTTTACGCTTCTTATTTAATTCTTCCCTCCATTTACAAATATCTTCTCTGGATTGTTCAAACATAAGCCTTATCCATTCCTTTAGCTCTGCATTTTCTGTTTGTACCGGTTTCTCTGGTTGTCTTATTAATTGTCTCATTTGTTCATACTCCTCCTGTGTATATTGTTCTTTCAAATGTGCGTATATTCCCGTTCTCTCGTTTTTCATTCTTTTAAGATTATCATTCCATCTATCCCAATCATCCTCAGTCATTCCTTCCACATTTTTATCGTTATTTTCGTGAGTTCTCCCGATAGTCTCTTCTTTATCATACTTTGCGTGTAGCTCCCACATTTCATCATAAATATCTCTCAACGTCATGTTGTCGTTCGGTGTCACCATTCTGTTCGCACGCCTCATCTGTGCTCGTTCGTGATCAGTGGTATTTTCATTAATATAATCCATATCCTTGCTGAATTTTTTAAATAACACTGTCATCCATTCCGCGTAGCTTAATCGTCTCTCTTGTTCGGGCATTTTCGTTTCCTGTTGTGGCATAGCCCTTCGTTGCATTTTGTTTGTTTTTTCTAGCAGTTGCCAGCTAAAATTAGGTCAATAGTTATTTCACTAATTGTGTTTCGGTTAGTTAGTTTTGCCTAATTCAGCTCTACCGGTTGGGCGCCAATTTGTAACGTTCAGTTACTATATATATATAATCCTCCTTATGTATCCAGTGAATGTGGAAGGCCCCACTTCTGAGCGTCAATAAGTAATATCAAAACAAATTAGTATCTCTTACTAATAAAGTATAACCTGTTTTATTTTTTAAATAGAGGATTATTCATCTGAACCTCAGGGTCAACATACAATTTACATATAGAACAAACAATACAACTTTGATGCATGAGACTCGGTATTACAGTGTTGTTAATGTCTGTTGAATGTTTGTGGGTCCTTTTAAACTACTATTAACTATAACAAAAACTCTTATTATTAATGACTATTGTATACTAGTGTACAAAAATAATTCACAATTATAATGTTTTTATATTGTTTTTTAGTTATTGTTTTTGTTGTAATTCAATCTTTACTGTCATAATGTTTGGTCGAATATTTGATTTAGTCATGGAGTGATCTCACCAATCTAGCAGTTTTCTTAACGGATTTATTGGTTGATTCTTTATTCCTGGACATCTGGTTTTTTGGTCTCTTGATTAAAACAGCATTCTTCTAGGTTTTGCATTTTTTCCTGGTCCTCTCATCTTTTATTGGTCTTCAATTTGTATCCAATTCAGGAGTCACACCTTAAACGTTCTCTTGCAATTCACAATTTTTTTAACAACAATCATCTTTACTCAAAACATTAATTTCATTAGTTAAAGGCCATGGCTATATTTTTTATGGGTCACAGGTTCGGTTTACCATTTCTAATTAGTAATATTCTGTTGACCTTTACTTTATTTTTCCTTCGTAACTATATTATTATAAGTTTTTTAACGTAAGAGTTTCTATCTTTTAAATTATTTACACTTGGTTTGATCTCACTATATGGGCTACATAACTGTTTCATATAGATTATATGTTTCATTCAATGCTCATATTATAATAATGTTTAATCACATTCCTTATATCTGATTTTTTCCTTTTTAAAGTCTATCACTGTTATTTTCACTTTCTAGCACTATCACACAACCTAACTTACATAATTATAGTTTGATTTATTATATTTGTAAAATCTATAACATTCACTGTTTGTAGTTCAATGATACAAAACAACTGTCTGAGGCACGCAGACCTCCTCATAGTTTTAATCTAATGCTTATGAACTAACAAATGTCTTTTTACTTATTTTCTAAGTTTAACATTTGTACCTTATAATTCTATTAATTAATTATTATTTACATGTTAATGAGTATGTTATGTTTTATGTTTAGTGAAACGACACGTTACACTATTTACCAGAAATTATAAGACTTTTGACATCATTTCAGAATTATTTTGAGAAGGAAAGAACAATTCTTATTAATTGAATGCTGAAATTTTTATGAAACCTCAGAGTTAAAATATTTGCAGAAGTTATATACTTGTTAGTAAGTTATACATGTAACTTCCAAACTGACAGTTGTGGGAAGACACTGCAATACTACCAGCTGACTAAATGCAAACTGTTATTTATAATACAAGTTTTAAACGTTTGACAGATTTAAACAGTTGAAATATTTGTTCTGATTTAACTAAGCTGAAGATGCGTTTCATCTTATTTAGTGTTTACGATGCAATAAACTTAATCTTGTTTTAAATACCTAGAATATTCCTCTGATGAATAATATTAGAAAACGGGTAGAAATTATAATTTTTAACAACTTGAAATACCATAATGGGGAATGGAACAATACTTCGAAGTTTGTAAACTGCATGTAAAAAGAAGAAATGGAACTGACTGAATTCATGATCCGCTGAGACTACTTAGAAGAATTTTCCATTAAATGAAGGGTAACATCCACAAATACATAAACACAATACACCACAAACTAAAATTTACACTGGAAATAGAACAAAACTATAGTATTTTTCTGAACCAACAATTAACAAGACAAACAATACACACACGTATAAAATATACAGAAAACCAACCACAACTGACATGGTCATACACAACACATCAAACCATCCAACGCACACCGCACAAACATGCGGTATTCAACCATATGCTCCATAGACTAACAAGAATACCATTAAGTAAACAGGATTATAACGAAGAACTCAACACAATCAAATATATAGCAATAAAAAACGGCTACAACCCTAATTTAATAAACAAACTACACAAACACATCATAAACAAAAACAACAAAACAATAAATACCAACAACACACAACAAAATAAATACATCACACTCACATACCATAACTCTAACACACACAAAATCGCCAACACATTCAGGAAACACAAGTACAAAATAGCATACAGAACAAACAATACCATCAAAAAACATATCAATGATACAAACATGGACACAGACAAATACAACAAAACAGATGTTTACAAATTAAAATGTAATGATTGTAATCTATATCTATAAAAATGAATGTTTGTTTGTTTCTTTCTTTCTTTGTCCCGTATGCGTTCCTATACCATTCATCCGATTGCGATGAAACTTCGGTGAGTTGTTGTGCGCACGCCCGCGAAGGTTTATGAATTTTTTTCGATGGGGTCCTATGGGGGGTTCTTGGGGTCTTCCACATCTCCTCCTAAACCACTGGACCGATTTCAACCAAACTTGGCACAAATATTTTACGCAACGGGAGAACCAACATAGGATATGTGTTTTTTCGATATGATCCTTCGGGGGGTCCTTTGGGGTCTTTCACATCTCCTCCTAAACCACTGGACCGATTTCAACCAAAAGTGGCACAAATATTTTACGCAAAGGGAGAACCAACATAGGATAGGTGTTTTTTCAATGAGGTTCTTTTGGGGGTTCTTTGGGGTCTTCCACATCTCCTCCTAAACCACTGGACCGATTTCAACCAAACTTGGCACAAATATTTTACGCAACGGGAGAACCAACATAGGATATGTGTTTTTTCGATATGATACTTCGGGGGGGTCCTTTGGGGTCTTCCACATCTCCTCCTAAACCACTGGACCGATTTCAATCAAACTTGGCACAAATATTTTACGCAAAGGAAGAACCAACATAGGATAGGTGTTTTTTCGATGGGGTCCTTTGGGGGGTCCTTTGGGGTCTTCCACATCTTCTCCTAAACCACTGGACCGATTTCAACCAAACTTGGCACAAATATTTTACGCAACGGAAGAACCAACATAGGATAGGTGTTTTTTCCGACGGGGTCCTTTGGGGTCTTCCACATCTTCTCCTAAACCACTGGACCGATTTCAACCAAACTTGGCACAAATATTTTACGCAATGGGAGAACCAACATAGGATATGTGTTTTTTCGATATGATACTTCGGGGGGTCCTTTGGGGTCTTCCACATCTCCTCCTAAACCACTGGACCGATTTCAACCAAACTTGGCACAAATATTTTACGCAAAGGTAGAACCAACATAGGATAGGTGTTTTTTCGATGGGGTTCTTTTGGGGGTTCTTTGGGGTCTTCCACATCTCCTCCTAAACCACTGGACCGATTTCAACCAAACTTGGCACAAATATTTTACGCAACGGAAGAACCAACATAGGACAGGTGTTTTTTTCGATACGATCCTCTGGGGGGTCCTTTGGAGTCTTAAAAAACTAACTTATTAGATCTGGTTACTATGGCAACCCAATGGAATAGATTCTGTTCTAAATATATTATCGCATTAAATTGAAGACCACGCGAACGAAGTCTTTATATATTATATATATACAAACACTTTCTTTCTTTCAGTGGCATTGTAACGCATGCCGGGTACTCGCTAGTAGTTTCTATATAAGCCAGACGAGAAGATCTTTTTCTTCACGTTACTCTGAACACCTAAAAGCTCTATCCAGCAACAACGTACATTCCGCGTTTGCCACATACATACACACAAAAAACCACAGCTACACCAACATAGATACTAATCTTGAGATTACACTACTTACCTAAAAGTCGAAAACTTAACACAGCAGAACAATATGAAATATACAAACACTACACAACACAACCAAACAACATACTTAACGACCAATTACACTATAAATCACACACACTCTTTGACACAATTATACATAAAACAAACAATAATTTGGATCCCTGCGCCAATTCCCTTCCACCACACACTACCCCCACTCAACCTGCCAACTAAAAACCGTTACAAGTTACTGACAGTCTGTCTCACACCGCTGACGAAGGCGCACATCACGCCGAAACGCGTACGGGAGGAAACAAAGTAAGTTCACAAGTGAAAGTTTAATAATCTATTAATATTTCTAAGTTTGTAAACTGCAAGTAAAAAGGAGAAATGGAACTGACTGAATTCATGATCCGCTGAGACTACTTAGAAGAATTTTCCATTAAATGAAGGGTAACATTAGTAATATTCATGGCACTGATATACTTACTGACAGCCTAACAACACATTACTAAAACAAACCACATAAAAAAAAACAATAAGAGATCCAAAACATGACGAGTTATATTACTGAAAAGAGACGTGAAGCTGATGAGATCTGGTAACATTTGTTTATTCGTATGGGAAGGTGCATCTTAACGTGAGCTGTGAATGGCAAACTGAAAGACCACCAAATCTGCATTCCTACTCTGTTCCCAAGTGTCAGTATGGAGGTCATATGAATGATATTGATGAATTAAACAAAATTATATTTTGTGTTATGATTTTTCAGAAAATGCATCTTAATTTTCACAATTTAACATATTGGAATTAGGGTTATTTCAATAACTGTAACAAATTTATTTGTCATTTCCAATTTGTCATTAATTAGAGCAACTACAATTCAATTTTTCATTTTACTGAATCACTGTGAAAACATTATCACAAAGGCATAGTTTTGATAAATCATCACATATTTAGTTATATTCACATGCCTAAATATACATTCATCTACTGTAGACCTATTACATTCAACAAGCGCCACTAACAGTAATATTCTGTAATCAATGTATGTTTCTATCTTACTGTATTCTTGCTGTAATTTATTTATAGTTATTTCACCCCTATATTTTATAAAGCAAAAGACAAATCACAACCTACACAGTCATATTAGTAAACTCCTAAATGTATAAGACTTATATCTCAGTTAATATACACATCATTACAAGAAATTGTGACAAGAATACTAAATAATTAATCTCGCTATGTGGAGGAGAGATATAAGGTATTACTCCCATGCATTATGCTTAAAAGTGCTCACCACACACACACACACACATGTGCAGTAAATATGTCATCAGATTTCACTCTCTAACTATACATTTTTTTACAGTTTTGCTTGAAATAACACTTGATTGCAGCAACTTTTACTACTCAACGTGTTTTTGTATATGCTGACGAGGATTTGTTCACCTTATGTTAGTGTAATGCCCAGGTCACATAAGCAGTATTATTTACTACATCTTAACATAGTCTAATATTTCTGAGCTATTCTTTTGTTTAAATTATACATATCTTTACTGTCGAAATGACCACTTTACAGTAGATTAGCAAAACCATAACATCACGACAGAAACCTCAACTTTGTGTTAAGACAAACAAGGAATCTTATATTTAAATTATCTTATCATTATTAAACTGCATAAAACTGGCTATCATCGATGTCACAGTCCATCTCCTGATTGGTAACTATAGCCAATTAGAATAGTGTTCCACGGTCCGATCCCTGTATAGTGGTGGCACATTCGAATCTATAAAACTACGTGACACCTAATAATTGAGGCTTATTTTTCATTCTCTTTTGCTTTTACTATCGACATCATTATAATCGGCACTTTTTAACATTATTATTTTGTTGTTACGCACTCACACTCGTTCCGTTAATCGGGAATGCTACAAAATGGGAGATAGGCTACTGTAAGTTTCCAGCTAGTGTACCACTATTTTTTTAATATTAAATAACAAAATTTTAGCTTTTATCAATGTTTCGATTACTGTTTCTTCACTAAAATGCATTTAAAATCAGGACTTTGTGGGTTGTGTACCCTCCATGTCCTTGCACAAACGGTAACAACATGGGTGCGGGATTCGGGGGGGGAACCTCCCCCTCCCCAATATCTATCAAATAAATTAAAAATCGGTGAGCAGTAAGCAGTAAAAGTCAAGCTTTGTGCAGTATTTGACAAGGCATTGGAAGGCTTTTAAAATCTATTTTTCTTGCATAGTTTTCTTATTCAAGCTACGCTACATGCAATGTTGAGATAACCACTAGGTAAAATAAAGAACTTCCCCAGGAATTATCACATCCAATGTTGGATTAACCATCTTGGAGGCCCTTAGGCAGTAGAAAACAGAGGTCCCCTCCAGATTATTTAAGTTTTTCATATTGTGTGCGTGCATGTGTTTACACACGTTTGTGGATGTGTGTCTTGTGAAGGGCTAGCTACCAAAAATATAACCTCCGAATGGGCAGATAAACGACCAGAAAGGCGGGCTAGAGAGCCTATCTTTATGTCTGTGATAATGTTTTTACGTACAATCGAGTAATTTTTCTACGCTTCTGAATAATGTCATCAACACACGACAAAGAACCACATATCCAAATTGAAATTAGTTATTGATAATGTGTCGGCATTATATTACTAATGAAATTAAGGTTACCGAAATTAATACTAATTATGCTTCATAGCTATCAATGAATTCTATCCTTATTTCCACTTTAACGTAACGTCCAGTTAGCTTTAAATAAGTAAATTACCGGTACTCTGAAGTAGGCCTATACTTCGGATGCTATAGGCTAAATCAGTTTCACGAACATAAACTATTCACTATACCTCTGCAGGTAATAAACTTTTCGAAAGCACGCTAACAACACTTAACTGATGAATAAGCAAACACAAAACCACCGTGGTAAATATTTACTTGTGCTCCACCATACAATCTTGAAGTGAAATATTTTTTTTTCTATTCTTCTATGTTATATAAACACGCGAAAATTAATTTTAAACGGGGGTCGAAGCTATTTACGAAGAAACAAAATAAAATAAATACTCCCATAAGCGCGCATGGAAAGTGAATGAGCGCCATATTAACTGAGTCGGATCACCGTAGTCGGGCGACGGCACACTAATAGACAGCGAATGACGAGTCATGACGTCATGCGCGGATTACCTGTGACTGAAGTTCATCAAATTTACGCGCCAAATAACGCGTTTTTCTACTACTAAATAAAATTAAAAAATCTTTAAATGTAATTTGTCACAGTTAATATGGCGTTCTTTGGCGTCTTATGGGAGTAATTATTTTATTCATTTTTCCGTAAATAGGTTCGACCACCGTTAAAATTATTTTTCCCGTGTTTATATAACATAGAATAGAAAAAGAAATATTTCACTCACACAAACGCGCGCGCGCGCTCACATGAAATGCATGCATTACCATAATTATGAAAAGATGAAACTCTTACCTTAATCCACTCCTCAATTATTTTGAGGAGAGTAGCGGAATCCCGGCGCTCAACCGGTATCAAAAAACACGGTTTACCAAAAACACTTGCCAGAACCGCGTTCCACTCCCCCGAACACCCACTGTCCTTCAATGAACCTGCCCCGATTATATTTCAGACGGCAAAATTAGGCTTCGTCGACTTCTACAGTCTTTCCAGGGCCCCCCAGCTTAGCTGAAGTGCGCTGGGCGTCGAAAATAAAAACTTCTCGACAAAAACTGTAGGTCGACGACGAGGACCCACACGAAGGACAATTTATTGACCCTTTAATAACCTCGTGGGAAATTAAAAAGTCAATAATCTCAGACTCAGTCATTCGAATCCATTCGTCTGACGTCCCACCGCACTGAATATCATGGCAGGCCATTTCAGTGTAAAATGTTAAATAAATAATATATGGTATATTATAATAATAACCCTAAACAACAGAAATAATAATTAATAATAACACCACACAATAACACAAATGAAAACACTGAATTCACAAAATAATTAAATACACGATAACCGTATCTTACGAGGTTCGTTACAACAACGGAACTGAGAACTGAGAATACAGTACTGTTGCCGCCGATTCCTGACACCCACACACACTAGCAACCAATGATTTAGATTACTTGACCTGTCGAAATGAGGTTTTGGTTTAATTCTATCGTCCAGCTGTGCCTCCGTTTATTTGTAACGCATTTTCGGGCTAACATCTGGATGATTGTAATAAAATTTAATATGAAGGTACACTGTTTTACCATTAATCGATGTGTACACAATTTTTCATAAAATATTCTTATGAGGGTTGAAATATACAGAAAATCGTAATAAAGTACCCTGACATGAAAATACAGGGTATCAAATTATAAGGAATAATTTTGTTATACCGTTAAATAATTAATTTATTTCTTGGATTTCGTTGTCCATGACGTGTCCGTTACTTAACTAAATATCACTATAATATTGACGACTCGGAACACAAAGTTTTTTATAAGTAAAAACGTAAAGTTTTACCTTACAGCCTAAACCGGCTTTCACCTATAGAAGGCTTCATCAGAGGCTGTCGTTAGTAGCGCTGCTCGTCTTGTTGTTGGCGACGAGAAAGTGTTTCGAAAGATTGAAGCTGTGTGTGTGTGGTGAGATGTGTTCGAATAATGCGTGCGATTTGAATTGTGTCTGTTCGTTTAGGATGTCGTTTTTATTTGTTTTTGTGTGTTTGTATATTTCTAATTGTTCTAGAGTGTCTAGTTTTTGGCCTTTTGTGTGTACGTGTAGTATGTTCATGTTATTGTCGATGTTTTTATATGTGTGGTTTGCTTCAATGAGGTGGTTTGCGAAGGTAGATTCTGTAGTGGTGTGGAGTGCTTTTGTGTGTTCAATGTATCTCTGTTTGAAGCTACGTCCTGTCTTGCCTATGTAGAATTTACTGCAATTTGAACAATTTAGTTTATATACACCGGGTAGATCGAATTTGTTTTGTGCTTTGGGCATGCGTTTTGATAGTGTGTGTTCTGTTTTGTTAGTAGTTTTGTAAGCGATTCTGTATCCTGCTTTTTTGAATTTGTGGGCAATTTTTTCTGTTTGTTTGTTGATGTATGTTAGTGTTATGAATTTGTTGTTTTCTGTCTTTGTCTGTTGTTTGTTTTGTGTTTTGTGTAGGAGTTTACTGACTATTGTTCTGTCATAACCGTTAGATTCTGCTAGATATTTTATCGTGTTTAGTTCGTCTTTGTAGTCTATTTCATCTAAGGGGATGTTGTTAAGTCTATGTATCATGGTTCTAAAAGCAGCTAGTTTGTGTTGTATTGGGTGATTGGAGGTGTTGTGTATTAGTGTGTCAGTTGTAGTTGGTTTTCTGTATATACTGAATTTGTGCCTGTGTTCTAGTTTTGTGATGGAGAGGTCTAAGAAGTTTATGGTATTGTTGTGTTCGTATTCGGCAGTGAAGGTTATGTTTTTATGTATTTTGTTTATGTGCGTTAGTAACTGTTCACATTGTCTTTTGTTTCCCCTGTATAGTATTAGAATGTCATCAACGTATCTGTGCCAATATAGTATTTTATGTGAGTGTCTGTCATTGTTTGTGAGTATTTTTGTTTTTTCTAAGTGTTGGAGGAAGACTTCTGCTAGAATGCTGGATATGGGGGAGCCCATGGGTACACACATCGTTCTGTGTGTAGTATTTATTGTTATAAGTAAAGTAGTTTTGTTTTGTGATAATGTTCAGAGTTTCTGTTATTTCATTGATAAGTTCGTCTGGTGTGTTGTTCTGTTTGAGTTTGTTTTGTAGGATGGTGATTGTTTCAGAGATGGGGATGTTTGTGTACAGGTTTTTAATGTCAAAGGAGGCTAATGTGGCGTTATGGGGGATGTGTATGTCTTTTATTTTTGTTACTAGGTCAGTGTTGTTTTTTACTGCAATGTTGTTGTCTATTTGTGTGTGTTGTCTAATAATTTTGTCTAGATATTTTGCCAGTTTGTGTGCAGGGGCATTACGGTAGTTGATAATGGGGCGGATCGGAATGTCTTCTTTATGGATTTTGGGAAGCGCTTGGAGTGTAGGTGCTGATGGTCGGATTTGTTTCATGTAGGGCTTTTGTTTATGTGTCATAATGTGTTTGGCTTTGTTGACTATTTGTTTTACTGAGTTTTGGTATCTGTCGGTGGGGTCGTGTTTTAGTTCTGTGATGTTGTTCTGTTCTATGAAGTCTTGTACTTTTTTGTGTAGGTTGTCTGTGGGGATAATTACAGTCGTGTTGCCTTTGTCAGCTTTTACAAATGTGATGTTGTGTTTGTGTGCCTTTTCCCTCAGTTTGATGGCTGTGTGTATTTCTGAGTTGTGGTTGTTGTTGTCTGGTGTCTTATGTACTCCTATTGTGTTGTTTATATTATGTCTTAATGTGTCTTGATGTTCTGGTGCTGTGTTTTGTATATTTGTTTCTGTGTCAATTATGAGCTTTGTTAGTGTTTGGTTGTTATGTTTGTAATGTATGTTATGTTTTAGGCCTTTATCAAGGAGTGTTTGTTCGTTTTTTGTGAGTGTGACGTTCGTGAGGTTTACTGTACGTGGGTAGAATTTGTGCGAGGGAATTATATCTGTTTTGATTGGTGTCAGGTTTTTTATTTTTCTGTCGTGTTTTGTCTGTATGATATGTATTTGTTTTTTTGTCCATTCATTTGTGTGATGTATTAGTTCAGTCATGTAATTGTGTCCGTATGTGTTGGCGATATGTAGGTGTAGTGTTATTGCTTTGCGGTTAAGAGCGTCTTTTTACTTCCATATTCCTTAAGGAATGGAAGTATGGTGATGGCAAAAAAAATCGTGTTCGAGATTATTGCAGATTCTGATTATACTACACTCAAAACATGAAAAAAAGTCGTTTTCCGAAAAGTGTCTGTGTGTGTGTCTGTCTGTCTGTGTGTCTGTCTGTCTGTGTGTCTGTCTGTGTGTCTATAGATTTTTTTTCTATGGCAAACGATAACTGCCGCAAATTCAAACAGAATCAAATAATTTTTTGCATGCAGCCCTGATTTGCAGAGTACTCGCGATCTATTGTTTTTGGTGAAGATCGGTTGAGGGAAAGGGGTAGTTTACCAGCAACGGTTTTTTTTTAGCAAGGGTAATTTTGTTTGTTTGGCAAACGATAACAGCCGCAAATTCAAACAGAATCAAATAATGTTTCGCATACAGCCTGGTAACCATTAGAGGGTCGATTTGGGTTTTGCTGGTTGGGACCCGTTCTATTACTGTTATTGTAATTGGTATTATTTCCAGTACTTCCATTATTATAATTATTATTTCGCGGGTATGTCCGAACTCCTTGGTACCCATTATTTACGTGGTTCGCACCTTGGTTATTATTCTGGTACGTCCTTGGTTCGGGCCCATCACTTCTCCTACGACTCTGCCTGTAGTAATCTTCGTTCTCATAATTCTCCAGGAGTTCGGTCATTGCCTGGATGGTTTTTATCTGGCTGCCCCTCCTAGCGCGAATCACTTCCTCATCATAATGATAAGACAGCTTGTTAATTAAGCATTCCTCCGGTATGGCTGGTTCTAAGTGCTTGGCCATACACACTTTGCCGAGGAAATACGCTGTCATTGAGCTGCCGACTTGTGGTTGGTAGCGGCCGTGGCAGATATTATCTCTGATGAGATTCTGTGTGGTCTCTGACCAGTACTTGGCTTTGAACATACTCTTGAACTGTTCATAGTTATTGATGTCGCTCCGGTTTGCCATCCACCAATGGTCATTCACCTCCCGAAACGACTCGTCAAGGATCTCTCTATTTTGAACCCATCGGTTCCCTCGGTGTTTCTCGATGTACTCCTCTATTCGTGCCAAGAACTCCATTGGCTTCCGTTTGTATTGTCGGAAATTCAGCCATTCTCGGTTCTCTGACATGGGGAAACTGTGATATCCCGATGGTCTGTTTCGGATTGACTCTATCTCCTCCTGGCTCTGACGCATCTGTCCGGTTATGTTTACCATGGCGGCTTCCACGCCGTCGCATCTTTCTGTTACTTGGGTTCTTACTTTATTTACTTCCTCCAGAGCAAATTTCTTGGTCTCCTCTATTTTTGTTTTCCGCTGTTCTTGGACCTGAGTAATTTCCTTTGTTATTACTTCACGGACTTCCAGCACTTCGTTTTCTGTTAGCCGACATCTTTCGTCTACTTCTCGGATCTGCTGGTTAACCACCACAACTTCCTGTTCTAATTTCTTTACTATTGATTTCTTGGTCTCTGTTATCTTTTTATTTATCTCCTCTTTGGCTAACTCAATCCTCTCGTCCAATTTATTCATGTTCTCTTGGTTAACTTCCCTTAATTCTTCTCTTAACCTTTGATTATTCTCGTCCATTTTCTCCTCCATTTTCTGATTATTTTCCTCCAACTTCTCCCTCAGTTGCTGGTTGTCGCTTTCTATTTTCCTACTTGTTTCCTCCATTTTCTCTTCCATCTGCTTACTCAAATTTTTACTGGTTTCTTCGATCCTCTTATTGGTATTTTCTATCTTACGGCCCAATTCTTCCTTTGTGGATCGGTTATCTTCCTTCCTTTCCTTATTACTTTCGTCCATCTTCTTGTTTAAATTCTCCTCCATCTTCTTACTGGTTTCTTCCTGAGTGGAATCCATTTTCTTATGCAAGTCTTCCTTTAATTCCTGATTCAATTTCATTATCATTCTTATTAAGGTTTCCTGGAATGCAACCTCCCCGGTTTGTGTTGGTTCTTCCAGTTGTTTCTCTGGTGGTGCGGTTTGTTTATCTTCCAGTGGGGGTAATACCACTTCCGGATCTTCAACGGGTGTTGCCTCCTTATCCCCCATGTCAATTTCTGTTTCGGCCTCTGCCGCCCTCTTTTTCGATGTAGCTCGTCTTTGCATCTCTCTGCTGTCTATTAATCAATCGCTGCCAAGCTTAGATTATTAAGCCCTCTAAGTTGGACGCCACTTTGTAACTGGACGACCTTTCGGTGGCTGTAATCTGATCAAATCCCACTGTTTGGGCTAGCCACTTGGTCACCAGACCGCTGTATGCCGGTCGTTACAAAAGAATAAAAATAAAATGGAAAATTCAATAATAATAGAATTTTCAAATAATAAAATAATTTTATTTATGTTTGTAGAGGTATGTATAATAGATAAATCTGTTTTTTAGAAGATTCTGTTAAAATTTTAGTAACAGGTAGGTATTTATTGACCGTCGAGTACTTCTTGAAGATTTGCACCAAGTCTGGAGTTAAATATATTAACTCCAGGTAATAATCGATTGGTGACTTTCCTTACTGGTCCAATATCTTGTTCAAAATAGAGTATATTCTTTTCACTTAATACCTTCAGCCTTATAAATACCCTTAAATTACTCTGTGAAATAAGTACAGATACAAAATAATAGAAATATAAAGATTTATTGACAATTTTAGATAAATAATCGATATTTTATCAATGGAGAGCAATTATCGACTCTGTCTCAGGAATTATCGATTGTCATACAGAACAAAATTTTATGTTATATTATATTAAAGACAGGTTCTTTGAGCGATTAAGAATTAATAGTCAGAGAAGGGTGACGAGAAAGTATAACATTAACAGTTAACACATATAAATACAATAATTACTATTTAATAGTATTTAAATAATTCAAGTTATGATATTAGAATAAATGTTTTGTCGAACCAATGAAGACTGATGTGACGTCAGTAACTATGATGTAGTAGGCAGGTTTCGTTTTCAAGATGGCCGCTCCTTGGGTTGGTCTCGGCTATTGTATATTCGTCGAGTCAGAAAATTACTATAAAATTACCTTCATCAAGGTCTAAAATGTCCCCGCACTGGTGTAATAAGTCTGTTAATCTATTTAGTGTATTCTGGTGAAGTGTTCAGTGTAAACTTGCGTTAGTTAGGTTATTTTCTATTTGTGCAACTATTACGGTTAAGTTTTCAAGTTGCGGTTAGGTTTGTAGAGTAAATCAGTTGTAATATAATGTTTTACCGTTTACTGTCACTGGTATAGTGAAGTTAGAGGTTTGTTTTCACTATTGTCGTGAATGTTTTTATAGTATTGGCTTCAGAAAGTGTTTAATTTGTCTAACTCTCGTTCACTGATTTCAATGGCTAAAACGTTAGCTTCATGTTCGACTCGGTTTAAAGAACGTTTTTGTCACACACCTATTCAGCTTGATATTCAACAAAAGACTAATTAACTTGGTCATAAATCTTGCCCAGTTAATCCTTGAAAAAGTATTGTTAACATTTTTCGATTTCATACACATTAGAAAATATTACATTATATATGGAATTTTTCTATTTTATTCCTTACTTTTATGAATTATTAATCTTATTATTAGTTTAATCATCTTATTCCCTTTAAATTGATGTATTATAGTCCATATCTGTAGACATTTTGTGGAAATTAACAAATTTTGTTCACACTTTGGAAATATAGGCTCAAAATTGGATTTCCGTTTTTATATAAAATTCCTTCCATTTTAAATATTATTAATACTATTATAATAAATTTTAATTAGTCATATTTCTCTTCCTTTCCTTAAATACATATAAATTACACCTTTGAACTGGTTTTTTTGTGTTAATTTGTAGATTTGATATTGCTCTCTAAAATTAATTAATTTATATATTTTGACAATTTACAAAATGTTAAGGTATATTTCCTTATTGTCATTTTAATTCATAGGATCATTCCTAGTAGTAGTTAATTGTGTTATCTTATATAAATCTGGGTAGTTTACAGGATTTATTAGTGAATTATATTATTTTATATTGGTTCTCTGATTTCACCAAATGGCCTAGATTTTAGAATTTTATATTTCTTTCTTTCTCAATAAATTAAACTTGATTCCTCCTCTGACTTTACATAACTACAATTATATGAAAATAACATGATCTATAACTTATTGTTTTGTGTAGTAGTTAATTAACACTACAGTTATTAAAATAATTAATTATGAACATTGTTTATTAATCTGCACAATTTAACATATTGCAGATACAGCTTAAACATATCTCTTTTGACTATTTTCAATCTAACATAGCATACCTTTTAGTACATTATTACTGGTATGTAGGTTATTATTTATCAAACATAATTCTTTTTTAAAACACATAACATAAATCTTATTTTCTAATAAACCTTACAAATACATTTATTTAATACATTGATTTTAGGACTGTGAAATAATAGTCTATTTAAACATGTTACACTTATTCATACTATATTAGTACCATTCCTTTTTGGTTTAAATCATTATTATTGTGATTCCCCACATCAGCAAACATTAATTCCCATACTCTATTTATTATCATCCTTTTTTTTTACAAAGGTCTTTTAAATAAGGATTTACATAAAAATAATAAAATACTGGAAACCTTCCATTTTATTATTTTATCATGCTGGTTATTATTAGACTTTAAAGTTGTGATATAGCATACTACTAAGTTATAGTATCACCAACTTTAAGTTTATTGCATTTTTTAAAAAAAAAAAAAAAAACTTATACAAATTCACTTTCACTGTTGGTTCTGATATTCTGAGTCTTATTATCTCAGACCAGACCTTTAGTCATCATGGACCGTTAAGACTAGTTTATTTTCTTTATTACACAATAGCTTTAGCCGGTGCACTTCTTATAACGCTATACAACACTTTAGTTTTCTCAATAATTACATTTTTATAAGATTTTGGGGATGTTATACTTTCTTTGACATAGTTTTTGTGGGTTTGGGATTGATAGTAGTTTATATAATAATAGGTTTTACTACGGTGTTTCTTTCATACTATGTCTTCCTCTCCTCCTGTCTTCCTTCTTGTCCTTCTTCCTATCTTCCTTCTGGTATTCATTCTTGTCCCTCTTCTAGTTTTCATTCTTGTCCCTCGTCTAGTCTTCACTCTTCTGTTCTTCTTTCCTCATTCTTGGGAAAACCAAGGTACTTGGTGTTATCACGACTGAGGTTTAGTTTGGAGTATTGAATTTCTTCACTGAACTGACTTTATTCTTCTATTTGTTTTTAGAGTATTTTGGTATTCACCACTCTTCGATTGAGTCTCTTTTTTCGGGATATTGTCTTATGTAACTGGTTTACTGCTCTGAGCTTCCTGGGTAACTTACTGGTATTATTTATGAGTTGATGAGTTGCTTCAATACTTTCTTTGGTTTCTTTTAACAGTGGTGTTGATATATTATGTAGTGAGGATTTTTATCTTATTGTGTTTCATTCCTCTGATTTATTTAAATGTCATTTAATATTATTACAACATTTGTTGATGTAATTAAATTTTATCATTTCATATGACTTAAAATGTAGTGGATTTTCTGTCACGCTACAGAATGCCCTTCTCCAGAAGTAATTTTTTCAGACTATACTTGCTTTGTCTGAAACAATTGCTTATGATAATTATTCAAAGTTTGTTATTATTTTGGACTTCCTTCCATTTTAAAATTCTCTTATTTATATCTGAGTTTATATCACTCTCACTTGATCTTCCTTGATAGTAATAGTCTTCTGAGTTTCATATTTATTATTTCATTTTTATATTTCTTCTTAGTATTTTCTCCTTGGGATATTTTCTCCCTATCGTTCCCTACTTTGTGAGCTGGTTCAGTTCAGAGAGGCACTGTACGCTACTTTCCTCTGCTGTCCAATACTTCACACATATTTGAGTACAGAGGCAAATCATCTCTGCTCAAAAAACATATTAATCCTGCTGGAATTATCATCAGACAGATTAAAAAAATTATTCAGAATAGTACACATTAGTTACTATTTAAAAAATATCTTTGGGATACTTCACTTATTACTTATTATACTTCTCAGAGATTTTAATATTTCTATCTCAGTTGTTCATCTGACTTATTATCTGGATGTTTCTTTCATTTGATATTATGGTAGGAAGCTCTTCTATTATTACCTTTTTATACTTTTATTATCATATAAATCTTTTGGGTTATAAATTCTTTATTACCTTCTGGTTTTTTCATTATAATCTGCATTATTTGTAGTAGCATATCTTTGTGACATTTTTAGACTGTTTCTTGTTTCTTAAAATTTCCACTTGTTCTATTTTCTAGAATTTTTTATAACTGTCATTATCATAATTGTCATTTAATTTATAAATCATTTTATATTAATTCATTTAATTACATACATTTTTGACATTATTTTCACATTATTCCGGTCATTGCGATTATACTTGCAAATGCTGGTTTTTTTATTAATTTCATTATGAGGTCATATTTTCTCCTCATACCACTTAAAGTTTCATTCTCTCATAATTCCAAAGAAGTTTTTGTACTTTATTTTATTCAATCACTTAAATTGTATTAAAGAATTTTTTCCTTTTTTATTTCCTTCAACAACATTTTACGGAAAGGTTTTCACTCTTCATATTGAACTTAGACATGATTATACTGTCTAGAATTATTTGTTTTAATTCTAATTCTGTTTCCTCTTATTCATCCCATTATGATCCTTTGTTACCATGGTAATTATCTTCTATGCTTACCATAAATCTGGTAGGAAATCTCATCAGTTTATCACACCATAGTGTTTTATTTATAATTGGTTGGTAAGTTGTACTTATACTTGGTTTGGGAAACTTGATTTATTCATAATTCAAAATTCATTCTTCTTATGTTATTCTATAAAGTTTTCTCAAATAATTTGTATGTAAGGTGGGCTTATATGTTTTTTGGCTGGTTTTATTTTTCTAAACTCTCTTGGTATTATTGTCAAAATGTTTCTCTTCAAAAAAAATATTTAGTAAACGGTCCTTATTTGTTTTTTGACCTTAGATGGTTTTATTTCTAAATTCTCTCCTTCTTTATTATTATATTATAGCCATAAAGTTTTTCTTAGATAATTGGTATGTAAGGTGATCTCATTTATGTTTAAAATTTTGTTGACTTATTTCAAACTCTAATTCTTCTTCTTCTATTCTAGCCATAAAGTTTTTTCACATTTACTTGGTATGTAAGGTGAACTTACACCTTTTTAGAATTTAGTTATTTTTATGTTTTTAAACTTATTCTCTTCTATTCTAGCCATAAAGTTTTTTCACATTTTCTTGGTATGTAAGGTGAACTTACTTATTTTTTAGAATTTAGTTGTATTTATTTTTTTTTTAAACTTCTTCTCTTCTATTCTAGCCATAAAGTTTTTTCACATTTTCTTGGTATGTAAGGTGAACTTACTTATTTTTTGAATTTAGTTGATTTTATGTTTGAAACTTCTTCTCTTCTATTCTAGCCATAAAGTTTTTTCATATTTTCTTGGTAGGTAAGGTGAACTTACTTATTTTTTAGAATTTAGTTGTTTTTTAATCATAAAATTTCTTCATGGATGCCTGGTTAAAAACACCCTTGACTTTACTTGAACTTATTTCTTTGATTTCGTAGGTGTTGTTGTTATTGTCTTTTGAGACGATATAGGGACCAGTATACAGGAGCAATAACTTTTTTGTTATCCCTTCTAGGGAACTGGGTAATTCCCTATTCTTCAACAACACCTTCTCTCCAATGGTATAATGGATAACCTTACCCATGCATTTATTGTATTTGTTTCGCCGTTTCTCCTGATCTTCGGCCACCTTATTACAAAATTGAATTTTATTGAATTTATATTTATGTTCTCTTGGGAACTCCAAGATGTCTGCAATTTCTCTAGGGGGTTGTCTCTCGTACATTGCGGAGTATGGCGTTATTCCTATTGCTGGATGGTAGGCCAGGTTGAGGAATTCTTCAGTGGCCTCCAAGTATTCTTGCCACCTTCTCTGCTGATCATGGCAATATGTTCTTAATAGACGCCCTACCTCTCGTAAGACTCTTTCGGCCGGGTTAGTGCTTGGGTGGTATACGGATGTCTTGTATGTGTGAACCCCCATGGATAGCAGTATATCCCGCCATCTCCTCCCCTTGAATTGCGTTCCGTGGTCGGTTATGATCGATACCGGTCTTCCGACGGTTGGGAAGTACTGGTCGATCAGGATATTAAGAACTTTCTTCGTAGTCGCCCGATTTGCTGGGTATAGCTTTATGAACTTAGTGTAATGGTCCATAATGATGACGATATATCTGTATCGGTGGCGGCCTCCACTGCGGGGAAATGGCCCGCAGATATCCAGGAATACTTTCTCAAGTTTAAACTGTGATGTTATTGGAATCATCTGCCCTTCTCTTTTCTCGTTATTAGTTTTTACGAGTTGGCAGATGCGACAGTTTCTAATATACCTCCGTACCTTCCGATTGATGTCCTTTATATAACAGTTTTCTTCCAGGGCCTTTACCACCTTTAAAGCGCCCATATGCCCATATCGAACATGATAACTGATCACTACCTCTTTCTCGATATGGGTTGGAATTATTACCTTCCATTCCTCCTTAAATAATGATGGTTTGGAAAACAGAATTCCCTTATGTATAGTATAATATCGGGCTATGTCTCATCTCCTGCTTCCAATCTTGAGATAATATTAATTAATTTTGGGTCAGCTTGTTGGTGTGTGCTTAGTTGTTCTAGAACTGATTGTAGACCGGCGCTGCTGCTGAGAATATGGTACACCTTCAGAATACTCTCCTTCTCTCCCTCGAACGTTTGCTTGTCAATGTCAACTCTAGACAATACGTCCGCGACGACATTCTTCCTTCCGGGGATATACTCCCATTTCAGGTCGTACTCTTGCAGCAATAGTATCCACCGCGTTAACCTTCCATGACTCAGCTTACATCTCTTAAGGAACGAGATAGATTTATGGTCTGTCCGGACGGTAACGGGATAACCAAGAATATATGTACGGAACTTTCCGCACGCGAACACGACACTCAATAACTCCTTCTCTGTCACATGATAGTTTTTCTCACTCTGGTTCAGAGCTCTGCTGGCAAAACAGATTACAAGATGCTCGCCCTCCTCATCCTCTTGATATAAAGTAGTGCCAAGGCTGATGTCACTGGCATCGCAATTAAGAAAGAAAGGCTTGTTAAAATCTGGGTGACGGAGTATAATATGTTTAAGAAATTTTTGTTTTATGAGAGTCAATATGTTTTGTTGTTCATTACCCCAGATCCATTTATTTTTAGATGACAGTTGCGGCTGGAATCTGGCAGTCAGTTCGGAGTACTTTTCCTGGAACTTGCGGTAGTAGTTACAGAGTCCCAGGAACGACTGTAACTGCCTTCGATTCTTTGGTGTAGGAAAGTTCTGAATTGCTTCGACTTTTTCAGCCGACGGTGAGATTCCCTTATCATTTAATATGAAGCCCAGGAATTGTATCTCTTTAGCAATAAAATGAGACTTTGCTAACTTCAGAGTAATATTGTTTGCGGCTAGCTTCTGTAAGACATGTTCCACACGGTAGCAGTGTTCCTCCCAAGTTTCTGAGGACACTAGCAAGTCATCGACGTATACGGTGGTGAATTTTAGTGCTTCTTGGCCAAGTATTTGATCCATGCAGTGCACAAAGACTGCGACTGAGTTTACCAGTCCGAAGGGCAACCTCTTAAACTGGTAGTTCCGCCCTTCGAATATAAAGGCCAGATACTGGCGACTCTGTGGATGTAATTCCACCTGCCAGTATCCGCACACCGTATCCCAGGTAGTGAAGTATTTGGTACCGTGGAATCGTTTTAATATCTCCTCAATCTCACCGGGCGAAGTCCTGTCATTTATGATCATCTTATTTATTTCGCGCGCATCTAAACATAAATGGACTTGTCCGTTTTTCTTAGGAATAGCCACGATAGGACTTGTGTAAGGGGAATGGCTACTCTCTATAATGTCACGGTTAATCATTTGCTCTATTTCAGCTCTTACTGCCTGCTTTCGTGATTGCGCAATGGGGTAAGACTTCCGGTTAAAGTCTACAGTGTCTCGGAATTGTAGAGTACACTGGAAATTCTTCACTTTACCGGGCTCATCAGAAAAGACTGATTTGTATTTATTGTATATATCGATTAATTTGTTCGCTTGGTTTGTTGTTAACCCTTCTCCAGTTGTACCGCTCCGGAAATCCCTGATCTCCTGGATTTTTTGTGACCATAAATCTTCATTGGATGTGTCGTCTATTCTCTGTTCAATTATGGATGTTGGTTGGATGTAATTGATTTTTCGGATTTGCTTATGGATACTATCGGGAACGACTTGGTCACTACCCACCAAGTTCGCCGTCCAAGTATGTCCGTTTGTAAACAGTGATAACGTCTCAGTTTTTAAGTCAATGATGGCGGAATTTCTCCTAAGCACATCACACCCGACCAGTATATTAAATGGCAGACCGCTCGCCACCAAGAATTCCATGTCTATCGCTATACCACAGCTCATCACACTGGCGGAGACTTGTCTACGTATAGTTTTGTTTTGTCGGCCGGTTGCTCCCAACAAAACAATATTATTCAATGGCAATGTTGGTAAAGTTCTTCCGCACTCTTGCTGTATCCTCTCCAGTTCCGTCGCATTTATTATTGATACGTTTGACCCAGTATCGATCATTAACTTGGCTGGGACGCCTTCTACCTTGGCGTCAACATGTATAATTTCATTATTGAAGTTATTGGTGGGACTCCTGTTATCCTCTTCCAATAACTCCTGTCTGATGTCTTTCAGGTAGTTGCATCCGATGATTGTAATACGATTGTGATTATTTACTATATTGCACTCATTCTCATTATCATACCCAGTAGTCAGAAGCAGTAATGGGTTCTGGTTATTTCTTACTGCCTGTGCCCGTTTAAAGGCTCGGCATCATTGTTTCTTTGAGCCATATTATTGGATGCCTCATTCGGGATGCTCAGGGTGGTTACTTGCCGATCTGTTCTATGGTCTTCCGGTCGTTCATGGTGCGACCTTTGTTCAGTGTTGTCCAAACTATTACTCCTACGCGTCGGATAGTACCTCGGTTGGTCCCGTTCTAGGCTCCTCCGCCTTCCTTCGTATCTTCGGTAATTGTTCCCTCTATGGTGGTTGAAACCTCGCTGTCTTCCATCTGTGGCCCGTATAAAGTTCACTCTTGGGCGAGGAAACCTATTATTACTAAAATTACTATTATTGGGACCCACACGATTAGCATTATTATGGTATGGACTATTACCATAATTGGGGCTTCTCTGACTATTTACGTTACCAGGGTTGGGATTGTGGTTACCCTGATAACCATTAGAGGGTCGATTTGGGTTTTGCTGGTTGGGACCCGTTCTATTACTGTTATTGTAATTGGTATTATTTCCAGTACTTCCATTATTATAATTATTATTTCGCGGGTATGTCCGAACTCCTTGGTACCCATTATTTACGTGGTTCGCACCTTGGTTATTATTCTGGTACGTCCTTGGTTCGGGCCCATCACTTCTCCTACGACTCTGCCTGTAGTAATCTTCGTTCTCATAATTCTCCAGGAGTTCGGTCATTGCCTGGATGGTTTTTATCTGGCTGCCCCTCCTAGCGCGAATCACTTCCTCATCATAATGATAAGACAGCTTGTTAATTAAGCATTCCTCCGGTATGGCTGGTTCTAAGTGCTTGGCCATACACACTTTGCCGAGGAAATACGCTGTCATTGAGCTGCCGACTTGTGGTTGGTAGCGGCCGTGGCAGATATTATCTCTGATGAGATTCTGTGTGGTCTCTGACCAGTACTTGGCTTTGAACATACTCTTGAACTGTTCATAGTTATTGATGTCGCTCCGGTTTGCCATCCACCAATGGTCATTCACCTCCCGAAACGACTCGTCAAGGATCTCTCTATTTTGAACCCATCGGTTCCCTCGGTGTTTCTCGATGTACTCCTCTATTCGTGCCAAGAACTCCATTGGCTTCCGTTTGTATTGTCGGAAATTCAGCCATTCTCGGTTCTCTGACATGGGGAAACTGTGATATCCCGATGGTCTGTTTCGGATTGACTCTATCTCCTCCTGGCTCTGACGCATCTGTCCGGTTATGTTTACCATGGCGGCTTCCACGCCGTCGCATCTTTCTGTTACTTGGGTTCTTACTTTATTTACTTCCTCCAGAGCAAATTTCTTGGTCTCCTCTATTTTTGTTTTCCGCTGTTCTTGGACCTGAGTAATTTCCTTTGTTATTACTTCACGGACTTCCAGCACTTCGTTTTCTGTTAGCCGACATCTTTCGTCTACTTCTCGGATCTGCTGGTTAACCACCACAACTTCCTGTTCTAATTTCTTTACTATTGATTTCTTGGTCTCTGTTATCTTTTTATTTATCTCCTCTTTGGCTAACTCAATCCTCTCGTCCAATTTATTCATGTTCTCTTGGTTAACTTCCCTTAATTCTTCTCTTAACCTTTGATTATTCTCGTCCATTTTCTCCTCCATTTTCTGATTATTTTCCTCCAACTTCTCCCTCAGTTGCTGGTTGTCGCTTTCTATTTTCCTACTTGTTTCCTCCATTTTCTCTTCCATCTGCTTACTCAAATTTTTACTGGTTTCTTCGATCCTCTTATTGGTATTTTCTATCTTACGGCCCAATTCTTCCTTTGTGGATCGGTTATCTTCCTTCCTTTCCTTATTACTTTCGTCCATCTTCTTGTTTAAATTCTCCTCCATCTTCTTACTGGTTTCTTCCTGAGTGGAATCCATTTTCTTATGCAAGTCTTCCTTTAATTCCTGATTCAATTTCATTATCATTCTTATTAAGGTTTCCTGGAATGCAACCTCCCCGGTTTGTGTTGGTTCTTCCAGTTGTTTCTCTGGTGGTGCGGTTTGTTTATCTTCCAGTGGGGGTAATACCACTTCCGGATCTTCAACGGGTGTTGCCTCCTTATCCCCCATGTCAATTTCTGTTTCGGCCTCTGCCGCCCTCTTTTTCGATGTAGCTCGTCTTTGCATCTCTCTGCTGTCTATTAATCAATCGCTGCCAAGCTTAGATTATTAAGCCCTCTAAGTTGGACGCCACTTTGTAACTGGACGACCTTTCGGTGGCTGTAATCTGATCAAATCCCACTGTTTGGGCTAGCCACTTGGTCACCAGACCGCTGTATGCCGGTCGTTACAAAAGAATAAAAATAAAATGGAAAATTCAATAATAATAGAATTTTCAAATAATAAAATAATTTTGTTTATGTTTGTAGAGGTATGTATAATAGATAAATCTGTTTTTTAGAAGATTCTGTTAAAATTTTAGTAACAGGTAGGTATTTATTGACCGTCGAGTACTTCTTGAAGATTTGCACCAAGTCTGGAGTTAAATATATTAACTCCAGGTAATAATCGATTGGTGACTTTCCTTACTGGTCCAATATCTTGTTCAAAATAGAGTATATTCTTTTCACTTAATACCTTCAGCCTTATAAATACCCTTAAATTACCCTGTGAAATAAGTACAGATACAAAATAATAGAAATATAAAGATTTATTGACAATTTTAGATAAATAATCGATATTTTATCAATGGAGAGCAATTATCGACTCTGTCTCAGGAATTATCGATTGTCATACAGAACAAAATTTTATGTTATATTATATTAAAGACAGGTTCTTTGAGCGATTAAGAATTAATAGTCAGAGAAGGGTGACGAGAAAGTATAACATTAACAGTTAACACATATAAATACAATAATTACTATTTAATAGTATTTAAATAATTCAAGTTATGATATTAGAATAAATGTTTTGTCGAACCAATGAAGACTGATGTGACGTCAGTAACTATGATGTAGTAGGCAGGTTTCGTTTTCAAGATGGCCGCTCCTTGGGTTGGTCTCGGCTATTGTATATTCGTCGAGTCAGAAAATTACTATAAAATTACCTTCATCAAGGTCTAAAATGTCCCCGCACTGGTGTAATAAGTCTGTTAATCTATTTAGTGTATTCTGGTGAAGTGTTCAGTGTAAACTTGCGTTAGTTAGGTTATTTTCTATTTGTGCAACTATTACGGTTAAGTTTTCAAGTTGCGGTTAGGTTTGTAGAGTAAATCAGTTGTAATATAATGTTTTACCGTTTACTGTCACTGGTATAGTGAAGTTAGAGGTTTGTTTTCACTATTGTCGTGAATGTTTTTATAGTATTGGCTTCAGAAAGTGTTTAATTTGTCTAACTCTCGTTCACTGATTTCAATGGCTAAAACGTTAGCTTCATGTTCGACTCGGTTTAAAGAACGTTTTTGTCACACACCTATTCAGCTTGATATTCAACAAAAGACTAATTAACTTGGTCATAAATCTTGCCTAGTTAATCCTTGAAAAAGTATTGTTAACATTTTTCGATTTCATACACATTAGAAAATATTACATTATATATGGAATTTTTCTATTTTATTCCTTACTTTTATGAATTATTAATCTTATTATTAGTTTAATCATCTTATTCCCTTTAAATTGATGTATTATAGTCCATATCTGTAGACATTTTGTGGAAATTAACAAATTTTGTTCACACTTTGGAAATATAGGCTCAAAATTGGATTTCCGTTTTTATATAAAATTCCTTCCATTTTAAATATTATTAATACTATTATAATAAATTTTAATTAGTCATATTTCTCTTCCTTTCCTTAAATACATATAAATTACACCTTTGAACTGGTTTTTTTGTGTTAATTTGTAGATTTGATATTGCTCTCTAAAATTAATTAATTTATATATTTTGACAATTTACAAAATGTTAAGGTATATTTCCTTATTGTCATTTTAATTCATAGGATCATTCCTAGTAGTAGTTAATTGTGTTATCTTATATAAATCTGGGTAGTTTACAGGATTTATTAGTGAATTATATTATTTTATATTGGTTCTCTGATTTCACCAAATGGCCTAGATTTTAGAATTTTATATTTCTTTCTTTCTCAATAAATTAAACTTGATTCCTCCTCTGACTTTACATAACTACAATTATATGAAAATAACATGATCTATAACTTATTGTTTTGTGTAGTAGTTAATTAACACTACAGTTATTAAAATAATTAATTATGAACATTGTTTATTAATCTGCACAATTTAACATATTGCAGATACAGCTTAAACATATCTCTTTTGACTATTTTCAATCTAACATAGCATACCTTTTAGTACATTATTACTGGTATGTAGGTTATTATTTATCAAACATAATTCTTTTTTAAAACACATAACATAAATCTTATTTTCTAATAAACCTTACAAATACATTTATTTAATACATTGATTTTAGGACTGTGAAATAATAGTCTATTTAAACATGTTACACTTATTCATACTATATTAGTACCATTCCTTTTTGGTTTAAATCATTATTATTGTGATTCCCCACATCAGCAAACATTAATTCCCATACTCTATTTATTATCATCCTTTTTTTTTACAAAGGTCTTTTAAATAAGGATTTACATAAAAATAATAAAATACTGGAAACCTTCCATTTTATTATTTTATCATGCTGGTTATTATTAGACTTTAAAGTTGTGATATAGCATACTACTAAGTTATAGTATCACCAACTTTAAGTTTATTGCATTTTTTAAAAAAAAAAAAAAAAACTTATACAAATTCACTTTCACTGTTGGTTCTGATATTCTGAGTCTTATTATCTCAGACCAGACCTTTAGTCATCATGGACCGTTAAGACTAGTTTATTTTCTTTATTACACAATAGCTTTAGCCGGTGCACTTCTTATAACGCTATACAACACTTTAGTTTTCTCAATAATTACATTTTTATAAGATTTTGGGGATGTTATACTTTCTTTGACATAGTTTTTGTGGGTTTGGGATTGATAGTAGTTTATATAATAATAGGTTTTACTACGGTGTTTCTTTCATACTATGTCTTCCTCTCCTCCTGTCTTCCTTCTTGTCCTTCTTCCTATCTTCCTTCTGGTATTCATTCTTGTCCCTCTTCTAGTTTTCATTCTTGTCCCTCGTCTAGTCTTCACTCTTCTGTTCTTCTTTCCTCATTCTTGGGAAAACCAAGGTACTTGGTGTTATCACGACTGAGGTTTAGTTTGGAGTATTGAATTTCTTCACTGAACTGACTTTATTCTTCTATTTGTTTTTAGAGTATTTTGGTATTCACCACTCTTCGATTGAGTCTCTTTTTTCGGGATATTGTCTTATGTAACTGGTTTACTGCTCTGAGCTTCCTGGGTAACTTACTGGTATTATTTATGAGTTGATGAGTTGCTTCAATACTTTCTTTGGTTTCTTTTAACAGTGGTGTTGATATATTATGTAGTGAGGATTTTTATCTTATTGTGTTTCATTCCTCTGATTTATTTAAATGTCATTTAATATTATTACAACATTTGTTGATGTAATTAAATTTTATCATTTCATATGACTTAAAATGTAGTGGATTTTCTGTCACGCTACAGAATGTGTAATTTTTACATTAAATTGTCTAGGATTTGTAAACATAAACAGAAACTATACGTATATTGTATACAAATTTTAAATAATAGCAATTGCATTATACATATATAAAAAATTCAAGTAAATAGAATAATACAAAATGCAGTATAATACAAAATTATTGGAAAGTTATACTAAAGTCTTCTAGTATTTCTAGTCTTCTAGTATTTAGTATTTCTTTCCATACAACATTTCGTGTATGGTGAGGATTTTGTGGTGGCAAAAGAACTTTTAAGCTGCTTCGTCTTTTTACTCTAGAAAATGCTACGTACAACATTCCACGCATAAAAACTGATATAAGTAAGAAGATACCAACGAATTCAAATGTTTGTCCTTGAGCTTTGTGAATGGTGATAGCAAAAGCAGGTCTTACGGGGAACTGATGCCGTTGCATAGTACATCCAAGTTTCACAAGAGCATTATTATTGTATTTTTTGTAAGTTTCAGTTCATGTGGTGGTAGATTAGCCATTTCGACGGAATTCAGAAGTAAATTCGATACCTCCTTCTGGTTGATCTTTGACAGAATCATAACTTTTGTAAACCTTGTACTCTCTAGGAAGCTTTTCAATAATTTCTGCATTAATTTTATTAACATCTTTATTTAATGGTATAGCCCTCTCCGTCATATCTTCATATCTGTTATTAGCCAGACAGTCTCCGAATACTTCTTCAATAAGATTGCCGTTTGAAAGAATATCCTCTGGTAGATGTCGTTCATCCTAAACGAACAGACACAATTCAAATCGCACGCATTATTCGAACACATCTCACCACACACACACACACACACACACACACACAGCTTCGATCTTTCGAAAAACTATCTCGTCGCCAACAACAAGACGAACAGCGCTACTTACGACAGCCTCTGATGAAGCCTTCTATAGGTGAAAGCCGGTTTAGGCTGTAAGGTAAAACTTTACGTTTTTACTTATAAAAAACTTAGTGTTCCGAGTCGTCAATATTATAGTGATATTTAGTTAAGTAACGGACACGTCATGGACAACGAAATCCAAGAATTTTATTTTTATCACACTTATCCCAAAATTTGTCGAAAGAACAATCAAACAATGAATCAGACAATAAAACAAAAGTTTCAAATAGTCTGTTCTCTCACTCTGTTCCGATTCATCGGAACTGATAGACTTTTACAAATCCAAAAACCGCGAATTAGTTTTATAAATGGCCGATTGGAGCTTGGCTAACGCGAACTACTGTTCAGCGGCGCGAACGACTGTAGTCAAGATCACTTGACGGAGTACTTCTTTCTGGCTAAGCCGTTCGCGAACGACCGCCACTACATAACGCGTGAATTAAACCGTAAAATATGTTGAAAAGTAAAAGGTTAGTGGTGCTATTGTGAACTGTGGTGTTTGTGATCCAAAATTGTAGTGAAACAATTCGAAAAATAGTATACAGTGAAGCCGTTATCGCATATAAACGACTGTGTAAGCAAGATAGGTTAAATGTCATTTCTCACCGTCTACACAGTTAATATGGCGATCATTCACTTTTGCATGCATCCTTATGGGGGTATTTTTTATTTTTTTTCTTCGTAAATAGCTTCGACCCCCGTTTAAAATTAATTTTCGCGTGTTTATATAACATAGAAGAATAGAAAAAAAAAATTTCACTTCAAGATTGTATGGTGGAGCACAGGTAAATATTAACCAAAAACCCACACCGTGATATTCACCGTGACCATATTAACAGATTATTCAGATTCAATGCTATACAAATCAAACAATGAGAAACTCATTTACGGGTCTTTCACTATAGCCTGCGGCCAAATACAACTTCCGTCTCCACGTTTGTATTTTCTTTCCGTGTTCGATGTGTACTAGAACTGTTTTCTTCACAAGTAACTAATGTCAGGTTATGGAGGTTATGTACGACAATGTAACTTAAATAAAATTTACTTTGTTAGTGTACAATAAAAGGGTGTATTTACTGGAAATACAGAAATTATTTTCCATTTATCGCACATAATTACGGTACACAGACGATTTTTGGAGGTTGTGTCTACGTTTAACAATGCAACTTAACCTTTTAGATTTTTAAAATTAATTAGATTTAACAAAAATTTCCTTTGTTAGTGTACATTAAATTATTGTATGGATACAAGGCTGCTGTACATAACATTAAAGGCTGTATTTATTCGAAGTACCGGAATTAAAACCTAGTTCCAATTTAGAACGTAGACCTATAACCTATTTGCATATTTTATTGGGGTTTATTGGCACATATTTTAATAAAAGGGTGTATTTATTGGAAGTACAGAAATTAGTTTCCATTTATCGCACATAATTACGGTACAAAGACGATTTTGGGAGGTTGTGTCTACGTTTAATTATCTAACTTAACATTTTAGATTTTTAAAATTAATTAGACTTGTAGGGGTGTGCATGGCAGAACTACTTGTAGGGGTGTGCACCCACTTTATAATCATATTTTTGGTAACACTGAGAACTTTAAGCCTTCTTTTATGCTTAAGCAAATTATATATACACTTAATTGTAGAAAAGCAAAAAGCAAATATGTAATTCAAAAGACTAATTTGCTCTAATAAACACATGCTGAAGTTGAAAATAAAAGAGTTTTTACTTGCCTAACTAATCATTAGTTACTAATGTGACAGTTGGGGCTGCTTTTTCTGCAAAAGCTGGGGTATGTTGGATTCAAGAGTGGTTAAATTAAGTCATAAATCTGAGTGTGCGTCAAGTCTATTTCTGTGCTTGCTTTTCACTTGAGATGAAAATCCCATTTCACTCAAGAATGAGGTGGGGAATGGGATGAGCAACTCCGAAAGTTCAGGATATTCATCTCTTAAAGATATCCAGAACTTTGTTAAGTCAGAATCTAAAAGTTTATGGATTTTGTTGTCCATGACATGTCTCATGTTATCACTAACTATACAAAATAATTTACTAAAAATTTAGTTTTAATCCCAGCATCACAGATGATATCACACAATTGCTCATTTAGTTTTACTGAGAACATGTTAGAACTTTCAAAATACAAGAATGGGTCTTGAATCCAATTGAATTCACTGTATCCCTCTGGGAAGCAACTTTCAATCTGGTTATAGAGAGTTAAACATCAGAGCTGGTAAAAAGCAATGGTAGAGCATGAATAACAAAAATGTACAGTTTAGACTATGTACAAAACAGGTTGAATTTAAATTGTTAAAATGATATATCTTAGTTATTTACATGTAGTAGCTTTTTAAGACACAGTAAATAAATTCCGAACCTGACTTTGCAACCCTCCAAATGCCCTCTCGGGACCCAGCAGTGGCTCATGCCCAATAGGTTAAGAAATGCTGAACTAAAGGCATGTTTGTGGAGTGAAACATAAAAGATAACCCAGACTTCTAAAATGCTCTTAGTGAAATGGGATTTTCAGGAGTAACAACACACTATTTGGTTAACAAGCACATTTTACTAATATTGTAATACCAAGTCAATTAGATAGCTTATATGTGTAGTACTCTATGTGATGCTGATCACATACTGTTAATCAGTAGCACTGCAGAATATTCTAGAGCCACACTCTTGGCATTCATCTGGAACCAGCTGAGTTTTAGAAAGTTGGTGTAATAGGTTGTGCATTCATATAGGATGATATTAGACAGCAGTTTTTAATGAAAGTGACAAATGATCAATTGTTTATTTGTGTTGTAAACTATTGTGATTTTTTTATTACTGTTTGTAGGCTATACAATGTGTCCTGGATAATTATATAAAGAGAACTGTTGTAATATAAGTGTGTTTGTTTTAGCAATTGAGAGTATCTGGTATTCAATAATTCATTCCACTGTTTTAAGTTCATAATTCTTGTCACTGGTTGTAAGAATATTATTTTCATTAATTTTCCAATTCTATGAAGTCTTCAGTAGTTTTACCACGATGAGACTCAACTTTATCACTGAAGATGCCACATCACTGAATGATCAAAACTTTTCGTTAATAATCTCAACAAAGCATGGTTATTAGCTGAAAAAAAGTTTTAGTATTAAAAGTTTTAATCACGCAAATCTATAAGGGATACTAAAAAGAAATAACATAATAATTGTATTGGACATAAAGTTATGTCCACAAAACAGATTTTGTTGGAAATAAATAAAACACAATTTGACACAAATATATTAATTTTATGAATACTTGTTTGGCACATATTACAGAAGGTTACACCATTAAATGAGTTTGCCTAAGTATAAAATTCTTGTCAGATGAAAAACGTGTACAGTCAGAATACTATTTGTTATGTACAATACAAATGATTCACTATGGGTAGCAGTGACACATAAACACTAGACATTGACACTGAATTGTACTTGTTTTGAATGATTCATTGTGTGCTACCTGACCAGAGTACAGGTATTAACCAAGAGATGTTTAGTATACTGCTGTGTAACTGCTACAATGATGAATTATAAGTAGTACTTTTTGTTTTGGTCATCAACCTTGAAAAGGATAATAGAAACTTTGTATACCATACTTCCAGCAGTTTTACATGATACATTCCTAGCACAAATAAGAAAAGTTTAAATCTGCTGATGATCTAAAGGAGTGATAGTTATTTGCAGACTGACAGGGTTATAAAATAATTCTGAAAGAATTGTTGCTTTTACAATACCATCCTTTATCACCCGACTACTCAAATCTGCCAGTTTTTCACAGAAACTGAAGTTTGATGATTTGATCCTCATGACCTAGTGATGCTCCAAACATTTCAAGGATTCTCCTAGCCTTAAAAAACTTGACTGGCCTCATTGATTGACATGATTAATGTTAAATTTACTTTGGGATACTTCCAAACATAATACAGTTTAAAATAAACAAAACAAAATTTTATTTCTAATTTTTCCAGAACTGTATACACATAATTTGATCTGGATAGAACGTGTATTAAACAATAATACTATTTGATGCAAATAATGAAAATATCCGTGTGGAGAACTATACATGACTTCCATGTTTTAAGATTTATATTTAAAATCGTTTTAGAAATGAAATATTTCTACAGAAACTACTTCTATCTTTAGCTTCAACCACAGAAAACACACACACACACACACACACACACACACACACACACACACACACACACACACACACACACACACACACACACACACACACACACACACTCACACACACACACACACACACACAATTCCTTTTTTCTTTATTTAATTTGAATTCAGAGTATTGACACATATTTTATTAAAAGGGTGTATTTATTGGAAGTACAGATTTAGTTTCCATTTATTGCACATAATTACGGTACACAGACGATTTTTGGAGGTTGTGTCTACGTTTAACAATGTAACTTAACCTTTTAGATTTTTAAAATTAATTAATATTTAACAAAAATTTCCTTTGTTAGTGTACATTCAAAGGCTGCATTTATTGTATGGATAAAAGGCTGTATATACATTAAAGGCTGTATTTATTCGAATTAAAACCTATCCGTACTTCCAATTTAGAATGTATAACCTAGTAGGCTACGTTATTCGTACATATTTTATTGGAGTTTATTGGTACATATTTTGTTAAAAGGGTGTATTTATTGGAAGTACAGAAATTAGTTTCCATTTATCGCACATAATTACGGTACAGAGACGATTTTGGGAGGTTGTGTCAACGTTTAATTATCTAACTTAACCTTTTAGATTTTTAAAATTAATTAGACTTAACAAACATTTCCTTACTTAGTGTACATTCAAAGGCTGTATTTATTGTAGGGATAAAAGGCTGTATTTATTTGAAGTACCGGAATTAAAACCTACTTCCAATTTAGAACACAGTACAATCTAACGTAGGCCTATAACCAAACAAGTACATTAAAATCCTTTTTTCAACATAATGCAATAGAAAGCAATGTGCAGTTTCTGTTAACACGCAAATGATTAAGTATTAATAATGGGTTAGAGTGGAATTTAATAATTACAAATTTTGTGGACTTGTGAAATTAGTAACACTATGTACTAATGTGTGATTATCAGTTGAATTTCTGAATTCCTTTGATTCATTAATAAATTTTACTAATTTGTTTCTTTATGTTTATTTAATGATTTCTTATTAGTTTTTAGTCTCTGTTTTCATTATTCGTTTGCAAATTCTTGGATTTTATTGTCCATGACATGTCCATTGATTAACTAATTATCAATAAAACACACAGAGGACTGATCTTCTTTTGCAAGATCACAAGTATGTTTCAAGACCATTTGCAGGTCAGGCATTGTTCTGTCTGTTCATTTTCTGAAAGTGGTTGAGGAGCAAGGGGGAAGATGTCTCCATTAAAACACACACACAATCCACTAGCACGCACACAATTCCTTTTTTTCTTTATTTAATTTGAATTCTGTATTAGAACAAATGTTTTCAGAGTTTACAAGTTTTTTTTTTTTTTTTTTTTTAATTTCTTGGATCAAACAATGTACAATGTTTGATTTGTTCTTGTATTCCATACTTCCAGCAGTTTTACATGATACATTCCTAGCACGAATAAGAAAAGTTTAAATCTGCTGATGATCTAAAGGAGTGATAGTTATTTGCAGACTGACAGGGTTATAAAATAATTCTGAAAGAATTGTTGCTTTTACAATACCATCCTTTATCACCCGACTACTCAAATCTGCCAAGTTTTTCACAGAAACTGAAGTTTGATGATTTGATCCTCATGACCTAGTGATGCTCCAAACATTTCAAGGATTCTCCTAGCCTTAAAAAACTTGACTGGCCTCATTGATTGACATGATTAATGTTAAATTTACTTTGGGATACTTCCAAACATAATACAGTTTAAAATAAACAAAACAAAATTTTATTTCTAATTTTTCCAGAACTGTATACACATAATTTGATCTGGATAGAACGTGTATTAAACAATAATACTATTTGATGCAAATAATGAAAATATCCGTGTGGAGAACTATACATGACTTCCATGTTTTAAGATTTATATTTAAAATCGTTTTAGAAATGAAATATTTCTACAGAAACTACTTCTATCTTCAGCCTCAACCACAGAATTGTGGTCACTAACATATACCACCTCACGTTAGCGCACTTGATTTTCACTGATGATGGCACTTCCGAAACGTCTGGTTTTGCAGAAAACATTGGACCACGGCCAAACAGCCTGGAAAGGAATTTTATCAACAAACTACTTCATCGTTGCTGATAACGTAGTACACATAAAAAATTATCCCCTCCACTTCACCTATCATTTTAAATTATAGAAAATTATCCCCCTACCCCTTTTCATTTATAGATATTTCATCTACCTTTCTACAGTGGATTATTATGACCTTTTCAGGATACTTTATCAAAATTAAGTACTTTACTCTTGTTAAAACATAAAACGTTGCAGGTAAACTACCACTTCTCCTTAACCGATCTTCACCAAAATCAACAGACCTTGAGTCCTCTACAATATGCAAAAAATTATTTGAATCTGCGGCAGTTATCATTTGCCATAGACAAAATTCTACACACAGACATCTTTCAAAAAATGACTTCTTTATGTTTTGAGGGTAGTACAATCAGAATCAGCCCTTATCTCGAACGCGATTTTTTTTGCCATCCATTTCCTTATGGAACATGGAAGTAAAAACAATATCCTTCTTTTTATAATATGTATTGCACATGTTTTCTAACACGGGACACTAATTAATAGATAAAATGTTTACCTTCATTTAAGCCAGCTTCCACTCACTGTGTTCTTTCTCAGAGGCCATAACATGTTCTTTTTAACGTTGCCGAACATAAATTGATGTTGAATTAAAAATAAAGTAAAGGATTAGCACCTGAAGTTTGCAATGTGCAAGTTGAAGAATCTATTTAATTATTGCACTTAACTTGATATAAGTACTGATTACATTTCAGGATTATTATTTTCAGAAATAATGTATGTAAACCAGATTTCCCCATATAAAGTTAATTAAAATTCTTTAACGCATAGCATTCCAGGCCTTTATGGTAGTAGATTTGTATTACTAAATTTGAATTTACACAAATAATTCTCTTTGATTAACCAGAGTTACACACACAAACTAAATGCTGAGTGTCCTCCTAGTGTATAAATTCAGCTAAAACACTATTCCAAAAACTTACCTTGTTACTAGAATATGTGACATGATGAACTTTTCATGTTAAATAGTTTAAATACTTTGTGTTTAGAGTTAAGCAATTTAATAATTTTTATTTATGCAGGCGTATAGCAAAATCTTATCATCATGAAAAAGGAATAAGGCATTTTGTAATAGCAATTAACTGATTAGTTCCTGCTGTATTACTGACTCATATTACAAGACCAATTTTTGTTTAATTGAAGATATATTTTAACTGTTTCTTTTGGTGCAATCTGTAAATTCCATGACACACATCCATAAAGGTTTGAAAATATGCTTATTGCAGTTTGATAGGAATACATTCTCAAAAAACTAATACAAATTTGTTATGTCTGATCACACCAGCTATCCTTTCTATTTGAAATGACCCTTTTATCCAGATTTATTACATAGTATTGTGCCAAGATATATCACTACATTTGTATATTGTAATACAGTAGTGGTAGAATATTATCATTCCACTAATATTACCCTAACATAATAAATGAAAATACATTATATACACATCTTTTGACATAATCATCCTTTCACTTATCACTTTTTGCTTATCAATTTATTTGATGAATATATATTTAACGATTTATGTAAAATACAACAGGTGTTTAACGGATACGTACTATGTGTAGACCTCTTATTTCCCTCCTCGGCAGGTTGAAGCTCAACTGGCACTAGAGTTGGGTATGAAATTATACTATGCTCATAGTCTGTCTGTTAGAAGCTAGTGGCATCTATTGACATTCACTCATGTCAAATTACAGAGTCGGTAAAGGATGTTTGAAATTTGAATGTAAACAAATTAATAGTTAAATAATTAATATAATGGAAGTATCACATATATAATGTATGTAAATGTAATTGTGAAAAAACGATGTAGGGCCTACTTCATATACAGATCAGAAGTAAATGATGAACTATTTTTATGTAATAAGCCTTGTTACTAAACAATATATATTTTTAAAAGCTTCTTATCATATTGAGACGAGATGGAGCGGCATTTGAAACATCTCTTAGGTATAAAAACAACATAACAACCTTTACAAAATTTGCCGCCCGTAGGCAGTTGCCTACTTTGCCTATGCATAAATCTGCCTCTGGTGTACATGCTAAATGCATCTGAACAGTAGTAAGAATGACTTAGTATCCTGTTGAGTTATTCACTGTTCTGATGGATGATACGCAAATACTGGAAGGTAGGATGTGAGAGCCAGCGATAACCTTAAATAAAACTCTCATATATATCAGTTATTACACAGTGTTCTGTTCATTACAGACAAGTGCTTGATTTGATCATTTTTTAAAAATAAAATTGTATATTTTAATGTAGCTTTACAGTAGCTTGACAGAAAGTGTAAAAATGTAAAATAAAAACGGCATGACTTAGGTGTAAATAAAAAGTGAACACTTTACAGTAGCACAAAAAATGACAAAAAACTGAGACAATGAAATGCTACAGTTCAGTTAAAAATTTTGCAATCTCCCTCACACAAAATTTTAAAGAATAAAGACATCAATACCACAAAATATTTTTTTTTGGAGCAAAAGGAAACACAATGGAAAGGCATCTCAGGTAGTATCGCTTTGAAATTATGGTTTCAAAATGTTTAGGGAAAAGAATAAAAAAATGCTAGCATTAACAATCCAAAAATGTATCGAAAAGATCAGGATCTTGCTAGGTACATTATAGGGAAAATTGGTTTTGTAGCTGCTAGTGGATGTTTGTTTCTATAAAAAATAATTGCAGTATCTAATAAATTATGGTACATATTTAATCATTTATTGAATAATTTGTTGTTGCCCAAGGGCCAAAACCATGTCGTGTCCTTGTTCACATCGACGAGGATTGTGAACCAAACCTTTTTCTTGAAGAAAAGAAATTGCATCCTCTTCTGTATTAATAACACTCAACAGTTCATCGTAGCTAATCATTCTTTAATTAAATGAATGTCAAACTCACAACACAACACTGATTAAAAATGTAATGAAACATGGGAACAAGCTTCATATCTATTCGCACGTCAGCCATTGTAACAACACAATTTTACCACGTGGTGTAAAGTGTAATGTAAAATAAAAGACCACGTGATGTCTTTGGCTATTCTAAGCAAAGTTAAAGAGCTTTAGGAAAAAACTTTAAAACAAATTTAAAGACTCCCTGTATTAAGTCATTTAAAGTCTACTAAAATTAATGTTTCTTTTTCATACATGTTATTTCAATTTATTTTCATAGCAATTAAAATTAAAAGTGCTAACTGAAGATAGCGACACACCATACATTTGCGGTTAGGTGGGGTAATTGTAAACGGAAAATGGATTGAAACATTTTGATTGATTAAAAATTGTGTATACGTTTTAAAATTGAAATAACTGCAAATATTTCAACCTTTTGTTATTATGTTGCGTACAAAAAATTGTTTAAATATAAATAATAAATACAGCTCTAAAATTCAATTTACGGGTACCCCAATTTACAATTACCCTTGACATCTTAGAAGTAATTGTAAACAAGTGTTTTCTTTATCCTTTGAAACTAAAAAACTGACACTCCTCTTGAAATTGAAAATATCGGTATGGAGAACCATACATGACTTCCATGTTCTAATGTTTATATTTAAAATCATTTATTTGAATTCAGTTCGATAATTTCTAACAACTTATGTGTGTTCCTTGTAAATCGTGTTTTATGTTTGACAAATTGAAGGATGTTTTATGTATGATTTTCTTTTCAGGATACTTTATTTATCAGAATTAAGTACTTCACTCTTGTTAAAACGTAAACCGTTGCAGGTAAACTACCCCTTTCCCTTAACCGATCTTCACCAAAAACAATAGGTCTTGAGATCTCTACAATTCAGGGCAGTATGCAAAACATTATTTGATTATGTTTGAATTTGCGGCTGTTGTCGTTTGCCATAGTAAATACCCTTGTTAAAACATAAAATGTTGCAGGTAAACTACCCCTTTCCCTTAACCGATCTTTACCAAAATCAATAGGTCTTGAGAACTCTACAATTAAGGGCTGCATGCAAAATATTATTTGATTGTGTTTGAATTTGGGGCTGTTATTGTTTGCCATAGAAACAAATTACCCTTGATTAAAAAAAAAATGTTGCAGGTAAACTACCCTTTTCCCTTAACCAATCTTCACCAAAAACAATAGGTCTTGAGTACTCTACAAATCAGGGCTGTATGGAAAAAATTATTTGATTCTGTTTGAATTTGCGGCTGTTATCGTTTGCCATAGAAAAAAAATCTAAGACTGACACACACACACAGACACTTTTCGAAAAACAACTTTTTTTCATGTTTTGAGTGTAGTACAATCAGAATCTGCAATAATCTCGAACACGATTTTTTTTTCCATCACCATACTTCCATTTCCTTAAGGAACATGGAAGTAAAAAGGATTTTAATGTACTTGTTTGGTTATACGTTATTGTACTAGGTTATAAATTGCAAGTAAATTCTGGTACTTCGAATAAATACAACCTTTAACGTTATATACAGCCTTTTATCCATACAATAAATGCAGCCTTTGAATGTACACTAACAAAGGAAATTTTTGTTAAATATTAATTAATTTTAAAAATCTAAAAGGTTAAGTTACATTGTTAAACGTAGACACAACCTCCAAAAATCGTCTGTGTACCGTAATTATGTGCAATAAATGGAAACTGTACTTCCAATAAATACACCCTTTTAATAAAATATGTGTCAATACTCTGAATTCAAATTAAATAAAGAAAAAAGGAATTGTGTGTGTGTGTGTGTGTGTGTGTGTGTGTGTGTGTGTTTTCTGTGGTTGAAGCTAAAGATAGAAGTAGTTTCTGTAGAAATATTTCATTTCTAAAACGATTTTAAATATAAATCTTAAAACATGGAAGTCATGTATAGTTCTCCACACGGATATTTTCATTATTTGCATCAAATAGTATTATTGTTTAATACACATTCTATCCAGATCAAATTATGTGTATACAGTTCTGGAAAAATTAGAAATAAAATTTTGTTTTGTTTATTTTAAACTGTATTATGTTTGGAAGTATCCCAAAGTAAGTTTAACATTAATCATGTCAATCAATGAGGCCAGTCAAGTTTTTTAAGGCTAGGAGAATCCTTGAAATGTTTGGAGCATCACTAGGTCATGAGGATCAAATCATCAAACTTCAGTTTCTGTGAAAAACTGGCAGACTTGAGTAGTCGGGTGATAAAGGATGGTATTGTAAAAGCAACAATTCTTTCAGAATTATTTTATAACCCTGTCAGTCTGCAAATAACTATCACTCCTTTAGATCATCAGCAGATTTAAACTTTTCTTATTTGTGCTAGGAATGTATCATGTAAAACTGCTGGAAGTATGGTATACAAAGTTTCTATTATCCTTTTCAAGGTTGATGACCAAAACAAAAAGTACTACTTATAATTCATCATTGTAGCAGTTACACAGCAGTATACTAAACATCTCTTGGTTAATACCTGTACTCTGGTCAGGTAGCACACAATGAATCATTCAAAACAAGTACAATTCAGTGTCAATGTCTAGTGTTTATGTGTCACTGCTACCCGTAGTGAATCATTTGTATTGTACATAACAAATAGTATTCTGACTGTACACGTTTTTCATCTGACAAGAATTTATACTTAGGCAAACTCATTTAATGGTGTAACCTTCTGTAATATGTGCCAAACAAGTATTCATAAAATTAATATTTGTGTCAAATTGTGTTTTATTTATTTCCAACAAAATCTGTTTTGTGGACATAACTTTATGTCCAATACAATTATTATGTTATTTCTTTTTAGTATCCCTTATAGATTTGCGTGATTAAAACTTTTAATACTAAAACTTTTTTTCAGCTAATAACCATGCTTTGTTGAGATTATTAACGAAAAGTTTTGCTCATTCAGTGATGTGGCATCTGCAGTGATAAAGTTGAGTCTCATCGTGGTAAAACTACTGAAGACTTCATAGAATTGGAAAATTAATGAAAATAATATTCTTACAACCAGTGACAAGAATTATGAACTTAAAACAGTGGAATGAATTATTGAATACCAGATACTCTCAATTGCTAAAACAAACACACTTATATTACAACAGTTCTCTTTATATAATTATCCAGGACACATTGTATAGCCTACAAACAGTAATAAAAAAATCACAATAGTTTACAACACAAATAAACAATTGATCATTTGTCACTTTCATTAAAAACTGCTGTCTAATATCATCCTATATGAATGCACAACCTATTACACCAACTTTCTAAAACTCAGCTGGTTCCAGATGAATGCCAAGAGTGTGGCTCTAGAATATTCTGCAGTGCTGCTGATTAACAGTATGTGATCAGCATCACATAGAGTACTACACATATAAGCTATCTAATTGACTTGGTATTACAATATTAGTAAAATGTGCTTGTTAACCAAATAGTGTGTTGTTACTCCTGAAAATCCCATTTCACTAAGAGCATTTTAGAAGTCTGGGTTATCTTTTATGTTTCACTCCACAAACATGCCTTTAGTTCAGCATTTCTTAACCTATTGGGCATGAGCCACTGCTGGGTCCCGAGAGGGCATTTGGAGGGTTGCAAAGTCAGGTTCGGAAATTTATTTACTGTGTCTTAAAAAGCTACTACATGTAAATAACTAAGATATATCATTTTAACAATTTAAATTCAACCTGTTTTGTACATAGTCTAAACTGTACATTTTTGTTATTCATGCTCTACCATTGCTTTTTACCAGCTCTGATGTTTAACTCTCTATAACCAGATTGAAAGTTGCTTCCCAGAGGGATACAGTGAATTCAATTGGATTCAAGACCCATTCTTGTATTTTGAAAGTTCTAACATGTTCTCAGTAAAACTAAATGAGCAATTGTGTGATATCATCTGTGATGCTGGGATTAAAACTAAATTTTTAGTAAATTATTTTGTATAGCTAGTGATAACATGAGACATGTCATGGACAACAAAATCCATAAACTTTTAGATTCTGACTTAACAAAGTTCTGGATATCTTTAAGAGATGAATATCCTGAACTTTCAGAGTTGCTCATCCCATTCCCCACCTCATTCTTGAGTGAAATGGGATTTTCATCTCAAGTGAAAAGCAAGCACAGAAATAGACTTGACGCACACTCAGATTTATGACTTAATTTAACCACTCTTGAATCCAACATACCCCAGCTTTTGCAGAAAAAGTAGCCCCAACTGTCACATTAGTAACTAATGATTAGTTAGGCAAGTAAAAACTCTTTTGTTTTCAACTTCAGCATGTGTTTATTAGAGCAAATTAGTCTTTTGAATTACATATTTGCTTTTTGCTTTTCTATAATTAAGTGTATATATAATTTGTTTAAGCATAAAAGAAGGCTTAAAGTTCTCAGTGTTACCAAAAATATGATTATAAAGTGGGTGCACACCCCTACAAGTAGTTCTGCCATGCACACCCCTACAAGTCTAATTAATTTTAAAAATCTAAAAGGTTAAGTTAGATAATTAAACGTAGACACAACCTCCCAAAATCGTCTCTGTACCGTAATTATGTGCGATAAATGGAAACTAATTTCTGTACTTCCAATAAGTACACCCTTTTAATAAAATATTTGCCAATAAACCCCAATAAAATATGCACCAATAACGAAGCCTACTATCTAACTTATCTAAGTTAGATAATTAAACGTTGACACAACCTCCCAAAATCGTCTCTGTACCGTAATTATGTGCGATACATGGAAACTAATTTCTATACTTCCAATAAATACACCCTTTTAATAAAATATGTGCCAATAAACCCCAATAAAATATGCATCAATAACGAAGCCTACTATCTAAGTTAGATAATTAAACGTAGACACAACCTCCCAAAATCGTCTCTGTACCGTAATTATGTGCGATAAATGGAAACTAATTTCTGTACTTCCAATAAATACACCCTTTTAATAAAATATGTACCAATAAACTCCAATAAAATATGTACGAATAACGTAGCCTACTAGGTTATACGTTCTAAATTGGAAGTACCGATAGGTTTTAATTCGAATACATACAGCCTTTAATGTATATACAGCCTTTTATCCATACAATAAATACAGCCTTTGAATGTACACTAACAAAGGAAATTTTTGTTAAATCTAATTAATTTTAAAAATCTAAAAGGTTAAGTTACATTGTTAAACGTAGACACAACCTCCAAAAATCGTCTGTGTACCGTAATTATGTGCGATAAATGGAAACTAATTTCTGTACTTCCAATAAATACACCCTTTTAATAAAATATGTGCCAATAAACCCCAATAAAATATGCAAATATGTTATTATAGGTCTACGTTCTAAATTGGAACTAGGTTTTAATTCCGGTACTTCGAATAAATACAGCCTTTAATGTTATGTACAGCAGCCTTGTATCCATACAATAATTTAATGTACACTAACAAAGGAAATTTTTGTTAAATCTAATTAATTTTAAAAATCTAAAAGGTTAAGTTGCATTGTTAAACGTAGACACAACCTCCAAAAATCGTCTGTGTACCGTAATTATGTGCGATAAATGGAAAATAATTTCTGTACTTCCAGTAAATACACCCTTTTATTGTACACTAACAAAGTAAATTTTATTTAAGTTACATTGTCGTACATAACCTCCATAACCTGGCATTAGTTACTTGTGAAGAAAACAATTCTAGTACACATCGAACACGGAAAGAAAGTACAAACGTGGAGACGGAAGTTGCCTTTGGCCGCAGGCTATAGTGAAAGACCCTCATTTACAAACAACATATCTTCCAACATAGAAACTTATAGTCTTTCAGCACAATCAGACACGTAATTATATAAAAAAATAACCGAACAATGTCCACAATCAGATCTAGCTAAATACTCGTCTAACTACTTCTGCATTATAGTATAAAATGATTACATTACATATCACTGCATTTAACAAGGTGTACACAAAATAGGGATGCGACATCGATGTCGATGTTTTTAACATCGATTTATTGGAGCCGATTTTTTTTTTACATCGATGTTTTATGTTGTCGATGTTTTTTTTTTTTTTTGAATGAAAAAAGTACCATAATAAAAATAATAAGTCAGATAAAGACTCTACCCACTTACCACTATGCTTTGTAACACTTACTACTTACCATTAATCTTAATTTAACACATTGCATAGCTCACAAACTTTGACAGCTTATCGACCTTCATTTCCTATACTATTTTGTATGAAGAATGGTCGATTTATTTTTTAGTAAATGAGTAATCTTACATGGGCATGAAAAAACCCTTAATTCAAAGTTGATATAACATTTACAAACATTATCTGTTAAATTTATATACATTTCACATCAAGGCGGCAACAATGGAATGAAAATAAATGATAACGAATTTAATATCTTTGAAATGTAAACTAAAATACAGTTTACTGGGCTCGTTACAGTATTTTAATACAGAACGGTTTATTATGATTAAGCCACACGAAGCTATATCATATACAGTTTAACACTTTCAACTGCTGTTTGAATATGGTAACAAACGAATGTAGTTTAGGGGCACAGTATGGGAAAGCTGATGAAATTACATAGAATTTTACCATAGATTCAAAAGACCGAGTTCGGGTAAGCTTTCTCTACCTGTGTAACGGTACTGGAGTAGAGTACTCTTGATGTATAATGGTATAGATAAAGATAAATAATGAATACAATTTGTAAAGTGACAAATTCCCCATGCATTTTTATTCCAAAACATCAAAATCTCACTAAATGCGAGTTAGTAGAGCATTTTATCAAAAACTTACTCATTTTATTTTAAACATTCCTCTCAAGGGGATTTTGGTGCCTGTAGTTGGCATGTGTTATGTCGCCAAGGACAAACACCGAAAGTCCAAAACCATACACATGTTGTCGAGTACTGTTAACAATGTATTGTGGTTTGTTGACCTCACTGGTCTATTCGGGTAAATTACATATTAAAAAAAATGGTTTAATAAGAGAAAAACTGAGACATTCCTACTGTACTGAATAATCAGCAGACCAGAACTATGAGGTGAAAAAACATTCTGTGTGTAACCCTATTGTGATTTTGTATTTTGAATACTGTCCCAATAAAGTGGCTGGCCCAAATAACCAGTAGCCTAGGGATGGCAAGATATATCGATATGTTTAAATATATCGATATATGTGGGTACGATATATATTTTACCGATATATCGGTTCAGACATCAACTTAACAAAATAACACGTTAACAGTGTTAACACACGGATTCGTGGCCGTAGGCCTTTCGTGAGGTCACGCTCACGCAGACTCCCTAGGACTCTACGGCCTCGCACCTACACTGGCACTGCCTACAGGTCACAACTCACACCACACACAGTCGTCAGTCGTCACCGTCACTCGTCCGTCGACCGTCACACGCAACGCTTTAGTACGTTGTTTACGTGTTAACCTGTTAACGTCTTAAATTCCGGCTTTCGAGTTTCGACGTTTTATCCATTAATATGCCTCCGAAAAGTGTTGTATGGATGTTTTTTGAGAAGTCTGGTGGGGTAGATAATCTCGTTGCCATTTGCAAAACGTGTGGTAAAAAGTTGAAAACATCGGGGAATACCGCTAACATGGTCGCCCATTTAAAGCAAAAACATCCCGTTTTGTTTAATGAGATGAAATCGACATCTTCATTCTCAACGCCCACTTCGCTACCGCAAGCAATCAAGAAACCAAGAGTAGGTTTTCCGGTAAGTTATTAAACAATACTACACATTGCAAATTGCAAGTATGTAATTACATTCTTGTATTTCGTTGTCCATGACGTGTCCGTTACTTAACTAAATATCACTATAATATTGACGACTTGGAACACAAAGTTTTTTATAAGTAAAAACGTAAAGTTTTACCTTACAGCCTAAACCGGCTTTCACCTATAGAAGGCTTCATCAGAGGCTGTCGTTGTAGCGCTGCTCGTCTTGTTGTTGGCGACGAGAAAGTGTTTCGAAAGATTGAAGCTGTGTGTGTGTGTGGTGAGATGTGTTCGAATAATGCGTGCGATTTGAATTGTGTCTGTTCGTTTAGGATGTCGTTTTTATTTGTTTTTGTGTGTCTGTATATTTCTAATTGTTCTAGAGTGTCTAGTTTTCGGCCTTTTGTGTGTACATTTAGTATGTTCATGTTATTGTCGATGTTTTTATATGTGTGGTTTGCTTCAATGAGGTGGTTTGCGAAGGTAGATTCTGTAGTGGTGTGGAGTGCTTTTGTGTGTTCAATGTATCTCTGTTTGAAGCTACGTCCTGTCTGGCCTATGTAGAATTTACTGCAATTTGAACAATTTAGTTTATATATACCGGGTAGATCGAATTTGTTTTGTGCTTTGGGCATGCGTTTTGATAGTGTGTGTTCTGTTTTGTTAGTAGTTTTGTAAGCGATTCTGTATCCTGCTTTTTTGAATTTGTGGGCAATTTTTTCTGTTTGTTTGTTGATGTATGTTAGTGTTATGAATTTGTTGTTTTCTGTCTTTGTCTGTTGTTTGTTTTGTGTTTTGTGTAGGAGTTTACTGACTATTGTTCTGTCATAACCGTTAGATTCTGCTAGATATTTTATCGTGTTTAGTTCGTCTTTGTAGTCTATTTCATCTAAGGGGATGTTGTTAAGTCTATGTATCATGGTTCTAAAAGCAGCTAGTTTGTGTTGTATTGGGTGATTGGAGGTGTTGTGTATTAGTGTGTCAGTTGTAGTTGGTTTTCTGTATATACTGAATTTGTGCCTGTGTTCTAGTTTTGTGATGGAGAGGTCTAAGAAGTTTATGGTATTGTTGTGTTCGTATTCAGCAGTGAAGGTTATGTTTTTATGTATTTTGTTTATGTGCGTTAGTAACTGTTCACATTGTCTTTTGTTTCCCCTGTATAGTATTAGAATGTCATCAACGTATCTGTGCCAATATAGTATTTTATGTGAGTGTCTGTCATTGTTTGTGAGTATTTTTGTTTTTTCTAAGTGTTGGAGGAAGACTTCTGCTAGAATGCTGGATATGGGGGAGCCCATGGGTAGGCCGTCGTTCTGTGTGTAGTATTACTCATAACAATAAATACTACACACAGAACGACGGCCTACCCATGGGCTCCCCCATATCCAGCATTCTAGCAGAAGTCTTCCTCCAACACTTAGAAAAAACAAAAATACTCACAAACAATGACAGACACTCACATAAAATACTATATTGGCACAGATACGTTGATGACATTCTAATACTATACAGGGGAAACAAAAGACAATGTGAACAGTTACTAACGCACATAAACAAAATACATAAAAACATAACCTTCACTGCCGAATACGAACACAACAATACCATAAACTTCTTAGACCTCTTCATCACAAAACTAGAACACAGGCACAAATTCAGTATATACAGAAAACCAACTACAACTGACACACTAATACACAACACCTCCAATCACCCAATACAACACAAACTAGCTGCTTTTAGAACCATGATACATAGACTTAACAACATCCCCTTAGATGAAATAGACTACAAAGACGAACTAAACACGATAAAATATCTAGCAGAATCTAACGGTTATGACAGAACAATAGTCAGTAAACTCCTACACAAAACAAACAACAGACAAAGACAGAAAACAACAAATTCATAACACTAACATACATCAACAAACAAACAGAAAAAATTGCCCACAAATTCAAAAAAGCAGGATACAGAATCGCTTACAAAACTACTAACAAAACAGAACACACACTATCAAAACGCATGCCCAAAGCACAAAACAAATTCGATCTACCCGGTGTATATAAACTAAATTGTTCAAATTGCAGTAAATTCTACATAGGCCAGACAGGACGTAGCTTCAAACAGAGATACATTGTACACACAAAAGCACTCCACACCACTACAGAATCTACCTTCGCAAACCACCTCATTGAAGCAAACCACACATATAAAAACATCGACAATAACATGAACATACTACACGTACACACAAAAGGCCGAAAACTAGACACTCTAGAACAATTAGAAATATACAAACACACAAAAACAAATAAAAACGACATCCTAAACGAACAGACACAATTCAAATCGCACGCATTATTCGAACACATCTCACCACACACACACAGCTTCAATCTTTCGAAACACTTTCTCGTCGCCAACAACAAGACGAGCAGCGCTACTAACGACAGCCTCTGATGAAGCCTTCTATAGGTGAAAGCCGATTTAGGCTGTAAGGTAAAACTTTACGTTTTTACTTATAAAAAACTTTGTGTTCCGAGTCGTCAATATTATAGTGATATTTATGTAATTACCTTTTTTATAGAAATGTTAGCGAATTACAATTTTTTATTGAAATTTAAATACAAATTCATGGAAATTGCCAGAATATTCGAGAATAATTTAATTTGAATTCATAAAACCATTATTTCCTGAATTTGTATTTACATTATTATTTCATTTCCTTATTTCCGTATTCGATGCAACTATTATTGTGTTTACCAAATAAGGTAGTTACTGTAAACACTAGTTCGCTGTTTATTATTTACGCTGAGTATAATCTTATTAATATAATCCCTGACTTTTGACTTTAACACAAGAGCTATTATATTCTTAAATTAACGGAAAATGACTTTGTAAATATTACGAACTAAACTCCCTGTTAAATTTATGGTTTTTTCCGTGTACATAATACTGTAGGTATGTAGTCTGTACCTAACCTACATGGCTACATACAGATACAGTTCCTAATTCCTATAGAAACATAGTTTTAGTAAAACAAAATAATAATATTGATGATGATGAAAATTAATTTCACAAAATTAATGCTTTTTCTGTTTCTCTGGCTATTAGAGTATAAGTTCTTCCCGCGAAGATAAGGAGAAAGAGGATGACGTTTTAGACACGACCGTGAGCACTTTGGGTTTGGACTCCTCTACTACTACTACCTCTACGTCTCAAGACGAACACAAAGAACCTCAAACTCAAGAAACTCAAAGCAGCAACATCAGCAAAACCAAAATGCCATCGACATCAATAGTTCAACCGACAATAGCCAAATTGTTTAAGTCAGCGTCTTCATTTGCAGGTTAATAATTATGTACTCACCTGTTTGTGTTTCCTTGTTCTATTTTCATTGCATACCTATGCTATGTATGTATATGAGGTAGAACTGATTGATTTTTTTTTTGCTTTCAGAAGGAGGATATCAGAACACCAGAATAACTGAGGCCATACTTCACTTTATATACAAAGACAACCTGCCATTTTCAGCAGTGGAAGGATGTGGCTTTCTAAAATTAATGGAGACTGTTTCCCCAAGGTACAAGGTGCCGACAAGAAATACAATTAAGATATTAATTGAAAAAAAAAATATGACGTAGTTAGCTTAGCTTTCAAAAATGTATTAAAAAATCTCAGACATTTATCTTTAACGACTGACATGTGGACTGATTTTCAAATGCGTAGTTTTTTGGGTGTGACGGTTCATTTCATTTATAATCACAAAGTATTAGCGTGTGCATTAGGAGTAATTCATCTAGAGGAATCTCACACGTCCAGATTTATTTCTGAACGTTTGCAATCCCTTTTAAATCAATGGGAAATCACTAATGACAAAATAGTTGCTGTTGTTACTGACAATGGCGCCAATATTGTCAACGCAATAACAGATACTTTTTCCACTGATTGCCACATAAGATGTTTTGCCCATACGTTAAATTTAGTGTGTGAAAATGCGTTGAAAAATACTGAGGGGCTTAATGATTTAATTACAAAAGTCAGATCCATTGTTGTTTGGATTAAACGATCTACCAAGGCAAGTGATGAGCTGCGAAAGTATTTTAAGAAAGAGGAAGTTCCGGAGGGGAACATTAAGAAAATGATCCTTGATATTAAAACCAGATGGAACTCCACATATTATATGTTATGCAGATTTGTGGAGATGCTCCCTGCAGTTCGCCACACATCACTTGTCTTGGTAGATTCGCCTACTATGACAAGCGCGGTTGAGGTAGAGACCTTAAAAGAAATAATTAAGATTTTACAACCTATTGAGAAAATGACTGTTGAGTTTAGTGATGAGAAATACACCACTTTAAGCAAAGTTATACCAATGCTGAAGTGCTCATTGGAAATCTATGCCAACATGATAGTCACCAGCAGCATTGGTATAACTTTGAAAAACAATGTATTAAAAGAAATGGACAAACTTTTTTCTAAAGGGGAAGACAATTTTTTGTGGGCTTTTTCCACAGTGTTGGACCCAAGATTTAAAAACATTCACCTACAGGACCCGATGGCAACAGAAAAACTATTTAGTCATTTAAGAAATTTAATTAGCAAAATTCAAGAAACTGACTCACACTCAAGTTCTGATTCAGATGCCGGCAGCTCCGAACCTGCCACGATAGATTTGTGGGCACATCATAAAAATGTCGCCCACAAATCTAAAAAAAAAAGACAAGGCTGATGAAATTACCCAATATTTGGATATGTCAGTTGCAAGCTTAAACCAGGACTCATTAATAATATGGGAAGATATGAAAAACGTATATCCCAATCTGTTTAAACTGGCCGAAAAATTTTTACCATTCCAGCCACTTCGGTGCCTTCGGAGAGGCTATTTTCCAAAACTGGGGCCACGGCTACTCTGAACAGAAATAGGCTAAGCCCAAAAATGTTGGGAAAATTATTGTTTTTGAGGTCTTTACCAGAAGAATTTGAAAATATTTAAAATTAAAACGAATAAACGATATATTATGTTGACAAGGGCATTATTCTAATGTAGGTGTAGACAATGTAATAATTATTTTAATTGTAAATTTTCTAAATAACAATTATTTTGGAGCATTTATTTATTTTTACAAATCCTTTTTCCAATTAATTTTAACATAAATATCTCTTTCATAATCCTAGAACAAGAACTACGATTAAATTAACCACTCAAAAGCAGAAATAATAGGTATAATTTCGATATTATTGTCATTGTTTATAAAAATCATCGGTATATTGGTAATTGTCGATATATCGACATATTTTTACCGATATATCGAAGGCATCGATATATTACTAACGATATATCGGTTAACCGATATATCGATATATTGTACAACATTGCCATCCCTACAGTAGCCTGATTATTAACTGGAATAAATATGTGTGTGTGTACACATATATAAATGTGTGTGTGTGTGTGTGTGTGTGTGTGTGTGTAAGCTTGATAATATTCTACTAGAATCACTTGATAATAAGTGCTTGTTTTTATACATTACCCAGCAACTCTGGCAAATACTCGCTAATTTCAAAAGGCGATGACAATCGTGTGACGGTACAACTCCTGGGCATTCTTTTATTCAATAAATGTAATAAATTTCAACCTGTAGGGAACCCCTCTTTCTAATCCACATGTGCAAAATTTGTTGTGAAACTTCGTCTGTGTTAGTGTTTGGCGTCAGTCCGTCTAGATGGGATTACGAAATAGTCACACTCATGATTTAAATCAGCGTTGCCCAAGTTTGTGTGAACCACAGGACTTGTGTTAATCTCGTCCGAGGACCATATGCCACTTTAAATCAGCCAATGAGATGCAGCTATATAACCTTGCAAACACCCTGCATGTGCGCAATCGGCAGGACATACCCGGTATCAACAAGCAGCAGTTGGAGCTCTGAGTCTCAAGTCTGAAAAGGACGAGTACAAAAATTTTTATTATTTTTTCAGATATACCTTTTTTTAATGCTTCCCTCAAATTCACATAAATTGATGAACAGTGGTCAATCTCAGGATTATCTGCAACAAATTCATCTGTAGGAGTATGGATGCTAAACAAGTTCTTTATGACTTTGGCCCTATCAATTTTTTTATAGCAATAATTTCTTCTTCAATTTTCTGAGCTATGGGAAAAGTGATAAAAATGCATCATGGAAATTCTGTTATTTGCGCTGACTCTAGCAACCACGTTTTTGTCATTTGTGACGGCCCAATCAACGAGTAAAATTAAATCCCCCCCCCCCATCAAGCTAACATTAATGTTAGAGGTTTTTTAAAAAAATGGATGTTTAAAAACATCGATGCTTTTTGGGCGATGTTTTATTAACATCGATGTTTTAACGTTTTGAAACATCGATGTTTTGTTGTCGATGTCGCATCCCTAACACAAAAAGGGGCCTCGGTCAGAGGCAGTGTTGCCAGGTCAATGAGTAGGGATGAGCATCGATGGCCGATGTTCCAAACACATCGATGGTTAGCGTTCGATGTTCGATGTTTTTACCATCGATAGTTCAGTTGCGATGTTTTCATACTATCGATGGTTTCGTTTCGATGTTTTCTTTTGAACACTTTTTAATTTGTAATGAAGACTTTTTTTAAATTGATTGTTAACTTTAGTTTATTTTAAATCAACATATTTTTAGGGTCTTTCACTATAGCCTGCGGCCAAAGACAACTTCCGTCTCCGCGTTTGTATTTTTTTTGCGTATTCGATGTGTACTAGAACTGTTTTCTTCACAAGTAACTAATGCCAGGTTATGGAGGTTATGTACGACAATGTAACTTAAATAACATTTACTTTGTTAGTGTACGATAAAAGGGTGTATTTACTGGAAATACAGAAATTATTTTCCATTTATCGCACATAATTACGGTACACAGACGATTTTTGGAGGTTGTGTCTACGTTTAACAATGCAACTTAACCTTTTAGATTTTTAAAATTAATTAGATTTAACAAAAATTTCCTTTGTTAGTGTACGTTCATAGGCTGTATATACATTAAAGGCTGTATTTATTCGAATTAAAACCTATCCGTACTTCCAATTTAGAACGTATAACCTAGTAGGCTACGTTATTCGTACATATTTTATTGGAGTTTATTGGTACATATTTTATTAAAAGGGTGTATTTATTGGAAGTACAGAAATTAGTTTCCTTTTATCGCACATAATTATGGTACAGAGACGTTTTTGGGAGATTGTGTCTACGTTTAATTATCTAACTTAGATAGTAGGCTTCGTTATTGGTGCATATTTTATTGGGGTTTATTGGCACATATTATATTAAAAGGGTGTATTTATTGGAAGTACAGAAATTAGTTTCCATTTATCGCACATAATTATGGTACAGAGACGATTTTGGGAGGTTGTGTCTACGTTTAATTATCTAACTTAACCTTTTAGATTTTTAAAATTGATTAGACTTGTAGGGCTGTGCATGGCAGAACTACTTGTAGGGGTGTGCACCCACTTTATAATCATATTTTTGGTAACACTGAGAACGTTAAGCCTTCTTTTATGCTTAAACAAATTATATATACACTTAATTATAGAAAAGCAAAAAGCAAATATGTAATTCAAAAGACTAATTTGCTCTAATAAACACATGCTGAAGTTAAAAACAAAAGAGTTTTTACTTGCCTAACTAATCATTAGTTACTAATGTGACAGTTGGGGCTGCTTTTTCTGCAAACGCTGGGGTATGTTGGATTCAAGAGTGGTTAAATTAAGTCATAAATCTGAGTGTGCGTCAAGTCTATTTCTGTGCTTGCTTTTCACTTGAGATGAAAATCCCATTTCACTCAAGAATGAGGTGATGAATGGGATGAGCAACTCCGAAAGTTCAGGATATTCATCTCTTAAAGATATTTGTTATTAATCTCGTCTCTATCCAGAACTTTGTTAAGTCAGAATCTAAAAGTTTATGGATTTTGTTGTCCATGACATGTCTCATGTTATCACTAACTATACAAAATAATTTACTAAAAATTTAGTTTTAATCCCAGCATCACAGATGATATCACACAATTGCTCATTTAGTTTTACTGAGAACATGTTAGAACTTTCAAAATACAAGAATGGGTCTTGAATCCAATTGAATTCACTGTATCCCTCTGGGAAGCAACTTTCAATCTGGTTATAGAGAGTTAAACATCAGAGCTGGTAAAAAGCAATGGTAGAGCATGAATAACAAAAATGTACAGTTTAGACTATGTACAAAACAGGTTGAATTTAAATTGTTAAAATGATATATCATAGTTATTTACATGTAGTAGGTTTTTAAGACACTGTAAATAAATTTCCGAACCTGACTTTGCAACCCTCCAAATGCCCTCTCGGGACCCAACAGTGGCTCATGCCCAATAGGTTAAGAAATGCTGAACTAAAGGCATGTTTGTGGAGTGAAACATAAAAGATAACCCAGACTTCTAAAATGCTCTTAGTGAAATGGGATTTTCAGGAGTAACAACACACTATTTGGTTAACAAGCACATTTTACTAATATTGTAATACCAAGTCAATTAGATAGCTTAAATGTGTAGTACTCTATGTGATGCTGACCACATACTGTTAATCAGCAGCACTGCAGAATATTCTAGAGCCACACTCTTGGCATTCATCTGGAACTTTCTCACATTAGCCTGATAATTAGGATGTTGCTACCAGCTGAGTTTTAGAAAGTTGGTGTAGTAGGTTGTGCATTCATGTAGGATGATATTAGACAGCAGTTTTTAATGAAAGTGACAAATCATCAATTGTTTATTTGTGTTGTAAACTATTGTGATTTTTTTATTACTGTTTGTATGCTATACAGTGGGTCCTGGATAATTATATAAAGAGAACTGTTGTAATATAAGTGTGTTTGTTTTAGCAATTGATAGTGTCTGGTATTCAATAATTCATTCCACTGTTTTAAGTTCATAATTCTTGTCACTGGTTGTAAGAATATTATTTTCATTAATTTTCCAATTCTATGAAGTCTTCAGTAGTTTTACCACGATGAGACTCAACTTTATCACTGAAGATGCCACATCACTGAATGAGCAAAACTTTTCATTAATAATCTCAACAAAGCATGGTTATCAGCTGAAAAAAAGTTTTAGTATTAAAAGTTTTGATCACGCAAATCTATAAGGGATACTAAAAAGAAATAACATAATAATTGTATTGGACATAAAGTTATGTCCACAAAACAGATTTTGTTTGAAATAAATAAAACACAATTTGACACAAATATTAATTTTATGAATACTTGTTTGGCACATATTACAGAAGGTTACACCATTAAATGAGTTTGCCTAAGTATAAAATTCTTGTCAGATGAAAAACGTGTACAGTCAGAATACTATTTGTTATGTACAATACAAATGATTCACTACGGGTAGCAGTGCCACATAAACACTAGACATTGACACTGAATTGTACTTGTTTTGAATGATTCATTGTGTGCTACCTGACCAGAGTACAGGTATTAACCAAGAGATGTTTAGTATACTGCTGTGTAACTGCTACAATGATGAATTATAAGTAGTACTTTTTGTTTTGGTCATCAACCTTGAAAAGGATAATATAAACTTTGTATACCATACTTCCAGCAGTTTTACATGATACATTCCTAGCACAAATAAGAAAAGTTTAAATCTGCTGATGATCTAAAGGAGTGATAGTTATTTGCAGATTGACAGGGTAATAAAATAATTCTGAAAGAATTGTTGCTTTTACAATACCATCCTTTATCAACTGACTACTCAAATCTGCCAGTTTTTCACAGAAACTGAAGTTTGATGATTTGATCCATCATGACCTAGTGATGCTCCAAACATTTCAAGGATTCTCCTAGCCTTAAAAAACGACTGGCCTATTTTGATTGACATGATTAAAGTTAAATTTACTTTGGGATACTTCCAAACATAATACAGTTTAAAATAAACAAAAAAAAATTTTATTTCTAATTTTTCCAGAACTGTATACACATAATTTGATCTGGATAGAACGTGTATTAAACAATAATACTATTTGATGCAAATAATTAAAATATCCGTGTGGAGAACTATACATGACTTCCATGTTTTAAGATTTATATTTAAAATCGTTTTAGAAATGAAATATTTCTACAGAAACTACTTCTATCTTCAGCCTCAACCACAGAAAACACACGCACACAATTCCTTTTTTCTTTATTTAATTTGAATTCAGAGTATTGGCACATATTTTATTAAAAGGGTGTATTTATTGGAAGTACAGAAATTAGTTTCCATTTATTGCACATAATTACGGTACACAGACGATTTTTGGAGGTTGTGTCTACGTGTAACAATGTAACCTAACCTTTTAGATTTTAAAAATTAATTAGATTTAACAAAAATTTCCTTTGTTAGTGTACATTCAAAGGCTGTATTTATTGTATGGATAAAAGGCTGTATATACATTAAAGGCTGTATTTATTCGAATTAAAACCTATCGGTACTTCCAATTTAGAACGTATAACCTAGTAGGCTACGTTATTCGTACATATTTTATTGGAGTTTATTGGTACATATTTTATTAAAAGGGTGTATTTATTGGAAGTACAGAAATTAGTTTCCATTTATCGCACATAATTACGGTACAGAGACGTTTTTGGGAGGTTGTGTCTACGTTTAATTATCTATCTTAGATAGTAGGCTTCGTTATTGGTGCATATTTTATTGGGGTTTATTAGCACATATTTTATTAAAAGGGTGTATTTATTGGAAGTACAGAAATTAGTTTCCATTTACCGCACATAATTACGGTACAGAGACGATTTTGGGAGGTTGTGTCAACGTTTAATTATCTGACTTAACCTTTTAGATTTTTTAAAATTAATTAGACTTAACAAATATTTCCTTACTTAGTGTACATTCAAAGGCTGTATTTATTGTATGGATAAAAGGCTGTATTTATACGAAGTACCGGAATTTTAAAACCTACTTCCAATTTAGAACACAGTACAATCTAACGTAGGCCTATAACCAAACAAGTACATTAAATCCTTTTTTCAACATAATGCAATAAAAAGCAATGTGCAGTTTCTGTTAACACCCAAATGACTAAGTATTAATAATGGGTTAGAGTGGAATTCAATGTTACTATGGTCTAAATTTAAGACAAAAAATAAACATAATCTGTGTTTATCAACACATAAGTTATACATAAGTCAGTTGTTACAAAGATAAACAAAAATATGTCTAAGAGTATAACCAATTATAAGTGAGAGACCCGTTTCTAAAACGGCTTAAGTAGTGCAAAGTTTTTTTCTTGCTTTCATTTGAGCAAACTGGTCAATAACATCTGACTGATAAATTAATACTGTTAGCCAATTCATTTTTAATAGCTAAAATTGCCAAATTATTAAGCCTTTCTTGGTAGGTAGTGCTTCTCTGCCACGTTTTCAGTGAATTCGCTAACCTGCTGAAAGATTTTTCAGGAGATGAAACTGTAACTGGAATAGTACAGAAAAGCCTATAGGCAAGACAGAAGTTTACAAATACAGCTTGAAGGTTTTTGGAGTAGGCTTAGTGGATTCTTTTCTGATTCAAACTCTGTTTTATAAATGTTCTTCAAGTGTAATATTTCTTCAGATAGATCCATTGCCAATTCCTTTTTAAACTTGCTAATGAGAACTTTTACTTTCAATTCTAATTCATAATTTTCCATGTCCGTAAAGTTCAATACTGGTGGAAACAAGTCACGAATTGAACTAATTGCAGTGAATCATGTTTTTATGTTGCCCATTACAAACTCTAATACTGGGTACATGACTGAGGTTTTAAATTTATTTTCTTGATCTTTGTTTACTGAAAAATCACTATTGGATTGATCTGTACTTTTTTTCCACCTTTTGGGAGATTCAGGAGGAACTTTTATTAGTTCTTTTGCAATTAAGTTTGGTTCTTCAATTATGCTGTCTGGGTTATCACGCAACAATTTCAATTCTGTCAGCAAATCTTCTACTAGAGTTATTTCAACATTGAGTGTGATTGCTTTGCTTTGAATAACAACATTTTTTTAGTCAATATATGAAAGCACTTTGAACCAAAAAGATGCCAACATTAAGCTCTTTGTGGAATTGAAATATTTCTTAAGCCCTAATATGATGTTGTAGGCAGAGGGAGTTAGACCAGAAGACATCTCTTCTAAAATATATCCAACAATTTAAGTACTCCTGGGTAGTGCTTAACTATTGGTTTGACAGCTTGGATCCTCTCACTTCATCTTGTTTCAGGGAAGCTCTGCAGTGATAAAGGAATGTGCTTTTTCAAAACTTCCCAACATTTTTCTCTAGGGCTGCTAGAGAAAATGAGTAAAGACTTGCAACATGCCCGAAAAATGTCATCACATCTGCATTGAGTTTTGCAGCATTAACACCCACATGTTTCAAGGAATGCGCCCCACATGGTAAAAATATTATGGATTCATCTTTTCAAGAATTCTACTTCCAATTTAGAACCCAGTACAATCTAACGTATAACCAAACAAGTACATTAAAATCCTTTTTTCAACATAATACAATAAAAAGCAATGTGCAGTTTCTGTTAACACGCAAATGATTAAGTATTAATAATGGGTTAGAGTGGAATTTAATAATTACAAATTTTGTGGACTTGTGAAATTAGTAACACTATGTACTAATGTGTGATTATAATTTAAGATGTGAAGTATATGAAGCCATTACTAGTACCTGTTTATTAGACAACAAATAATAACTATAATTTCCATTAATTTTGTTAATGTTCTTTCTCATTCATTATTTAGTTATATTTTTACTATTAGAAAGGAAAGGTTCTGATGAAATTTCTGTATGTGTTATTTTTGGTCTCTCTCTCTCTCTCTCTCTCTCTCTCTCTCTCTCTCTCTCTCTCTCCTCACTCACTCCTCTCATTTTTATTTATTGAAAAAACATAAAAAATAACACTCCTCTGTATGTGTCCACGTTGCATAAAAATAAAAAAATTAATTCAAGAAATTAAAAAAAAAAATTGTAAACTCTGAAAACATTTGTTCTAATATAGAATTCAAATTAAATAAAGAAAAAAAGGAATTGTGTGTGTGTGTGTTTTCTGGGGTGAGGCTGAAGATAGAAGTACTTTCTGTAGAAATATTTCATTTCTAAAACGATTTTAAATATAAATCTTAAAACATGGAAGTCATGTATAGTTCTCCACATGGATATTTTCATTATTTGCATCAAATAGTATTATTATTTAATACACGTTCTATCCAAATCAAATTATGTGTATACAGTTCTGGAAAAATTAGAAATAAAATTTTTTTGTTTATTTTAAACTGTATTATGTTTGGAAGTATCCCAAAGTAAATTTAACTTTAATCATGTCAATCAAAATAGGCCAGTCGTTTTTTAAGGCTAGGAGAATCCTTGAAATGTTTGGAGCATCACTAGGTCATGATGGATCAAATCATCAAACTTCAGTTTCTGTGAAAAACTGGCAGATTTGAGTAGTCAGTTGATAAAGGATGGTATTGTAAAAGCAACAATTCTTTCAGAATTATTTTATTACCCTGTCAGTCTGCAAATAACTATCACTCCTTTAGATCATCAGCAGATTTAAACTTTTCTTATTTGTGCTAGGAATGTATCATGTAAAACTGCTGGAAGTATGGTATACAAAGTTTATATTATCCTTTTCAAGGTTGATGACCAAAACAAAAAGTACTACTTATAATTCATCATTGTAGCAGTTACACAGCAGTAAACTAAACATCTCTTGGTTAATACGTGTACTCTGGTCAGGTAGCACACAATGAATCATTCAAAACAAGTATAATTCAGTGTCAATATCTAGTGTTTATGTGGCACTGCTACCCATAGTGAATCATTTGTATTGTACATAACAAATAGTATTCTGACTGTACACGTTTTTCATCTGACAAGAATTTTATACTTAGGCAAACTCATTTAATGGTGTAACCTTCTGTAATATGTGCCAAACAAGTATTCATAAAATTAATATTTGTGTCAAATTGTGTTTTATTTATTTCAAACAAAATCTGTTTTGTGGACATAACTTTATGTCCAATACAATTATTATGTTATTTCTTTTTAGTATCCCTTATAGATTTGCGTGATCAAAACTTTGAATACTAAAACTTTTTTTCAGCTGATAACCATGCTTTGTTGAGATTATTAATGAAACGTTTTGCTCATTCAGTGATGTGGCATCTTCAGTGATAAAGTTGAGTCTCATCGTGGTAAAACTACTGAAGACTTCATAGAATTGGAAAATTAATGAAAATAATATTCTTACAACCAGTGACAAGAATTATGAACTTAAAACAGTGGAATGAATTATTGAATACCAGACACTATCAATTGCTAAAACAAACACACTTATATTACAACAGTTCTCTTTATATAATTATCCAGGACCCACTGTATAGCATACAAACAGTAATAAAAAAATCACAATAGTTTACAACACAAATAAACAATTGATGATTTGTCACTTTCATTAAAAACTGCTGTCTAATATCATCCTACATGAATTCACAACCTACTACACCAACTTTCTAAAACTCAGCTGGTAGCAACATCCTAATTATCAGGCTAATGTGAGAAAGTTCCAGATGAATGCCAAGAGTGTGGCTCTAGAATATTCTGCAGTGCTGCTGATTAACAGTATGTGGTCAGCATCACATAGAGTACTACACATTTAAGCTATCTAATTGACTTGGTATTACAATATTAGTAAAATGTGCTTGTTAACCAAATAGTGTGTTGTTACTCCTGAAAATCCCATTTCACTAAGAGCATTTTAGAAGTCTGGGTTATCTTTTATGTTTCACTCCACAAACATGCCTTTAGTTCAGCATTTCTTAACCTATTGGGCATGAGCCACTGTTGGGCCCCGAGAGGGCATTTGGAGGGTTGCAAAGTCAGGTTCGGAAATTTATTTACAGTGTCTTAAAAAGCTACTACATGTAAATAACTAAGATATATCATTTTAACAATTTAAATTCAACCTGTTTTGTACATAGTCTAAACTGTACATTTTTGTTATTCATGCTCTACCATTGCTTTTTACCAGCTCTGATGTTTAACTCTCTATAACCAGATTGAAAGTTGCTTCCCAGAGGGATACAGTGAATTCAATTGGATTCAAGACCCATTCATGTATTTTGAAAGTTCTAACATGTTCTCAGTAAAACTAAATGAGCAATTGTGTGATATCATCTGTGATGCTGGGATTAAAACTAAATTTTTAGTAAATTATTTTGTATAGTTAATGATAACATGAGACATGTCATGGACAACAAAATCCATAAACTTTTAGATTCTGACTTAACAAAGTTCTGGATATCTTTAAGAGATGAATATCCTGAACTTTCGGAGTTGCTCATCCCATTCATCACCTCATTCTTGAGTGAAATGGGATTTTCATCTCAAGCGAAAAGCAAGCACAGAAATAGACTTGACGCACACTCAGATTTATGACTTAATTTAACCACTCTTGAATCCAACATACCCCAGCTTTTGCAGAAAAAGCAGCCCCAACTGTCACATTAGTAACTAATGATTAGTTAGGCAAGTAAAAACTCTTTTGTTTTTAACTTCAGCATGTGTTTATTAGAGCAAATTTTTCTTTTGAATTACATATTTGCTTTTCTATAATTAAGTGTATATATAATTCGTTTAAGCATAAAAGAAGGCTTAAAGTTCTCAGTGTTACCAAAAATATGATTATAAAGTGGGTGCACACCCCTACAAGTAGTTCTGCCATGCACACCCCTACAAGTCTAATTAATTTTAAAAATCTAAAAGGTTAAGTTAGATAATTAAACGTAGACACAACCTCCCAAAATCGTCTCTGTACCGTAATTATGTGCGATAAATGGAAACAAATTTCTGTACTTCCAATAAATACACCCTTTTAATAAAATATGTGCCAATAAACCCCAATAAAATATGCAAATAGGTTATAGGTTGTAATAAAAATCTGTTTGTGGGGTTGTAAAAATTTGTTTTTAGTGTTGTTTAGTGTTAATTGTGTCAAAATGTAACTTCTCTTATCATTTACGGGTAAACCGTATTTCGCTCTGCTGCATTCAAATGTTGCCGCCTCGCCACCTGATTGGCGCACGGCTTTCTGCAGTGTTGACTCGGCTAGCGTTTTGCTTTAGCGCTTTCACTTCAATAATTCTTAGTTGTTATTATAAATTAACTGAATCAAACATACAGAATTGCAGATTGAGAACATTTATTAACTCTTTGGAAGATTTCAATTACTTCATGAACATCACATTCGTTTTCTGCACCGGCTATTACAATTGTTCGGTTGGTACTTGCTCAGTTTGTATACAAAGCGTCTTTAACGTTAGTTTACAGTTATATATGGTTTTTCTCATGGGTGTTAAAAAGTCCTTTCGGCTACAGAAATATATACTTACGGCTAACACACACAAAGTTATAACAATTCTTAATCCTAGTTACATAAACAAATTAATATCTCATTATAATTAAGTAATTACCAATGAAAACTTGTAAAGAAATTTTGTGTTAGTTTTCGTTTGTCAATTTTATTTATCAAAAGGTTCGTCAATTATTTATTATATTTTACTTTTAATAATTGCTAATCGATTAAAGTTTAAATAGTGAATTTAACAAAGCATTTATTTCTGAATCGGAATACTGATCAGTGAAGTGAAATAGTTATTTATTAATTCTGACCAAAAAATTGTGAATTCGATTATGGGATAATGTTTATACTCATCGGTTTTCCTGCTGAAGATCCTGAGGTCGTCTTCTTCTTCCGGATTACTTCTGGGATGTCGTCTTCTTATATTTTCCAGAAGTTTATTCCTCTCGTCTCGATGATTTTCCTCGCTGACTCCGGCCTCGCATTCCTTCAGTTATCGTCCGTCTTCTTCTATTAAGATGTTCCAATGATTCTCATTTGGTGTCCGTTGTCATCTCTCTTCTTCACTGCGTCTTCCCGTCGTCTTCAGATAATTATGGTTTGTTAATAATTTTTTATTAAACAAAATTTTGTTCAGGATTCCCTGGACTATTGTTGTTATCTCCGTCTAGTTTAAATTAATTTCAAATTTACTTTAATAATAAAATTTTAGTGCAAGAGCTGCTCGATCCACCCTCGGCGTTGGTCAATAATACAGTACTCAAAATCTAACGGTTTTTTGGCAATAAAATTCTTGTTGCTATGGTTACCTAATAAATTATGCTAATTTTCATTGGTTATTAACTTAAGTCATTGTTATGTTTTAACGTCTTTTTTAGTCTAATTTTACCAAAATATCTTCAAATGAAGATTTCTATTTTATACTAATAGCTAGAGTTATTACATGAGTACCATTCTTCCTAATTTTTCATGATGATCATTTTGATATCCCTCATGCCCATTTTTGAATAGCTAATTACATTTTTACTATTTTCCATATTTATAATTTACATATATTTTATTCAAAATTAGTTGTTATTCATATATCTTGGTACTAGGAATACTCACTTAATCGGTTTAACCATTTGGTATATTCTGCCTTAACTTTGGATTATTATTTGTTCTCAGAACTACTAAATTTATATTCAACAGTTGGCCTAGAGCCTAGGTTTTATTCTACTCCCATCTAACATTTCTTAATAACATATCTGGTAATTCTAATACAATTTTATAAACAAAAAACAATAAACAATATAAACAATAAACATCAGTATTCCTAACTCTAATTCTTATTATAAAAAGATTCCTTGTCAGGTTCTAGCCTGAAATAACTTTTAACTACCTTTTCTTTTTTCTACTATTATCTTGCTTATCCTATAATTTACTACAATAACAAAACTCTTACAATACTACTGATAAACTGTTCCTTACATGATATGTCTTATATACTAATCCCTTCACTTAAATACAGTGTCTATCCTTCATATTTTACTACTCATTCTAATAACTTAATTCTTACCTTATTATATAGTTCTGACATCCTATTACCTAAATTTATAATATCACAATCAGTTTAATCTTACTTACTAATGTACATTTTATCAAAAATTGTTTAGCTGTTTATTACAGTCTGCTTATAAAATATTTTATTCTACACTCCCACTGCACTTTTCCTTTCATAGAAGGTTTCTTTATTTATTATCACTCTCACTTTGTTCCATTATATGCTATACCTAGCACTTCACCACTTATTTAATTTTACACACATTTTTAACTTACTCGCTTGTTTATTCACACGATTTGTCTGATTATTTTATATCACTGTGTGATTATGGTCATGAATAACTAATTTACTTCCAAATCACTCTGATCACTTTTAGTTATTACTTAAATATTGCTTTTGTTTGGCTCAAAGCATCGTTTATTGGCTTTGGCTATTATCATTACTATTAGTTTGGGGTATGGTTAGTTTCTAGCTCCCTACCTTATATTATAAGTACATTCTTTTATCAACAAGATATATGTTACATTATTACTTTCCATTAATTTTATTATCCTAGGTAAATCTCATATACTACAATTATCAGTTCATTATTTTAATTCAATATACTGGTCATTATTTGGGATTATTTGACTGCACTTAGGTCTCGGCTGCTTCTTCATTATCTCTTGGTTCCTTTGGTATTTATCCGATCTACTGTGTCAGGTCATTGTCAGTTTAATAGTCACTTGTCATTTGGGTTACTGGGTTATTGGTCTCTAAGTTTATAAGTTTTTTGCCTCTTATTCTTATCTTCAGCTTTTTATATTATAATTAAATACAATTGGATCTCCACTACCGTATGTCATGTTACAAGGTCTACGTTCTAAATTGGAACTAGGTTTTAATTCCGGTACTTCGAATAAATACAGCCTTTAATGTTATGTACAGCAGCCTTGTATGCATACAATTATTTAATGTACACTAACATAGGAAATTTTTGTTAAATCTAATTAATTTTAAAAATCTAAAAGGTTAAGTTGCATTGTTAAACATAGACACAACCTCCAAAAATCGTCTGTGTACCGTAATTATGTGTGATAAATGGAAAATAATTTCTGTACTTCCAGTAAATACACCCTTTTATTGTATACTAACAAAGTAAATTTTATTTGTTACATTGTCGTACATAACCTCCATAACCTGGCATTAGTTACTTGTGAAGAAAACAGTTCTAGTACACATAGAACACGGAAAGAAAATACAAACGCGGAGGCGAAAGTTGCTTTGGCCGCCTTCACTAAATCCTGCGGCCAAAGACAACTTCCGTCTCCACGTTTGTATTTTTTTTCCGTGTTCGATGTGTACTAGAACTGTTTTCTTCACAAGTAACTAATGCCAGGTTATGGAGGTTATGTGGACAATGTAACTTAAATAAAATTTACTTTGTTAGTGTACAATAAAAGGGTGTATTTACTGGAAGTACAGAAATAATTTTCCATTTATCGCACATAATTACGGTACACAGACGATTTTTGGAGGTTGTGTCTACGTTTAAAAATGCAACTTAACCTTTTAGATTTTTAAAATTAATTAGATTTAACAAAAATTTCCTTTGTTAGTGTACATTAAATTATTGTATGCATACAAGGCTGCTGTACATAACATTAAAGGCTGTATTTATTCGAAGTACCGGAATTAAAACCTAGTTCCAATTTAGAACGTAGACCTATAACCTATTTGCATATTTTATTGGGTTTATTGGCACATATTTTATTAAAAGGGTGTATTTATTGGAAGTACAGAAATTATTTTCCATTTATCGCACATAATTACGGTACACAGACGATTTTTGGAGGTTGTGTCTACGTTTAACAATGCAACTTAACCTTTTAGATTTTTAAAATTATCTAGATTTAACAAAAATTTCCTTTGTTAGTGTACATTCAAAGGCTGTATTTATTGTATGGATAAAAGGCTGTATATACATTAAAGGCTGTATTTATTCGAATTAAAACCTATCGGTACTTCCAATTTAGAACGTATAACCTAGTAAGCTACGTTATTCGTACATACAGTATTTTATTGGTACATATTTTATTAAAAGGGTGTATTTATTGGAAGTACAGAAATTAGTTTCCATTTATCGCACATAATTACGGTACAGAGACGATTTTGGGAGGTTGTGTCTACGTTTAATTATCTAACTTAACCTTTTAGATTTTTAAAATTAATTAGACTTGTAGGGGTGTGCATGGCAGAACTACTTGTGCACCCACTTTATAATCATATTTTTGGTAACACTGACAACTTTAAGCCTTCTTTTATGCTTAAACAAATTATATATACACTTAATTATAGAAAAGCAAAAAGCAAATATGTAATTCAAAAGACTAATTTGCTCTAATAAACACATGCTGAAGTTAAAAACAAAAGTACACATCGAACACGGAAAAAAATGCAAACGTGGAGACGGAAGTTTCTTTGGCCGCAGGAAACAGTGAAAGACCCCAATTTTGTTTAGCTTACGATGGTACGGCAAAGTCAAACTTCCGTCTCCTCGTTTGTACTTACTTTCCGTCTCCAGATTTCTACTGGATCTGTATTATTCACAAGTAACTAATGGCAGGTTATGGAGGTTATATACAACAATGTAACTTAAATAAAAATTACTTTGTTAGTGTACATTAAAAGGGTGTATTTATTGGAAGTACAGAAATTAGTTTCCATTTATCGCACATAATTACGGTACAGAGACGATTTTTGGAGGTTGTGTCTACGTTTAACAATCTAACTTAACCTTTTAGATTTTTAAAATTGATTAGACTTAACAAACATTTCCTTAGTTAGTGTACATTCAAAGGCTGTATTTATTGTATGGATAAAAGGCTGTATATAACATTAAAGGCTGTATTTATTTGAAGTACCAGAATTAAAATGTATTTCCAATTTAGAACGTAGGCTATAACCTAGTACGTTATTGCTACATATTTTATTGGGGTCTATTGGTAAATATTTTATTAAAAGACTGTATTTACTGGAAGTACAGAAATTAGTTTTCATTTATGGCACATAATTATGGTACAGAGATGATTTTTGGAGGTTGTGTCTACGTTTAACAATGTAACTTAACCTTTTAGATTTTTAAAATTAATTAGATTTAACGAACATTTTCTTAGTTAGTGTACATTCAAAGGCTGTAGTCATTGTATGGATAAAAGTCTGTATATAACATTAAAGGCTGTATTTATTCGAAGATCATTATTAGAACGTAGACTATAACATAGTACAATCTAACGTATAACCAAACAAGTACATTAAAATCCTTTTTTAAATATAATGCAATAAAAAGCAGTGTGCAGTTTCTGTTAACACGCAAATGATTAAGTATTTACCTTAATGGTAATGGGTTACAGTGGAATTTATAAGTTACTACTGTCTTAATTAATGCAAATAAAATTGGAGAATCTCGTAAACATATTAAAGAATGCTTGTATATTACACACAAAATTATTATAATACGGACCTTTGTTAATGAATAGAAACAAATAGGACTCTATATTTTAGTATGTACCAATAAAATTCACCTTTTTTCAAGTACAGTATCTCTTGTTTTTTCATACTCTTAAAAAAAAGGCCATTAAGAACATACATTATGAGAAAACATGATTACAAATCATAACCTGCCATTAGTTACTTGTGAAGAAAACATATGTAACATTTCCAAACAAGAAATCTTCAATTCTCTCCCTATTTGTTTTATAAAAACTGGAGTTTCTAGTGCAGGTGTTTAAGTCCACTAACTACTTAATTTAATATACATAATTGTTCCTGATCTTGTTGGGTACGGTAACATTATAGTAATACATCTGCTTTCTACTCATATGTGCAAACAACGTTTTTAATGTACGGTCCTAAACATCTTTAAAATTTAGAAAAGTCTAATGAGCAATTTGACCTAACCTGAATATCTAAGAATATCTTATTAGGTAATTTAGCTTTATTTATACATTTAATGCATCTTAATTAGTACATTAACAGCACTGCTCTGTCTTACAGTAACAATACATTACACTAACTCTAAAGAATTTCTTGTTTTCAGTTTAAAAAAATTGAAATTGTGTATTTGTTTTCTTTTCCATTCACTTTTTATGGAAATGTGCTTTACATTAATATGTGTGCCCTTACTATATTACGGTCCTAAACATCTTTATCAACACTTTATATCTTTAAAATTTAGACAAAGTCTAATGAGCAATTTGGCTTAACCTGAATTTAAGGCTCACACCTGCTGCCAGGCTTAGTTCTATAACATAATCAGGAAGAAAGGAATCAGCTCGAACCTGCAACCACTGTGGAAAGGCTTGTAGGCCTACACCATCACCAAGAAGATTAATGATGTCATCTACGAATAACTCATTATGCCATTTAGCTTTATTTATACATTTAATGCATCTTAATTAGTACACTAACAGCACTGCTCTGTCTTACAGTAACACAGTACATTACACTAACTCTAAAGAATTTCTTGTTTTCAGTTTTAAAATGTTGAAATTGTGTATTTATTTTCTTCTCCATTCACTTTTTGTGAAATGACCTATATTAATATGTGTACACTTACTATATTGAAATCCAATGTTCACTATCCAATAGTTAAAAATTTTGTGGAATTGTGAAATTAGTAACACTATGTACTAATGTGTGATTATCAGTTCAATTTCTGAATTCCTTTGATTCATTAATAAATTTTACTAATTTGTTTCTTTATGTTGTAATGGGTCTAAATTTATTTAAACATATTGTGTAATTTCATAAATTCTACAACATGTAAAGATGAGGCCCCTTCGAGGTGACATGAGAGCCAGTAAATATGAGTCAGTAAATTTCAATGGCCTTATATGGTTATGTGGTTATAACGAAAATCTATTTATAGCCAGTGACCAACACATCAAGTATTTGTTGATGAAAAACAACTCGCAGCGAGGTTGAAGAGGTGAAACTCAACCCAACGGAACGTTATAATAATGAGGACGAGACGTACGGCGGGGAGCAGGGTGAAGCAGTTTTGAGATGCACCAAACGGAAAATATGTAACAGTGAACACCAGTCGGCAAACAAAATCTAAACAAAGCGGATGTGGGCAGTTCCGCTCACCGCCGGCTGCTAACCTTTTTCACCCGCATACAACAGAAAATGTGAATTTATATATATATTTCAAAATACAATGTGAAATTCTAACTAATATTTCAAATCATCATAATGATAATCAGTGACTAATTGCAGTAAAGTGACAGTTTCGACCATAAAAACGTTAAAAGTGAAAACAACAAACAGTGCACGCCACAAGGATGAAACCTACGCATCATTAAAGGAAAGTAAATATAATTAAATACTGGCATTTTTAAATTGAGCTCAATAAAAAGAAATGTAGAAGAGTGAAAGTGTGCGTGATTGAGTGAATGAAAAATATAGGCCTAACAAGAAGTGTTGAGTTGCGTAATTTGATATACGTAGTAGTATTTTGATGTTGTAGTTTATTAATAATCAGTTTTACGCTTTAAGGCGGAATAAGTGTGTTCATGATCTTTTCTGTGTTCTCAAAGAAAAATAAATAATGTTATATTTTAATTGATTTGCGTATTGTTATTTGTATTTGCACACCGTTCTCTGCCTGAGTACACTAAACGATTTCCTGGACCAAACATTACAGATAATCATATTAATTTTAATAAACAATTACAGAGTAACATTGCAATGTCTATTGAATGATTTCTTATTAGTTTTTAATCTTTGTGTTTTCATTATTCATTTGTAAATTCTTGGATTTTGTTGTCCATGACATGTCATTAAAACACACAGAGGACTGATCCTCTGTTGCAAGATCACAAGTATGTTTCAAGACCATTTGCAGGTCAGGTATTGTTCTGTCTGTTCACTTTCTGAAAGTGGTTGAGAAGCAAGGGGGGGATGTCTCGATCAAAACACACACACAATTCCTTTTTTTTCTTTATTTAATTTGAATTCAGTATTAGAACAAATGTTCTCAGAGTTTACAAGTTTTTTTTTTATTTCTTGGATTAATTTTTTTTTATTTTATGCAATGTGGATGCATACAGGGGAGTGTCTGTTTTTTATGTTTTTTCAATAAATAAAAATGAGAGGATGGAGAGGGGGGAGAGAGAGAGACCAAAAATGACACGTACAGAAATTTCATCAGAACTTTTCCTTGGGATACTTCCAAACATAATACAGTTTACAAAATTTTATGCCTATCTAATTTTTCCAGAACTATATACACATAGCAAAAATGGAATTTCTACAAAGTTTACATTAAAAGAAAATGATGACAGTACTGTTAGCTTTTAACAAATATTGACAAGTTTGCCCAATACAGAAATGAAGGAAATTGACAGACAAATTGTCTACGAGTTCCCTGGAAGTGTTTGAACTATGATAAACTTTTATTCTATCATTTACTTGTTACATTATGTAACAGAACAACATTTCTTTATTATTTATTTATGATTTTTAATATACATAGTATTTGAATTAACTTGTTTCCATTTATTTTCCATATAGACAAAGACAGGGTAATTGTAAACATGCAGTTAGGATTATAAACACATGAAATAGTACAATGTCAACTAGTTTACAGTTGTCACTATTTTTGTTTCAATATTTCAAAGGATAAAGAAAACACTTGTTTACAATTACCTCTAAGATGTCAAGGGTAATTGTAAATTGAATTTTAGAGCTGTATTTATTATTTATATTGTTACGACACAAATAAGCCAAATCCCGTACCAGTGATAAAAAAGATAATTCTTAACATAAAAATACTTCATATAAAATAAAATGTTTAAAAAATGTATAAAATATTAATATTATGACACGACGAACGACGATATTACCCAACCCAAGTGATTGACCCAACAACATAAACACAAAGAAGGGAACCACGAACCATACTCAAGAAAAAATGTGATGGACCAAACAATTATGAACTAACAAAGGAAGATATGAACCCAGAACTAAAGAAGAATCAAAGGAAGAGAACAGATCCCTACGATTAAAACAGAAATCAAACCAGATGAGAAGAGGAGAACCGAACCAAGATGAAGACTATTGAAGAAGATGAAGAATGAAGAGGAGACGGGTTAAACCCAAGGGGAAACTAACACACATATAAAAGGGGAAAAATAGTATACTCAAGGATAGAATACTGTAAATAAACCCCAAATAATTATTTATTGATGAAACAAATATTATTGTTATAATTGAATTAACTTATATACCCATTTTAAAGACAATACGATTGTAAAGTAACGTAGTGTAGAAAAAGTACACTAACACAGTTAGAAAGGGTAGATTTAACAAAAAATAACTAACCTAATATTATTAATAATAAATATTATGCTTTAAAGAAATAGTGAGAAATAATAGGAGAAAGTATAGGGATTACCCATTAAATAACACTCAATACAAACAGTGAACCAAAGTGAAGTGCAATAGTGAAAGTGTAAGTACCCTAAAAATAGTGAAAGTGTATGTTAAGAAATAAAAATGTAATGATAGGTAAGAAAACACTTTATAAAACATTGATAAACAATCAATGGTTGGAGTGATCTTGTACACATTTATATAATTAAAAATAATATTTCAAATAAATATAAAAGAAGCATGTAATGTTATTCAGGGAGAAAGCCAAGACAAAAACAGTTTGTATTAACATGGTATGGAGGAGATAGTAGAACAGAAATAAAGTTTTGTTTTTTAAAATTAAGACTACAATGAATAAAACACCCCATGTTGAAAGGGGAATTAACGTTCATAATTTTGCAAGACGTGATGATGTTTATCACTCTAGGAAGTAACAAAAGAAAGGAATTAATATTAGAACTAACAATAACTAGTAACTTATAAAGAATAGTTTGATTCAATGTTATGAAGAGGATATGGCTGAAGGGAAACTGCAGTCCATAAGCCTAATTATTATATATTAAAAAATGTGTAATGAAAATGTATGTTGAATAGTAGTTAAAACACAAACAAATATGATAAATATGATAACTAAGTGAAGCCCATCAGGCTGAATTCAAAATGTAATTTAAAATAAATACACCAAAAAACCATCATGGCTAATCTTGGCTATGAAAAAATCTAACTGTCAGAGACACTTAAATGTAAATTGTAACAATTTCGCAAGAAACTTTACTAATCTAAGACCAGTAAATGGCCAGTAATTATATGTCAATCATTTTAAAACAGAAATGTTATTATAAAAGTTTAATTTAAGAAAGATATGTAATTTATCAAATGTCAAATATTTAGACTAAAGTTAATGTACAACAGAATATGACCTTATGAGGTATCATTGTAAACTTTGAAAGGAAAGGAAGATAATAGTGATATCATTTATTACCCCAAAGGAACTATAAAGGAATAAAACCATTAGGAAAATACTTAATAAATTTGAATAAAAATTCAAATCTCTTAACAATGCTTTTGAAAGAGTATTTAACCAATCCCAGGATTGCTGTTACCATAGTAACGAGCCGTTGAAGGCTAGTTTTCCATTAAATATATGAGACTTGAAAAAACGACGCGTGGGTAAGCGGCACGCAAAATTGGAATGATTGAAATTTTAATTTAAATAGTTACGAAAAGTTTCGGAAGTTAACCAAGATGACCAAAGACGAATAGATGTCGACCTACCAAGAATTAACGATGTCCTGGAACCAAATTGAATAAATTAATTAACAAAAACCCAAGACAAGATTGAAAAAGATGTTCGAAGCTTAAATCCAGCCCAAATTTGAAGAATATCCACTACCCTAGATGACCACACATCAACGCTATCTGAACTGATAAGTATCGAATAAATTCCTTAATCCCAAAAAACCAAATTACCTTAAATATTTTCCAAATGATAAAATTTCTCACTATTGAACAAGTATTATTTTCTTTCAAAGGTGTTAATGCATAATTTACTTACATAAAAACATTTTATTAATCAAAATATAACCTCGCTTAAGAGTGCCATTTTGTAACAAAAATACGACACTACCGAACAATTTGTAAAAACACATTATACTTTCTAAGTACGTATAAGGTATGGTAGTGTACTTTTTTAATGTAACCAATGTTTATGTCTTATTTCATAATCCAAAGAACCCCAGATTTTAAACATAGAAATATATTGTACGTAACTGTAGCCATCTCGGCAACGGAAAGTGTTGTAAAATCAATTTTGCCAACTCTGAGATATTTGTGTTTCATGTTATAAACCGGAGCTATTGATTATCAAAACATTTATAATTCATTTGTCATATTAATTAATGATCAAATTTGTATTAAAATCACAGTACCGAGTATTACTATCTTTTTATTTCATAGGACGTTGTAGAGTATATGTGTGTTAGCAAGTTTTATTCAATAACCAACTAGCGCTCATCACGAGTGGTCGAGACGGCAACCTGTATAGCAGCGGGAACCATTCGAACGCTCCAGCTGTCCATGCTAATAACACGTATCATCTTATAATTTAACTATTTTAATTGTTTTAATAGAAACAATTTGGCGCCACCCGGGATTCGCAACCCCTATGAATTAACAGGTAGGTTGCACTGGTAATTTTGACAACGCTACAGACTCCAGTAGTGACGTCGATTTATGTAACAACCGGTGTGAGGCAAACACACAACATTCACACTAATACACAAAATAAACAAGTGTGACACATTTTAACAGGCACGACCTCAGTTAATTGTTACATATTGACGAACCCAACGCGGGGCTTTAAGAATAAAGGAAGTACCTCAGCTAATTGTTACAATATTTAAACAATTTTTTGTACGCAACATAATAACAAAGGTTGAAATAACTATTATTTGCAAATACAACTATTTCATTAATGACTCGGAACGCAAAGTTTTTTATGAGTAAAAACATAAAGTTTTACCTTATAACCTGAACTGGTTTTCACTTATAAAAAGCTACTTTAAAATTATTTGCATTATTATTATTTGCAGTTATTTCAATTTTAAAACCTATACACAATTTTTAATCAATCAAAATGTTTCAATCCATTTTTCGTTTACAATTACCCCACCTAACCACAAATGTATGGTGTGTCTCTGTCTTCAGTTAGCACTTTTAATGTTAATTGCTATGAAAATACATTGAAATAACGTGTATGAAAAAGAAACGTTAATTTTAGTAGACTTTAAAAGACTTAATACAGAGAGTCTTTAAATTTGTTTTAAAGAGTTTTTTTCCTAAAGCTCTTGAATTTTGCTTAGAATAGCCAAAGACCCAATAAATTCTGTTTTTACAGTTCTGTATTTAATTTGAATTCAGTATTAGACGGTAAACCCGCCTCTGATGTACACACTTATAAAAGTGTGTGTGCCATGGAATGACATCTTTTTTTCCATGATCATTAATTTTAAAGGCTATACTACATGTCTGTTAAACACCTGTTGTATTTTACATAAATCGTTTAATATATATTCATCAAATAAATTGATAGGTAAAAAGTGATAAGTAAAAGGATGATTATGCCAAAAAATGTGTATATAATGTATTTTTATTTATTATGTTAGGGTAATATTAGTGGAATGATAATATTCTACCACTACTGTATTACAGTATACAAATGTAGTGAAATATCTTAGCACAATACTATGTAATAAATTTGGATAAAAGGCTCATTTCAAATAGAAAGTAAAACTGGTGTGATCATACATAACAAATTTGTATTAGTTTTTTGAGAATTAATTCCTATCAAACTGCAATAAGCATATTTTCAAACCTTTATGGATATTTGTCATGTAATTTACAGATTGCACCAAAAGAAACAATTAAAATATATCTTTTCAATTAAACAAAAATTGGTCTTGTAATATGAGTCGGTAATACAGTAGGAACTAATCAGTTAATTGCTATTACAAAATGCCTTATTCCTTATTCATGATGATCAGATTTTCTTGGACTTCGTTGTCCATGACGTGTCCGTTACTTAACTAAATACCACTATTACATTAACGACTTGGAACACTAGGTTTTTTATAAGTAAAAGCAGAATTCCGTCGCCCACAACAAGACGGACAGCGCTACCAGCGGCAGCCTCTGAAGAAGCCTTTTAAAGGAGAAAACTGGTTCAGGCTGTAAGGTAAAACTTTATGCTTTTACTTATAAAAAACCTAGTGTTCCGAGTCGTTAATGTAATAGTGGTATTTAGATCAGATTTTGCTATACGCCTGCATAAATAAAAATTATTAAAATGCTCAACTCTCAACACAAAGTATTTAAACTATTTAACATGAAAAGTTCATCATGTCACATATTCTAGTAACAAGGTAAGTTTTTGGAATAGTGTTTTAGCTGAATTTATACACTAGGAGGACACTCAGCATTTAGTTTGTGTGTGTAACTCTGGTTAATCAAAGAGAATTATTTGTGTAAATTCAAATTTAGTAATACAAATCTACTACCATAAAGGCCTGGAATGCTATGCATTAAAGAATTTTAACTAACTTCATATAGGGAAAACTGGTTTACATACATTATTTCTGAATTTAATAATCCTGAAATGTAATCAGTACTTATATCAAGTTAAGTGCAATAATTAAATAGATTCTTCAACTTGGACGTTGCAAACTTTAGGTGCTAAGCCTTTACTTTATATTTAATTTAACATCAATTTATGTTCGGCAACGTTAAAAATAACATGTTATGGCCTCTGAGAAAGTACACAGTGAGTGGAAGCTGGCTTAAATGAAGGTAACCATTTTATCTAATAATTAGTGTCCCATGTTAGAAAACATGTGCAATACATATTATAAAAAGAAGGATATTGTTTTTACTTCCATGTTCCATAAGGAAATGGATGGAAAAAAATCGTGTTCGAGATAAGGGCTGATTCTGATTGTACTACCCTCAAAACATGAAGAAATGTCATTTTTTGAAAGATGCCTGTGTGTGTGTGTGTGTGTGTGTGTGTGTGTGTGTGTGTGTGTGTGTGTGTGTGTGTGTGTGTAGAATTTTGTCTATGGCAAACGATACCTGCCGGAAATTCAAATAATTTTTTGCATATTGTAGAGGATTCAAGGTCTGTTGATTTAGGTGAAGATCGGATAAGGAGAAGGGGTAGTTTACCTGCAACGTTTTATGTTTTAACAAGAGTAAAGTACTTAATTTTGATAAATAAATTATCCAGAAAAGAAGGACATAATAATTCACTGTAGAAAGGTAGATGAAATATCTATAAATGAAAAGGGGTAGGGGGAAGTTGAAGGGGGAGGGGATTATTTTCTATAAATGAAAATGATAGGTGAAGGGGAGGGGATAATTTTTTATATGTGTACTATGTTATCGGCAACAAAGAAGTAGTTTGTTGATAAAATTCCTTCACAGGCTGTTTAGCCGTGGTCCAATGTTTTCTGCAAAACCAGACGTTTCGGAAGTGTCATCGACTGCCATCATCAGTGAAACTCAAGTGCACTAACGTGAGGTGGTATATGTTAGTGACCACAATTCTGTGGTTGAGGCTGAAGATAGAAGTAGTTTCTGTAGAAATATTTCATTTCTAAAATGATTTTAAATATAAATCTTAAAATATGGAAGTCATGTATGGTTCTCCATACCGATATTTTAATTATTTGCATCAAATAGTATTATTGTTTAATAAATGTTCTATCCAGATCAAATTATGTGTATGGAGTTCTGGAAAAATTAGACAGGCATAAAGTTTTGTTTGTTTATTGTAAACTGTATTATGTTTGGAAGTATCTCAAAGTAAATTTAACATTAGTCATATCACTCAATGACGCCAGTCCAATTTTTTAAGGCTAGGAGAATCCTTGAAATGTTTGGACCATCACTAGGTCAAGATGGATAAAATCATCAAACTTCAGTTTGCTGTGAAAAACTGGCAGATTTGAGTAGTCACTTGATAAAGGATGGTGTAAAAGCAACAATTCTTACAGAATTATTATTATGGCCAGTCTGCAAATAACTATCACTCGTTTAGACCTTCAGCAGACTTAAACTTTTCTTATTCGTGTTTGCAATATATCATGTAAAACTGCTAGAAGTATGGAATACAAAGACAAGTCGAGCATTGTATATTTTAAGGTTAGGTACACTTTACAAAACCTTTTCATCAGATGTTCAAAAGAGCAAGCGTGAATTTTTTTTTTATACGTCCCTTAGTAAGGTTTCTCAGCAACAGTTACTGGATGTCAAAGTTTGCTTCTAGGCTATGTTTTATAAAGTAGTGGAACTTGCTACTTGAACACAATACACTTGCACACATCATTCCAGAAGTCTGTTCTAAAAACAATTATAATCAATCTGCTGTTTTAACAGTACTAATAATGCACCATGGCAAAATTTAAACCATTTTTGTTGGTCTGAACATTTGTTTCAAGCTGAGTATACCAAATATGTTTGTAATAGGTTTATAATTTAAGATGTGAAGTATATGAAGCCATTACTAGTACCTGTTTGTTAGACAAGAAATTATAACTTTAATTTCCATTCATTTTGTTAATGTTCTTTGCCATTCATTATTTCGTTATTTTTTTTTCTATCAGGAAAAGTTCTGATGAAATTTCTGTAAGTGTCATTTTTGGTCTCTCCCTGTCGCTCCCCTCTCATTTTTATTTATTGAAAAAACAAAAACTGACACTCCTCTGTATGTGTCCACATTGCATCAAATTAAAAAAAATTAATCCAAGAAATTAAAAAAGAAAAACTTGTAAACTCTGAAAACATTTGTTCTAATACAGAATTCAAATTAAATAAAGAAAAAAAGGAATTGTGTGCGTGCTAGTGTGTGTGTGTATGTGTGTGTGTGTGTGTGTGTGTGTGTGTGTGTGTGTGTGTGTGTGTGTGTGTGTGTGTGTGTGTGTGTGTGTGTTTTAATGGAGACATCTGCCCCTTGCTTCTCAACCACTTTCAGAAAGTGAACATACAGAATAATACCTGACCTGCAAATGGTCTTGAAACATACTTGTGATCTTGCAAAAGAGGAGCAGTCCTCTGTGTGTTTTAATGATAATTAGTTAACCAATGGACATGTCATGGACAACAAACTCCAAGAATTTACAACTGAATAATGGAAACGCAAATATTAAAAACTAATAAGAAATCGTTCAATAGACATAAAGAAACAAATTAGTAAAATGTATTAATGAATCAAAGGAATTCAGAAATTCAACTGATAATCACACATTAGTACATAGTGTCACTAATTTCACAATTCGAAAAAATTTTTAACTATTGGATAGTGAACATTGGATTTCAATATAGTAAGCGTACACATATTAATGTAGGTTGTTTCACAAAAAGTGAATGGAAAAGAAAAGAATGCACAATTTCAACTTTTTTAAACTGTAAACAAGAAATTCTTTAGAGTTAGTGTAGTGTACTGTGTTACTGTAAGACAGAGCAGTGCTGTTAGTGTACTAATTAAGATGCATTAAATGTATAAATGAAGCTAAATGGCATAATCAGTTATTCGTAGATGACATCATTAATCTTCTTGCTGATGGTGTAGGTCTACAAGCCTTTCCACAGTGGTTGCAGGTTCGAGCTGATTCCTTTCTTCCTGATTATGTTATAGAACTAAGCCTGGCAGCAGGTGTGAGCCCCGAAGAAATTGCAACCAGGGTGTACAGAGTCTTCATCTTTGTATTTGCCAAAATAAAGTTATTCTGAGACAGGTCATGGAAATTCAGGTTAAGCCAAATAGCTCATTACACTTTGTCTAACTTTTAAAGATATAAAGTATTGATAAAGATGTTTAGGACCATAATACAGTAAGGGTACACATATTAATGTAAAGCATGTTTCTATAAAAAGTGAATGGAAAAGAAAAGAAATACACAATTTCAACTTTCTTAAACTGAAAACAAGAAATTCTGTTGAGTTAGTGCAACGTGTTGTGTCACTGTAAGACAGAGCAGTGCTGTTAATGTACTAAATAAGATCCATTAAATATATAAATAAAGCTAAGTGGCTTAATAAGATATTCTTAGATGTAGTAATACAGGTTAGGTCAAATTGGTCATTAGACTTTGTCTAAATTGTAAAGATGTTTAGCACCGTACATTAAAAACATTGTTTGCACATATGAGTAGGAAGCAGATATATTAATACTGTATAATGTTACCCAACAAGATCAGGAACAATTATGTATACTAAATTAAGTAGTTAGTGGATTTAAACACCTTCAGTAGAAACTCCAGTTTTTATAAAACAAATAGGGGGAGAATTGAAGATTTCTTGTTTGGAAATGTTATATCTGTTTTCTTCAGAAGTAACTAAAATGCTGTTAATGGCCTTTTTTTAAGAGCATGAAAAAACAATAGATACTGTTCTTGAAAAAAGGTGAATTTTATTGGTACATACTAAAGTATAGAGTCCTATTTGTTTTTATTCATTAACAAAGGTCCATACTGTAATAATTTTGTGTGTAATATACAAGCATTCTTTTATATGTTTTTAAGAGATTCTCCAATTTTATTTCCATTAATTTAGACCGTAGTAACATTAAATTCCACTGTAACCCATTATTAATACTTAATCATTTGCATGTTAACAGAAACTGCACACTGCTTTTTATTGCATTATGTTGAAAAAAGGATTTTAATGTACTTGTTTGGTTATACGTTAGATTTTACTAGGATATATTCTAATAGTGATCTTCGAATAAATACAGCCTTTTATCCATACAATAAGTACAGCCTTTGAATATACACTAAATAAGGAAATGTTTGTTAAGTCTAATTAATTTTAAAAATCTAAAAGGTTAAGTTAGATTGTTAAACGTAGACACAACCTCCAAAAGTCGTCTCTGTACCGTAATTATGTGTGATAAATGGAAACTAATTTCTGTACTTCCAGTAAATACAGCCTTTTAATAAAATATGTACCAGTAACGTACTAGGTCATATGTTCTAAATTGAAGTAGGTTTTAATTCCGGTACTTCGAATAAATACAGCCTTTAATGTTATATACAGCATTTTATCCATACAATAAATACAGCCTTTGAATGTACACTAACTAAGGAAATGTTTGTTAAGTCTTAATTAATTTTAAATACGACCATTCCCCCTCGCAAGGTAATGGCAACCCAGCGAGAGGTATCCTGCCTAGTAGAAACCCTCAAAAAAAAAAAAAAATTACCGTTCGGATCCAGCGTTAAACTGTAGGTCCCATATACCTGTGAGAGACTCAGTACCACCGCACCACGGGTATATGCGGGGAGGGTACAAACCAGTCGAAAGACTGAAGGACTACGAACGAATTAATAATTAATTTTAAAAATCTAAAAGGTTAAGTTAGATTGTTAAACGTAGACACAACCTCCAAAAATTGTCTCTGTACCGTAATTATGTGCCATAAATGAAAACTAATAACAAATAAAATGTACATAACCTCCATAACCTGTCATTAGTTACTTGTGAATAAAACAGATCCAGTAGAAATCTGGACACGCAAAAAAGTACAAACGAGGAGTTGAAAGTTTAACTTTGCGGTCACTACGCTACATACGTAGCTCATATAGCCTACATGCTACTTATTGTTTACCTAGGTTAGTGAGCAAACTACGTAGCCATTAATATCTAAAATAAAAATAGGGTCTTTCACTGTTTCCTGCGGCCAAAGACAACTTTCGTCTCCACATTTGTATTTTTATTCCGTGTTCGATGTGTACTAGAACTGTTTTCTTCACAAGTAACTAATGCCAGTTTATGGAGGTTATGTAGACAATGTAACTTAAATAAAATTTACTTTGTTAGTGTACAATAAAAGGGTGTATTTACTGGAAGTACAGAAATAATTTTCCATTTATCGCACATAATTACGGTACACAGACGATTTTTGGAGGTTGTGTCTACGTTTAACAATGCAACTTAACCTTTTAGATTTTTAAAATTAATTAGATTTAACAAAAATTTCCTTTGTTAGTGTACATTAAATTATTGTATGCATACAAGGCTGCTGTACATAACATTAAAGGCTGTATTTATTCGAAGTACCGGAATTAAAACCTAGTTCCAATTTAGAACGTAGACCTATAACCTATTTGCATATTTTATTGGGGTTTATTGGCACATATTTTATTAAAAGGGTGTATTTATTGGAAGTACAGAAATTATTTTCCATTTATCGCACATAATTACGGTACACAGACGATTTTTGGAGGTTGTGTCTACGTTTAACAATGCAACTTAACCTTTTAGATTTTTAAAATTAATTAGATTTAACAAAAATTTCCTTTGTTAGTGTACATTCAAAGGCTGTATTTATTGTATGGATAAAAGGCTGTATATACATTAAAGGCTGTATTTATTCGAATTAAAACCTATCCGTACTTCCAATTTAGAACGTATAACCTAGTAGGCTACGTTATTCGTACATATTTTATTGGAGTTTATTGGTACATATTTTATTAAAAGGGTGTATTTATTGGAAGTACAGAAATTAGTTTCCATTTATCGCACATAATTACGGTACAGAGACGATTTTGGGAGGTTGTGTCTACGTTTAATTATCTAACTTAACCTTTTAGATTTTTAAAATTAATTAGACTTGTAGGGGTGTGCATGGCAGAACTACTTGTGCACCCACTTTATAATCATATTTTTGGTAACACTGACAACTTTAAGCCTTCTTTTATGCTTAAACAAATTATATATACACTTAATTATAGAAAAGCAAAAAGCAAATATGTAATTCAAAAGACTAATTTGCTCTAATAAACACATGCTGAAGTTAAAAACAAAAGAGTTTTTACTTGCCTAACTAATCATTGCTTAACTAATCACTGTTACTAATGTGACAGTTGGAGCTGCTTTTTCTGCAAAAGCTGGGGTATGTTGTATTCAAGAGTGGTTAAATTAAGTCATAAATCTGAGTGTGCGTCAAGTCTATTTGTGTGCTTGCTTTTCACTTGAGATGAAAATCCCATTTCACTCAAGAATGAGGTGGTGAATGGGATGAGCAACTCCGAAAGTTCAGGATAAAGATATCCAGAACTTTGTTAAGTCAGAATCTAAAAGTTTATGGATTTTGTTGTCCATGACATGTCTCATGTTATCACTAACTATACAAAATAATTTACTAAAAATTTAGTTTTAATCCCAGCATCACAGATGATATCACACAATTGCTCATTTAGTTTTACTGACAACATGTTAGAACTTTCAAAATACAAGAATGGGTCTTGAATCCAATTGAATTCACTGTATCCCTCTGGGAAGCAACTGTCAATCTGGTTATGGAGAGTTAAACATCAGAGCTGGTAAAAAACAGTGGTAGAGCATGAATAACAAAAATGTACAGTTTAGACTATGTACAAAACAGGTTGAATTTAAATTGTTAAAATGATATATCTTAGTTATTTACATGTAGTAGCTTTTTAAGACACAGTAAATAAATTTCCGAACCTGACTTTGCAACCCACCAAATGCCCTCTCGGGACCCTGCAGTGGCTCATGCCCAATAGGTTAAGAAATGCTGAACTAAAGGCATGTTTGTGGAGTGAAACATAAAAGATAACCCAGACTTCTAAAATGCTCTTAGTGAAATGGGATTTTCAGGAGTAACAACACACTATTTGGTTAACAAGCACATTTTACTAATATTCTAATACCAAGTCAATTAGATAGCTTAAATGTGTAGTACTCTATGTGATGCTGATCACATACTGTTAATCAGCAGCACTGCAGAATATTCTAGAGCCACACTCTTGGCATTCATCTGGAACTTTATCACATTAGCCTGATAATTAGGATGTTGCCACCAGCTGAGTTTTAGAAAGTTGGTGTAGTAGGTTGTGCATTCATATAGGATGATATTAGACAGCAGTTTTTAATAAAAGTGACAAATGATCAATTGTTTACTTGTGTTGTAAACTATTGTGATTTTTTTATTACTGTTTGTAGGCTATACAGTGTGTCCTGGATAATTATATAAAGAGAACTCTTGTAATATAAGAGTTTGTTTTAGCAATTGAGAGTATCTGGTATTCAGTAATTCATTCCACTGTTTTAAGTTCATAATTCTTGTCACTGGTTGTAAGAATATTATTCTCATTAATTTTCCAATTCTATGAAGTCTTCAGTAGTTTTACCACGATGAGACTCAACTTTATCACTGAAGATGCCACATCACTGAATGAGCAAAACTTTTCTTTAATAATCTCAACAAAGCATGGTTATCAGCTGAAAAAAAGTTTTAGTATTAAAAGTTTTGATCACGCAAATCTATAAGGGATACTAAAAAGAAATAACATAATAATTGTATTGGACATAAAGTTATGTCCACAAAACAGATTTTGTTTGAAATAAATAAAACACAATTTGACACAAATATTAATTTTATGAATACTTGTTTGGCACATATTACAGAAGGTTACACCATTAAATGAGTTTGCCTAAGTATAAAATTCTTGTCAGATGAAAAACGTGTACAGTCAGAATACTATTTGTTATGTACAATACAAATGATTCACTATGGGTAGCAGTGACACATAAACACTAGACATTGACACTGAATTGTACTTGTTTTGAATGATTCATTGTGTCCTACCTGACCAGAGTACAGGTATTAACCAAGAGATGTTTAGTATACTGCTGTGTAACTGCTACAATGATGAATTATAAGTAGTACTTTTTGTTTTGGTCATCAACCTTGAAAAGGATAATAGAAACTTTGTATACCATGCTTCCAGCAGTTTTACATGATACATTCCTAGCACAAATAAGAAAAGTTTAAATCTGCTGATGATCTAAAGGAGTGATAGTTATTTGCAGACTGACAGGGTTATAAAATAATTCTGAAAGAATTGTTGCTTTTACAATACCATCCTTTATCAAGTGGCTACTCAAATCTGCCAGCTTTTCACAGAAACTGAAGTTTGATTATTAGATCCATCATGATGACCTACTGATGCTCCAAACATTTCAAGGATTCTCCTAGCCTTAAAAAACTAGACTGGCCTCATTGATTGACATGATTAATGTTAAATTTACTTTGGGATACTTCCAAACATAATACAGTTTAAAATAAACAAAAAAAATTGTATTTCTAATTTTTCAGAACTGTATACACATAATTTGATCTGGATAGAACGTGTATTAAACAATAATACTATTTGATGCAAATAATGAAAATATCCGTGTGGAGAACTATACATGACTTCCATGTTTTAAGATTTATATTTAAAATCGTTTTAGAAATGAAATATTTCTACAGAAACTACTTCTATCTTCAGCCTCAACCACAGAAAACGCACACACACACACACACACACACACACACAATTCCTTTTTTCTTTATTTAATTTGAATTCAGAGTATTGGCACATATTTTATTAAAAGGGTGTATTTATTGGAAGTACAGAAATTAGTTTCCATTTATTGCACATAATTACGGTACACAGACGATTTTTGGAGGTTGTGTCTACGTTTAACAATGTAACTTAACCTTTTAGATTTTTAAAATTAATTAGATTTAACAAAAATTTCCTTGTTAGTGTACATTCAAAGGCTGTATTTATTGTATGGATAAAAGGCTGTATATACATTAAAGGCTGTATTTATTCGAATTAAAACCTATCCGTACTTCCAATTTAGAACGTATAACCTAGTAGGCTACGTTATTCGTACATATTTTATTGGAGTTTATTGGTACATATTTTATTAAAAGGGTGTATTTATTGGAAGTACAGAAATTAGTTTCCATTTATCGCACATAATTACGGTACAGAGACGTTTTTGGGAGGTTGTGTCTACGTTTAATTATCTAACTTAGATAGTAGGCTTCGTTATTGGTGCATATTTTATTGGGGTTTACTGGCACATATTTTATTAAAAGGGTGTATTTATTGGAAGTACAGAAATTAGTTTCCATTTATCGCACATAATTACGGTACAGAGACTTTTTTGGGAGGGTGTGTCAACGTTTAATTATCGAACTTAACCTTTTAGATTTTTAAAATTAATTAGACTTAACAAACATTTCCTTACTTAGTGTACATTCAAAGGCTGTATTTATTGTATGGATAAAAGGCTGTATTTATTCGAAATACAGGAATTAAAACCTACTTCCAATTTAGAACACAGTACAATCTAACGTAGGCCTATAACCAAACAAGTACATTAAAATCCTTTTTTCAACATAATGCAATAAAAAGCAATGTGCAGTTTCTGTTAACACCCAAATGATTAAGTATTAATAATGGGTTAGAGTGGAATACTGTTAGCCAATTCATTTGTAATAGCTAAAATTGCCAAATTATTAAGCCTTTCTTGGTAGGTAGTGCTTCTCTGCCAAGTTTTCAGTGAATTCGCTATACTGCTCAAAGATTTTTCAGGAGACGAAACTGTAACTGGAATAGTACAGAAAAGCCTATAGGCAAGACAGAAGTTCACAAATACAGTTTGAAGGTTTTTGGAGTAGGCTTAGTGGATTCTTTTCTGATTCAAACTCTGTTTTATAAATGTTCTTCAAGTGTAATATTTCTTCAAATAGATCCATTGCCAATTCCTTTTTAAACTTGCTAATGAGAACTTTTACTTTCAATTCTAATTCATCATTTTCCATGTCCGTAAAGTTCAATACTGGTGGAAACAAGTCACGAATTGAACTAATTGCAGTGAATCGTGTTTTTATGTTGCCCATTACAAACTCTAATACTGGGTACATGACTGAGGTTTTAAATTTATTTTCTTGATCTTTGTTTACTGAAAAATCACTATTGGATTGATCTGTACTTTTTTTCCACCTTTTGGGAGATTCAGGAGGAACTTTTATTAGTTCTTTTGCAATTAAGTTTGGTTCTTCAATTATGCTGTCTGGGTTATCACGCAACAATTTCAATTCTGTCAGCAAATCTTCCACTAGAGTTATTTCAACGAGTGTGATTCCTTTGCTTTGAATAACAACATTTTTTTAGTCAATATATGAAAGCACTTTGAACCAAAATGATGCCAACATTAAGCTCTTTGTGGAATTGAAATATTTCTTAAACCCTAATATGATATTGTAGGCAGAGGGAGTTAGACTAGAAGACATCTCTTCTAAAGTATATCCAACAATTTAAGTACTCCTGGGTAGTGCTTAACTATCGGTTTGACAGCTTGGATCCTCTCACTTAATCTTGTTTCAGGGAAGCTCTGCAGTGATAAAGGAATGTGCTTTTTCAAAACTTCCCAACATTTTTCTCTAGGGCTGCTAGAGAAAAATGAGTAAAGACTTGCAACATGCCCGAAAAATGTCATCACATCTGCATTGAGTTTTGCAGCATTAACACCCACATGTTTCAAGGAATGCGCCCCACATGGTAAAAATATTATGGATTCGTTCTTTTCAAGAATTCTACTTCCAATTTAGAACCCAGTACAATCTAACGTATAACCAAACAAGTACATTAAAATCCTTTTTTCAACATAATGCAATAAAAAGCAATGTGCAGTTTCTGTTAACACGCAAATGATTAAGTATTAATAATGGGTTAGAGTGGAATTTAATAATTACAAATTTTGTGGACTTGTGAAATTAGTAACACTATGTATTAATGTGTGATTATCAGTTGAATTTCTGAATTCCTTTGATTCATTAATAAATTTTACTAATTTGTTTCTTTATGTCTATTTAATGATTTCTTATTAGTTTTTAATCTCTGTGTTTTCATTATTCGTTTGTAAATTCTTGGATTTTGTTGACCATGACATGTCCATTGATTAACTAATTATCATTAAAACACACAGAGGACTGATCTTCTTTTGCAAGATCACAAGTATGTTTCAAAACCATTTGCAGGTCAGGCATTGTTCTGTCTGTTCACTTTCTGAAAGTGGTTGAGGAGCAAGGGCAAAGATGTCTCCATTAAAACACACACACTAGCATGCACACAATTCCTTTTTTTCTTTATTTAATTTGAATTCTGTATTAGAACAAATGTTTTCAGAGTGTACAAGTTTTTTTTTTAAATTTCTTGGATCAAACAATGTACAATGTTTGATTTGTTCTTGTATTCCATATTTCCAGCAGTTTTACATGATACATTCCTAGCACGAATAAGAAAAGTTTAAATCTGCTGATGATCTAAAGGAGTGATAGTTATTTGCAGACTGACAGGGTTATAAAATAATTCTGAAAGAATTGTTGCTTTTACAATACCATCCTTTATCAAGTGGCTACTCAAATCTGCCAGCTTTTCACAGAAACTGAAGTTTGATTATTAGATCCATCATGATGACCTAGTGATGCTCCAAACATTTCAAGGATTCTCCTAGCCTTAAAAAACTGGACTGGCCTCATTTATTGACATGATTAATGTTAAATTTACTTTGGGATACTTCCAAACATAATACAGTTTAAAATAAACAAAAAAAATTGTATTTCTAATTTTTCCAGAACTGTATACACATAATTTGATCTGGATAGAACGTGTATTAAACAATACTATTTGATGCAAATAATTAAAATATCGGTGTGGAGAACCATACATGACTTCCATGTTTTAAGATTTATATTTAAAATCGTTTTAGAAATGAAATATTTCTACAGAAACTACTTCTATCTTCAGCCTCAACCACAGAATTGTGGTCACTAACATCTACCACCTCTCATTAGCGCACTTGATTTTCACTGATGATGGCAGTTGATGGCACTTCCGAAACGTCTGGTTTTGCAGAATACATTGGACCACGGCCAAACAGCCTGGAAAGGAATTTTATCAACAAACTACTTCATCGTTGCCGATAATGTAGTACACATATAAAAAATTATCCCCTCCCCTTCACCTATCATTTTAAATTATAGAAAATTATCCCCTCCCCCTTCAACTTCCCCTACCCCTTTTCATTTATCGATATTTCATCTACCTTTCTAGAGTGGATTATTATGACCTTTTCAGGATACTTTATTTATCAAAATTAAGTACTTTACTCTTGTTAAAACATAAAACGTTGCAGGTAAACTACCCCTTCTCCTTAACCGATCTTCACCAAAATCAACAGACCTTGAGTCCTCTACAATATGCAAAAATTATTTGAATTTGCGGCAATTATCATTCGCCATAGACAAAATTCTATACACAGACATCTTTCAAAAAATTACTTCTTTATGTATTGAGGGTAGTACAATCAGAATCAGCCCTTATCTCGAACACGATTTTTTTCGCCATCCATTTCCTTATGGAACATGGAAGTAAAAACAATATCCTTCTTTTTATAATATGTATTGCACATGTTTTCTAACTCGGGACACTAATTATTAGATAAAATGTTTACCTTCATTTAAGCCAGCTTCCACTCACTGTGTTCTTTCTCAGAGGCCATAACATGTTTTTTTTTTTAACGTTGCTGAACATAAATTGATGTTGAATTAAAAATAAAGTAAAGGATTAGCACCTGAATTTTGCAACGTGCAAGTTGAAGAATCTATTTATTTATTGCACTTAACTTGATATAAGTACTGATTACATTTCAGGATTATTATTTTCAGAAATAATGTTATGTAAACCAGATTTCCCCATATAAAGTTAATTAAAATTCTTTAACGCATAGCATTCCAGGCCTTTATGGTAGTAGATTTGTATTACTAAATTTGAATTTACACAAATAATTCTCTTTGATTAACCAGAGTTACACACACAAACTTAAGGCTAGGAGAATCCTTGAAATGTTTGGAGCATCAGTAGGTCATCATGATGGATCTAATAATCAAACTTCAGTTTCTGTGAAAAGCTGGCAGATTTGAGTAGCCACTTGATAAAGGATGGTATTGTAAAAGCAACAATTCTTTCAGAATTATTTTATAACCCTGTCAGTCTGCAAATAACTATCACTCCTTTAGATCATCAGCAGATTTAAACTTTTCTTATTTGTGCTAGGAATGTATCATGTAAAACTGCTGGAAGCATGGTATACAAAGTTTCTATTATCCTTTTCAAGGTTGATGACCAAAACAAAAAGTACTACTTATAATTCATCATTGTAGCAGTTACACAGCAGTATACTAAACATCTCTTGGTTAATACCTGTACTCTGGTCAGGTAGGACACAATGAATCATTCAAAACAAGTACAATTCAGTGTCAATGTCTAGTGTTTATGTGTCACTGCTACCCATAGTGAATCATTTGTATTGTACATAACAAATAGTATTCTGACTGTACACGTTTTTCATCTGACAAGAATTTTATACTTAGGCAAACTCATTTAATGGTGTAACCTTCTGTAATATGTGCCAAACAAGTATTCATAAAATTAATATTTGTGTCAAATTGTGTTTTATTTATTTCAAACAAAATCTGTTTTGTGGACATAACTTTATGTCCAATACAATTATTATGTTATTTCTTTTTAGTATCCCTTATAGATTTGCGTGATCAAAACTTTTAATACTAAAACTTTTTTTCAGCTGATAACCATGCTTTGTTGAGATTATTAAAGAAAAGTTTTGCTCATTCAGTGATGTGGCATCTTCAGTGATAAAGTTGAGTCTCATCGTGGTAAAACTACTGAAGACTTCATAGAATTGGAAAATTAATGAGAATAATATTCTTACAACCAGTGACAAGAATTATGAACTTAAAACAGTGGAATGAATTACTGAATACCAGATACTCTCAATTGCTAAAACAAACACACTTATATTACAAGAGTTCTCTTTATATAATTATCCAGGACACACTGTATAGCCTACAAACAGTAATAAAAAAATCACAATAGTTTACAACACAAGTAAACAATTGATCATTTGTCACTTTTATTAAAAACTGCTGTCTAATATCATCCTATATGAATGCACAACCTACTACACCAACTTTCTAAAACTCAGCTGGTGGCAACATCCTAATTATCAGGCTAATGTGATAAAGTTCCAGATGAATGCCAAGAGTGTGGCTCTAGAATATTCTGCAGTGCTGCTGATTAACAGTATGTGATCAGCATCACATAGAGTACTACACATTTAAGCTATCTAATTGACTTGGTATTAGAATATTAGTAAAATGTGCTTGTTAACCAAATAGTGTGTTGTTACTCCTGAAAATCCCATTTCACTAAGAGCATTTTAGAAGTCTGGGTTATCTTTTATGTTTCACTCCACAAACATGCCTTTAGTTCAGCATTTCTTAACCTATTGGGCATGAGCCACTGCAGGGTCCCGAGAGGGCATTTGGTGGGTTGCAAAGTCAGGTTCGGAAATTTATTTACTGTGTCTTAAAAAGCTACTACATGTAAATAACTAAGATATATCATTTTAACAATTTAAATTCAACCTGTTTTGTACATAGTCTAAACTGTACATTTTTGTTATTCATGCTCTACCATTGTTTTTTACCAGCTCTGATGTTTAACTCTCTATAACCAGATTGACAGTTGCTTCCCAGAGGGATACAGTGAATTCAATTGGATTCAAGACCCATTCTTGTATTTTGAAAGTTCTAACATGTTGTCAGTAAAACTAAATGAGCAATTGTGTGATATCATCTGTGATGCTGGGATTAAAACTAAATTTTTAGTAAATTATTTTGTATAGTTAGTGATAACATGAGACATGTCATGGACAACAAAATCCATAAACTTTTAGATTCTGACTTAACAAAGTTCTGGATATCTTTATCCTGAACTTTCGGAGTTGCTCATCCCATTCACCACCTCATTCTTGAGTGAAATGGGATTTTCATCTCATTGTGATATTCATCTAACTAATGATTAGTTAGGCAAGTAAAAACTCTTTTGTTTTTAACTTCAGCATGTGTTTATTAGAGCAAATTAGTCTTTTGAATTACATATTTGCTTTTTGCTTTTCTATAATTAAGTGTATATATAATTTGTTTAAGCATAAAAGAAGGCTTAAAGTTCTCAGTGTTACCAAAAATATGATTATAAAGTGGGTGCACAAGTAGTTCTGCCATGCACACCCCTACAAGTCTAATTAATTTTAAAAATCTAAAAGGTTAAGTTAGATAATTAAACGTAGACACAACCTCCCAAAATCGTCTCTGTACCGTAATTATGTGCGATAAATGGAAACTACTTTCTGTACTTCCAATAAATACACCCTTTTAATAAAATATGTACCAATAAACTCCAATAAAATACTGTATGTACGAATAACGTAGCCTACTAGGTTATACGTTCTAAATTGGAAGTACCGATAGGTTTTAATTCGAATAAATACAGCCTTTAATGTATATACAGCCTTTATCCATACAATAAATACAGCCTTTGAATGTACACTAACAAAGGAAATTTTTGTTAAATCTAATTAATTTTAAAAATCTAAAAGGTTAAGTTGCATTGTTAAACGTAGACACAACCTCCAAAAATCGTCTGTGTACCGTAATTATGTGCGATAAATGGAAAATAATTTCTGTACTTCCAATAAATACACCCTTTTAATAAAATATGTGCCAATAAACCCCAATAAAATATGCAAATAGGTTATAGGTCTACGTTCTAAATTGGAACTAGGTTTTAATTCCGGTACTTCGAATAAATACAGCCTTTAATGTTATGTACAGCAGCCTTGTATGCATACAATAATTTAATGTACATTAACAAAGGAAATTTTTGTTAAATCTAATTAATTTTAAAAATTAAAAGGTTAAGTTGCATTGTTAAACGTAGACACAACCTCCAAAAATCGTCTGTGTACCGTAATTATGTGCGATAAATGGAAAATTATTTCTGTACTTCCAGTAAATACACCCTTTTATTGTACACTAACAAAGTAAATTTTATTTAAGTTACATTGTCTACATAACCTCCATAAACTGGCATTAGTTACTTGTGAAGAAAACAGTTCTAGTACACATCGAACACGGAAAGAAAATACAAACGTGGAGGCGGAAGTTGTATTTGGCCGCAGGAAACAGTGAAAGACCCATTTGTACTATTACAAACATGTAAAAAGCATAGATTTTTATTTGAATTGCGACATTGGTATAAAACATCGATGTTTGAAGTCTTAAAACATCGATGTTTTCATACCGATGTTTTTTTTAACATCGATGTACTCTTCACGATGTTAAACATCGATGGTTTTCTGGCGATGCTCATCCCTACAAGACCAACTACAATATCTCTGTTAGTTGTTACAATATTGAGATATTGTAGTTGGTCTTGATCCCTACAAGGGAGTCGAAATCCTCACTCGACCCCCCCCCAACCGATTCCATGTGAATCGTGATTCTTTCATGTGAATCGATTCAGAGTACGGTTCTTTCAGAGGAGTCGATTCTTTGAATCGATTCTCGGTTCTCTTGCCCATCTCTAGTCTGCAGACTCAAGTAGCAGTGATATGAATATGAATGTAATCATTTTATACTGTAATGCAGAAGTAGTTAGACGAGTATTTAGCTTGAACTGATTGTAGACATTGTTCGGTTATTTTTTTTATATAATTACGTGTCTGTGCTGAAAGACTATAAGTTTCTATGTTGGAAGATATGTTGTTTGTAAATGAGCTTTTCATTATTTGATTTGTTTAGCATTGAATCTGAATAATCTGTTAATATGGTGAATATCATGGTTTGTGTTTACTTATTCATCAGTTAGTGTTGTTTTTGTTAGCGTGCTTTCGAGAAGTTTATTACCTGCAGAGGTATACTGAATAGTTTATGTTCGTGAAACTAATTTATAGCAATCGAAGTATTCTTCAGAAGGTGTAAGGTAATTTACTTATTTAAAGCCAACTGGATGTTACCTTAAGGTGGAAATAAGGATAGAATTGATTGATAGGTATGAAGTATAATTAGTATTAATTTCATTAATAATATAATGCAGACACATTATCAATAAGTAATTTCAATTTGGATATGTGGTTCTTCGTCGTGTGTTGATGACATTATTCAGAAGCGTAGAAAAATTACTCGATTATATGTAAAAACATCTATCACAGACAGAAAGATAGGCTCTCTAGCCCGCCTTTCTGGTCGTCTATCTGCCCATTCGGAGGTTATATTTTTTGCTAGCCCTTCACAAGACACATCCACAAACGTGTGTAAGTACATGCATGCACACAATATGTAAAACTTAAATAATCTGGAGAGGACCTAGGTTTTCTACTGCCTAAGGGCCTCCAAGATGGTTAATCCAACATTGGATGTGATAATTCCTGGGGAAGTTCTGTATTTTACCTAGTGGTTAGCTCAACATTGCATGTAGCGTAGCTTGAATAAGTTAAACTATGCAAGAAAAATAGATTTTAAAAGCCTTCCAATGCCTTGTCAAATACTGCACAAAGCTTGATTACCTTTTAGGTAATTATGCTCGATCCGGATTATGCTCAAATTGCGGTGAAATATTTCTTTTCCTATTCTTCTATACTATATAAGCACGAAAAAAATTATTTTAAACGGCGGTCGAACCTATTTACGGAGAAAAAAATTAAATAATTACATAAGAACGCATGCAATAGCCGGTGAACGCCATTTTCAGACTGTGAATGTGTACACCGGTACAGGACGACGCGTGACGTCACCGCTTGTACATCAGCTGTCGCTGCAAATTGGCCTTTGGGATGTATATAATTCTTGCAAAAATGAAGGCGAACCATTTTCCAAACATTTACAAGCGAGTTGGATGAAAAGCGAGTTGAGCCGATGCTTGCCGGTTAGGTTCGGAGAGGCGGCCCGAAGGGCCGCGGGATATAGTTCATTGTTCCAGATAATTCTTGCAAAAATTAAGGCGAACCATTTTCCAAACATTTACAAGCGAGTTGGATGAAAAGCGAGTTGAGCCGATGCCTGCCGGTTAGGTTCGGAGAGGCGGCCCGAAGGGCCGCGGGATATAGTTCATTGTTCCCGATAATTCTTGCAAAAATTAAGGCGAACCATTTTCCAAACATTTACAAGCGAGTTGAGCCGATGCCTGCCGGTTATGTTCGGAGAGGCGGCCCGAAGGGCCGCGGGATATAGTTCATTGTTCCAGATAATTCTTGCAAAAATTAAGGCGAACCGCAAAAATTGGACTGTATGAAAAGCGAGTTGAGTCAATTGCTGAAATCCGGACAAATTTTGCCAAACGCCAAAAATTACCAAACGCCGACGTAATGCTGACTTTTGATTGGCTGAGTTCAAAATTTTGTAATCTCTGATTTGTAATTGGTTAAGAGGAAAAGAGTGGTTTGGCCGTTTACGTTTTAGAGAAAATGCTGCCGTCAGGTCGTGTGTGTGGGAATGTATTTTGTGATTTTCAGTGCTTCAGTTTGTGTTTGTGTAATTGTGTGGTGTTATTAATTATGGTTTAATTATTTCTGTTGTTTAGGGTTATTTACTATTATTAACGTTTGTAATATTGAGCCGATTACTTTATAAATTTATGAAGTACAGCGCTGGGTACTCCGCGTAATGTGATTTTCAGTCCTTTAGTTTGTGTAATTGTGTAACATTTTAATACACAATGGCCTGCTACATTAAGGTAAGATTTTCATCTTTTCATAATTATATGCATGGATTCCATGTCACCGTGTGTGTGTGTGTGTGTGTGTGTGTGTGTGTGTGTGTGAAATATTCAAATTGCCGTGAAATATTTCTTTTTCTATTCTTCTATACTATATAAACACGAGAAAAATAATTTTAAACGGTGGTCGAACCTATTTACGAAGAAAAAAATTAAATAATTTCTCCCATAAGGCGCCAAAAAACGCTACGTTATTTGCCGCGTAAACTTAGGAAGTACAGCGCTGAGTACTCTGCGCAATTACGTCATAACTCGTCATTCGCTGTGTAACTGTGCGCCGTTTCTTAGATAACATGGCGGTCATTCACTTTACATGCGCGCTTATGGGAGTAATTATTTAATTTTTTTTCTCCGTAAATAGGTTCGACCGCCGTTTAAAATTATTTTTCTCGTGTTTATATAGTATAGAAGAATAGGAAAAGAAATATTTCACCGCAATTTGAGCATAATCCGGATCGAGCATAATTACCGATTTGTACTGCTCACTGCTCACCGATTTTTAATTTATTTGATAGATATTGGGGGGGGCAGGTTCGCTCTCTTGCCACCCCCCCCGAATCCTGCCCCCATGTTGTTACCGTTTGTGCAAGGACATGGAGGGTACACAACCTACAAAGTACTGATTTAAAATTCATTTTAGTGAAGAAACAGTAATCGAAACATTGATAAAATCAAATTGATAAAAGCTAAAATTTTGTTATTCAATATTACAAAAATAGTGGTACACTAGCTGGAAACTTACAGTGCCCTATCTCCCATTTTGTAGCATTCCCGATTAACGGAACGAGTGCGTAACAACAAAATAATGTTAAAAAGTGCCGATTATAATGATGTCAATAGTAAAAGCAAAAGAGAACGAAAAATAAACCTCAATTATTAGGTGTCACGTAGTTTTATAGATTCGAATGTGCCACCACTATACAGGGATCGGACCCTGGAACACTATTCTAATTGGCTATAGTTACCAATCAGTTGATGGACTGTGACATCGATGATAGCCAGTCTTATGCAGTTTAATAATGATAAAAGATAATTTAAATATAAGATTCCTTGTTTGTCTTAACACAAATTTGAGGTTTCTGTCGTGATGTTATGGTTTTGCTAATCTACTGTAAAGTGGTCATTTCGACAATAAAGATATGTATAATTTAAACAAAAGAAAGCTCAGAAATACTAGACTATGTTAAGATTTAGTAAATAATACTGCTTATGTGACCTGGCATTACACTAACATAAGGTGAACAAATCCTCGTCAGCATATACAAAAACACGTTGAGTAGTAAAAGTTGCTGCAATCTCAAGTGTTATTTCAAGCAAAACTGTAAAAAAATGTATAGTTAGAGAGTGAAATCTGATGACATGTTTACTGCACGCACGCGTGTGTGTGTGGTTAGCACTTCTAAGCATGATGCGTGGGAGTAATACCTTATATCTCTCCTCCACGTAACGAGATTAATTATTTACTATTCTTGTAACAATTTCTTGTAATGATGTGTATATTAACTGAGATATAAGTCTTGCACATTTAGAAGTTTACTAATATGACTGTGTAGGTTGTGATTTGTCTTGCTTTATAAAAATGTAGGGGTGAAATAACTATAAATAAATTACAGCAAGAATACAGTAAGATAGAAACATACAGTGATTAGAGAATATTACTGTTAGTGTCGCTTGTTGAATGTAATAGGTCTACAGTAGATGATTGTATATTTAGGCATGTGAATATAACTAAATATGTGATGATTTATCAAAACTATGCCTTTGTGATAATGTTTTCACAGTGATTCAGTAAAAATGAAAAATTGAATTGTAGTTACTCTAAATGACAAATTGGAAATGACAAATAAATTTGTTACAGTTATTGAAATAACCCTAATTCCAATATGTTAAATTGTGAAAATTAAGATGCATTTTCTGAAAAATCATAACACAAAATATAATTTTGTTTAATTCAGTAATAGCATTCATATGACCTCCATACTGACACTTGGGAACAGAGTAGGAATGCAGATTTGGTGGTCTTTCATTTTGCCGTTCACAGCTCACGTTAAGATGCACCTTCCCATACGAATAAACAAATATTGCCAGATCTCGTCAGCTTCATGTCTCTTTTCATTAATATGACTCATCACGTTTTGGATCTCTTATTGGTTTTTTTTTTATGTGGTTTGTTTTAGTAATGTGTTGTTAGGCTGTCAGTAAGTATGTCAGTGCCATGAATATTACTAATGTTACCCTTCATTTAATGGAAAATTCTTCTAAGTAGTCTCAGCGGATCATGAATTCAGTCAGTTCCATTTCTCCTTTGTACATGCAGTTTACAAACTTCGAAGTATTGTTCCATTCCCCATTATGGTATTTCAAGTCGTTAAAAATTATAATTTCTACACGTTTTCTAATATTATTCATCTGAGAAATATTCTAGATAATTAAAACAAGATTAAGTTTATTGCATCGTAAACACTAAATAAAATGAAATGCATCTTCAGATTAGTTAAAGCAGAACAAATATTTCAACTGTTTAAATCTGTCAAAAGTTTAAAACTTGTATTATAAACAACAGTTTGCATTTAGTCAGCTGGTAGTATTGCAGTGTCTTCCCACAACTGTCAGTTTGGAAGTTACATGTATAACTTCTAACAAGTGTAACTTCTGCAAATATTTTAACTCTGAGGTTTCATAAAAATTTTAGCATTCAATTAATAAGAAATGCTCTTTCCTTCTCAAAATAATTCTGAAATGATGTCAAAGGTCTTATAATTTCTTCAAAATATGTAACATAGTATAACGAACTGGTAAACAAACTGTGGACACATGTTGTTATGGCTTCAAAGAAAAGTCTACCTTTATGGGCAAAATATTATTCAGAGAACATCGTTGTAGTTAGTACTGTTGTTTAAATACTTGTCTAAACATTAGTTCATCCCAGTTACATGTGCAGAATTAATGTTACTTATCCTCTACATAAGTGGTCTTGTATCTCCTTTCAGCCAGGAACTCTTTATTGTAATAATGAAGTACCTTGTCCAAACTGGATAAGGCATCCTCATTAGTTAAACTGAGGTCTGAGAATGAGAAGACATTATGTATGAATAAACTTATGTGCATTTAATTGAAAGTGTTCTTAATCGGATGTTATTCTTGTGCTAACTTGTGTGTGATGTACATTTAGTCTTCATTGACTGCCAACTTATTTTCATTTGTTCCAGGTGTTTAACAGGAACAATTTATCCATCATAAGACAAATGGAAGCGATCAAATTTGAGGACAAGGTATAAAGTTCAAAAATGAAAAAAGACATATTTTACTGTTAGTATAATTATGTATTCAATTTGATATGCCGTGACCGAGCTTTTCTGGCTTACCAATGGGCGATGGTGAGAGATAATATATAGAAATACACAAGACAGCGAGTGTAGTTAAAGTACATGTATTGATATATTGAGGCAAATAATACATAAAGTTGACTTGCACAGTTCCATGGTAGCGAGCAACAACACTTACTACCTAGACTTAACCAAATAAAATAATACAGTCACAGTGATAGTGACATCTACGTCCGAAATCTAAGAGTGAATTCTTACCCCTTCTTCGAAGGTAAGTAGTTTTATTGAATGTACCATCAACTCAGGTATCCCGCCCCTTTTGATCACATGACTTCTTTCGCATACTTTTAGTGGCTAATTTTACGATCGTACTTACTTACTACTTACTAGCCAACGCCCACCCTTGGCTGTTGGGCCATTAGGCGGCGCGCTGACCAGTAGAGACGTGAGAGCCTTGCCGTACCATCTTCGTCTTGGACTTCCGTGTCTGAGATCAAGGCTGGACATGCAATTAGGTGATTCGCATTCCTGGAAGCGTATCCACAGAGAACACATTCAGGAGACGACAACACGCCAATGCGGTGCAGGTGGGAGGCCAGGTAGTCATGACCGGTTGTAGTTCTAAAAAGAGCAACACTAGTTGCTCGGGGTAGAGTTCTGTTGATGGGGCCGTCCGTAACCAATGTTGCCCATCTTTTTCCCACACAGGCTCTTAATTGTTTTTCTTTTAGCCATAGGCTTATTGAGGAATTTATTCGTGCTTTCGCAGATGCATATGAGCTGGGGGTCTCCGGCTGAGGTAGTGCTGTGCCCATTTTGGCGAGGATGTCGGCTTTTTCATTTCCCATGATGTTGACATGGCTGGGTACCCATTGCAGTTCAATCTGCCAGCCTAATTGTACAAGGTTCTGCAGTTCTCGCCTACACTCAATTGTCAGGGAGCAGTTTGTATCACCATTTGAGGTCACGTTTTGAATCGCTGCAGTCGAATCTATGAGGAAGACGGCTTTGTTAGGTGGTGAGATCTTGGCAAGCTCAATAGATGCTGCCTTTATGGCTGCTACCTCTCCGTCATAGTTGCTTAGCCGGCCTCCTACAGCGAGGTGGCCTTCAAATAGAGAGCTGTAGAACCCAGCCCCTGTTGCCCCTGTAGATGGTATAGAGGATCCGTCTGTGTAGATTCGTATCCACTGCTCAGCGGGAAAATGTTTTTGTACAGTGTGTAAGGCTGCTTGACGAAGCTCGGCTTCATTCGACTCAGTTTTGGTCTTATTATGGTCGAAGAGTTTCAAGTTAGCATTTGGGAGTTGGCTAAAGAATTCACGGTGATGTATAAATGGTGCTGCCTCATTTGGTTCTATGTCATATTTGCGTTGGAGTTCTTCATAGATCGCAATCGGGCATTTCTGAGTTTTCAGCCTTTCTGTCGCTGTTTTATAGTTATTCCACCGTTGTTGGTAGGCTCTTTTACATCTCTCCCAGGATATGAGGCACAGCTTTTCCCGTCTTACTTGGATAGGTTCGACTTGCAGTTGTGACTCCATGGCAAGTATAGGAGTTGATTTTGGCGCACCAGTTATCGTTCTAAGGGCTGCATTTTGGACCAAGTGAAGTTTCTGGCATGCTGCATTGGAGGCAGTAATAGTTGCTTCTGCGCCATATTCCAATAGCGGCCGAATGTAGCTCTTATATGCAGTTGTCAGAACATCTTGATTTGCTCCCCATGTAGTCGCAGTGAGTCGTTTAAGTAGCCGGCAGCGCCTGGACGCACTGTTCGCGGACTGTTCTATATGGTGCTTCCACGTCATTCTGGTGTCTATATTAACACCCAGGTATTTAGACATGTTCACCTCTTCGAGTTCCGATCCACAATAGCGCAGATTGACCGTAGGCTGCCTTGTTGATAGAGAGAAAAGTTGGTATGTCGTCTTGGTGGTATTTACCGTCATGGCATTTAGTTTGGCCCACTCTTCTAGTTTAACAAGTGCACTATTAATAGTTGCTTCAAGACCCATGATATGGCTGCTAGTTGCCCAGATGATAAGGTCATCGGCATACAGGAGCGCTTGTACTCCCGGCACACACCGAACAGCCACCAGAATGTCATTGACCATAAGGTTAAATAGGCTGCAGCTGATAACGGCACCTTGGGGTAGCCCTTGGCGTTGAATTCGGTACTCTGAAAGGCAATCATTATAGCGGACACGAATTTGTCTTTGACTCAGGACGATCGTCACATCTGAGATTATCCAATCATACATGAACGTGTTGTCATTCATGACGTCTGGAGGATCATCAGATGTTCACATGATGGAAATTTGGTGAGCTTGTCTTGGAACAGTCGTGGTTATAGAACATCCTTACTTACAGGATGAGCTTGGTTTATATAGGAAATAATAGTGCGTGGAACAAGCATAAAAATATTTCACTTCCGGATACTAGCACCAAACTTTGAGGGTTAACTAAATGCATACCGAAGACTGTAAATCAGCCGGGAGACAACCTTAGAAACGATTACGTCACGAGCAGTGACGTCATCAATATGGCCGCTCAGCCGATTTTATAAAGCCGCATGTCTCAGAAACCACTGATCAGATTTTGATCACATTGGTCTCATTTTAAAGAACAGCTATTTATCTAAAAGAAATGTTATTACATATATTGCTGTAAGTGCAATAGTTCTTGAGTATTCTTTCAATTATTACATTTTTAGTGAATTTCCCGAAATTCAGCTATTACAGTAGGTCGTGATGTGCGACTTTCACCTGGAACCATGGTAGAAATTTGTTTTAAGGTCCCTAGAGTACAAAAATCATAGTGGCGAAAAATGTTATATATATATATATATATATATTGTAGCGTGACAGATGTATGCATAATATTGAATGGCAATTGATCATTAGAATAATGAAGTTATAATATTTAAATTTAAAAGAAAGCATTAAGTTTAATATAAATAGATTAATTCATAGCAACTGTGGAAAGAAATCATTATTATAAAGAAAATACAAGTTCAAATAAAAGGAGTTACTAGTGATGAGTCATCCAAGACCAGTCTCATAACCAAAGGTTTTCAAGGTATAACCCAGGAAGGTAAGAAAGTAAATAACCAAGCAGTACACAATATGACCAAACCCACAACGAGGGAGAATAAATAGAATAGAAACCCTAAAATAAGCCAAGATCAACCAATACAGGTTGTGTATTTCTAAAATAAAGAAGAAGATGGAGAAAATCCCAAGATACCTGATGGCATCAAGAAGATGGAGAAGATACCAATCCCAGAAGGCAGGAGAAAAGAAGACTGATGAAAGAAGAAGAAGGCAGCATCCTGAAGAAGATGTCATGCTCTAATAAAAGACACCCAAATCCCTATATCCCCAAAATAAATATTTAAAAATAAAAGTATAACGAATTGAAAACCACATGTATACAAATTTAAGAGAGAGAAGTGTATAAAGTAAAAGTTGCCTGTGAACTAAGATGAAACAATAATATAGTACCCATGGAACAAATCTCCATTGAAAAAACGCTAACCAATTTATTATGTTAATAAGACTATACGACCATTTAGCATTAACATAATATATAAGTGCAAAGTGAACCAGTGATAGTTTTGGGTATTATAAAAAATGAACCTTGTGTTTCATTCTTGGCAATCACAAACATTGAATGCAATGAAATATGCAATTTTCAATGACTTGAAATGTGTACTGTGACAATATGTTGTTCATAAGACATGAATCTGTTTAAAATAACATTTTGTTTTACATGAAAAAAGAAAAACAGATTTCATAATACTTTTTGAACAATTCATACTATTTATTTATTAATGACAGGGTACAATTCCCCAAAGACAATGTATAAAAGACGGTATAAAAACTGTAGAATCCTACTTATAATAATAGTTAGAAATAAGAATATAAATATAAGGTTTTTATGTATATAGTACAAGAATGTTTAAAAATGTTTTAGATATAAGGCCATTTGTTTGGGTCTGATACAACTAACATCAGAACTATAAAAATAGTTACTACTTGTAAATAGTCGAGAGTAATTAAGATGTTAGTTAGTAAAAAACCTTTTTTGTAAACCATATTTCCATGTTAGAAATAAGGATTTTGTTGTAAAATGTCTGACTTGAAGACAACCATTTATTTAAAAAAATATTCTTTATTTGTTTTAACTATTATTTGTATTGTAACCAATACTAATTGTTTTTGTATAATTTAAAAACATGTTTAATTTATAATACTATATGTAAAAGTCAGAGAGGGTATCACACATCATATATTGTTTGTAAAATATTTTGTAAGAAAAATTGTTAAAAAATCATAGGCCAAAAGAATGGAAACCAAACTTCATCAAAACAGAGAAATTGCTCATTTAAATGCAAATAAACAAAAAGGGTTTAGACAAAATAAACTTGAGATCAAGCCATATAATTGCACAAACCATTTAGAAAGATTTTAATAAATTATATTCAGAATTATAAATAAAAATGAAAATGACTAAACTCAGAAATTTAGACATGGGAGTCATATATTCCAGAATAATGTTTCAGAATACAACTAATTCAATTAATTACCAGAAAATAAGGGAATATGAACCTTTTAATACAATATAGGATTATTAATATTAAATATAACTGATAAAATGGCTGAATTTATATAATGACAGGAAGTAAATTTTGATGTTTTGACTTTTCAGAGTATACCAAACTGAAAGTAAAATTACTATTTTTTGGACAGAAAACACTATAAAACGGCATTATTTAATCTGAAAATAAGCTGAATGAACTGAAAGATTAATTTAAATAACATCTAGTGAATAAAATTGATAAATAACCCAAGTTTAGGTATTTATATAGTGAAATATTAAAGTGTGCACAGGATATGAAAATATATTTGAACAGTGTTAAGAATAATATTATATGGGCTAAGAGTTTAATTGAAACTGAAGGAAACAGTTAGTTGATTATTGGTATTCGAACGGTTAACATAAACGAGAGTTTTGTGACGATCTAACCTATCTTACAACGGTGAAGTTAAGCGGCGAATAGTACGTTACTGTGAAATCGAGAGTATCTTATAAAATCCTTCCAGAACATATACATTGTGACAAAAACAATCAAGAAACACTAATTAACACTAAACAATACATTTCTACTCCGAAAAACACCACAAAACACCAGAAAACTGTATAACACATTAACCAAGTGATAGTGTCGGAATTGGGAAAAGTGTTTTGAATTATAATTACACGGATATACTAAATACAACCCAGAAACATTACACCAGTCACTACACAACATTTAACAAGAGATTTGCAGCCACCAGAACAGGAATACTACAGGAAAATCTTTTATATGGAACGTCGAATATACGAATGACATTTTACTAACTTCACGGCAGCCATTTGCAATATTGGTCGTCATCGCCAGAGCAACGCCTCCTAGTTCAAAACAGCTGTTTGGTGAAAACAATTATTTTATTTTCAAATTATTATTCAATGTTTGTGTTTAGTAATAATTATTCATTTGATGTAACGTTATACTTTTAAATATTAGCCCGATTTCTCTGACTTTGATAATAACTGGCTGTTTAAAGAACCCTGTACGATTTTTATATAATACTTTGTAATTTTTTCGATATCCTGAGAATCGATATTAATCGATAAGAGTCAATATTGCCATTAATTAATAAAACATTAATACTTTTCAATACTTAATAGTTCTTTATTTCTTCAATAATACTAATTACCAATAATATAATTCTAATTGATAATCTACAAGGACTTTACCACCTATAAGTGAAGATAACCTAAAAAATAAAAAGATAAACAAGTATCGATTGGTTTGAAGACAATCTTATGAGTGGTGATAGTTTATTTAAAATATACCAAAACTTTAATAAAAATTTTCAGAAGAGCATTACACTTTTTAAAACTTCACAGCCCTATATTAATTAATTGATCATAATTAATTAATTAATAAAATTAAAAATTTTTTTTTAATTATTTTTTTTATAAACATAATTTTTTTTAAAATTTCCTTCAAAACAATAATTTTTGTTTTGAAACTTTCGGTGAAGCTGAACATATACATTTCTTCATCAACTTTACGCTACTCGACGGTCTTGCTACCATTGGGACTCGACCAGCTGGGAAACTTAAGGAAGTGTTTCAGGCCAGTAAGACGTCGAGAGCCACACCAATTACACACCAATTAAACATATTACATTGGATTTGATTACATCGGAGTCTCATACTCCACAATAGCTTATCATCAACACACATCTATTAATTATTTTATTACAAATTGGCGCACAACTTTAGGGGCTTTAATTAGCGATTGGAAGGCCAATACATTCTGCCCAATCACTAGTTGGAGCTAGGCAACAGCTACAAAGCCAGAGAATTTCAAGGGAAAATGCAACGACGTGCAACATCTAAGAAACGGGCGGCGGAGGCCGAAAAAGAAATAGAGTTGGAAATGGACAATAAGGAGGCAACGCCAGTAGAGGTGGAGAGTTCATTGCCGCCGGTATTGTCCGAACAACCGGTACAACAAGAGGAACAACTGGAGATACCCACGCAAACAGGGGAAGTCAATGTCCAGGAGGAACCATTGGAAAAGCCGACACGAACGGAGGATGGAAGTATGCAAGAGGTGATAAGAATGATGAAGGAAATGAGTGAAGAAATAAATAAAAACCTCAAATCCTGGGCTGAAGAAATGAGAGAGGACACTAAGAAAATGAGAGAGGATAGATTAAAAAGGGAAGAGGAGAGCAACCAATCCTTGAAAAAAGAATTGGGTGACCAACTGGACAATATCAACAAGAAGCCGGAAGAGGACATCAAGGGAAAGAAACTAGATGAGTGCCACAAGTCGACAATGAAGAGACTGGATGAAACAAATAAGAAAAGGGAAGAGGAGCATCAAAAATGGATTAAGGAAATAAGAGAGAACAGATTAAAAAGGGAAGAGGAGCATCAAAAATGGATTAAAGAAAGAAGAGAGGACAGATTAAAAAAGGAAGAATTAAGAAAGGAGAAGACCGATGAAATAAAAAATGATAGCCAACCAGAACCAGAAGAAGTACTAAATGACAAAACGCAGGAACAAGTAATGGTGGTACCTGAAATTGAAACTAACCGAAACCAGGAAAATATTAAACAAAGGGAAGGAGAGTCAAGGATGAGAAGAATATGTCCAAGAAATGTAATAAAAACGAAGGAAGAGTTGGAGATGATGAAACATGGGTTGATTGATGGCAATAATATCCCAATTACCTATGACAAAGACATCATGAATTCCAGGAATTATAGGAGGAGAATTGAAGTAATTTCAGAAATAATTTACCACAAGACAGTAGTCTACCAACGGGAAAGGACCAGAGGTAAACAGAATACAACATGTGAACCAGATCAATTTCAGCGCAAGACTGGACAGTGGATTTCAGAAAGATGGAAATGTGATATCGTACCAGACTGTAATGACGGCACAGATGAATCACCGGAATGTATTCCATTAACGTGCCATCCAGGACAGTTCCAGGGTACGGTTAGACTAAAATATATTCCTTCAGAGTGGATATGTGATGGTAAACCAGCTTATGGTGTTTCAGATAAACAAATAATAAGTGATAACCCAGATGAAGATCCTCACAGATATTTGTCAAGTAACACAAAACATGGACCAGAAAAGTATTGGGGTATACAGTACGATGATAGAGGGAACCTGCCCAGTAATTACGACGGCCCTAACAACCCGCCGCGTAATAACCAGTTTAACGGTAATTTTAACGGCGTTAGGAATAACAACCCCTATCCAAACAATAGAAACAATTTTTATCAACATAATAATAATGTCCCATACAGTCAGAGAAAGCCATATCCCAACAATAATGGTGACAAACCTTACCCACCTAACCAAAATTACTATAATAATAAATTTAGTAATAACAATAATAACAGTAATAATAACCGAGTGTCGCGCCCTAGGGTAAATTTTATAAGAGCAACTGAGATGATGGACCCTGGTTGACACAAATACTACACGACATCAAGAAAAGGGACGGATCATGATAACCGACTACGGCGAAAAACAATGTTGAAGGAGACGAAATAAATATCATTGAAAGGAAATGATACGAAGAATAAACATAGAAACAAAACTGGGTTTTATGAGTGAAGACTATGTAAGAAAATGAACATGACCAATAAAAATATAAGCAATGCAGTGACATAAAGAAAATCGTCCATCTTCCTGGGTATATAAAAGAAAAGAAAATTTATAAGAAAAGAAAAAGTGGAGATCAACTTATTAAAGTATAAATAATATGGTCCAGTGTAGAGTACAATATATGCCCATATGTTGTGGTAAATGATAAGCATAACAATACATATGAGTTGAGGGAAATCGTTTCAGGAAAAATCAAAGGAGTGTACAATCAAGCTTCTATGAAGAAATATTATGAAGAATGAGTTGTGAGTTTTAGAATTTTGAATTTATTTTAAAAATTTTAAAATAATGTAAGTACATCTTACAACCTAATATTTTGAAAAGAACATTCTGGAGAATTATAAGAAGAAGGAATTTAGAATTTATAATTGAAAAAATTCTAAAATATGTAAGAACAACTTACAACCTAATAATTTGAAGAAAAAAAAACTTTATGGAAGAAAAAGAAAAAGAGAGAATTTTGAACTTATTATTTATAAAAATTTAAAATTTAGTAAGAACATCTTACTACCACTGATAATTTTGAACAAACTTTATGAAAGAATTAAGAAGAAAGGAATTTTGAATTTATTTATAAAAATTTAAAATTGAGTAAGTACATCTTACTACAACCTGATGATTTTGGAACAAACTTTATGGAAGAAAGAAAAAGAAAGACTTTTGAATTGAAATATAATTATAAAAATTTAAAATTTAGTAAGTACTTCTTACTACAACCTGATAATTTAGAACAAAACTTTATAGAAGAAAAAGAAAGGAATTTTGAAGTTAATATACAAAAAATTTAAAAATAAAGTAAGACCAACTTACTATAACTAAGTTTATGAGAAAACTTTATGGTAAATAATTAAGAAGAATTTGAATTTGGAAAAATACCAAAACATTCAGAAATAATAGTAAGATAACAGTACTATAAACAATTCTGAATGAAACAATTCTGGGAATAAATGAATTAAACAGAATTTGAATGTTGATAGAACATCAGAACTTTGAAACAAGATAAGATCAACATATTACAAGGATTTATGAGAAATATTTTTCAATTAAATAAAAAGAATAGTTTGAATTTTACATTAAAACTAACCAAGTTCCAAAAAATAATTATGTGTCAATTATGATTGAATTGAGAAGAAAATAAAGTGATTAATTCAGAAAAGAGAATTAACGTTAATCCAGAATAAATGCTAGATATTCACAATAGCATTTGAAGGAGTAGAGAACAATAACAAAAAAGAGTGTAATATGCAAGAGAAGAAAAAATTTGGGTGCAAAGAGACTAATTACCTATGAAAGATAATGAAAACAGTTAATTAAGAGCAAAGAAGAACCAAACATAGAGACTCATACCAAACATATGGAGAAGATGATTTTGAACCAATGATAATAATAAGACCTATATGAAATGCAAAGAGAAGAAATACCACATGAAATATGATATAAATGAATTAATGTTAATGAATGCGAAGGTGGATTAATAACTTTCTAAGAGAAAGGAAAGAACCAAAATGTTTAAATAAAATGATCAATATAACAACCTGTATATCTAATGTAAAGATACAATGTTAAAAAATTAAATATAATATATTAAGACCATTCAAATAATGAATACGAAAGACTATTTATAAAGACCATGCTAATACTATGAATGACCAGAAGAAAGTATAAAGAGAATTCAGATGAAGAAGAAAGAGAGTTACACTGTAAACAGTAACCAGAATTATTAAAAGAAAGGTTTTCAACCATAATTAAATTAAATATATCAGACAAGTTAAGAGTTTTGAAAAAATATATATGTAATGAGTATAATAATGATTATGAAGATTTATTAAGATAGAAAATGTGAGATAATCTGAGAGACTACGAAGTGGAGAATCCAAAGATATTTTTATTAGTCGAAAATGAGACTACTTTTTATTTATTTATTCGATGACTGACTGAAGATAATTCCAGCAGCATTATGTTTTTTTTTGAGCAGGGATGGATATGCCTCTGTACTCAATTTATAGAAGTGGTGTATGGCCAGCAGAGAAGTAGCGTACAGTGCCCCTCTGATCTGCCCCAGCCCACGTGATAGGGAATGTTAGGGAATTAATATCCCAAGGATGCAACACGAAGTTGATAAAGGAAGAAAATGTATTACAATAATAATATATCTCAGAAGACACTAACTATCCGTAAAGGATCAGTAGTAAAACAAATAATTATATATATAAAATTAATTAAACTCTAATTATAAAAAAGTCGATATAAAAATGGAGAAGAAAATGAATTATAAGAAATGATGAAATTATCATAAGAAATTATTTCATCCATAAACATGTCTGAAATAATTACTTCTGGAGGAGAGCAATCTGTAGCGTGACAGATGTATGCATAATATTGAATGGGAATTGATCATTAGAATAATGAAGTTATAATATTTAAATTTAAAAGAAAGCATTAAGTTTAATATAAATAGATTAATTCTTAGCAACTGTGGAAAGAAATCATTATTATAAAGAAAATGCAAGTTCAAATAAAAGGAGTTACTAGTGATGAGTCATCCAAGACCAGTCTCATAACCAAAGGTTTTCAAGGTATAACCCAGGAAGGTAAGAAAGTAAATAACCAAGCAGTACACAATATGACCAAACCCACAACGAGGGAGAATAAATAGAATAAGAACCCTAAAATAAGCCAAGATCAACCAATACAGGTTGTGTATTTCTAAAATAAAGAAGAAGATGGAGAAAATCCCAAGATACCTGATGGCATCAAGAAGATGGAGAAGATACCAATCCCAGAAGGCAGGAGAAAAGAAGACTGATGAAAGAAGAAGAAGGCAGCATCCTGAAGAAGATGTCATGCTCTAATAAAAGACACCCAAATCCCTATATCCCCAAAATAAATATTTAAAAATAAAAGTATAACGAATTGAAAACCACATGTATACAAATTTAAGAGAGAGAAGTGTATAAAGTAAAAGTTGCCTGTGAACTAAGATGAAACAATAATATAGTACCCATGGAACAAATCTCCATTGAAAAAACGCTAACCAATTTATTATGTTAATAAGACTATACGACCATTTAGCATTAACATAATATATAAGTGCAAAGTGAACCAGTGATAGTTTTGGGTATTATAAAAAATGAACCTTGTGTTTCATTCTTGGCAATCACAAACATTGAATGCAATGAAATATGCAATTTTCAATGACTTGAAATGTGTACTGTGACAATATGTTGTTCATAAGACATGAATCTGTTTAAAATAACATTTTGTTTTACATGAAAAAAGAAAAACAGATTTCATAATACTTTTTGAACAATTCATACTATTTATTTTATTAATGACAGGGTACAATTCCCCAAAGACAATGTATAAAAGACGGTATAAAAACTGTAGAATCCTACTTATAATAATAGTTAGAAATAAGAATATAAATATAAGGTTTTTATGTATATAGTACAAGAATGTTTAAAAATGTTTTAGATATAAGGCCATTTGTTTGGGTCTGATACAACTAACATCAGAACTATAAAAATAGTTACTACTTGTAAATAGTCGAGAGTAATTAAGATGTTAGTTAGTAAAAAACCTTTTTTGTAAACCATATTTCCATGTTAGAAATAAGGATTTTGTTGTAAAATGTCTGACTTGAAGACAACCATTTATTTAAAAAAATATTCTTTATTTGTTTTAACTATTATTTGTATTGTAACCAATACTAATTGTTTTTGTATAATTTAAAAACATGTTTAATTTATAATACTATATGTAAAAGTCAGAGAGGGTATCACACATCATATATTGTTTGTAAAATATTTTGTAAGAAAAATTGTTAAAAAATCATAGGCCAAAAGAATGGAAACCAAACTTCATCAAAACAGAGAAATTGCTCATTTAAATGCAAATAAACAAAAAGGGTTTAGACAAAATAAACTTGAGATCAAGCCATATAATTGCACAAACCATTTAGAAAGATTTTAATAAATTATATTCAGAATTATAAATAAAAATGAAAATGACTAAACTCAGAAATTTAGACATGGGAGTCATATATTCCAGAATAATGTTTCAGAATACAACTAATTCAATTAATTACCAGAAAATAAGGGAATATGAACCTTTTAATACAATATAGGATTATTAATATTAAATATAACTGATAAAATGGCTGAATTTATATAATGACAGGAAGTAAATTTTGATGTTTTGACTTTTCAGAGTATACCAAACTGAAAGTAAAATTACTATTTTTTGGACAGAAAACACTATAAAACGGCATTATTTAATCTGAAAATAAGCTGAATGAACTGAAAGATTAATTTAAATAACATCTAGTGAATAAAATTGATAAATAACCCAAGTTTAGGTATTTATATAGTGAAATATTAAAGTGTGCACAGGATATGAAAATATATTTGAACAATGTTAAGAATAATATTATATGGGCTAAGAGTTTAATTGAAACTGAAGGAAACAGTTAGTTGATTATTGGTATTCGAACGGTTAACATAAACGAGAGTTTTGTGACGATCTAACCTATCTTACAACGGTGAAGTTAAGCGGCGAATAGTACGTTACTGTGAAATCGAGAGTATCTTATAAAATCCTTCCAGAACATATACATTGTGACAAAAACAATCAAGAAACACTAATTAACACTAAACAATACATTTCTACTCCGAAAAACACCAGAAAACTGTATAACACATTAACCAAGTGATAGTGTCGGAATTGGGAAAAGTGTTTTGACTTATAATTACACGGATATACTAAATACAACCCAGAAACATTACACCAGTCACTACACAACATTTAACAAGAGATTTGCAGCCACCAGAACAGGAATACTACAGGAAAATCTTTTATATGGAACGTTGAATATACGAATGACATTTTACTAACTTCACGGCAGCCATTTGCAATATTGGTCGTCATCGCCAGAGCAACGCCTCCTAGTTCAAAACAGCTGTTTGGTGAAAACAATTATTTTATTTTCAAATTATTATTCAATGTTTGTGTTTAGTAATAATTATTCATTTGATGTAACGTTATACTTTTAAATATTAGCCCGATTTCTCTGACTTTGATAATAACTGGCTGTTTAAAGAACCCTGTACGATTTTTATATAATACTTTGTAATTTTTTCGATATCCTGAGAATCGATATTAATCGATAAGAGTCAATATTGCCATTAATTAATAAAACATTAATACTTTCCAATACTTAATAGTTCTTTATTTCTTCAATAATACTAATTACCAATAATATAATTCTAATTGATAATCTACAAGGACTTTACCACCTATAAGTGAAGATAACCTAAAAAATAAAAAGATAAACAAGTATCGATTGGTTTGAAGACAATCTTATGAGTGGTGATAGTTTATTTAAAATATACCAAAACTTTAATAAAAATTTTCAGAAGAGCATTACACTTTTTAAAACTTCACAGCCCTATATTAATTAATTGATCATAATTAATTAATTAATAAAATTAAAAATTTTTTTTTTAATTATTTTTTTTTATAAACATAATTTTTTTTTAAATTTCCTTCAAAACAATAATTTTAGTTTTGAAACTTTCGGTGAAGCTGAACATATATATTTCTTCATCAACTTTACGCTACTCGACCGGTCTTGCTACCATTGGGACTCGACCAGCTGGGAAACTTAAGGAAGTGTTTCAGGCCAGTAAGACGTCGAGAGCCACACCAATTACACACCAATTAAACATATTACATTGGATTTGATTACATCGGAGTCTCATACTCCACAATAGCTTATCATCAACACACATCTATTAATTATTTTATTACAATATATATATATATAATTTGTGTTGTTTTCAATTTGTTTCTTCTGCAAGTAGATAATATTGTATATTCTTTTTAACACCTGACGCACGTTTCACTGAAAAATATCAGTATCATCAGAGGTTTCTAAGTGAATTAATAACAATTGTAATCATTTTAATAACATATATATATTTTGCAACTGGACTTAGTTGGTGTGTTTTACTGGTATCGCCAATTTTGGGCAACAGCGAGTATTAATACTGTTCAGTTTACACACACAAAGACCAGTGCAATTTTAATTAGACTTACCTTAACTGAATTTACTTTTACTTCTCTGCTATACTTATATTCTGTAGACCTGTGTGTGAGAATGTGATGGATGGGTGTTATTTTTGAAATAATTACTTCTAACTCTTTAGTTATTATAAGAATTGTGTTTAATGTTTGTCTTTTTATTTTACTTTAACTCTTTAAATGACTCTACTTTAATTTGCTCTGTTATCTTACTTTACTAATTACATAAATTTGTTTTTTATAGTCTCTGAAATTGTTCTCTTTCTTGTTTACTGTCTTTTTGAATTCAAACTTAAATGTTTAATACTCTGCTTGTTACTGTAGCTCCGGCGTCTATCTCATGGGCGTTTCTGGGTTTGAATGTTCCAATTGTTCCTCTTCTTGTTCATCCAGTCTCCATGGTGTGGATATGTGTACAGGTTCCCTGATGTGGAGTGTTCTCAGCTTTCCTGGATTCTGATGTGAACAGCCTCCCTGATGTGGATATGTCCTCAGCTCCCTGTTGTGGAATTGTACTGCCTCCCTGATGTGGAATTTTTACGTTCAGATGCTATTTTTACGCTATTTTTGATTTATTTGAACGGAGTCGCTTTCACGTTAAGTTCAAGTGTTTTTAAGTTTAACCTGTCGCGTGATTTTACTCACTACGCACTGCTCGGGCTAGTAATTCAAAACCGATGTTCCGTACTAGTGTTTTACTGCAAACTACTCAGACTGGTTGTTTAACATAGACTTTCCGAACTAGTGTTTTAAAGCAGACTACTCGAACCGGTGGTTTAATGCAGACTGAAGTGCTTTGAGCGCGTTAGCGACGTCGCCCTGTATTTCCCCGCTAGTTTAATGACACTCTACCCTTATTGGTTTATCAACTGTCACGTGTTGTTGTTCACGCTCTGATGGGTTCTATTTAAACTGTTAACAAGCGGTTAGGGATTATTTTTGTGCACTAATGTTAGCTATTTCACTTTTGTTATTCGCTCTATGTTTTGTATTGTATCCTTACGCACCTACGTGTCGCACTTCCTATCGCACTCCAACACTTTTTATTCTTATTACTGTTTTTACATTTGAAATATTGATACACAATTACACAATTCTTATTATTATACTGTCTTAACTCTATTTACTTAATCTTATACATTGTTTCTTATTATACTAAGCAGAGCATTGCTTTATACACTGTATTTTCTATTTTGCCATACGCATATGTGACGGTTGTCATATTGTGACTATTCGTCCTGTCATAATATATATATATATATAGACTTAGCGCCGCATAATTTCTTCATCACACGCCAATTTTTACCCAGGGTATCTAAAACAAATTTGAGGAACTTGTATAAGTACATCTTTAGGTGAAGAAGTTATTTTGCCCAAGTTATGGTGTGTCAGCGTACGAAAAACTTATACAAATTTTTATACATCGTATTTTTGCTGTACGCTGAAGCCAGACAACCTGTTCGATATATACAAATGTATATAATGAAATATGGGTAGTTAGTCGGCCATATTGGCATTCGTAATAATTATTCTATAAAATTTGTAACATGTGTAAAAAAGACAGACACTACAGAGGAAAGTGTGTTTTTATTCTGTTTAGTTGGTATAACGAAATATTGCGACCTGCCATAATTTATTCTGTTTAGTCGTCTCGTGCGGTAATTCGTTGAGTTTGCTAACGTGTGTGGGACAGAATTTTGTAATTCGTATGAAGTGTTTGTGATTGCAAGTCGAAGTAAAAATATGTTGGAGGCGCTAGGAATAATAATGAAAGGTAAGATGATCATTTATTTAGTGTATGTTGTCCGTTGTTTGTAGGAAATTAGCTGTTAGGTTATGTATGAATGTCTCGATTACTTTGGGTTGTACACTAGGCCTACCGGTTGTTATAGACCCAACTATACATAATATCACTGTGTTCTGTCCAAAATTTAATAATGGAGCAAATTAGCATTCTAATTTAATTAATACAATATACCTAGGCTAACGCCATGCGTTCTTATGGGAGTAAAAATTTAATTTTTTGTCTCCGTAAATAGGTTCGACCGCCGTTTAAAATTATTTTTCTCGTGTTTATATAACATAGAAGAATATAATAAAAATATATCAGCGCAATATCAGCATTGATGAGAATCTTCATAATTACCCAAGGGGTAATTAACTAATTTTTAAAAAAAGTCCCTGTAAGGCACTGAAGCAATTTAATTAAATAAAGTTCCTTTATTATAGATACTCCTGTAAGTCTGACAATTATTTTGTGTACTCTAGCCTACCTATATATGTGTAATGTATCCAATTTGTAAATCATTTTATTCGTAAAATGTGGTCCTACCTAACACAAGATGGTACGCCTTACTATAATATATTTAATTTGAACTCTGCTCGTATTTAACTAGTTACAAATTTTATTTAATTCTTCAGTCCAGCTATATTACTCTAAATATACTTTCAAATTCAGCATTTTTCATAAAATTCATAAAAGAAATACGTTAGGTTATGTTTCATGTCTAGATTACTTTGTCGAACACGTATCTGTTATAGAACCAACTATGCCTAATAGCACTGTGTTCTGCCCAAAATTTAATAATTGAGCAAGTTAGCATTCTAATTTAATTAATACAATTTTATTTTTTCATTATTAGCGGGCCAATTTATACAAAAACAAAAATTCTGGAGTTTTGTATTGTAGTGTTTTAGGGTAAATAGAATTGCCATAATAAATTTAATACAGTAGGCGTATTGTTTTGATTGTGAAACAAAAATCATTTGTTTGATGTTTTAATTCAGTTCACTTATCCCCAATAAGTAAAAACCTTTACAAAGGTGCATAAGGTATTATCATTTGCTTTAAAAAATTGAATTCCAAAATAATACAAAGACTATTTAAATTAGATTTGTTCCTTTACTGCATTAATAAAACCTGTCATATACGCGTCACCTTATGCTACATAAATATCAAACACACTTAGTGTTCCGAGTTGTTAATACAATAGTGATATAAATATCAGGTTACTAAACCTTTACACAGAATAATTTTATTAGATGCATTGTTGTAAAACTTTAATATTGTAATTCCTGCTTTGAAAAGTGCAGGGTAAAACAGAAAAATGAAAATATCAGAATAATAATATTTGAATAGAAATCATAGATTCTTTGTGGTATACAAGAACATGAGTATTTATTGTATTGTATGCAAGTTGGATGTCATAACATGAAATTATCAGTTAAGGATAGTTCAGTGTTTAGATAAGACTTTGATTCTATAACCCTAGGACTAGAATAAACTTCCAGTTAGTTTTGTGCTGATGTATTATTAACAACAGCAAAGTTCCTGTGATAATAGAACTGATTTCGCTGAAAGATTAATTATGTTAACAAAACTAGCAAACTAGCAGGGCATTAGCCGATTAACTTACAGCGGAATAGCCTGTAAGCCTAACCTAACTCTGAAATAAAATGAATTACTTTTAGGAAAAAATCAAAATTTGTTTGTGTTATGTAGGCTTGGGTGTTAAGTATAATAGGCTAAGTTCTTTATCACAGTAAATTGTCTCTAGCTCCAGATACTTGCATGTCTACATCAATTGTCATATTTTACTTTTCAGATGACTGTGAAAGTAGGCCTAGGAGACGTACAGCAAAAAAAGGTACATATAGTTTTAATTGTTATTTATATTCAGTGTATAAAAGCACCCCTTAACTCTAATCAACTAAAAATATAAAATTAATTAACCCATTTTTGAAAAAGACCCTGTGAGGGAACTGACTCCAGTTAAATGAAATATGTATTCTGTATTAAATGCTTATTCTGTATAAATATCAAGTTACTGATACCTTTACACAGAATAATTTTATTTAGATTAAGTCTGGCCTATGATAATATAACTGATTTAGCTAAACTTACTGCGGATTAGCCTGTAAGCCTAACCTAACTCTGAAATAAAATTAATTACTTTTAGAAAAAGATCAAAAGTTTTTAGGCCTGGGTGTTAAGTATAATAGACTAAGTTCTGTATCACAGTTGAATTATCTTTATCTCCAGAACTTACACCAATAGTGCATGTCTACATATATTTTCATACTTTACTTTCATATTTGACTGGGAACGTAGTAAGTTCAGTGTTAATTTATTCATGTTACCTTATATTTGGTGTATAAAATCACCCCTTAAACTCTAGTTAACTTAAAACTAAGATTAATTAACTGATTTTAAAAAAAAGTCCATGTGAGGGCACTGACTGCAATATAATTAAATATTTTTTTTTTATTATAGATACTCCTGTAAGTCTGACAATTATTTTGTCTACTCTAAAAAAATTCCATTTATTACTTTTATGGTGATTCATGTATGAACATTACATAATTTTAATTTTCTTACAGATGTAAGACTGTTTCCGGAAAATGTATGCGATCGAATTTCACAAGATTTAGGACACACACAAGTGTCTGATCAAGTAAGTTTGAGTGGTAGATTAGGCCTGAAATTTATGCTAAATTTTGTTCGTAAATTCTGCCTAAATTTTTTGCCAGTAATTTAATCTATGGCTTTGATATGAAGTATAAAATGTCTGAAGACAAGTACTAAGCCTTGAGTTCCTACTGAGTACACCCATTAGCCTATAGAAATATTAGCTAGACTGCGTACGTTTTCAATTGTAAAAATGAAATAGGCCTACCTATATTTGTGTAATGTATCCAATTTGTAAGTCATTTTATTCGTAAAATGAGGTCCTACCTAACACAAGATGGTAGGCCTTACCATAATATATTTAATTTGTACTCTGCTCGTATTTAACTAGTTAACATATTTTATTTTATTCTTCAGTCCCACTATATTACTCTAAATATACTTTCAAATTCAGGATTTTTCAGAGAAACGTAATTAATTAAATAAGATATGACTTAATAAGTTAAGGTTAATTTTAACACCTAATATAACAAAATTTATAATATAGGCCTATGGCTACTGTAATACGGAAGCAAACTGTTGTAATATTTTGTACACATAGTTACTTTCATAACATCGAGTCCATTAAATTGTAATTTATTTGACATAAAAATTTTATTTTAACACAGCTCTGCTTTAAAAATTAAGGACTAACATTTGTCAGGTAAAAGAAAAAGTGAAAAGAGAATTTGAACTGTGACTTCTTTAATTTTTGAGTTAAAAAGCTTTTTAATCTCGATTAAATTTTTTAATAAAATTGTGCTGTTTTTAAATTTTATAATATTAACTTGCAGACAGAAAAGGTTTTGCTGGTGACTAAAGAAAGCATCGTTCTTTTATCTTATGTAAAATTTATTATTGCATGCAAGTCTGATTAAAGCTCACTAAACTAAAATTATCACTGCTTACAGCAGCAGGTTCTTAAACCCGATAATTGATGTAGGCCTATAGTGTTATTTTTATTTAATTTCTTATTATCTGTATTTATAATCTGTAACTTAATGTGTAGAATTGTATTTATATTGTTTAACCTCCTAAATGATACTCAACTAATATCACATGAAATTTTAAAAAATTAGTATCTTAATATTCTAAATTTTATGGGGTGTGTTATACTTAATAGTAGATTTAAATGATACGGAGTATGGATGAATTATCCGTAATGTATTTGCTAGTTATAATACCGTTATAATCAGGATTATATTATTCAATGTTAATCATTTGAACAGTTTTTGTTTTTCGAGTTTGTGTGATTATATTAGAAATCTTTTTCAGGAATCTTCAGTGCAGGGATGTAACCAAGCAATAGTGACTTGAGTTCATTTAAATTAAAATAGATTACTATAAAATAACTACTAGATTATGCTGTAAATTTAATTTTTTTTAGAAATTTACACAAAATCCATTAACTTTTTGTAAATTCATAGTGCTAACCTACAAATATTGTGCTAGGTTAAGAAAATAAATTATTCTCTTAATTATTAGCTTAATATTATTATAATTATTAACTTAGTGAAAAATTATGTATGAGTTTTGTAATGATCTTTCAGGTTCCTCCTGAACTTTCCAGAATTGACTGGGAAAAAATGACTATTATTGCACCATCAGTAGTATCGACATCAGATGATATTGATGTGGAAAACATATGAAGTGGAGAAGGTAATATAATCAAAGCAATTTAGCCTATAGATAATTAAAAATTTTTTTTTTCTGTTTGTGAATTTTGTAACATTAGCATATTTGATTTAATGTTTGTTTCATATGTAGTGTTAGGTTTACCTAAATTATCTTTACTTGACAAACTAGACTTGTATAGGTACTTTGAATCAATTAAGAAAATCAGCTTTGAATGTAGCACAATTAATTCATACCATATTTCATTAATGTTTTGTTTTCAAAGCATTTTTTTGTTTGGGTGTTAGCCTATTTAATTTGTGTTATGGCAAAGTTAATTTTCTGCATCAGGAATGTCCTATTTCATTGAACAAGCTTTATAGGAGATTTTGAAGTTTGTGATAAAATAGCCATTAATGATTGTTTTGTCTTGTTAATGACAACAATATAAAGTTATTAACAGTCCCATTTACATTTTAAATGAGAAAATTTAGTAACATAGTAGTTGGAATCATTTTTAATTAGTAGTATTATGTGTCAATGCTTTCAAATCAGGGGCTTCCTTTGGAAAGTATAATCATATGATAATTTTAAGATAAGTATTGTTAGAAGCTCTAAATAAGTTTGTTTATATTATTTTTTATATAAAGAGTTTTGGAAGCTGCTGGAAAACAAAAGTTCTTAATAAAGTACATAATTAGTTTAATAACATTATTTCCCATAAAATTGCAATTATTTCATTTAGTAATTTGCACTTTTGTTGATACTGGCAATGATAATTATTTTTCTCTGTTAGCTAAAATTCTTTCTTTGTTACAGAGTCCATTGTTGTAGAAGCTTTTATATCGCCAGATGATTGTGCAAAATTTATAAGTTTGGAGGTAAATTTCTCCTTATAGAACTGCTGTATTCTTATATAGTTATCTCACTCTGACCTCTATTTTGCACTATGAGGTGTACACTTATTTCCATTCTTATTTGGTATTCTTTTATCTCTTTCTACTATTATTTAGTTACAATAGTTTAATCATAGTAGTCTCTTTATAATTGGTTTAGTGTTTTTTGTACACTGGTCTGTCCCTTAGTGTATATCATTGACTAACATTACTTACACCTAGTGTCACATGACAGGTGTTCTTAATTACGATTATAATACATTATGTCCTTTCTTATAATATTCTTATACTATTACAATAATGGCATTACACCTTACTTGTGGTATAGACATTAACCTTTTACTTCTATTTGGTATTATAAAGTGGTTTTGTTCACGTTTTACTTAGTGAATCCCCTTTTGGTCGGTTTTGGTTCACTTTATTTACTTAAATTCTTATTTAAAATCCATTTTGGGTATCTTATATTGGTACCTGTAGAAAGCTTATCAGTTCTTCTTGGTTTAAGGCACAAAACATTTTGGTTTAGGTAGGCTTTTCCTACTGATAGATGTGAATTTAGGTGAAATTTGTACCAACAATGTGTATGTTAGGTTGATACAAATTTACATTCTTTTAACCTTATTTTCTCAAGTTTGGTTTTATTAATGATAACTAATAACTCTTTAGTTATTGCCTTTTCTTATCTTACATGATTGTTTGACTATTTGAGTAATATTTGTTATTATTATGAGACAATTTTAATACTTCTTTATGTTACATGGGTGCTATGCATAACATGTTACTATGCTTTTATTCACAGCTTCTATTCAGTTAACAGTATAGTTACTTTCATTCTTTTATAACATATCTTGTCCTATACATTTATAATATTATCTGTTGTATATTGTACAGGAATGGGTTTCCTCTCCTTAAAACCCCACTGTTGTGTTTGTCAATTTGTACATACACCTATGCCAATGTGTTTTGAATTATTTTAATTATGTAAATCTTGGAGATATTTGGAGTTGTGGGATGTATTGATGTAAGTAATTAATTATTAACTTAGCTCTCTAAAAACTATCAGTGTTTGTGTACCTGTAACTTAAATAATTAATGAGTTATTTTATAATTCCGTTCAACCCTATTATACCTTGAAGAGAATTCTGTCTAATTTTGTATTTTTACTCTCTCTCTTTGGTGTCAGATAATTCCGCTATAAGCGCTGTAGTGTCGGCTCAACGAAACTTATAGGTTATTTCAATGTTTATGTTAACCAATTATTCTATACTTATTCAGTTACTTTTTTATTCCTAGCTCATTAAACCATACTCCAAATAACAAGATTTTGCCAATATATAAAGGTTCTTTATTTGTTTACTTCTTTAACATTGAATAATATATGTTCTAATTAACATATGCTTGAGCTATAGATTGTATGAATCGATTGTTGATTATTCTGATACTTTATTTAAATTTAGTTATATAGTGTGTTTTAATGTGTAATTAATTTAATTCAGGGTGTGAAGGTTCTTGTAACTGTGGGGAAGATTAAAAATACATAGATAAGAATGCAAGATTTACAAATTTAAAGTGTTGTGTAGTTAGTATGATTAATATAATAATAATTTACCAGACTAGAATGAAGCCAATCGTGTAGGCGGTTGATTGATAAATTTACTGTTCTGGACAATTATGCCGTACGATTTTCTTTCTTCGATTTAATAGAATGGAATTCTTCTCCTGTCCACTTCGGAATTACAGCTTTCTGGATTGGTTTACAGCCCGATTGATGCTTCTTCTGCAACGCCAGGATCCAAATACGTTCTTCTCTTGGTTGAAGCAATTAGTGTTGTTCCGTGTTTTTGAAAGGTTATAACTTCTGGTGTAGTGAATATTATTAATTGTGATACTGTTAATTCTTTCTATTTGGTTTAATATATCATCAATTCCCTTCAGATATGGGACAGTTCAAGTTCTTCCTTGTATAATCCAGTTATTTATTCTCTATTGTGATTTCATACTGTAGTGTTATTTGGATTAAACTGTACTGGTGATAGTCATAAACATTGTCATTAGGATTTTGTGTTTTATAATCGTGTCTGATGATTTTAAATATTCCGATTAAATAGATAATTCTTGGGTTTTTAATCTCATCACATTCAGATCATCAAAGCAATTATTGTCAAATTAACAACTTCCTCTTCTTCTGTCGTCCCTAGCAACACACGACTTCTTCCTTCCACATGTTTTGAATATAGTGTTTATTTCATATATTTTTTGTCTATTCCTTATCAATTTGCTATCCTATCGGAATGTAACTTTACCGATAGTTGGTTTATTATTTTCTACACATATTCTGCTGGTTTTTTGATATAAGCCGGTTTTTTTCCTTTTTTTATATTTAATCCACTTTCGATATTAAATGTTATTAATCGATATCATGGCATTATGGTATTATCATAATTTGTATAAATTTTATTATATATCATTATTAATTTAATGTTTTTTCTAGCTCTTCAAATCGTATTCATTAATTATTATTAATTGATGTACCTAACCTTTATGTTATGAGTGGTTATATAGTGGTTTTGGCTGTTAGGCCTTTTATTGTAAACAGATCTACCTGTGTTTATAACTGGTACACATCTATAGCCCCTTTTACATAAATTCATACATATAATTAAATCTTAACTATTAACATTTACATAAACAATTATTTTTTCCATATCTAATAACAATTTTATCTTGACCTATGGATCACATATAAGAAAATTCAAATCTATTAACGTTAATTAGCTGCTTCACACTTCATTCTACAACAGTCATTGAATAATACATCTTGTTTCATTATCTTTCATTAACTCAACACATATTTGGTATAACATAACATAAACTTTATCATAACATTTGTTGTCACAAAATAATACCTCTTAACTCAAAATTCTTATTTGCTATTAGTAAATTATTGTTTCATTTTTTGTTTGTTTTTCATTAAACATATATCATCAACTATTGTCTAACTTACAGGTTCGGTTATTCTTGTTAATATTACCTTGCATCATTATTTACCTTTATCTATGATTATAAATATAATTATTAGATCTTTGTTCTATCATGGGGTTAAATATTGACTTGTTTATTATTCTGTGAACCTTGTTTTTATGTAACTTGAGTGCTAGCATTTCTGTTGCGTTACAATATTGGTCATCTCAGTTAGTCAGTTCTTGTCCATCTCTTCAATCTGTAAGTTGTTCAGTCATTGCATATACGGGTAAGATGTTCTATAGTTGACTGGCTCTTGGAATCTATATTTTATGCCATGGTTGTTAGGTGTCTTTCTCGTAGTATGTTTCTTCCTTGTCTTCATTGGTTCCTTACTGACCGAAAACTATTGGGTTGTTGGTTCCTGTGGTACAACCATTGTTCGGTGCATCTTCTTTTTCTTATAATGTTATTTCACTTGTTAGTTACCATTAGTTTTATTAACTCTTATTGTTGTGAGTTTATCCTTGGTGATGAGTAGCTCATGTAGTTTCATGCTTGGCCTTTTAGAAGAAACACTTGGTTTGTCTCTTTCACTCAATTATTGACATGTGTTAATATTTTGGGTTACTGAAATATTTGGGCTCATATGTCTCGTTACAATATTAACTGGTTGTAGGCATATAAACTTATACACTGTTGTGAGAATTGTACAAAAGTACCTTTAAGCTAATTTCAAAACACAACATTTCAGAATTAATCACATTTTTTTCACTTTATAGGCTATGTCACACCAAAAGAAAATGTACAGGTCACTTTCAACAACAGTTGACAACAGCTGACTGAATATTATCCGATGACAAAATACTAAACAGATGGGAGATAGTCACACCAACCAACCATTTTGTATATAGTCTTTAAAATGAGATTTTTTTGCTTGTACACGGAAAACCTGGATCACTGTATTAAGATATATATTTTAGATATGTAGGTCAATTTATTAATTTTGAGCTATTAATTTAGCTAGTGCTAAGCTTTAAAACACAGTTATTTGTATGAAAGAAAAGTACAATTTTGTAGGCCAAGTAATAAATCCAACTATGATTCTGAAAAATTGTCACGGGTAGGAAAATAAAAATAATAATAATTCACCGATCTGAATGACGTTTTACAGAATCGTGATAAACATAAAATTACTTTTGATAGTGATCCCATGCTCATCCCAAGTTGAAACTTTCAGAATATGTAGAGGAAAACAATATCTTTCACATATATTTTTTTGAGAATTTTAAAAATACAGTTTTTCAAAATTCAGTAAATGCAATAATGATGTGTTTATAAAAAATATATATATTTTCAACTAATTATGTTTTATATCATATGAAAGCCCTTTAAAAGAGCTTTCAAATGAACTCGATGTCATTGTTCTAGCTTAATTAGAACACAAGTTGTGAACAAATCAATATTGTTGCGCAAGTCAAAAATTTTATTTATTTTTTTCATTTTTGAGCACCCATTACTCAGTAACCTTTCGTCAGAAAAATGTGAAAAAATTGATTTGTGTTACTATTTATGAATACTACATGCATACTTCAAATAAATCTAAGAGGGTCAGGTTGTAGCACTTGTTGATTTGACACGGAATATCTCTTAAATGTAACTTGAAGTTTTCATTTTGTTGTAAACGTACCAGTCTAGTTTTTCTATTTATAGTTTATGCTTTTTTTTTTTTAATAATTTCAACTAATTGAACCCCTAATCAATCCTACACTCCCTCGCAGAAAAACCTATATTTAGTTCATTTATATTGTCATCTGAGTTTAGTTATGTTTGATGTAATAAATAAAATGTTTATTTCATCAAAGGTGTTTTCACTTTTTGTAATTATGTTCTTGTAAATAAATATTCTATGTACTTTATTAATGTAATCTTATAGTTACTGATAAAGTAACAAAGCCCAAATGTCTGTGTGGTATTTTTGTTGTAATAATATTTGTCTGATATGTATTATTTTTGCAATGTTTTTATGTATCTTCTATGAAGAAATAATTTGTTCATTATCCTTAATAATTATTAATTATTGATACCTTAGAATTGAAACTGTTTTGTATAAATTTTGTAATAAAAATCAATGTACTTGTAAGTCTTTTTTTATTAATAACCTATTGAAAATAACACATTCCTTGTGCAATGCAAGTAGGCCTACCAAATACCTACCAAAAATGTATATCCCCAATTTTTGATAGAATATTTGATTTTTGTTGCCATCAGAATTTCACTTTGATTTTACTTTCATGTTCCATAAGGAAATGGAAGTATGGTGATGGCAAAAAAAATCGTGTTAGAGATTTTTGCAGATTCTGATTATACTACCCTCAAAACATGAAAAAAAGTAATTTATCGAAAAGTGTCTGTGTGTCTGTCTAGATTTTTTATGGCAAACGATAAGAGCCGCAAATTCAAACAGAATCAAATAATTTTTTGCATACAGCCCTGAATTGTAGAGTATTCAAGACCTATTGTTTTTTGTGAAGATCGGTTAAGATAAAGGGGTAGTTTACCTGCAATATTTTATGTTGTAACAAGAGAAATTTTTTCATGACGAACGATAACTGCCGTAAATTCAAACAGAATCAGATATTTTTTTACATATGTGCCCGAGTTATAGAGGACTCAAGGCCTATTGATTTTGGTGAAGATCGGTTACGGGGAAAGGGTAGTTTACCTGAAACATTTTTTTGTTGTAACGTTATAGTTTACCTGATAATTTTTTGTATATATGTACTACGTTATTGACAACAAAGAAGCAGTTTGTTTTTAAAATTCCTTCCCGGCCTGTTTGGCCGTAGACCAATGTTTTCTGCAAAACCAGACGTTTCGCCAGTGCCATCGACTTCCATCATCAGTGAAAATCAAGTGCGATAACGTGAGGTGGTATACGTTAGTGCCCACAGTAAGTGGCTGAAGCAGTAAGTAGAAAGAAGTAGTTTCAATGGAAATATTTCATTTTGAAAATGATTTTAAATATAAATCTTAGAACATGGAAGTCGTGTATGATTCTCCATACCAATATTTTGTTCTTAAGTGTGCTATTAAGTATTAGGAATCTTCTCCATGTCAAGGTATAGGATTACAGCCTGTTTTGCCTTCACTGAAGGCATCTCTTTTCCTTGCCCTACCTATATCTCGTCTTCCCTGAGGTCTGTATCTTATTACTTGTTTAGGTAGTCCCATGTTTTCCATTCTCTTGATATCCTGCCTCTATTTTATTTGTCCTTCCCTTATTCTGCCGGCTATAGAATATACATTTTACTTGGTACTTATATTTTCATTTCATATTTGATATCTAAGGGTTTGCATTATGAATACTCGACACAATATTTTTCTTGTTAGATTCGAAGTTTTAAGTAATATTCTCTTAAAAAGTGTGTATGAACATTTTAGCACGACGAGATTGTCTGTTTTATTATTATTCTTAACGTTTTGGTTTTTATTATTAATTTTTGGTTTATTGATTTATTCTACCCAATTCAATCTATTATTGAATCCGATATGAATAAATCGGTTTACTTACTCTTTGACATCGTTTATTAATTTTGTTTAAATAGTTTAGAATGTTTTTTGTTCCATTTCATGAGTTCGATTCTGAAGAAGTTGCGTTGACTCTTCTATTATTAGCTGCGGTGAGTTGCTCTGTACTTTCCTGTATAGACACTAACATAAACACAACATGTACATGATACTTAATATTATTATAACATTAATAGTTAATAACATTTTATTATGGCCTATGCATACTGCATTGGTCATTGTCACTTCTGATAGTGTCCTTTTTCTTCATCTTGTGGTTTTATTACCTTAACTATAGTTTGTTAAGTGAGTTTACTATACTTTAGGAAGTTACCTTTTTATATGGGTTGTAATCCTATCAAATTATTCTCGTTATTGCTTGAATATCTCTTATCATTGTTTTGATAGCACTGTTATTATTGTGCAGTAGTTCATTCTGCATTTATACTGAAAATTGCTTTGGTTTAAAGTAACCAAGATTACTTGCATCTAGCTGTCAACATGGTTTATTTATTATTATTGTTATTATTAGTATTTGGGTGGCTATAATCCTTGAATTTACTTATTTGAATAGTATTCTGCCTCATTCAATGTTGTTGGTTTAGTTCCTACTCTTTTATGATAAGTTTACAAGATAATTTTGTTCATCATGCATCCATTCTATGGCAAGCATATAGTTATAATATACAACAATGGATTATTGTCGGTTTTGTGTTTCTGTATTACATTTGATTTATTTGACTTTATGTAGTACTGGTATATCTATTGGTTATTATTAGATTACATTTTGTTTATCCTTTACAGTCTTTACTATTGGTAATTAGTGGTTATTTCTAATATCAATTCCACTTTACAATTGGTCATTGGTGTTTTGGACATAGCCCGCTTTTCATGTCTACACATAATTTAGCTAAGAACTTATTATTATTCATTCTCTTTCTTACTTTTTATGTTCAATAATTCATTCTTATTGATTATTGTTTGTATTACATTGTCAAGGAAGGTATTCACTTAATAAGTTTTGGTCAGTGTCAATTTGTTTTGCAGCTTAGGGGTTTAAATCATGTTGTTTATTCCATTTACTCTTTCTTCTTTTATAATAATTCTTTTATTGCCATATGTTAGTTCATTATAATTCATGTTATCTCCCTTTTTTGTGTTTGATCTGGATATTTTCTTCTTCTCTTCACCGATTCCTTCCTCCCTCTTTAATAAGTTTCTTCATGGCGTTGTTTTCACTGGTTTCCTTCTCACGGTTAATAGGTTTCTTCTTGATTTTGTCTTTAATGGGTTTCCTTCTCACTGTTTGATCTATTGGGTAATTATGTATGTCGTCTCGTCGTTAGTCTTGCTTTATCTTCTTTAGTTGCACATTTACTGGTAATTCCTTCTTCATTTTAATTCACTTGGTTTTGGCTTATGATACTTCCTTTTTTATCCATGATCGTATGCTTGACCTTGTAGGTATTCTTAATTGTAGTGGCTTTCAACTTATTTGTGGTACGCTGGTGTTGGTAGTGTTATATGTACCATTACAACATACAAAAATTTGACAGATATTTTTGTCACAAAAAACGTTTATGATATATTGTGTATAAATACACATATAAAGGTATTTTTGCCACAAAAAACGTTTATGATATATTGTGTATAAATACACATATAAAGGTATACAATACATTTGATTTGTTTAACAGTCGTTATAAGACAGTATTACCATATAGGGGAGAGCAGAGAGACATAAGTTGATACTTTGTACTTCTTCAAGTGTCCCTTAGTCGCAGCACCTCTGCAACTGTATAACGTTTTTGTTATAGCTTGTAGTACATGCTCCTCCAGTCTGATTATAGCAGTGTACAGTAAAATGAGTCTTTGTTCCCTTTTGTATTTTAGAACGTGTAAAGCAACCTTTTTGTCACTAATTTGCTATGGGTGTTTACAGCTACGTACTTTGTTGGATCCATGGTAAGTGTACAATTGATTCATACTAATACAAAAGCAATGTGGCAACATGAGGGCAAGTTATGTTTCTCTATAACTTTTAAAAGAAAATTAATTCATAACCTAACAGATCTCAGAATTAATTATGTGTCAGTTACTTGTGATCCTATAATGAAGATTACGTGTTTATTAAATCCTAAAAAACTAAAATTTTTAAAATGATAATAGTAATAATGGCTCCTTTTTATGCCGCCTAGGAAATTTAGGAGGTAGAATAGGTTGCCTAAAGTGAGTGTTCGACACACGCACTAAAGGTAGAGTGGCCAGCAGCACTACACTTCAGCCACTAATTTTAAAATTAAAGGTATACCTTCAATTTCACCAGAAGGAAAGTGGTATGTTGGTACAATGTAAGTAAAACATTTTGTTCTGTTTTCTTTTTTTCATATTTGGTTCAAACGTACAAGTGAAAAACTTTCTGGGGCGATGTAGCTCACAAACCCTACAAAGACTCTGCGTTTTCCACAACTTGTATTTAGGAAAGAACAAAAAGAAAAATCAGATTTCTGTGTTATGATCTGCACTATTCTGTTAGTTATTATGGTTTGTACCCTAAGAATATTCGTATGTTAGCCTCCGAATACGTGTTTGCAAATAATGTCGATTTTCTGGTGAACTGGGCCGGTAAAAGATTGTTTTACTGGCTTCATGCAGCGACATTCAAGGTTGTCTTTTAGAGAGGCTGAAGCAACAAGTTTTGCAATAGCATTTAGTTTTAATAAACATAACATAAAACTTTCTTCAATATTGGAATTCTGTGATAAGTCGCCTTCATTTTTACTGTCACAATATTTGGAATGTGAAGGAAACCAGGCAGCATAACGACAGTGCACTGTCCTAACAAAGTTGTCAGTTTGAAGGGAAATAAACAAGTCAGCAGGGTTACCCCTTTGGAAAAGGGTGAAACCAGTGGTATTTTCATAGATGGCAGCTGGAAACCACCACTTATCGTTATATCCACAGAGTGTTATGTAGATATCACTTTGATTATTTATGGACCAGCAGGTTGTATTGGAGTAGCACATCCATCAAGATAAATTACAGCCTCTCTTTTTTTACTATTTATGAAACAGTTTATACCTCATACCCGTTACAATCTGACTTCAGCCATTAGACAAGTGTTTATATGGCCTGTTTCGGTGCAGCCGCTGAGAGCTGGATGACAATAAACCCAGGTAAAACCATGACATACCTGGGCTAGCAAAAGATACTCTTTCAAAGGCAGCTACACCATCTAACTGACAGCAGGTTTTAGTTCAACTGGAATTTGGCCATTAAATGAAAATATATTCAGTATCGAAGAGTTTCTGTGTTCACCTGTAATTGACAGAGAGATAGGAGACAAAAGTAATTATGAAGGAAGATTAACACCAACAAAAGATTGTCAAGAGACCACAGTAGCCGGACCTCCCACGTCGGAAATAAACGAGACATCTGCTAATACCTTATCACAATTGACACCAGAATAAATTCGCCCTTATCCGAAAGCGACTGCAAAAATAAAATAGAAATGCGTCAAGAAGAAAAAGTCAAGTATTCTCACTGACTCCTATTAAAAAAGCAATTCGTATTGAAGAGGAGGCATGACAAAAGAAAGAGCGATCAAAACGGAAACTAATCATGAACGGTAAAACGAAGGCGATTTGTGGACTGTATAGAAACGGTCAATCAAACTCTCCAAGACTTAAGAAATTGTAACAAATTAGTGGGTAGCGTAACATTTGTTATTTCAGAGGATTCTCGCTAGAGATTACCGGTAACTGCAAGAGGAACCCGCGCTGATATTGTCTCAGTGTGTTTAAAGTCCTCGGCGATGTGGAATGCTATTCAGACTAAATTTGCAAAGCAATATGAGAGCCCATTTAGGAGGAGGAGGAGATGGTGATTTTTCTACAAACTTACTGCACCTCGGTGACGGTAGTGTTCCTAATGACGATAGCTTCACAGAAATTGACGAAAAACTGGGACACAGTAAATAGTACAACACTGTATTAATTGCTAAATTCTGTGCAAAACGTCAAGTGTTTACTTGATAAAAATTACAAGTGGTTATTCCCAAAGAATCGAATCTGTGAAGGAAAATAATGATACAAGTTTGGAAAAATTTTCTGGGGATAATAAAAAGTCCGAAGAATCTATTAACACCGTATTTAATATTGAAAATATAGTGTACTATCTCCAAGAATTTTTGAATTCTTTAAATCAATCTTGCATTCCGCCACAACGGTTCATTCTAAAGGTTGGCACTCCAACAATGTTGTTGAAAAATTTACATCCTCCGAACGTTTGCATAATACAAAATGCAGGTGACACGGGAATTTCTGTGTCAAGTAGGTAATAGCGTTATTATCGACTCAAAAGCCCTCTTCACACACACATTCGAATCAGTAGGCTACTGGTTGTTAGCATTACCTGGTGTAATTACCAACTTATAAATTGTAACATTCTTTACTTTAGTACACACTTGAAGGAAATTAACAGTTTCGAAATTACATCCGTTCCATTTACATAATTTTCATTAAACCTACTTAATATGTAGTAGTGGACGATAAGCTTTTCCAGGTTTTACTAGTACTTGACCTACAACGGTCTGATCTACACTCAGTGCCTCTGTCTTTAATGATCACTGCTTTTTTTTACATAATAATTTTCCCATTCCTGCATAGAATTTACCCGCTCGCACAGAAGGCAACAGAATTTAGTGAATCCAAGCTGCAATCGAAGTACAACTACGTTACTTTCACATCTCTGTAGGTATGCCACGAATATCCGTCATACTGAATTCTGCTCAATAAAAGTTTCATACTATCACATGACTCCGACATGTAAGCAGTAAGTTATAAACTGAAGGGATTGGTGAATTATTAAAAATGGAGTAAAATCAATAGGTTAAAAAAAGTTCGTAGAAGTCTTGAGTGGCGGGAACGTTAGAAAACTGTTTATGTTATGAATGCTTAAGCCTACAAATCGTGATAGTTGTTATTATTATTATTATATTATTACTATAAAACAACATTTGTATTATTTTAATACAGACAGGAGTGAATACAGCCTTCGAATGAATTAGTAGTACGAACGCGTCAGCCTGCCAACACACATTAGATCTGTATATTTGTGTCGTGACAACAGTAGTAATTTTTGTAAACAAAGACTGTTGTGTCATTACGACATTAAGAATGTTGTTGGCGTGAATTTAATGCGACAGATTTACCTCTGCCCATGTTTCTCTCTTTCAGTCCTCTCACTCACTCACTCTCTCTCTCTCGCGCGCGCACAAGCACGCGCGCCAACTCGTACAGTTTCTTCTTTTTCTTGTCAACAATTTCAGTGTTACACACAATCCTTCACTGTTTGTTTAATCATTCATTGTGTTCGTACAGACTACACATTCAAACTTGAGTAATCTGTTTGTAGCAGTGTAACATTTCAACAAACACTTAAAGAGGCGCGCTTTGGGTGCAGTCGCAGAAGGACCTGCCGTGCTAACTTAATGAAAATAAAAGGAAATTAATAGTGAGGTAGTCATGTTTAATTAAAGGTAGTAGTGAGGTTTGTCCCTATTAGTGAGGTAGATGGGGAAAATTGACAGAGAAAGAGTGAGGGGGAGAAGAGAGACGGGGGAGAGAGAATTACGAATTTTTAATTATTCTCATTAATACCGAATATCATTTGTAAGAATATAGTTATGCAATTATTGGTATACAGTAGTACCGAAGCAACATGTTTCAAGTTGACTCCCATCCGTTGGAAATTTATTCACCATTCTGATTAATAAAAATTTCTACAAGTACCAATAATATAAATAACAACCTGCAGAAGCAGAAGAGTTTATATCTTACAGAGTTGAAGAGTTGTAATGTTACATTAATTATATTTTTGCTTTTCGTATATCACAGTGAGCAGTAATCTAATTTTTTTGAAATAATACGTGATGGCTTATATATTAAGAATTAATTTTTTTTTATAGTTTCCGTAACTTGCTTGTAAAATAATTAGGTATCCAAAAGGTAAGTTGCATATTTTAATAGCAACTTATAAGTTCCTCATCCTCGGTTTTTTCCTTTCTTCAAAATGTACCACTTCTTAATTGCGAATAAATTATTTAACGTAATAATCGTTTCACCAAAGGCTGTTTGGATCCTGTTAATAAAACTCTTGAGTCTGCTGCACATAATCCTCGCTTTTGGTTCATGTTTCGTTAACTTTCTACATTACAATAAGTTTAATTATTTTCAAGTTCCTTATAAGTAGCCAACTGTAGTAAACATCATGTACTTTGACCTCTCTCTCACTCTCTCTCTCTTTCTTTCTGTTACTCTTGTTCTTCTCAATAACTGTATCTCAGGAAGTCTGAACGTAACAGGTTCTTAAGTAAACTTCATATGACTTAACGTGCAAAATCTTAAACATCATTTGGGCTTCAGTTATGTTATAATTTTGTAAGAAAGCTTTACAAAATACTTTTTACACTGCTTCTGTATACGAAACTAGGTGCAGGTATGTAATCAAATTTTTAAGTAGGCCTATTTATTCTAACACTGTTACAGTTTCTTGAACACGCCGTATGTAAACACACATTAAAACTTAGTAATAAGGTTTATCAAACTACTATTTTTCTTGGACGCATTAACGCAAATCAGTAATCTAGAGACCAATTATATATTGAAAAATCTATGTCTAATAAACGGAATTTGATATGCAAAAATCCATCGGTTAAGAAAATAAAGTAAACTTGGTTAGTAACAAATAATTTTGGCAAACATTTTTAATTTGATATAGGCTATAATTGATTCCAATTTTATTACAATCTGAGAAATGAAGACAAATAGATTTTCATAAACGTTGGTCTAGTAACAAAAAAAGTTTCATTCTTAAGCGCACAATATTATAATTTCCCTTTCATCCCGGAAAAAAGACTGTATTAAGCTACTATCATACTTGTCTAGTCTACACTATTTAATGGGTATATTATAGGTTTCACAAAAATTGATTATCTTACACATGGTTTTAATATATCACTAAACTTTGTGAAAAGTCTGAGTGAAAAGAATTATATACACAACGGTTGATGTTAATACAGGTCTTAATTCGTTTCAAAATTTATAGATAAATAAAAAATTAAAATTATCACATATATTGTGTGGTGTATAAAATAAATTGTAATAATCCTTTCTAATATTACTTAAGCCATAATATCCGAAGTTGGACCGTTCCTTTATTCTTCTGTAGCCTCCTACATTCTTGCATATCTGCTGTCATATTCGCGTCTCACAGTCATAGTAGACAGTAGGCTATAATATTATACCTTTTTTTGCGTTGTCTGAGACTTGTCTCAGAGGATAAGACTCAGGCTGATCTGGGGCAAGCACCCTTCCGCCGATTGGAGATTTAGAGGAGTCGCACGCCAGCGCAGCGCGGACCGGTGGCGAAGTAGGTGGAGGCATTCAGGATAGAGTGTAGTGTATGGATGTGTATTTGTGTGTTTACGTAGTGTGCAGAGCCAAATGGGTGATGCCGAATGGGTGAGCCATAATAAAAGTATAAGTCAAACGACAGCCAAGACGAGGTCAAGTAATGCAGGACGTCAAAGCTGGAGGGAGGTGTCAGAGAGGCGTCAAGGTAAGGCGGGGAGGCACAAAGGAGAGGGATAAAGACCGGATAGGTAGATAGGAAAATTTAAGATGTTAAGTTATCAAGAAGGAAGCCAGGTGTAGTAAGTATGACGAAGAGACTTAATTATTTCTGTTTCTCCGTTGGCGGGGGTTTCTGGGAGGAGGTCCATCGGGAATGGTGAGGAGACGGTTTATGACAAAGGAAGGTCTGCGGTAGTTACAGGTAGTATTAATATTATACAATACCTCCTTCACATTTAAGTTGAGGAATTCCAATCAGCGTTCCGTTGCGTTACTTCTCTCTTGAGCCCTTGATATAATTCGTTGCCTGCTCTTTATTGCAGCTGTAATATCTCCTTCGTTTTATAATTCGTAACGTTAAATATTCTTCCTCACCCTGGAATTTTCCATTCTCTTTTACTAATTTCTTTTCACTTCATAAGACTTTTCTATACAAAAGCAAGTATATAAAAAAGTTATAAGGTCGGGGATTAGCAACCAAACGGCATTGTTTAAAAACATTTATCTACAAGTTTCTTTTCTATAGTTCATCGTACACACCCTTGCGAGATAAAAATAACTACACGGTAGTTTCTTTCGCAATTTTTCGCATTATTTTGAGACAATCGACTGGTGATTTAGAGATAAATACTTAATATTAATGGGGTCTCATACATTTTATATTATATCTGTTTTCTATCCTACTGATAGAATTAGAAAAACGGTAGCTATCTCTCTTTTCCTTTTAAAAGCACAATACATATTAATTTACCAAGTAGCAGTTTCCTTCTTCATTTAAAATTTCTATCAAATCTACTGTATATTGGACAAAACAGAAGGGGAAACATACGTGCTTACAAGGTAGTGTAAACATCCTGTAATGCTGTCAAATCAAAATACAAAGGAAGGGGAAGTGAATACTGTAATGAGTAGCCCCTACATTCATATTTATGCAGGTGTAGGTGATGATTAAGGCCCGGATTTTTATGTAATTACATATTTGAATGCTGAGTGCACATTTACACGGAAAAGCCAGATATCGGCGAATCATACCAATAGGTGTCTTATCCGCGAGTTTAATTTTACATATTTTTACATATTTTGTTCATATTACATATTTCACTCCATCTTACATATTTCTACATATTTTAGCTATTTTACTATACTTTACTTCAATTTGAAAATTGAAATGGCAAAAAATAGTTAGGCCTATAACAACATTACTCAGATGCGCAAATGTGCAATTAATCAGAATCAGGTCCAATTAAATTTATTACAAGAATAGGCAAAATATTGCATCTGTTGCAATTGCACACATAGATTCTACTTTCAAGAAGTAAAATTTTTTACGAGCTCAAGCGACAAGTAAGGCATTTTGCACGGGATGTTAATGAGAATGGTATGCGCGGCCGCACTCCTTATTTACGTTTCGTTCGCACGTTCAGCAGGCTCGATGGGGAAAGAACGTGCTGTCCGCGGTAAATAAATACTCTTCGCAGATCTTGCAATTCTCGCAACGGATTCCAGCCACCTAAACAAACAAATATCTATATAACTCTATGCTATTGTAGGGCACAATGTGATTTTTGACGCCAGTATTATCGACGCTCTCGGAGTGTAAGCCTACACGTAAATAACAATCTGGTGTGCAGTGTGGTGTGTTGATGTTATTGTCAAGTCAGTGTTTTGTCTTTTGCCTACACTTCTGCGCTTGCTTATTTCTTGCCTTGGCGGATTCTCGTTGTTGGACAAAAGACGTCTTAAATAATATAGTGTGCGGTATTGTTCAACGCAAGTTCTTAAGAGTTTTAAATACAAATATCCTTGTTTTATCATGGCACCAACCGCATCATCTTTGTCATCTAAGTTAAAATCATGGGTACAGATTGACAGTGCTTTTACAACTGACGATAAAGCTGTATTTTGCCAAGTTTGTTATGGCCAAATGGTGTTAAAGAAGAGAAGGTACTGCTGTTGTATACAGATGCAGCAGCATACATGTTAAAAGCAGGTAATTCTCTAAATGTGTTTTACCCCAACCTACTACATGTTACATGCCTGGCTCATGGATTGCATCGAGTAGCTGAAACTGTCAGAGACCTTTTCCCCGAAGTAAGTACATTAATATCAGCAACAAAAAAGGTGTTTTTGAAAGCTCCTTACCGTATCCAGTGCTACAAACAAAGGCTACCTGACACACCTCTGCCTCCAGAACCCGTAATTACAAGATGGGGAACCTGGATCGAAGCCGTAAATTTCTACAGTGACAACTTTGAAGCTGTGAAGTATGTGGTGGAAACATTATCTCCCGATTCTGCAGTGTCAGCGAGTGAATCCTTGTCTGCATTCAACAACTCTAAGGTGATATGTTCAGTTTCGTACATCAAAACGCATTTCAGTTGTATCAAGAAACTGGAGACTGCAGGTCTGACTCTCCAAGAGGCCATAGGAATAGTTGAAGAAGCAGTTAACAAGTTAAATGCTGTGCAGGGTGAAGTCGGTGACAAAGTTTCTACTAAATTAAATGCTGTGCTGAATAGAAACCCTGGTTACTCAACTTTACATACCATTTATCGCATATGTAACGGCGAAACTGTAGAATCGATTGAGAATATTCTTCCAAGTACGATTCCTCTATATAAACATGCGCCGGTGACGACATGTGATGTCGAGAGATCCTTTTCTATATATAAAAACATACTCTCAGACCGAAGACAGTCCATGTCAACAGACAATATAGAAAAGTATTTAATAATTAATTGTGCAACTAAACAGTGGAAAAAAAAACTTACATGGACACTTTATTCTTATGCAGAGTTATAGTAGAGTTTTATATATATATATATATAATATAGATTTTCAAGTCAAAAATCTACCTTTAATTTTATAGTAATTTCAACTCTCCTAGTAAAATACTTTGTTAAATAGTTAATAATTCTCAATTTTTTACTTTATACTCATGTCCTATACTACAGAAATCCATAGGTAAAATACTTTGTTGTTGTTAATTTTATAATATCAAGGTTTCTTTTTTAATACTGTTTTCTAAAATATGTTTTCATAAATTTTCTAAAGTACAATAAACAATTGAAAAGTAATTCATTTCTTATGCATGCTGTCTTATTGTAAACTCTTCAACAAAGAGTTGAACTTTCAGATACTGTGTATTCTGAGGGTTAACTTATTTTCTGTAACAGAAGTGGTAATCTAACTGGTGATTAGTGTCAGCCCCGAACTTGATTAGTATTTTATGGATTACATTGACTTTGCTCAAAATATATTTGCATGTTTTGAAAGTGATTTTAAAAAGTTTAAAATGAAGCACCTATTATTTTCAAAACCTTTCAAAGAGGGCACTGTTATGTTCTCGTAAAATGTAAATTATATTGTTGATGTGAAAGTATTTTAATACTACATATTTCTTAAATATTACATATTTAGCTACATATTTTCCTTATTTTTCCTACATATTTATGTACATAAAGGGAGACTGTGCGCTGCGCCGTACGCTAGACAGAGAGGGTATAATAGCAACTATCTCGCTCTACTTTCGTCAGTGAAACACGCGGCGGATGAGTAAATTTTAGTCGATTCATTTTTGCAGTTCAACCTGCGATAACTTCAAAACCAATAAATATACAGCAATTCTGAAAACTGCATTGTGTTCAGTAATTAAATCTCTATAAGTAGCCAAAATCTCAATTAATATAATTAACAATTACAGAAGATACACAGAAGAAGAACGTGTTTTTTTAGACGTTTCTATTGGTTTAGCATTTGCATTTGTACACTGTACTCTTTAAAATACAAAAAGTAAAATTGGTTAAAAAGTTTTACTTACAGTACGCCTACATCCGTTTTTGAAAAAGTTTGTGATTCGGCTGCTTCTTCAATGCACACGTTTTTTGGAAGCCATGAAGCCAAAGTGAGTCAACCTAACGCCGCTGCCCCAGACTCAGTTGCCCCAAATAAAGTATTTCAATTGTAAAAACTTAAATATTCAAAAATAGTGAACCATATCGCAGAATGACGTAAGTGTAGTGAAGAATAAGTCGTGATCAGCCAAAACATCAAGAGTAGTATCTTTACATCCCTAACCATTTCGCTAACCAAAATTGCAAAAATTAGTTTGGAGATGCGTCCGGATATGGGAGGTTCCGGATATCACAGGTCCGGATGTGACAGGTTGTACTGTATTTACCTTATAACAATTCCCCCTAAATAAAAGGGAAATCCCCAAATTCATATTTCGAAGCCACCTGTTGTAGATAAAACGGTATTTATCTTGGATACATACGTTTAATCTCATACAAACGTTTTTATGTGTGTTCCCATCAGCACCGACACACCTGTACAGGCTTCTCCATATTTTTCTACACCTGTCCAAATATGACTATACTGATTACAATAGTAATTTCTTCTACGGTTTGTTTATGACCATAAGATATGTCTTTATAGTTCCTTTTAAATACCATTATTTTCTGCTCATTCGTACAAAACTTTTAATTGTTGAATGTGCCAATTCTGATAATCTTTGCCAAACCCAAATTTTAATGTTATACGGCGTCACCTTATTATGTAGCAAACAAAATTAGAACAAATCACTGTTATTTTAGCAGTAGCTTTTTTAAGGAGCCCAGAGTAGGCCTATACCTACCCGACACGCACACATTTGAAGGATCGGTATTTTGTCTTGGAGTTCACTCTCCCAGCTGAGATACCCATGTTTTTAGGGACCAGGAACTCGCATTTGAACTTCTATCATCAGCTACATAATGTAAATCCTAGATAAATGTACAAGCCTATGCTCTAAAAGCCTAAGCTATGATACCCACAATCATCTACGTTTTACTAAAATAATGGTTGCAAGTTAAATTTTTTGATTCATGTTGATGCTTTTGTCTCGAAGAAACCAGGTAAATTAATCTGCTTTTCGTATCCGGCCGACGATGGTGTGCTCCCACTTACGAACAGTGGCACTTGCAACTCGTTTCACTTGCGAACACTCAAGTAGATAAGACACGTAATTAATTTTTGATACGTGAGAGTACCTCCCACTTGCGAACACACAAACAACGATGTATGTACATCCACCCTGTATTGTGTTTATGTTTTTATAATTCGTTAAATGTATTTTTTGTTACCAACTACGTTTACCAAGTTACAATTTTTATAAAACTCACACACACACACACACACACACACACACACACACGCATAGCCGCTCCCTCTCTCTCTCTCTCTCTCTCTCTCTCTCTCTCTCTCTCTCTCTCTCTCTCTCTCTCTCTCTCTCTCTCTCTCTCTCTCTCTAAATTAAAAAGGAAGGTTATTTTTTATTTATTTTTATTAGTCAACTTGTAGAACGGGCGACGTGATCTTGAGAAACATCCCAACTTCAGAATCTTTTTCATATCTTTTAGTTTATCCAATTCAGTATACTTTTTCGTCCTTTTCATAGCTTAAAAATTTCACTCCATCGTTACATCGTGTTCTGAATACATTTCTCTGCCTCAGATTATAAACATTTGATAATGTTTTTTATTCTTGGATGTGGTCTTCCAACGTGGCTGTTTAGTTTCTGATGCGTGCTTGTACGGTATTATTCATTGTATGACGTCGGAAGTAGCAGTTCTGTAACTCCTGTGGCACTAATCATTGTCTAGCTATTGTTCTACGAAACAATTAAAGAATTAATCGAGTTTCTCTTCCTCTGGAACTTGACCATGGATATACTACCAGCCACATTCTACATCTTTTCGAAGGAAAGCAAGTGTAGCACACATTAGGATTTTTGTGCTCCCTAAGTCATTTGAATGTGTATACTCGTGCAAAGTGACTACTGCAGCTTTTGAATTTTCCATTCATGAAAAATTACTTTTAATCTTTCAAACTCTCTTTTCTATTGATTTAACCAAAAATCGGGAGCTTAGCTTGCACAACGTCTTCACCCGGACGGAAACTACTCTCGTCAATTTTCAAACCGGGACAATTGACAAACTGGCCGGGACCCCGGGATCAGGTCGTCAAACCGGGACAATCCCGGTCAAACCGGGACATATGGTAAGCCTATTTATACATGTATTTATCGGTTTTCAATATTGATGTGAGCATTGTACTGTAGAATTAGGAAGCGATTGTATTGAACGAATCACGATTATCAAATGATATACGGTATTCCTTTTAGTTCAACAGTTCCGTCATCTCGTCTCCGGTACTTTGGAAAACCATTGTTATTTTCAATAGTTTAACGTAAAATGTTGCTCGGTTATTATGTGTACATATTCCATCAATCATGCAAGGAACATTAGGATTACGAGCTCTACAAGATCCATGTATCATTCGAGATAACAATTTTATGAATCCTTGGAAAAGTGATACGGCACAAAACTTAGGATAAGCAAGAGGTAGTGTATTAACTTTTTAAATTGTATATTATTATTATTTTTATTATGTTTTTACTATAAAATATTCATATTATTTTAATATGATTTTCTGGAACACGTTTGGTGGAAACGTAAAACCGGCCAGCTGATAAATAAGAGGTTGCGAGTTCAGACGTAGATGTGTATATATGTGTCAGCCAAAACAGTGTTTTGTAAACGTACACGTCTGTCATTACAACATTAAGAATGTTATTTGACCTTGAGTAGGTACTCATGTTGACGGGAATGAGAAATCTTGTGTTAGCGCTGAATAGACACAACACAGGGGGGGCCATTCCGGCTTCCCGCGCTAACCTAGCGATCAGCTGTTTTTGCCGCGTGACGTCCGACTGGTGGAAGAAATACGCGCGAGTCTTGATTTACCATGCAATCTTACCTGAGACAATGTCCTACTTAGCATCTCTCTGCTGTTTACACGAAATATTAACAATAATTGTAATGAGCTATTCATATAGAAAAAGGATTAAACAACAAGATTAAATGGTTTGCGGCAAAAAATAATGGTAAAATCTATTTCTACATTTAATAGAAAAGTAAGCAAGTCTGTCCACATATAACATTGACAAAATGACACAAGATGTAAAATTAAGTCGGAATTTTTTATTATTCGTTAATTTTATATTAATAGAATTATTTCGATTGTTATTAATTTACTTAGAAACCTCAGATGATACTGATATTTTTCAGTGAAACGTGCGTCAGGTGTTAAAAAGAATATACGAAATTATACTACTTGCAGAAGAAACAAATTGAAAACATCACAAATTTTATATATATATATATAATATGCCTGCGTGGGTGGGTGCGCGTACGTGCACACGCGTGCGCGCATGAGTGCTTGTATAAACATTTCTATGTAGTATAATATATTTGAAACAAGCTTCCAATTATTATAATTATAATCAATATCATAATCATTTTCTTTATCTACATTTTCTACATTCTACATTATCTACATTGAAATTTATTGACATTTAAAAGATACATTAAATATACTGTATTGAAAGGGACACTGTGCGCTGCGCCGTACGCTAGACAGAAAGGGTATAATAAGCAACTATCTCGCTCTAACTTCGTCGTCAAACACGCGGCCGCATGAGTAAGTTTTATTCAATCCATTTTTGCAGTTCAACCTGCGATAACTTCAAAACCAATAAATATACAGCAATTCTGAAAACTGCATTGTGTTCAGTAATTAAATCTCTATAAGTAGCCAAAATCTCAATTAATATAATTAACAATTACAGAAGATACACAGAAGAAGAACGTGTTTTTTTAGACGTTTCTATTGGTTTAGCATTTGCATTTGTACACTGTACTCTTTAAAATACAAAAAGTAAAATTGGTTAAAAAGTTTTACTTACAGTACGCCTACATCAGTTTTTGAAAAAGTTTGTGATTCGGCTGCTTCATACAATGCACACGTTTTTTGGAAGCCACGAAGCCAAAATGAGTCGACCTAACGCCGCTGCCCCAGACTCAGTTGCCCCAAATAAAGTATTTCAATTGTAAAAACTTAAATATTCAAAAATAGTGAACCATATCGCAGAATGACGTAAGTGTAGTGAAGAAAAAGGGGTGATCAGCCAAAACATCAAGAGTAGTATCTTTACATCCCTAACCATTCGCTAACCAAAATTGCAAAAATGAGTTTGGAGATACGTCCGGATATGGGAGGTTCCGGATATCACAGGTCAAGATGTGACAGGTTGTACTGTACTTTTTAACTACATATTATACTAATGTAGAATGAAGATATACTTATTATATCTTTATTTAGTATATAGTTATTTACGTGTCAAGAAAAGAACGTGTGAATAAAGTGATCACAACATTTTATACCTTATATGTTTTCTGTCATTGAATGATTAACCCACTTTTTAATAACAGCGTTGAAAAATAGTTGATTACGTCTTTCAAAGATTATTTTTACTACGGTACTGAAATTAAAAATAACTAAGATCGTATACAGGAATTAAACGTAGGCGACTGGAATAAACAGCCGAGACACAGCAGCTGCAGGAATTGCTTACGTTCAGTAGACTTGGCAACGTTGTGACCTTCGTGACTTTATATACATTTTGTGGCAACACTGTGCATATTTTTCATCACTAAAAGCTAAACCGATATCCGTGATAAAATAGTAATGCATTTTTTTAAACGTGTGAGTGGTTTGTAACGATAAAGTTAACAGGGTAATTATTATTCAACTTTTTTCAACAAACTATCTTGAAACGGATATATATTTTTACGGTTTTTTATGCTGATTACGAATATGTAAGAATAAAATGTCTAAGCTTACTCGTAACTTTTATATATGGGGTCTCAAAAAGATGAACTTCTCTGGTCAGAACTTGCATGTTTAGCTAATGATGGATAAACGTGATTATATATATATATATATATATATATATATATATATATATTGTAACATAACAGAATTGAGGTCCCCAACTAGGGATGTGTCGGTACCAAATTTTTCCGATCCCGGTACCAGTACCGATTCCATAAGAATCGATTCCCGATTCTCGGTACCGGTACCTAAAAACAAAAATTAAAAATGTATTGTAGGGCTAGAGGGAAAAGAAAAACATCAACAAAATTAATTCTAAAATGCGTTTAATTGTGGAGTAGACCTATAAAATGACGTTAAATTAAAAAACTTATTTATGAATGGTTTTGGGGTAAGGGCTGAATCTAGGTGAAGTGTGAATCTCAGAACTATCACCTAGGTCTGTTGTTGATGCTGGTGACACAGCAGATAAATTTGGAGAAGTCATCAGAGGGTTTGGATCATCTGTATCCGAAACATCAACACTTAGGCTTAAATTATCATCACTTATTTCTTCTACATTTAAGCCCATATCTGGGCTGGAAGTTTTACTGCCTAAATTTGTATTTTTACTAAAATAATTGCTTAAAGTGGATCCACTGGGTATACTCAGAGTTTTGGCTGGCTCTCTATTAGTAGGAGCATTCAGCCTACTTTTAGAATGCGTTTTAAAATGTTTCATTAAATTTGAAGTACTCTTACTTCCACCTCCTCTCGAAATTAATTTACTGCAGATATTGCATTTGGCAAACCGATTATCGGCAGCGTCAATTTTAAAATACTTCCAAACCTGGGATGACATCTCTTAAAAATATTCTAAAATTCGAAATAATTATAAATATTAAACTTATCTAAACTGAAACCACTAATAGGGCAAAGTTTGCTCCCCAATTTGAGAACCCGAGACCTCCCCAATTTAGGACACATCACGAGTTTTCTTCATAACCTATACGGAAAAATAAAACTACTTAATTCTACAAAATTTCTGCTTAAATTAGTGAATTTTGACTCCTTAATTCTGTAGATACTAGCAAAACCAAAGTTTACTATAGACGTTCCTTAAATCTAGGAGTAGGAACTAAAATCTGCAAACGGTGACTAGAATTTACTAATTCAATATTCCTAAATCTACCATTTGTATACAAACATAACCATTACATGTCAAAAGGTCAAAAGAAAATAAAATTTTTAAAATTTTCGGTAAAATAAGCTTATATTTATATTGTTTTCGCCGATATTTAGTCTACAGTTTTAACTATGTAAGTTGTTGGTTAATTTAAGTAGTTTTTTCCGTGTAAATTCCTTATTTGTATTATGCGATAAACAATGTTGTAGTACAGCGGAATATAGCCTTACAGATACTTAACAGAATACAGTAATTAAGATGGATATATAACTTAAAGTTAGACAGAGTTGAAAAGTCCCTGGTAAAATATTTTTCGCACAAGACAAACTAATAACGTGTACTTCTCACAAAGCAGATAAGCAACTGAACTGCTGCTCCTAACACGAAGTCTAAACACGAGGCTATTGTAGCATGTGGCTTGCCGATTCGCAGAATAGGGGATTAGATTTATTACTGTAATCCGTGCAAACCTTAGGATAAAAGCATTGTGTTGTGGCAGTGCTATTTGTGGCAACGCTTTTGCCTACCTGACTTTGTTTGCTTTCACACGCATACATTATACAAACACTGTATTAACTGCCTGTCCGTGTCAAACACGCACCTCGTGCTCCGTTGGCGACGCTCTAACCTACGAATCTTGGCTTCGGTTTTTTGCATTTTTTTCGTGTTTCCAGCCATCGCGTTGCGATTTCCTTGAAATTTACATCGACTGGGCTGAATCCGACCACGACCTGTGGTGTTTAAATAACGCCACCGTGGTACTTCCGAATCACCAAACCGCTTTCCGTATACATTGTGAAAGTTTTAAAAGTACCGACAATCTAATTACTATGATAATGGTCTAATGCAAAAACGAAGAATAAAACATGTAAAAGTAGTGGTACCGACTTTGTAGCACCGGTTCTCGATACCGGTACCTAACCCCAAGAACCGGTGGTACCGGGAATCGGTACCGAGAACTGACACATCCCTATCCCCAACATTACAAAAAAAAATGAATTAACTATGGTCAAGGACCATACCCCGATATTAAGGTTACTCAGTAATTAGTACATCTGAGATGTACCTCAAGTTAAGAGATGTAATAAATAACGTTGAGTATAAAATAGTATACCAATTAATGGTTAATGTAATAAATTGTACTTGTTTTTTATACGGTAGCATGGTAGTGTTCACAGAATATTTATTTTATGTTTTGAGTAGAGTAAGAGTGAACTGTTGTTTTATAGGAATACTTAATCAGTGGTAATCTTTTTATTTATGTTAAAATTGTCTTTAGACAATTAAGTATAATTACCTGTGTTAGGTATTATATTATGTTAAATGTATTAACTAAAATTGATTAATGAAGTTATTTTGAATTGATGTTTGTAGACTTGGCCAGGATGGCAATAAGTGTTCAAAAGTTGACAAGTAGTTCTGATAATTATGTTGTAAAATAATGAAAGGCTCCAGGACGAACTAATTAATGTAATAAAGTAAAACCAGGAAATTAAAATTAATGTAAATAACCATGAACCAGTAACTATTTGTACAGTAGGTCAGGTAAAGAAAATTAAGTTTAAAAAACGAAATTATTATAACAGTTGTAAGAAAACCTATAGGCCTAAATTTAATATGTCCTAAATTTAATATATAACCTATATAAATTTAATATGGACCTTTTTAATAAGTCCAGTCCAATGAAACTATAGTAAAATATATACGGTATAATAATGTAGGTTGGGTGAGAGTTTTAGGTAATTTGGTATAATTCCAAGCATGGAGTATTTTATTAAAAAAGAGTAGTAATATTTTCTAATTCTGGCTCTAGGATATCAAATTTCATCCAATGACTGAAAATAATGGTTGTTAGGGCAACTAAAATGTAAAAAGGTTGTTGATTTTCAATCATTCGTTTCAATTGTTATATGCTATTGAGTTCAGATGAGGAGACACGTATAAAACAAAAAATTTTTAAATTTGAAAAAGATGAATCTAAATTAATAAATCCAAATTGAAACCTAATTCTATAACACCTCTGATGAATAATAAAACCAATTAGACTTCCAAATTATAACCAAATACCTCTAAAAGAGTCGAGAATTCCTTACTTCATTCACCAGGATAATTCCGCTGGATTCGGTATTAAACCGATTTCCCATGTAATCAGAAGACTAATTGAGGGAAGCAAAGGCCGAAACTAACGGAATTATAGAGAAGATATACGAAGACCTCGTTTCTGCAGAATTAACCTTCACCTTCAAGAAGAAGCTATAATACGATTTCCATTCCACCGGGACTGACAACCACCAGGATCGTAAGAGAAGAACGGCAGTTAGAAGAGTTCCTGGGGCTTTCCTGTACATCACACCGTCAATTTTATTAAGGATCAGAACACTTTTTCCTGGATGAATGTAATCTAAGCAGACCATCTTCAACTGTTTACAGACGTCAAATGCCATTTTGAGATTCGCCAATCCGGTAAAACCAACTTATTTTTAATTTCAATATATTTAGAGTTAATAACATTCTGTAATACTTGAGTAACCTTAATTTTGCATTACCTGGCCTTACTAATGGTTAAAAGAATCTCACGAACCCTGGGATAAGAGATATTTAGTATTATATTTAATTTGTATAAGTCAAAAGGAACTTGGTCAATTGACGATCGATATACCATTGTATAATCGATTTAATGATATTATTATCTTGAAGAGAACTGTTAGTGTGAAATAAAGTACAAAATTAATAAAGAATCTTTCTTGTATAAGATAATGTTTTATGTTATTGCAGAATAGGTATTATATGTTGTGGGTGGAGTATGTTACAGGAAAAAGGGTGAATAAAATCCGGTGAACGGTTAACCTAGACGCAAGCCTATTACAAATAACAGCGCTAATTGTCAACAGCTGGTGGAACGGGAGATTGCCGAACTAGCGTGTTTTCTGTACCAAATTTGAATGAAATTATCTAATACAGAAGGACTAGGGTTGGCAAGAATTCTTAATACATTCAGCCAATACATGACGTATATCGTTAATATTGCGTAACTATTGAATAATTAGGTAAACCTGTATTATAGTACAGTTAAAAGTTAAAATAACATAATCACAAATATATTTGCCTATTAAATTTGAATTACAGGAGGTCACCTATAAGACTACATAATTAATAACATAAATAATATTTATAATATTATTTTAATATTTATCTTCTATTAACAATAAACCCGTTTTATTTCAAATTGACGACTCCAACGTGGGCTAAAATAAGAAGGACTACTTTTAACCGTTTTATTACAAATTGGCGCATACCAACGTGGAGCTTGATTGAACCCCAGTACACACACTCACACAGTAATAAGGAGTTTTATTTCAAATTGCCGCCTTCAACGTGGGGCTTGACGTTGATACACGGGAGTCACACATAAGTGACAACGCAACTTATTTGTTTTATTTCAATATATATATATATATATATATATATATATATATATAACTATAATACTTATAATTAATTTACCTCAAGATATATTTTTTCCTTTAGGAACATGTTTCGGGTGATCCTGTTCTCCCATCTTCAGCCTTCACCATCTTGCTTCTGGTGCAGTATTTGTGTGTTGGCTTCTGGATGTTATTAAGGTGGTTTGTTGGTCTTTGGTCCTTCAATGTTGCATTATTGTGTGTGGTTGTGGTATCTGTTTTTGTATTTTGTGTATTTTCGATGTTGAGTGCTTTGAATATTGTGTCATGTTTTGTATTGATTTGTATTTGTTCTGGTATTAATTTGTTTTGTGTTTTATGTTTGTAAATCTGTAAATTTTCCCAAATGTTCATTATGGTGCCTTTGTGTGGTATATGTTTTATTAGTGTTACATTGGTTATGTCTGGGAATTCATGTCCTGTGTTTATTGCATGTGTGGCTAAATTGGATTTATATATATTTGGTTTTTTGTATGCATTTAGGTGTTCAAAATAACGTTTTTTCAGCTGTTTTTTTGTTTGTCCTATATAACATTTATTGCAATCTTGGCATTCAATTTTGTATATACCGTTGGTTGTTGTATTATCTTTGTTGTGTGAGCTATTTAGATTTTGTAATTTATTTTTATTAGTTTTGTATGCTATTTTTATATCTGTGTTTTTAAATAGTTTTGTTAGTTTTGTCATTTTATTATTTATATATGTGAATGTGGCCCATTTTTTGTTGTTGTTATTATTTATGTGTTGTTCAGTTTGATTAATTCTTAGTTGTTCAGTTTTTATTTTGTATTTGATTTTATTTTCTATTTTGATCATAGTATTTTTATTGTATCCATTTGCATAACCAATTTGGTATAATATAAACAATAATCCAGAACCACCTAAAATGAACAGCCTAATAAAAATACACAAATTAAACAACCCAATACGTCCATTAATCAATTTCAAAAAAGCTCCTACATACAAAATAGCAAGAATAATAGCACAAAAACTAAAAAATAACCATCTAACAAATAACCATCATAACATAAAAAATACATACGAATTAATAGACAAACTAAAAATAATAAATATAAATGAAAATACATTTTTCACATCATATGACATAACAAACATGTACACTAATATCCCAGTAGAAGAAACAATTGACATAATAATAAACAAACTTATAGAACAAAATGAAAACAAACAATATATAACCGAAATAAAAAATAGTCTCCAACTAATACTAAAACAAAATTACTTTGATTTTAATAGCAAAATTTATCAACAGAAAGAAGGTTTAGCAATGGGATCACCATTATCAAGCATAATAGCAGAAATATTCCTACAACATATAGACACCAAAATAGAAAATATCATAAAAACACATGACCCAGATGGCATATGGATAAGATATGTAGATGATGGACTATATGTATCAAATAACAAAAACACAAATGCAGAGAACATACTGAAACAAATCAATAACATACATCCCAAAATACAATTCACAGAAGAAAAAGAAAAACATAACAAAATCAACTATTTAGACATAACCATCACAAGATACAACAAACACATACAATATGCAATATATAGAAAACCAACTTCCACTAACATCATTATACCTAACCATTCTGACCACCCACCACAACATAAAATGGCAGCATTTTATTCGTTATTTAACAGAATGTACAAAATACCCCTAAACAAACAAGAAACTGACAAAGAAAGAAATATAATATACCAAATTGGTTATGCAAATGGATACAATAAAAATACTATGATCAAAATAGAAAATAAAATCAAATACAAAATAAAAACTGAACAACTAAGAATTAATCAAACTGAACAACACATAAATAATAACAACAACAAAAAATGGGCCACATTCACATATATAAATAATAAAATGACAAAACTAACAAAACTATTTAAAAACACAGATATAAAAATAGCATACAAAACTAATAAAAATAAATTACAAAATCTAAATAGCTCACACAACAAAGATAATACAACAACCAACGGTATATACAAAATTGAATGCCAAGATTGCAATAAATGTTATATAGGACAAACAAAAAAACAGCTGAAAAAACGTTATTTTGAACACCTAAATGCATACAAAAAACCAAATATATATAAATCCAATTTAGCCACACATGCAATAAACACAGGACATGAATTCCCAGACATAACCAATGTAACACTAATAAAACATATACCACACAAAGGCACCATAATGAACATTTGGGAAAATTTACAGATTTACAAACATAAAACACAAAACAAATTAATACCAGAACAAATACAAATCAATACAAAACATGACACAATATTCAAAGCACTCAACATCGAAAATACACAAAATACAAAAACAGATACCACAACCACACACAATAATGCAACATTGAAGGACCAAAGACCAACAAACCACCTTAATAACATCCAGAAGCCAACACACAAATACTGCACCAGAAGCAAGATGGCGAAGGCTGAAGATGGGAGAACAGGATCACCCGAAACATGTTCCTAAAGGAAAAAATATATCTTGAGGTAAATTAATTATAAGTATTATAGTATTATATACATCAAGAAACGGACTGTAGCAGAAAGTGATTGAAATATATATATATATATATATATATATATATATTGCAACGAATCACAGGATCATGATAGGCGGGGCAAGTTCACATATATTACACAGACAATGGACATTCATATTATATTGGTAGATGGTTAAATTTGGTTGTTATCAATTGTATTTAGTAAGGTTAAGGGTTTAGTTTAGTAAAACTGTGCATTATTATTTATGGTTATTCATGTACTGTGTTAGTGGAAATGTGCGCGCGTGCGCGAGTGGTAAACGTTTCCCGGGCGGTGCGTGATGTATTTATCGTTGTGTTGACATTAACTGAACTTAGACATGTGTATCGCTACAATCCCTATACCCGTCGGACTATTGTTTACGTTCATGTATATTATTAGTATGTAGGCAGTTATGCATGAGATACGGGTAGTCTGATTACCGCTATGCATGCTGTTACAAAGTAAATGCACTCTACTGCATGAAAAGTGCATTGTCACTTTATACTGACCATGTGACTTCCATCCACCAATAGAATGCTGACTGGTGGTTGGAAATTTTCTTAAGCCTGTCGTTACACAGGCAGTTCTTCTACGCCATCTACCGCGAACGGGACGTGCACTCCTTGTACAAGAATTCTACCGCTTGCAAGGTGTTGTAAAGACTATTCGTCGTTAGTGAAACGGGAAGACTCAGAACTGTGTGTGTAGTACATTTGCACACACCAGTGTTTTAACGCATTGTGCGTAAAATTACAAGCAGTTCTTCACTGCTGCTACCGTGAACGGTACATACAATTCCTTGTACAAGATTCTACCGCTTGCAAGGATCTGTTAAGACTTTTCGGGGATAGTAACGCGTGTGACGCATAACAGTTGTTATTATCTATTTACACACGGTATTATTAATATTGTAGTACTACGTGTGTACTAAGTGAGTGTAACTGTATCACTGTGCGAGATTTTCCGCAGTGACAGTATCATTAATGGTTACGCAATAGTTCCATCAAGACGTTTCCGTGCTAGTGCAAGATTTCCTCATAGGGTGGTCTGCCGATCGCGGTAGACCTTGGGTATTCACGAGAACACTTGAAGAAGCCGGAGAGGTATAAGCTCAATATACCGTTATTAGATTAAACTCACTGTCACCTGAGATATTACTTGGTCATAAACTCTATATTAATTTTGCGAGTAATAAAATCCGTAGTACCGTTGTGTGTGCGAAGCGTTGGATTCATCGTGGGAATTGCAGGACATCAGCCCAGCTGTTATAGGACATCAGCCCAGCTGTTATAGGACACCAGCCCAGCTGTTATAGGACCAGCCCAGCTGTTACTGGACATCAGCCAAGCTGTTACAGGACGCCAGCCCAGCTGTAAACATTTCTGGAAACGTCTGTCATTTGTAAGCCACACCTGACGAACCAACTACACCACAAAGACCGGCCCTCCTCTTCAGCAACATCATCGTGGGAGTCTTCTTATGTAACGTATCACGTCTTGTGTATGAACATTATTTTACATTTTAAAAGAAAGACTCTATATCAAACATTACATTCTGTACATTTCAAATATACCATATAAACTGTAACTTGTGTTTGTACAATAAATAATCTTAAACCCTCCAATATAGACTTGTAATTTGAAATACACTATCATATCCTATGCGCCAATAGTTTAGTAATTTGTGTTGTCGCATAGAGATATTTTGGCGCTTAGCAACGTAGGGCTCGTTAAATAGCGATAAATTTACGCTATTACATATTTGTCTATGAATATAAAATTTGTTGGAAAAATCCGACGTATAAATATAATTAACATAATAATTGTATGTGTATTGTTCATATGAAAAGCTGAGGATATAATTTTTCAAGTGTGCATATTCTCTTGTATATCATATATGAACAGATTTTATCAGTATATTGGAGGTAGATTATTAGTTGTTGTATGTTAGATAAGGTATTTACATGTTGATATTTTGAACTGCTTTTTCTGTGTGCATATAAACTGGTTACCATATGTTCTAATCTTGTTGTGATAATAATAACTTGCTTTGCGTATAAATCAATAAATTTAAATTTACTAAATTTTAAATTAAATTTTAATCATTATGGCGGATACTGCAGAAATCAAGAATCTTTTAGCTGCCGTATTAGCGAAGTGGGAAACCGTGTCCGAAGAAATAAAAGCCTGGCGTGAGGAGATGAAAGCCGTGGGGGAAGAAATGGACGCCGACAGAGAGGAGAGGATGGCGAAACTACAGGAAATGTCAGCTGATATTGAAGTAGATTTATCTGTTGAGAATATTGCACCTTGTGATAATTTTGAAGTACCAAATGTCCTTGTGGAACATACTCTCAACGAAAGTAATATGGAAGTTAACCAAGATGTGACATCTGAAGGATTAACGGAGAACAGTAGCGTAGCAGGTGAACTTGAAAGTGATTATACAGAAACCACCTTATTAGGGCCTAGTAGTTCATATCTCGGTAAAGTCGAGTATTTAGATTCTGCATCGGATTGTAGTGAAGATAACAGAAATGAAATTAGTAGTAACAACACTATTAATCTGGAACATACTTCAGGTAAGTGCTGTGATGAGGTGATATTTTATAGTGTAACAGATATAGCATGCGAGAACCGTGAACGTATGATAGGATCTGAAGCTATCATGGATGCGGACAGTGTATGCATAACACATAAAAATTCCGAACCAGTAGTAGAGCCGGGAACTAGTATGGATACTAACAGTGCAGGTATTTATGACACATGGCCTGATGATGAGGTACTAGATGAATCTATATCAGGTACTGAGGTGTTTATGGAGGACGGAGAGGTGAATGATACTGGTGAAAATAAGGTGACAACAATTATGGTAAATAATAATGAACCGCCGCGTAATCAGTTTCATGTTCAAACACCACAAAATCAGCCGCAATCACAACAACATAAAAATACAACTCAGCAATTTAATACCAACTTATTAGCAACAGTTACTGAAAATGATTCAGTTGAAAAGCAGTTCAATCAATCAAGTATGAAAAATGTTAGTTATAAGAATAGAACTGTTATGTATGGCCTATATCCTGCAGCAATTAGGGATAATTTAATGTATAATAATGATAATAGTAGTAGATATGAGGGTAATATTAATATTGAAAATGGCACCGATCTTGTGGTCGAAAAAAAATTTAGGGGTTATGTTGGCGAGATATTGTTTGACAGCGGCACAGCAGGAATATCGCTGTTGGACGAGCAGTTGCTAAAGAGGTGTAAAACCCACTTTATACAAAGGCCGATTCTGCCGGTATGTCACACAAGGATAAATCAGGAGCGTGTGAGTCGCAGGTAATTGAAAAACAGGCAATTAAAGCAACATACGAACAGGGTACGGAAGTAGATGCGACCGTCCTTGGAGTTAAAAAACTCGGACATAATATTATTTGGGAAGTTGATAGATTGAATAAACTGCATGCTGCATTGGAGTATCAGAAAGAATTATTGCCAGCTAAAGTTGATTGTCGACCTCACGTTATCAGACTGGGACGCTCGAAAGATAAGATAACGAATAACTCACCGACCCCCAAGGTTCAGTTAATGAGTTGCGAGATAAGGCAATTACGGCGTATATTAAACAAATTCAAATCTGTATTTCCAAGTAAACGTGTGCGTTTAAAAACTGAGAAAAATTTATACAAAAAACTCAGAAATAAATGTCAGGATATAGGGGTAAGAATGTGTAGTGATTTAAATATGTCAAGTTCAGGTTTAAATGTTGTATGTAAGATGACTCTGTGAATGAACAATAATCTAGTTTGATAAGGAATGTTGTCTGTGTACTCTGTGACCCTGCATAAGATTTCGGTATCTGTGTGTCAAGAACATGTGTGTTTGTTTTGGTTTGAAGGTTACCACGTGTCTTTTGATTTGATGCTTCTGTCAAAGTGACAGTTGGAAATGTTAGTATTAATTGAGGATGTTTATTTGATTTTAGTTCGAGGGTATTATTATTATTTCAGGATTAGGAAATTGTTTTGGTTATTATAAAAAAAAAAAAATTTTTTATTTTTGTGAATTAAATAAAAAAACAACGAATCACAGGATCATGATAGGCGGGGCAAGTTCACATATATTACACAGACAATGGACATTCATATTATATTGGTAGATGGTTAAATTTGGTTGTTATCAATTGTATTTAGTAAGGTTAAGGGTTTAGTTTAGTAAAACTGTGCATTATTATTTATGGTTATTCATGTACTGTGTTAGTGGAAATGTGCGCGCGTGCGCGAGTGGTAAACGTTTCCCGGGCGGTGCGTGATGTATTTATCGTTGTGTTGACATTAACTGAACTTAGACATGTGTATCGCTACAATCCCTATACCCGTCGGACTATTGTTTACGTTCATGTATATTATTAGTATGTAGGCAGTTATGCATGAGATACGGGTAGTCTGATTACCGCTATGCATGCTGTTACAAAGTAAATGCACTCTACTGCATGAAAAGTGCATTGTCACTTTATACTGACCATGTGACTTCCATCCACCAATAGAATGCTGACTGGTGGTTGGAAATTTTCTTAAGCCTGTCGTTACACAGGCAGTTCTTCTACGCCATCTACCGCGAACGGGACGTGCACTCCTTGTACAAGAATTCTACCGCTTGCAAGGTGTTGTAAAGACTATTCGTCGTTAGTGAAACGGGAAGACTCAGAACTGTGTGTGTAGTACATTTGCACACACCAGTGTTTTAACGCATTGTGCGTAAAATTACAAGCAGTTCTTCACTGCTGCTACCGTGAACGGTACATACAATTCCTTGTACAAGATTCTACCGCTTGCAAGGATCTGTTAAGACTTTTCGGGGATAGTAACGCGTGTGACGCATAACAGTTGTTATTATCTATTTACACACGGTATTATTAATATTGTAGTACTACGTGTGTACTAAGTGAGTGTAACTGTATCACTGTGCGAGATTTTCCGCAGTGACAGTATCATTAATGGTTACGCAATAGTTCCATCAAGACGTTTCCGTGCTAGTGCAAGATTTCCTCATAGGGTGGTCTGCCGATCGCGGTAGACCTTGGGTATTCGCGAGAACACTTGAAGAAGCCGGAGAGGTATAAGCTCAATATACCGTTATTAGATTAAACTCACTGTCACCTGAGATATTACTTGGTCATAAACTCTATATTAATTTTGCGAGTAATAAAATCCGTAGTACCGTTGTGTGTGCGAAGCGTTGGATTCATCGTGGGAATTGCAGGACATCAGCCCAGCTGTTATAGGACATCAGCCCAGCTGTTATAGGACACCAGCCCAGCTGTTATAGGACATCAGCCCAGCTGTTATAGGACCAGCCCAGCTGTTACTGGACATCAGCCAAGCTGTTACAGGACGCCAGCCCAGCTGTAAACATTTCTGGAAACGTCTGTCATTTGTAAGCCACACCTGACGAACCAACTACACCACAAAGACCGGCCCTCCTCTTCAGCAACATCATCGTGGGAGTCTTCTTATGTAACATATCACGTCTTGTGTATGAACATTATTTTACATTTTAAAAGAAAGACTCTATATCAAACATTACATTCTGTACATTTCAAATATACCATATAAACTATAACTTGTGTTTGTACAATAAATAATCTTAAACCCTCCAATATAGACTTGTAATTTGAAATACACATACTATCATATCCTATGCGCCAATAGTTTAGTAATTTGTGTTGTCGCAATATATATATATAGTGCGTGGAACAATCATCATATAACCTAAAAATATTTCACTTCCGGATACCAGCACCAAACTTTGAGGGTGGACTAAAATACATATCAAAGACTGTAAATCAGCTGGGAGACAACCTTAGAAATGATTATGCCACGAGCAATGACGTCATCAATATGGCCGCTTAGCCGATTTTATAAAGTCGCATATCTCGGAAACCACTTATCTTGTTTAAGTCTAATTATAAATTATTAAAGAGATATATATATATATATAATATACATATATTGGAATAAAAATGGCGCGGTAGATCACATATTGGAAGAGCACCCACTTAATAATGACAGTGCAGCAAAAAAATAGATTTTTACCGTTTTTTAAATCAGTTTTAAATGTGAATTTAAAATTCTTCGTAATTAAAAGCTGATGATATAACTGTTCTACTTGATGAGGTAAATAGTGACGTACTATAACGGCTGTATACTATCTTTTATAACTTCTGTATACTATCGTCCTTATAACCTCGGGAGCCGGGTTGTAACATCTACGGACGTTACATTAAATTTAAAAACTAGGCGTTTGACCTAGACGGAAGAAAAAATTGTGCTGGAGCCCATTGTGACAGGACTTGCAATTAAACGCTTATTCAACGATAACAACCTTCTTTTTTATTAGTGTTTCATTAGTATACAGGCAAGGTTTGTGTAATTGCACACATCAGTGAATTGTGTAAAGTTTACAATAACAGTTTCCATAATTAATTTCATAGACAAATAGAAGTACATGCATATATAAAAGATGTTCAGTGTTCATTATTAATTCAATATTATTAGTGTTCATTAATCAGCATTACTAATACTAGCCACAATGAGAGTCAAATAACATGCTAAATGGGTGTTCTTTTAACAGTTAATAAGAAAGTAGCAAATATGTATAAACAGGACAGGTTCTGACAAATGTTGCTCACTAGCAATATTAAAAAAACTGTTTATATATACAGTATATTATATATATCTATATATGTCCGTTTCTTCCCTGAACTCATTATAGTGTTGTTGTATGAAATTTATAAACTGTAATTATCCCACCTGCGTTTGTAAAATTTATTCAGTCCTGTAACATGTGTGACGGATGCTGGTGTGGTCCTGGTCATTAGAGGAGTCTGCTCACTTCTTCACATGAAGTTCTCGCTCATGGTAGTGGTTGAGTATAGATAGGTATTCCTGGGCACTCCTTGGTGTTCCTGGGTTGGATCCGACGGCGTTGGAGGAGCATGTTAGCATAGCTCTGCAGAGGTGACAGGTGTTGTAGTCGCCATCCACGAACCTTTCTACTGACTGGGGCGGGGACCCTGCAACATCGTTTCATTTGTACACAGCTATCGTAAAATACAGTAAAACCCGCTCCTTTTTCTCGGAACACCAACACCACACTCACACTGTCCTAATTTTAGGCACTCTACTTCTCTGCTATTAATAATGCTTAAACTTTGCATGAATATAATTCTGGTTGCTTAGTGCATAAGGCTTATGTCTGTCTTAGTCACCTTATTACAAAAAAATTACACATGTTGCGTTAAATTTAATTTCATCGTTTGTACGATATATTCCCATATATTATTCATGCATTTGTTCCATTAATTCATATATTTTCACAACCATAAAATAACTTCGTATTGAACATCTATACCCACTGTAACTTTAATAACATATATAGCTACAAATAGTTATGTCCTATAAAAAAATATACGATATACGACATAGGTTAAACGTAAAGACACTGTTTTCAAAAGTCGGGCGCCATCTTGATTACATATGTTGTCATCATTTTACTTACCATTGCTAAATACTATAGGGCAGGAATTCGTTACGCGAACTTTTGAGAAACGGAAGTTATTTGAAATAATAAAATACCTGGTTAAAATTGTTACCAATGATATACCCTGTTTATTTTTATAGACTTACATCGTATATAATGCTTTTGTAAACATTAAGCGAACTTTGAAACCCTCCAAAATCATGATACATGTAATATAAAATGTGTAATTATGTAATATTAGATAATTATTTAGTAAATATAGCTATACATATCTTTCGCACAACCCAGCGTAATGTATGTCACTCTCTCTCTCTCACTCTCTCTCTCTCACACTGGTACAATTTATTATTTTTTATGAGCTCATTTTGAAAATTAAAATTTTAAATACTTGAATTTACTTTCTGTTATTTGTTATTTTGGTCATTTCAAATTAAGTTTGATGTGGAAATAAAATATATATATATATGTGTTGCTGGAACGTTCTCACCAAAGTTTACATCTGCTGTTTCCGTGCGGTAAAACTTCGCGTACCGCGAGTTTACCAATTACACTTTCCGGTCACATTTTGAAGTACTATTACACTGTGTTTAAATAGTTGTTTAACCACAATAAGTGGTTCAAAAGTTAAAATTCACTTATTAATGAACGAGTTGCCGGCCGGCTGCGATCACTGTTGCTGATGAAATGACATCGAGTCTTTGTTCCATATTTCTGAGGTGGGGTGAATCTACGTCACACGCATTTTGTTTAGTTGTTGACAATATTGTGTTGTTTACAAAAACAAATTCTTGGCCGCTCACGTCATCAGGGCTCGTCGCTTTTATCGCAACAAATGACATACTGTTTTTTGTGATGCTTCACGTTTTTTGCTGTGAATCGGTCAGAATCCTGGCAAATATTATATAGTCCACTCACGATATATTGATAAAGGTTATTAAATGTTTATTTAATTTTGACCAAATGAAGGAATACAATATTTATGGTTTTATGTACCATTTTTAGGGTAATGACAAATTGTACCATAATTGTACCATTACACCACATACATAGTACACCCAATGCAAACAGAAACAGTTTAATATAATTTTAATTCGTCACATAATATCACCCCTTTTCTCTTTTAAACTTTATACATGTTGACATTAACATTACTTTTAGCTTACATTTATTTTTAAACCTTCTTAAATCAGTTAAGTGCAAAGTGCCACGTGGTGTCAGACCAGAAGTCCCGTATAATTTTAATCTACATTAGATTGTTACAAAAAGGACGGCTTTATACGTTTAGATTACACACACACACACACACACACATGACATAACACACATATTCAGAATAACTAAACGTTGAACACTCTAATGCCTCACCTGAGACACTTCCTTTTTATTCGCGCATGATAGAAGTCAAGAAGTCTGTTTCCAAGCCGTCAGACCAACTCACCATGTCAGCAGATGGAAGAAAAATGAGACCAGATAACACGTTCCATGAACTCAGGACGGTCCAGAAAAACTTGTTACAAATTGTCGAACCGTGATCAGCTGACAGGAGTTAAATGCAAGGTTAAAACTGCCTACCTTATCGCATCGCCACTAGCGTTGACCAGCACGGCCACTGCCCGCCCGATTATGTCGCCAAATACGGGTGAAAGCCGCTCTTGTCTCCCAACAACACCGAGTCTGAAATTTAGCCGGCCGTGTCGGCCCAAAATATGGCCGGGCAATTTAAATTTTTAAAAATTGCATCGGCACAGGGTTAATTGACGTCGATCAATTAAACAGGCTGCCATAATATTCACAAAATGTCATATTTAATTAAAATACAACGTAACAAAACACTTAATTGGAACCTGTGAATTAAGGAATATTAGATTGGTGTTGCCAAATTAATTCACGCATATTTGCGTCCATGACATCTCTTTATTTACATACCTGGTAATTAGCATAAAAGAAAATGAGTTACTGTCTTGTTATTAAAAATTAATTAGGCTTGTGATTTGTATAGTTAAAACATACATATATATACTTAACCTACTTTTCGTTTACTCTATTTCGTTCAACTGATTAGTTAACTATATTAAAAAAATAATAACTGCATAATGTATTCATTAATCAACTTGGTTAATTATTTATAAAACTTTGGTAATTCATACCCTCGGATCCGAGATATATCCTTTCTTTATAGTAAAGTTAAACAATTTACTTTTGCTGCCATTTGAAGAATGGGCTTATTAATATTAGCATGTTATAGTCATTAAAGCTAAATACATCATATTGTTTATTACAAAGTTACAATGGTAATTTAATTCGGCCAGTCTTTTGTATTATTATATTAATTTTATTTTTGTGTCAATTGTCTTTCATATTTTTATTAAGTAATTTCTGAACTACAGAAGTTTGACTTCTGTGTCACCTGTATGTAGCATCCTCAGCGAATCGGGGTTGTCTATAGTAAACGGTGGCTATGCGGCTTCTGGTATATCCTGGAGGTCTGAAGAAAGGTGTAATAATGGAAGGTGTGGTTCTCTCTCTTTTTGCAAGGTTGATCAGATTCTGGTGGTGATCAGTGGCGGTGGCGAGAAACTTTCACTTGAACTCACTTACTTCGGTTTTCCCGCACTTTTACCTTATAGTTAAACTGTTACATATGCTGTGATCTCTATCACATTGACGTGATATTAAATCAACTGCAGAGATGTCATAAACACACACTTAAAACGTATCAAAGATGTTAAACATATTGAAATTACTGATAATTATTGCTATCAGCTTTACTAAGCATCAGCTTAAAGAAACTAAGAGAGTGAACGACATATTCTTTCATTCTCTATAATTTTGTAGTTACTGCCTACATTTTCAAATGTACTGTTCTCGCGTCGGACTCTGAGTTACAACTAATTTGGGGCGCGCATCGCTGGCTTAGCAATGTGCTTGTCCGCGCGTGTGTTATTTACCGGGGCGAGAAATAGTTCTTAATTTATTATTATTTTTACTTATTTTAAATTGCTGGTTTATTACATCTCTATAATTTATTACTCGCTGAAGAAAAAGGAGGTGGTTTACATTTTTATTTGTTTAACATTATTTAGTTTTCTATTTATTTCATAGGGAGAGAAATTATGTAGTTTCATTTAGGATTATATTATTTTTACCTCTTTTTTTATTTTGTGCTATTTAACCCTATTAAATCGTCACATTCTCCTCCACTTAAAGAAGACACTGGGTCGGTGACCGATGTGTATTCAATGGGGAAATAGCTAAGAATTACAATAGGAATTTGGTACGAGCTTCCGTGTGAAACCCCTTTCTCTCTTTTCGTGTTTCACTCATGTGATAATCGAATCATTATCAATTTTTTTTTTAGATACGATACTATACTATCTCTAAAATTTATCTTAATTCTACTACTTAATACTTACTACTTAATACTACTACCGGTTTTTTTGTTTAGCTTTTTCTAACTCGTTTAGTGGAGTTATTCTACACAGAGTATGTTTTTCATACTTACTGCGTTTCCTTCCTTTTTTAATTGTTCGTCGACAATTTTATTTTAGTACTATATTTTTCTGTGGTAACGTTACCTTTATTTGTCAGTTGACTTTACATAGCGCTTTTATTTATTTTTGGTGAATAGGATCTAAGGTTGATCAGGCCTCATTCTTATTCATACCTTACGATTTTGTAATTAATTATGGTTTACAGTGACTTAATTACAATATAGGAAATATACTTCGTAGTACATATATTATTTTTTTTTACTTCTTTTCTTTCTTTCCTCACTAGCAGAACAATTTCCGTGATAATATTTTATCTGGGAAACATGACTTCTTCACACATAATTATCCGTAGTGGGGTCATACAGTGCTACGGTTACAGGCGTTAAATATTTGTGAATCCTGTAAGGGCCACACCATCGGTAAGATAGCTTGGAGGTGGTCTTATCAACTGCACTACTCGTCGGATGAGTTTGGTACATCACTAAGTCTCCGACGTGATACTTAATTTCTTTACTATCACGCTCGTGATATTTTCTCGATTTTCTTAAGTTTACTCTCAGATTTGCGCGAGTTTCGTTCCATTTTTTTTTCATATTTTTAACACTGATTTCGTGGGGTAGCAATTCATGTATTTTCCACTTTGTGGATAATGGGTGATTTGGTTTATATTTGTACAACAAATCAAAGGGTGTAGATTTATGTCCTTCGTGATATGTGTGAGTTGAAAGCAAATTGGATCCAGGATAGGTTCTGGTCCCATGATGTCTGGTCGTTTGCATGATAGGCTATTAAAGCGGATTTTAAGTTTCGCAAATACCTTTCAGCGATATTACCTTGTGGACGGTACTCTGTAACAGTTATATGGTCTATGCCTAGTCTGAAACACATGCCCTTGAATTCTTTGGACTTAAACTGGGGTCCGTTATCTGACACTAGGTGTACTGGTGTACCAAATTCTTTAAATAATCTCTCTTGTAAAATTTTCATTGTGGTTGATGCTAATGCTCGTCGCATGGGATACATCCAGACGAATTTGGTAAATGAATCTACGCAAATGAGTAGCATGGTGTTACCGGATTTTGAACGTGGATAAGGGCCATAAAAGTCTATGTAAATTTTTGAAAAGGGTGTCGTGGGAGTCTCTGAGATTAATTTACCAATGTGGCTGTTTCTAGCGGGTTTGCTGAGTGCACACAATTTACACTCTTTTACAAACTTAGCTATCTCGCTGTTCATATTTCCCCAATGATATTCTTTTCTAATACGATGTATGGTTTTATTAATACCCATATGAGCTCCAGTGGTGGATGCGTGGTAGGTAGTATTGCATAAGCATTGGTTTAATAATGTCCGGGGCAATTATTCTCAAGGATTTTCCATTTGCTAGTTTCTAACATAATACTCTCTTACTCAATATATATTTATCTGAAGTATTTCCTTTATTGATCTGTTCTATTTTTTTACTTAAGGAAGGATCTTGTTGTTGATACTGGGCTATATCAGTAAATGCCAGTGGGAATTCAGTTATTAGGGTATTTATTATTGATGTTTCACCTCTTTCATTATGTTCGGATTCCTTTCCTGGCTGCTGGAACATACAGGATAGTGTATCGGCTACTACATTTTGGGTGCCACGAATGTGTTGTACTTTAAACTTGTAACAGTTTAATCTCAATACCCATCTTCCGATACGACCTAACTGTTTAGGGTGATTTAATAACCATGATAAAGCTTGTTATCCGTTTCTAACAGAAATTCTTTATGTTCTAAAAATGGCTTGAATTTCTCGAATGCGAATACTACGGCTAAACATTCTAATTCGTATGCGGAGAATTTCTTTTCCTTATCGGTTAGGGTTCGCGAGGCATAACTGATCGGTAATCTAGAATTATCTACTTCCTGATATGACTGCTCCTAGGGCTACACTTGAACTATCTGTCTGTATGATAAATGGTTTCGTGAAATCGGCCAGTTGTAATACTGGAGGTTGTATTATACTTTCTTTCAGGTTGTCAAATGCTGTTTGATGTTGAGGGGTCCATTCAAATTTTACTCCTTTTTTTCTTAACGCATTTAAGGGTGCTGCTATATCAGCTAGATGTGGAATATACTTGTGGAAGTAATTTATCATTCCCAAAAATCGGGCTATTCCTTTCGTATCATGTGGTGGTAAAAATTCTCTGATTGCACGGGTGCGTTCTGGGTCTATGCTTACTTTTCCGTCGGCAGATACTATGTGACCTAAAAATGAGAATTGGTTAACGGAAAAATTTTCTTTACTTGGGTTTACGGTTAATCCGGCTTTCTTGAGTCGGGATAAGATTTCGCGTAAATGATGAAGATGTTGTTCCATGGATTCGCTGTAAATTACTATATCATCTAGGTAGTGGTATACGAATTTAAATTTTACGTCGTGGAATATTTTTTTTCTAACAATCGACTACAAACAGAACTTCGTTGGGAGATTCCAAAGGGTACTCTTGTAAATTGGTACAGGTTGAACGGGACTGCGAAGGCGGTTAGATGTTTGGATTCTTCCGATAATGGTATTTGGTGGAATGCTTGATGAGATCCATTATGGTGAAAACTTTAGCTTTTGTAAAATAGTGGAAGGCGCTGTGGATGTCTGGGAGCGGTATGGACTCGAATTCTATCTTTTTATTTAATTGTCTATAGTCAACGACTAATCTATGTTTATCAGTGCCTTTGGGTACTAAGAACGTGGGTGATGAATACGGTGAAGTGGACGGTTCTATAACTTGTTGTTCTAACAATTTATTGATTTGATTTCTCATGATTTCCATTTTTGGAGGAGATAACTTATATGGATGCAGTCGGATTACTTTATTATCGTTCAGGTTGATCTTGTACTCTATTAGATTCGTTAAACCTAACTTTGGGGTTAGAACGGTGGAAAATTCTTTTATTAGATTATGTATTTTTTGTTTATCTCTACTCTCTAAATGATCTAGTGCAGGTTCGTGGTGTACTACGTGCGTTGCGGATGTTTCTGTACCTTTACTGTTATTTACTTCGAAGTCAAAATTATATTTTTGGGTACGGTCGAATCTAAAATAATACTTCTTATCGTACATGTCAAGAATTATACCTGTTTTACTGATGAAGTCCGCTCCTAATATTAAGTTTGGTCCTAATTCTTCAGATACTAATACTGGAAAATACCATGTTAAATTTTTAATTTTTAGTTTGATAGTAACGCTGAGTTTTATTGTTAATTTTTGGTTATTAGCGGTAGTGCATTTAATATTCACTGGTTGATTACGTTTAACAAGGTGGTGTTTGGCTAATGTTTCGGCTAACTGTTGGCTAATTAAGCTCCGTGTTGATCCGGAATCAATTAATCCTAGTGTTTTCGTAACGCCAATGTCTACTTGTATATATGGTAATTGACACACACTGGATTTGCATGTAGTAATTGAGTTGCATCTATTGACAAATCTTTCTACGTAGGGGGTCTAATTTTTTTTATTATTTTTTTTTTGGTTTTGTACTTCTCGGTTTTACCTACTCTTACGATGCGGCGGGAGACACAGGATTTCGGCACTCCCTGCCTTACATGTTTTTTGAATGAGAGGATTTTTGGTAGTGCTGTTTCTGTTTACAGTACCTACTAATGTGACCTTGTTTACCGCAGTTATAGCATCTTTTTTCTCTACTTACTGTGTCGCTCATATTTGGTTGGGATTTCAGTTGATAATTTTGTGCAGGTTGGTAGTGTGAAGGTTTCGGAGTTCTAATGTGTCGACTATCACAGTGTATTCTCGGTTCTGATACCAGGGGTGGTGTTTCGTTCCTGCGTTGTGTCTGAGGATTAAAGCACGTCTGTTTTGGTCCGAATACCATACGTTTGATGAGTGGATACAGCATTGTTCTAATTCTGCAAAAGTGTTGGGTCTATTGATCAGTACTAATCGCGATCTCTCTTCTGGGGATAATCCTACCAGAATCGTTTCTACTAACTGTGGTTCGCTCAAATTTACCTTTAGTAATAATGAAGATTCTCTTATTTCTGAAATATAGTGCGCGAGTCTCTCGTGCGCTCCTTGTACTCTAAGTACTGTGTTCCATTTCAATTCTTCATAAATTCCCGTTGGAATAAAATATCTTATTAAGGCAGAATGTAGTTGGTCTACGGAATGCTGAAAATTCATTGACTCCTGTACACAGTCTTTTAATGGTGGTCTACATTTAGTCATAATGACTGGCAATATCTGGCTATCGCTCAGTTGCTGTAAGTCTTTTATTTGTAAAAGGTGTTTTATGAACGCTAACAGTTTGGTAATACTTAATCCATCGGAATATTGGATTTCTGATAAAATCTTTTCTACGGGATGAGTTATCTTTCCGTATAGATTAGCACTAAAGTTCAAGTGAGATTGTATTCTCGGGTGTCTCAACACTGAATTAGTTATCGCAGAGGGTGGTAACACACGATTACTCATTAAATCATTATTATATGTGAGACTATGCTGGGCATTTGGAGGTGAAGATTCCGCTGTTGGTGCGGTATTCACATTTCTATTAAGCCTCTGATCTGCATTCGGTTCTACACTTGATACTTGTGGAAATTCGAAAGTCACGGTAGTGGGTCTCTGTTCTATGGTGGGTGATTGGGATGGTGTGATATTTAATCTAGAAAGAGATTCTTCTATTTCCTCCATTTTAAATGAGTCTGCTTTACGACGTAGCTTTTTTATTATCGTTGGTAATTGCTGCAATGTTTTGTCTGCAAATTTTTGCACGTCACGGGGTGTTACAGTAGCTCCGGGCCAGCGACGGGTTAAATACTCTATCCGTTGCGTGGCACGCAAAATTATGGCGGGTGATTTTTCGTCATGGAGGGTTTACGATATTGACGTCAATTCCCTATATTTTGCATAACACATTTCTACTTCGCTTTCAAGTTCTATTTCGTTTAATCTATCTAACTGGGTAGGTATATTTTGCTTGTTTTCGCGTAACGTTTTGCGTAATTCTGCGACCGTTACGTTTGCATAAGGTAAACCGCGTAAAAGTGCTTCATAGCATAATTCGTCTTTTAATAACAAATCCGGGTTGAATTGAGACATTGTCTTAATATGCTAATTGTAGTAATCTACTTATACTAATCAACATCAGTTTGATTATATTAATTATATCACTGTATATGACTATCTTTAGTTTTGTGGAATCAAATACCTTTCAATTCACAGAGAGAATAATAGCTCGTAGAGAAGGGAATCTCACACAGAGTTCTACAGGACGTGACATGCAATATTATGACTACTGTTGTTTGTTAGGAGATAACATTCCTATTCAAGGGGAGATATTACGCGCTTGTATTCGACTATTGTCTAGATCAACGGTTGGTTTATTCACAGTTGTTGCACATATGCTTATAACAATGGCCTAGTTTATACAGTTCCTAACACGTTAATAGATTTCCTGTTTGTTCTTGTTCTCACGCTTACGTTGGGGGGTGACAATCTGTGCACGCTTCAACATGGGTTTACAGAATTAAATTATCATTACATATATTATTTTTCTTAATAATAATTGCAAATCTTTTGTACTAATATATTATTGCTATTCTTATTTTATTTACTCTTTTACTACTTTACTTTCTTATTAATTTTTATTTTTATTATTAAGCTTTTTATATGGCCTTTTTTTTTTTCTTCATTGCAGTAACTCCAATTAGTCTTTTATTTATTAGCATAGCAGAGTGGCGCATCTTATAACGGCTGTATACTATCTTTTATAACTTCTGTATACTATCGCCCTTATAACCTCGGGAGCCGGGTTAATTGACGTCGGTCAATTAAACAGGCTGCCATAATATTCACAAAATGTCATATATTTAATTAAAATACAACGTAACAAAACACTTAATTGGAACCTGTGAATTAAGGAATATTAGATTCATGTTGCCAAATTAATTCACGCATATTTACGTCCATGACATCTCTTTATTTACATACCTGGTAATTAGCATAAAAGAAAATGAGTTAGTCTTGTTATTAAAAATTAATTAGGCTTGCGATTTGTATAGTTAAAACATACATATACATACTTAACCTACTTTTCGTTTACTCTATTTCGTTCAACTGATTAGTTAACTATATTAAAAAAATAACTGCATAATGTATTCATTAATCAACTTGGTTAATTATTTATAAAACATTGGTAATTCATACCCTCGGATCCGAGATATATCCTTTCTTTATATTAAAGTTAAACAATTTACTTTTGCTGCCATTTGAAGAATGGGCTTATTAATATTAGCATGTTATAGTCATTAAAGCTAAATACATCATATTGTTTATTACAAAGTTACAATGGTAATTTAATTCGGCCAGTCTTTTGTACAGTAGAACTTGGCTAATTCGAAGCTGAAGGGACCAGTAAAAAATTCGAATTATCCAAAAATTCGAATTAGGAAAACTTTTAATAACGGTAGAAAAATCAAATCAAAAACCGAAATTCAGTAAAGCAATATGTTATTTTAATAAACAACTTCCTTATACATATGTATTACAAACGTATAAACATGTTTCAGTACAAAATATAGCATTTACAGTTTTTTAAAAAAGCTAGAAACTTTTGATTGCATTTTGCAGTTAATACACTGAGTTGCAGTAAACTCTTCAAGTTTATTAAGTGCTTGGAAAATAGCGTCACTTACGTTCTGCTGTCCTTCAACAAACCGTCTCAAGTCTTGAATGTAATTTGATGCCTGTGAAGCCGTTGGAATCGGTATCTCTGGAAGTTCTAGCTGGTCCCCTTCTTCATCTGAAGATGTACCATCATTTCTTTTGTTCATAACATCAGCCACGATCTCCGCATCTGTCTGTTCACCGCACACCGCCAAGTCTTCATCCATGTTTACAAACTCTTCGTAACGAATGCCTGCGTCATATCCAACATCTTCCCACGTATTTTGTCGGCTTTACGTTGCAAGCCAAGTTAGACATGGAGACATGGAAGAGTTCTTTTCTCATGAAAACAGCACGTATCCCCCATCTATTTCCGAATTCGGTGAACTACGACTCCCTTCCAGTAAAGCTGACATTGTATCGTGTGTTCAAAAAACATGCAGCTTATCAAGCGAAGTTACTTCACCTGCCCTAATGCCAACTGTATCTGCCCTAATCATTGATGGGTTCCCTTGTGCACATGTTGACACCAGGAGCAGGAATTACTTTTCAGGAATACAGCGACTGTGTTGTAATGCCTTATATAAAGACAAGATTAGGAACCGTTAGTAGAGTGGACATTGTGTTTGACCAGTATATTAAAGGAAGTGTAAAGTCTCAAACTCGGCAGTCTAGAAGTTGTGGTTCCCGGATAGCAATCAAACCTGCAGTAAAGATGCCACGCAATTTTAAACAGTTTTTGTCTGAAGAAAGCAATAAGGAGGAACTGTTTAATATGTTGGCAACTAATCTAGTTTCAATAGAAAGCCCCGGGAAAGAAATATTTTGCACTTTGAAGGATAAAGTGTTATCGTCAGTCGGAGAAGAGAGTGTAGTCTCAATTTCTCCATCTTCGCATGAGGAAGCAGATGCACGGCTTCTTTTGCGTGCATCGGATGCTGCTATGCATGGACACAGCTAAGTGGATTCGGATGTGATTTGCATAGCTTTATTTGCATTTCCACACATTGCAGAAGCCGAAGAACTGTGGATTGAGTATGGATCAGGGAAAAATTTACAATATTTGTCTATTCATGAATTATATTCAAATCTTCCCACTGGAGTACCGAGCCGATTCCATTCTTCCATTCATTCACTGGGTGTGACACGGTGTCGTCATTTTCTGGCATTGGGAAAAAAGTGCTTGGAAAACATGGATGTCATTTCGTGATGTTGATTTTGCCTTCCAAGAATTTCCTATTTCAGCAACAACAGTTATGGCCGACAGCATTGCATTTTCTGTACTTGAGCATTTTGTGGTATTAATGTACCATGCCACAAGTGCAGCAGAACATGTAAACCAAGCACGCAGAATACTGTTTACTCAGATGAGTAGAAACATAGAACATATCCCGCCAGCAGCGGATGCCCTATTACAGCACTTAAAACGTGCTATGTTTCAATGTAATGTTTGGAGAAACTGCTTGATAAAAAGACCTTCAGTTAACGATCCACGCCAGTGGGGTTGGAAAACGGAGATGACACCACGTTCAAACCTCTCTGGACAACAATTCCAGACGTAACCAAACATTGTCAAGAACTGGTGTCGTGTAAGTGTAAGGAACGATGTACTCAGTGCCGCTGTGTAAAAATTGGACTTCGGTGGACTCTTTTGTGTGCTTGCGAAGGTCATTGCTCAAGAATAGACGAATAATGAGCTGGTTACGTTTACATGAATGCACAGCGTTGTACAACTTAAGTAATTGTTTTATGTGTTGTTTGTATGTATATATTTTTACAGGAATAATTAATCTTGAAAAATGAGAAATTCTTATTAAAACCATTGTAACTGAGTAAAATTGCTAAGAAAAAGTTATTTGTTAAGAATAAATTATATTTTGAAATATAAACTCGCATGATTGATTTTTCCATCAAGTTTCATTCAGATTGGACACCTCCTTCAAAAGTTATTGTGCTATCACACACACACACACACACACACACACACACACACACACACACACACACACACACACACACACACACACACACACACACACACACACACACACACACACACACACACACACACACACACACACACACACACACACACACACACACACACACACACACACACACACACACACACACACACACACACACACACACACACACACACACACACACACACACACACACACACACACACACACACACACACACACACACACACACACACACACACACACACACACACACACACACACACACACACACACACACACACACACACACACACACACACACACACACACACACACACACACACACACACACACACAAATATATATTCAATCGCTTTCTGCTACAGTTCGTTTCTTGATATATATAAAGTAATTTTAAAATTTATGTTTATATTACCTCAAGATGTTATATTTTTCCTATTCGGAACATGTTTCGAGAGCTCCCGTGCTCTCATCTTCAGCCTTCGCTATCTTGCGTCTGGTGAAGTAGACTATTTGTGTGTTGGCTGGATGCTATTAAGGTTTCTTGTTGGTCTCTAGTATTTTAAATTTGTATTATTGTGTGTGATTGTGGTATATGTATTTGTATTTTGGGTATTTTCGATGTTAAGTGCTTTGAATATTGTGTCATGTTTTGTATTGATTTTGTATGATATGATATTGATTTTGTATTGAATCAATACAAAACATGACACAATATTCAAAGCACTTAACATCGAAAATACACAAAATACAAATACATATACCACAATCACACACAATAGTACAAATTTAAAATACCAGAGACCAACAAGAAACCTTAATAGCATCCAACCAACACACAAATACTTCACCAGACGCAAGATCGCGAAGGCTGAAGATGAGAGCACGGGAGCTCTCGAAACAGTTCTCCGAATAGGAAAAATATAACATGTTGAGGTAATATAAACATAAATTTTAAAATTACTTTATATATATATATATAAAATTTTTCGCCACTATGATTTTTGTCCTCTAGGGACCTTAAAACAAATTTCTATCATGGTTCTGGGTGAAAGTCGCACATCACGACCTACTGTAATAGCTGAATTTCAGGAAATTCGCTAAAAATGTAATAATTGAAAGAATACTCAAGAACTATTTCATTTACAATAATATATGTAATAACATTTATTTTAGATAAACAGCTGTTCTTTAAAATGAGACCAATGTGATCAAAATCTGATCAGTGGTTTCTGAGATATGCGACTATAAAATCGGCTGAGCTGCCATATTGATGACATCATTGCTCGTGGCATAATCATCTCTAAGGTTGTCTCCTGGCTGATTTACAGTCTTCGATATGTATTTAGTCAACCCTCAAAGTTTGGTGCTGGTATCCGGAAGTGAAATATTTTTAGGTTATATGATGCTTGTTCCACGCACTATAATGGAACCACTAAAAGACAAGAATAAACAAATATTTTCCTTAGAGGTTTACCGGGTTAATCTGGTGTGGCATTACAACCACTCTCCCTAAAAAAAAGGAAGACACAAAGTGACTTTCTTTTTCAATTCATGTTATTAATATGCATGTTATGAACTAATCTTGCATGTTCGGTTAGTCTTTACTTAAATCTACTATCTTATTTAGCTAAACACATTTCTACATCTATTTAAGTTCAAAGAAATGTTAAACTTGAGTTCATAGGTCTTTGTCATTTATCTATAAAGAATGTATGTTTCTCTTCAGTTTTTCTACTTATATCTTAATACACAGTTGTCAATTAATTGTTATACACTTTATCTCACTTCACTAATTTATAAGATTTTTCACATTATCAACACAGCGAGGGTAGCAATTACACATAAACAAAATCAAAGGAAACGAAACAGAAGGAAGCTAGTAAACTTTTTTTTTTAAATTAAAAAGGCTTTAAACATTTCACTAAACATATTTCCACAATTTTTATTTCTTCGTTTCCATGGTCTCAGGTCAAGGTCGAATTGACCGGCAGCAAAGCGTGTCGTTTCTGATCTGACGTTATCTCGTGAGAGGTCATACACATGCACAGCTGTTGGCATAGGGTGGGCTGATTCAGTGTCAACATCCTGTTGTGGTAGGTTTGGTTGGCGGGCTCTACAGCCAGAGACATAGCGTAGTGTGCCAATGAGGGTCACGCAGCTGGTGATAAGAATGACAACAATAATTATAGTGAGGTAGGTCAGAAAATAGTTGTTTGTTTCAGCTTTGGGTTTTCTTATCTCCGTCAACTTCCGTTGTAAATAATCAATTGAGATAGTGTTGACTCTTTCCTTGTTTTCAGTTATAATTTGTTGTAATTCAGAAATGTTATTATCTGACATTGAGTAATTTGCTGGCAAGGTTAATGAAGATAATTCAGAAGGTGAGAATATATTTTTAACTGACGGTACGACAATAGTATCTATCTTGGTCTTAACATATGTTTGACCAATAGAATTTGGTAACAGTTTGAAATATTTTGAATAAATGTACCAATTTCGAGTATTGGACATCACTCCTGTACCATTTATTGTTTGCGTAATCGTCTTAGAAAGTTTGGTAGTTGAGTTAGGTCGAATGCATCGCCAGATAACTGGTTGCTTCAGGTACGCTATACACCCAGTAGTCTCCATTGGGTCCTTGATATAGTGTTGAGGTCATGTAGCTGGGTACAACAGCTCGTCGGCAGTACTTCTGGGCCTTGACGTCGTCACCAATGAACATACCATGTAGACAACTCTCACTTTCGCTGGTAAATAGTAGTGGTACTCTGATCGAACACACTTCATATGGTGGAGTGGAACAGTCTCTCAGTTGATTGTCTTCCAAGGAAACGTGCAATTGTCTATCACCAGATATCGCGAAGTAATTTGTCTCACCTTTAACTACTACAAACTGCTGCATCAAAGCATTATCATAGTATGGCAGATCATTCACACTAAATAATTCAAAATTTCTATCAAACGATTGCAAAGGGAGTTCAATAATTAACCTTATCATGTTTTGTATAGATACAGCATGCACTCTCGCTAATCTATAATAACTATAAACCTTGTCTAATTCTATATCCGTTAATAATGATAAATCAGCTGGTAATTTAGGTACAATTTCTCTCAAAGTTTCATACAACTTAGCAGGTGTTAGCAACATTGAGCTTAAATGTCCAGTAGCAGTGACATATAATGCCTCCTGCATTTGAACTAATTGTTTATTCACTAAATGTAAAGTCATTTTGACATCACGAAATAATGAGGAAATTTGTGCTTGGTATTGCAATTTACGTTATAGTTGAATTATCTCTGTCCAGATTGAAAAGTTAGTAGACTTAACTTCCTCAATTGTTGATTTAAGTGTACTAGCTATAGTTTTAATTGCTTTAGAATTTTTGTAAACTTCGCTTGTTAACTTCTTTATATAAGTAAGTTTTTCATCTTCAACATGGACTAACGCATCAGACTGGTCACCTAACCTATTAATTTTAGAATTTATAGCTTGTAAATCGTCGTCATCCATAGTTCCGAAGAGGAACTTCAAGACAGAACCAATGACATTAATCACACCTCTACGAGATCGAGTAGTGGGGAGAAGTAGTTTCAAATTATTGACTTCTTGCTTTGTAATTTGAAGAGAAGAACGGTGTTGTATAATTTCATAGAAAGGAATTAAATCTTTCATGTCAACAGTTATGTTATCAGATTCAAGGTATTGAAGAATTGATTCAATGTTATGAAGTACCTGGTCATAATCTTCAGTATCAACTGACACTATAACAGTCCAAACATCTGTAGATAGAATTACGTCTCATTCCTTCAGAAATATAAGGCCTTTATCGAGATTACAGGAATTTGAAGAATTCTGTAGGGAGGAACAATCATGTGAACAACACACCTGGTTGCCCACGAAGAGTAGTAATCCAAGGAGCAAATCTGGAATACGAAAAGATTTAATTACTCTCTCATACGAGGATCTCTAGGTCTTAAGTTATAAGAATGGGACTGGTGTGGACTTGGGTTTACATGCTGGGGTCTATCTGGTAACCATTCTGGATCTTTAGGATCAAGGAAAGTTGTATTCAAGGGTACGTCATCTTCTTCCTCGCTTTCACTTAATTCGGATTCGATAACTTCGGGCTCTGCGTACTGCAATATGGGGCCGCATCCTACTAAGGTGCTGTTATCATCGTTGTCAAGTTCATTGTCGGTATTAGATTCATTTAGTATGTTGTTATCAGCTGAGTACATGGTTGGAAGTGTACGTCTGCAGTTAACCTTTTCCAGCTTACTTTTACTTGGCTTCAGTCTGTTTATATGAACGACGATGCTTTCATTATTGTTTAACATTATTTTATAATTCAAATCATATAATTGAAACACCTTTTCAATTACATATGATCCTTTCCATTTCTTTCCAAACTTCTTACGCGGTCCTTTCTTTAAATTAGGATCATGTAAAAATACATAATCGCCTTCCTTAAAACGTATTGGTTTACTTCGTCTATCGTAGTACTTCTTATTTTTATCTTTACTAATTTCGGTGTTGCGTACGGCTGTTTTTCTAACTTGCCTTAATTTCTTTACCAATTCGTCTAATTCTATTTGTGCATCCTCACTAACATCTACTTTCATTGAAAGATCATACTCTGTTGGTATTCTCATTACATGTCCATATAAAAGCATATGCAGACTATGTCCAGTTGACGTCTGTCGAGTACTTCGGTATGCCATTAGAGCATATGGTACAATTGTGTCCCAATTCTTACCATCTTTTGCTATATAATGGGATATCATATCTGCTATAGACTTGTGTAGTCTCTCCAGCAATCCATTGCATTGAGGGTGATAAGGAGTGGTTTGGAGTTTCTTTATACCTAGTAAAGAACGTCAGGTAAAGAAAGATGAAACAAAGTTTCTACCTTAATCAGGCAACAGTCGTTTAGGAACTCCATGTCAAGTAATAATCTTTAAGACAAACTCTCTTGCTATAATATCAGCACTGTGGTAAGGTATTGGTATAGCCTCACAATAGCGAGTCAAATAGTCTGTAAAAAGTTAATAGGTATCTGTTACCATTCCTACTGACTGGTAGTGATCCTACTATATCTAAAGATACAAGTTCAAATGGTTCTAATACATTTTTAAATTTTGCCATAGGGGCTTTAATTCTCTTACCTGATTTTCGCTGATTGCATGAGATACATTTACCTATGTATTCTTCTATATCTTTATTCAATGTTGACCAGAAATACCTGTCTTTAATCAGACTAATTGTTCTCTTTATACCTTGATGGCCAGAGAAGATAGTATCATGATGATGACTAATTATCTGTTTGAACATAGACTTAGGTATAACCAATCTAGGTTTATCATTTTCTACATTATAAAGTAATCCATCGTCATCTAACTTATAACAGTTTTTAGAGTCGTTTTGCATTAGTTGACAGAATTCATCTCTCTGTTGTTCTATGGAAATTTCCTGCCTAGATAAATACGGCGTTACTACTGTGTTAACAACTCTACTTAGCGCATCTGCGTTTGTATGCTTTTTCCCAGGTTTGTGAATAACTTTATAATCAAATTCGGATAATCGGAGTGCCCATCTAGTTAATCTAGATGATGGATCCTTTAAGCTTAACATCCACTTTAATGCTGCGTGGTCAGTTATAACCGTAAATTTATGTCCGTAGAGATAGCATCTAAAATACTTGGTAGCCCACACTAAAGCTAAAAGCTCTCTTTCGGTGGTACCGTAATTTCTTTCAGCATTATTTAGTTGTCTGCTCGCATAAGCAACTGGATGTTCTTGGTCGTCTTGCAATTGTGACAGTACGGCTCCTATAGCTGTTGAAGATGCGTCGGTACTTAGAATGAAAGGTTTTGAGAAATCGGGATATTTCAAAACAGGTTCGTGACATAATGAATTAGCTAGAGTTTGAAATGCTTCTTCTTGAATTTTATTCCAAGCGAATGGGACATCCTTTTTGGTAAGTTCGGTTAGAGGTTTAGCAATTTCAGGAAAGGTTTTTTATAAATCGTCTATAGTAACCAACTAATCCTAAGAACGCACATACATCTTTCACGTTACGTGGTTTGGGATACTGTTTAATAGCGGAAATCTTTTTAGGATCTGGCAATATACCATTGTTTGTTACGATATGTCCAAGGTATTCTACTTCATTTACTGCAAACACGCATTTGGATAATTGTGCATAAAGATTTGCTGTTTCTAGTCGACTCAGAACCTTATCAAGCCGTTCAGCATGTTGTTCCATTGTACTGCTAAATACGATGATGTCATCTAAATAAACTAAAGCTTCTTCACCTTTGATCCCCATCAATATACTATCTATTAATCTTTGGAAAGTTGCAGGTGCATTACAAAGACCAAAAGGCATATTTTGGAACTCGTAATGTTGTCCCGGTATACAGAATGCTGTTTTATCAATATCTTTAGGTGACATTTTCACTTGATGGAAACCGCTGTACAAATCAAGAGTAGTAAAGTATACGCTACTATGTAAACAATCTAATGTCTCTACAATGTTAGGAAGAGGGTAAGCATCACCACGTGTAACGGCATTAAGGGCCCTGTAATCTACGCAGAAACAGTATTTAGGACGTCCATTGGGACTTTTCTTGCTTACTATAACCATGGGACTCGACCACGGTGATGTAGAAGGTCTTATAATTCCCTTTTTCAGCATATCATCTATTTGCTCGTCAACTACTGGCTTTAGCGTATGTGGGAGTCTGTACGGATTCTTTTTTATAGGTGGGTGGTGACCCGTATCTATCTCATGTTCAATTTTACTGTGACAGCCAATCTTACCTCGGGGTTCATCAAATATGTGTGAGTAACGATACAATACCGGGAATAGCACTTTACGCTCAGAAATACTTAAGTGCTCTAATTTACTTTCTATTTCTTTAACTACTTTCTTGTTTTCTATTTTGCTGGATTTCATATAGTTCACTGTGCACATTTTCTTAAACCATTTACTACTTCTGTCTACTGCCTGAGACCTATGCGACTCTGCTATACCTAACGTACAGTTTTACGGCAGTGTCAGTTTTTCTTTGCTAAAATTAATAGCTTTCAATACTACATGCGGGACATCTCTTCCCACTTTACTAAGAACTCTGGCGACTCGTATGCCATGAATATCCAACTCAATTGGCTCTATAATTACTTCTTCTGGAGCTAATACTTTCTCCTGTGTTGTAACTTTCAAGCATCCCTGAATGAACACTTCAGACATAGGAGGTAGAGGAATATCTCGGGTGGTTGCAACACACCATACTGTAGTTGCACCATGCAAGGTCATAGGAACATTGTCACTAGCATCGAGAGAGAGCTGGCCGTGCTCTATAGTCTCGGCTGCTTGCGACTGAAACCCTGACTCATGTATCGTACATCCATCTACTCTATTCCTATTATCTATATTTCTACTTTCTACATGGTAAACGCTATCATGTGAGAACAGTTTCCCTGTGGACAAATCTAAGTTAGCTCCTATGTGCCTTAGGAAATCCATTCCTAATATACCGTCACAAGGCATCTCTAATGCCGTTACTATGAATTCATGTGTAAAACTACGTTTTCTACTAAGGGTCACAGTAACTTCCTGTCTGCCATATATTTTCAATAAATCACCGGTAACACTTTTGGCTATCACGTCACTTTTATAAACTTTCTTTCGACTAATACCCCTTTTTATTATCGATATTGTAGCACCTGTATCTACAACGAACCTACATGGTTTTCTTCCTATCATGAGATCTAAAATTATTTGATCATCTACACTATCATGGATAATATTAGTAATTCTATGTTGGCTAAATCTGTTCCTAACTGGTCTTAATTCCAGTTTGACAGGTCGGTGCTGTCTCCTGCCGAACCTTGCGCGTTTGGGTAATTCTTTTTCGAGTTTCGACAATCTTTTGCTATATGGCCAAATTTATGGCAAGAATAACACTCAATATTACTTTTATTACTGCTGGTTTTATTTGTGCTAATTTTGTTGCCTTTACCGGGCTTATGCGCACTTTTATTTAGGATATTCTTGTTATTAGGTTTCATTCTACAATTTTTAGCTATATGGCCAGTACGATTGCAGTTGAAACAAGTCACTTGAGTAAATAACACGTTTTTATTTGGGTATGAAGGGGGGCGTGGCTCGACCGCTGCTACAGTAACCGCTAACTGGATAGCTTCTGGCATAGTTGCAGGCATTCGATATCTAACTTGTTGACCCACGGTTCCAAATAAACCATTGGTATACGCGGCTAACGTCCTTCTCTCAGCTTCTTCGTTTATGATCTTTTGTTGTTCCGCATCAGCAACTTGTCTAATTGTTTTAGCGCACAGCCTTTTGTATCTATCGGCAAAGGCTTCAGGTGACTCATTTTTATGTTGGGCAGCATTCTGAAGGGCAACATAGTGAAACTGATCTAACTGTTTGACACGAAAGCGCTCGACAAAAACTTCTCGCAATTCTTTAAAGGTTATGTCTACTCTTTTCAATTCTACATTACTATTTAGAAACAACGAGGCTGGCCTTTTCAGCTTAAGTTTTAATATAGAGACTTTATCCATTTCGGTCCAATTTTCTACTTGTGCCGCTCTTTCGATATTCTCAAAAAACTCATTAACTGGCACGGGACCATCGCGTCGCCAAGCATCAATTAAATTCGCGGTAGTTAGATCTTTAACTCTTGTTGGGACTGCTGCTGCTTGAGCTTGTGCCTTGAGTTGCTCTTGGGCTCTATAGAGAGCTTGTCTGAGCTCCTGTACCTCTGCACTTGGAGTTGTCATTTTGATAATAAAGCAAAATATTTAAAATACGTTATTATATTTTAATCATTATTTCCTAGTGAATTAGCTAGGAATTGCTAACCCGCATGAATTGCTTCTCCAGATAAGAATTATCTCTGTTACTATACAAACCACAATACCCAAGATAACGCAAATTAGGGATTTTAGTGTCATTTAAAAGAATATTATCTTTTACACTCTTAATTGTAATACTCTATTTCCAGTTTTATAATCTGTACACATACTACGTTATCGTCAACCGTGTAATTGGAGTATCCGTTAATGTGTCGTTCTATAATGCATTGAACCAGGGTTTTGAGCAATGTTTCACACCCATCTACAAGAATGTCAGGGTCGGAAATAGGTAGGTAATAGATAGGTCTTGAACTCAGTTCTGTGATCGAGGAACATTGTACACAGGTTATTCGTTAATAGGGAGAACGCTTTCTAACTCGGGTGTTTTACTCACTGTTGGAAGCTGTAATGATGGTAAAGGCGAACAAGGTACAGTAGAAGTGTTTGATGGGTGTCTCAGACTGGAAACCGGAGAAATATGTCGATAGTAAGCTGTTATAGTACCAACACGAGTACCGATTTTCATAAACAAATCAGGAGTTATAGGTTCTCTATTTACTAGCTGACCAGATGGACTTGCGAAATTTTTGCGACTATCCATAAAATAATTATCACTATCTTTGTCTTTTCCGATAACTGTTTCCCATGCACGTATTTCGTATTTCATTAAATTTCTTTAAACTAAGTCAATAGTACATAAATAACTTAACATTAACACATTTGGAATGCACACAAAACATAATATCTTGAAATATCTTGAAAATTATAAGTTATAAGTTCAAATAAGGTTAATTATTTCCCTTGCATTTACTTTGTCTAGTTGTTTGAATGACTTGAGTTATTAAACAAAACTTTCTTTAAGACAAAACAAATTTTTCTGCAACTACTTTCAATTACTACTCTGATTTGCCATACATCTCTCATAACCAATAGGATCCACTGTTCTTGCAAGTGAAATCCCACAGGCTGCCACCAATTGATATGCCGTGACCGAGCTTTTCTGGCTTACCAATGGGCGAGGGTGAGAGATATATAGAAATACACAACACAGCAAGTGTAGTTAAAGTACATGTATTGATATATTGAGGCAAATAATACATAAAGTTGACTTATACAGTTCCATGGTAGCGAACAACAACACTTACTACCTAGACTTAACCGAATAAAATAATACAGTCACAGTGATAGTGACATCCACGTCCGAAATCTAAGAGTGAATTCTTACCCCTTCTTTGAAGGTAAGTAGTTTTATTGAATGTACCACCAACTCAGGTATCCCGCCCCTTTTGATCACATGACTTCTTTCGCATACTTTTAGTGGCTCATTTTACGATCGTCACATCTGAGATTATCCAATCATACATGAACGTGTTGTCATTCATGACGTCTGGAGGCTCATCAGATGTTCACGTGACAGAAATTTGGTGAGCTTGTCTTGGAACAGTCATGGTTATAGAACATCCTTACTTACAGGATGAGCTTGGTTTTATATAGGAAATAATGGAACCACTAAAAGACAAGAATAAACAAATATTTTCCTTAGGGGTTTACCGGGTTAATATGGTATGGCATTACAAATTGATCCACATGTTGTATACAATTATCATATGGACACAATCATTTCTTAATTTAATAATAATTTAATTATCATATTCATTTGTAATTAATTGCTGTATAGAATATGAATTTTCCATAACCTCCTAACTTTCAACCAATTCTTCTCCTCCTCCTCAGATAACTGTTTATTGCTGCTTTCAGCTTGTCATCTGAGGTAAATCCTTCCCCCCCCCCAGGGAATTTTTGAGGTTTGGGAATAGTTAAAAGTTAGATGGAGCTAAATGAGACAAGTAAGTGTGATGTTGCAACAGATTGTACTTCAACTCTATGACTATGACTTGCATTATCCTACTGCAAATTATCCATTTTCTGTACTAAAACTGGCCCTTTTTCACAGTTTTTGTTTTATTTATTTGGTTAATAAATTATTCGTGATAATCTATTAACAATATTCTCCCAACATCTCAGAAAATCAAAGTCATCTTTCCAACAGACATAATTGCCTTTTTTTTTAACGACATGATGGGTCCAAGTTTTATTAGTCATTACAAATCTGCAAATAAAATCTTTTCAATCGTTCAATCTTTTTGATTCATGAGGAGCTTGTATTCAAATGTATATTTGGTCAGTTATCAAATGCAGCACACATCATCTTGCATATAGTTTTCTCATACCTATTTCCTCAGGAATGTGATATAACTCTGTTTCCAAGATTTTCAAATAGTCTGAGAAGTCTCAGCAGTTTCATTTACCTTCAAAGAGAGATCTGCCAAAACAATAGCTTGCACTTTATTGATGACTTCTGTTGTAGTGCCACTTTTTTCAGCTGCCCACTTGGGGGGGGGGGTCATCTTCCAAACTTTCATGACCATATTTAAATTCACCAAACCCCTTTTTTGACTGGAGTAAATGAAGGCGCAGCATCACCCCTATATATCTTTCATCTCATTAAAAATTTATGTTGGCGTTAAAACTTTTTCAATTAAAAAAATGTGATGATTGCATGACGTTAAATCTTCCCTGTTTTGGAAAGTGCACTGAGAGGTGGCTTTGTGTGTAATTAACAATGCTGCAGACCAACTTGATGCTTTACAGCTGTTCATGAGACAAATATGGTGTAACGAACAGTACTTGATTGGCCTGACGCGATTCTCTTCGTATCTTGAGCCAGTTTCTTTATCCGTACTGCATCCCACAACCTCAACAGTCAACATGGGTACTTCAGTTGAGTGGGTCTCTGCCTTTCTCAGCAGTACTTCCCATTCACTGGGCTCCCATCAGCAAAGTCATTACTGCTTGGTGTCTCAATCAGTGACTCACTGCACTGCCTCGTCTTCACAAACCTTTCTGTTCACCCATTGTTCCAGCAACTGTTCATTTTTTGTTTTCTAATTACTTTGTTCATCCAGTATATTTTTCATATTCTACAGCAGATTTCAAATGCTTCTGTGTTTGTGTCTTTCACCTTTCCCTATTGTCTAGCTTTTTATAACACAATGAAACATAACTTGAGACATTTCTTTCTAATCCAGTATTTAATAATAGCAAATTTGATTCTCTCTCCATTTGGCCTGCACTCTGATACCGATTCCTCAGAGTTAACTTTCCCAGTTTTAATATTTACAGAATCCCTACTTTTGTTCCTGATTTCTGTTCTTCTCCTAACAATTTTTCTATGATATTTAATACAGTTTCTAAATTCATCTTGTTTTCTACAATTGAAAACCATATCAGTAAGTCTTGACATTTTTTTACTCTTTCCATGAAACGTTATTGCAGTCTTATGCATCTTTATTATTTCCTTTACATCCTCTTGTGAAGCATTCTCCTCTAATGGTAATAAATTTGTATAAAAGTAATCTTAATTCCCTGTTTTTTGTAGGATATTTCAATGGGCACTATAAAGAAAGAAGCAGATGTAGAAGAAGCTGAGACTGAACAGGTAATGTGCATAAATCTGATTATGTAGCCCATAGCTAATGTGTTAGGTTGTTCAGTGTTATGTACCACTTGAGATTTGGATCACATTCATTTGTAGATATTTAATTAAAAATCAACAGAATACACAAACTGTATCTTGATATTGTATACATATAACTACATAGGATTAAGTATGTAAAATTACACATGCACCCACACACAACATATAAGTACAGAGTATGGATATTTATTGCAAAAATTGATGGATGATTCTATAAATTTCATATTTAGTATTGATCGCCTCTTTATATACAAGTACTCTATAAATCACTGAGAACACGAAGTTAATTGTATAATTATTCAATTTACAGGATGTATTTCCATTTGTAAATTCTGTCCTAAAAGAAGAACTGCATGTAAAAGAAGAAATCAAAGAAGAGAATGAACAGTTTGTTGATCAGGTATTGTACATAGTTATACATTTGTTTATAGTAACAAGCATTTAATGTTATAATGAACAGCATTGTTGTTATTTGTAAACTTATCAGTTAAGACTGTTGGAGAACGTTCGGTGTCCCATGGGAATCATTTTTATTTGCACTTTCAGTCCATACGATTTAGCCAGAACACATAACAGTTACTATTTTGTAATTTACAAAGTGGCACTTTCAAGTCTTTATCTATTCCTTGCCTTGAATTATTAGGGGCTTATCTTCTTGCTAAATTGGTATGTTCGTACCATGTCTTTGCTTGAATCAAATTTGCCTTTGGACTGACTCCATTATTGTTTTATTCCAGTAGGGTGGAGCAGAGAGTTCTGAGGTAGAAGTCACATGACCCCCACTACATGGCAGGAAATTTGAAATTGATGATGTCACGATGGTGAGGGTACCACATGACATCCGGTTGGGATCTCATGACATGGGTGGGGCTACCATGTGACTAGTGGGGTAGAACATGACGAGTTGGGTTATCACGTGGCCATGATGGGAGTACCATGTGACAGTGGTAAGGTACCACAGGACTGGCGCTAAGTGTGATGATTGGTCGACAATGTTTAATGTATGTGATATCATGTAGCGGGATCAGTTGTGACTGTAGTGTTTGAATGATGGTAGTCGGTGTGGCCAACATGTGATAAGGTAGAAGAAAATTCCCTCTAGAAGGGAAATAGGTTAGTGAAGGATGTGTGAGGAAAATTTAGCATTACCACCACCACGAGCATGTCTACGTCTTGGTGGGAATGAATTTATGTTCCCTCGAGTGTATCCAGCATGTCCATGGCCATCTTATCCTCTGCTTGTCTTGATTCTTGATTTAGTAGGGCAATGTTGTGTGAGGCTTGAAAAATTGCATAACTTAATGTATACATGTGTGTGTGTGTTTTTGTGAAAGAAAATAAAGAGTCCAGGTCTTTTCTTCTTGTCTTGTTTTTTCTATGTTCAAAAATAAGGTGCATGGACGTGTGTGTGTGTGTGTGTGTGTGTCTGGTGAGTTGTGGCATTTACCGCCGACTCCTGACCGTACTGTGGCAACCTCAGTATTAGTGGCAACATAAAATGTGTGCCACTAATAAAAGTTATATTTTCACCTAAATTAAAATATTTGTTTTTAATCTATGTATTTGAAAGAGTATAAAACCACTCCTACTGTAACCTAGATGCAACTTTTCGGCATTTCAGCTTTTTTTCTAGCCTTTACGGCTACTGTTCTACAAAATAGGAAAAAGTACGATTGTGTGTGTGTATGCAATGCACTGCATCTGTGGCACATACACGCCGCTGTACTCATACCAACCTAGCGTGCATTCTTGTCATCATATAATTGTAATGTTAAGGCCTGCAGATAGATTATACAACGTTGGGACGCTGAAATTTGCAAAATTAGCGGGAAACTAAATCTAAACTGTCCACTGTTTGCCATGTGAGTGACGCGAAGTGCTTTGAGTAGTGTTTTTACACGAATATACTTTATTATTTTGTGAATTACAATGTTTTGTTAGTATTCAGCTATCATCATCAGATATATAATTATATATAATATTTTTTAACACTATCAATATAATTTTATATCTGATTATTATAGTTGAATACCATCAAAACACTAATTCACAAAATAATAAAAAAAAGTATTCTTGTAAAAAGTTCTGTTATTATTAATAATAATATAAAACAGTAAATAGGCGACATTAAATTCCCCAAAGTGCTCTCTGTTCTAAAATCTGTATAAGACAGGTCCACTTATACTGTTAAATTCTTTGTCTATGTCTGTAAAAATCTAAGTGGGTCTTGAATTTTTGCTAAGTTTACAACCTTTTCTCCATTACTTGTTATGCCATAAAAATTGCGTTTGTACAGTATTTTCCTTTCTTAAAGCCAGTCTGCCTACTGATATGAAAACATATGAAACTTATTTTAATCTTCTAGCCTATTTACTATTTTAGTATAAAGTTTGTGTTACGTTTGTGGATGGAAGACTGATTCTTCTATAATATTAGTTTTATTGGATCCCCATTTTGTACAATCAAAACAGTAATCCGTATAAATATTTTTGTGTGGATTTCTTGCATCAGCAGTACATATTGACAAAATGGAGTATTAGCATAGAACTAGTTTCTTATACTTTAGCAGCTTCAAATTGATATCACTTAAACAAGGCGCACTATGATTTTTTGTGTCACCTACAAGCATTTATCTACTCTTCCAAATTAACACTATGCAAACATACTAGGTACATTTTGTTTTGTTAAAACTCTCTTTATATCCGTTGTCAGCGTTGAGTCTACGGATTTTCCCATTCTTTCTTGTATATACGTGTACTTAAATGATACTCTCGCCTTCACATCCATGATAATTGTCTTCATTACACTATGGATAGTGTAATTTAAATCACACTTTAAATCACATTTTTTGAAAGTTTTAATAAGTTTTCGGCACGCGAGCCTGTATGCTGAACCAGCCGTAGCCGCAGCTGTAGGATGACAGACAGTTTCAAGATTGCCAAAGCGTTCTCCTGCTGACTAACTTGCCTTGCGATAGGGCGAGCTGGCGTCACGTGGCACAGTAATTAGTGACCACGAGGCACTGTATATTCCCTCTGGCTGACTGGCGAGCCTTGTACATGCCAATTCATCTGTGCAGGCAAGCATACACGCACTTGTGCACATACCTTAGCACCTGGAATGTAGCATATTGCGGGGCAGACAGACCAAACGTGCAACTGGGTGCCCCGACAGTGAATGTCTATTGTTAAAATTGAGGCCCCATGTGGGTAACTTCCCTCCGTCGCATTTACAATTGAAATAAAACCAATCACCCAATTCTGTCCCGTTACAATACCCCCCCAATGAGAGGTTTTCTGCCGAAACAGAAAAACTCTCATTGCTAAACCCTAAGAGGATCAGTGAGGATATGGCACCAACAACCCCCCTTTATTCCTTAATACATCATGGGTAAACTACCCCCCTAGCTCGGCGACTATGGCTGCACCTGAACGACATTACAGGACTTCTCCGTTCGAGATCACAACACCGTAAAGTCGGACAGGCACTCACCACAGTCTCACCTAACCGTGTAACATTTCAACAAAATCAGTAACAAGCCTTATACCAAACCAGATCCTCAACCGATATATCTCCCCTTACATATATACTGGATTGCCTTTAGCAAAGTACTGGGTGCGTACACATATTCATTACTAAATTAAATACACTATCTCCAAATATTCATTATTAATGTAACATTCACATAAACATTTCATTTACCTTGAAATAAAATTTACTCCCATTTCTCAACCCTTAATTGTTTGCTTGACATTATTATTTCAAATCAAATTAAATTATTTAAATTTCGTTCAAGTAGTGAAATAAATCTAAGTCCATTATCAAAGATTGACGTTTAAGTTAATTTACATCATCTCTTTCAGTTAATCAACTTAATTGCAACTTTCCAAAATTCCAAAAAAATTTTTAAATGAATTTACTTTTCCTTATAACTCCTCTTAATTTACATGTTAACAATCATTGTAAAATAAACATCTTATCTCTATCATCAGCTCCATTACCACTAACTTTGGTTACAAAACATATCATATAAACACTATTACTCAGCAGATACATTATCAACATCACCTCACTTTATATAGTGAACATGAAACACAACACAATCTGTACTTCAAAAAAAAATTAAAAATTTTTTTTTCAATATTTAAATGAATTTAAATTCCAGAAACATATATTCTGACAATTTAATAAAAGACACACATTATTAAGTTAAATTAATTAACAAAAGAACCTATGAATTAATTACATTAAACATTATACAGTCCACACCAGTCATCAGCTGATGCCACATTGTCAGGTGAATGACCTTTCTCTCAGTACCCTGAATACAAATACACATAATACAATATCAACATTCATAAAGAACACAAAACTCATTTCATTAAAATAAACCTTTCATTTGCATCTGAATACAATTTACAAACATTTCCACTTTAATTTTAGTTTCAAATTCTTTTAACTCTTTAACTTGTTACACTTATTATTATATTTCAATTATGAAATTCTGTTAAGTATTTTCATCCTCAATTGGTTTGGGTGATTTTCAGTCAGTCACAATGATTTGATTTATTGAATGGGCATTTAGATATAACCTTACCCCCTTCTTCCTTCTACCAACCACTAACGGATTTACATAGGGTGACACCGATCTCTCAATAATATTTACCTCCACTCACCTCATTCTCCACTTATAACATAATACCTGATACCCTCTTTGTACCTAGGATGTGTGTTCCCTCACCCTTAATTCACATTCATAATTTCTTGCCCCTCCCGGGTATATCGGCAGACACTCCTCTAAAACACTCTACTACCCGCCACAATGCTTTGCGTTGAGGACTCCTTACACCTCCACCCTCACTACAAAATATATGTACCCTGCTAGCCTATTTACTACAGTAGAACCCCTCAAATCCGAACCCCAGAAATCCGAAATCCCGGGAAATCCGAACATGATTTTGAAGAAAAACAACATTTGAAAAAACACATAAAGATATAAGAAACACATTTATTATTACATAAAACTATCATATGTAACCTAATTTTACGTAAAGAATCATTGAAAAATTAATAAAGTATGTACAAGTATTGCTACTTACGTAAAACAGGATTGAAATGTAAAAAATATTGGAATTAACACTGTATAAAAACAACAACCTCATACAGCATTTCATTAACATCAGAGCTGAATGGCCAAGGAAAAACACAAAAGAAACACACACAAACACTACACTACATTTTTTCACTTAAAATCAGTGATCTTCATCTGGCGAAGTGACATAAACCTTCCTGAGGATGCGATGTTGTACCAGCGTCGCATAAACATGACATTGGGTGTAGCAGCTGCGTGTTGTTCTACGTAGCGCAATGCGATATTGAGAGCGACGGCAGCATCAGAATGAGTCACGTTTGTTGAGGCATCTTCTCCCTCGCTATCGCTGCCTGATACATTGTCATGTTGATCCTGGACCACAGACACTATGTCATGCTCGGTGCATTCTTCATTGTCGTCTAGTGCTGCCCACTCCTCCAGACAACCTTTTTCAGCATCCTCACATCCTGGTACTTTTTGAAAGAGATGAAGGAGCTCAGTTTCATTATCTCGTGTTGTAAGTGGTGTTTCCACAAATTCGAGGCTGGGCCAAAGCTTCATCCAAGATCTCTGCAGTAAATTTTTACTGGTATTGTTCCAGGATTCTGCAACCCAGTAAATCACATCTTTTATTGTTATCTTCTTTAGCTTCTCAAGAATAGAAAGAGAACAATCTTCTTCAATAAGAGTTTGCAGAAGCATTTTTCTGTAGCTTAGTTTTATGTTCTGTAGCACACCTTGATCCATAGGCTGCAGCAGCGATGTCACGTTAGGTGGTAGAAAAATTGCTTTAATGTCTCTGCACACCAACTGCATGTTTGAAGGATGTGACGGAGCGTTGTCTATCAAAAGTAGAGCTCGAGGTGGCAGTCCATTTTCTTCATTAAATCTTGTTACCAAAGGAACAAATTTCTTTTCAAACCACTCCTTAAAAAGATACCAGTCATCCACGCCTTAGTCTGATTTCTGTAATAAACAGGGAATTCATGTTCATATTTTTAAGGGCCCGTGGCTTGGCAGATTTTCCTATCACCATTAATGGTAGCTTGTTTGTTCCCGCGGCGTTACTGCAGGCCAAAACTGTGAGACGCTGTTTGTTCATTTTAAAGCCTGGCGCAGAAGATTCCTCTTTAGAAGCAAGACTTTTATTGGGAAGTGCTTTAAAATTCAATCCAGTCTCGTCCGCATTATACACTTGCTGGGGCGAGTAATTTTCCAACGAAATCAAATCAGCGAATTCATCTAAATATTCTTTTGCAGCAGTATTATCAGCTGATAACTTCTCTCCGCTATCGTCAGTTGTCTGATTCCATGCCATTGTCTGATCCAACACCCATTGCTAGCAGTAAATGCCAAATCTCTGTTCATTAGTTTGTTCAGCCGCAATGCCTTTTCTTGAATTAATGGTCGGACCACTAATAGGAACTCCTTTCTGCCTCTCTTGTGTAAACCACAAAAACACTGCTTCGTCAATTTCTTCATTTACAGAAACTTTTGCGTGATGGCGTTGTTTCTAAGTTTTTTCACTTGTTGCACTGCAAAACTGTTCAATTTTCGCACGATTCTTTTTCCAGTCACTGATTGTTGCCTTACCAACACCAAATTCAACAGCCAACTTCGTCAAACTTTCCCCTTTGTCTAGTCGCATTAACATTTCGAGTTTTTCTTTTAAAGTACAAGAACTATGTTTTCGTTTGCTTGCCATAATTTAAGAAAACTAAAAAACCCGTTCTACACTGCTCACTTCAAATGCAAAAACAATAAACCTTAAACGAAAACTCGAACAAACTATGTACACCGGATGGAAACAGTAACAGCAGACAAACGCACAGGACAACAAACGCCAGAGGAGTAACTGGAATACAAAGATTTCTAGACCTATTGTAGTAGGACTGGGCATTTTTAGCGCATTTCCGCCCGACAGCAACAGTGATTCACGGGCAGTCAAGGTCAGCAACCTCCGGCCGCTTCGTCTCACCCCTACACAACATTACCGGGCGGCGTGTACACCGTAACTAGTGTTGAGTACTATGTATGCAGATTTTTCAGCTAATCCGAACTTTTCCGAATCCGAACAGGCTACAGCCCCAATTAGTTCGGATTTGAGGGGTTCCACTACATACAATCACTCTCACTACTGTGTCCCTATTACTGACCCGTTTCTGTATTACTTTTATTCCAAAATTTCTTATTTTGTCTAATACCCATTTAAAATTAACTTTGACTGTCTTAATGCCTTATTGAAATAATTATCACCCAAACTCCAACTTTTACAACATTTTACATTAATATGATCATTGAAAATTACACTAGAAAATTCATAACTACCTCAAATTAATTTAATCACCTAATTTAAAACCTTTTAAACTCATTTAACATTTATTATTCAAACATTTTACTTTACTTCAAAGTCCTTATCAAATTTATACCAAAATATGGTCAGCTATTCAATCAAATAAAACATGATCACTTGTCATAAACTCAACAATATAAACATTCATTACAACAAAACAATTACAATTCATTTGCATTATAAACTTCACAATTATTTATTTAGTCTGATAAAATATATTATTATTCTTATAAATCAATTCTCCTTGCATACCTACCTTGTTTACATAAAATACATTCTACAACACAAACACAATTAATCTCCCTATAAATTTATCTACAATTTTTCGTCATTATTTTATTTTTTACCACACCTCATTACATAAGTTAGCCAAGTAGTTACCATAAACTAAAATAATTAAATGTTTATTCACTGTTTATCTCTAACCACCATCATCGTAAATTAGTCTTACTTTCACATAACAATTTTCATCTTTACTTACTCTTAGTACATTATTACTATTTATATAATAATCCGTTAATATTTCAAATTGTTCCGTAAAACCACATAATAATCTACTGGATTATCCCACATTATTATTAAATCATATAACCTGTCTACATCATTAGTTTTGGTCTTGTCACTGTCTGTATCATTATCTATCACCCTTAAAGATTTTAACCTCTCAATTTCAGAATCATCTACTATTAATACTCCACGTCTATGCACAGGTAAGCATTCAATATAATTATCAACGTTATCATTATTTATTTTTGCACTATCTTCATAACAAGGTAAGTCTTTCATATCATCTATTTTTTCAAATTTTAACTTCTCTTTTAACTCCTTATAGCTTCTACTTAATGTAAACATCTCTATTATTCTCTCTCCCTCAAAATACTTCTCATCATAACATACATAATCTTTGTCTCTATCACTCCATGCAAAGGGTAACACAACGTTATCATGACACATCTTGGCTTTTCCAAGGAACTCATGATACACAAAAGGGGACCTACTTAGAGACACCTCGTCTCTATAATCACGGGAGGAAACTCTGTCCTCATAAAACATTTGTGAAAACTCTGTTTCACCATATACTCGGGGAAAATCTGCTCTTTGCTCGCCTAACCTCTCTCTTTCATCCATATTCGCTAACACTTCATTATTAAACTCTACTTCAACAACATCTTCATTATCACTCTCAATATTAACCACCTTACTCTCTAGCACCACATTTTTAATTATATCATTGTTATTCTCACTTTTTACTTCAATATTAGACTCACTACCGTAATTACCACTTACCTTGTTATTAGTTAGTTCTTCACTATTTTTCGTCATATTACCACTACTCTCGCCTATATTGACTTAAAAGCGGACTTACTATTGACTCTCGGACGATGAATTAAAAGCGGAAGCCTTCAGCAAATTCCTCTCGGATAGGTCGGGTCGCAAGATTTCATGGCCAAAACAGTTAAGCCGAGATGAGCAAGTCCTGTCTTGCCGAATGGAACATCTCTATAGGTGCGCGGACCCCGATGACATCCCTTTCACACTGGCGGAGCTAACAGATAGTGTGGGAAAGCTTAAACGCTCAGCTCCAGGTTCGGACAACATCCACAACGAAATGTTGAGTAACTGTTCCCCCGAAATGTTGACGAAGATCTTGGACCTATTTAACGATATCTGGAAGACAGGCGAAATCCCTCAAAAATGGAAAACGGCCAGTGTTATTCCCTTATTAAAACCTGGAAAGGACGAATCGAAATTGGCCTCCTACAGACCCATCTCATTAACTTCTTGTTTTGGGAAATTAGTGGAGTGTCTTGTCAACAAAAGGTTGACTTGGAGGTTGGAGTCTCAAAACCTTTTGGACAAATATCAGTTTGGATTTCGGCCTCAACGAAGTACCACGGACGCCCTGCTATACTTCACAAATAAAGTTTACGAAGGCTTTGAATGCAAGAAGTCCACGGTTGCGGTCATGATTGACTTTGAAGCCGCGTTCGACAAAATACCACATGCCACAGTCATCCTACAGTGTATGAAAATTGGGATTAGGGGAAGATTATTGTAGTTCATAGTAAAATTTCTTGAAAACCGCCAAATAGAACTTGTAGTAAATGACACAAACTCTTCGAGCCACAGAATAGAGAATGGAATACCACAGGGTGGAATAATCTGTCCATCGCTTTTCAACATTGCCTTACAAGATATCTCAAATGAACTTCCACCTGATGTACACAGTGTTACTTTTGCGGATGATAAAACCGTTTGGGCGACGGATACCAACCACGAGAAAGCAACGGAATCCATTCAGCTAGCCCTCAATGTTATAAGCAGGTGGTGTCAAAAATGGCCTTTAAAGATTTCAACCCAGAAAACTGAATGCGCATTTTTCACCAGACGTAATAAGCTCGCAAACTATGTGCCTCTCCTTACCCTTCAAGACGAAATACTTCAGCATAACAGAAATCCAAAACTGTTGGGGTTGGTTCTTGATCCAAAACTTCGGTGGTCAGCGCACGTGGAATATGTAATAAAGGCATGTACCTCAAGATTGAATGCATTGAAAGCGGTAGCCAGTCGCAACTGGCGCGCTGACACTTCAACGCTGAAAATGTTTTATCTTGCATTCGTGAGGTCGAAGGCTGTTTACTGTTGTGAAGTTTGGGGTTCAGCTGCAAAAACTCACATAAACAAAATTCAGGCGATCCATTCAGCGGCACTACGTCTTTGCCTGGGTTGTACAAAAACCACCGCGATAGCTGCTATGCAAGTTGACTTAGGTGTTGAGCCGATCAAAATGTACATTAGAAGACAAATGTGGACAAAACTTTTGAAAGTCAATACATTACCAATAACTCACCCATTATACAACTTGTGTGCCAATCAGATAAGCATTAAAAATTTGTTCAACTATCAAAGGAACATACTGTCGACAACGTTATCATATAATGTGCCGGAGAAAATTCCACCTGTGTATGATGAACCGCCACATAGCTGGCCGGGAATAAAAGCGATCGTGGATCTTCCACACAAATTAGGCAAAATGAGTCATCCAGATATACTTAGAGCAGAAACACTAGAGATGATTGACGAGCAGTATAAAAATCATACGAAGATCTTCATAGATGGATCGGTGGACATCGAAAGCGGGAAGTCAGGTGCAGGGTATTTCAACCAGAGTAATGGCGAATGGTACTATATTCCAGCTAACGCACAGTCCAGTATGGACGCCGAATTATTGGCTAAAAACGCGGCATTAACCTGCTGTCTTTCCATTGAGCAAAAGCTCATCTGTATCTTGACTGACTCGAAATCATCATTAGAAGCGCTATCAAAATCTGGCACGAGTGCGTACTTCTTTCGTATTAATGAAATAAGGAAACTATTCCTCCAGCTACACAACGAAGGAAAAATGATCACCCTTCAATGGGTTCCATCCCACTGTGGAGTCCCCGGAAATGAAATAGCAGATGGGATCGCAAGGGAAGCGTGCACAATGAATCCAACTAACCTAAAGAAGTTCTCCCTGCTGCAGTGCAGAAGCTCGGGTGACCGACACTTCAGGAGCTCTTGGGAGGACAGTTGGAAATCAGCAACCACAGGTCGCAGCTTATACCAAATACAACCTGTGCCGGCCAAGGAAGACATCTACAAGGGAGTAGCGCGTCCGATAGCTGCTTTTGCTGCGAGGGCACGTACCGGCCATATCGTTACCCAAGAATATCTCTTTAGGTTCAATCTCACGGATACGCCACAATGCTTATTGTGTGAAGACGGAGAGGAGAACCTTGAACATATACTTATAAAATGTCATTACCCGATTGCCGCAAGGGATATCTTAAGGATGCAAGTGTCGGGATGGCAAGAAATCATGAGCAATAAGAAGTACTGGGCTATCGCTTCTATGATCTACCATGGACATCGGGCTATCGGCTACAGTTGAAGCTGGACGGCGGTAGGAAGAAGTAAGAAGAAGTAAGTTTACTATTTTTCGTCATATTACCACTACTCTCGCATATATTGACACCCATATCGTCTGTTAATTCATTATTTCTGTTTATACTGCACTTACCTGTATTTATTCTCCACACTCCCATTCTCTCTATACTTTGTACTAAATCGTTACATTTAGTTTCAAATATCTCATTGGTTCTTTCAAAACGTTTATTAATTTGTTTCATTTCTAATCACGTCAAAATTGCTTTCGTTTGTATCAAAACGATTATTTATTTTATCAACCTTTTCATCAAAGTTATTCTTAATTTCATTGAAACTACTTTCGCATTTTATTCTTTGTTCGTTAATATCATTACTTAATTTATCAAATTTGGTATCATTACTATCAAAACATTACTCATAAAATTCATGATATCGTCCATTGACCATTCTCTTATTTTTGTAACTACAGGAGTTGACTTCGCTTCTGCATTATTTATTATTATCTAATCAGTTACGTTACTTTCCATCACTGATTGACTGTTTGAAACAGCTGTTTGAATTGACTGACCTAATTCACTTACACTCAGTGACGGGTTCATTGACACAAGGCCACTATTACTCATAGCCGAGTCTATCAGATTAATTTCTTTTTCGTTCTCAGACGTTTTTATTGTTCTTACTGGTTTACTAAATAATTATTAACTCTTATTTGTGATCTAACATGCACAATTTATCATCACCTCGTAAACTTTACCTCACAAAACCTTATTCTGCATATGTTATGTAAATTTTTATGTAAGTTATTCTTGATTTCCGCAAACCCTATTCCATTCTCTGTGCTTTAAAATAGGCCAATTTGGAATAAATACAATATTTATTCCAAATCCTGGTCACGCTGCACCATTTGTAACGTTTTAATATTTTTATCTATATTAAATAACCACAAACTCCCACTTACCTTTAATTTGTTAACTTGCTTGGCCAGATCATCTAGTGGTGTAAACCCTTTTTCATATAGCAAATTTACCAGCACAGAAAATGAAATTAGGTGGTTGAAATGATTGTTCTAACACACATATAGCAAGTTGAAATAAAATGTTATTTTATTATACTGTAATGTGACATTCTTTGCTATACTCTTAATTACATAATTTACCCTCTCCTCTTTACTCTACATACTTCTATTTCTTTACTTTTTAGACCTGCTACGGACGTTATTTGAACATATTTGGAAATACAACTTATATAATCATAACAACGTTATTTACTTATTCTGATTAGTTTAAATATTTTACTTATTCTGATTAATCTAAATATTTTACTTATTCTGATTAGTCTAAATATTCTACATAAGGCAACCCAGTTTTTCTCATTCTTTCATTCTTTCACACTCACATTTTTACCCTTTACATTTAAAGCAGTTTTGTAAATTTTTTATATATTGATTGGTTTATGATATTCGGTTACTTGATTGTCGGTGTCCCTGCAGATCACGTGTTACGCTCCGTATATTTTAGTCCGTCCAAATTGTTCACTGCATTTTAGTTCGATATTACACTGTCGAATCATTCAAAGTTAATTGCTGCCTTTTTAGTTATAAGTTTATTCACATTTTATACCACTTTAAATCACATTTTTTGGAAGTTTTAATAAGTTTTCGGCTCGCGAGCCTGTATGCTGAACTGGCCGTAGCCGCAGCTGTAGGACGACGACAGTTTCAAGATGGCCAAAGCGTTCTCCTGCTGACCAACTTGCCTTGCGATAGGTCGAGCTGGCGTCACGTGACACAGTAATTAGTGACCACGAGGTACTGTATATTCCCTCTGGCTGACTGGCGAGCCTTGTACGTGGCAATTCATCTGTGCGGGCAAGCATACGCGCACTTGTGCACATACCTTAGCACCTGGAAATGTAGCATATTGCGGGGCAGACAGACCAAACGTGCAACTGGGTGCCCCGACAGTGAATGTCTATTGTTAAAATTGAGGCCCCGTGTAGGTAACTTCCCTCCGTCGCATTTACAATTGAAATAAAACCAATCACCCAATTCTGTCCCATTACAACTGAACAACGTAGATACACATATCATATAAATTACTTATATATTATATATAAACTATTACGTTTGCTTCAGCGGTATTTGCTAATGTGTAATTTCGTAATCACTCTACTACACTAAAATAAAAAAACCTTTATGTGACGATTGTGGCCTCTAAAACGTTTAGCAACACAAACAGATACAAATAGGTGGAAATAGAGCCCTAATTTAATGTCTCAAACCTTGTACAGGTCACAAAACTGTTGTACGTTTTAAATTCAAATAATAACCTTCTATATAATAAATTAATAACCAAATTTTAATACTGTGTATGGTTCATTGATTACATATTATCTATTTTTATTGACTTTTACAAAACTTACAAAGTAAATCAGACTGTTATATCTCCAATATTTGCTTTTTGAAGAAACAGTAGAAGTGTAAAATGAGCAGCTTTTATTCAGTACAGCAGTTCAGATAAACATGGAACGTTCTCAGCACACAAAACATTTAATGCCACCACCAATTCAAGTAGACGTAAACACAGTCTACTTTTTGGCAGGATTTTTAGCTGATTTCAGTGATTGAGAGTTGTCCAAACAAATGAGTTGTTATGAAGAGTTTATAAATTGTGTAATTTCTAATGGAAGTAGACGTATGTTGAAATGATAAATAAACCGCATTACTAGCGTCTTCAAACTACACAAAATATTATTTAAATATTCTCTGCCACCATATGCTGTTTGATAATATAATTCAGTAAATTGCTTAGTAGCTCTATAATGTAATCTTGCGGATAATTATGAATTATTGTATACACTGCAAATGACTAAATTGGTCATCTCATTTAGTCAGTCTTACACAATCATCACAGAGCCATTACAGGAAAAACAGAGGGTTACTACCCTGTCTCATTCACGAGCAACCTTTTTATTTTAGTTATATAACCTTTCATCTATCTGCTAGTCGTGTTCGCTCAACATACTCGTGTGATTGATTGTTTCTCTCATGCTTGTGTCCAGTGCGTATTTAATTATTGTATGTTGCACTCTTGTGACTCCATAATTTTTACTATGTTGCCTCGACTTGTTCCTAAATTTCTTTAACAAATTGTTGCCATCTTTGATTTTTTTTCCACTATTTGAATCTTATGTATCATTTGCAATTCTGACCTTTATTCCGCAGGTTTTGGTCCCCTCGCTCGTATCGCCCAACATCACATATCGCATGCACACCTCCCCTCCCAACATTAACTAAATTCATTGGCTACATTACAGATTTTGAAAACCTTTAATATACGCGATACTTTCCTTTTGAACTTTTTAAATTTAGAAGAGTGAAGACACGGTAGTGTATAAACAAAAATTATAAGGTTAACGGATTGTCTTTAGTTATGAGTCAGCTGTTGAAAAAAAGACAGGTAATTCAGTGTGTCTGGTGTCATGTAGAAGTCGAGATAAAATTGAAATAATACACTGATGACTTTTTTAATCACTGCTGTTAAGTGATATTTGTTGTGGCAATTTCGCCTTAAGCGGACCCCCGGTGAGGATCATATCGCCGTCGCAGCACTTCAACATTCCCCCCCCAGTCAAATCTCACTGGTTCACGAACTGTTCAATGGATGTATCCGGCTCCATTACTTTCCCAGTCTGTGGAAACATGCAAAAATCGCCATGATTCCCAAACCTCATAAGCTGTGTATACTTCCCGAGAATCATTGCCCTATATCTCTATTGCCAGTCATCTCAAAGGCGTTCGAACAACACCTGCTCATGCCTACTTAGTACTTAAATAAACAATAATAACGCGATTGAACACATTTGTTATAAATCAATAAAGTACTCAGGTAAATATTAAAAAAAGAAATATAGTAGTTATCAAAAGAAACTTATGTGAACTGTACAAAAGTTACGTATTGTGTCACATTATATGTAGGGTGCGAGGTGCTGGCCGCGCGTTTAATTGATGTTCTATACAAATTATGTCATGTGACTTCTAAACTAAATGAAGTATGGTAAAAAATGTATACAGCTCCACTCTGTCTCTGTACCTCTCTGTCACTTTCTTGCCCCCCCCTCTCTCTCTCTCTCTCTCTCTCTCTCTCTCTCTCTCTCATTTCTATTAAAGAATGAGCCAAGGAGGTTATGTACTTTTACACCTGCCGGACACCCGTACGGGTGCCTCTGTAAGAAACAATAAAATTTCTCAAGTGTTTATGAAGTATGAAGGATACTGGAACATGGTAAACGCATAATAATGTTTATTTGGCTAAGACAAGATAAACGAGAAATGTGATTACATTTCTGGCGGGAATGGATGTTTCCTTGCGGACTTAGGCGGGAATGGATGATGCATTTTGCAAACTGGCATCTACGTCAAACACGTCCGTCTTTTCTACAAATATTGTGCACAGTTTAATCTGAGTTGTGGTATCGCGAACTCAGAAATGGATAATACACGTCAACCACTGCTGTGTAGAGTGATAATGTGTTGTGTCTATTCAGCGTAATGCCACAGGTCTCCAGCATAGAGACAAGATTTCTCATTCTTCAGAATCCCGCCAACATGAGTACCTACTCAAGGTGAAATAACATTCTTAATGTTGTAATGAATGGCACAGCAGTGTATATTTACAAAACATACTACTGTTTTGGCTGACACATATACACATCTACGTCTGAACTCATGCAACCTCTTATTTATCTGTACATCAGCTGTCTGTTTTTAAGTTTCCACCAAACATGTTGGTAGGCTGACGTGCTTGTACTCCTTAAGAAAATCATATTGAAATAATATGAATATTTTATAGTAAAAACGTTCCTTTCTCCCCCTCCCTCCTAAGACACATGCACTCTCTCTCTCTCTCTCTCTCTCTCCCCCCACACACATACACACACAAATAAAATACGTATTAGACTACATTATTGTCTGATGTCCAATGTCCAATCACCTATCGCATTGGTCTCAAGGCCCCTTTCAGTTCCGAGTCTATACTCTCTCTGCAGCTACTTCTTGGACTGCCTGATATTCTTCCATCCTTGTGTTTCCAGTGTTTTTGGAATCTCTGCTCATTTGTTGTACATGTCCGGAGTAGGTTAGGAGTTTATCATCTGATCTGTCTACAGTTGTTACTTTGTCTTATATTTCTTTATTTTCTAATGCTACATCGTTGTTGGCTTTTTCATTCTGCGGATAAATTAAATTCTTCTTCGCTTGCATCTGGAAGTATATGTCATCAGCATATTATAGAGATTGCAAACCTTCTTACTTAACATTGCGATACCTCCTTCCCATCCATCCGTGGCTCGTGTCAATTTAAACCCTAGAATTTAAATCGTATAAGACTGAGAATGCATCCTTGTCATACCCCTTCTTTACGATGAAAAATTCCGTGAGCAGGGAGTTAACCCCGACTACCTTTCATATTGTGGTGATTGCGATACTGATTTCCTGTTACCCTTGCATGTTTATGTAATGTGATTATGTGTTACAGTGTCCTTATGTCAGCTAGAATTGTCTACATTATCTGCCCTCTAAAATAGTCTAAGTTTTATTGTACTTTGAAAAACAATGTGGGATCATCTACATTTTTTAAAATTTTGCTAGTATTCAATAATATGGTAAAACGTTTGCTTGTTCATGTTGTATTTGGAGTAGTAGGTATACTTTAATTGTTATAGAATTCTTGTAACTAAACTTTAGTAGTAGGTGAAAAATAAGATTATTCTGTCACAGTGATCTTTAAGTATTTTATTTATTGGGACATAATGAACTTCTTCAATCATGTAGCCAGTTTCAGGATTGCCCTGTTTGCGTCAAAATTGTTAACATCACTCACATTTCCATTTCAGCAAGAATCATGATCATTTCTATTACTATATTTGAAACTCTACAATTAATTATAAAATTATAATTATCTCTTACCTTAGGGTTTTATTCCAAGGGTCGTTCAGACGAAACTGCTGCAAAAAGGATTATTGGGATTTGATATGGGCAAAGATCAAATACACCGTTTGTGCTAAAACAAATTGCCTCTGATTTATTATTCAAAATAACTACTTCGTCTCTCGTTCAGGACATTTAGAGCAAATACTTGTAGAATGAACAACAATTTGTGAAATCAAACATAGTAACAAAATATTTCTTAATTAACTAGCTTAAGACAACTATGGGATACCCCAACTATTTATTATTTGCAATGAACCAATACGTGATTTAGCTACACCCTCACACACATTCGTTCTTTGATTTTATCGTTGTATTTAAACCCCACTTCGAGATCTCTGATGTACATTTTAGATTTACAATTTATTTATGTTGAATTATACTCTGTGGAAAAAGAGAAAATAATCTTGTTTAAAACTCAGTTAATACTTAACGTCTGAAGAACTCCGCTGTTTTGCACCTCTGCTGTGAATGCACTGTTTAACACACCATGATTTAGTTTTTTCACTGTTTAACCGCGGTACTGTTATTGCTTATTTCAAATTAAGTTGATGCGCCACTATTACTTTAATCCACTTTAGAATAGCATTTCGTTTTGTTTTGTCGGCCGACATAAATTATCGAACACTTAGCTCGCTTAGGCTGGCCGCGTGGCCCTGTGTCACAACTGGCACTGGCGTTAGTTCGCTAAATTGCATACAGTGTTTTTTGGTCACGTGATCGTGCATATGTGCTCCCATTGGTGCTATTGAAAGAGTGCCTTAGCATAGGCGGGAAGGTGAGCAATGTTTTTGCCGCCTGGCGCAATGTGCAGTTACATTACTTTCTTTCGTGATTCACGGCTGAGGCTAAGTTTGATGTTATTTCACAATCGGTCTGCGTTGCTTGAGTACGGAGACAAAACATAGCCTGTCTGGTTGACTAACTCGGGGTTCTGCAAGGGTGAACAATGACTGTATGGAAAATATAATTTTTAAAATGTTACCTTGGCTCTACAATTTCGTACCGTTACAATACCCCCCCAATAAGAGATTGAAAGCCGAAGCGTTCAAACTCTTCTTGCCTAAACCTAAGAGGATCAGTGAGGATATGGCGCCGCAACCCCCCTGAACACTCTACTGACATCATGGGTTCTTACCCCCTAGTCTGGCGACTGCGACAGCACCCATCCGATCTTACTGGACTTCTCCGTTCGAGATCCCAACACCGAAAAATCGAACAGATACCCGACCCAGTATCGCCTGACTTTAAAACATTTGATTAAAAAATTGACAAGCGGCCTTCCATCACTCCATATCACACAACTGGTTCGTTTTCTCTTAGCCGTACTGGTTCATTGACAACGTACTGGCTCATTTTATTATAGACCCTAACAATGGTATTAATAAAACAATATTGGTTTACAATGGTACACATAAATTCCGGTTGAATTGAATAATATTCCCCGTACAATATTGCCCAACCAAAATGACACATTAATTATACAAAATAACATTAACTCACAGTAAATACAAATTATATCCTTACTTGCCTACTCATATTTATAAAGAATAAACAAAAAATTTTTTTTTTTTTTCTTTTAATACCCCCCTTTTATCCCTTAACCCCTGATACCCGTTACATATTAATGTGTTCTGCGCGAGGCTTCTTGGCCTTTTTCAGCCTCATCCTCGCCGTAACCCACATCTCCCTCGTGACCTGTAACTGGGTCACCGCCCATCCACACTCACTATTACCCCCCCTAGACTGTAGCGTCTAGTTGCTTTCACAAGGACTGATGCGGAAGGGGTGGACATTTTTTCTTTTATTCCACCCCCATCCTTGCTTCGGCGTTACAATAAAATTCGGTATACATATAACCTACTATTTTTTATTTATACGCCCCTAATGGACTACCACCCCATCTGGGTGAAAATAGACCTGTTCCAAAATTTGGTAGATTCCCCAAAAAATAACCCCCCTACTAAGTCTAACAAACCACCGGGTTAACAAAATAAAACAAACCACAAGCCGGTTATATCAAGTAAAATTTATGATTTGCTACAATTAACTACTTTCACGGTCATGGTCCGGTGAGGCCATGACCGCACTTAGGTGGGGAATCTACAGTTAAAACATAAAATATAAATTGGCATTGATACAAGTTACGTGGATAGTAATATGCACCTCTAAGTTCCCAAACATTGTTTACAGCATTTACACAAAATTCCCTTCAATTTCCCATTTAAGTAAAGTACATATTTCCTTTGTTTTACAATTACCTAAAGTTTGCATCAGAATAAATTTAAATTTATTATTAAAATCCTCTTTCCAATTAATTTAATTACCAATTGATTTAATTTTATTTAATTTCTCAAACTCCACGTCACAGGAATTACCTCATTATTATTTTGTCTGTAAAATTAACTTCAGTCCTTTTATGTCACAATAAGGTTTTACTCAAGATACTGATTCAGCAGACTACAACGGTTTTTTATGGTCACCAAGTATGTCTGTGAACATTAGTCTCAACATACAGCATACCTGTCTACTGTTTACATAACCACAGTTATAAACACTAAGTCTCAACACACACATAGTCTAAACATTCTGGTTACATCATGTACTGGCATATATACTTCCTGCAAAAGTTTTATTTCTATAAATCTTCTTGTTAACATATTTGTCAAAATCTATTTGTTGCAATTCGAACCAAATATAGTTTTAATTCACCTTTCAATTACTTTAATAACATTTTACTAAAAGCATTATTTAAAACACTGAATATAAATACACAACACAAAATGGGCTTCATTAATAAAATTGACTTTAATAATCTCCACTCAGACAGTTTAGCTTTGATTACAATTATATGCAGTTAATGTATAAAATATATAAACTTACAGTTCAATTTGAATAAAAAGGGAATTACCCCCATCACTAACCTTCATATTATTAAGTTACTCCAAAGACCCCTATAATTCTGTTTAATCTCTTCGTTTGTTCAAAACAATTTCCATTATTTTGATTACAATTTCCAAAATGATTCTACGTGATTAAATGTTTCAGTTTTTCTTGATATTTCAATAAATTTTACAAACATTACATCATTGGTTCGGATCTCTCTTTAAATTCCTCCACAATCACATTCTTAATACCATTATCCCCTACTCATAACCTAACATAGCAGGTACCACAAAATAGTAATTAAACCCTTTGGTTACAACTTTTACGGTGAAATATTTTCCAAAATTATTTTTTTTTTCTTAATTTTTTTTTTTATTTACCTGTAAATAGGTTATATGTTACATGTACAGGATTATAGTGAATTGAGATGCGATAGAAGACGAACAGAACACCTGCATCAGTGAATGTAAACAAAACCTGTTGGCAGCCCTGAATTCCTTACCTACCTCCTTTCCCATACATAAAAACAAACCACAACCACTAATCTACAACCCCATCTCGATCCACAATAATCCTATTAAATTATACAGAAAATTGATTATTTCGTTTGTCTACTCAGCCACAAAACTTCTCCACTACCTACCTAATTAAGGGATGAGTTTACAAGTCATAAATAACGCCAGTTTATTTAATTTTGAGGATCACCCTAATGTAATTTTTTAGAATTAAGGCAATCAAATGGTTCCAAAAAGTGTGCCAATTTGTGTAACTATTGTTTATGTGTTTACTCTAAGGGGAGGGTTAGGGAAATCGGGAAGATAAAAGGGATAAGGATTATTAAAAGGTCAAGAACTAGGACTAAAGGTAGGGACAAAGCTTCCTCCGAAAATAAGGGTAAATGGAGAAAACCAAGGCTCGCGTGGGCAGGGGCGCGTCCCTGAAATAGACGAACCCCACTGGGACAAGTGGGGAACATCTATCCGCTACCACTTACTGTTTTATATTATTTATAGTTATTTATAATTATTTAGTTATATAATTTTTATAATTATTTAGTTTATGTTCAATTACAGGATTTGATGTATTATTTTTATTTATTATTATTTCATTTTAACCAATACTTTTTTAAATTGGTGGCGTTATGGGTACCCACTATTTCCCCAGTCATTTGGTTTCGTAGAACGTAGGCATTATCCATTTTGATTTCAACTACTTCATATGGCCCTTCATACAACAAAAAGAATTTTTTAATCTCTTTATCTTGTGCACTTGATAAGTCGTGTCTTCTTACTAATACCAACTGACCTATTTCGTACTTGATCCACTTACCTTTGGCATCATGAAGCCGTTTTCTTCTTTCTCCCTTCGTTAGTAAGTTTTCATTTGCGAGTTGAAGTTTTATTTCCAAGTCTCGTGGGTTGCTCTCCGGTGGAAAGTTGAACAGCTGTTCCAAGATCCTAGGTGGACGTTTTCCTTTAACTAGCTCATATGGCGTGAACCCCGTTGATTCATGGGTGGTACAGTTTAACCATTCTTCAATTCTTCCCACATAGGCTGGCCATTCACTATGTTTAGCATGGCAGTATGCCCGGAAAATTCTCCCTAATTCTCGCATGACTCTTTCAGCTTGGTTCGACTGAGGATGATATACCGCCGTGTGTTTAGGTATGATACCTTCCCAGCCCAAAGTTTGTCGCCATATTCCACTAATAAATTGGGGCCCATGGTCAGATAATATTATTTTAGGTTTTCCGGTTTTAATCATATAATCCTTCGTTATTTTCTCACTTAGTACTTTACTAGTGGCCCGCTTTACACTGTATAATCTTACAAATTTCGTAAATGTATCTAATACTACAAAAATGTACATGACGCCTCCCCTTCCCTTTGGTAGAGGGCCAAACAAGTCTACCGCAACTAGATCAAAAGGCTTTTCTACTTTAACACACCTCATCTCTCCCTCTAAACGGTAATTAACTACTTTTGACTTTTGGCATAAATCGCACCCTCGGAGTAAAGTTCTAACCCTCCGTTCCATATTCTTAAATAAGCATGATTCTTTTAATACATTTACACATTTCCTAGCACCGAAATGCCCATACCGAAAATGACAATCCCATATTATCTTATCTACCAACCCTTCCGGTATAACTAACCTCCAATCACGCTCTCCCCCCTCTACTTTCTTAAACAAACTCCCTTGATAAATCTGGAAATAACGGCTATACCCTGACTCCTCTAAGTCGGACTCTAAGCTAGTTATTATTTTGTTCAATTTAAGATCTGTTCTTTGCATACTATTAATATCTCTCAATTCTTCCCCAAATAATCTATCTTCCCTACTAAGTCTAAAAATTTCTATTTCTTTTAAATCCCTCCCTGTTCTCATTCCCTCTGTATCTACCCTGGATAAAGTGTCAGGTATTTTGTTTTCTACCCCTTTTATATACTCCCAACTAAAATTATACTCTTGTAAAGCTAGCACCCACCTGGTTATCCTGCTGTGTGTCAACTTACAGGTGTTTAAAAAAGATAATGCCTTGTGGTCCGTCCGGATGATGGTGGAGTTGCCCAGCAGATATGTACGAAACTTCTTTACTGCAAAGACAATGCTTAATATTTCCTTCTCCGTCGTTGTGTAATTTCTTTCAGCAGCTAACAAGGTGCGACTGGCGAAAGCGATGGTGTGATGCTCCTTTTCGTCGTCCTCCTGGTACAATTCTGCACCCAATGCGATGTTACTAGCATCGGTCTGTAAATAAAATGCGCGTTCAAAATTAGGGTGATTCATCATGATCATGTTACTAAAGTGGTCCTTTATTTCGATAAACACCTCTCGTTCTCTTTCCCCCCATTTCCATTGTTTGTTCTTTTGTAACACTGCACTCAACTTCGAAGTTATATGGGCATAGTTTTTCTGGAATTTTCTATAAAAATTACATAGCCCTAAAAAACTTTGTAACTGCTTAATATTTCGAGGTTCTGCGAATTTTAAAATTGATTCTACTTTCTCTGGGTTAGCTTTTATCCCCTCTGGTGTAATTATGAACCCTAGAAAATGTATTTCTTTCTGTAGGAATTTAGACTTCTCCCAATTGACAGTCAACCCCCCTTTACGCAGTCTATCTAATACATATTCTAAATGTTCCACATGTTCGGAAAATGTTCGTGATGCTATCAATATATCGTCTACATAAATGGTTAAAAAATCTAAATTTTGTGGCTGGAGTATTTCATCTAAACATTTTATAAAGCTGGCTACACTGGTATTCAGCCCAAAAGGTAATCGTTTAAATTGGTAATTCTTTCCATTGAACAGGAATGCTGTGTATTTCCTACTTTCACGTGCTAACGGGACTTGCCAGTACCCCGCGGTCAAATCTAATGAGGTCATGTATTTAACTCCACTGAATTTTTGGAAGATTTCATTTATTGCTTCGGGTGACTCCCGGTCCGGGATAATTATCTGATTAATCTTACGGGCGTCTAAACATAATCTAACGCGGCCATCTTTCTTAATGACTACTACTAACGGGTTAGAGTACGGTGATACTGATCTTTCTATGATGTCCCCTTCCAACATTTTATCTAATTCCGCCTGAACCGCCCTCCTCTTTGAGTAAGGTACTGGATAGCTTCTTTGTACATAGGGTGCATGTTCCCTTACTTTTAATTCACACTCATAATCCCTTGCCCTCCCTGGTACATCGGCAAACACTTCTCGAAAACACTCTATTACCTGCCACAACGCTTTGCGTTGAGAACTCCCTACATCACGCCCCTCACTACAAAATTTTACCGCTCTATCCTCCCAAATTTGTTTATTTATATTACCCCCTAACTCTCTCTCTCTACATACATACGTATTAACTTCCGTTTCTATTTTACTGGCCCGATTCAGTATCATCTTGACTCCCGAAATTCTGACTTTATCTACTACCCGCTCAAAACTAATCTCAACTGGTTTACCTTCATTATTTAGTATTAACAACCGCTTCTGGAAATCAATTACCGCCTTGTGTTTTATCAAAAAATCATTCCCCAGAATAACCTCCAAATTTAGTCCCTTACTACTAAAAATGTGTTGTCATATTCTACTCCCTTAATTACCATGTTCAAATGTACCTGTTTAGTTACACGTTTACTCCTAACCCCAGTGATACCTACAATAGTCACCCCCGCTACTGGCAAAATTGGGATATTTTTATTTATTTCTTGCAAACTCTCTAATATGTGTTCGGAAATGACAGAAATTTCGCTACCTGTATCGACTAAAGTTTTTACTTCCTTACCTTCAATTTGGATTCTTACCTCTGTCAGTCCGGTTCCTGGTCTTGCTGTCTCCAAGTCCTCTTCCTCCATCAATTCCTTGGGCATATCCGTACAGATGACGTTGTTTGTATATTTGTTATTATCTTGGGCCCCGCAGTCATTTGTCGACAATGGTGGGGTCCCTTCACTCACTGTCCTTGTTAGTTTTCCATCTGGGTGTTTGCACGGCCTGGAGTGTGTCCACCACGACCTCTATTAGGAGTTCCACTGCTTCCCGGTGCTCCTCGGTTGCTGCTCCCTCCTCTCGGTGGTTGACAATTTTGGTTAGGCTCCGTATTGCGTTGGCAACTCCTCTCTTTATGACACCTGTAACAAGTTGTTCTACTACCATAGTTCTCACAATGACACTTTCCACATCGCCAGTCCTCACGTCTATAGTTATTATTGTAGCCTCCCCTTGTCCCTCTATATGTGTTTGGTGTCCCACTAGGTTGATTATGATTATGATTCTCGTTGTTATGTACCCCTGACGGGTTTGGGCGCCTACCAATTTCCCGGTCCCTGATATTTTGGAAAATGTCTAATATTTGTTCAAGATCATTTATACCTTCCACTTCTCGCGTCATTAGGTTAATTTGCACCTCCCTTGGTAAATGTTTACTTATGTGACGTACAAATGATCTAAACGGTAACGGTGGTTCAAGGTATTTTGCCTCATTGTACATTTTCATTATGTAAATGGTGACATTATTACCATTAGTCCCAAAATTACCCGGCCCCATTATCTTACTTCTAAGTACTTCTTGGTCCTCTTCAGACCAGTACTTACTCCTAAAATCCCCTTCAAAACTTTGGAAATCTAACCAATCTCCCTTATGTACCTCCGCCCAGATTGAGGGGCTTCCCTTAAAACATTTCATAACTTTCAACAATTTCATCTCCCAATTACTGTTACAAAATCTATTAAAGTCTCTTACTCTATTTAGGAATTGCATAGGGTGTACCCCCCTCCTATCCCCTGTAAATGGCTCTAACTCTATTTCGCTATCTACATTACGGGTGATTACTACTTGCTCATGGACACTGTCTAATGTTTTGTTTATTGCCGTTTTCAAATCATCTTTAACATTGATTATTTTTTGTTCCATTAAATTAAACTTGTTGTTAGTTACACGTTCAGATAGAATACTGGCATTATTTACCATTTCTACAGCACCTCTTAATAGCTGTATTTCTGACTTACAACTACTTTCTGTTTCACTGATCTTGCTATCAACATTGTCATTAATTTCTAAGATTTTATTCGCAAAACTCAATTGACATTCACTTATTTTGCTATCGCAATTGCTTTCTATTTAATTTATTTTGAAATTAACATTAGTTTCATATGTCTCAATGTTATCTCTAACTTCTTCCATTTTCTCTACTACACAATTAAATTTACACTCATTATCAACATTATACTTATTTATCCTGCTTTCAAAATTATCTTTCAACTCTTGAATTTGCTCATGCACTTGTATTTTGACTGTCTCTGACACTTGTTTATTTACATTAATGATATGCTTATTTAACTGTTCATTTACTGAGCCTATCACTTGTTCTTTAAATGTATTGAAACATTCATTCGTCTCATTTAAACGTTTATTCATATTAACCTCAAATTTGGTATTTTGCTTATTTATTTCGTCAAAACGACAATTTATAATGTCAAATTTAATATTCTGTTCGTCAAATTTGTTATTGAAATTGCTATTTTGAACGTCCAAACGACTATTCTGTTCATCGAATTTAATATTAATATCCCCTTTTAGTTCACTGAAATTACTATACATCATATTATACAATCGTGTTAACATATTGTCCTCATCGGACTTCTTATTTTGATTTACTACAATAGGTGTTGAATGAATTGCAACTTCATTCATGATTTTCGATTCGTCTACATTACTTTCACTCGTTAACAGTGACTCTGTTTGAATACCTGAATCGCCTTTATTGGCCGACTCAGTTGACGTGTTTTCATACATCGATTTATTTTCGGCCTCACTGCCGACAACTACATCAATTTCATTTATTTTCTCCATTATGAAATTAATTTATTTAACCACGCCCTCACTTCCAAATAACCCGTTCTGCAGCTTAATTAGGTCTGGCGAATATAACCACAAATTATATTCGCCGTCCCTGTTCGGGCGCCAATGAAACTCTACAATTAATTATAAAATTATAATTATCTCTTACCTTAGGGTTTTATTCCAAGGGTCGTTCAGACGAAACTGCTGCAAAAAGGATTATTGGGATTTGATATGGGCAAAGATCAAATACACCGTTTGTGCTAAAACAAATTGCCTCTGATTTATAATTCAAAATAACTACTTCGTCTCTCGTTCAGGACATGTAGAGCAAATACTTGTAGAATGAACAACAATTTGTGAAATCAAACATAGTAACAAAATATTTCTTAATTAACTAGCTTAAGACAACTATGGGATACCCCAACTATTTATTATTTGCAATGAACCAATACGTGATTTAGCTACACCCTCACACACATTCGTTCTTTGATTTTATCGTTGTATTTAAACCCCACTTCGAGATCTCTGATGTACATTTTAGATTTACAATTTATTTATGTTGAATTATACTCTGTGGAAAAAGAGAAAATAATCTTGTTTAAAACTCAGTTAATACTTAACGTCTGAAGAACTCCGCTGTTTTGCACCTCTGCTGTGAATGCACTGTTTAACACACCATGATTTAGTTTTTTCACTGTTTAACCGCGGTACTGTTATTGCTTATTTCAAATTAAGTTGATGCGCCACTATTACTTTAATCCACTTTAGAATAGCATTTCGTTTTGTTTTGTCGGCCGACATAAATTTTCGAACACTTAGCTCGCTTAGGCTGGCCGCACGGCCCTGTGTCACAACTGGCACTGGCGTTAGTTCGCTAAATTGCATACAGTGTTTTTTGGTCACGTGATCGTGCATATGTGCTCCCATTGGTGCTATTGAAAGAGCGCCTTAGCATAGGCGGGAAGGTGAGCAATGTTTTTGCCGCCTGGCGCAATGTGCAGTTACATTACTTTCTTTCGTGATTCACGGCTGAGGCTAAGTTTGATGTTATTTCACAATCGGTCTGCGTTGCTTGAGTACGGAGACAAAACATAGCCTGTCTGGTTGACTAACTCGGGGTTCTGCAAGGGTGTACAATGACTGTATGGAAAATATAATTTTTAAAATGTTACCTTGGCTCTACAATTTCGTACCGTTACATATTGTCTTTCCCAGCAGCTTTCTTTTGTTTTATTTTTCTAACATAGTTATTAATATTGCATGGTAATGTTGATTTCCAGGTCAAACGCAAAGTTTCCTGTATTCTCTCTCTATGCATTTATCTTTGAATAGGTTTTTATGCAGTAGCTTCTCCGCCGTTCTTTTATATTGGCATTGTATGTTCTTTTATTTGTTACAAATTTTCTTGTAATGTTTTAAGTTTGAACACATTATAATTGTTATTTTGTTTCTATGTGTTTTTAATGCTTTGAGATTGTATTTACTTATTTATTCGTGTGTACCTACATTGCTGTATTTTGACTTTGCTTATTTAAGGATACGTGTCTCTTAATTGTGTAGTCCCATTTTCTGTCTGTATTGTGTTACACATATCTTTATTTATCTATTTTTACACTCTTTTACTGAAATTATGTGCTTGTGGTTACTCTAGAGGTTTCTTGTTATGATATACTCTTTTCTTTTAGTGAGGCGCTCTCTGCATGCCTCATAGGTCCATTGCCGACCGACAATTTTCCTCTTCACGCTTATATCCACATTTAGCTTATATGACATGTCTATTTTTAAACACCATCATGTTTGCATGATTTTCTTTTGACGCACACCTTTCCAGGTTTAGTTCTACTTTAGCTGCAAGAAACTGATTACTGTGATAATCTTTGTCTGGGGAGCTCGTAGAGTGTTTAATTGTTTGGAAAGGTCGTAGAGTCCACCTACCGATAATTCAGATGCAGTCTGCTTGCTTGCGAAAGCTACCACTAAGGGAACGTCATGAACACATCATCTTACGTGATGATGAATTCTGGCTTACAAATAGTAAAGGTTGTTATCAGAACTGAAGTAAATTTATTGTTCACGTATTCATTTCATGACCTTAATCCATTTCATTCCATAATTCTGATTCTCTAGCCGTTCTTTTAATTTTGTTATTTAAGTCTGTACATATAGTTACTCTTTGCGTTAACAGTTTTTTTTTACTGTTGAAACTCTACAATTAATTATAAAATTATAATTATCTCTTACCTTAGGGTTTTATTCCAAGGGTCGTTCAGACGAAACTGCTGCAAAAAGGATTATTAGGATTTGATATGGGCAAAGATCAAATACACCGTTTGTGCTAAAACAAATTGCCTCTGATTTATTATTCAAAATAACTACTTCGTCTCTCGTTCAGGACATTTAGAGCAAATACTTGTAGAATGAACAACAATTTGTGAAATCAAACATAGTAACAAAATATTTCTTAATTAACTAGCTTAAGACAACTATGGGATACCCCAACTATTTATTATTTGCAATGAACCAATACGTGATTTAGCTACACCCTCACACACATTCGTTCTTTGATTTTATCGTTGTATTTAAACCCCACTTCGAGATCTCTGATGTACATTTTAGATTTACAATTTATTTATGTTGAATTATACTCTGTGGAAAAAGGGAAAATAATCTTGTTTAAAACTCAGTTAATACTTAACGTCTGAAGAACTCCGCTGTTTTGCACCTCTGCTGTGAATGCACTGTTTAACACACCATGATTTAGTTTTTTCACTGTTTAACCGCGGTACTGTTATTGCTTATTTCAAATTAAGTTGATGCGCCACTATTACTTTAATCCACTTTAGAATAGCATTTCGTTTTGTTTTGTCGGCCGACATAAATTTTCGAACACTTAGCTCACTTAGGCTGGCCGCGCGGCCCTGTGTCACAACTGGCACTGGCGTTAGTTCGCTAAATTGCATACAGTGTTTTTTGGTCACGTGATCGTGCATATGTGCTCCCATTGGTGCTATTGAAAGAGCGCCTTAGCATAGGCGGGAAGGTGAGCAATGTTTTTGCCGCCTGGCGCAATGTGCAGTTACATTACTTTCTTTCGTGATTCACGGCTGAGGCTAAGTTTGATGTTATTTCACAATCGGTCTGCGTTGCTTGAGTACGGAGACAAAACATAGCCTGTCTGGTTGACTAACTCGGGGTTCTGCAAGGGTGTACAATGACTGTATGGAAAATATAATTTTTAAAATGTTACCTTGGCTCTACAATTTCGTACCGTTACATATTGTCTTTCCCAGCAGCTTTCTTTTGTTTTATTTTTCTAACATAGTTATTAATATTGCATGGTAATGTTGATTTCCAGGTCAAACGCAAAGTTTCCTGTATTCTCTCTCTATGCATTTATCTTTGAATAGGTTTTTATGCAGTAGCTTCTCCGCCGTTCTTTTATATTGGCATTGTATGTTCTTTTATTTGTTACAAATTTTCTTGTAATGTTTTAAGTTTGAACACATTATAATTGTTATTTTGTTTCTATGTGTTTTTAATGCTTTGAGATTGTATTTACTTATTTATTCGTGTGTACCTACATTGCTGTATTTTGACTTTGCTTATTTAAGGATACGTGTCTCTTAATTGTGTAGTCCCATTTTCTGTCTGTATTGTGTTACACATATCTTTATTTATCTATTTTTACACTCTTTTACTGAAATTATGTGCTTGTGGTTACTCTAGAGGTTTCTTGTTATGATATACTCTTTTCTTTTAGTGAGGCGCTCTCTGCATGCCTCATAGGTTCATTGCCGACCGACAATTTTCCTCTTCACGCTTATATCCACATTTAGCTTATATGACATGTCTATTTTTAAACACCATCATGTTTGCATGATTTTCTTTTGACGCACACCTTTCCAGGTTTAGTTCTACTTTAGCTGCAAGAAACTGATTACTGTGATAATCTTTGTCTGGGGAGCTCGTAGAGTGTTTAATTGTTTGGAAAGGTCGTAGAGTCCACCTACCGATAATTCAGATGCAGTCTGCTTGCTTGCGAAAGCTACCACTAAGGGAACGTCATGAACACATCATCTTACGTGATGATGAATTCTGGCTTACAAATAGTAAAGGTTGTTATCAGAACTGAAGTAAATTTATTGTTCACGTATTCATTTCATGACCTTAATCCATTTCATTCCATAATTCTGATTCTCTAGCCGTTCTTTTAATTTTGTTATTTAAGTCTGTACATATAGTTACTCTTTGCGTTAACAGTTTTTTTTTACTGTTGAAACTCTACAATTAATTATAAAATTATAATTATCTCTTACCTTAGGGTTTTATTCCAAGGGTCGTTCAGACGAAACTGCTGCAAAAAGGATTATTAGGATTTGATATGGGCAAAGATCAAATACACCGTTTGTGCTAAAACAAATTGCCTCTGATTTATTATTCAAAATAACTACTTCGTCTCTCGTTCAGGACATTTAGAGCAAATACTTGTAGAATGAACAACAATTTGTGAAATCAAACATAGTAACAAAATATTTCTTAATTAACTAGCTTAAGACAACTATGGGATACCCCAACTATTTATTATTTGCAATGAACCAATACGTGATTTAGCTACACCCTCACACACATTCGTTCTTTGATTTTATCGTTGTATTTAAACCCCACTTCGAGATCTCTGATGTACATTTTAGATTTACAATTTATTTATGTTGAATTATACTCTGTGGAAAAAGGGAAAATAATCTTGTTTAAAACTCAGTTAATACTTAACGTCTGAAGAACTCCGCTGTTTTGCACCTCTGCTGTGAATGCACTGTTTAACACACCATGATTTAGTTTTTTCACTGTTTAACCGCGGTACTGTTATTGCTTATTTCAAACTAAGTTGATGCGCCACTATTACTTTAATCCACTTTAGAATAGCATTTCGTTTTGTTTTGTCGGCCGACATAAATTTTCGAACACTTAGCTCACTTAGGCTGGCCGCGCGGCCCTGTGTCACAACTGGCACTGGCGTTAGTTCGCTAAATTGCATACAGTGTTTTTTGGTCACGTGATCGTGCATATGTGCTCCCATTGGTGCTATTGAAAGAGCGCCTTAGCATAGGCGGGAAGGTGAGCAATGTTTTTGCCGCCTGGCGCAATGTGCAGTTACATTACTTTCTTTCGTGATTCACGGCTGAGGCTAAGTTTGATGTTATTTCACAATCGGTCTGCGTTGCTTGAGTACGGAGACAAAACATAGCCTGTCTGGTTGACTAACTCGGGGTTCTGCAAGGGTGAACAATGACTGTATGGAAAATATAATTTTTAAAATGTTACCTTGGCTCTACAATTTCGTACCGTTACAATACCCCCTCAATAAGAGCTTGAAAGCCGAAGCGTTCAAACTCTTCTTGCCTAAACCTAAGAGGATCAGTGAGGATATGGCGCCGCAACCCCCCTGAACACTCTACTGACATCATGGGTTCTTACCCCCTAGTCTGGCGACTGCGACAGCACCCATCCGATCTTACTGGACTTCTCCGTTCGAGATCCCAATACCGAAAAATCGAACAGATACCCGACCCAGTATCGCCTGACTTTAAAACATTTGATTAAAAAATTGACAAGCGGCCTTCCATCACTCCATATCACACAACTGGTTCGTTTCCTCTTAGCCATACTGGTTCATTGACAACGTACTGGCTCATTTTATTATAGACCCTAAACAATGGTATTAATAAAACAATATTGGTTTACAATGGTACACATAAATTCCGGTTGAATTGAATAATATTCCCCGTACAATATTGCCCAACCAAAATGACACATTAATTATACAAAATAACATTAACTCACAGTAAATACAAATTATATCCTTACTTGCCTACTCATATTTATAAAGAATAAACAAAAATTTTTCTTTTTTTTTTCTTTTACTACCCCCCTTTTATCCCTTAACCCCTGATACCCGTTACATATTAATGTGTTCTGCGCGAGGCTTCTTGGCCTTTTTCAGCCTCATCCTCGCCGTAACCCACATCTCCCTCGTGACCTGTAACTGGGTCACCGCCCATCCACACTCACTATTACCCCCCCTAGACTGTAGCGTCTAGTTGCTTTCACAAGGACTGATGCGGAAGGGGTGGACATTTTTTTCTTTTATTCCACCCCCATCTTTGCTTCGGCGTTACAATAAAATTCGGTATACATATAACCTACTATTTTTTATTTATACGCCCCTAATGGACTACCACCCCTATCTGGGTGAAAATAGACCTGTTCCAAAATTTGGTAGATTCCCCAAAAAATAACCCCCCTACTAAGTCTAACAAACCACCGGGTTAACAAAATAAAACAAACCACAAGCCGGTTATATCAAGTAAAATTTATGATTTGCTACAATTAACTACTTTCACGGTCATGGTCCGGTGAGGCCATGACCGCACTTAGGTGGGGAATCTACAGTTAAAACATAAAATATAAATTGGCATTGATACAAGTTACGTGGATAGTAATATGCACCTCTAAGTTCCCAAACATTGTTTACAGCATTTACACAAAATTCCCTTCAATTTCCCATTTAAGTAAAGTACATATTTCCTTTGTTTTACAATTACCTGAAGTTTGCATCAGAATAAATTTAAATTTATTATTAAAATCCTCTTTCCAATTAATTTAATTACCAATTGATTTAATTTTATTTAATTTCTCAAACTCCACGTCACAGGAATTACCTCATTATTATTTTGTCTGTAAAATTAACTTCAATCCTTTTATGTCACAATAAGGTTTTACTCAAGATACTGATTCAGCAGACTACAACGGTTTTTTATGGTCACCAAGTATGTCTGTGAACATTAGTCTCAACATACAGCATACCTGTCTACTGTTTACATAACCACAGTTATAAACACTCTGTCTCAACACACACATAGTCTAAACATTCTGGTTACATCATGTACTGGCATATATACTTCCTGCAAAAGTTTTATTTCTATAAATCTTCTTGTTAACATATTTGTCAAAATCTATTTGTTGCAATTCGAACCAAATATAGTTTTAATTCACCTTTCAATTACTTTAATAACATTTTACTAAAAGCATTATTTAAAACACTGAATATAAATACACAACACAAAATGGGCTTCATTAATAAAATTGACTTTAATAATCTCCACTCAGACAGTTTAGCTTTGATTACAATTATATGCAGTTAATGTATAAAATATATAAACTTACAGTTCAGTTTGAATAAAAAGGGAATTACCCCCATCACTAACCTTCATATTATTAAGTTACTCCAAAGACCCCTATAATTCTGTTTAATCTCTTCGTTTGTTCAAAACAATTTCCATTATTTTGATTACAATTTCCAAAATGATTCTACGTGATTAAATGTTTCAGTTTTTCTTGATATTTCAATAAATTTTACAAACATTACATCATTGGTTCGGATCTCTCTTTAAATTCCTCCACAATCACATTCTTAATACCATTATCCCCTACTCATAACCTAACATAGCAGGTACCACAAAATAGTAATTAAACCCTTTGGTTACAACTTTTACGGTGAAATATTTTCCAAAATTATTTTTTTTTTCTTAATTTTTTTTTTTTTATTTACCTGTAAATAGGTTATATGTTACATGTACAGGATTATAGTGAATTGAGATGCGATAGAAGACGAACAGAACACCTGCATCAGTGAATGTAAACAAAACCTGTTGGCAGCCCTGAATTCCTTACCTACCTCCTTTCCCATACATAAAAACAAACCACAACCACTAATCTACAACCCCATCTCGATCCACAATAATCCTATTAAATTATACAGAAAATTGATTATTTCGTTTGTCTACTCAGCCACAAAACTTCTCCACTACCTACCTAATTAAGGGATGAGTTTACAAGTCATAAATAACGCCAGTTTATTTAATTTTGAGGATCACCCTAATGTAATTTTTTAGAATTAAGGCAATCAAATGGTTCCAAAAAGTGTGCCAATTTGTGTAACTATTGTTTATGTGTTTACTCTAAGGGGAGGGTTAGGGAAATCGGGAAGATAAAAGGGATAAGGATTATTAAAAGGTCAAGAACTAGGACTAAAGGTAGGGACAAAGCTTCCTCCGAAAATAAGGGTAAATGGAGAAAACCAAGGCTCGCGTGGGCAGGGGCGCGCGTCCCTGAAATAGACGAACCCCACTGGGACAAGTGGGGAACATCTATCCGCTACCACTTACTGTTTTATATTATTTATAGTTATTTATAATTATTTAGTTATATAATTTTTGTAATTATTTAGTTTATGTTCAATTACAGGATTTGATGTATTATTTTTATTTATTATTATTTCATTTTAACCAATATTTTTTTAAATTGGTGGCGTTATGGGTACCCACTATTTCCCCAGTCATTTGGTTTCGTAGAACGTAGGCATTATCCATTTTGATTTCAACTACTTCATATGGCCCTTCATACAACAAAAAGAATTTTTTAATCTCTTTATCTTGTGCACTTGATAAGTCGTGTCTTCTTACTAATACCAACTGACCTATTTCGTACTTGATCCACTTACCTTTGGCATCATGAAGCCGTTTTCTTCTTTCTCCCTTCGTTAGTAAGTTTTCATTTGCGAGTTGAAGTTTTATTTCCAAGTCTCGTGGGTTGCTCTCCGTTGCGAGTTGAAGTTTTATTTCCAAGTCTCGTGGGTTGTTCTCCGGTGGAAAGTTGAACAGCTGTTCCAAGATCCTAGGTGGACGTTTTCCTTTAACTAGCTCATATGGTGTGAACCCCGTTGATTCGTGGGTGGTACAGTTTAACCATTCTTCAATTCTTCCCACATAGGCTGGCCATTCACTATGTTTAGCATGGCAGTATGCCCGGAAAATTCTCCCTAATTCTCGCATGACTCTTTCAGCTTGGTTCGACTGAGGATGATATACCGCCGTGTGTTTAGGTATGATACCTTCCCAGCCCAAAGTTTGTCGCCATATTCCACTAATAAATTGGGGCCCATGGTCAGATAATATTATTTTAGGTTTTCCGGTTTTAATCATATAATCCTTCGTTATTTTCTCACTTAGTACTTTACTAGTGGCCCGCTTTACACTGTATAATCTTACAAATTTCGTAAATGTATCTAATACTACAAAAATGTACATGACGCCTCCCCTTCCCTTTGGTAGAGGGCCAAACAAGTCTACCGCAACTAGATCAAAAGGCTTTTCTACTTTAACACACCTCATCTCTCCCTCTAAACGGTAATTAACTACTTTTGACTTTTGGCATAAATCGCACCCTCGGAGTAAAGTTCTAACCCTCCGTTCCATATTCTTAAATAAGCATGATTCTTTTAATACATTTACACATTTCCTAGCACCAAAATGCCCATACCGAAAATGACAATCCCATATTATCTTATCTACCAACCCTTCCGGTATAACTAACCTCCAATCACGCTCTCCCCCCTCTACTTTCTTAAACAAACTCCCTTGATAAATCTGGAAATAACGGCTATACCCTGACTCCTCTAAGTCGGACTCTAAGCTAGTTATTATTTTGTTCAATTTAAGATCTGTTCTTTGCATACTATTAATATCTCTCAATTCTTCCCCAAATAATCTATCTTCCCTACTAAGTCTAAAAATTTCTATTTCTTTTAAATCCCTCCCTGTTCTCATTCCCTCTGTATCTACCCTGGATAAAGTGTCAGGTATTTTGTTTTCTACCCCTTTTATATACTCCCAACTAAAATTGTACTCTTGTAAAGCTAGCACCCACCTGGTTATCCTGCTGTGTGTCAACTTACAGGTGTTTAAAAAAGATAATGCCTTGTGGTCCGTCCGGATGATGGTGGAGTTGCCCAGCAGATATGTACGAAACTTCTTTACTGCAAAGACAATGCTTAATAGTTCCTTCTCCGTCGTTGTGTAATTTCTTTCAGCAGCTAACAAGGTGCGACTGGCGAAAGCGATGGTGTGATGCTCCTTTTCGTCGTCCTCCTGGTACAATTCTGCACCCAATGCGATGTTACTAGCATCGGTCTGTAAATAAAATGTGCGTTCAAAATTAGGGGATTCATCATGATCATGTTACTAAAGTGGTCCTTTATTTCGATAAACACCTCTCGTTCTCTTTCCCCCCATTTCCATTGTTTGTTCTTTTGTAACACTGCACTTAACTTCGAAGTTATATGGGCATAGTTTTTCTGGAATTTTCTATAAAAATTACATAGCCCTAAAAAACTTTGTAACTGCTTAATATTTCGAGGTTCTGGGAATTTTAAAATTGATTCTACTTTCTCTGGGTTAGCTTTTATCCCCTCTGGTGTAATTATGAACCCTAGAAAATGTATTTCTTTCTGTAGGAATTTAGACTTCTCCCAATTGACAGTCAACCCCCCTTTACGCAGTCTATCTAATACATATTCTAAATGTTCCACATGTTCGGAAAATGTTCGTGATGCTATCAATATATCGTCTACATAAATGGTTAAAAAATCTAAATTTTGTGGCTGGAGTATTTCATCTAAACATTTTATAAAGCTGGCTACACTGGTATTCAGCCCAAAAGGTAATCGTTTAAATTGGTAATTCTTTCCATTGAACAGGAATGCTGTGTATTTCCTACTTTCACGTGCTAACGGGACTTGCCAGTACCCCGCGGTCAAATCTAATGAGGTCATGTATTTAACTCCACTGAATTTTTGGAAGATTTCATTTATTGCTTCGGGTGACTCCCGGTCCGGGATAATTATCTGATTAATCTTACGGGCGTCTAAACATAATCTAACGCGGCCATCTTTCTTAATGACTACTACTAACGGGTTAGAGTACGGTGATACTGATCTTTCTATGATGTCCCCTTCCAACATTTTATCTAATTCCGCCTGAACCGCCCTCCTCTTTGAATAAGGTACTGGATAGCTTCTTTGTACATAGGGTGCATGTTCCCTTACTTTTAATTCACACTCATAATCCCTTGCCCTCCCTGGTACATCGGCAAACACTTCTCGAAAACACTCTATTACCTGCCACAACGCTTTGCGTTGAGAACTCCCTACATCACGCCTCTCACTACAAAATTTTACCGCTCTATCCTCCCAAATTTGTTTATTTATATTACCCCCTAACTCTCTCTCTCTACATACATACGTATTAACTTCTGTTTCTATTTTACTGGCCCGATTCAGTATCATCTTGACTCCCGAAATTCTGACTTTATCTACTACCCGCTCAAAACTAATCTCAACTGGTTTACCTTCATTATTTAGTATTAACAACCGCTTCTGGAAATCAATTACCGCCTTGTGTTTTATAAAAAAATCATTCCCCAGAATAACCTCCAAATTTAGTCCCCTTACTACTAAAAATGTGTTGTCATATTCTACTCCCTTAATTACCATGTTCAAATGTACCTGTTTAGTTACACGTTTACTCCTAACCCCAGTGATACCTACAATAGTCACCCCCGCTACTGGCAAAATTGGGATATTTTTATTTATTTCTTGCAAACTCTCTAATATGTGTTCGGAAATGACAGAAATTTCGCTACCTGTATCGACTAAAGTTTTTACTTCCTTACCTTCAATTTGGATTCTTACCTCTGTCAGTCCGGTTCCTGGTCTTGCTGTCTCCAAGTCCTCTTCCTCCATCAATTCCTTGGGCATATCCGTACAGATGACGTTGTTTGTATATTTGTTGTTATCTTGGGCCCCGCAGTCATTTGTCGACAATGGTGGGGTCCCTTCACTCACTGTCCTTGTTAGTTTTCCGTCTGGGTGTTTGCACGGCCTGGAGTGTGTCCACCACGACCTCTATTAGGAGTTCCACTGCTTCCCGGTGCTCCTCGGTTGCTGCTCCCTCCTCTCGGTGGTTGACAATTTTGGTTAGGCTCCGTATTGCGTTGGCAACTCCTCTCTTTATGACACCTGTAACAAGTTGTTCTACTACCATAGTTCTCACAATGACACTCTCCACATCGCCAGTCCTCACGTCTATAGTTATTATTGTAGCCTCCCCTTGTCCCTCTATATGTGTTTGGTGTCCCACTAGGTTGATTATTATTATGATTCTCGTTGTTATGTACCCCTGAAGGGTTTGGGCGCCTACCAATTTCCCGGTCCCTGATATTTTGGAAAATGTCTAATATTTGTTCAAGATCATTTATACCTTCCACTTCTCGCGTCATTAGGTTAATTTGCACCTCCCTTGGTAAATGTTTACTTATGTGACGTACAAATGATCTAAACGGTAACGGTGGTTCAAGGTATTTTGCCTCATTGTACATTTTCATTACGTAAATGGTGACATTATTACCATTAGTCCCAAAATTACCCGGCCCCATTATCTTACTTCTAAGTACTTCTTAGTCCTCTTCAGACCAGTACTTACTCCTAAAATCCCCTTCAAAACTTTGGAAATCTAACCAATCTCCCTTATGTACCTCCGCCCAGATTGAGGGGCTTCCCTTAAAACATTTCATAACTTTCAACAATTTCATCTCCCAATTACTGTTACAAAATCTATTAAAGTATCTTACTCTATTTAGGAATTGCATAGGGTGTACCCCCCTCCTATCCCCTGTAAATGGCTCTAACTCTATTTCGCTATCTACATTACGGGTGATTACTACTTGCTCATGGACACTGTCTAATGTTTTGTTTATTGCCGTTTTCAAATCATCTTTAACATTGATTATTTTTTGTTCCATTAAATTAAACTTGTTGTTAGTTACACGTTCAGATTGAATACTGGCATTATTTACCATTTCTACAGCACCTTTTAATAGCTGTATTTCTGACTTACAACTACTTTCTGTTTCACTGATCTTGCTATCAACATTGTCATTAATTTCTAAGATTTTATTCGCAAAACTCAATTGACATTCACTTATTTTGCTATCGCAATTGCTTTCTATTTCATTTATTTTGAAATTAACATTAGTTTCATATGTCTCAATGTTATCTCTAACTTCTTCCATTTTCTCTACTACACAATTAAATTTACACTCATTATCAACATTATACTTATTTATCCTACTTTCAAAATTATCTTTCAACTCTTGAATTTGCTCATGCACTTGTATTTTGACTGTCTCTGACACTTGTTTATTTACATTAATGATATGCTTATTTAACTGTTCATTTACTGAGCCTATCACTTGTTCTTTAAATGTATTGAAACATTCATTCGTCTCATTTAAACGTTTATTCATATTAACCTCAAATTTGGTATTTTGCTTATTTATTTCGTCAAAACGACAATTTCTAATGTCAAATTTAATATTCTGTTCGTCAAATTTGTTATTGAAATTGCTATTTTGAACGTCCAAACGACTATTCTGTTCATCGAATTTAATATTAATATCCCCTTTTAGTTCACTGAAATTACTATACATCATATTATATAATCGTGTTAACATATTGTTCTCATCCGACTTCTTATTTTGATTTACTACAATAGGTGTTGAATGAATTGCAACTTCATTCATGATTTTCGATTCGTCTACATTACTTTCACTCGTTAACAGTGACTCTGTTTGAATACCTGAATCGCCTTTATTGGCCGACTCAGTTGACGTGTTTTCATACATCGATTTATTTTCGGCCTCACTGCCGACAACTACATCAATTTCATTTATTTTCTCCATTATGAAATTAATTTATTTAACCATGCCCTCACTTCCAAATAACCCGTTCTGCAGCTTAATTAGGTCTGGCGAATATAACCACAAATTATATTCACCGTCCCTGTTCGGGCGCCAATGAAACTCTACAATTAATTATAAAATTATAATTATCTCTTACCTTAGGGTTTTATTCCAAGGGTCGTTCGACGAAACTGCTGCAAAAAGGATTATTGGGATTTGATATGGGCAAAGATCAAATACACCGTTTGTGCTAAAACAAATTGCCTCTGATTTATTATTCAAAATAACTACTTCGTCTCTCGTTCAGGACATGTAGAGCAAATACTTGTAGAATGAACAACAATTTGTGAAATCAAACATAGTAACAAAATATTTCTTAATTAACTAGCTTAAGACAACTATGGGATACCCCAACTATTTATTATTTGCAATGAACCAATACGTGATTTAGCTACACCCTCACACACATTCGTTCTTTGATTTTATCGTTGTATTTAAACCCCACTTCGAGATCTCTGATGTACATTTTAGATTTACAATTTATTTATGTTGAATTATACTCTGTGGAAAAAGAGAAAATAATCTTGTTTAAAACTCAGTTAATACTTAACGTCTGAAGAACTCCGCTGTTTTGCACCTCTGCTGTGAATGCACTGTTTAACACACCATGATTTAGTTTTTTCACTGTTTAACCGCGGTACTGTTATTGCTTATTTCAAATTAAGTTGATGCGCCACTATTACTTTAATCCACTTTAGAATAGCATTTCGTTTTGTTTTGTCGGCCGACATAAATTTTCGAACACTTAGCTCACTTAGGCTGGCCGCGCGGCCCTGTGTCACAACTGGCACTGGCGTTAGTTCGCTAAATTGCATACAGTGTTTTTTGGTCACGTGATCGTGCATATGTGCTCCCATTGGTGCTATTGAAAGAGCGCCTTAGCATAGGCGGGAAGGTGAGCAATGTTTTTGCCGCCTGGCGCAATGTGCAGTTACATTACTTTCTTTCGTGATTCACGGCTGAGGCTAAGTTTGATGTTATTTCACAATCGGTCTGCGTTGCTTGAGTACGGAGACAAAACATAGCCTGTCTGGTTGACTAACTCAGGGTTCTGCAAGGGTGAACAATGACTGTATGGAAAATATAATTTTTAAAATGTTACCTTGGCTCTACAATTTCGTACCGTTACACTGTCTCCAATACTGTATAAAATTCTTCTTAACGTGTCATCAATCTCCGAAATTGAATCGTTTACTTTCTCTGTATGTATTCATTTTAAAGAGTTGAGCGGGTGTAGTTCGAGAACTAGTGAACTCCCACTGCCAGCTTCATACTGTGTTACGCTTTTATTTGCCATGATAGCTACACCAGTTCTCGACGTGTTTTTGCATTTCAGTTGCTGCTCATAAAGTTGATTTGAACTTTCGAACGAATCTCCGAGATTGTGGTATTAAGTCCTATGTTTCTTTCTCTAAGATTACTTAGCTTCACATGATAAAGCAGAACCACATGTATTACATGAGCCTAAATTGATTGTTGTAAGGATCCGTAACTTCATTGTCCATCCAGACTGTGAATTTCCACGGGATGCATGGTTTGCTACCTTGTGATGGAGCATTTAAAATTTTATAAATAAAGTATTATTACATATAGAATCTTTGTATATAGATGAGACTAGCACACATAGACATTGGTTTGCAAGGGATTGTTAATATCGCCATAGGAATTGTTAAGATTTAATGGTTGTAAATTGATTTTACCAGGATGCTGAAAATATTGATGAGCGAGTGGACTGTAGTTTAATACATTTATTAAGAATGAATGTTACAATTTAAATTTGAATTTACAAGGTCAGCTAAGTCTTGTACGCATTATAAATTTTGAGAAACCACGTTCGGTAAAAAATGTTACACTGTAAGGTGAGGCGCAATTACGCAACACTCGAATCGACATTAATGAATGCAGTAGGGCCTAAGGCCTACATAATTTGTCACGACAATGAAGAAAAATGAAATGACAGCCGATGCAGCAAGCGCAATTACGTCTGCTGCCTTCGGATGTGCATAGCACTGTGTCTAGGCCTGTTCGCTAATGGGGGCGAGGCCGGAGCATGTACAGATTAGCCAACCTTTTGATTATAAAATTCCCACATTACTGTCCATAGCTGCCCGCAAGAATCGAACGATTTTTTATAATACATTTTCAATAATTTATGTTATAAGAAAACACAATGTAAGTTCTTAATAATAGATATCAACCTCAGTAAGTTGTATTGATCATTGACATTGAAATGTTAGATAACAGTTAAACTGTTCAGAGATAAAACCTCAATAATGATGATAACAGTTAAACAGGCCACAGTTGGCTTACAAACTGATTTATACATGATTATAAATGTGCATGAATTAGCAAAAATGTATACAATATAATACAATATAAAACATGAATAATGAATAGTCTGATAATGCTTGATGATGAATAATCGGTGACTCATCTCATGATGGGTCCGATACAAATTGCAAATATTTTATGCAAGTCATGATTGACAGTCTAAACCAGTCAAGGCCAGCTGATTTATACATAATAGTATTGAATATAAAATGCATAGACAAAATTATCACAAAATTATGCATGTAAAACATAGATATAATATATAATATGCATAACGCTGTAATATAATAATTAAATAGTGCATGCTATACCCAACAGTTGCAGGAATGCACAATAAATTGACATGTGAAAACAGATTATACATTGTTGAATGGTTGCAAGTACATAAGCAAAATGACATGTATGTCATAATCAAAGGCATGAATAATAATATATGTGCAATACGTGATCGCAAAATACAAATACAAAATATGTATAAAAATATGTGCGTGGCGCATAATCATAGACAGTAAATGCGGGTACAATAATGTGTTTTACATAGACACAAAGTACATGATAAAATACAATAGAAATATATGTTGCATAATTACAAACATGAATACAAGGCATGATAGTATAAGTGACAAGTACAGCAAATGTGTTCATACAAAAATGTAATGCATGTGTTGAACAATTACAAGTAACACATAAAATTCATAGAATAATAAAATAGCAATGCACACATATTAACAAAAAATGTGCAGCAAATATGCATACATGGTTTGTATAGCTCCAAATCCATGTGAATATTATATAACAAAATCTATAACATAAGAACAAATACTAATCATAGACATAATACATAAATCAAATGTTGTATACAAGAAAATACAAAAAATAATTGAAGCTTTACATATTAAATAAATTGACTCTTGCTTAAGTAAAACAAACAATTTCTGAATTGAAAAGATACAAACTAACACAATTTTTCTTAAAACATTAACACATGTTTGATAAATACATACATTTAATTTTAAAAGAAAATAAACGACATCTTTAAATTTATAAAGAAAATATCCTCTTTTTTATTGTTCGTCCCTCGCTGGCACCAAACATAACATATGAATTGGTCTGCGAAAGGTGCCAGTAGGCATACGAACATCAACTACTCTTATTAAATTGTCTGGTCCGGGAAATGTGGCTGTGATTACCCCAAATTTCCATGCTAATGGAGGCAAATTATCCTCGATCAGCAAAACCAGGTACCAATGGAAATGTTTTCCTTTGCGAATTTCCATTTGTGACACTGTTGCAGTTGGTGTAGGTAGTCGCGAGACCATGATTTCCAAATAGCTTGGACAAACTTCTGGAGAAGTTGCCAATGGCCGAGACGAGAGATGGGAACGTGTGATAAGTCAGGATCGGGTATTGCCGTTAATGGTGCATAAATTAAAAAATGGCCAGGGGTAAGTGGCACTGGATCGTTTACATCCGATGAAACTGCAAATAATGGAAGTGAGTTTAGACAGGCCTCTAACTGTGACAAAACCGTAGTAAACTCCTCGAACGTGAGTGTGGACTTGCCGACAACGCGGCGCAAATGATACTTCAAACTTTTTATACCACTATCCCAGAGACCACCAAAATGAGGTGACGATGGAGGAATGAATGACCACTTAATACCATGAGAAGTTGCAAAGGATTGATGAGGTGGCATCCTTTTTATGCCAGAGATTGTAAAGGTCATGCAAAACGTTGCGGGCCTTCCTAAAGTTCGTGCCATTGTCAGAATATAACTGGCTAGGTATGCCCCTACGGGCCATGAAGCGACGTAAGGCAGCTATAAACGCATTGGCCGTAAGGTCGGAAACCAATTCCAAATGAATGGCCCTGGTGGCTAAGCAAATGAGTAACGACACGTATGATTTGGACAGAGTCCTAGATTTCTGCCCGCCATGACGAATCATGAAGGGACCACCATAATCCACTGTGCAGAATAAAAACGGCCGTGAAGGAGTAACCCTGGTAGATGGCAAAATACCAAGCCTTTGAACTTGATATTTGGTGTTAAATCTGAGACATTTGACACATCTACGAATGATGGAATGAATGACTATCTTGGCGTTAATGATCCACCAGCGTTGACGAAGTGAATGATGGACAAGTTGAGCACCAGCGTGGAGGAGACGAGTATGCTCACTCTCGATTATAAGGCGAGTGACGTGGGCCGATGGATGCAAGACAGGAGGATGCTTATTGTCATAGGGTAGGTGCGACTGCTGTAGGCGTCCACCGACACGTATGATGGCAAACTCATCAAGAAATGGGTCCAGAGAAGACAGCTTACTCATAATAGAGACAGAAGCCCCATTACGAAGGCAATTAAGCTCAGCAGCGAAGTGGATCGACTGGGATTGCTTTATGAAGAAATTAAGAGTAGAATGAATTTCGGTGGGGGTAAGAACTCCCGAGATTTTCTCTGCCCTAGAGGGTCTAGTATTTTTGATGAATCAAAAGCTCAAAAGCAATAAGCGTACACGCGGGTCAGTCGGTGCAACGAGGAAAAGTCCTTTGCGAGATCAATAGGTAGGGTAGAAATTAGAGAAAGTTTGGGGGTTTGTTTCTCCTCAACAGAGCATTCATGAAGCGACACATTAGAAGGTGAGAAAGGTGAAGAAAGATTGGGTTCAGAAGATTGAGACAGACAAGCGGGACCATAACACCAAAGCGAACAATAGCGCAAAACGTCAGGGAGACATCCTCTAGAAATAATGTCCGCAGGATTATGTTGCGAATTAATATGATGCCATGTGTAGGTTTCAGTGAGACGCTGAATCTCAGCAACATGATTAGCGATGTAGGTCTTCCACCTAGAAGACTGAGCATGAATCCAATAGAGAGATACCATGGAGTCGGAGTACAGGTGAACGCTATTGACAAAGGAATGGAGAGCAGGGGTGACTTTGAATAGAAGTCGCGATAACAACAAGCAAGCACAGGGTTCAATGCGGGGTAATGACACCTGTCGTAGTGGAGCCACACGAGATTTGGAACACAAAAGGTGACAAGAGGCCGTTAGATCTTGATAAATAACTCTTAACGTAAATACAACATCCATAGCCCTTTTCAGAGGCATCCGCAAAACCATGTAATTCAACTATCTTGGTCTTAGACTTGCTGCATATAGAGCGTGGAACAATAATTTTACCAATTAAATACAACTTGTCGCATAATGAACGCCAATACAAATATAATTGCTCAGAAATTGGCTCATCCCAACCAAGATTGCACAACCACAGTTGCTGCATAAACTGTTTATAAAGAAAAACAATTGGACCAATGAGTCCCAATGGGTCGTAGATACCCGCTATAATTGACAGGATTTTCCTCTTAGAAATGCTTGACTCAACTGGAAATGACCTGATGTCAAACAAGAATGAATCTGTAGAGTTGTTCCAAAGAATGCCCAATGTACGCACATTGCCTTGTTTGTTTAATGGAAGTGATAAATTATTATGCTAGTGACCACATTTGGTTCATTTGATGCCCATTTATGCAGAGTAAAGCCATATTGACTCAACAACGTACCTAAGTCAGATTTCAACTTGGTTAGATTAGAAATGGTGTCTGCACCGGTTAACAAATCATCGACATAAAAATCATTAATTATAGCTGCAGCAGCGTCAGGAAAAGAAACTTCATGATCCTTACCAATCTGAATAAGGCAGCGAGTGGCTAAAAACGAAGCACTAGCAGTACCGTATGTTACAGTTCGCAGCACAAAATGTTTAAACTGTTCAAGTGGAGAATTACGCCACAGAATACGTTGGTAATGACAATCGTTATCAGACACTAGAATTTGTCGATCCATCTTCTCGATGTCAGCGATCAGAACATAGTCGTGTATGCGAAATCACAAAAGAATAGAGAAAAGATCTTTTTGGACATTTGGGCCTACTAACAAAATATCATTGAGAGAAAGACCATTGGTAGTTTTGGCCGAACCATCAAAAACGACGCGAAGTTTTGTCGTGGAACTAGAATGTTTGAAAACGGCATGGTGAGGCAAATAGTAGGTATTTGAAACCTTTGGAATTAACAGAACAATCGTCAACCAGCGCCATGTGGCCAAGATCCCTATATTCTTGAATAAAATTTGCGTATTCACGCGCAAGCTCAGAATCACGCTTGAACCTGCGTTCTAAACTTAAAAATCTCGCTTCAGCGGTAGCATAGGACTCACCCAACTGGGGATTATCAGACCCGAATGGTAATGAGACAACGAACGTACCTTCATCATTACGATGGGTGGACTTAACAAAATGTTCCTCGCAAACTGAATTGTTAATAAGGGGTGCATTATCAAGGACGGTTTCGTCTCCCAAAATTTCTCAAAAGACGCTAAAATTTGATTATCGTTGTTTCTTGCCAAGAACGAAACAGCAGGACCCTTAGAATGACAATGTTTGGGCAAATTGCCTGCTAGAATGTAGCCTAACTTAGTTTCTTGTATAATAGGAAAGTTAGGACCACGTACATATTTGTTAGCTAGAATCAAGTCTAAATAAAACTGTGCTCCTAACAGAATGTCTATGTCAGCTGATACGTTGAAATGTGGGTCAGCAAGGAAAATGTTATCTGGGATATTAAAGTGATTTATGTCGAAAGATTGTGCTGGAAGTTTATGAGTCAACGCAGATAAGACTGCACACGGAGCGTTAAAGCTGAACATTTGATAGCGAGAAACAATACGAATTGATGCCAAATTAGTGGCGCAACATGTCGCATTAATAATACCTGAAATTGGTATATTAGATTTAGTCAAGTTAAGTTGCAATTTTTTAGCAAATGATTCAGTACAAAAGTTTACTTGTGACCCTGCATCTAACAACACTCGCGGAAGTTGTATATAGTTGTCTTGATTATTCATCTCTTCTTTCACAGCACTAACACTTATCTAAAAATGAACTTTTTCTTGTGAAACTTACTGTTACACACACAAACATAACAGTAATCACACACACACACACACACACACACACACACACACACACACACACACACACACACACACACACACACACACACACACACACACACACACACACACACACACACACACACACACACACACACACACACACACACACACACACACACAACACTGTTACTGTGTGGTAACAGTAAGAGGTGAAAACAGTGAGTTTCACAAGAAAAAGTTCATTTTTAGATAAGTGCAAGTTGTCTGTTACCAGCACGGTCGATGACGAACACAGCGGGTGTAGACAAAATAACATTGTTTGCTGATTGAAGCTTAAATGTACAATAATTACTACTGCTGGCAGAACCTTGTTTTGACACATTATTTATATGCAGCAATGTATGGTGTCGTCTGGAACAGATCTTACATGATTGTTCGACCTTGCAATTAGGTGAAAAATGATCTGGTCTTAAACAATTAGTGCAGCATTTATGCTTTAATATAAATTGCCCTCGTTCCGATATGCTTAATTCGCGAAATTTGTCACACATATAAATTGGGTGACTGGCCTTGCAGCATGGGCATAAATAATTATTTGAAGTTGAATGATAACTTTTAAATGCAGTGCTGCCAGCAGAGTTTCGTAATTTATGTTTTTCAGACTTATTATTAAATTTTAAAGTTGGTTTGTTAAGCTGCTGTCCAGCTTCTATCGGTAATGTGTTTTCTAACAATTGTCTACGGGCGTTTAAAAACTGTATAAAGCTCTGAAAGTTAGGAAGATTTTCAGGATCTATAGACTCTTTCCATAATTTAAATGTGGAATGGTCAAGTTTTGCTGACAATAGCTGTACAGTAATGAGTTCAAATGAATCCACTGACAATTGCATAGGTGTCAGCGAATTGACAGAAGACGTTATTGTATTTATAAATTCTGCTAAGCTCTGTACAGAGTCTTTGGTTGTAGACCTCACTTCTAGTAAATTTTGGATGTAATATTTAGCTAATATGAATATATTATCATATCTATCGGACAGCAAACTTAACACTATTGAATAGTTTTCATTACAAATAGGCAAGGCCTTAATTAGATCTAGTGGCTCATTTTTGAGAGATGAATATAAGTAATGTAGTTTTTGCACTGAAGTTACGTCAGATCTGGCATGTACCAAGTCTAGAAATACTGAATAAAAGTGCTGCCATTCTAGAATGTTACCTGTGAAGCAGGGCAAGCTTATAGGTTTTAATTGAATATTACTGGTTAATACTTGAGGTTCAGTCTGAATGTTGAAAGTGCCTATTAATTGTAAGATGTTAGCTTCGATTGAATATAAAAGTTCTTCAACCTTGACTCTGTCCTCTTGGGCAGCGTTTATGTCCTTAGAAATTAATTCAATTTCAGACTGTACCTCATCATATTGTGCTATTACTAATTAATTAATCACACAATAAAATACAAAACAGAACTGATTAAACTTCCACTTACCGTCAATCGGTATTCTCGGGTCCAGGGTTGCGTCATACGAACGTTAGGATACAGGCGTAATTTTTTAAGGTTGTGTGAATGATTTACACAATACATTTTTTATGAAGAGAATTCATGATCTTTTAATGTTTTAAAGGTTTAATAAGTTTTAACAAATGTTACTCATGCTTTCGCATATTAAACAACATTGAAATGGTTTCTTCTTCTCGTTATACTTTACAGTTAGGCAATTTCTATTCTATCCTAGTCTACTAGCTTACCTTATTTTAAGTCATACTTAAACACAAACAGAGCCCAGCCTGCAATTTTTCACACTCACACATACATGAAATTTAATTTAAAAAACCCCAAATCATTTTAAAAACTTGTCGTAACCTTCACTGCCGGCAATGTGGTTTCCGCGCGCACTCGTTATTACTTTTCTGGATTTATTTGTTGTTGTCCGAAAGTTATAGAATTATGTTCTCCACTTTTTAACTCGACCGCGGTCACATAATTTTTTCTCTTATTTCACTTTTTACTGGTAAAATATGAAGTTTTGTAAAGAGCCTAACTCGGCTCGGTCCGGCGCCGGAGCGATCAATTAACAAACTGGGAGGGAAAACGGAGCAGGTGAAGCTAACGTGATCTCATACTCTTGGTGGAATCACTGCCTTGGGCTTCGTCGCAGGAGTTTCGTCCCATGGAATGCATGTAGTTGTTGGGGTGACGACAGTATACGATCTCAGTGAGGCACTGGCTAACATCACGAGATGGGCGGTGACTTAGCAACATTTCCTTCAGCTCAGTCAAGGAGACGAAACAGAAAATATATTTTTCACCATCTTGGCGTTTCCTGACCGCGGGGGTCCGCGCGTATACCCGTCTCGTGCATACGGGCGCATGATCATACACAAACAAAGTTCTTGGAAACCTGAGGTGGTGTGAATTCTTTGACTGATTTCGCAACGTGATATTGCGTTGCTGCTTTGTTACAAACTGTTTTATTCACCACGCCTGTCACAATGGAATAAAATTTTACACAATACTTTTTATAAAACCCTGAAATGAAATCAAATAAAAATACCCATATTTTTGAACCGTTACAATACCCCCTCAATGAGAAGTCTTCTGTCAAAACAGAAGAAATCTCATTGATAAAACTCCTAAGAGGACCGGTGAGGAACTGGTGCCAACAACCCCCTCCCGTTCTTACACCTCATGGGTAAACGACCCCCCTGGCTCGGCGACTAGGGACGCATCTGAATGAGATCACTGGACTTCTCTGTGCGAGATCCCAACACCGAAAAGTCGAACAGACACGCACCACAGTGCACCTCACCTCCTAACATGCTACCCCAAAAATCCTCAAACCCTGGCTTAGATCATGCCAGAACCTCAGCCGATATGTTTCCCCTTATAAGCTGGGCTGCCTTTAGCAGATACTGGGCTCACACACACACTTACATTACATACTGTAAATTGAAAAATTCTTTGAAAATTTACTTAAATTACAACTCACTGGTTGTTTTCATTTAAAATCAAATCATAAATGTTATATCTATTTTGAATTATTCTCTTCATTGGTTTTTTTTTGTTATCAGAAAATTATATCAATTGAACACTTCTTAAAAATAAAAGAACATCCTTAGCCTAACATGTGATTACCTAGAGTCTAACAATACAATTCAATAAAATAATTCAATAATAATAAACATGGTTAGTACACAAACAATAAAATAATCAAAGTTTAAAAATATCCATTATCTGGCAGGCGCAAAATCAAGAAATTTTTTTTTCCAAAAAAAAATATTTTCCAACAAAAATTTTAAAATTCAAAAAATTTAAATTTCTTAAAATATTTCCTTTTCATACGGAAATTATTTAAAATTTGTTTAAATTGATCAAAAAACAAAAGTTGGTTGGTTAATTAATTACAAACAATTAAAAACATGCCTAGTATATGACCTCCTTATCAGCTGATCAAAACTAGGTCAAGTCCACAACCTTGACCTCCATACGTTATGTACAAATTCCCTCTGTGAACACATTAAACATCGGTAAAATTCTGTCATGAAACACAAAATATAATAAAATAAAACCTTTAAAATAACAAAATATTATTATAAATAATAATTAAATTGACATTTAAATTATTCAAATAAACACTTTATAACTTTACATTTCCAAATTCTATCACAAATTTGTCACTGGTTTCAATTAAAAATTTTATATTCTTGTTATAAATCTCTTTCTTTATTTGACAATCTTATTCTCCATTACTGTGGGTGATTTAAATACTTATACAATTTAATTTACCACTTGGTAGGCCTGCATTTATAGTCTCTACCCCTCTGACTCTGATACTCATCAACTTTAACTAACATGACACCCATCTCTATCAAAACATCGATCCAACAATCTCTAAACCCAACTTAACATTAAACTCAATTCGCCACCTTCTCTCAATATATAAAAAAAAATACTCTCCAACCCTTTGTACTTAGGATAAGTGTGTTCCCCTCCCAAAAGCTCATCCCATTATGTTGGTTCCTGGATTCTACCTAAGGTAACCCTTTCCGGCGCCAAATGGTCCCATCCCGTCCCAACCCTTCTGTTGCGGACTCCCCCATTACACTACCCCCTATTACAAAATTGCCATGCCCAATAATCTCAATCTAACTATCTCACTTCGACTACAACAAAATAACATCATCAATTATAAACATCAATATATCCCTCAATACTCTACATATATCCTCCACAACTACTGTGTCAACATCAATATTTCTCAATTATATAACATTAACTCACAACAACATTACATTAATTCAAGACAACATTATTTTTCTCCCTACTACCATTTTAACTTTGACTTTAACTTGGACTGATCTATATGTCCCACAAAATATTCATCACCCAAAAACTATCTTTTATTCTTTCTGACAATTCATTTTAACATCTCAACCTTATTAACTTATTTTTCTCATTATTTAAAACAATATCTTTAACACATCAAACCATTATATATGACATTAATTACCTTGAACATCTATCAACAATTTAACAGTGACCTTTTACTACCAATCAGCTGATATTCGTAATAAAGTGAAGACACCTTTCAAAAAATTGTGCAGATTACATTAAATACATGTGCTTATCAATACTTACATCTACCATCAATGTTTCCCTTTTCTCTGATTCTGATAATTTATGTTAACCGCCTGCCAGTCGGTTTAGTCATCTACTCAGTTTCAAAATACACAAATTATATAAACACATATTTGTTATCAATTCTTATATCTAACCTACTACAATAAAATACTACATTTAAAAAATATAGAATGAACACCTTATAGTGAATGTATGAGCATCTAGTTATTTAAATGGAACACAAGCATTTTTATTAGATCAAAATTAGAGTTAGCAATTGTTATGTTATAAAATTTAAATTCGTCGCTCATCTGAGCCACCTCCCATCCACACACGCTATTGCACTTTTATGTAAGACTGTAGCGCCTTTTCGCTTCCACAAAGACTGCATATTTGGAGGAATTTGACATCGCCATGTCTGCTTCGGCAGTTACATTTTAACGTTTTCGGATATCAACATACCCTTGGTTATATTTAAACGCCCTTAAAACGGGTCTACCACCTGGCTATGCTGTCCCCATGCAGACAGAGTGGCAGCCGCTGTTTCATAGTTCCTGGATTTCCCCTAATTTCACCCCCCATTTAATTTCTATTATAAACCAATTTCAAGTCAGCTATGGTCAAGGGACTTGGTATGACCATAGCTAACCGCTAGCCAAATCCACGATTAGTGCTGGTAAGGCAGTAATCGCCCGAAAAGTCGGGGAAATCTAACTTTTATTTCAACGCCTGCTCTACAACGTCATTAGTATGTGCGACACGAACGTCTATCAGTGTACAAATTAAATTTGTACAAAAAGGTGTGTTGCACATTGTCACCATGTTGGCCTCCGATGGAGGTAACACTCTCTGTTACCCCCAACCCATTCCACTATCTACGGGGGCACAAGCCACCCCCGCAATAGCACCTTAATAACTAAATAATTAAAAGTAATGAATTAAAACTTTCGACAATTGCAGTTCCACACTCCACTGTTCTATCACTTCTTTGAGCACCAATCTACCCCCCAAAATTATACCCACATCTTGCATTGACAACAAGTTTTTATTTTATTTCACCCTTTGCAAAACGTTCCCATGCTCACTGATACTAAAACTTGACAAGTATATTTGGTCACTTAATTCTAAAATTTATTTGAATTTAACATTACAAACATCCAAAATTGTTTGGTATTTCTTTTTTTTTTTTATGTACACCATTCTAATATACCATTTTCATCAAGCATTAATCATTTAATTCACTCATCACCTTAAAATTTCAAAATTTATTATTAATAATTATTTTCCATGATCTTTCAGTTATTATTAAGTTTTTTAATTATAATTTTTATTTACCACAAATATTTCAAATCATCTCATTATTAAATTAAAATTTTTTCATCTGAGTTACACCTGTAACCATTTTTTATTATACATGATTCGTACTATAAAAGTTCTATACTTACAGTCCATTTAAAATGACATACACAAAACATATTCACCATACACCCTAATACTTCCACCTCACCTCTGAAACATTTAACACACATGTTAGTTTACATCAAACAATTTATCCTTTAATTACCAAATTCACAAATCTCGTAAAAATAATTTAAATTCATTAAAAAAATTTAATTCTGCAACATTTAAATAATCAATCAAAATATTTAAAACATATCGAATTGTTTTAATTAAATTAATTACTGAAAATACAAATTATATAGCTATTGAAACAATTACAATTAGTCCATTACTGTTTTCAAAATTAATTCGGTTATTTATTTAAATTGCAAAATATTACTATTATTATTACAACAATTATCTTACGTACACACATTATTTATTTGACCTATAGTATACATTAATGTAATACACCAATACATTTAACATAATGACATCTACACATAAAAGAATATACAGTCCAACTTATTATTTCTTATCATTAACCACAAATCGTTCCATAAGGCAATGCACTTCAAAACCATATCATTCATATAATTAAATGTCTATGGACAATAAACAATTACCCCATATCGTCGAATAATAGTCTAATCTTATGATTATACCAGTCATTTACAATTACATACATACCCTCATGATTATCAACTTAATGATTATCTGTCTTGTCATATGCTTCTACAATATCATTTGAATTAATATGATTGTTCCATATTATTCTCTCATGTACTTGGTCACGCTCGAGTATAGCCCTGTCGCCGTTATTATATTCTGTTACAATCAGGTGAGTTATATTATCATCGTTAACCTTATCTACTGCTATCTCAGTTTCACTATACGGTAAATACTCATTATTATTATTATTTCTCTCTACGCCTAACCTTTCTTTCCATTCGTCATAATTTTTATTCAATTCATACAATTCTGTTTTTCTCTCAACATACAATTCTCTATTTAAATCTCTCTCATCATAATACCATATCACACTCTCAAAATTACTCCAGACAGAGGGTACAAAATTATACAACAAAAATAAACACTTCAAATCTTCTACCAACACGGGACTCTTGCCCTTCTTAAACAACACTTGTGAACACTCTGGTTCAGAAAAAATAAGGGGAAACTTTACCCTCTGCCCCCATTCTACCACTATACTATTTTTCCACTCTCTCTCTAACTCATTAACACACATCAACATCTCATTATCACATTCTACAACCTCATCCGTGCTCTCCTCATTTATTTTCAATATATCAATCTCAGATACTACATCTTCAATTACATTACTGTTCTCAATATTACATTCATTATTTTTGACATTATCATTATCATTTGGTAACTCTTTGTCATTATAATTTTCATTCGTATTATCTTTATTTGGATTTATTACAACTACTCCCATTCTCTCCACACTCTGTTCTAATTTATTCAAACTAGTTCTTATTGTTTCATGGGTATTTTTACAACATTTATTAATCTCATTAATATCATTTTTCAATTCATCAAAACGATTATCATTACTATCGAAACGTTTATTTAACTCATTAAATTCACTCTTCTGTTCACTGAATTTATTTAACATAGATATTCTGTTCATATCTAGCATTGTTTGTATCATTTTAAACATTTCGTAATTATCGTCAGACTTTTTATCTTGGACCGGTGTCGACTGACTTTCCGTTTTATTGTCAGTGAAGCTGACTTCGTTATTATTGATTTTGCTTTCTCTATTCGATTTTGGGGTCGTTTGGATCCCCGAATCATCTGTACTATTTGATTCATTCGTGTTGCTTATATCTATAGTTTTGTCATCTTGACCTACATTCGGTGTTGAATGTACTTCAAGACTGCTCATAACAGCTGATTCATCAAATTCAGCTACTTCGCTTGTAACCGTTAAGTCGGACAGAACGACTTCATTCTCTGTATTTTCCATTTTTGTAATTTTACTTTATCTCTTTTTTATAACTTTATTATTGGTTGTTATATACTTATTTATTATCTGAACCAACTCTCATGTCTTAACTCTTTGACTATATTTTGCATTACGTATTTTCACTTAACCTCTAAATTACGCTTGTATCTTATTTGTAGGTATGGAATTTCATTAATTTATTAAATTCGTTCCAGTTCGCGGCGCCATTGTGCTATTACTAATTAATTAATCACACAATAAAATACAAAACAGAAGTGATTAAACTTCCACTTACCGTCAATCGGTATTCTCGGGCCCAGGGTGCGTCATACGAACATTAGGATACAGGCGTAATTTTTTAAGGTTGTGTGAATGATTTACACAATACATTTTTTTATGAAGAGAATTCATGATCTTTTAATGTTTTAAAGGTTTAATAAGTTTTAACAAATTTTACTCATGCTTTCGCATATTAAACAACATTGAAATGGTTTCTTCTTCTCGTTATACTTTACAGTTAGGCAATTTCTATTCTATCCTAGTCTACTAGCTTACCTTATTTTAAGTCATACTTAAACACAAACAGAGCCCAGCCTGCAATTTTTCACACTCACACATACATGAAATTTAATTTTAAAAACCCCAAATCATTTTAAAAACTTGTCGTGACCTTCACTGCCTGCAACGTGGTTTCCGCGCGCACTCGTTATTACTTTTCTGGATTTATTTTTTGTTGTCCGAAAGTTATAGAATTATGTTCTCCACTTTTTAACTCGACCGCGGTCACATAATTTTTTCTCTTATTTCACTTTTTACTGGTAAAATATGAAGTTTTGTAAAGAGCCTAACTCGGCTCGGTCCGGCGCCGGAGCGATCAATTAACAAACTGGGAGGGAAAACGGAGCAGGTGAAGCTAACGTGATCTCATACTCTTGGTGGAAATCACTGCCTTGGGCTTCGTCGCAGGAGTTTCGTCCCATGCAATGCATGTAGTTGTTGGGGTGATGACAGTATATGATCTCAGTGAGGCACTGGCTAACATCACGAGATGGGCGGTGACTTAGCAACATTTCCTTCAGCTCAGTCAAGGAGACGAAACAGAAAATATATTTTTCACCATCTTGGCGTTTCCTGACTGCGGGGGTCCGCGCGTATACCCGTCTCGTGCATACGGGCGCATGATCATACACAAACAAAGTTCTTGGAAACCTGAGGTGGTGCGAATTCTTTGACTGATTTCGCAACGTGATATTGCGTTGCTGCTTTGTTACAAACTGTTTTATTCACCACGCCTGTCACAATGGAATAAAATTTTACACAATACTTTTTATAAAACCCTGAAATGAAATCAAATAAAAATACCCATATTTTTGAACCGTTACAATATTTTGTTGCTAAACTCTTTAGATTCTAGTCTAACAGTTAAAAAATGTTTAGTGTTACTGTTTTTGTCAAAATTAAGTATAGCGAAATTGATTCGCACTATGGCGGACTTTAAGCCGCCTCTCTTTCTAACCAACACTCTTTGCCTTCTTCCGTCATTTTACGCACCTTTTACTGATGGCGTTGATGTCGTACCTTGTGTGAGATGTCCTGCAGCGTTGAGGCCGTGGAATAGATGGTAGACACGCACGGACTGGATGGATGACTGCTCTCAACTTGGAACTGCTCAATCTGGTGTGTAGGCGTTAACACGTGGATGGTCATGTAATGGTGTTGTCTATGAGGCTCAATGACGACAATGAAAGAAATGCTGAATAACTCCCGACACGGTCGGATCAGCGAACATGCTGAATCGCCCGTGATGGCCAGAAATTGAAGTGGAAAAAATGATGAGAAGCCACTCGATATGGTATAAAGTTTGAAAGAAGGTAAAAAATGATGAATCCGGCCCGGAGGACCAAAAAAATATTAAGATTTAATGGTTGTAAATTGATTTTTCCAGGATGCTGAAAATATTGATGAGCGAGTGGACTGTAGTTTAATACATTTATTAAGAATGAATGTTACAATTTAAATTTGAATTTACAAGGTCAGCTAAGTCTTGTACGCATTATAAATTTTGGGAAACCACGTTCGGTAAAAAATGTTACATTGTAAGGTGAGGGGCAATTACGCAACACTTGAATCTACATTAATGAATGCAGTAGGGCCTAAGGGCTACATAATTTGTCGCAACAATGAAGAAAAATGAAATGACAGCCGATGCAGCAAGCGCAATTACGTCTGCTGCCTTCGGACGCGCGTAGCACTGTGTCTAGGCCTGTTCGCTAACGGGGGCGAGGCCGGAGCATGTACAGATTAGCCAACCTTTTGATTATAAAATTCCCACATTACTGTCCAGGAATCCTCGGTACTTCTTTACAAATAAAATTAGGCAGTGGTGTATCAATGGGTAATGTCAAGGGATCAATTTCCTCTCCAAAGCTAGTAATTAGTTTTTCACTCAACACAGACCAATATCTGATCCTACTGCATGTATCAAACTGCATCTGTCAAACCGCTCACAAACAGGTGTTGAAATAAAGGCGTTAATAATATTTTGTAAATTTATAAAAGTAAATCGAAGTTTTATTAATAATGACTGTAAATTAATATGTATTAATTAACATTGAATTGAAAAAACAGATTAGGCCTACTGAATAGCTTCAAGTCGCGGATTGTGTTAAATAAACGGGGCTATGAATATTATAGATGTGGTGTCGATTAGAGGCATTTGAACCACAAAAAGTATAACTAGTATAAATATTCCTAATTAAAGAGGAATCTCTGGGGCCAATAATTTATTTTTCCAAACATGTTTTGTGGGTACTGAAGAATCCGCCCTTTTGTTTTTATTGTTGCCTAACACAAGACCTCACTTATAATTTAAAACAAATTTAGTTTTATTGTGTCTGATGCAGTTTCATGTGTTATTCCCTGATAGTAAATAATATACTATCTTCTACCATCTAAGTTTGTAACTTCGAATCAGTCTTCCTTATTCATCTTTACTTTATTTCTCTTCTACCTTCAACATTTGTTTTAGCCTTTTGGCTGCTCGTTTTATGCCCATAATTTTGTATTGTCTTAATTTTCCATTCTGTTTTATTAATTTACTGTCAATTATGTAAAACTATCATTTTATAGGTAAACAAATATTTAAAAATGTCATAAAAACAACAGTATTATTTAGACACATTAAAGTACAAGTTTTTCTTGCATTATATCTTCGTTTACAAATTTCCACGGCAACTAAATGTGCAATGTCATTATAGGCTGATTGATATTTTTAAAAATACGAATTATGGTTTGCGAATACAATGAGAGAAAAATGACAATGTTAGCGAAATATAGGTTTTCTGTTAGAGCAATCCATTACAAATTTATTCTAATTTCCTTACTTTATAAATACGCAAAATAAAAATTTTTTGGAAGCCACTTTTGAAGTTTCCCCTCTGGTTAGGCTTGCAACTTGCTTGCGACAGTTTGGTAACTAATATGTCTCCTGAATATGTTATTTGCATATCGCATGTCAATGCGATACATGCGATAGTAGGGTTACCACCTTCGGGCTTAATGTCCAGCCCGATTTCTGTCTGGGTTGTCTCCCATAAACTGAGTATCTTATCATACTAAAGAGACCAGATTTCGCTGTACACAATAGTACAACTCATTAAATCCAACTTACTTGGCACCTGTAATATTCCAAAGATAAGACAGTCCAGAATCATTTCCCTTAAACCTCAACTTAGTACTGTTAGCTACTACTGACCTAAAAAGAATATTTAATGACCTTCTGGTCTAAATCCATGTTGTTCAGCATCAAAAGGGTAACATCTAGTAAGATATGGCACTTCACCCCGCAGAACGGTCTTGGTTGGAGAGAGGCTGAAGGGTTCTTTGAGAGCTAACATTACTTCATCCGACCCTAAGAATTTTATGTCCAGTGCCTAGTTAACCCGGTACAACGGGTATCCAACCCATTTTTGTAATCAACGAGCAAAGAAACACGCTTGAAGTTGTACAAGGTGATTCTTCATTGTCTATGGGTTTGAGAATTGGACTTCTAAGTTCGAATCTCAGACCAGTCCTTTTCAACCAGTCTCAGACGCGTGATATATACTCTTCACAAATACTGACCGCAAAAGAAGTCTTGATGTACGGAAGGAACTGAATGTTATGTGAATATTTGACAAGATTGCCCATTATAGGCTAAAATGGTTGGAACTTTTAACCGAAACGATGACTGCTGCATTCTCAAACAACTATTGAATTATAAGCCGAAATCGACGGAGAGGTGTGGGTCGTCCCAAGAAGCTCTGGAATGACCAGCTCTAGTCTATCTGCTTGGACGCGGAACAAACCACTTTTGTGTAACCCTTGCTGATGATGATGATGATGATGACTTTTGAAGTTTTCATTTATTTGTTTTTCCTCTGATTTATGGAGTGGTAAATGAGTTTAGTGAAGATATCCAGTATGGTTCTGACTAATATATTTATAAAAAATAGTTCTGAAATGTTATACTTGATGTGATGAATTATTAGAAATCTAAATAAAGTGTAGAGAGAACATTCCAATTTAGATCATTACAAGCAGAGTGCATAATTATATAAATTTTAACAAAAATATTTATTTTGAGAAAGTAATGAATAATAACCTTGTGATTAAAAAGAATTATAAACAAAAATTTTAATAAATTCAAAATTCTAATAAAATGGAGTCTTCAAAAGTTCAAAATAAATGTAGGAAATTCAACATTAAAGTGCAGTTTGATTGAATAAGTCAGCATTTTTTATCTATTTGACGATTATAAAATTTAATAATTACGATAAATTGGTTAACACTATTGTTAATCTTTTTGAAATTTAAAAATCTTATGGGATTTTCTAACTTAAAAAATTCAAGTTAGAATTTTAAAGCCGAGGAATGGTGTTACAGGTAATAATAAGAAAACAACAGAGTAAAAATGTTTTCAATTTGAAAAATATCATAAGGCAGGAAACAATAAGTTATGTATTTTAAAATGTCTTAATAGTGATTTGCATCAAAGTAGTGAAACCTCCCTTTTATTTTATAAGTTTTTTTTTGTAAATTTTTTTTTAATTTTTATTTTATTTTATTTTTATTAAGTATTTTTTTTTTGTAAAGGGGAGAGACATAATATTTAGAACTAGGTGGTGAACCTAGAAGAAGCATAAGTGTGCAAAGGCCCAAGCTACAATTACAGACATGTCCCCCCAGGTGAATGACAGGACTTGCAAATGAAAAAGTCTATTAACAAACAAGCGTGAATTTTATTAAGCATGCAAACTTACATGACATCACAAGTTGTAAACTCATCAATGAGTAAAATTGAACAGCAGGATATATATATATATATATATATATATATATATATATATATATATATGTTAATATTCTTTACAGCATACGATTGTGAGTGAAGTTAAGTTTAAATATAAATGCATGTATCCTGCCACGCTATGTCCAAGTTAATTCTTGCAAGAATATTATTCAAAAGTCTAATTGAAAATTACTAACCTTGAGTGCTATATAAAATGAATTAAAGAGGCTAGCCTTTTAGTAACCTTTTAAGCATTTTGATATAATTCCAAACACATTCCCCTCCAAAAGTGAAAATTACACACAAACACATACACAACATATATAACACACATCCACCATTTCTGTACAAAACCCCTCATAATAACCTTTTTGCAACAAGAATAAATAAATACACAAATATATAATTAACAAGGCAAATTTGGTAATTCTCAGTTACGCATCATAATATGTCAATATAATTAACACGGAAAATGCAAGTGCCCCCAACCAAACCAGAGACTTAAAATATTAATCAACTACCACATTAATCATAATAAGCAATAATGTGTGTGTGTATGTGTTCATGAAAATAGTTTAAACACTTAAAGAAATCAGACAGCCCCCTTTGAGTCCGGAATTCTGCCATGACCGCATGACATGAAAGCAGAAAATAACTAACTCTCGAATAGATTTAACTCAATAAAAGGTAAAATTTAGAGCAGAGCCTGCGGATATCTGTGTGTGTGTGTGTGTGTGTGTGTGTGTGCAATTTTCTTACATATTATAAGAAGGTATAATAGATTGCATTAGGCTTAATTATGTAAGGTTCACACATGTAGTCACAGAACTGAACATGAGAGTTTGTGCAAAACTTTAGCAATTAAAAATGGCCTCATGAGTGTGCTTCTGGGAACTTCCGTGGATTCACAGTGTAGTGGTAGTTGAGATAGTATTAAATAAATCAGAATGATCACAGTTGCACACCACTATATAAAAAAATTATCCCGATTAGCGCTTTCAAGCCTCACAGCCCATCGTCAGATCGGAATAGGCAGCAATTATTTTAAAAACAAACACTTCAACCTTCCCCCCACCCTGCTCACACACAACAAGCTATAATATAAATGACCCTCCCCACCCCCCTAAACCCTGTCCACACCATCTGTACAGTTACATATTTTTCTAGCAAATTCCTTGTGTTTCAGTGTGTGTGTGTGTGTGTGTGTGTGTGTGTGTGTGTGTGTGTGTGTGTGTGTGTGCATCCTTTTAAACTTACCCTACTTCCTCTCCACACACATGGGTCAGTCACACACCCTTATTTTAACCATCCAATTAGTACTATGCAAATAATTCTTAATCTTATCTATCTGTCCTCTATCATTTACTTGTTAATCATGTTATAAAATATTTCTTCATTATCAAATTTAATTTTAATATTAATTAAATTTTCTAACCCTTTTTCTCTTTCTTTTAATATTTCTAACTCCTCTCTAAGCTTCCTTTCAACTGTGTTATTTACTACTTTTACAATTTCGTATTCTTCCAAAGGATTAACAAACTTATGGTTGTCTTCTATGAACACACACACACACACACACACACACACACACACACACACACACACACACACACACACACACACACACACACACACACACACACACACACACACACACACACACACACACACACACACACACACACACACACACACACACACACACACACACACACACACACATACACACACACACACACACACACACACACACACACACACACACACACACACTGAAACACAAGGAATTTGCTAGAAAAATATGTAACTGTACAGATGGTGTGGACAGGGTTTAGGGGGGTGGGGAGGGTCATTTATATTATAGCTTGTTGTGTGTGAGCAGGGTGGGGGGGAAGGTTGAAGTGTTTGTTTTTAAAATAATTGCTGCCTATTCCGATCTGACGATGGGCTGTGAGGCTTGAAAGCGCTAATCGGGATAATTTTTTTATATAGTGGTGTGCAACTGTGATCATTCTGATTGTGATTTCAACCACTAACACAAATTTCTTCATTAAACGTCTATTAAATAAATAGAATGGTCCCACCTGGATCGTCCGGTGCACTTAAGCAAACCTTGGTTGATCAGTAGAGTCTTGGTTGCACTAAGAAGTCCTGGGGCAGAGTAGCGTCATAAGTGTGTCTGTGTGCGTGAATCTCGACTGACGGCATGTCATGGCTTAAGGGTCGTCTCTGCCAGAAGGGTGGACAGTTGGTCGTCTACACCCGACACCCATCTCGCCCTTGTTCGAGCACCTGTGACATGCAATGAGTTGTATAGGGTGTCATAAGGAACCTGAACACACCACAGCTCGCACACATACGCCATCATTATTAAATTGCTAACACACTTTAATGCTTCAACAGCCACTACAAACACATCACCACTTATTCGTATTAATCTGGATTGAACCCCCAGCTGTGCCTTATTTCATTTAACCACTAATTACGTTTTAAGTATTTCATTGAGAACGTTATTCACATAATTATTAATGACACAAAAAAAAAACAGCTGAGTGCAAGATGTGCATTATCATTTTCCTTACTGAAATCAATTTAACCCGCAACATTCACATCCATATTGAGTTAATCTCTAATTTGCATTAATGCCCAAATTGAAAACTGATATACACGCACACACAAGTTATCGTTTACTATTAAAGCTGAAACAGAGACAAAAATATATTTTGGGGTTAAAATACTTTTAGAACCCCGTTAAATAATACATACCTGGAGCAGAACTTTATTTATCCTCTCATAGAGAAAAGCAACGAAGTCTTGAACCGATGAGTGCCGTCAGCCGAGAGCAGATGACCTGGTTGAGGGTTCAAATAGAAATGTGGCAGATTTGATGGGAATGTCTAACCACGAAACCTCGCCGATGCAGGAATACACAATTACAGCTGAGCGCGCCAACTGGATATCATCGGTACGCACAAACGGTCTGCATAGCCCACGACGACGAGATGCAGTGGCCGCGCGTGACGTCAAAGCCCGCTCATTTTAAAAACACATCGCCTTACATGCCGAACCCAGTACGGCACACCCTCACCCCAAAAGGGCAACATGGTTGACCCAAATCAAACCAGTACTCGACCTCGACAGCAGTAGGGATCCTGGAAAATCTCAGATTCTCATTCGCACTTGGTGGGTTCAGTACCTCAGGAAAACGAAAGAAGCAGAAGGAAGGAGTGTAAGTATGCCAATGTATGTCTGAAAGAGAAGATGTAAGTGTGCGTCCTGCATGTTCGCTGGGCCCTGGTCCACATGCAGAAATAAGGAACAGAGAAGAAAAGGGGAAAGAGAAGAATCGCCGCGCCAGCTATGAGAACTGACCACCAAGGCCTCCTAAATCTAACAACTGAGACCCAGGACCACAGACTTCTATCATGGAACAAAACCTTTACACCCAGGACCATAGACACTATTCCCCCCTTCCCAGGACTGAAAATCTCTACCACACTGCGACCATCCCCCACGCGAGTCCTCTCCTCCATGCCAAACTCTCGGGACCGCCCCAACACGTCACCCTCTCCGGTGACCACCACCTAACTCTCCTTGGTACTCACATATTCACGCCCGAAGGCCAACAAGGTGCTACTAACCTTGATATGCGAGTACCCTTCGAGAACCGTCCACCTCGTGGACCGACCAGCCATGTTCAGCAAACAAGGCATCATCAATCCTTGACACATGACTGGCCCACCTCCCCACACTAGGGTGGGTGGACCCGATTCACAAGGCAGAGAAGACCACGCAGAGGGCACGCGAACATCAATCCCTTCTCTTACCTTTTCAAATACAGCGTAACTAGCAGGGGGTTACCTCTCCACCGACGTCGATACACAACTCTCAACAAAAGATCACCAGGGAAATCAACCGGGGAATGCGGCATGGACCGACCCTACAATGATCAACAAACAAATTCAACCACTATTGACAACGAAACAACAGCACATAACTTCTCCATCTTACTTTCAAAACAACTGACGATCTCCAAGACTACGACAATCTAAGGGCACTCTCCAACTCTCTAACTTTCTCCATGATAACCTTCCAGAACAGGGGAAACTGACAATCTCCAGGACCACAATCTAATCACTTTCGGCAAGGTTCTCTGACTCCTTATTGATTTTTTTTTTTTTTTTTTTTTTTTTTTTTTTTAAGAGGAGGGGTAGGAAAATTAGGAAGATGAAAAGGGCAAGGATCATTAAAAGGTCAATAGCTAGGACTAAGGGTAAGGATATGGCTCCCTCCGGAAATAAGGATGAATGGAGGGAACCAAGGCTCGCGTGGGCAGGGGCGCAACCCTGAAATAGATGAACACCACTGGGACTGTGGGGAACATCTACCCGCTACCCGTTAACCGCTTCTTCTCACCTTTCTGTGACGGACTTTACGTACTCGTTCCTTTCGGACACCACTCTCTGAGAAATTATCTCGTGTTGAGCTGTACTGACTGGTTTCCTCGGAATCAGAATCAAGGCAACTTACCTCACTACTTTCACTCCGCTTTGGATTATCCTCCTCATCTTCCTCTGCTTCTCTTTCTTTCAATGTTCCTTCTTCCTTTTCTTCTATAATTTCTCCTTCTGAACCTCCATAATCCAAATCACCATCACGACACTGCACATCCTCAGCATCTTCCAGTTGCTCCTCTGATCCATCTTCAACCGCATCTTCCCTCAGCTCCTCACCAATTTCTTCATCACACTCGTCCCCAGCCGCTTCACAAACTTCTTCACTAACCTCTTCTCCGATCTCATTTTCATCAACACCTTCATCATCAACATCATCGCCATCACGTCCACTACCATCATCTGAACACTGCACATCTTCGTTCTCCTCTAGTTGCTCACCTGGTCCGCCTGGAACTTCTTTCCGTTCTTCGGAATCCTCAGCACTACTTACAGAAGGCGTCTGCACATCTTCACACACTACATCATTCTCACTCACACACTCCACAACGCTGCCACCAAATTTCTCCTCAACTTCTACCTCATCTACTTCTACCACACTTGCGGCATGGACATCCCCTTGTCCATCCACAACCTCAGAAACACTTGCAGCCTGGACATCCCCGTGTCCATCTGCAAACTCAGACTCTTCAGTCTCCCTAACACCTATAACTATACTTCCCTGTGCAACATCCGCAGACCGCTCTTCTGCCTCTTCTGTCGATTCCACTCCTTCAACACTCTCAGCAACTACAACGTCCTCAACATTTTCCACCCTGGAATCCAGCTGTCCAGGTTCATGTGCAATGACTAAATTAATTTCTACTGGCGATGGTAAAGCTACACCATCAAGTGACTTCTCATATCCCTGCGTAGACGATGATGATGTCACAGGATCTGGATCCCTCACGAACAATACCGGAACAAATTCTGCGGCATCCGGATTCAACCATGACGTCCTCTCTGAGTCCTGTAATTCAGTATCAACAAACGTTTTCTTGTCGTCTTGTATTAATCCACAGAAGTTATTCCACTTTTCTTCTTTCTCTTCACCTTCTTCATCCACTACTCTATTAGGCACTGGTAATTCCTCTGGAACCTTTAAAGTTTCCTTATTCTCCGAATAGGAATAACACCTTGCTACAGGCTCCCTACTTGCCGATGTTTGCTTACTAACACAATTTCTTCTTCCCCTGTTAAATTCATACTTCTTGGTTTTCTGTGCTGTAGCTGTTGTTACCGTCTTCACACTTGCCACGCCCTTGTAGCCTCCATTACTTCCGGAATATTCAGTTTTTCTTACAGTTTCTTGTGTTCTCCAACCACCATGTTTTTCATTTTTAGCTCTTCCTAATGAACCACTGGAGTATTGGACATCTTTAGCAGCTCTTTCTCGGGACTCATCATTCTCCTGGACCCTCCGGGCATGCGCACACCACCGGTCCAGGTCCGCAAAACAACGTGGAGGATCTGCGAAAACTAGCCGGGATCTCTCTTGGGGATTCAGACCTTCTCGTATTACCTGTATGACTTCCGTCTCGGGCAACCCCAACCTTAATATACGGGCAGCTTTCCTTACATCATGCACGAAGTCCCCCAATGCCTCTCCATTGGCCTGTAGGCGATAGAATAAATCTAACTTAAGCTGGGAACGTTGTCGATGGGGTATGAAGAAATCCAACACTTCCCCATGGAAAGTGTCGACACTGCAGCCCCGACGCAGAGTGTTGGTGACCAGACCGGCCAATGAACCCCGGCAATACGGGTATATAAGGGACAAGACCTCCTCATCGGACACACCCGGGAAATCTGCCAACTGCAGGACCAGGTCCAAGAAGACCAACAACCTGTCCTCATCTACTCCATCCAACACCGAAAGTTTCTGGAGAACCCCTGAAATGCGGTGGGGCAATTCCTGGTAACATACCGTTGCCAGAATTGCACAATTCTCAAACACAACAATAAAACGTAAATCCCAATGAAACACCTAGCACAAACCTAACCTACAAAACATAGTGACAAAGAATCCGAAAAAAACTCAAGTACTATACTTCCTTTGAGCCGCCCCAGAGTGCTCTAGCGATGCGACGAGATGGGTGTATAAGAATGGCAGAGAAACAGCCACTCAAAATGCCCGGAAGAGAACACGACACAAAACAACAAACTGACTCACTATACACAATCCAAAAAGTATACATAACATGCAACATGATTCGAAAATTTATAACTATCAACACCATGACATCTGGTCGGACCATAACCGCATTCATAATCCACGATACCGCAATGGAACGCCCAAAAATGAAGCAGAAATGATGTCTACTACATCCATAGAATCATAACCACGCTCTGATCTACCATTTGAAACCCCCCTTTTATTTTATAAGTTTTTTTTGTAAATTTTTTTTTTGAATTTTTATTTTATTTTATTTTTATTAAGTTTTTTTTTTTTTGTAAAGGAGAGAGACATAATATTTAGAACTAGGTGGTGAACCTAGAGGAAGCATAAGTGTGCAAAGGCCCAAGCTACAATTACAGACATGTCCCCCCAGGTGAATGACAGGACTTGCAAATGAAAAAGTCTATTAACAAACAAGCGTGAACTTTATTAAGCATGCAAACTTACATGACATCACAAGTTGTAAACTCATCAATGAGTAAAATTGAACAGCAGGATTTTATATATATATATATATATATATGTTAATATTCTTTACAGCATACGATTGTGAGTGAAGTTAAGTTTAAATATAAATGCATGTATCCTGCCACGGTATGTCCAAGTTAATTCTTGCAAGAATGTTATTCAAAAGTCTAATTGAAAATTACTAACCTTGAGTGCTATATAAAATGAATTAAAGAGGCTAGCCTTTTAGTAACCTTTTAAGCATTTTGATATCATAATTCCAAACACATTCCCCTCCAAAAGTGAAAATTACACACAAACACATACACAACATATATAACACACATCCACCATTTCTGTACAAAACCCCTCATAATAACCTTTTTGCAACAAGAATAAATAAATACACAAATATATAATTAACAAGGCAAATTTGGTAATTCTCAGTTACGCATCATAATATGTCAATATAATTAACACGGAAAATGCAAGTGCCCCCAACCAAACCAGAGACTCAAAATATTAATCAACTACCACATTAATCATAATAAGCAATAATGTGTGTGTGTATGTGTTCATGAAAATAGTTTAAACACTTAAAGAAATCAGACAGCCCCCTTTGAGTCCGGAATTCTGCCATGACCGCATGACATGAAAGCAGAAAATAACTAACTCTCGAATAGATTTAACTCAATAAAAGGTAAAATTTAGAGCAGAGCCTGCAGATATCTGTGTGTGTGTGTGTGTGTGTGTGTGTGTGTGCAATTTTCTTACATATTATAAGAAGATATAATAGATTGCATTAGGCTTAATTATGTAAGGTTCACACATGTAGTCACAGAACTGAACATGAGAGTTTGTGCAAAACTTTAGCAATTAAAAATGGCCTCATGAGTGTGCTTCTGGGAACTTCCGTGGATTCACAGTGTAGTGGTAGTTGAGATAGTATTAAATAAATAGAATGGTCCCACCTGGATCGTCTGGTGCACTTAAGCAAACCTTGGTTGATCAGTAGAGTCTCGGTTGCACTAAGAAGTCCTGGGGCAGAGTAGCGTCATAAGTGTGTCTGTGTGCGTGAATCTCGACTGACGGCATGTCATGGCTTAAGGGTCGTCTCTGCCAGAAGGGTGGACAGTTGGTCGTCTACACCTGACACCCATCTCGCCCTTGTTCGAGCACCTGTGACATGCAATGAGTTGTATAGGGTGTCATAAGGAACCTGAACACACCACAGCTCGCACACATACGCCATCATTATTAAATAGCTAACACACACTTTAAAGCTTCAACAGCCACTATAAACACATCACCACTTATTCGTATTAATCTAGATTGAACCCCCAGCTGTGCCTTATTTCATTTACCCACTAATTACATTTTAAGTATTTCATTGAGAACGTTATTCACATAATTATTAATGACACAAAAAAAAAACAGCTGAGTGCAAGATATGCATTATCATTTTCCTTACTGAAATCAATTTAACCTGCAACATTCACATCCATATTGAGTTAATCTCTAATTTGCATTAATGCCCAAATTGAAAACTGATATACACGCACACACAAGTTATCGTTTACTATTAAAGCTGAAACAGAGAGAAAAATATATTTTGGGGTTAAAATACTTTTAGAACCCCGTTAAATAATACATACCTGGAGCAGAACTTTATTTATCCTCTCATAGAGAAAAGCAACGAAGTCTTGAACCGATGAGTGCCGTCAGCCGAGAGCAGATGACCTGGTTGAGGGTTCAAATAGAAATGAGGCAGATTTGATGGGAATGTCTAACCACAAAACCTCGCCGATGCAGGAATACACAATTACAGCTGAGCGCGCCAACTGGATATCATCGCTACGCACAAACGGTCTGCATAGCCCACGACGACGAGATGCAGTGGCCGCGCGTGACGTCAAAGCCCGCTCGTTTTAAAAACACATCGCCTTACATGCCGAACCCAGTACGGCACAGTAGAGCATTAGTATCATAACAAATTGGGACCGAGAGTAATTCGGGTACAAGAATATTTGGATATCCAAACAGACATAAAATTTGTAATAAAATATGGGGTTGGCTTCATACACTGTTCAGATATATACTTCAGTAATGTCAATACTGTCAAATACTGATTTACGGTTTCTTTAATATATATTTTCAGTATACTTATCACACTCTAGGCCTACACAAAAAGTCCAAGTCATGATAAAATGCTCAGTGTAAGAACAGAATGTTGTAAAACTGCTTTTAATTTTAGTACATAACAAGCACACGAACAGATTGTTACAAAATATAAAGTTATAATAAGCTTATATTATGGTATTTATTTGGTGCTAATTCTGTGCATGCTACATATTTTGTAATGAAACATTTTGGACGTATATTAATAGAGGGCACAGCTACGTAATTAGATCTACAAGAAATTACAATCTTGTAAAGAAATTAACTTTTTACAACTATAAAATAATAAAAGTCACTGCCGCCAGAATATTACTTACCTTCATAATACGTTAAACTTACCTTCTAAAACACCAAAAAACTTCAGGGCTGCCACCAATATCTTTAAACGAATAGATATGGAAACCTTTACACTCTTGCCCTTATAAAAACTTAAATAACCTTGCTATCTGACCACCCTTACTTCAGAAAATTCCCCAGAACGTAAGACGAGTTTTTCAGCACAGAATAGGAAATGGTTCACGGCGAAATAGTTACTCTGACACATTTTTTATATCAAATTAAATCTTATTTTATTCAAACGCAATATTCCCTTCTTTCTCCTTTACTCTTTCTTTATATCAGTTACCTTAACAATTAGAAACATGAATTTATTTAAACAATATTCTTTTATCGACTACTTTTTATCTACAAGCTAGTAATTTTTCTAATGATTTCTCCCTTTTACCCTCACACACTCTCTCACGCTCTTTATATTTTGAATACCTCCCGTTTTATTAATCGAGCTCTTGTCTTATTTATTGTTTTACTTGATTTCTGTCCAGCTAAATTAGTTTAGTAATTGTACTCACTACACGCGGTACCCGTTAGTATGCATGGCGTCGATCCAGTCATCTTCACTAAGTTACAAAAATACACACGTTAACTTTTTTCCATACTCCCTGTTCCATGATAGTGTAACTGCACTCTTTAGTAGGCCAACGATACTATTTTCGGCCTACCCAAAACTTTCCCGAGGCACCAGTTAAAATTACAACTGCGCTGTTTGATGTTTGTGTTGAGCTGCTCTGTACTGCTTGATGACTGCTATCCACTGACTCAAGGTGTTGGGCGTTGGTCCGGCTGCCTGCCAGCGTATGTGTGTTTTATAGCGCCTTCTCTGATTGGCTGGTTTAAACTGGGCCAACAACTACTGCAACTTTTTACTGCCTGATGAAATGGACGTGTTACATTTGCATTCTCTGTAATTCACAGATGGACTGAGCTGTAGGATGATTGTGTAAAACGTCTAGTCAGACTGATGCCAGACGCAAACACAGACGGGTGTTTCGCAATAACATTGTATGCATCTTTGTTAAAAGCAGAGGTTCCCCAAAGGTTGTACACTGTTTGTGTCAATATTTATTAAAATTATTTATCCCCCTAATCTGTCCCGTTACAGTACCCCCCCAGTGAGAGGTTTTATACCGAAGCATAGAAACTCTCATTGCTAACCCTAAGAGGATCAGCAAGGATATGGCGCCACGACCCTCCTTAATTCCTTACTAACATCATGGGTATAACTTACCCCCTAGTCTGGTGACTGTGGCTGCACCTATCCAACTTTACTGGACTTCCCTCTCGAGATCCCAACACCGTAAAGCCAGGCAGACACTAGACGTCTCTGTCCTGACGCCCTGGCCTGAACAGGTACGCCCCACAGTATCACCCGACTCTGAAACATTCAATCAAAATATCAATAAAGGGTGTATCACTGTACCATATTCTCCACCGATTTGTTTCCTCTTGACCGTACTGGTTTATATTTTGCAAAATACTGGTTTTTATCTCGATGTATTCTATTTAAAATATGCACTACACATACTTATATTCAATTAAACATTTTATGTTTCACATATGATAAACACAATACAACATAATATAAACATCTCAATTTGCATAAAATTACCAACCTTACAGTTTAATTTCAATTTCAAATTTAAAGCTTCCAATTGTTATACCATCATGTCATCTCTACATTTCCATTCAACATTTGAATCATCTACCATTGATTATTCAATTCAAATCTCAACCAAAAATTTAAATTCATTATTAAAAATTCAACTTTTACAACATTACAAATTAACTAAATCATCACAAATTAGTTTAATTCCATCTTTTCAAATAATAAATTAATTACCTCAAATTAATTTAATTACATTATTTACACCAATTTAAATTACTTCAATTACATTATAAAATCTCAATAATGTCAATTATTTCCTCAAAATAAACTATGGTTGTTGTTATCAACTCACTCAAACTATAAACATTGCTTACACAAACTGCCATGTACGCACACATCACTATAATTATGTTGATTGTAATATCTTTACCATTTATTATACAATTCCATTCAAAACAAATTTCTCAAATTGACTATCTAAAGTTTCACATCTTTTAAATTAATTAACCCATCTCAAATTAATTTAATTCCATTATTTTTCAAAACACTAAGTTATTATATATATTATAACGATTCATATTAGCGTCCTAAATGAGCGTTATATGAAAGTTATATACTGTACGAGTGTAGCGCCGTAAGCAAGAGGGAGAGCGTATAATCGCAGCCATCTCACTCTAACCACGTCACCGCGACATCAGAAACCAGTACAAACATGTAATTTTACTCAAAGCAAATTATCAGTTCAACCTGCGATAACTTCAAAATATATAAATATACGGCAATTCTGAAAACAGCATTGTATTCAGCAAGAAAAGCTTTATAAGTAGCCGCAATCTCAGTTAATATAATTAACAATTGATGAAGTTATACGGATGACGCACGCCAAAAAAATAACGAGAGAATTATGCTACGTAGGAATTAGGTGTTTTCACACACACACACACACACACACACACACACACACACACACACACACACACACACACACACACACACACACACACACACACACACACACACACACACACACACACACACACACACACACACACACACACACACACACACACACACACACACACACACACACACACACACACACACACACACACACACACACACACACACACACACACACACACACACACACACACACACACACACACACAGATAAAGACCTAAGCAACAATATTCTGTGGTCAGATCTTTGAAAACACGTTTGCAAATACCTGTAATCAATCGATTTGCAAACACAGGAAGTACGATTTTAGCTAGAAATTCTCTGCCGTTTCAAACCTGTCAAGGGGTGTTTGGTCGACCTGTTCGAGATTGTCGAAACTGGAAAAACGCATGATTTATTTGAACAACCAGTCAGCATCCAGTATTTAAAACTGACGCCAACTCAAAGCGAGGGGTAGCATCACTCTTTGATCGGATCTTCAATGCGCTAGATGTGTATAAATTACGTACATAAATTTTCAATCACGCAAAAGTGTAATTTAAGCATCAAATTCGAGAAGTAGTCCGCAGTGTAGATGAACTAATACCATTCAACAACTCTCGCTGCGTAAAACAACGGTAATTAATTAATTAATTAATCATCAGCCGTGAAGGACCTGTGCGACAGAAGGCTACAGCATCTGTAATTGCCAGGGCATCTTCAACAGCATTGATCAATATCAATTCTTCTGTGCAAAACCATCAAAAGGAGGACCTCTACGGATTCCTATCTTCGGTCAACGCATCAAACAGTAAGAAATAGATTCATTGATCAATGAAATAAGCACTAAATAAATAATAAAAGCAATAAACAATTTTAAAAAGACACTAAGCATTTCACACTTTGTATTTTAATTATAAGATTAGCTCTAATATAGTACAGGAGTGTTGAATGGAAAGTGGTGTGTAGTATTGGACGTCCAAATTATTACAGACCTATTCTTTAGCACTGGTTTGGGAGATAGCAATCTCTTAATTAAACCAGATAAGAGCCATAGGTCGTTTAAACGTCTTAATCGTTACTTTTCACACTCACTCAGTAATTATAAGTGTTAGGGTAGAAATAAGTCCTACCATTAGCCTAATCAAGTTTAAAAATAATTAATTAAAACGTTAATTAAAAATAATCAAGCAAATATTAAAGTGTTATTTGTAACGATTCCCCTTGAAAACCACAATCACTGAACGAATCCTGAGAAAGAGTGTCTCCATGCGCTGAGCTAAGGTGAAACCGTGTCATTTGTATCTGGGATTTGTTCTGGTGCCCAGGTAAAGTAATATCATGGGTAAGTAACATTTTATCTAACATTACTAATATTAGATAATTGTGTTAGATGTAATAAGGCGTTGTAATATATATATATATATATATATATATATATATATATATATATATATATATTGTAACGTGTCGTTTCACTAAACATAAAACATAACATACTCATTAACATGTAAATAATAATTAATTAATAGAATTATAAGGTACAAATGTTAAACTTAGAAAATAAGTAAAAAGACATTTGTTAGTTCATAAGCATTAGATTAAAACTATGAGGAGGTCTGCGTGCCTCAGACAGTTGTTTTGTATCATTGAACTACAAACAGTGAATGTTATAGATTTTACAAATATAATAAATCAAACTATAATTATGTAAGTTAGGTTGTGTGATAGTGCTAGAAAGTGAAAATAACAGTGATAGACTTTAAAAAGGAAAAAATCAGATATAAGGAATGTGATTAAACATTATTATAATATGAGCATTGAATGAAACATAATCTATATGAAACAGTTATGTAGCCCATATAGTGAGATCAAACCAAGTGTAAATAATTTAAAAGATAGAAACTCTTACGTTAAAAAACTTATAATAATATAGTTACGAAGGAAAAATAAAGTAAAGGTCAACAGAATATTACTAATTAGAAATGGTAAACCGAACCTGTGACCCATAAAAAATATAGCCATGGCCTTTAACTAATGAAATTAATGTTTTGAGTGAAGATGATTATTGTTAAAAAAATTGTGAATTGCAAGAGAACGTTTAAGGTGTGACTCCTGAATTGGATACAAATTGAAGACCAATAAAAGATGAGAGGACCAGGAAAAAATGCAAAACCTAGAAGAATGCTGTTTTAATCAAGATACCAAAAAACCAGATGTCCAGGAATAAAGAATCAACCAATAAATCCGTTAAGAAAACTGCTAGATTGGTGAGATCACTCCATGACTAAATCAAATATTCGACCAAACATTATGACAGTAAAGATTGAATTACAACAAAAACAATAACTAAAAATCAATATAAAAACATTATAATTGTGAATTATTTTTGTACACTAGTATACAATAGTCATTAATAATAAGAGTTTTTGTTATAGTTAATAGTAGTTTAAAAGGACCCACAAACATTCAACAGACATTAACAACACTGTAATACCGAGTCTCATGCATCAAAGTTGTATTGTTTGTTCTATATGTAAATTGTATGTTGACCCTGAGGTTCAGATGAATAATCCTCTATTTAAAAAATAAAACAGGTTATACTTTATTAGTAAGAGATACTAATTTGTTTTGATATTACTTATTGACGCTCAGAAGTGGGGCCTTCCACATTCACTGGATACAAAAGGAGGATTATATATAGTAACTGAACGTTACAAATTGACGCTCAGAAGTGGGGCCTTCCACATTCACTGGATACATAAGGAGGATTATATATATTAAACTGAACGTTACATATTGGCGCCCAACGTGGGGCCTTCCACATTCACTGGATACATAAGGAGGATTATATATGTTTGTAACTGAACGTTACATATTGGCGCCCAACCGGTAGAGCTGAAATTAGGCAAAACCAACTAACCGAAACACAATTAGTAAAATAACGATTGACCTAATTTTAGCTGGCAACTGCTAGAAGACGAAAAAATGCGACGACGAGAAGCTTCTCAGAAGAGAGGACAAAAGCCAGAGACAGAAGAAGATAGGCGGGAACAAGAAACAGAAACAGTACCGGACACCGAAATGGAACAGCAGGCGGGTGATAAAGAAGAAGCCAGAGGAGGACCGGATTGGGATAAATTCATGGAAATGATGAGCAGTATAAATGAAAAATTAGATAGGAATAAAGATGAAACTAATGAGAGTTTAAGACAAATGAATGAAGAAAATAATGAGAACTTTAGAAAACAAAACGAAAAGTTTGAACGAAATGAAGAAAGTTTAAGACAGATGAATGAAAAGCTGGACAGCATTAAAGAGGGTACTAAGGAAGATTTTAGGCAAATTAATAAGAAAATTGAGAACGCTAACAAGGAGTTAAGGGAAACTCTCAATGGAAAAATAGAACACATTGATAAAATACTTAACCAAAAAAGTGACCAGCGCAATGAAGCTGTAACACAGCCAACTGCAGAGACAATTGAATGCATTGATGGGACTTTAAAAAGGGCCAATGAACATTTAGAAAATAAAATTGATGTTTTAAGAGAGCAAAATGACAGTAGTGTAAGCCAGAAAATAGAAGGTAGTAAAGAAATAGAAAATAAAGAAGAGACAATTGAATTATTACCTGAAAATAAACATAACAGGAACAAGGAGAATACTAAGCCACTCGAAAAGAAGATAAAGAAAATAAGAAGAATACATCCAAAGAAACCAATAAATACAAGAGAAAATTTGGAGATGATAAACAGTGGACTAGTAAATGTACTTAATCTCCCTATTACTGACCATAGAGAGATAATGAATTTTAAAAATGGTAGGAGAAGCTTAACAGAAATTATAGAAAGGACTCACAATAAAACAGTGAGTAAGGACTTCAGAAAATTGATATTCAAGGTAAATATACTTGAAATAAAAATACATGATAAGATATCAGTGATACCACCAATAGTTGATATACCATCGACATATTTGTTTAGGAAAACAGATGATAGAGTGATTAATATAGGACTGGATACTAGTGAAAAGGTGGTATTAGAAGAATTGGTGTATGAGGTAGCAGAGATCTATACCACAAGGAAGGAAATAGTTCTGCACACCAGAAGAACCCGGATCGTGGCAGATACCGAAAACGGATAAACCAAGTAGGAACAATATTGTAAAAAGGGACTGATTTTCTGACTACCGACAAGGCAAACCAGTTAAGGAAGGAAGAAGAAAATAATGATAATTAAAACAAAAATAAAATAAATAATCATTCTAGACTTAAAGAAAATAATGATAATTAAAACAAAAATAAAATAAATAATCACTCTAGACTTAAGAAAAAATAATGATAATTAAGAAAACATAACCAAAACTGAAGAAAAAGCGGGTAAGGAACAAAAGGGGAATATAAACAGAAAAATAAGAAGGAAAAAAGTATTAAACTAACAATTAATTAAGACAAAATATTATTTAGAAAAATATAACAAGGGATTCATTAGAAAGAAAACGGTAAAGCGAAAACAAACTGAGACATAGAGTACATCAAAGTAAACACTACAAGGGGTGCTGACAACAGTCTTGATTAAAACATGAGCGAACACTTCAGGAATGAAACGAAACGCAGGAGAATAAAACGGAGAGAATACGCACGCTGTCCATAAACCAGATACAATTATAGGAGCCACAGGTAAATAATCTAAAACCCAAAAGCAGCACATAAACCTGAATGTTACGAGAGAAGGAATAGGAATTCCTATGGTGTTATTAGTAACCCAAGGGTTACTCTTTAAGGTATAAACAGAGTGTTGTATGCTACGGCGCCACTCTGCAATTATGAATGATCCGCTGAGATAATAGGAAGCACAAGTGCCCATCAGGACGGGAATTCATACTAAGTTAGGGAAAATGTTAGGGTACCCATAGGAAACAAATAAACCGTAACAGACCAGAATCATGGCAGGAAAGACTGCAGGAAATCAGGGCATTCCAAGGAAAAGGATATACAGAGATCATGAGTGTGGCACAAAAGAAGAGGTTAGTGAACTATTACAATAATTACTGCATCGTATTCTCCAGCTCACCGAATAAAGAGAAGAATTTAAATAATATCCGGTTAAACAGTTGTTCAAGAAAGCTGTAAGAAAGTAAATCCAGCTCATGATAAAAGAAGATATTATAGGAAAGAGTAGTTTGTCAATTACCAACCCCATTGTAGCAATACCCCAAGGAATATATAACCAAACCGAGATAAAGAGGTTTTATGAAAAGTGAAGACAGTTTTTGTAGATTTTTGCCATTTATTTCAGTAACTCCTAAAACCACCATTACTGAAATAACTTGTCTTAAACGGGGGGCTTTATGTAACGTGTCGTTTCACTAAACATAAAACATAACATACTCATTAACATGTAAATAATAATTAATTAATAGAATTATAAGGTACAAATGTTAAACTTAGAAAATAAGTAAAAAGACATTTGTTAGTTCATAAGCATTAGATTAAAACTATGAGGAGGTCTGCGTGCCTCAGACAGTTGTTTTGTATCATTGAACTACAAACAGTGAATGTTATAGATTTTACAAATATAATAAATCAAACTATAATTATGTAAGTTAGGTTGTGTGATAGTGCTAGAAAGTGAAAATAACAGTGATAGACTTTAAAAAGGAAAAAATCAGATATAAGGAATGTGATTAAACATTATTATAATATGAGCATTGAATGAAACATATAATCTATATGAAACAGTTATGTAGCCCATATAGTGAGATCAAACCAAGTGTAAATAATTTAAAAGATAGAAACTCTTACGTTAAAAAACTTATAATAATATAGTTACGAAGGAAAAATAAAGTAAAGGTCAACAGAATATTACTAATTAGAAATGGTAAACCGAACCTGTGACCCATAAAAAATATAGCCATGGCCTTTAACTAATGAAATTAATGTTTTGAGTGAAGATGATTATTGTTAAAAAAATTGTGAATTGCAAGAGAACGTTTAAGGTGTGACTCCTGAATTGGATACAAATTGAAGACCAATAAAAGATGAGAGGACCAGGAAAAAATGCAAAACCTAGAAGAATGCTGTTTTAATCAAGAGACCAAAAAACCAGATGTCCAGGAATAAAGAATCAACCAATAAATCCGTTAAGAAAACTGCTAGATTGGTGAGATCACTCCATGACTAAATCAAATATTCGACCAAACATTATGACAGTAAAGATTGAATTACAACAAAAACAATAACTAAAAATCAATATAAAAACATTATAATTGTGAATTATTTTTGTACACTAGTATACAATAGTCATTAATAATAAGAGTTTTTGTTATAGTTAATAGTAGTTTAAAAGGACCCACAAACATTCAACAGACATTAACAACACTGTAATACCGAGTCTCATGCATCAAAGTTGTATTGTTTGTTCTATATGTAAATTGTATGTTGACCCTGAGGTTCAGATGAATAATCCTCTATTTAAAAAATAAAACAGGTTATACTTTATTAGTAAGAGATACTAATTTGTTTTGATATTACTTATTGACGCTCAGAAGTGGGGCCTTCCACATTCACTGGATACAAAAGGAGGATTATATATAGTAACTGAACGTTACAAATTGACGCTCAGAAGTGGGGCCTTCCACATTCACTGGATACATAAGGAGGATTATATATATTAAACTGAACGTTACAATATATATATATATATATATAAACTTTCACTATGAACTTACTTTATGGTTTTATTTCCCCAAGTGTTTCAACGTGGTATACGTCTTCTTCAGTGGGAGTAAATACTGAAGTATATGGAGTATACTTGGAGTATTTACTCCCACTGAAGAAGACGTATACCACGTTGAAACGTTTGGGGAAATAAAACCATAAAGTAAGTTCATAGTGAAAGTTTATATATATATATATATAATATTTATAAAAGTGAACGAAGAGGATGTACCAACAAGATAATTACTGTAAGTTACTTTAATTACACTATTCAAAACAGTTTCAATTCATTTGATTTCATCTTACATTTATTTACTTTCCTAATAAGATTCATTTATCATTTTTTATAGCCTTCAAATCAAAACTTTCAAATTGACTACCAAGATTTCTATCTTTTAAAGATTTTACATTAATTTAAATTTTGTTATAAAGGTTCATGATTACATACTGTTAATTATTCACTTCAAACAAATATTATTACTAACCTGACCTCAAACAAATCTGTAAATTGACTACGTAAAATACAATGTCCACATAACATATTACCTCTAATATGTCTTATGCACCTTACTGCATAATTACCTCTAACACATGTAAACCACATACAAATTATATACAATCAGTTTCACATTATATGTAATTATTTACCAAAAATCATTTCATTATTCAGTCCAGTATTTAAAACCATCAACTCTCATCATTAACAATAAATGTCTAACCACCATCATCAAAAATTAATCTTATTTTAATATAACAATTTTCATTTATATTTCCATACATTATATTATTACTATTAATATAATAACCCTTTAAATCCATTTCATCCATTAATTCATAATAATTCCCAGGATTATCCTCCATTATTATTTTATCATATGCCATGTCTACATCGGGTATGGTTGAGTCTCCTGCGGTATCATTTGTCACAATTAAATAGTTGATACTTCCATCAGTGGAGAATATAGAATATATTTTTGGGGGGGGGGGGCCAAGATTAATGTAAGGTTAGGTTAAGTAATTTTAAGTAGACACCCCATGATACTTTATATCAGTTTTGCTGCTCATATTCAGAGGGTAATTTGCGCTGAATGCCCCTTTTACTTTACCGAGATCACGCTTCTTTATTGTTGACATTAAATCATAAAAAATATACCTATTTTTAAACAAACCAAATGATGAAAAGATCTGTTACTATATTTCAAACATTGGTCAAGGTTTTAACAATGTCTCATCTGTAAACACTTATCCGAACTAAAAGAGTGAAATACGCGACTGTGATTATCGTGTTTGGAGGGGTTCTAGCTATAAATATTGTTTTGTTCTGTCATGTATGTACAAATTGCCAAGACCCCTATTTTTTTCATTTTGTGTATACACGCATATGTGTGTTTTATCAACTATCATTCAAAAGACTGTTTTGAGTATTGTTTTGGAAAGACCTTAAAAGAAGGTTTAATAAAGTGACTGTTTGACAATGCAACAAAATTTGTTTTATTAATCGTTTATCCAACTGACAATAAAAAGAATACATAAAAAGGAACTCCACTTTTTATATAGACCAATGGTTACGAAACAAAGTCCAGGTTTCTTGGTACACTTGCAAACTTATCAAGAACTTCATCGTCACTAACTATAATGTCTCTGTGATTAATAAGAAATGCAAATTGACTAATAGCACTACTTAGAGTGTGAGCCTTAGAAGCTGAGTCACTTAATTCCTCTTCTTCTGTTTTGCAAAGGGAGAGAAAGATAGGTTCCAAAATGTCTGTAAATAAAATTACTGAGTCGTGCCTTTCTACCCATCGGGTTTCGCACAGTGAAATAAGTTTCTTTTTCTTTTGTTCTGGACAACATTCAGAAATCATTGATTTCAATATTTCTGTTCTTTTGGCTGACATATGAAAGAATCCACAGACTTCTTTTATGACACCCATACAGTTTCTTATAGAAGGTATTCTGCTCGCATCTGACAACACACAAATTTAGAGTGTGTGAAGAACAATGTGTATACAGGGCCAACGGTAGCTTTTCTGTGATGGAAGCTTGTACTCCTCTGAATTGCCCACTCATCGTGGCAGCGCCATCGTACCCTTGGCCTCTCATTTTGTTTAGATCAAGCCCTAATGTTGACAAGGTCTCCAATATTGTGTTAGCCAAACCTGCTCCAGTGACGTCATAAACGGGGACGAATGTCAGAAAATCTTCTCTGATTTTGAAAGTTTGGTACTCTACGTAACGTACACAGAGAGAAAACTGTTCGATTTGGCTGATGTCAGTGGTTTCATCTGCTAAAACGGAATAAAAAACAGGCTTTCTGACATTTTCTACAATTTTTGATTGTATTAAGTGACCGAATATGTTAATAAGTTCGTTTTGAATGAAAGAACTTGTGTACATCGTCTTCCCACCACTGGTCGTTAATTGGTCTTTAAGAATATTATCTCCACTGTTGGCTCGGTATCTCAACAACGATCGAAAATTCCCTTCATTTTGGTCCGGTTCTTCAGGGCTTATTCGTCCAGAGTCACGATGACCCCTTAGAGCTATTTGCTGCCTCCCGCAAAATCGTATTGTTTGTATTATAGGGAGTAGCCGTTTTCTATTATTCTCAATATCCAGTCTTCTTTGGGCATTTACTGATTGATAACACTTTCAGCCTTTTTCTTAACTATAGCTTTTGTGTTTTCAGCGATCAAAACATATTTCTTATGATAGGATAAGATTTCATGTTTGCTAAACATTTCCCTGGCTTTTTTTAAATTGGTAAAAGCCTGAGTAACCAACGCCCCTGCTACTTGGTGATCTCCTTTCCCTACATTTTCGGTATGGGAAAATAACACGCAGTACTTGCAAAAAGATCCAGATTTTTCCTCTGAATAAGCTAACCACGTAAATTCTTCTAGCCACTTCATTTGAAAAGATCTAGTATGGTTTGAACTAGTAATGGCGGGAAATTTGTATCCAGGCTGAGGTTCCAAACATTTTCTAATAAAAAAATTTTTTTTTCGTTTGTGAAAGACTGAACGGAATTGTTTTGACAATAGTTTCCAATATCATAGATATTTTTCCTTACTTGATTAGGCCTACTATCCTCCATAACCGGAACTACATTAATTGAGCTCGAAGTAGCGACATCACAAGAAGCAATTCTACCAATGCAGCCGACTTCAGCATTGTCACCGTCAGGCCTATTTGCACTTTGTCCTTTCGTAACACTACCGACTTCAGGACTGTCACCAACAGGCTTATTGACACTTGGTTTTTTGGCGAAAAAGTTTTGAATAGAAGCTTCCCTCTTCATTACAATTGTGGTTCACTTACGGCCAACTTCAATATACTGATAAAGTACGTAAACATTAACACTTAAAACACCACCATACTTCAGTACAACAGATGTCGAACAAACGTAAACAACAAACAATGACTGCCACTGAACTGTTCAGTTGTCCGCACCCGCAGATGGCCGGGCGGGAGCCCGAGTCGGACTGAATCAACCCGAACTGGCACAAACTTCACACCACTACCACCCCACTCCCCTCACCAATATGGGGAATTATCACTGTCTGCCGCGGCGATGCCTTCGCGCATGATTCATTAAAATAATTCAGATTACGTTACTTATTTTTTCTTTATATTCATTATTTCGGGGAGGGCCCGGGCCCCCCCGGGCCCCCCCTTATATACGCCCCTGACTTCCATCATCATAGCCATCAGCTGTTACTAGTACGCTAACTCTCTCAACAGGTAAGTGTTTGTCATCATCAACAACAATATAATCATCATTTACTACTACACTGTTTATTTCATAAGGTAAGTACTTAATATTACTAATTCTCTCAATAACTATTCTCTCTATCAACTCTCCATAACCTCTTTTTAACTTAAACATTTCTACCACTTTCTCTCTCTCAAAATCGCTTACACAACCACATCTTACTTTCTCACTCCACGCAGAGGGCAATACAACATTAAACTCCATCTGGCCCTACCAGATACACTAAAAACCAAGGGACATTTTGAAGACCTTTTGTCTTCCACTGAGGAACTCTCGTCCTCCAAAAACACTTGTGAAGTCTCTACTTCACCAACATCACGGGAAAAATTTGCCCTCTGTTCACACTCTACATTTAAACTCTCTCTTCATTCTTTCTCCAACTCATCAACACTCACTAACACTCCATTACTAACCCCAACTAACCTTCCACTCTCATCATTATTTCTACTATCACTCATCGTATCACTCTTAGATACTCCAATTTCAACTATATCACCAATATTCTCACCCCTATTTACCTTGTCAACTACTATTTTATTTGCACTTAAACTATCATCATTATTATTCGTAATTCTCTCCCCTTTATAATTATCACTTGTCTTGTCATCTATCACTTCATTATTTATATTCTCGTTCCACTTACCTGTATCTATTTTCCACACTGTCATTTTCTCAATAATTCGTTTTAACTTGTTAAAATTACTTTAACTTCTAGCGCTTAATTCATTAAACTTATCGTCGCTATTATCTAAACGATTATTTATTTCAGTAAATTTACATCTTCTCTTTAATGAATTACTCAATTCCCCCTTTAACTCATTAAAATTATTCTCACATTTAACATTTACTGTATTGATATCATTCTTTAACTCATTAAACTTACTCTCTAACTTTTTACTTTGTTCATTAAACTTAATATCAAAACGATTACTCATCTCATTAGACATTAGTTTAATCTCCCCCATTATCTCACGATACCAATTTCTTGTTTCATCATCAGTTTTCTTTTCTTCAACTAAAACGGGAGTAGATTGTGCCTCAGCCATGTTAAACAAATTTTTTTATTTTATTATAATACCCTTTATATAACACCCACTATAACCCTTCTATTATACAATAATTATACAATCCAAATCAAAATACTCCACACATTATATCGTTATCAATGCGTAAAAGTAAATACAATAATTTTGTACGCTACGCTACCAAAACATAACCATAAAATATACGTTTAACATATACAATAATTTCACAAATATGCTGTTACCCAAATCCCATTTTCTGTGCTTCAAAACAGGTCTAATTCATATAATAATTATACGAATATCCTGGCAGCGGCACCACTTGTAAAGAAATTAACTTTTTACAACTATAAAATAATAAAAATCACTGCTGCCAGAATATTACTTACCTTCATAATACGTTAAACTTACCTTCTAAAACACCAAAAAACTTCAGGGCCGCCACCAATATCTTTAAAAGGATAGATATGGAAACCTTTACACTCTTGCCCTTATAAAAACTTAAATAACCTCGCTATCTGACCACCCTTACTTCAGAAAATTCCCCGGAACGTAAGACGAGTTTTTCAGCACAGAATAGGAAATGGTTCACGGCGAAATAATTACTCTAACACATTTTTTATATCAAATTAAATCTTATTTTATTAAAACGCAATATTCCGTTCTTTCTCCTTTACTCTTTCTTTATATCAGTTACCTTAACAATTAGAAACATGAATTTATTTAAACAATACTCTTTTATATGACTACTTTTTATCTACAAGCTAGTACTTTTTCTAATGATTTCTCCCTTTTACCCTCACACACTCTCTCACGCTCTTTATATTTTGAATACCCCCTGTTTTATTAATCGAGCTCTTGTCTTATTTATTGTTTTACTTGATTTCTGTCCAGCTAAATTAGTTTAGTAATTATACTCACTACACGCGGTACCCGTTAGTACGCATGGCATCGATCCAGTCTTCTTCACTAAGTTACAAAAATACACATCTTAACTTTTTTTCCACACTCCCTGTTCCATGATAGTGTAACTGCACTCTTTGGTAGGCTGACGATACTATTTTCGGCCTACCCAAAACTTTCCCGAGGCACCAGTTAAAATTACAACTGCGCTGTCTGATGATTTGTGTTGAGCTGCTCTGTACTGCTTGATGACTGCTATCCACTGACTCAAGGTGTTGGGCATTGGTCCGGCTGCCCGCCAGCGTATGTGTGTTTTATTGCGCCTTCTCTGATTGGCTGGTTTAAACTGGGCCAACAACTACTGCAACTTTTTATCGCCTGATGAAATGGACGTGTTACATTTGCATTCTCTGTAACTCACAGATGACTGAGCTGTAGGATGATTGTGTAAAACGTCTAGTCAGACTGACGCCAGACGCAAACACAGATGTGTGTTTTGCAATAACATTGTATGCATCTTTGTTAAAGCAGAGGTTCCCCAAAGGTTGTACATTGTTTGAGTTAACATTTATTAAAATTATTTAACCCCCTAATCTGTCCCGTTACAATCTAATCCCAAATAAAGAATTTAATCATCAATTACAGTACTTTCATTGCCAAATAAGTAAGTAAAAAAGATCATTGCATATGTGTAAACAGTTAAATATCTAATACACCCTCGGTCAAAAGGATGGCAGTCGGCATCAATAGTTATTAATTTATGTGAGTAGTTACGTTGTTGTCATGTTACTGTACATCATGAAACAACGACTATACCGACAGCAAAATGACGATGACGACACGATAGACCGATTCACTTGAAGCTGTGATTCATAAATACTAATTTTTACTACACAGTGTCAATGTGTACTCAGTACTGTAATCTTATCTCACTAAAGGTATAATGTGATTGATGCACAGATGTAGTGTTGGAAAGTGCTGTGTAATTAAATACGTTATTACATCAGAGGCTTCTGATTGTCATGCTTTTGCTGAAGCCAGTATTACAGACACATCTAGTGAATACACAGTATTGTTTTTTTGAGGGGGTAAAACAAATTGGTATTCATAACACAAATAGTTATGCCCTTATTTTCCAAAAGAACAATATTGAAAACTACTCAAACAGTTTTTAAAAATTTCTTCTTGAGTGTTCTTTTTTTGAAGGAATTAAATACAAAATGCTAGCAATTGTTTTAACTTGATTATAAATAGAATGTACTGAATGACAAGGAACCTACAAATTGTATAAAACATTTTGATTATTTACTTACCATCTAGTAATACCAGGTCTAAAAAGCTTCATTATTTGTAATAAGAATTATGTTCCTTCTTTAATAGTGGCACATCAAGAACTGGACTGGATTACTACCTGATTTGACCTGAATTGTAAATTTTAAGATATGAGTTTTCATTATTTAATGTGTATCAGAAAAGAACACATGACAGTAAATTCTTGTGAATCAACGGCAATTTTTGATCTTAATTTAAATTAGAACTTTGTAGTTCATACTTAATACAAATACAAATACATTACAAAAAGCAATAAAATTTAAGTATCTTATTTTAACAGCTGAATAAAGTAAATACATTTCATTTAACGTTATGATATTCTGTACAATATGTTTCCCACAATTAGTAAAGTCTAAAAAAGGTTTTATCTATAAAATATCCACGATTGGAGTCTTCAGCATCAGATTGTCAAAATGTCATGAAATTAAATGTGTGTATGCGGGCGGGTGCGTGTGTGCGTATTCGCACGTTTATGCCAGGTCATAAACTTAATAGCAATAATACAATACTGGCTACGTAATATTTGCTAAGCTTAAAGCATTTTAAACTATTAAACACTAAATTAAGAGAACATTACTTTTGTTCTTATAAAACTTACATGAACACTGAAATATTTCTGGAGTATTTGTGTAAATATGTAATAAAGTAGGAGTAGTAATGTAAATACTTGTTACACTGTTATGTATAATTTACTGATCAAAATTAGATTTATCAGAAAACGTAAATAAATTATCTATAATGCACATTATTATTTTAATATATCACTCGTTTTTACGAGGATATAAAGCATTGCCTTTTTTGTTCATCAACTTGTCTGGTGTTTATAATCACATAACAGTTGTGACTACTTATGCAAGACCACACACTGAACGAATACGAGTTTGTTTATTCGAACAGGACTGCGTGTTATGTCTTCAACTGCCTTGTGTGCGTATTATACACAAGGAAGTTGATGTCTGTTATTACATAGTTTTCCTTGATAGTACACATCTGACAACAATTGCTGCATACCTTCTTGAAACAATTTTGTTAGTCATCAGTACGAAAACTGTACACATGACAAAATTGTAGTAAGCAATTCGAACTAACCAATTACCCGGCCGTGAATTTATCACAGGACTTATCTGGATGTTATCGAGGAATAGTTATTTCGGGACAAAAATCTCGTAACAAATAGAATTTTTGTAAGAATGTATATAACTATTTCTTCAGGTTACAAATAAAACTATTCCATGAGAGATTACTGTCTATTATGAAGCCAAGGTATTTCATTTGTTTAGTTTGTTCAGTCACCAAGCAGCTATACATGTTTGACATGATGATTCATAAAAAACAATATGAAAATTCAACCTTGTCTCAAAAAGAAAATCATATATTTTTTCACTTAAAACCATACTGTATTTTACTAAATCAATACTTCATTTTATCTAATTCGACAATTATTTGACTGGGAAATAAAAAAATACATACAATAGTTATTTATTTTTAATTTACTGTTTTAATAAACATCGTGCCATGGCTGACACTTTTTGCTACAGTCTATTTCTTGATCTATATAATATATTTAATATATATTAAAAAAACAAAAACCAACGGGAAGCCATAACAACAACCAACCAGCACCAAGGTACTCCACAAGATTCAAAATTAGGAAGGCTGATGATGGGAACACTAAGGGTCCTGAAACATGTTCCACATAAGGGAAAAATAACATCTTAAGGTAAAGTAAATATAAATTTTAAATATTATATATATATACTGTATATATATTTAATATATAAAAATAAGTTTTGTACAGTTCCATTTTGTATTTCAAATTTTAAAAAAAGTAAAGTACCGGATTGTGTATACGGAGAGGATCGAGCAGGAGGGAGAATTACAGTCCATTGCCATCTGTCTGTTGGCAGGTTCGAATGTGCTTCGCTGTTGGCCGTTCAGTTCCCTTGAAGCTTCCAGCGTATTCACATAGAGTCGGCTTGTGTCTACAATATTTGCGATGAGTACTGTTATGTGAGCAAAACGCGACAGTGTTTCTCGTAATGAATTTGAGCATAGGAATTTCTGTACACACGTGTTGAGTGTTATCGCAGGGCAGGTACATCGTACGCCCATGTGTTTTTCATAAATCTTTTATTGGAAGAATCTACCACATTTGAGCACTGTCTGAATGGAGTGAATATTTAATGTTTTTACTGTCATTCCTTGCATTTTGTTAATGAAAATGGTAATTTCATTTCCTATTGCCATAACGGCCTAATTCTCTTCCAGAACTCAGGTAAGAACGCAACTGAAAGAATTACTTCTTAACAGTGTTAATTTTGTCCAAACCATCCGGAAATATAATAGTGTGATGGCATTCTCTTCCTTTTTGGTCACGAAAATCATATACCTGGTACAGGTTTCTACTCCTTAAAAATTTAGGGACAGATTCACAGGTAGCTATATTTCTGATTATTTACCACTTGTGTGTGACAAACCTTATTCTTTGGCAGAATCTGACATACGTATTGTTCATATTAAAATCGAAGAGTTTCGATGTTCGTTACAATCCTGGCAGCTTTCTGGCTAATAATCCTTATGCACTACACGGCCGAGGTTATCGAACCTGAAGGAGCAGACTACGTAACATGACTCTTGGGTACCAGGATCTGATGGCGATCGTACAGGAGGCAAATCTGGAAAACTGAACAGGTTTTTAACCGTGACCTGCAATCCGAAATGGACAGATATAACTTCTTAACTTGGTGAAAATAAAAAAATCTGCTGATCCTCGTGATAGGTTTCTGGCGTGTTTGTTGCAAACTCAACTAGTGATAAAAACGATTTACTAAAAAATCACTCAGTGTGAGCAGTTGTTGTCTACACAGTTTTATTATTGGATCCCAGAAACGTGGATTACCACACTACCTCATGCTTCTCCCAAGTTTTGAGTGGCACTGGGCATTGAAGTATGTCTGTGAGGAGAAATACCTGACCCAGTATTTCCAAGGATTCATAAAATTGTTATCTCGACTATGATACATGGATCTTGTGGAGCTCGTAATCCTAATGTTCCTTGCGTGATTGATGGAATATGTACACATAATAACTGAGCGACTTTTTACATGAAATTATTGAAAATAACAATGGTTATCCAAAGTACCAGAGACGAGATGATGGAATTGTTGAACTAAAAGGAATATATAATTTTGATAATCGTGATTCGTTCTCTACAATTGCTTCCTAATTCTAAAGTACAATGCTCACATCAGTATTGAAAACCTATTCCAATACATGTATAAATAATGTGACTCAGCATCTATGCAATTCGTAAGAAGTGTCGGTGACAATCATTAACTAGAATATGTTGTAACTATAACACGCAAATATGCCGTACCTTAGCTCTCATAAGATATTTGGTGCCTTCATTCGAAATAAATGCATGATCAGTCACATACAATCATTCGCTTAGCTGTGCTTGAAGATGGATATTATAATGTGTATTTGGGCAGGGTATGAGAATGCAATCCAAGGACCTGCAACAAAATGCACAACATTGATGAAATCATGGTTTGATTTTAATCAATGCGATACCTGTGCCTGTCAATTCCTGTATAGTGGCATTTCAGGACATTACGGATTCACTGATAATTAATGGATTCCAGGAAAGAGAGATGGTTGCAAACTGACAGGGAGGGTGTATGCTGTCGCACCAAATGATCATATCAGATTTTGCGTACGTACGTTACTACTTCGTATTAAAGGCGGAACATCATTCGCAGGTCCACGCAGCTACAGCAGTACATATGTAACTTATAAGCCATACTTTGCATTTGGGTTCCTTGAAATTGACAGAGATTGGCACAAATGTTGGGAGGAAATGCAGGGCACATACTGTACATGTGTCAACTTCGAGAATTGTTCTCATTAATGTGCTACTTCTACAAACCAACATCACCGTTTCAAGTGTGAACGATTATCAAAACACTAATGTAGAGGATACGCAGGCCCTTGAAGGGATGCAGCTGAAAATGCAACCTTGCAGGATATAGATGACATTCTAAGAAGTAATGGTTTGGAGTGCAGGAGCATCGGCCTGCCAATACCAAATAATCCAATGCTTATTAACCCTGTTCACAGTGTGAATGAAGAGGCCAGTCATGGTGCTAATATACATAGCAAATTAAATGAAAAACAAATTAGTTGTAAATAAAATTATGTGGCCATAGCAGGCAAGACAATTGAGAAGCTGTTCTTCTTGGAAGCCACAGCAGAATGTAGCATGACCTTTGTATTCACAAATATTCTGAATATTGTTAGGGAACAGGGTCATTTAGCATTAGCAACAAAATGGACATGCAAACCTGCACAATTCTTGGCTGCAGGAACTATACTCCATTAGTTATTTGGTCTTCTTGTTCCAGTGTTACCTTCTTCAGTTTCCTCCATTAAGGCTATGTCAGGTAAAGCTACAGTTCTACACGAAGAGTCAGTTATTCTAATTGATGAGATGTCAACGATCTCTGCAGTAGCAGTAGACTGTATGGATAATTTACTTTGAAACGTAATGAAGTGTATAGTTTGGTGTATACTTCAAGACATCCATTATTAAGTCTAGTTCAGATGGATGGAAAAGTGATACTTTTAGTGGAGACTTCAGACAGGTCTTAATGTTAGTCCCAAAGTCGGGACAAACAAACAAAATTTTGACCTTTATAACCATACTCTATTTGACCTAATATATGTGTGTGCCAGTGCTAATGAACTACAATTTGTGGAGTGGAAACTTCGATTGGGGAACAGAACTTTTCGTGTGATGGAAACACAGCATGATGGAAATATTTTTAACATTCCAAGCAGATTCATATGGTAGAAAAAATCAGTTGTTAACCATATATTTGGCAAAATTAATTTGATGGAAATAATCAAATTATTTCAAATAATAAGTTTATAAATAAAATAAAATAATATGTTTAGAAACTCAAACCCGAATCATTGAGTGTCCGTTAAACAACACTGCAAGCTGATCAACCAGAGCTGTGCTGTGTTTATTTTCAGGGGATTTTGACAGAGTAGGCTTATTTCAGTGTAGACTTGATCTATGCCAAGATGGTAATACAGCATATACAAAGAACGTCATATACACAGAAATACTGTTAAAGAACGACGCAATCACCCAGGCTACTTTTATCACCGACGACTAACAGCGCAAAACTGGTGGGAATAAAATTTGTTTCAGAGTTTATTGAAATATTAAATAAAAGGAATTCTTAATAAATTAGTGTCTCATTTAACTGAAATAACTTTAAACATTCTCAATAAATTGGCGTTATTGCCCCAACAAACCACCAGTTCGTTGCAAAATTGTACGATCTTCATCTGAAAATCACATATAACTTAAAGAATCACAACTAAAGTGTAAATTTCTGGCAAGCTACTGTCGTTGTACCACTGAGTTTTTAATCATGAGAATATTTGTATGTATTAGCGTTCTAATAATAAAACAACTGGGACAAAAACACAAACTTTATTATATTATTCAAGAACTGTACAGACTTCTATATTCGGAAAACTATCTAAAAATATAGTTGTCATTGACACTCTTAACTAAATAATAATTTTAAATAATTGATCCTTTCCATTAAAATACGTTTTTCGTTTGTACTTTACAATATAAGCTTTTGTTATATTTAATACAAGATTAAATAACAAATAAAAATATGCAAAACACAATGCGCTTATTAATCAGTAATGTTCAGAATGATATTTTAAAACATTTACTCTTATTCGTTGAAAAAAAATTGAAGAAAATTGAGCGTAATGGTTATACAATGCAAAATAAGCAAAGACCCACATGACAATTAGAAACAAATTCATGTAGACTGTCAACATAGTGTCAGCAGTAAACAAGTTGCAAGTGTCCTGTTGCTATGAGTGAGTTTTGGTGCGCTTTGCCCGAAGAAAATTGGCAACGCTGTATAGACATGACATGGATACGAACGTATCGTGGCAATGTGTGTATGAAGTTCACGAATTATAATAAGCGTGGCACGGTTGCCACAACAATGGATGTTGAGTGTATCCATAATAAGTTGGTGTTTATACAAAAATTTTCAAAATCAGAGGTAAAAGATCTGTGCTGTAGCGTGTTTAACTCTGATGTTGCCACTTGTACGTGTGTATGAACTTGTGCCACTAATGGTGAGAGACGTGTGTGTGTGTGTGTGTGTGTGTGTGTGTGTGTGTGTGTGTGTGTGTGTGTGTGTGAAGTAAAACACTGTGTCTTGACTGGTCTACTTGTCTTTGTTGCGGGTTTGTTCTGTGTTCAAAAGTAACGTTAACCCTCACGCAAATAATTAATGAGTGTTGAGGAAGACAGGAATGTATATGTTTGGTGCATTGTCTGTCTGTGTAGAGATAACATGTGTGTGGGTCAGGTAGTTTTCACGTAAAAGCATGTTGACGTGTATATGCGCACATAGATCATGTGTATTGTTGTAACCTAATGAATACAATCGTTCTCACTCACATTGGGAAACAGTAAGTGTGAAATAAAACACGACATGAATCATATATATATATATATATTGATATAAAACGTTTTCTTATGGGTGTGTTACAAATATATCTTATACAGCTCTGTAAATTATTTATTTATTTATGTAAAATTTTCTTCCTCAGTATTAATCTTCAGCCCCACGTTGGGCGCCAATTTGATATAAAACAATATCAAATGTTTTTGTCCCTTATGTGTGTCCACGTTAAGCCCCACGTTGCAGGCAGCAATTTGTAATAAAACGTTTACAATTGAGTCCTTCTTAATTCAGCCCCACTTTAGATTCGTCAATTTGAAATAACCAAATTATAAATTGTGAGTGTTCCGGGGTTTAATCTAGCTCCACGTTGGTATGCGCCAATTTGATATAAAACGTGTTAAGGTGTTTTATTTACTTATATGAGACTCCCGTGTATCAACGTCAAGTAACACGTTGAAGGTGGCAATTTGTAACAATTAAAATGTTATCTTTTTTTAATCAATATGTCATTAATGAACTATTAGGTTGTTACAGATGAAACCTCCTGAAAATATATTATTAGGCAAATATAGTTATGATTATGTTCTTTTAACTTATAATCGTACTATGATATAGGTTTAACTTAGTATTCAATAGTTAGACAATATTAACTATATATATCGAGTATTGACTGAATGTATTGAGTATTCTTGTCAACCCTAGTCCCTCGATATTATATAATTCTATTCAAATTTGGTACAGAAAACACGCTAGTTCGGCAATCTCCCGTTCCACCAGCTGTTGACAGTTAGCACTGTTATTTGTAATAAGTTTGCTTCTAGGTTAACCGTTCATCAGATTTTAATCAACTTTTTATTATAAATTATTCCACCCACAACATATAGTACCTATTCTGCAATAACTTAAAACATTATCTCATACAATAAAGATCCTTTATTAATTTTATACGTTATTTCACAGTCACCGTTATCTCCAAAATAATAATATTATCAAATCGATTATACAAAAATATATCGATTGTCAATTGATCAAGTTCCTTTGACTTATACAAATTAAATATAACAATAAATATTTCTTATCCCAGGGTTCATAAGATTCTTTTAACTATTAGTAAGGCCAGGTAAAATGCAAAATTAAGGTTACTCAAGTATTACATAAGGTTATTAACTCTAAATATATTGAATTTAAAAATAAGTTGTTTTTTACCGAGTTGACGAAACTCAAACTGGCCTTGGGCGTCTGTAAACAGTTGAAGATGCTCGGCTTAAATCACGTTCATCCAGTAAAAAGTGTTCTGGCCCTTAATAAAATTGATAGTGGAGTATACAGGGAAGCTCTCAGGAACTCTTCTGACTGCCGTTCTTCTCTTATGATCTTGATAGTTGCCAGTCACGTTGGAATGAGAATAGGATTCTATCTTTTCTTGAAGGCGATGGTTAACTCAGCAAAACGAGGTCTTCGTATGTCTTCTCAATAATTCCGTTAGTTTCGGCCTTTACTTCTCTCAACTAGTCTTCTGCTTACATGGGAAATCGGTTTAATACCGAATCCAGCGGAATTATTCTGGTGAATGAAGTGAGGGGTTTTCAATTCTTTTAGAGGTATTCAGTTATAATTTGGAAGTCTAATTGGTTTTATTACTCATCAGTAGTATTATAGAATTAGGTTTCAAATAGGTTTTTTTTAATTTAGATTCATATTTTCTTCAAATTTTATCATTCATTTTTCTTAAATGTGTCTGCCCATCTCAACTCATTAGCATGTAACAATCGAAACCCATGATTCAATATCAACAACTCTTGTACATTTTGTAATGGGGCGAATTAGGAGGTTTTTTATTAATTTTGGCTCTGATCTAAGTAAAATTGTACAATTCACTTCATATATGTAAGCCACCCCAGTTTAATTTTATATTAATTCAAATTATCAGTTCAATCACTTTCCAAATTGCCAGACTTCACCTGTGAGGAGCCTCCAGTACAGCAATGCACATTGTTAGCCAAAACAATTGCACAGACGTATTGCGTAACCGCCCAGCAGCAGGCTCTTTGTGAATAACAGTCTGCAGTCTGTCACCAGTTGTAACCTTAGCCAGCAGCAGGAAGCAGCATAAAGTTTGTGCATTTAAAAACAGTGGCCTCGGGTGCAAGATAGGTCGTTATACAGAGTCGGCCTATCTTTTAAAGCAGAATAAATATTAAAAGTACAAACAATAGAGCGCGCGGTCGCCTAAAACTTTATACCCGGGCAGAATTTTGTTCCATCAAGTTGGCCGACTAATCGAGATTATATCGGAGTTGTAAAGCAGTTTAAAAGAGTGAGATGGACAATTAACGCCATAAAATCAAGTGAGTTCGGAGTAAAAAATGAACTAATAACAGTTTGGACATAGTGCAAGTAATTTACTGGACGCGCCATGTGGTCGACAGTGACGCTGTTTAGGAAAGTAACACTATTCTTTTACATATATTCCTATGTTCTCTAAAAAGGGGTTTTAAAGGTCTGAATGTGAGAGTGTGGCAAGCTGGGTGCGCCTTGATTAATTAAAAGTATACTAGAATAAGAAAAATGTTTAAATAAATGTGCATGTTGTATCTGTCTTAAAAGGAGAGAAAGTTGAGTTCTAATTGAAATTCTATTTAAAAGGAAATAATTAGATAATAAAATTTTTTTATTCCATCAAACAAATGAGTGTAGCGTACGTTTGTTGGGTGACCTGATAATCATACTTGCATCTTAAAGTTCGTGTGCCGGATCATGGTAGAAAACAGAAGGTAGGTGATAAAATAATTTTATGTATTTATATTTGTATGTATTAAAATGTAATTAATGTTACATTTGGCGCTACGAACGGGACTCGAATTTGAATAATTAAAATTCCACACCTACGATAAATGCAAGTTTGATTTGAGGGTTAAATAACTACGTAAAAATTACGCAGCACATACAAATTAGTACATCAATGTACAGAGGTTAAGAGTTAAGTGGTAGATGTTTCTATGTAAGTAAATCTAGATTAATAAATTTATAAAAATGGCAGAGAACGAAAATAACATAAATGAAACGACTAGTGTCGAAAATTTTGACGAGTCAAACATGAATAATTTTGAGATACATTCGACTCCAAGTGCGAGTCAAGAGAAAACAGAGTTAAATCTAAGTGACCAGAGTAATGTAACTGAAGATTCGGGCGTGCAATTGACCCCGACTTCAACAAAATGTAACGTCCAATTCAATAATGATATAATGAGTATTATACTTAATCAATTAGAAAAAATGAATAGTAAATTTGATAGTCGTTTTGACAGTAATGACATAAAATTAGACAGACAAAGTAGGGATTTAAATGAGAAATTAGATATACAGAATAACAAATTTAACGAATTAAATAATCGTCTAGACAATAATGATATAAAATTGAATGAAATAAAGACCGAAATTAAAAGTGAATTCAATTGTAAATTTGATGTACTTAAATTTGACATTGATGAAGTAAAAATGAAATGCGAAAGTAGTTGTAATGAATTGAAAAAAGATATTGAGAAAATAGTAGAGTCAGTAGAAGAACGGATCAAAAGTAAGAGTAATAATGACAGTAAGAAAGTAACAAGTGATAACAATAATGTCGAAAATGAGAATATAATTAAAAATGTGGTATTAGAGAGTAAGGTAACAAAGAATAATAATGATAATGAAAATTGTAATGTGATTGAAAGGGTGGTATCAGAGAGTGATACATTGAAAATAGATAGTGAAATAATGAGTGAGAGAGAGAGCGTTATATGTTGTAACGAGGTAGTAATTAGTGTTGATGAATTAGAAAAAGAACGGAAAGAAAGAGTAGATGAATGTGTAGGGCAGAGGGTAAATTTTCCCCTTATTTGTGATGAACCAAGGTGTTCAAAAATGTTATTATTGGAGGGCAAGAGACCCTTATTAGTGAAAGATTTGAATTGTTTCCCTTTTTTGGATAAATTAGTACCCTCTGTGTGGAATGATGTTGAAAGTATGATATGGTGTTATGATGAGAGAGATTTAGATGGAGAGTTGTGTGTTGATAAAGAGATAGAATTATATAAACTAATGAGAGATTATAATGAGTTGAAAGAGATGTTAAATGATTTGAAGTACTTACCTGTTAAAATAGAGAGTGAGAATTGTTTTGGTGACACATGTTTAAATAATAATAATTTACTTTATGATGAAAAAATAACTGACTTGATAATGAATATAAGTACTAATGGGAGACTGGACTGAAATAAATAATGTTGAACTGGTATATGATTATTATGGTAAAATGAATGAACTAAAAGTTGATGGTTACTATACACAAGATAACCGTGTGTGGAATGCAAACAAAATTGAAAATTGTTATGTGAAACCCCGACTAATTTTTGACGATGGAGGCTGAAATTCATAAATGAACAATTTCAAATATGTTAATATATGGTAATGACCTAGCTGATTTTTGACATTGAGGTGTGATATAACTGAGTAATCAATGCTGAAGATTTGTAAATAAATGTTTAGTAAATTTATTTGTGTGTATTGTAGAATGTTAAGTAAACAATGGATGTATGTAGGTAATTGTTGTGATAATAATAATATTAATATTTTGCAGCTTAAATAAATAACAAAAATAATGTGGAAGAAGATAATGAATGAGTTGTAGTTATTGCAGTGGGTGAAGGTAATTAAAATGTTGTATTTTTAATAATGAATTTAATCAAAATAATCTGAGATGTTTTAAATATTTTGATTGACTTAAATGTTATATGGTTGAATTTTCTAATGGATTTAAATTGTTTTATGAGATTTGATATTAATTAATAAATAAGTGTTAAATTGTTTGGTATGGAATAACATTGTTGTTAAAATGTTTCAGAGGTTACGAGGAGATATTGGTGTGTCTGTGTGGTGTGTATTTTGTGTTCAGGCCAATAGGTGGATAATGTACTGTAAGTATAAAGGTCATAATACCAATCAGATAGAATAAAATGCTTACAGGTGTGAAAAGAGTTTAATTCAATAATAAAAATGATTTGAGACAATGGTATTAAATAGAAACTGTAATTAAAAAGTAATAATAACTGAAAGGTGAATTAGAATTATATTTGGTTGAACTGTAAGAAATAGACATTGATAAATATGTTATCTAAAAGATTTATAAAAAATTGAAAAGTGAAGTACAGGTGTTAGTATGATGTAACCATGAATGTTGAAACTGAGAGTGTTTAAAACCGTGTTTATAAAACACCAGTCAGGCAGACGACTGTTTATGTAAACAGGTGTGTTGAATGTTTTGACTAATGTGCATAGCCAGGTGTGGAAGCTCATAACTGTTGTAGCTTGATGAATCAGTATCTTGAGCAAAACCTTATTGTGACATAAAAGAATTGAAGTTAATTTTTTTTAGACAAAATAATAATGAGGAAATTACTGTAACTTAGAGTTTGAGAAATTAAATAGAATTCAATTAATTTGGTAATTAAATTACTTGAAAAGATGATTTCTAATAATGAACTTGTAATAATGAACTTAACTTTATTTTTATTCGAATTCAAACTGGAATTATAAATTAAATGCTAATTGATGTAAATAATGATTAAAATATTCATTTAAAACTGGAAACTGAAGGAAATTTTGGGTAAATGCTGTAAAAGGGATTAAAATTCTGATAATATTATTGTTTATGTATATTAACAGTGTTATTGGATTATATTGTTTAGGATATATGTATAATCAAATGCTAGGATAAGGCAGTTCATGTTTTAATTAAATATTCAATTTATTTGTTTTTCAATCAGTAATAATAACAAAGAGAATTAATGTATTCAGATAAGAGATTTTTGTTTTGATACAATATGATTTTGAACTTATAAGAATAGTGAATTTAAAGAGGAATATTTTGTGATTTTAAATGATGAGTTTATATAGGAAAAATCATAGGTGTATGTATGCGCCCAGTATTTGCCAAAGGCGACCCAGTTTGCATGTAAGGGGGAACATATCGGTTGAGGATCTGGCATAATCTAAGCCAGGGATTGAGGATTGTTGGGGTAGCATGATAGAAGGCGAGGTGCGCCGTGGTGCGTGTCTGTTCGATTTTTCGGTGTTGGGATCTCTCACAGAGAAGTCCAGTGATCTCGTTCAGATGCGGCTATAGTCGCCGAGCCAGGGGGGTTGTTTACCCATGAGGCATAAGAACAAATGGGGGGTTGTTGGCACCAGTTCCTCACCGGTCCTTTTAGGGGTTTAGCAATGAGATTTCTTCTGTTTCGACAGAAGACTTCTCATTGGGAAGGTATTGTAATGGGGCGAATTAGGAGATTTTTTATTTTTTATTAATTTTGGCTCTGATCTAAGTAAAATTGTACAATTCACTTCATATATGTAAGCCACCCCAGTTTAATTTTATATTAATTCAAATTATCAATTCATTCACTTTCCAAATTGCCAGACTTCACCTGTGAGGAGCCTCCAGTACAGCAATGCACATTGTTAGCCAAAACAATTGCACAGACGTATTGCGTAACCGCCCAGCAGCAGGCTCTTTGTGAATAACAGTCTGCAGTCTGTCACCAGTTGTAACCTTAGCCAGCAGCAGGAAGCAGCATAAAGTTTGTGCATTTAAAAACAGTGGCCTCGGGGTGCAAGATAGGTCGTTATACAGAGTCGGCCTATCTTTTAAAGCAGAATAAATATTAAAAGTACAAACAATAGAGTGCGCGGTCGCCTAAAACTTTATACCCAGGCAGAATTTTGTTCCATCAAGTTGGCCGACTAATCGAGATTATATCGGAGTTGTAAAGCAGTTTAAAAGAGTGAGATGGACAATTAACGCCATAAAATCAAGTGAGTTCGGAGTAAAAAATGAACTAATAACAGTTTGGACATAGTGCAAGTAATTTACTGGACGCGCCATGTGGTCGACAGTGACGCTGTTTAGGAAAGTAACACTATTCTTTTACATATATTCCTATGTTCTCTAAAAAGGGGTTTTAAAGGTCTGAATGTGAGAGTGTGGCAAGCTGGGTGCGCCTTGATTAATTAAAAGTATACTAGAATAAGAAAAATGTTTAAATAAATGTGCATGTTGTATCTGTCTTAAAAGGAGAGAAAGTTGAGTTCTAATTGAAATTCTATTTAAAAGGAAATAATTAGATAATAAAATTTTTTTATTCCATCAAACAAATGAGTGTAGCGTACGTTTGTTGGGTGACCTGATAATCATACTTGCATCTTAAAGTTCGTGTGCCGGATCATGGTAGAAAACAGAAGGTAGGTGATAAAATAATTTTATGTATTTATATTTGTATGTATTAAAATGTAATTAACGTTACAATTTCAGTTGCCTTAACAACCACTTTTTCTGTCATTGGATGAAATTAGATATCCTAGAGCCAGAATTATAGAATATTACTACTCTTTTTCAATAAAATACTCCATGCTTGGAATAATATTAAATTACCTAAAATTCTCACCTAACCTTCCTTCTTAAACAGTATATGTTTTACTATAGTTTCATTGGACTGGACTTCTTAAAAAGGTATTAATTTCCCTTTACAAATATTAAATTTAGGCCTATAGGTTTTCTTACAACTGTTATAATATTGTTTGGTTTTTTAACTTAATTTTCTTTACCTGACCTACTGTACAATTAATTATTGGTTAATGGTTATTTACATTAATTTTAATTTCCTGGTTTTTACTTTTATTACATTAATTAACTCGTCCTGGAACCCTTCATTAGTTTACAACATAATTATCAGAACTACTGTTCAACTTTAAATACTGATTGCCATCCTGGCCAAGTTTACAAACATTAATTAAAACAACTTCGTCATCCAATTTTAGTCACTACATATAACATAGTATAATGCCCAACACGGGTAACTATACTTGATTGTCTAAAGACAAATTTAACATAAATACAAACATTATCACTGATTAAGTATTCCTATTAAACAACAGTTCACTCTTACTATACTCAAACCATAACATAAATATTCTGTGAACACTGACATGCTACAGTATAAAACACAAGTACAACTTATTATATTAACCATTAATTGGTATAGTATTTTATATTCAACGTTAATTATTGCATCTTTTGACTTGATGTACATCTCAGATGCATTAATTACTGAGCAACCTTAATTTGGGGTATGGTCCTTGACCATAGTTAATTCAATTTTTTATGTAACGTTGGGGACCTCAACTCTGTTACGTTACATAACACCCCCCCCTTCAAAAGAAGTTTATTTTGTCTTAACGAAGTTTAGTAAAAAAATAAACTCATAACTCGTATCTAACCAATTGGTTCTCCTATTCATAATACTTTTTTATTTCAGACTGGTTGTATGTACCTTTCACCCTATTATTTGCGTATGGAATTATCCGTTGTATTACTATTATTTCTTCTTTCCTTCTTAAAATCAATTATTTCCCAAGTTTAAATCTTACTTCTATAATCATTCTCGTGACATTCTTTATTAATTATACATTTTGGATCTGGTTTTATTTATTTATCTATATTTATTTGTGAGTTTTCCCTCTAATATTTAATTTTCCTAAGCCTCCCTACCATTATAACTGGAATCGAATCGGTGGTGCTCTATCGGCTTACCAAATACCGTCGTCCGTTACATACTTTCTGGGATCAGAGGAACATCATCTCTGCCCAGTTAAATGATTGCTGGAATATTCTACAGTCAATCTTCATTAATAAACCTCGCAAGGTAGTCATCATGTGACCTTCAATAAAATAATTAATAATAATAATACTCTAGGGATTATTCACTGTACTTTAACTCAGATCATATTATTTCTTCATATTAATTCTTCCTTCTATCATACACTTCTCCTCTCCAATACTTGGCTATTTTATTGACGTTTATTAATTGGCTTTCTTACGGATAATTCTTAAATATTTGTTTTTTTTTTTCTTTTATATTAGTTTAAAGTAATTTCTTCTGAATTATATAGTAAGTTGTTCTTACTTATTTTTTGAATTTTGTTGTTTTATTGTTTCTTCATTATTTTCCTTGGATTTGCTTGATCCTGTATCCATAAAATCCGTCCCTTTTCTTTATATTCTGTTTGGAATCTGTTTAACCGTGGTCCATTATTTCCTCTGTACTGATTGTTCGGATTTCTCTAGCATATAGAATTATTTCTGTCCTTGTGACGTATCTCCCTATCATCTGGTTCTTGCATCTTGTTGCTATAAAATTGTCATTTATGTTCAAGTTTACTATCGCCTTTCGAACTGATTCTTCTGTACTGTTTCTTAATTGTTCTAATGGTTCATACATAAATTCCATAAGTCCTCCATGCTCCTCGGTTAGTTTTGGCCTTTTTGGTCCTTCTAGTCCATCTGGGAATTCAAGTGTGGTTCGTTTAAAGTTTCTCACTTGCCTTACTTCTCTGTTTTCCGTAATTGGTATATTATGTAGCTGAACCAATCCCCTTTTAATCATCTCCAATCCTTCCCGTGTATTTATTAATTTCTTTTTACGCGTTTGTCTTATTTTCAGTGTCTTTATTTCATTATGAACCCGTTCTATTCTTCCGGTTATATTAATTGGTATCCCGTCAAATTTTTCTTGGGTCTTCGCTTGTAGGTTTCCTATTTGAGTAATTTTGTTCTCTACTTCCACTCTGAGTTGCATTATGGTTTCATCTGTCCTTTCCAGACCCATCTTAATTTTATTTATTTGCTGTCTTATTTCCACTCCATAGTTATCAACTCCTTTGCTCAGTGTTTCATCGACAATTATAATACTTCCATTGATGACTTCCCTCAACACTAGGTCTTGTTCATTGATGATTTGCCGCAACTCCTTATTACGGTTTTCAATTTTCTCATCTATTTGTTTGGTATTTTCCAGAATCTGCTTTAAGCTCTCATCATTCCTGTCAAACCTTTCATTAATTTGGTTTAAGCGTTCATTTATCCTCCTGTTATTCTCATCATTCTCCTCTTTATTTTTGTCAAACTTCTCATTCATTAATTTGATTAAATTCTCACTCAAAATTTCGTTTTGTTTCTTTGAGTTTTCATTGATACTGTCTATTTTTTCATTAGTTTGTCTATTATCTTCTTTGATACTGTCTATTTTTTCATTAGTTTGTCTATTATCTTCTTTGATACTGTCTATTTTTTCATTAGTTTGTCTATTATCTTCTTTGATACTGTCTATTTTAGTTTCTAGCTTTTCTGAATTTTCATTTATAGTTTGTTTATTGCTTTCCTTAATGCTATCAATTTTCTCCATCGTCATCCTCATCATTTCTTGCCAATCTGGTTCTCTTCTGGCTTCCGCTTTATCTGGTTGGTCCCCTTGGGCATCCTCTTTATTGCTCGCCTGTCGTTCCATTTCGGTGTCTGTAACTACCTCTGCTTCTTCTTCCCGTCTATCCTCTTCCGTTTCCTGCTCCTTCTCCATCCTTTTAGTAACACCTCTCGTATGCATTCCTGTGCCTCTAATGGTTGCCTGCTCAAGTTAAGTAATAATTAGTATGATTTTTTACTTAACTAAAGCCCACTCGTTGAGCGCCAATTTGATATAAAACGTTTTCTTATGGGTGTGTTACAAATATATCTTATACAGCTCTGTAAATTATTTATTTATTTATATAAAATTTTCTTCCTCAGTATTAATCTTCAGCCCCACGTTGGGCGCCAATTTGATATAAAACAATATCAAATGTTTTTGTCCCTTATGTGTGTCCACGTTAAGCCCCACGTTGCAGGCGGCAATTTGTAATAAAACGTTTACAATTGAGTCCTTCTTAATTCAGCCCCACTTTGGAGTCGTCAATTTGAAATAACCAAATTATAAATTGTGAGTGTTCCGGGGTTTAATCTAGCTCCACGTTGGTATGCGCCAATTTGATATAAAACGTGTTAAGGTGTTTTATTTACTTATATGAGACTCCCGTGTATAAACGTCAAGTAACACGTTGAAGGTGGCAATTTGTAACAATTAAAATGTTGTTATCTTTTTTTAATCAATATGTCATTAATGAATGTATCTATTAGGTTGTTACAGATGAAACGTCCTGAAAATATATTATTAGGCAAATATAGTTATGATTATGTTCTTTTAACTTATAATCGTACTATGATATAGGTTTAACTTAGTATTCAATAGTTAGACAATATTAACTATATATATCGAGTATTGACTGAATGTATTGAGCATTCTTGTCAACCCTAGTCCCTCGATATTATATAATTCTATTCAAATTTGGTACAGAAAACACGCTAGTTCGGCAATCTCCCGTTCAACCAGCTGTTGACAATTAGCACTGTTATTTGTAATAAGTTTGCTTCTAGGTTAACCATTCATCAGATTTTAATCAACTTTTTATTATAAATTATTCCACCCACAACATATAGTACCTATTCTGCAATAACTTAAAACATTATCTCATACAATAAAGATCCTTTATTAATTTTATACGTTATTTCACAGTCACCGTTATCTCCAAAATAATAATATTATCAAATCGATTATACAAAAATATATCGATTGTCAATTGATCAAGTTCCTTTGACTTACACAAATTAAATATAAAAATAAATATTTCTTATCCCAGGGTTCGTAAGATTCTTTTAACCATTAGTAAGGCCAGGTAAAATGCAAAATTAAGGTTACTCAAGTATTACATAAGGTTATTAACTCTAAATATATTGAATTTAAAAATAAGTTGTTTTTTACCGAGTTGACGAAACTCAAACTGGCCTTGGGCGTCTGTAAACAGTTGAAGATGCTCGGCTTAAATCACGTTCATCCAGTAAAAAGTGTTCTGGCCCTTAATAAAATTGGTGGTGGAGTATACAGGGAAGCTCTCAGGAACTCTTCTGACTGCCGTTCTTCTCTTATGATCTTGATAGTTGCCAGTCACGTTGGAATGAGAATAGGACTCTAGCTTTTCTTGAAGGCGATGGTTAACTCAGCAAAACGAGGTCTTCGTATATCTTCTCAATAATTCCGTTAGTTTCGGCCTTTACTTCTCTCAACTAGTCTTCTGCTTACATGGGAAATCGGTTTAATACCGAATCCAGCGGAATTATTCCGGTGAATGAAGTGAGGGGTTTTCAATTCTTTTAGAGGTATTCAGTTATAATTTGGAAGTCTAATTGGTTTTATTACTCATCAGTAGTATTGTAGAATTAGGTTTCAAATAGGTTTTTTAATTTAGATTCATATTTTCTTCAAATTTTATCATTCATTTTTCTTAAATGTTTCTGCCCATCTCAACTCATTAGCATGTAACAATCGAAACCCATGATTCAATATCAACAACTCTTGTACATTTCAGTTGCCTTAACAACCACTTTTTCTGTCATTGGATGAAATTAGATATCCTAGAGCCAGAATTATAGAATATTACTACTCTTTTTCAATAAAATACTCCATGCTTGGAATAATATTAAATTACCTACAATTCTCACCTAACCTTCCTTCTTAAACAGTATATGTTTTACTATAGTTTCATTGGACTGGACTTCTTAAAAAGGTATTAATTTCCCTTTACAAATATTAAATTTAGGCCTATAGGTTTTCTTACAACTGTTATAATATTGTTTGGTTTTTTAACTTAATTTTCTTTACCTGACCTACTGTACAATTAATTATTGGTTAATGGTTATTTACATTAATTTTAATTTCCTGGTTTTTACTTTTATTACATTAATTAACTCGTCCTGGAACCCTTCATTAGTTTACAACATAATTATCAGAACTACTGTTCAACTTTAAATACTGATTGCCATCCTGGCCAAGTTTACAAACATTAATTAAAACAACTTCGTCATCCAATTTTAGTCACTACATATAACATAGTATAATGCCTAACACGGGTAACTATACTTGATTGTCTAAAGACAAATTTAACATAAATACAAACATTATCACTGATTAAGTATTCCTATTAAACAACAGTTCACTCTTACTATACTCGAACCATAACATAAATATTCTGTGAACACTAACATGCTACAGTATAAAACACAAGTACAACTTATTATATTAACCATTAATTGGTATAGTATTTTATATTCAACGTTAATTATTGCATCTTTTGACTTGAGGTACATCTCAGATGCATTAATTACTGAGCAACCTTAATTTGGGGTATGGTCCTTGACCATAGTTAATTCAATTTTTTATGTAACGTTGGGGACCTCAACTCTGTTACGTTACAATATATATATATATATATATATATATATATATAAGTATAATTACACCATTAAAAACAGTATCGGTATAATGAACACGTGCATACAATATAGAATTGGCGTATGGTTTTAACATCAGCAGTGAATCTGTAACAGATATCAACGCACAGAATTAGAGAGTTAACCACTGTAGAATGAATAAATAGAAAACCACTAGGACTTGCCTTATAAAAAACAAACATAAAACTTTGTGTTCACATGTCATTGAATGTTGTAGTAAGTGTGCAACTGTGCTACAAAATACTGTCCGCACTGCCCCATTTCTCAAATACAAATAATCGTAAGGCAAACCACTTCCTCCTCCTCTTCCACTGCACCATAACAACTGCGCAACAAGTTAGGTATGTTCCAAATGATCTGTGAAACACCCAACTGTAGTTTTAGAAACAAGGTACATTGAGGTACAAAATTAAAGTTATGCAAAGTTATGGCAGTCCCTGTACTGTCCTATGGGTGTGAATTATGGGCCACAACCAGAAAACAAGAAAGTAAAGTACAGGCTTCGGAAATGGCATTCTTAAGAAGAGTTAAAATGTGTTCTGAACTTGACTGTATAAGAAATGAGGCCATAAGAGAAGAGTCACAAGTTTGTAACTTGAATGAAAAATTAAAAAATTACAAACAGTTTGAAAAACACTTGGAAAGAATGTCAGATTCCAGACTGGCTAAACATAATAATACAAATCCATAGAACACAGGTGTGTGGGTAGACCAAGGGAGAGATGGCTGGAGGATTTTTGAAGGCAGAACAGGCAGCACCGTGCCTATGCTGTGGTGTGAAGATGATGATGATGTATCAAGCATGTCAGTAAATCAATGTTATTTCTATGCTAGCAGTTTACCTCGTATTTTAACATATTCCTGTTACAGATTCTTTCCAAGTTAAGGGTTTATAACTCGCACATTTTGTTATCTGTTTCTTTTTTACCTTTAGCACTATTGTGCTTGTCTGTGATTTCTCCTTCCTTCACAACGTTATATAACCATCATCTGCACGTGCAATTGGTCCATGTGTTTACTGTGGGGGAACTGACAGGCAACTTGCTTATGGTATTGTGTTGATAGCGTTTATTGCAGAACCTTTTTGTGGCTGGCTTTGGATGGTTTTTTTATTGAGTTTGTAGCATGTGTGCATACCATCATGCTTGCTTACGGTCCTTTTTTATGACAGCTAAGTGTACACGTATCTTTGATAATGCACATTCTTTGTTCTAATATTATGTCATGCACTCTCATTAATTACACAATTTAAATTGTGACCTCCGTGGTGACCACAGTGACCACTAACATGTAACACCTCACATTAGCGTAACTCAATTGTACACTGAAGATGACAGTCGATGGCACTGCCAAAACATCTGTTTTTAGAAAACAATGGACCACGGCCAAACAGCCCGGGAAGGAATTTTAACAACAGCTGTAGTAAAAGTGTACAGTTTGTTAAACAGCCCTAAAGGCAGTATTCTTTACAGCCTAAAATTAATAATTTCTTTTTGGGTAGATGTTTTATTGTTAAAAGAAGTACAGGTGTAATTCAGATGTTAATATAAATGTTACGCTTTGCCTTATTTAAATCAAAAGAAAGACTGATACAACTAATGTTGGTAAGTAATATTTGTTTGTTGCAGCATTATTTGCAAGACATCACTACGATTATAAAGGATGATATTGTTTTAGAAGAAATGGAAAAAGAAGAGACTACACAAGAGGTGAAGTATTTTTTCTTAATATACAATCAATCTTCCATCTATAAGTAGGTGAAACAAGTGAGATTCATGATTAGAGCAGTCTTCCATTGAAGACTGTCACTTACTCGACAAACCATTTTTGAAGTTGATCATTTGTAGTTGAAAATTAGATTATTACATATTACAGAACCCTATTATTTTTGACACTGATCTCACAATGTCAAAAAGTAGGTGGGTTGGTGGCAAAAATGTGCGAGTGAAAGTTATTAAAAAAAATCAAGAGTTCATGTGAAATATCAAATTTAAGAGGACTTTAGTTATTATGAATTATATAGCTTCCTTCTTAAAAATCTCAATATTTTGGGATGCCAGGGGCAAAGAGTGGGGGAAATTCCGATAATATTCCAAAAATTCGAAGGGATTATTGGATATGTGGCATATCAAGAGGAATATTAACTGAAATCTAAAGTAGTGGTGAGTTTTAGAAATTTCAATACTTTGGAATGCAAAGTTTTTAACACAGCAACCTAGAAATGGAATCAACAATTATAAAAATCCAGGTGGGGTCAGACTAAAGAATATTTTATCACAGATTAGACTGTTCAGAATTTTTAGTTTGTATTGTATGGTTACTATACACTTGTTACTTTTCTGAGCAACAAGTTGTTGTAATGCCCGGGACTTATATTAATTAAGTTTACTTATATTAATTAATATGTTTAATTAATGTAAGTAAACTAACATTCCCAAATTTAAGATCCCAAATTCTGACTCCAAATTTGTTGTAACGCCCGGGGCTGGGGCCTCACAAAGTGAAAGCTCCAGTTGTGCGGACAGGATAACTGTGGGAATGGCTCATTATTAAATAAGGGATGTACTTAGGACATTAATGGTCAAGACATTATAACATAGGGAACCAGTTTAATTGTTTGCTGTTAATTAAACTAGCTGCCATAGTTAGTAAAATTACTTACCAACAAATTATGACAATGTATATATCAGGAATTTGTCCAAGGTTACATAAATTTATTCACTCTCTGGATATTAGCGAAAACATCTCTTTATTATTGTATTTTAACTACGGATATAAACATAATAACTTTAATGGTCATCATCTGTTTTTTTTTTTTTTTTTTTAAGGGAAATTCTTATAGATTCTGCATTAAATACTCTTTAAAATTTCACTCTTAGTATCTCAAAATCATCCACGGATCCGGGTTCTAACTTTGTAATATTCTAACATACTTTAACATCATCCAAACTATTTGAAGAATAGTCTGATGTAATTTCAGATTAACTTTACCTTTAAACATCATCAGGTTATTACTATAGCATTACAGAAATTACAAACATTAATATGCTAATATTTATGTGATCTAAAAAGTCTTTACAAGAAACTTTACTGTTCTTTTTGTTGCGGTTGTTAAAAACAATGTATGCACAGAAGTTATGGTTTAGTGTCACCTGAATATAACGTGAGTCTGCGACTGGTGGTCGAGATGATCCTCTTCAGTAGGTCTTCTTGGGTGTAGTTCATTGTCCATCTGGATCCTCCATTTAGTTTGTTGTTTCTGAATTGTGGTCTAGGTCATGGCGCAGGGATTCTGCTACTTGGAGTTCATACAGTTGTTGTAGTAACTTCTCTTCTGGCGTTGGTGTTCACTTTTCACATTTAATTCCTTTTTATTTTAACAGCACTGATGTGACCTTTTACATGGTAATGAACATATCTTACCAGTTACTTTTCATAAAGAGATGTGTCGGCTAAGTTTTTTATTTATTAAGAATATTTGCTCAACGTCAGAACTACATTACTAGTTTTTTTATCTTCGTTTCGCTTACGCTACATTGGATTAATTAAATGAGAAGCACTAACTTCTTGTTATATCGTTTTTTAGCGACATAAACGTAAGTTTAACTTCACGACACATTTTCGAGCTGCTTACATGTCAGAGATTCTCCGGCGACTGGTGTTAGTTTAGCGGCAGGGAGTATGGAAGCTGGCGCGGTTTACGCGCTGAGAGGAAAGTAGTTCGTTCCTTTATTATTATTAATTGTCCATTAATTAACTACGATAAATTATCCTACCTTTTCTTAGTTAGGAGTTAGATATTTCCTTTATTATTATTACGTCTTTTATTTAATTATAAGGATTATTACCTTTAGCTTAATAACATTGTACTTTGCATGTTCGTACTAGTCTTTTTACACGTTGATACAGGTATCTAGGTACAGTGAGGGGTGGATTATACTCTCACTTGTTATAAGAACAAAAAAATTAATTTGTGCTATTTAAATAATCTTTAAATCGTCACATCCTCCTCCACTTAAAGGAGATCGATGGGGCAGCGTTAGTTTATTAAAGGATATCTATGAAATACAATTATATTTGGCACAGAACTTCGTGTTGAAATTTCTCTCCACCAGGTTATTTCGATTCATCAATCGATTATCTTACATACTATACAAAATACTTAAAATCCAATACATATACAACACATAAAATACACAAATACATAAATCTACCTTATTTCTATTTCTTAAATCTACTACCGGTTTTTTTGCTTAGTTTTTTCACTTGTTTTACGGAGATACACTCATGAGTAGGTTATTAATAATAATAAAGTATTGTAATAACAATAGAATTACCTTTAGTTTACTGAGGTAGACGTTTGTTGTTCGTCAGCTGACTTCTCATTTTTTATTCTATTCTCGCAGGACATTAGCTAAGGTTGATCAGGCCTCGCTAGTATTCGTACGAGGTGTTTGAGTTTATACTCAATTACGATATAGGATGTTGCAAAATCTTATTGTATTCCTGTATAAAATATAGGCAACATATTTTATTCTTAATACTTAGGTAGTATTTTTGGTTTACTATCTTTCTCGTAGTCGTGCTTCTTTATATTCACACGAAAACAAATTTTTTATTTGAGACACATGACTTCTGCGAACGTAATTGTCTGTATGGGTTCGTACAGCGCTACTATCACAGGGGTGATGAACTTGTGAATCTTGTAGGAGCCACACCATCGGTATGATAGTTTGGAAGTGGTCCTATCAACGGCTTTACTCGTAGGGTGAGTTTTATACATGACTAAATCACCTACTGTGTACTTTATTTTCCTATTATTCTGCTCATGATATTTCCATGATTTTTGTAAATTCGCTTTCAAATTTGCGCGAGCTTCGTTTCATATTTTTCTTATATTATTCCCATTTATTTCACGGGGCAATAACTCATGAATTTTCCACTTTGTGGTTAACGGGTGGTTCAGTTTATACTTGTACAGTAAATCAAATGGTGTTGATTTATGTCCTTCATGATACGCCGAGTTGAAGGCAAATTGTATTCATGATAGATTTTGATCCCACGCTGTCTGATCTTTAGCGTGATAAGATATTAAGGCTGATTTTAGGTTTCGCAAGTATCTCTCAGCTAGGTTTCCTTGCGGTCGGTACTCTGTGACTGTAATGTGATTTATTCCTAATTTAAAACACATGTCATTAAATTCTTTCGATTTAAACTGAGGTCCTTTGTCAGATACTAGGTGTACTGGTGTACCGTAATCTTTAAATAGTCTCTCTTGTAGAATCTTTATTGTCGTAGATGCTAAGGCACGTCTCATAGGGTACATCCACACGAATTTAGTGAAGGAGTCCACGCAAATTAATAGCATAGTATTTCCTGACCTAGAACGGGGATAAGGTCCAGAATAGTCTGTATATCTTTGAAAAGGGGGTAGTGGGGATTTCTGAGATTAATTTTCCGACTTGACTGATTCTTGCTGGCTTGCTCAGGGCACAGATTTCGCATTGTTTCACGAACTTAGTTATTTCACTGTTCATGTTTTCCCAATGATATTCCTTGCGAATACGATGTATTGTTTTCCTAATTCCCATATGAGCTCCAATGGTTGATGAGTGGTAGTATTCCATTACCATGGGTTTAATTATTTCCGGGGCGATTATTCTCAGTGACTTTCCGTTAGCCTTTTTAAAACAAAGTACTCGTTTACTCAAGGTATATTTGTCAGAGTAATTTCCTTTATCTATTTGTTCTATTATTTTACACAATTTCGGATCTTGTTGATGATGTGCTATATCTTTAAATGCAAGGGGGAATTCTGTTAATAGCGTATTGACAGTAGTGGTTTCAACATTGTCTTCGCCAGGTGTGGTATTGGGTAGTTGTAACATGCAGGATAGTGTATCGGCGACTACATTTTGGGTACCACGAATATGTTGTACTTTGAACTTGTAGCAATTTAATCTTAACACCCATCTTCCGATACGACCTAACTGTTTTGGATGGTTCAATAACCACGACAAAGCTTGGTTGTCGGTTTCTAGTAGAAATTCCTCGTGTTCCAAAAATGGTTTGAATTTTTCGAAGGCGAATACTACAGCTAAACATTCAAGTTCATAGGCTGAGAAATTCCTTTCTTGCTCTGTCAAAGTCCGTGATCCATAGCTAATCGGTAATCTTGTATTATTGATTTCTTGGTATATTACGGCTCCTAATGCTACACTAGAACTGTCGGTCTGTACGACAAATGGTTTACTGAAATCTGCTAACTGCAATACCGGGGGTGATATTGTGCTTTCTTTGAGTGTTTCAAAAGCAGCTTGATGTCGATTAGTCCACTCGAATTTCGCTCCTTTCTTCCTTAATGCATTTAATGGGGCTGCTATATCCGCTAGGTGGGGTATGTACTTGTGAAAATAATTGATCATACCTAAAAATCGAACTATACCTTTGGTGTCTCTAGGTGGTAAAAATTCTCGGATTGCACCCGTACGTTCGGGGTCGATGCTAACCTTACCTTCGGCCGATACTATATGACCTAAGAAAGAGAATTGTTTTACTGCAAAATTAACTTTACTGGGGTTTACCGTTAGTCCAGTATTCTTTAACCTTGATAATACTTCACGCAAGTGATCAATATGCTGATCCATCGATTCACTATATACTACTATGTCGTCAAGATAATGATATACGAATTTAAATTTAACGTCGTGGAATATTTTTTCTAACAGTCTGCTAAATACTGAACTTCCTTGTGATATTCCGAATGGTACTGTAGTAAATTGATATAGATTAAATGGGACAGCAAATGCAGTTAGATGTTTTGATTCCTCAGCTAGTGGGATTTGGTGGAAGGCCTGGTTGAGATCCATTATGGTGAAAATTTTCGCTTTGGTAAAATAGTGGAACACGCTGTGAATGTCAGGCAGGGGAATTGATTCAAATTCTATATTCTTATTCAGCTGTCTATAATCCACGACTAGTCTATGTTTGTCAGTTCCTTTTGGTACTAGGAATGCAGGTGATGAGTATGGAGAAGTTGACGGTTCTATGACGTGTTGTTTAATGAGTTTGTTGATTTGATTTCTCATTATTTCCATCTTGGGCGGTGATAATTTGTATGGGTGAAGACGTATTACCTTGTTGTCACTTAGATTTATTTTGTATTCGATTAGATTGGTCAATCCTAACTTGGGTGTTAGTACAGTAGAAAATTCCCTTATTAACTTTTGAATTCTTAGTCGCTCATTTCCTTTTAAATGACTCAAACTAGATTCATGATGCTCTAACTGAATAGTTGATGTTTCGCAATTCTCGCTGTTATTTAGCTCGGAGTCGAACTGATATTTTCGAGTACGATCAAACCTAAAGAAATATTGTTTAGCGTATATGTCAAGGATTAAGCCAGTTTTGCTTATAAGGTCGGCGCCTAGTATTAAGTTTTGTCCTAATACTTCAGCTACGAGTAGTGGAACATACCAAGTAAAATTCTTTATTTTTAATTTGACACTAATACTGCGTGATATATTTAGGTTTTGCTTATTCGCGGTGGCACACTATGTTCACGTTTTGGCTACGTCTAATAAGATTATGATTATCTAATACGCTGGCTAGCTGTTGACTGATTATACTATGTGTAGATCCTGAATTGCTTAAACCAAGGATATTCGTTGCTCCAAGGTCTATCTGTATGTAGGGTAATTGGCATATACTTGTTTTGCATGTACCAATAGAGTTGCACTTGTCAATAAATCTTGTTATGTAAGGGTCTATATGTTTGTTAATATTTATTTTAACTTTAGGGTGATTAGTGTTTGTACCTTTCCTTCTGATGCTGCGGAAGACGTAGGATTTTTGTTCTTCCTGCTTCACATGTTTTTTGACTGGTCGGTTTTCTGTTGGTACCGCTTTTGCTTACAATTCTTGCTAATGTGTCGGGACTTGCCACAGTTATAACATCTTCTTTCCTCATTGGCATCGCTCGCATGCTGTCGGGGTTTTTGTAGAGAGTTTGATGTATTGGGGTAGCTTTGGGTTTTAGAAGTTCTTACGAATCGCTTATCGCGGTAGGTTCGAGTATCAGTCCCAATGGGTAGAGGTAGGAATGAATCACTGCGTTGAGTCTGGGACATAAAAACGCGTCTGTTTTGGTCTGAATACCAGACGTTGGATGAATGTATACAACACAGTTCTAGTTCTGTGAAGGTGGTTGGTCTCTTCATGAGTGCTAGGCGAGATCGCTCCTTGGGAGATAGTCCTACTAAGATAGTGTCTACTAGCTGTTGTTCACTCCAGTTAACGTGTAGTAATAAGGCCGATTCCCTTATTTCAGATATATAATGAGCTAATCTCTCGTATGCTCTTTGTACACGAAGTACTGAGTTCCGCTTTAATTCTTCGTAGATACCGGTGGGAATGAAGTGTCTTATCAGGGTGGTATGTAGTTCTTCTACAGGGTGATTATACCTTAGTGATTCTAACACACGATCTTTTAAAGGAGATCTACATTTAGGTAGAATTACTTGTAAAATTTGGTCATCTCTTAGTTGTCGCAGATCCTTTATTTGTAATAGGTGCTTGATAAAATCTAGGAGTTTCGTAATATTCAGCCCATCAGTGGTTGGTATCTCAGATAAAATACGTTCTACGGGGTGAGTTATTTTTCCATAAAGCTCGGTAGTTAGATTTAATGGAGTCTCATTCTAGGTTTTTCCGCAGATTGATTCGTCTGTAAGTGAGGAGGTAAATCGTAGGTACGGATCATATTCTCTTGTTCACATGTTGGTAACGTGACGTTTACGGGTAGGACATTTACTTGTCTATCGGTTAACCGTTCTTTAACGGGATCTATATTAGATTCCTGCAGAAACTGAAATTTTACAGCACCGGTTTGCTGTTCTTGTGTAGGAGATAGGGTGGGGGAAATATTTAGTTTCGTCATTGCTTCTTCGATCTCTTCTAATCTAAACGATTCGGACCTTCTATGTAATTCGCGCATTATCTCGGGTAATTGTTGTAATGCTTCTTCCGCGAATTTTTGCGTGTCCGATGGAGTAACTTTGTCACCGGGCCAATTCAACAAATTGGTGATGCGGCGGGTCAGATGTACGATTCTTTGAGTGGTTCTTAAAATTACTGCGGGGGATTTTTCATCTCGCAGGGTTTGTGCGATGGAGGTAAGTTCCGTATATTTATGATAGCATGTTTCCTTTTCACTTTCGAAGTCTAACACACTTAAACGATTTAACAGTGAGGGTTTCTCTGGTCTATTTTTGCGTAATGTTTTGCGCAGCTCCGCGACCGTTATGCTTGCGTATGGGAGACCGCGTAACAAAGCTTCATAGCTTAGTTCGTCCTTCAACAACAAGTCGGGGTTAAATTGAGCCATTGTAGTGATAATAATGACTTTTAAATAATCTGAGTATTACGTACGACAAATCTTATATCATCTGTTTTAAACACTTATAAAATTTGAATTCATTTAAACACACACATATATATAGATAACAAGAATCTTATACTAATTAATCAAATTAAAATTATCTCAAATCAATTCAACTTTATGTACTTCTAGCAATTATCAGTCGAGACAAAGTGATTATATCATTTTATAGTGGAAAGAAATTTCACACGAAGAGTTCATTGTGTTTACAATAGCACAATGGATCAGCTGTTTGGGGAGTCTTATTGTTTGCGTTGGGGTGTGTTGTTAACAAAGGAGGGTGAATTCGGACCATCTGAAACACGATTATTTCCTGTTCAGGACTGTCTGTTTTGTCCACTAGGGAATGCCATTCAAACAACTTACTTGCTTACGGGGGAGAGCGTACATTCCTCGACATGTATCTAACATGAAATAGCCTGTAAATACTGACAGGTTTAAAATGGAATATTTTTACCAGCAGGGACTTGTTTATTACAGCAATACCCTAATACTAATATTATTATTTTATAATTAAAACTCTATTTATTTATTTGTTCTCAAATTCAGAGTGAATAAATTTATGTATTCTACAAGTTGCTGTTACTTAATCAGCAGAGTGGCGCATTTTATATGCGTCACAATGCACACAATTATTTTTACACCAAAGCAGAGTGGCACATTTTATATGCGTCATGATGCACACAATTAATTTTACACAAAAGCAGAGTGGCGCATTTTATAACGTCTCTCCTGTTAAGACATTATAACATAGGGAACCAGTTTAATTGTTAATTAAACTAGCTGCCGTAGTTAGTAAAATTACTTACCAACAAATTATGACAATGTATATATCAGGAATTTCTCCAAGGTTACATAAATTTATTCACTCTCTGGATATTAGCGAAAACATCTCTTTATTATTGTATTTTAACTACGGATATAAACATAATAACTTTAATGGTCATCATCTGTTTTTTTTTTTTTTTTTTTTTTTTTTTTTAAGGGAAATTCTTATAGATTCTGCATTAAATACTCTTTAAATTTTCACTCTTAGTATCTCAAAATCATACAGCTGTGTATTACTTTGATTACCACGGATCCGGGTTCTAACTTTGTAATATTCTAACATACTTTAACATCATCCAAACTATTTGAAGAATAGTCTGATGTAATTTCAGATTAACTTTACCTGTAAACATCGTCAGGTTATTACTATAGCATTACAGAAATTACAAACATTAATATGCTAAAATTTATGTGATCTAAAAAGTCTTTACAAGAAACTTTACTGTTCTTTTTGTTGCGGTTGTTAAAAACAATGTATGCACAGAAGTGTAACGTCTGTACGCCGCGTTACAAATCCAGGGAACCCATCGTAATTAAACTCCGTTAATTAGATGGGCTGCCTACGTTGTAACAGAATGTATCACAAATAATTAATATAACAAATTACTTACTAACTGTGTAAGGAAACAATGGGAAGGTATACTATTGATTTAAGCACTCCTCATATGTGTGTAACAAGAAGACTTCTGTTTATTTAACATTTAAAAACATTTACTGACAGATCCCATGACATTACTAATTAAATTATTAAAGCTTTCTTTAAACTTTGGGATCAAAATTGATTCTATTTAGCTATACCTCGGATCCGGGTAACCTTCGGTATTTATTCATTAAGACTTTTAGTCATACTCAATTCATGATATTAGCTTGCAAGACTTTCTTTTATTTAACCATTGGAAGAATGGTATTATTACTTGAATTATATTACTATACATTAGCATATAAACTGTTACAACGTATGAAGTTTGAATAGTTACATTGAATTCTTAGATTTAATTTATTAATCTTTACAAAGTTAATAGTCTCTGAAAAGTCTCTTTTAAGGTGTGTTGTGTAACAAATATTAGTAAGCCTCGATAGACAGGCTATCGAGTCACCTTTTAATTGGTATGCAGAAAACTCGTCCTGGGGTGTCCGTCTTGGGAAACCGGAATAGCGACGTCGTCATCTCGGTCTGGTCTTCGTCAGTAAAGGGCTCCAAAGTCCGCAGGTTGAACCTTCTACGATGGTACTTGTAGATTCTCGGATGTCCTGATTTGCATATTCTGTCGTGTCTACTAGAGTTTGTGGCTTCTGATAGTTCACATCTCCAGGTATGATGTTGGAAGTGTTGTTAGTTCTTGAAGTTCGAAGTCATCTTGTGTTACACCTTTTTTACGTTTCGAGTTACACTTTAAATCTCTTGTTTTTTACATAACTATACTAGTTAACACATACATATGCTTTAAGCAGCTATTTCTTGTATACCACATTAAGGTAAACGAAAGTATCGGTAACATAGTGTAAGAGCATAGCTCTTACGTCTGTACTGTATGAAGTCACCATAACGAGAGAGCGAAATTCTGCTCCCTTCGTCTGGTACTGGACAAAATGGTAGAGGGGCAATTACTGCACGAGAATATAGTCCCTGTCTCTCTTTATGTTAACATTTTTATTTATACAAACTATCCCTAAACAAATATACATAATTTAAATAAGTTGTTTTAGCGACTATCTGTGTCTTCAGATTTTTAATTATTAACATTAGTTTTTTTATCTTATTCTAACTTACACAAGACTCGGAAAACATTACTAAGTCACCTACTTGGTACCTGACTGAGTTGCTATGATTACCTTTCTTGTGGTATCTTCTGGATTTTTCCAAGCTTGCTCTTAAGTTAGAGCGGGCTTTGTTCCATATTCGCTTTATCTGCTTATCCGTTATTTGCGGAGGCAGCAGATCGTGTATATTCCATCTTGTGGACAAAGGGTGGTTTGGTCGATACTTGTATAGTAACTCGAACGGGGTCGACTTGTGACCTTCGTGGTAAGCTGAATTAAAAGCGTATTGAATCCAGGATAGATTTTGGTCCCACGACGTGTGATCGTTCGCATGATAGGCGATTAGCGCAGATTTGAGGTTTCGTAGATACCTTTCAGCAATATTGCCTTGCGGTCGATACTCTGTAGTGGTTATATGGTCTATCCATAACTTGAAACACATATTCTTAAATTCTTTTGCTTTAAACTGTGGACCGTTATCAGATACTATACGTACTGGAATACCGTAGTCTTTAAATAGTCTTTCCTGTAGTATTTTAACTGTTGTCGATGCTAATGCTCGTCACATGGGATACATCCACACAAATTTGGTGAACGAATCTACACAGATCAGTAACATGGTATTTCCTGATTTGGATCGTGGATACGGACCTGAGAAATCTAGATAAAGTTTCGAAAAAGGAGTCTTTGGGATTTCTGATATCAACTGGCTTACTTGAGTATTTCTGGCTGGTTTACTAAGTGCGCATAATGAACATTTCTTTACGAAGGTAGCTATTTCGCAGTTCATATTGTTCCAATGATATTCCTTTCGAATACGATGTATCGTCTTATTGACTCCCATATGGGCTTCTATGGTAGATGAATGGAAGTATTCCATCAGCATGGGCTTAATTACATCCGGGGCTATTATTCTTAATTCCTTTCCGTCTCTTATCTTGAGACACAGTACATTCTTACTCAATACGTACTTCTCGGATTTAATACCTTGGGTAAGTTGTTCTATAATAGGCTTCAGTAAGGGGTCTTGTTGTTGATACAGGGCAATGTTTGTAAAGGCAAGGGGGAATTCAGTAATTACGGCGCTAGCACTTTCTATTTCCGGCTTCACTATGTTTTCGGAAGTTTTAGTGGGTGACTGGAACATACAGGACAGGGTATCGGCGACTACATTTTGAGTACCTTTAATATGCTGCACTCTGAATTTGTAGCAGTTTAATTTCAATATCCATCTGCCAATTCGTCCTAATTGTTTAGGATGATTCAATAACCATGATAACGCCTGATTGTCGGTTTCCAAAAGGAATTCTTTATGTTCTAGGAAGGGTTTAAACTTTTCGAATGCAAAAACAATTGCTAAACATTCCAATTCATATGCGGAATACTTTCTTTCTTGATCGCTCAGTGTTCGTGATGCATAACTAATTGGTAGTCTACAGTTATCTATCTCTTGGTATATCACTGCACCTAACGCTACACTGGAACTGTCGGTTTGCACGACGAATGGTTTTGTGAAATCAGCTAGTTGCAAAACTGGGGGAGATATAATACTTTCTTTAAGTTGCTCAAACGCGTTTTGATGTATTGAGCTCCATTCGAACTTCGTTCCCTTCTTTCGTAAGGAGTTTAGGGGGTGCTGCTATTTCGGCAAGATGGGGAATATATTTGTGGAAATAATTCACCATACCTAAAAATCGGGCTATACCTTTTGCATCTCGTGGGGGTGCAAATTCTCTAATAGCGCGGGGACGTTCGGGGTCAATGCTTACCTTTCCATTCGCTTTCACGATGTGTCCTAAGAAAGAAAACTGAGGGACGGCAAAACTTACCTTATTTGGGTTCACCGTTAATCCTGCTCTTAGTAACCGAGATAACACTTCACGCAAATGTTTGAGATGTTGTTCCATTGATTCACTGTATATAACGATGTCGTCCAAATAGTGGTACACATATTTAAATTTAATTTACTTAACTAAAAATGAACTTTTTTCATGTGAAAAACTTACTATTTTATCGGACGCGTTTCGGCTTAGTATCCGCCTTCTTCAGCTTTGGTAACAGACTGCCAGCATTTTGTAACGGTTGTGTGGAAGGTGAAGTGGGGGTGGTGTGTGGCGGAAGGGGATTGGCGCGGGGATTTCAATTTATTGTTTGTTTTCTGTATAATTGTGTCAAAAAACAGAAAACAAACAATTCTGTATAATTGTGATATTATACAGAAAACAAACAATAAATTGAAATCCCCGCGCCAATCCCCTTCCGCCACACACCACCCCCACTTCACCTTCCACACAACCGTTACAAAATGCTGGCAGTCTGTTACCAAAGCTGAAGAAGGCGGATACTAAGCCGAAACGCGTCCGATAAAATAGTAAGTTTTTCACATGAAAAAAGTTCATTTTTAGTTAAGTGTAGTGCTGTGAAAGAAGAGATGAATAATCAAGACAACTATTAAATTTAATGTCGTGAAATATCTTTTCCAATAGTCTACTACATACGGAACTTCCTTGAGATATTCCAAAGGGTACCCTAGTAAATTGGTACAAGTTAAAAGGAACTGCAAACGCGGTTAGACGTTTTGATTCTTCTGAAAGAGGTATTTGGTGAAAAGCTTGATTCAGATCCATTACCGTAAAGACCATAGCTTTAGTAAAATAATGAAACGCACTATGGATGTCTGGAAGAGGGATTGATTCAAATTCTATTCTTTTATTTAATTGCCTGTAGTCTACAACTAGTCGGTGTTTATCTGGTCCTTTTGGTACTAAAAAGGAGGGTGAAGAATATGGGGACGTAGAGGGTTCTATGACTCCTTGGTCCAATAACTTGTTGATATGGTTTCGCATGACTTCCATTTTGGGAGGCGACAACTTGTACGGAGGTAGTCGTATTACTTTCTGATCACTCAGATTAATTTTATACTCTATTAGGTTCGTAAGTCCTAGCTTAGGTGTAAGAACTGAGGAAAATTCTTTTATTAGTTTTAGTATTCTGACTCTATCTCTTCTTTCTAGGTGAGATAAATCTGAATCTTGGTGTATTACATGTGCAGTAGATGAACAACGTTTATCTTCATTACTATCAAATTTATGTTTCCTTGTACGGTCAAATCTGAAATAAAATACTTGCTCGTAGATGTCAAGAATCATTCCTGTCTTACTAATAAAATCTGCACCTAATATTAAATCAGGTCCTAATTCTTTACATACTAACATTGTAAACATCCAACTTAGGTTTTTTATTTTAACCTTAACGGTAATACTCAGGTTTATGTTTATTTTACGTTTATCAGCGGTAGCACACATTATATCCACTGGTTGGTTCCGTTTTACTAGATGGTGTTTAGCTAACATGTCCGCTAATTCTTGGCTGATTAAAGTTCTACTAGATCCCGAATCAATTAAGGCGATGGGGGATGTAACGCCTAAGTCGACTCGTATTAATGGTAGTAGATTTTTTTCCATTTACATTTATTAATCGCATTACACTTTTCACGAAATTCTCTCACATAGGGGTCGATTTCTTTCGCACCTTTTTTTTTTTTACTTGGTTACAGAATAATTCATTATTATTATTATTATTATTGGTTTCTTTTAGTTTACCCAATTTCGAGTAGCTGCGGAAGACACAGGTTTTCGGGTCTCCCTGCCTTACATGTTTTTTGAATTGGGGTTATTCCGTTCCAATGGCTTACTTTTGCACTCTCTTCTTATGTGCCCATATTTGCCACAATTATAACAGGTGGGTTTTCTGCGAGGTGGGTACTTGGTTTCCGCTTTATCTGGGTTTACACTTAACTTACCAGCTTTGCGCACATGGTGAGGTCTACTAGAAACTTGTCTTTCATACGAGGTTGTTACATCAGGCAGTAGTGCTCGCAATTGATGTCTATTAGTTCCGGAAGTTTTCATTGCTTCTCTATTTTGATCTGAGTACCATACATTTGAAGAATGGATACTGCACTGTTCTAGATCAGCAATTGTATTGGGTCTATTCATCAATGATAGTCGAGATCTTTCTTCAGGTGACACGCTTATTAAAATGGTGTCCACCAGTTGTGTTTCATTCCAGCTTACACGTAATAGTCGAGAGGACTCCCTAATATCGGAGATGTAGTGAGCTAATCTCTCCTGATGTCCTTGTACTCGGAGTACTGTCTTCCTTTTTATTTCCTCATAGATGCCGGTGGGAATAAAGTATTTTATTATAGAGCTATGTAGCTCTTCTACTGGGAATGTAGAGGTTAGGGCTTCTAGGACACGATTTTTTAACGGGGGTTTACACTTTGGTAACAGAACTTGTAAAATTTGCCAGTCATTCAGCAGCTGTAGATCTTTTATCTGAAGAAGATAACTAATGAATGTTAGTAATTTGGAAACATTTAAGCCATCTGTATAAGGGATTTCGGTTAAAATCTTCTCCACAGGATGAGTCATTTTACCGTATAGATCCGCGTTATAGTTCATAGGTGTAATTCCTCGATGAGGGCGATTGGATTCATTGGAGGTGGTGGTCAATTCATGATTTCCGGGACGAAACTGAAAATGCTCGGGAGGAGGGGCATTTACATCTGTATCAGTATTTTGTTCTGGGTTCGCTTGCACTTGCGATACGATGGGTGAGTTCCGATCCGTGTTAGGCGGGGGTAAACCAGTGGTGGGGGATTGTACTGGGGAGATGTGTAATTTCATTAATGATTTCTCTATTTCGTCCATCCTGAATGAGTCGGATTTTCGTCTTAGGTCGTTAATAATTGAAGGTAAGCGGCGTAGAGCTTCGTCTGCTAGCTTTTGTACATCAACGGGTATTTCTGTGAGATTCGGCCAGATCGACAAATTTTTTATTCGCCTGGTTAAATGCTCTATTCTCTGGGTAGTCCGAAAAATTATTGCCGGAGATTTCTCGTCTTGGAGTGTTTGAGACAATAAGTATAGTTCACTATACTTGGCATTACAAATTTCTTTCTCGCTTTCATAATCGAGTTGGCTTAGATAGTTTAATTGCACGGGCGCATCAAATCCACATTCGCGAATTGACCTTCGTAATTCCGTGACTGTTACATCAGCATGGGGTAGTCCACGCAAAAGGGCTTCTTAAGACAGCTTGTCTTTTAATAACAAATCCGGGTTAAATTGGGCCATTTTGTTCTAACACATTAGCACGTACTTAAAATTAATACTAGTACACTACACATATATTACACATATATATAATAAATTCTTAAGTAATCAATTTACACAAATTAGAAAAGAACCATTTCTCTTCTAAGGGAGATACAGAAATTCCACACACATATTTATCAAGTTCATCAAGTTAAATAGCCGATCAGCTGTTTTCTGGAATGTAGGTCACCCTCTGTATTTAGTTAACAAAGGAAGGTTGAGCGTGTGTCAGTGAGAAAGGGGGTTTTACTCTTATTGTTCTCTACACAATGCGACTGAATAACACAACTACCGGTATAAACAAGAGAAGGACAGCACAATCTTATTCAACAAATCTATTATTATTATTACGCTTGACAACACTTTGACTCCCTTCATTCATATACTCTTCTCAATTAAATAAATTAATTATTTTGTTCACAAATTACGAACTTCTACATAATTACTTTATTATTAACAAAGTTATTTTTAATTAATTTTTTTTTATAACACATACTAGTGTATGTAAGCTATATTGTTGGACATACACTGTGCAGAATGATTCAGGAAACAACAGGTCACGGATTGTCGTAAACAAACCTGTTACAGATTGTTCGGTTGACCAAAATTGTTATGTTTGGTCACAATTCAAGTATGCAAGTAATTATATAGAGTAATGCAGGTTCCTACTGGCATATAGAATGCAAAAGCTATATGCATTATATGACTCTAACGATATTTCACTTACACATACTATCATTTACGTAACTTAATAAAATATTAAATATGTTTTGAACATTAAAGTTATTAAGGTAACTTTCTGAGTGCATAGATCAATAATATATATTCAGTTATTGATCATACAAATTATCTACACATAGTGATGCAATTTTGTTTACATTTCACAAGTGGCGCAATTTTGTTTGTGACACTCTATACACAAATAAAACTCTTTCCTTTGTTTCCTTTTTTTTTTCAAAAAGAGTGACGCAATTTTGTTTGCGTCTCGATGCTTACAACACCTTTATAAATTTTAAGTCATTAGCAGAGTGGTGCAATTTTGTAACGTCTGTACGCCGCGTTACAAATCCAGGGAACCCATCGTAATTAAACTCCGTTAATTAGATGGGCTGCCTACGTTGTAACAGAATGTATCACAAATAATTAATATAACAAATTACTTACTAACTGTGTAAGGAAACAATGGGAAGGTATACTATTGATTTAAGCACTCCTCATATGTGTGTAACAAGAAGACTTCTGTTTATTTAACATTTAAAAACATTTACTGACAGATCCCATGACATTACTAATTAAATTATTAAAGCTTTCTTTAAACTTTGGGATCAAAATTGATTCTATTTAGCTATACCTCGGATCCGGGTAACCTTCGGTATTTATTCATTAAGACTTTTAGTCATACTCAATTCATGATATTAGCTTGCAAGACTTTCTTTTATTTAACCATTGGAAGAATGGTATTATTACTTGAATTATATTACTATACATTAGCATATAAACTGTTACAACGTATGAAGTTTGAATAGTTACATTGAATTCTTAGATTTAATTTATTAATCTTTACAAAGTTAATAGTCTCTGAAAAGTCTCTTTTAAGGTGTGTTGTGTAACAAATATTAGTAAGCCTCGATAGACAGGCTATCGAGTCACCTTTTAATTGGTATGCAGAAAACTCGTCCTGGGGTGTCCGTCTTGGGAAACCGGAATAGCGACGTCGTCATCTCGGTCTGGTCTTCGTCAGTAAAGGGCTCCAAAGTCCGCAGGTTGAACCTTCTACGATGGTACTTGTAGATTCTCGGATGTCCTGATCTGCATATTCTGTCGTGTCTACTAGAGTTTGTGGCTTCTGATAGTTCACATCTCCAGGTATGATGTTGGAAGTGTTGTTAGTTCTTGAAGTTCGAAGTCATCTTGTGTTACACCTTTTTTACGTTTCGAGTTACACTTTAAATCTCTTGTTTTTTACATAACTATACTAGTTAACACATACATATGCTTTAAGCAGCTATTTCTTGTATACCACATTAAGGTAAACGAAAGTATCGGTAACATAGTGTAAGAGCATAGCTCTTACGTCTGTACTGTATGAAGTCACCATAACGAGAGAGCGAAATTCTGCTCCCTTCGTCTGGTTCTGGACAAAATGGTAGAGGGGCAATTACTGCGCGAGAATATAGTCCCTGTCTCTCTTTATGTTAACATTTTTATTTATACAAACTATCCCTAAACAAATATACATAATTTAAATAAGTTGTTTTAGCGACTATCTGTGTCTTCAGATTTTTAATTATTAACATTAGTTTTTTTATCTTATTCTAACTTACACAAGACTCGGAAAACATGTCGAGTCTGGAATCAACAGGTCAGCGCCTGCTAACAGGCAAAGGGTTAAATACGATATTAATAACTCTTTACAATTTGTCTTTTTATTAGAGTATCTTCATACTTACTAATTACTTCTTTCTCTCATGTTGAGTACATTCAGGTTTTTTATATTATTACAGTGAGATTTAAATGGCTTAATAGCTCGCAACCTTAATTTTTAAAATTTTTTTTTTCTTGATTATTTTTACAATTTAAATCGTCACAGAAGTTATGGTTTAGTGTCACCTGAATATAACGTGAGTCTGCGACTGGTGGTCGAGATGATCCTCTTCAGTAGGTCTTCTTGGGTGTAGTTCGTTGTCCATCTGGATCCTCCATTTAGTTTGTTGTTTCTGAATTGTGGTCTAGGTCATAACGATAGGATTCTGCTACTTGGAGTTCGTACAGTTGTTGTAGTAACTTCTCTTCTGGCGTTGGTGTTCACTTTTCACATTTAATTCCTTTTTATTTTAACAGCACTGATGTTACCTTTTACATGGTAATGAACATATCTTACCAGTTACTTTTCATAAAGAGATGTGTCGGCTAAGTTTTTTATTTATTAAGAATATTTCCTCAACGTCAGAACTACATGACTAGTTTTTTTATCTTCGTTTCGCTTACGCTACATTGGATTAATTAAATGAGAAGCACTAACTTCTTGTTATATCGTTAGTTATTAAACTTGTTATCGTTTTAGCGACATAACCGTAAGTTTAACTTCACGACATATTTTCGAGCTGCTTACATGTCAGAGATTCTCCGGCGACTGGCGTTAGTTTAGCGGCAGGGAGTATGGAAGCTGGTGCGGTTTACGCGCTGAGAGAAAAGTAGTTCGTTCCTTTATTATTATTAATTGTCCATTAATTAACTATGATAAATTATCCTACCTTTTCTTAGTTAGGAGTTAGATATTTCCTTTATTATTATTACGTCTTTTATTTAATTATAAGGATTATTAGCTTTAGCTTAATAACATTGTACTTTGCATGTTCATACTAGTATTTTTATACGTTGATACAGGTATCTAGGTACAGTGAGGGGTGGATTATACTCACTTGTTATAAGAACAAAAAAATTAATTTGTACTATTTAAATAATCTTTACATCGTCGCATTAAGACATGACATTATAGAAAAAAAACATTCTTTATATACTGACTATTCTTTATTAAAACATTATAAAAGCTTTACTAACTATATTTCTGAATTTGGTACGTTACTACTTTAAATTACAAGCAGAATGATCACTGTTGCACACCACTATATAAAAATTATCCCGATTAGCGCTTTCAAGCTTCACAGCTCATCGTCAGATTGGAATAGACAGAAATTATGTGAAAACAAACCCTTCACCCCTCACCCCACCCTGCTCACACACAACAAGCTATAATATAAATGTCCCTTCCCCACCCCCTAAACCCTGTCCCACCATCTGTACAGTTACATATTTTTCTAGCAAATTCCTTGTATTTCAGTGTTGTGTGTGTGTGTGTGTGTGTGTGTATGTGTGTGTGTGTGTGCATACTTTTAAACTTACCCTCTTCCTCTCCACACACGTGGGTCAGTCACACACCCTTATTTTAAAACATCCAGTTAGTACTATGCAATATAATTCTTAATCTTATCTATCTGTCCTCTATCATTTACTTCTTAATTATGTTATTCATTAACAAATTAACAAATTTAATTATGTTATATTTCTTCATTATCAAATTTAATTTTAATATTAATTAAATTGTCTAACCCTTTTTCTCATACTTTCAGTGTTTCTAACTCCTCTCTAAGCTTCCTTTCAACTGTGTTATTTACTACTTTTACAATTTCGTATTCTTCCAAAGGATTAACAAACTTATGGTTGTCTTCTATGAAATGTCTTACATATAACGAATTGGTTGTTCTATTACCTTCTCCACATTTGTGGTCAGACAACCTGCATACGAATTTTCGTCCTGTCTCACCTAGGTACACTTTGTTGCAGTCTTTACATTTTAATTTATAAATTCCGCTTTTCTTTAATATTGGAATTTTTTATATTGGAATTTTTTCTATATTCTTATTCCTTATCTTATCAAATACCATTTCACATTTTTTAATAGCTATATCTACTCCATATTTATTAAAACATTTTATAATTTTTCTAGTATGTGAACCTATATATGTCAATGACCCTGCATAATTCTTTTGTTCTGGTTCTATTTTAGCTTTTTGTATGTTAACCTTTTTCATAACTTTATCCACTATGTTGGTGTTATAATTATTATTCCTTACAATTCCCTTTATCGTTTTCAACACCCTATCTTTTGATTCGGTCTCTTTTAAACACTTCTGAGCTCTGTAACAAAATGAATTGATTGCCGCCATTTTATATCTATAAGGGTGGTAAGACTCTCTTGGTATAATTATATCAGAATACGACTCTTTCCTAAATATCCCAAACTGTAGTTTCTCATTATCTTTAATTTCTATGTTTAAATCTAAGTAATTTATTTTCTTACCTCCTATCTCTTCTTTAAATTGTAAGTTTTTATCCTTATTATTTACCTCATTTATAAACTCATGCACTTCTTCTATGCTTCCTTCCCAAATTACTAATACATCATCAACGTATCTAGACCATTATTTTATATTGTCTTTATACTTAGTGGAACTTAATAATTGCTTTTCAAAATCACATAGGTAAACCTTTTTTCTGTATATAAAACTTGTTATTAAACCTAAAATAGTTCTGATTTACACATTCTTTAATTACTTTAATCAACTGCTTTTTATACCTGTATTCTCCCATATTATTATTGTTTATTAACTTAATAACTTTATTTACTGCGATATTGGTAAACATATCCTTAACATCCAGTGATATCAATTTTGTATTTACATTAATTCTAATATTTTCTATTTTTTCTATCAATTTTACATTATTCTCTATATTTTATTTTGTCTCAAATTCATATTTCTCTTTCAGTACTCTGCTAACTTCCTTTGATAATTTATAAATAGGTGCATTAATAAAAGAAACAATCGGTCTAGTTGGTTTTCCTTCTTTATGTATCTTAACCTGACTTTTAAAAGTTGGTGCTGTTGGATTACTTTCCAATAAATACTTTTTCTTATTTTCTTCTATAAATGTTATCTGTTTCATCATTTGTTTTATCCTTGACTGGTACTTACTTGTATAATCATATTTTATTTCCTCATGTGGTCCTTCCCTTATAAATTCTTCCGTTTTCTTTATGTATTCGTCCTTTCTCAGTAGTACCATTGTATTTCCTTTGTCCGTCTTCGTAACTATAATATCATTCTTCTTTATTTTATTCTTTAGTTTAGTTACAGTTGATTTGATTTTTTGTTCATTTTTTTGAATTATACAAACTTTTCTTAAATATTTTATCTACTACATTCCCTACTTCCCACCTTATTCTTTTTTTATCATTTTCATTTCCTAGTTTTTGTATTATGCTTTCACATTCAATAATCATTTTTTCTTGATTTAATTCTGGTGGCGGCGCGTATTTTAAGCCTTTTGCTAACATTTCTTTTTCTTCTGTATTGAAATTTACCTGTGTAAGGTTTGTTACTCTTTTTTCATAGTTATTCTTAGAGAGGTGTTCCTTTTTTACTTCGTTCTTTCTTATTAATTTATTTAACTTATCTACAATTTTTTTATTTTTCATTTCCAATTTCTTTTCTACGTACCCCAAACCAAAATTATATAATATTTCTTCTAACTCTACATACGAGTATATTCTTAACAATTCTATGTGTCTGTCATATAATTCCCTATTATATCTATTGATTAAGCCGTAGAGTGACCTTATTTCCAGTTTTATCCACAACTTCTCGCTTTGTTCTTTTACTTTTTTTGCTGCACTGCTCTTATTTTTAATTTTAACTTGAGCGTACTTTGGGATGACATTATTATCAAGACATTGTTTATTAAACCATATTTTACTTATATCCCTCTTCAATTTAACTTTTAACTTAAGATATTTAAAAACTTTACTTACCTTATTGTTGTCGTTTATTACCTCATTGTTGTTGTCCATTACCTGTCGTCGATTACACATCTTAACAGACGTGTAATGAAGAGATTTGTGTTAGTGGTTGAAATCACAAGCAGAATGATCACTGTTGCACACCACTATATAAAAATTATCCCGATTAGTGCTTTCAAGCTTCACAGCTCATCGTCAGATCGGAATAGACAGAAATTATGTGAAAACAAACCCTTCACCCCTCTCACCCCACCCTGCTCACACACAGCAAGCTATAATATAAATGTACCTTCCCCACCCCCTAAACCCTGTCCCACCATCTGTACAGTTACATATTTTTCTAGTATATTCCTTGTGTTTCAGTGTTGTGTGTGTGTGTGTGTGTGTGTGTGTGTGTGTGTGTGTGTGTGTGTGTGTGTCCTTTTAAACTTACCATCTTCCTCATCCACACACGTGGGTCAGTCACACACCCTTATTTTAAAACATCCAATTAGTACTATGCAATATAATTCTTAATCTTATCTATCTGTCCTCTATCATTTATCAAATGATAAGATAAGATAGATAAGATTAAGAATTATATTGGATAGTACTAATTGGATGTTTTGAAATAAGGGTGTGTGACTGACCCACATGTGTGAATGAGGAAGATGGTAAGTTTAAAAGGATGCACACACACACACACACACACACACACACACACACACACACACACACACACACACACACACACACACACACACACACACACACACACACACACACACACACACACACACACACACACACACACACACACACACACACACACACACACACACACACACACACACACACAATACTGGAACACAAGGAATTTGCTAGAAAATATGTAACTGTACAGATGGTGGGACAGGGTTTAGGGGGTGGGGATGGTTCATTTATATTATAGCTTGTTGTGTGTGAGCAGGGTGGGGTGAGAGGGGTAAAGGGTTTGTTTTCACATAATTTCTGTCTATTCCGATCTGACGATGAGCTGTGAAGCTTGGAAGCGCTAATCGGGATAATTTTTATATAGTCGTGTGCAACAGTGATCATTCTGCCTCAGGCTTTCACGGCTGGTGTCAGATGAATTGTTCATGATATCCGGGCTGTTTGGCCGTGGTCCATGGTTTATAACAAAACCAAACGTTTCAGCAGCTCCACTGGCTGCCATCATCAGTGGTATAAGAATGCTGCACGCCGGGTGTTTACGTACAGGCCCACAGCAGTACTGTGGTATAGGCTAAAGCTGTCCTGCCATGCTACCTGTACTTATAAATTCAGCTAAGTCCCACGTACAGGTAAAAATGACACCATCAGCCAATCACAATAAAGATGGTGTATAATTGGCTCGCACCAAGCTATGCCATTAGGTACTCACTAAGTACTTTATGGCATGGTGCGATGCGAGCCTCTCACACACCTTCTTGTTTCTGATTGGCCGATGATGCTGTTCTTACCTGTGTGGGGGTTGAAATTTATAACAATTAGCACAGGTAGCATCGCGGGAAATCGGCAGCCTTTCCCACAGTACTTCTCGGAAAACTAGTGAGTACCTAATGGCATAGCTTGGTGCGAGCCAATCATACACCATCTTTATTGTGATTGGCTGATGGTGTCATTTTTACCTGTACGTGGGACTTAGCTGAATTTATAAGTACAGGTAGCATGGCAGGACAGCTTTAGCCTATACCACAGTACTGTGGGCCTGTACGTAAACACCCGGTGTGCAGGATTCTTATACCACTGACGATGGCAGCCAGTGGAGCTGCCGAAACGTTTGGTTTTGTTATAAACCATGGACCACGGCCAAACAGCCCGGATATCATGAACAATTCAAGTGATGATTCTGCTTGTGATTTCAACCACTAACACAAATTTCTTCATTACACATCTGTTAAGATGTGCAGTCGACGACAGGTAATGGACAACAACAATGAGGTAATAAACGACAACAATAAGGTAAGTAAAGTTTTTAAATATCTTAAGTTAAAAGTTAAATTGAAGAGGGTTTTAAGTAAAATATGGTTTAATAAACAATGTCTTGATAATAATGTCGTCCCAAAGTACGCTCAAGTTAAAATTAAAAATAAGAACAGTGTAGCCAAAAAAGTAAAAGAAAGCGAGAAGTTGTGGATAAAACTGGAAATAAGGTCACTCTACGGCTTAATCAATAGATATAATAGGGAATTATATGACAGACACATAGAATTGTTAAGAATATACTCGTATGTAGAGTTAGAAGAAATATTATATAATTTTGGTTTGGGGTACGTAGAAAAGAAATTGGAAATGAAAAATAAAAAAATGGTAGATAAGTTAAATAAATTAATAAGAAAGAACGAAGTAAAAAAGGAACACCTCTCTAAGAATAACTATGAAAAAAGAGTAATAAACCTTACAGAGGTAAATTTCAATACAGAAGAAAAAGAAATGTTAGCGAAAGGCTTAAAATACGTGCCGCCACCAGAATTAAATCAAGAAAAAATGAGTATTGAATGCAAAAGCATAATACAAAAACTAGGAAATGAAAATGATAAAAAAAGAATAAGGTGGGAAGTAGGGAATGTAGTAGATAAAATATTTAAGAAAAGTTTGTATAATTCAAAAAATGAACAAAAAATCAAATCAACTGTAACTAAACTAAAGAATAAAATAAAGAAGAATGATATTATAGTTACGAAGACGGACAAAGGAAATACAATGGTACTACTGAGAAAGGACGAATACATAAAGAAAACGGAAGAATTTATAAGGGAAGGACCATATGAGGAAATAAAGTATGATTATACAAGTAAGTACCAGTCAAGGATAAAACAAATGATGAAACAGATAACATTTATAGAAGAAAATAAGAAAAAGTATTTATTGGAAAGTAATCCAACAGCACCAACTTTTAAAAGTCAGGTTAAGATACATAAAGAACGAAAACCAATTAGACCGATTGTTTCTTTTATTAATGCACCTATTTATAAATTATCAAAGGAAGTTAGCAGAGTACTGAAAGAGAAATATGAATTTGGGACAAAATAAAATATAGAGAATAATGTAAAATTGATAGAAAAAATAGAAAATATTAGAATTAATGTAAATACAAAATTGATATCACTGGATGTTAAGGACATGTTTACCAATATCGCAGTAAATAAAGTTATTAAGTTAATAAACAATAATAATATGGGAGAATACAGGTATAAAAAGCAGTTGATTAAAGTAATTAAAGAATGTGTAAATCAGAACTATTTTAGGTTTAATAACAAGTTTTATATACAGAAAAAAGGTTTACCTATGTGATTTTGAAAAGCAATTATTAAGTTCCACTAAGTATAAAGACAATATAAAATAATGGTCTAGATATGTTGATGATGTATTAGTAATTTGGGAAGGAAGCATAGAAGAAGTGCATGAGTTTATAAATGAGGTAAATAATAAGGATAAAAACTTACAATTTAAAGAAGAGATAGGAGGTAAGAAAATAAATTACTTAGATTTAAACATAGAAATTAAAGATAATGAGAAACTACAGTTTGGGATATTTAGGAAAGAGTCGTATTCTGATATAATTATACCAAGAGAGTCTTACCACCCTTTGATTCGAAGTCCTTCAGTCTTTGACTGGTTTGTACCCTCCCCGCATATACCTGTGGTACTGATTATCACAGTATATGGGACCTACAGTTTAACGCCGGATCCGAACGGCATAGTTGGGGAAGGTTTATACTAAGCAGGATACCTCTCGCTGGTTTGCCATTGCCCTACGAGGGGGGAACGGTCGTATCTAAATCAGATGGCCCCCGGCGGGAATTGAACCCGCGCCAACAGCGTAGCAGCGCCACACGCTAGCCACTACGCCACGACCGCTCCCTTACCACCCTTATAGATATAAAATGGTGGCAATCAATTCATTTTGTTACAGAGCTCAGAAGTGTTTAAAAGAGACCGAATTAAAAGATAGGGAGTTAAAAACGATAAAGGGAATTGTAAGGAATAATAATTATAACACCAACATAGTGGATAAAGTTATGAAAAGGGTTAACATACAAAAAGCTATAATAGAACCAGAACAAAAGAATTATGCAGGGTCATTGACATACATAGGTTCACATACTAGAAAAATTATAAAATGTTTTAATAAATACGGTGTAGATATAGCTATTAAAAAATGTGAATTGGTATTTGATAGATAAGGAATAAGAATATAGAAAAATTCCAGTATTACAGAAAAGCGAAATTTATAAATTAAAATGTAAAGACTGCAACAAAGTGTACCTAGGTGAGACAGGACGAAAATTCGTATGCAGGTTGTCTGACCACAAACGTGGAGAAGGTAATAGAACAACCAATTCATTATATGCAAGACATTTCATAGAAGACAACCATAAGTTTGTTAATCCTTTGGAAGAATACGAAATTGTAAAAGTAGTAAATAACACAGTTGAAAGGAAGCTTAGAGAGGAGTTAGAAATATTGAAAGAATGAGAAAAAGGGTTAGACAATTTAATTAATATTAAAATTAAATTTGATAATGAAGAAATATTTTATAACATAATTAAGAAGTAAATGATAGAGGACAGATAGATAAGATTCAGAATTATATTGCATAGTACTAACTGGATGTTTTAAAATAAGGGTGTGTGACTGACCCACGTGTGTGGAGAGGAAGAGGGTAAGTTTAAAAGGATGCACACACACACACACACACACACACACACACACACACACACACACACACACACACACACACACACACACACACACACACACCACACTGAAACACAAGGAATTTGCTAGAAAAATATGTAACTGTACAGATGGTGGGACAGGGTTTAGGGGGTGGGGAAGGGACATCTATATTATAGCTTGTTGTGTGTGAGCAGGGTGGGGTGAGAGGGGTGAAGGGTTTGTTTTCACATAATTTCTGTCTATTCCAATCTGACGATGAGCTGTGAAGCTTGAAAGCGCTAATCGGGATAATTTTTATATAGTGGTGTGCAACAGTGGTCATTCTGCTTTCAACCACTAACACAAATTTCTTCATTAAAGTACTTTAAATTAGGCATAAATGATTAAGATGTCAATTATACATATTCCTTAACAAATTTAGAACACTACTGAGCACTTAAATAATTCATTATCCAAAATCGATTAATGCTTTAAGTTTGAACAAAGTAAAACAAAACGAAGTTGTAATTACGCTTTTGATGTGGCTCCATTGTAGACAGATAATGTACGGAGATTGCACAAGGACACCAAAAAGTGAACATGTGAAAAAAGATAGTGTGTACTTCCCAGTGCTCTCGTCAGTTTTATACCCTGCGTGACGCAATAAGTCTATGAGTTAACGCCCAAAATTCAGCCAATCTGAACTGGACTCTGCACATGTCTCGAAACTTATCAGGTCACACGAGAGGACAATTTGACATTGATTTTTGTGAACCAAAGCGGAATTCGTTCACGAACACAGACAAGTAAACTATTTTTAGCTTCCCTGGTTGATAACTCATTACACGTGCCATGATAAAAAATGGGCAGCACACTTCCTCACAATCGCTCAGTTTGTTCCTTAAAATAATTCTTAAGATAAAATAAAATAATACATTGAGTTGTTTGAGTATGAGTAGAATCCTCATTTACAATAAAATCATAACGTCATAATGTGGAGTGTGCTGGGAGCAACACCCCTCCCTACTTTACAAAAGGAAAGTACGGGACGTACTTTGCTTTTCAAAATTTATCCAAAGTATAACAACTTACAGTTTTACTCAAGCTCAACGTTCATGGAATGTACTACAATATATATAGTAAGTAGTATAGTAGTATTACCTACTCTGTTTACATCATGAAATCTACATCTAAACAAACCACATCTACATCTGATTTGTTTATCTACATGTAAACAAACCAACAAAACAAAAGAGATAAGACTGCGCTGTCTACGGCCAGTCATTCATTGCTATCGCTAAGTAGCTGTACACGTTCAGCTGTGTGTAGATACCACATTGTGTCGATGTACACATTTACATATATATCACGCGATAATATGTGTACATATTTACAAACAAAATTATTGTCCAAACTTTCTAATACAATACTACATAATTGTCTCTTTTTCTATTTAAACATAGTTTTATCTGTTACATTCAAAACAAAAAGTGCTGACGAGATTCAAAATTTTGTTTTCCTTAGGTAAGTTTACAACTATTATAATAATTATTATTATTTTTTCTTGTTTACATTTTCCTTACGTACTTCTCAATTGTTTATGTAGGTTCAATGCATTGCTTTATTAAACAATAATCAAACACAACAAACTCTTTAATTTATAATTGAGAATGTGCAACTGTAACACCTGGTTTTACGTAGACTGCTGTAACATTCATTCCGTCTGGCGAAGTTACCTCTGGAATTCCTCTGCTGCTTCTTGTGTTGCCTCAGCACTCGATGTCATTGCTGGTATGAGAGTAGAAGTTAGACATTTGGAGACTGACTTGGTTCGGTAGATGAGATATAATAGCAATACTGCTCCAATAATTATGACGGTAAAGCCACCGGCATAGCGAATAGATTGTTCGTTTCGTGATTGTTGCTTTTCTCGTTGTATCTCTTGGATATCGTTAATAAGTCGGTTCAGTGAAACGTCATCGAAGTCGTTGTGTCTCCCATGCAGTACTTCGTCGATATTCAATTCTGTAACATCTGAAATCTTCATTTGAGTGACATTATTTGTTAAAATTTTAGCTTCGAATGGACGAATCAAAGAGGATATTGGTGGTTCAATCATAATAGGCTTAGTAAGGTTATATATACTTCGTCCATAGGTATGTGGTAATAAGGTAAAATATTTGGAATATATATGACAATGGTGTGGATTAAGAAGAACTCCTCTCTCCTTAAGAATCTCGGTCTTAGTGTCTTGATCGCATCTCCAGGTAACTCGTATCGGTTCTGGTGCACTATATATCCACGCATCCTTGTTCGGCATCTGATGTAGAATTGGACGGCTGAAATTCTGTATAACCTTCTTCTCACATCGAACACGAGCACTGCTGGTCTCTCCAACAAATAATGCATAGATACAACTGTCGTTATGGTATGAATGCAAAGGTGTATTGGCTATAGACACACACTATACTTGGAACCTCTGCACGCAATTACATCTTTGAGTGTAAGTTCAACATACTCTTGTCGCGTTTTACTTAATGCTAAGTACTCAGTATTGCTCTTTACATATATAAACTTATTTATAGAAGGTTCTCTATATGGCAAGGACTTTACAGAATACAAGTCTAGTAATCTGTTTTCTGTTTTTAAAGGAACTTCTATAATCAGTTGAATATATTTCGTTTAAGATATAGCATGAACATTCATTTGAATTAGCAGATGTTAATTCATAATAAATATACATCTATTCCAATTTAGTACTTATATTATAATTATACACCTCGTTATCATTAATAGCAAGTACATATTTCTATTTTTAACATATTTGCGACAGTACGCAAGTGACTGACTTCGAGTTAATGGAGTCCTTGGCTCGCTAAAGGAATAATCGCTATTGTATGAAAGACAATAGTAGTTACATACGTGGTAATCTAGGTTGAAGGTTGTAAGATGAAGATGGAGATTCAGACAAGGATATTGTTGGGTGTTAGGCCCAAGTGGGCTAAAAAATGTTTCTTGAAGTGAATAATCCTGTCGACTGGTCTTCCATGTTTGTTAAGAATAGTATGTAATGCATGAATAGATTCAGCGGGATGAAAATGATAAGATGTGGACAGTATTGAATTGATTTTAATGCCTTTCTTAAGTTACATTACAAGTGTTTAATTTATTGAAATCAGGTCGGCTAATAATGCGTGTTGCCAAAGTATTATAAAATTTGAATTACATTGAAGTGGGCCTAGTCGGCCATAAGTAAGAATGTGCGGCCTAAAGCCTACATTAAATGTCGTAAAGAATACGATGTGCGCGAATATGCGGCACTAGAATACTTGAGTTCAAGTATTTTAAATGACAGCGAAAAGGGTCGGCGAACCGACCGCCGAAAGCGCTTGATACACACTGTACAAAGTTCTAACACAAAAATTGAAGCAAGGCAGTAAGCAGATTAGCCAACCTAGAAAGCGAAATTATCGCGCTACCGTACATAAGCTGCCCGTCAAAATCAAATGATTTTTTAACATTTTTTAATAAATTATGATACATTTTACAATTTAATTTAAAAGGATACAGTTTTCTTAATAATAAGAGTTACATTCAAGGCTAAGTTGAACCTTGAGTTATGAGATTAGATAACGGCAGTTCGTTACTAGTTTAGAGATAAGCATGTATAAGATAAGCCTAGAGATAGGCGTTTGTAAGCCAAGGTTGGCGAACAGCTGTTTCAGATATGAATAAAGTCTGGTTTGACCAATATTACCATCACATAGTGTATGTGCACAGTATATAACATTACAAAAAAAAAAAAAAATACATAGTTATGCAATGTTTAATGCATGATCGGAAGCTCATCATATGATGGACCGATAGCTGGTAACCCTATGCATGTCATAGATGGTTACTGTAAAATTAGTTGAGGCCCGTGGACCTGTACAGAGAGTTCATTACATGAACAAAATTGTTATTGAACATGTTGCAGTTACATGTTCAATCGTATATTCAGCAGGGCGGCATGTATTGACCTAGTCATGCTGTTCCTGAAGTTTCAGGAACTTACAATATGTAATAATGTATTAACAAGCTAGATGCTGACTGAATGCAAGCCCAAATATGACATGTATGTCTTAATTTAAGTAAAAATAATTGTGCATGCTTACTTGCAAAATGAATACAATATAAAATACAATATAAAATAAATCTAGACGTGGCAGTTACATACGGCAGACGCAAAGCAATAGTTTTTACATAGACGCAATTTATGCGAATACAATAACAATAATTTAGATAATTACAAGATGAATAATTGCAATGTCAAATAACAAATACAATACTGAAATTACAAAAACAATTTAACAATTTAAAGACATTCACAGAATAATACACATTTATTAGCAACATTATAAAGAAATGAATGCATGATTGCTCAGCTGCAAGACATGTGAATATTATGTAACAACATTTTATAAAATGAGACCACCAAAAACATGAAATATACCCCATAACATCAAATGAAAATGTGTAAGACATAGTATGCCACACAAATTAACATACAATACAAATATTAAGATACCACCAAAACTATGATAATTATAGAAGCGTGCAATGGCGCAAAATTGATAAGAAAATATTGTGATAATTCATCACAATTAGGTTGACCAAATGGTTGTAATAAGTAATAAGCCAGTGGCTATATAAAAATAGCATTGTGCTAAGTAATCATAATGTCAAATCTCGTCTCGCGCTGGCAACAGACATAATTTATGTATTGGTCTCCGCAAAACACCCGTAGGCGTGCGAATGTCCACGACACGAACCAAGTTATCTGGGCCAGCAAATGTGGCGATAATTACGCCAAATTTCCAGGCTAATGGAGGTAAATTATCCTCGATAAGCAAAACTAAGTCACCAATGGAAACATTATCCTTGGCAAACTTCCACTTGTGACGCTGCTGCAACTGGTGCAAATAATCGCGAGACCATGCCTTCCAAATGCCTTGGACAAACCTCTGAAGAAGTTGCCAACGCCCAAGACGAGAAACAGGAACGTGAGAAAGGTCTGGGTCCGGAATCGCCGTTAAGGGTGCGCAAATCAAAAAATGGCCAGGTGTAAGTGGCACCGGGTCGTTGACATCTGAAGAGATAGCAAATAAAGGTCGAGAGTTCAGACATGCCTCTATATGAGACAAAACGGTCGTGAACTCTTCGAAGTTGAGTATAGATTTGCCTACCACGCGGCGCAGATGAAATTTCAAACTCTTTATGCCGCTCTCCCAAAGGCCACCGAAATGAGGTGAGGAGGGCGGAATAAATGACCATGATATCCCCTGAGAGGACGTGAATGACTTGATCGAAGAGATGGCAGCCATATTGTGCCAAAAGTTGTAAATATCATGTAAGATAGTGCGGGCCTTCCTGAAGTTTGTGCCATTGTCGGAGTACAGTTGAGTGGGTATACCCCTACGGGCCATGAAACGACGTAATGCGGCTATAAAAGCGCTGGCCGTAAGGTCGGAAACCAATTCCAAGTGAATAGCCCTAGTCGCTAAGCAAACAAACAAAGATACGTATGCCTTAGAAAGAGTTCTAGACTTCTGCCCGCCATGACGAATCATGAAGGGACCACCATAATCAACCACGCAAAATAGAAACGGCCTAGAAGGAGTGACTCTAGGGGATGGTAAAATGCCAAGTCTCTGAACCTGCTGTGTGGCACTAAACCTGATACACCTCACACACTTTCGAATAATGGAACGGATGACTAGCCGGGCATTAACAATCCACCAACGTTGACGCAGTGAATGATGCACGAGTTGAGCACCAGCGTGAAGTAAACGAATGTGTTCACGTTCAATGATAAGGCGTGTAATATGCGCCGATGGGGGTAATACAATGGGATGTTTAGAATCTTAGGGTAATTGGGAACGCTGCAATCGTCCGCCCACGCGTATCACTCCAGAGTCGTCAAGAAACGGGTCGAGAGATGCCAACTTACTCCTAACGGAAACAGAAGATCCGTTACGAAGACAATTAATTTCGGTTGTGAAGTGGATCGACTGAGACTGTTTTATGAAGAAGTTGAGAGACTGATGAATTTCTACAGGGGTCAGATCGCCCGCAAGTTTGTCCGCACTTTAGTGCCTAATATTTCTGATGAACCGAAAACAGTAAGCGTATACACGCGTTAGCCGGTGCAACGAGGAAAAGTCCAAAGATAGGTCGACAGCCAGGGTAGACATTAGAGAAAGATTATGTGTATTTTTCTCTTCCGCGGTGACTTCAGAAGATGACGGAGTGGCCGGTACGAAGGATGGGAAGGGATCAGACTCTGACGATTGAGACAGACAGCTAGGACCGTGCCACCAAAGCGAGCAATCGCGCAAAACGTCAGGGAGACACCCCCTAGATATAATATCAGCAGGATTGTGTCGCGAATCAATGTGATGCCAAGTATAAGTTTGCATACGACGCTGAATTTCAGCAACCCGATTAGCGACGTATGTTTTCCAACGCGTAGACTGCGCATGAATCCAGTAAAGAGCCACCATAGAGTCAGAATACAAATGTACATTATCAATAAACGAATAAAGAGCAGGAATAACCTTAGATACGAGCCGCGATAATAACAAGCAAGCGCAGAGTTCGATGCGAGGTAATGACACCTGTCGTAGGGGAGCCACGCGAGATTTGGAACACAAGAGGTGACAGGAGGCAGTAGAATCTTGATAAATGACTCTGACATATATACAACAGCCAAACCCTCTTTCAGAAGCATCCGAAAAACCATGCAATTGAACAGCAGCTGCCTCACGCTTGCAACGTATAGATCGCGGGACCACAATTTTGCCAATCAGAACCAATTTGTCACACAAAGAATGCCAATCCGAACGTGACTGACTGGAAATCGGTTCATCCCAACCAAGCTTGCAAAGACAAAGTAAGTATATGAGTATATATAAGTATACATATAAGTATATATAGTAAGTATTTGATGCTACTGAATTGATAGCGCCATCATCGATGAGTGTCATGTGCCCAAGATCCTTATATTCTTTGATAAAGTCCGCGTAGTCGCGAGCGAGCTTGGCATCTCGCCTAAATCGACGCTCTAAGCTTAGGAATGTTGATTCGGCACTCGTGTAAGATTCCCCCAAGTGGGGATTATCAGACTTAAATGGAAGTGACACTATAAATCTACCCTCGTGGTTGCGCTGAGTAGAGCGCACAAAATGCTCTTCACAGGCCGACTCGCTATCAGGGGTATTGTCAGGGATAGTTTCTGCTTCCCAAAATCTCTCGAGAGATTGCAGAATTTGACTGTCGTTGTTCCTTGCTAGGAACGAAACAGCAGGACCCTCGTTACGGCAGTGCTTGGGCAGGTTGCCAGCCAAAATGTAGCCCAGTTTTGTTTCCTGAATGATGGGAAAATTGGGGCCGCGTGTGTATTTATTGGCTAATATCAAATCCAGATAAAATTGTGCCCCTAATAGTATGTCGATTTGCGAAGATATATTAAAATCGGGGTCAGCCAGGAAAATTTTGTTTGGAATGTGGAACTGGTTGATATCAAACGAGGTTGAAGGCAGATTGTGAGTTAAGGTAGATAAGACGGCACATTTCGCCTCGAAACTATATCTCTGATAGCGAGAAATAATACGTATAGAAGCAATATCAGTTGCGCAACACGCTGTGTTGTTTATTCCTGTGATTGGAATATTAGATTTGGCTAATTTGAGCTGTAACCTTTTTGCAAATGATTTTGTACAGAAATTTATCTGTGAACCGGCGTCTAGGAGCACCCTAGCCCTATTCCTGTTGCCAGCCTGGTCAACGACAGATACAACCGCTGTGGATAAAAGAACATTATTCTTGCACTGTAATTTAAGCGAGCAATAATTGCTGCTGGCAGCTGTTGATTTCGGCACGTAATTTGCGTGCAACAATGTGTGGTGTCGTTTTGAACAGATTTTACACACCTGTTTACTCTTACAGTTAGCTATCAGATGACCTGATCTAAGGCAGTTGCTACAACATTTATGATTTGCAACAAATTGCCCCCGCTCAGCGGTGCTTAATATACGAAAATTATTACATATGTAAAGCGGGTGGTTGGATTTACAACACACGCATGAATAATGATTTGCCGCTGTGTGATAGCTCTTAAATGTAGTGCTGCCAGCAGTATTTCTTGAGCTACACTTCTCATATTTATTGTTAGGTCTTACATTAAGTTTGTTGAATTGCTGTTCGGGTTCAATAGGCATTGTATTTTCTAACAGCTGTCTGCGTAAGTTTAAAAAATGCGTGAAGTCTTGAAAGCTAGGCAAATTGTCAGGGTCTATTGACTCCTTCCAAAGTTTGAAAGTAATAGGGTCAAGTTTGGTGGATAGTAACTGTATGGTGATAAATTCAAATGAATTCACTGACAGCTTCATTGCTGCCAGTGAATTAACGGAAGACGTTATTGTGTTAGTGAACTCCGCCAAACTTTGGACCGAGTCCTTTATTGTGGACTTGACCTGAAGTAGGTTTTGCACATAGTATTTAGCTAATATGAATGGGTTGTTATACCTTTCGGACAGCAAATTCAACGCTATTGTGTAATTTTCTTTACAGATAGGTAATGACTTGATTAAATCTAACGGTTCACACTCCACAGAGGAATGTAAATAATGTAATTTTTGCACTGGTGTTAAATCAGATCTGGAATGCACTAAATCGGTAAAAATTGAATAAAAATGTTGCCATTCCAATATGTTGCCTGAGAAGCAGGGCAAACTTATCGGTTTTAATTGCATGGGCGTCGATAATACGGGAGGTACAGTCTGAGTATTAAATGTGTCAAGTAATTGCAGAATGTTTGCTTCAGTTGAATATATCATTTCTTCGACCTCACCTCGGTCTGCTTGAGCAACGCTCGTGTCCTTACTAATGAGCTCTATTTCAGACTGTACCTCGTCGTACTTCGAGGCCAAGCTTTTGAGACTGTCCAGTCTTACAGTTAGAAAATGTTTTGTACTTAAAGTTATATCAAATGAATTTACAGCAGATTGTATCCGCACTATTGCGGACTTTAAGCCGCCTCTCTTTCTGGTCAGCACCTTGAGGCCTTCTTCAGATATTTTACGCACCTTGTTTCACTGTTGTTGATGATACCTTGTTGGCGATGTCCTGCAGCGTCGGCTCCTTGGTGAAGATGGTAAACAGCTGGCAGAGATGACCACCTTGTGTAAAGCACTGTAGCTGGCAGGCACTTGCTAATATGTTGTCAGAAGGCTGCAAGATGACGAGCGAAATGCCGATGCAAATCACGCCACGGTCGTATTAGCTGACGTGCTAATTCGCCCGTGATGGCCAGAAATAGTGGTAGAAAATATTGGATGGAAAATCCAGGTCCGGAGTGACCAAAAAATGTTGGGTGTTAGGCCCAAGTGGGCTAAAAAATGTTTCTTGAAGTGAATAATCCTGTCGACTGGTCTTCCATGTTTGTTAAGAATACTATGTAATGCATGAATAGATTCAGCGGGATGAAAATGATAAGATGTGGACTGTATTGAATTGATTTTAATGCCTTTCTTAAGTTACATTACAAGTGTTTAATTTATTGAAATCAGGTCGGCTAATAATGCGTGTTGCCAAAGTATTATAAAATTTGAATTACATTGAAGTGGGCCTAGTCGGCCATAAGTAAGAATGTGCGGCCTAAAGCCTACATTAAATGTCGTAAAGAATACGATGTGCGCGAATATGCGGCACTAGAATACTTGAGTTCAAGTATTTTAAATGACAGCGAAAAGGGTCAGCGAACCGACCGCCGAAAGCGCTTGATACACACTGTACAAAGTTCTAACACGCAAAAATTGAAGCAAGGCAGTAAGCAGATTAGCCAACCTAGAAAGCGAAATTATCGCGCTACCGTACAGATATTGTGTTAACTATTATTACCTTTTAATTAATTTATTAATACCTTGTTCATAACTACATACTTTCGGCCAGTGCAGCCGCCATGTTGTCTAGTACTGTGACGATTTAAATAAAAGAAATAATCAAGAAAATAAAAATTTAAAAAAAATTAAGGTTGCGAGCTCTTAAGCCATTTAAATCTCACTGTATTAATATAAAATACCTGTATGTACTCAGTATGAGAGGAAGCAGTAATTAATTAGTTATAAGATACTCTAATAAAAAGATAAATTGTAAAGAGTTATGAATATCGTATTTAACCCTTTGCTTGTAAGCAGGCACTGTCCTGTTGATTCCAGACTCGACATGTTTTCCGAGTCTTGTGTGAGTTAGAATAAGATAAAAAAATTAATGTTAATAATAAAAAAATCTGAAGACATAAATAGTCGCTAAAACAACTGATTTAAATTATGTATATTTGTTTAGGGATAGTTTGTATAAATAAAAATGTTAACTTAAATATAGTTAGGAACTATATTCTCGCGCGGAAATTGTCCCACTAACTTTTGCCCAGTACTAGGCGAAGGGAGCGGAATCTCTCTCTCTTGCAATGGCGACTTCGTACAGTATAGACGTAGGAGCTGTGCGCTTAAAATATGTTAACTATATTTTGTCTCACCTTAAGATGGTGTACCAGATGTAGCTGTTTAAAGCATCTGGATGTGTTAATTAATATAGTCATGTAAATAGACAAGAAAAGTAAAGTAAAAAAAATCGAAACGTAAAAAAGGAGTGTAACACAAGATGACTTAGTGCTTCAACAAATAACAACAATTCCAAAGTCATACCCGGAGATGTGAACTATCAGAAGCCACAAACTCTACTGCACGTGACAGAATATGCAGATCAGGACATCCGAGAATCTACAAGATCATCGTAGATATCTACACGACATATTGTTCAACCTGCGAACTTTTGGAGCCCTTTACAGAGGAAGGCCAGACCGAGATGACGACGTAGCTGTTCCTGTTTCCCAAGACGGATGCCCCAGGACGAGTCTTCTGCAGACCAATTAAAAGGTGACTCGATAGCCTGTCTATCGAGGGTTACAAATATTTGTCACACAACACTTCTTGAAAGAGACTTTTCAGAAACTATTAACTTTGTAAAGACTTATAAATTAAATCTAAGAATTTCATGTAACTATTCTAACTTCATACGTTGTAACAGTTTATATGCTAATGTAGAGTAATATAATTCAAGCAATAATACCATTCTTCAAATGGTTGAATAAAAGAAAGTCTTGCAAGCTAATATCATGAAATGAGTATAATTAAAAGTCTTAATTACAGAAATACAGAAAGTTGACCCGGATCCGAGGTATAGCTATATATAATCAAGTTTGATCTCAGAGTTTAAAGAAACCTTTCAAATAACTTAATAATTGAATTAGTAATGTCATGGGATCTGTCAGTAGATGTTTTTTTAATGTTAAATAAAGAGAAGTCTTCTTGTTACACACATATGAGGAGTGCTTAAATCAATTGTATACCTTGCCATTGTTTCCTTACACAGTTAGTAAGTAATTTGTTACATTAATTATTTGTGATCAATTCTGTTACAACGTAGGCAGCCCATCTAATTAACGGAGTTTAATTACGAGGGGTTCCCTGGATTTGTAACGCGTCGAAAAGCAGTTACAAAAGTGCGCCACTCTGCTTACTTGTAAAAAATAAAAGGGTAATTGTTTACAGAGTGTCACAAAAGTGTGCCACTCTGCAAAAAAATTTTATAAAGGTGTTGTAAGCAAACAAAATTGCGTCATTCAAAAAAAAAAAATAAAGGAAACAAAGGAAAGAGTTTTAATTGTGTATATAGTGTCACAAACAAAATTGCATTCACTATGCGTGGATAAATTGTATGATCAATAACTAAATATATAATATTGATATATGCACTCAGAAAGTAACTTTAATAAATGTAATGTTCAAAACATATTTAATACACTATTAAATAACGTAATATGTATTAAGTTACGTAGATGGTAGTATGTATAAGTAAAATATCCTTAGCGTCATACAATGCATGTAACTTTTGCATTCTATAGGCCAGTAGGAACCTGCATAATTCGATGTAAGTACTTGCATACATGAATTGTAACCAAGCATAACAATTTTGGTCAACCGAACAATCTGTAACAGGTTTGTTTACGACAATCTATGACATGTTGTCTCCTGAATCATTCTGCACTGTGTATGTCCAACTATCTAGCTTACATACACTAGTATGTGTTATAAAAAAAAAAAAAATGTGATTAAAAATAACTTTGTTAATAATAATAAAGTAATTAAGTAGAAGTTCGTGATTTAAAACTTGTGAACAAAATAAGTAATTATTTAATTGAGAAAAGTTATGAATGAACGGAGCCAAAGTGTTGTCTAAGCGGAGTAATAATAATAAGAAATAGATTGTGCTCCCCTTCTCGTGTTTATACCGGTCGTTGGTGTTATTCACTCGCATTGTGTAGACAATAATATGTAAAAGCAAACACCCCATTGTCACACACGCTCAACCCTCCTTTGTTAACTAAATATGTAGGCCACCCTCTGACCTACATTCCAGAAAACAGCTGATCGGCTATTTAACATTGAAAGATGTGTGTGTGATTTCTGCCTCTCCCTTAGAAGAGAAATTGTTCTTTTCTAATTAGTGTAAATTTATTACTTATGAATTTATTATATGTATATGTAATATATGTGTAATATACTAGTATTAATTGTAAGTACGTGCTAATGTGTTAGAACAAAATGGCCCAATTTAACCCGGATTTGTTATTAAAAGACGAGCTGTCTTACGAAGCCCTTTTGCGTGGACTACCCCATGCTGATGTAACAGTCGCGGAATTACGAAGTTCAATTCGCGAATGTGGATTTGATGCGCCCGTGCAATTAAACAATCTAAGCCAACTCGATTATGAAAGCGAGAAAGAAATTTGTAATGCCAAGTATAGTGAACTATACTTATTGTCCCAAACACTCCAAGACGAGAAATCTCTGGCAAAAATTTTGCGGACTACCCAGAGAATAGAGCATTTAACCAGGCGAATAAAAAATTTGTCGATCTGGCCGAATCTCACTGAAATACCCGTTGATGTACAAAAGCTAGCAGACGAAGCTCTACGCCGCTTACCTTCAATTATCAACGATTTAAGACGAAAATCCGACTCATTCAGGATGGACGAAATAGAGAAATCATTAATGAAATTACACATCTCCCCAGTACAATCCCCCACCACTGGTTTACCTCCGCCTAACTCGGATCGGAACTCACCTATCGTATCGCAAGTGCAAGCGAACCCAGAACAAAATACTGATACAGATGTAAATCCCCCTCCTCCCGAGCATTTTCAGTTTCGTCCCGGAAATAATGAATTGACCAACACCCCCAATGAATCTAATCGCCCTCATCGAGGAATTACCCCTATGAACTATAACGCAGATCTATACGGAAAAATGACTCACCCTGTGGAGAAGATTTTAACCGAAATCCCTTATACAGATGGTTTAAATGTTTCCAAGTTACTAACATTTATTAGTTATCTTCTTCAGATAAAGGATCTACAGCAGCTGAATGACTGGCAAATTTTACAAGTTCTGTTACCAAAGTGTAAACCCCCGTTAAAAAATCGTGTGCTAGAAGCCCTAACCTCTACTTTCCCAGTAGAAGAGCTACATAGCTCTTTAATAAAATACTTTATTCCCACCGGCATCTATGAAGAAATAAAAAGGAAGACAGTACTCCGAGTACAAGGACATCAGGAGAGATTAGCTCACTACATCTCCGATATTAGGGAGTCCTCTCGACTACTACGTGTAAGCTGGAATGAAACACAACTGGTGGACACCATTTTAATAGGAGTGTCACCTGAAGAAAGATCTCGACTATCATTGATGAATAGACCCAATACTATTGCTGATCTAGAACAGTGCAGTATCCATTCTTCAAATGTATGGTACTCAGATCAAAATAGAGAAGCCATGAAAACCTCAGGAACTAATAGACATCAATTGCGAGCACTACTGCCTGATGTAACAACCTCGTATGAAAGACAAGTTTCTAGTAGACCTCACCATGTGCGCAAAGCTGGTAAGTTAACTGTAAACCCAGATAAAGCGGAAACCAAGTACCCACCTCGCAGAAAACCCACCTGTTATAATTGTGGCAAATATGGGCACATAAGAAGAGAGTGCAAAAGTAAGCCATTGGAACGGAATAACCCCAATTCAAAAAAACATGTAAGGCAGGGAGACCCGAAAACCTGTGTCTTCCGCAGCTACTCAAAATTGGGTAAACTAAAAGAAACCAGTAATAATAATAAGAATGAATTATTCTGTAACCAAGTGAAAAACAAAAAAGGTGCGAAAGAAATCGACCCCTATGTGCGAGAATTTCGTGAAAAGTGTAATGCGATTAATACATGTAAATGGAAAAAAATCTACTACCATTAATACAAGTCGACTTAGGCGTTACATCCCCCATCGCCTTAATTGATTCGGGATCTAGTAGAAGCTTAATCAGCCAAGAATTAGCGGACATGTTAGCTAAACATCATCTAGTAAAACGGAACCAACCTGTGAATATAAAGTGTGCTACCGCTGATAAACGTAAAATAAATATAAACCTGAGCATTACCGTTAAGGTTAAAATAAAAAACCTAAGTTGGATATTTACAATGTTAGTATGTAAAGAATTAGGACCTGATTTAATATTAGGTGCAGATTTTATTAGTAAGACTGGAATGATTCTTGACATCTACGAGCGAGAATTTTATTTCAGATTTGACCGTGCAAGAAAACATAAATTTGATAGTAATGAAGATAAACGTTGTTCATCTACTGCACATGTAATACACCAAGATTCAGATTTATCTCACCTAGAACGAAGAGATAGAGTCAAAATAGTAAAACTAATTAAAGAATTTTCCTCGGTTCTTACACCAAAACTAGGACTGACGGACCTAATAGAGTATAAAATTAATCTGAGTGATCAGAAAGTAATACGACTACCCCCGTACAAGTTATTGCCTCCCAAGATGGAAGTCATGCGAAACCATATCAATAAGTTATTGGATCAAGCAGTCATAGAACCCTCTACGTCCCCATATTCTTCACCCTCCTTTTTAGTACCGAAAGGACCAGATAAACACCGACTAGTTGTAGACTACAGGCAATTAAATAAAAGAATAGAATTTGAATCAATCCCTCTTCCAGACATCCATAGTGCGTTTCACTATTTTACTAAAGCAATGGTTTTTACGGTAATGGATCTAAATCAAGCTTTTCACCAAATACCTCTTTCAGAAGAATCCAAACGTCTAACCGCGTTTGCAGTTCCTTTTAACTTGTACCAATTTACTAGGGTACCCTTTGGAATATCTCAAGGAAGTTCCGTATGTAGTAGACTATTGGAGAAGATATTTCACGACATTAAATTTAAATATGTGTACCACTATTTGGACGACATCGTAATATACAGTGAATCAATGGAACAACATCTCAGACATTTGCGTGAATTGTTATCTCGTTTACTAAGAGCAGGATTAACGGTGAACCCAAATAAGGTAAGTTTTGCTGTCCCTCAGTTTTCTTTCTTAGGACACATAGTGAAAGCGAATGGAAAGGTAAGCATTGACCCCGAACGTACCCGTGCTATTAGAGAATTTGCACCCCCACGAGATGCAAAAGGTATAGCCCGATTTTTAGGTATGGTGAATTATTTCCACAAATATATTCCCCTTCTTGCCGAAATAGCAGCACCCCTAAACTCCTTACGAAAGAAGGGAACAAAGTTCGAATGGAGCTCAATACATCAAAACGCGTTTGAGCAACTTAAAGAAAGCATTATATCTCCCCCAGTTTTGCAATTAGCTGATTTCACAAAACCATTCGTCGTGCAAACCGACAGTTCCAGTGTAGCGTTAGGTGCAGTGATATACCAAGAGATAGATAACTGTAGACTACCAATTAGTTATGCATCACGAACACTGAGCGATCAAGAAAGAAAGTATTCTGCATATGAATTGGAATGTTTAGCAATTGTTTTTGCATTCGAAAAGTTTTAACCCTTCCTAGAACATAAGGAATTTCTTTTAGAAACCGACAATCAGGCGTTATCATGGTTATTGAATCACCCTAAACAATTAGGACGAATTGGCAGATGGATATTGAAATTAAACTGCTACAAATTCAGAGTGCAGCATATTAAAGGTACTCAAAATGTAGTCGCCGATACCCTGTCCCGTATGTTCCAGTCACCCACTAAAACTTCCGAAAACGTAGTGAAGCCGGAAATAGCAAGTGCGAACGCCGTAATTACTGAATTCCCCCTTGCCTTTACAAACATTGCCCTATATCAACAACAAGACCCCTTACTGAAGCCTATTATAGAACAACTTACCCAAGGTATTAAATCCGAGAAGTACGTATTGAGTAAGAATGTACTGTGTCTCAAAATAAGAGATGGAAAGGAATTAAGAATAATAGCCCCGGATGTAATTAAGCCCATGCTAATGGAATACTTCCATTCATCTACCATAGGAGCCCATATGGGAATCAATAAGACGATACATCGTATTCGAAAGGAATATCATTGGAACAATATGAACTGCGAAATAGCTACCTTCGTAAAGAAATGTTCATTATGCGCCCTTAGCAAACCCGCCAGAAATACTCAAGTAAGCCAATTGATATCAGAAATCCCAAAGACCCCTTTTTCGAAACTTTATCTAGATTTCTCAGGTCCGTATCCACGATCCAAATCAGGAAATACCATGTTACTGATATGTGTAGATTCGTTCACCAAATTTGTTTGGATGTATCCCATGCGACGAGCATTAGCGTCGACAACAGTTAAAATACTACAGGAAAGATTATTTAAAGATTACGGTACTCCAGTACGTATAGTATCTGATAACGGTCCGCAGTTTAAAGCAAAAGAATTTAAGAATATGTGTTTCAAGTTAGGGATAGACCATATAACCACTACAGAGTATCGACCGCAATGCAATATTGCTGAAAGGTATCTACGAAACCTCAAATCTGCGCTAATAGCCTATCATGCGAACGATCATACGTCGTGGGACCAAAATCTATCATGGATTCAATACGCTTTTAATTCAGCTTACCACGAAGGTCACAAGTCGACCCCGTTCGAGTTACTATACAAGTATAGACCAAACCACCCTTTGTCCACAAGATGGAATATACACGATCTGGTGCCTCCGCAAATAACGGATAAGCAGATAAAGCGAATATGGAACAAAGCCCGCTCTAACTTAAGAGCAAGCTTGGAAAAATCCAGAAGATACCACGAGAAAGGTAATCATAGCAACTCAGTCAGGTACCAAGTAGGTGACTTAGTAATGTACAAGACTCACCCCATTAGTAGTGCGATTGATAAGACCACCTCGAAACTATCATTCAGATGGTGTGGCCCTTACCAAATCCAAAAGTACCTAACTCCAGTTACAGTAGCCCTGTGCGAACCTGCAACTCAGAAATATGTGCGGAGAACGCATATTTCACAACTAAAGTTATATAAGAAGAGATGACGGTATAGTATAACCCAAAAAAAAAGAAAAGGGATACTAGGCAGTAAAGAAAAGTATATTTCTGAATCCGCGTAAGAAATGTAAAACGTAGAGTTTGGAAACGAGGCCTGATCAACCTGAGTTCCAGTTCTGCGAAGCATGCATTAATGAATAATCATTAACTAGATGGGTACTAACACTCATTAACTACATGAGTTATACAGGACTCACAGAAGAAAAGATAGAATTCTAAATAGTAAAGATTTAGAAAGTTACTCTATAGAAGAGAGAGTAAGACAAACAAAAAAACCGGTAGTAAAATTAAGTGATAGAGATAAGAAAGAGTTTTGTGTTTTAATTGTGTAAATATTTAGTGTAAATAGTATGTAAAAAAAAGAAAAAAAAAAGGTAGTTCATAAGAATATAAAGTGTACTGTGTTGTAACTATAGGTAATAACTATGTGGACAATGTTGTAAAGTGTACAACAACTATGTGAAAGAAATTACACACACTAACCCCATCCAATACTCCCAGTCCCCAATAGTGAGTTAGACAAAAAAAAAGCTAAACCGTAGCGTGCAAATTAAGCGGTGGAGTATGTGACGATTTAAATAAAAGAAATAATCAAGAAAATAAAAATTTAAAAAAAATTAAGGTTGCGAGCTCTTAAGCCATTTAAATCTCACTGTATTAATATAAAATACCTGTATGTACTCAGTATGAGAGGAAGCAGTAATTAATTAGTTATAAGATACTCTAATAAAAAGGTAAATTGTAAAGAGTTATGAATATCGTATTTAACCCTTTGCTTGTAAGCAGGCGCTGTCCTGTTGATTCCAGACTCGACATGTTTTCCGAGTCTTGTGTGAGTTAGAATAAGATAAAAAAATTAATGTTAATAATAAAAAAATCTGAAGACATAAATAGTCGCTAAAACAACTGATTTAAATTATGTATATTTGTTTAGGGATAGTTTGTATAAATAAAAATGTTAACTTAAATATAGTTAGGAACTATATTCTCGCACGGAATTTGTCCCACTAACTTTTGCCCAGTACTAGGCGAAGGGAGCGGAATCTCTCTCTCTTGCAATGGCGACTTCGTACAGTATAGACGTAGGAGCTGTGCGCTTAACATATGTTAACTATATTTTGTCTCACCTTAAGATGGTGTACCAGATGTAGCTGTTTAAAGCATCTGGATGTGTTAATTAATATAGTCATGTAAATAGACAAGAAAAGTAAAGTAAAAAAAAAATCGAAACGTAAAAAAGGAGTGTAACACAAGATGACTTAGTGCTTCAACAAATAACAACAATTCCAAAGTCATACCCGGAGATGTGAACTATCAGAAGCCACAAACTCTACTGCACGTGACAGAATATGCAGATCAGGACATCCGAGAATCTACAAGATCATCGTAGATGTCTACACGACATATTGTTCAACCTGCGAACTTTTGGAGCCCTTTACAGAGGAAGGCCAGACCGAGATGACGACGTAGCTGTTCCTGTTTCCCAAGACGGATGCCCCAGGACGAGTCTTCTGCAGACCAATTAAAAGGTGACTCGATAGCCTGTCTATCGAGGGTTACAAATATTTGTCACACAACACTTCTTGAAAGAGACTTTTCAGAAACTATTAACTTTGTAAAGACTTATAAATTAAATCTAAGAATTTCATGTAACTATTCTAACTTCATACGTTGTAACAGTTTATATGCTAATGTAGAGTAATATAATTCAAGCAATAATACCATTCTTCAAATGGTTGAATAAAAGAAAGTCTTGCAAGCTAATATCATGAAATGAGTATAATTAAAAGTCTTAATTACAGAAATACAGAAAGTTGACCCGGATCCGAGGTATAGCTATATAAAATCAAGTTTGATCTCAAAGTTTAAAGAAACCTTTCAAATAACTTAATAATTGAATTAGTAATGTCATGGGATCTGTCAGTAGATGTTTTTTTAAATGTTAAATAAAGAGAAGTCTTCTTGTTACACACATATGAGGAGTGCTTAAATCAATTGTATACCTTGCCATTGTTTCCTTACACAGTTAGTAAGTAATTTGTTACATTAATTATTTGTGATCAATTCTGTTACAACGTAGGCAGCCCATCTAATTAACGGAGTTTAATTACGAGGGGTTCCCTGGATTTGTAACGCGTCGAAAAGCAGTTACAGTACCAACTCAACCTTTTTACTCACCATGTCCAGGATCTCTAATTAGACGTGTTGAAAACAATATGTCAATTACTTTTTTTTTTTTTTGCGTACCGTATCACTTATTATATGATATATAATTACCTTAATATCCACTTTAGTGATACAAAGTTTCATCAATGATGACGCGTTTCGGGACTAAGTTCCATCCTCAGATACACTTAATTAATATACTAAAACATTAAAATCGCGACCATGATACTGGTCAAGTCAAAAATAAAATAAAATAAGTACAAATCGCATGTAATAAGTTTTACTAACCATGGCCGGAGCTCCCGCATCCGTTCACCCACAACCGCGATCGTCACGCGACTGGTCAAAGATTCCAGTGTTAATTCTGTCAATGAATCTTTGACCAGTCGCGTGGCGATCGCGGTTGTGGGTGAACGCATGCGGGAGCTCCGGCCGTGGTTAGTAAAACTTATTACATGCGATTTGTACTTATTTTATTTTATTTTTGACTAGACCAGTATCATGGTCGCGATTTTAATGTTTTAGTATATTAATTAAGTGTATCTGAGGATGGGACTTAGACCCGAAACGCGTCATCATTGACGAAACTTTGTATCGCTAAAGTGGATATTAAGGTAATTATATATCAAAACAATATGGTTGTTTGAAATAACTACTAATTCACATTTAAGTATTCAAATCAATATTATTTTATTAGATTCTAAAAGAAATAACACCATTAAATTATATTTTTTCGGTCAAAATACAAAATTTCCCTTCTTTCTCTTACATTTTAATTTTAGTAATATTCAAGAATAAGTATTCATAAAATAGATCATTTGTTTAAGTAGTATTCAAAGTAAGATATAATATAAATACAAAATAATTCGCTACAACTACAATATAACGAAAACCAGCGCTTTCACTCACACACACATATCTACCCCAAGATTTTAAGAGCTCTATTAATTGTGAAAATTATTAAACTTTTGAATATTTAAACCAAAAAAATTGAAAGTTTTTGTTATATTTATTTATATTCTTGTAGATTACTTAGCTGTTCATTTTTTAGTCCAGAAGACGTCACTTGGCTCTACACGCACACATTCTTTATTTTAACTGTTAATTTCCGAAAACTGTTCATTTTACGTTATTTGGGTATAATTTCAATTTTACTTCACATTTTAAAAAATGTTATTTACACTTTCCGTTTTGCGGTTTTGCTGCGGGCTCGACGAAAATTACGCCCGGTCGGCAGACGCGCTGATTACTTGCGTCCTTAGTTGTTAGTTGGTTCTTGCCGACTAACTAGACGAACGGCACTATTTTGTGTAGTTGCCGCGGTTGTTTACCAAGTTTTCATTGTTTTTAAGTCCTGGTATCCCTACGCCAGAAGTAGGGTCGCCTGACACTCCTGAATTCCATCGTTGGGATCGTCTCTGACGTAAGATCGTTCGATGTTGTTACATAATCGGTTAGTCACTGGAGCTGACCTTGACACATTTTTGCTTGTTTGTCTGCTACATCTTTATAATTTATGAATAATATTTTCAATCACTCCTGCCAATTTCGCTACCAATAAAATTTACCTTTATTCTCAATTTATGTTTATATCTCCGAAATTATTATTACATCATAAAAATGCTATTTATTTTTATTAAAATACAAATTTATTTATTTCCCCGGGTAGGCCAAAATGTCCCGTTACAATACCCCCTCAATGAGAGGTTTTATGCCGAAGCATAAAAACTCTCATTGACACATTCATACTTGCTAAAGGGATCAGCCAGGATATGTTGCCACAACCCCCTTTACGGTTTACAACCAAAAGATATAATCAACTCACCGTTGGTTCAGTGACTATGACCGCACCTGAGTGACCTTACTGGACTTCTCTCTCGAGATCCCAACACCATAAAGTCAGCCAGGTACTTAACGCTCCTGCTCTGACGCGCTGGCCAGCTCAGGACCGCCGCCACAGCATCACCAAACACTGAAACAACAAATCAAAATATCAACTAATGGCCTTATACAATACTATATCCCTAACTGATCTGTTTCCCCTTAGCTGTGCTGGTTTGCGTTAAGAAGCACTGGTTTTTCCTCTTAACCTCTAACATATATATCAATACCTAACAACATAACATGATACCTATTTTAAAATTCCATAATCTCATTCTGTCTACTTTCTCTTGTTAACTTTTATCCCAAAATTCAAAATTATTGCCCTAATTCCCATCAGAATTAAAATAAACATTTCCCATTACCATATTACACATCTCTCTCATTCCCAATTTGCATCTAAAATATTTAAATTCATAAAAGTCTCTTAAACACTAACAAACATAATACAATATAATAAAACATAGTATATTCATAACTCACATTGTTATTATTACCCTAAAATAAACAATTTGCATTTACGTTTGACCAAAAATTACACACTTTACATCTTTAAATTTGCATATAAAATTATAAAAATTACATTTTAATCTCAATTGAACTTTTATTAATTAATCATCAATTATTTATCCCTTAACCTTTCCAAAAAATAATTTTTTTTTGTTATTATTATTAATTTGGGTGATTCTCAGTTATTTACTTGGCATTTACCTATAATCTTACCCCTTTTATGACTCTAACACTCACATACAAAATCTTTATCTAGTATGACACCCATCTACCAAAATATTCCTTTACCAACCATTCTCTACCTCTAACTTACTACTCTAACTCATTTTGCATCATTCTACCCTTATAACAAAATACTCTCTTCCCGTATGTACTCAGGATGTGTGTTCCCCTCCCAATGCTCATTCCCTTATCTGGTTCCTGGACCCTCCCTAGGTAACCCTTTCCAGCGCTAATCGGTTCACCTCCCGCTACAACGCTTTTCGTTGAGGACTCCTTATCACACCACCCCCTTACAAAATTCCTCTATCAACTAATTACTCTCCCATTATATCATTTTCATCTACAAAATATCTCCATTTATTTATTACCTCAATATATCAATCATTACTCTACATATTTTCCCCATAGCTACTGTGTCACTATCGATACTCAAATTCTACATTATTTGTATTTCACCTCTCATTTTCTCTAACACCCATCTAAACTTAACTTGGACTGACTCAAACGTCTTACTCAAACAATCATCCTTACCCAAATTCTCTCTTTTACAATCCATTGAAAATTTTAACTATCTCAAATTTCTTTCATTATTTATCTAGTTAAAATCTTTAAACACATTGAAAACTTATTCTATAAAATATTATTACATTTTTATAATCCTTATCCCTAACATACTACATGCAATTATCACAATAAGACATTCACATTTAAATAATTTTTATAAAAATCGTCAACATTACAACTTGAACTTTCTATTAATTCTTTTTATTTATACTGTAAATTATTTAACATTTATTGGACCATTAGTTTCTCCCAAAAAAGTCAAATTTATTATTAACATTCATTTTGTATCATTTCACAATAATATTTTACCTAAGTTAGCTTCTTTCAAACTCTTTTAGTGTCATTATAAGACTCTTACTTCAAGGGCATTATCAAATTCCTACTTACATATGATCAATCACTTCCATACTATCATAGATTCACAAATATAAACACCAAACATCAATAATTCCATGTACCTTCTGAAACATTTTAACAACCATGTTATTCCACAAACTAAACACAATTTGACATTTATTTATTTATTAATTATTATCAAATTTAAATCTCATAAAATAATTTAAATTCATTAGAAAAATTTCTTTATACAACATTTCAAATCAATCAAAAATATTTAAACATCTCAAATTATTTGAATTCCATCAAGTATTGAAAACACAACATTTTTTAATTACCTTACTTCCAAACAATTACAATTCATTAATTATAAACTCATTATTTATTTAGTCTGCTGAAATAATATTATTATTATTAAAACAATTACATACACACATTGTTTACATTATATACTTGTTACAATACCCATAATTAATTTCATTATAAATTTATTTACACATCTTTGTCATTATTTTTCCAGTTTACCACACTTCATTTTCTAAGTTAGCAAGGTTAGAACCCTAAATTACAATATTTAAAAATGTTCATACACTGATTTTTTAATTCAACCTCCATCATTATATAACATAATCACATTTTTATAACATAAATCGTTATACACATACAAATTATTATTATTATTATTATAGCCATTATCAACATCATCTATTAATTCATATAACCTGTCTACATTTGTGATCTCAGATCCGTTTCCATCAGTATTTTTATTCAATAGAAAGTCAGTTATTTTATCATCATCATCAAAATAATTATCCATCTATATTTTACACGGTAGGTATTTTATATCATCTATTTCCTTCAATTCTAACCTCTCTTTCAACTCTTTATAATTTCTCTTTAATCGAAATAATTCTATCTCTCTATCAATACACAACACTCTATCTAAATATCTCTCATCATAACACCATATCACACTTTCTCTACCATCCTACACAGAGGGCACTAACTCATAAAATTTCGGGGAACAACTCAAAGACCTCATGTCTTCCAATAATAAGGGACTCTTGCCCTTCAACAACAACATTTGTAAACACCTTGGTTCACAATAAACCTGGGGAAAATTTACCCTCTGCCACCCTTCTACCTCTATACTATCTTTTCACTTTCTCTCTGACTCATAAACACCCATTAACATTCCATTATTACATTCTAAAACTTCATCAGTACTCTCAGTATTTACCCCATTATTCTTTAACATCATATTTTCACTTATATTGTCATAATTCTCACTCCCACTTACCTCAGAATTGTAATTAACATCATTATCATCACTATTCAATACTTTACTATCTAACACTACCTCTTCCACTATTTTGTCATCATTAGTATTTGTCATAACTATAACATTGTCATCTAACTTCTTATTCAGTACCTGATTGAATTTACGTTCTAAATTTTTATTCGTTTCATCAATATTTTTCTCGCAACTGCTACCTATTGATTCTAATATTTGTTCCGTAAATGTATCAAGACGTGTATCAATTTCTTTAATATGCTTATTAAAATCTGAATTCTGCTGTTTAATTTCATTTCTAATTTCGTCAAATTTAATATTTTGCTCATCAAATTTACAATTCGTTTTATCGAATCGATTTAGTAAAACACTCATCGTATTATTGTCTAATTTGTTACATTTTGTTGAGGTTGGAGTTGACTGGATTCTCGAGTCATCTACGGCTGACTTTGTTAATATTTTCATTATTATTCATCATTTTTATTTATGTAATTCTGACTTATTTACTATACATCTACTTCAATAATACTGTAATGTAACCCTATCTGACACTCTCGTCATCTAAGTTTATTCCTACGTACATACCAATTTATTTATCCCAAACAACCATATCGTCTCTCAAACAGGTCCACATTTGCATGATTTAATCATGCAAATGGTCCAGCTGCCTCGGGCGCCATTGTTAACTATTATTACCTTTTAATTAATTTATTAATACCTTGTTCATAACTACATACTTTCGGCTAGTGCAGCTGCCATGTTGTCTAGTACCAACTCAACCTTTTTACTCACCATGTCCAGGATCTCTAATTAGACGTGTTGAAAACAATATGGTTGTTTGAAATAACTACTAATTCACATTTAAGTATTCAAATCAATATTATTTTATTAGATGCTAAAAGAAATAACACCATTAAGTTATATTTTTTCGGTCAAAATACAAAATTTCATTTCTCTCTCTTACATTTTAATTTTAGTAATATTCAAGAATAAGTATTCACAAAATAGATCATTTGTTTAAGTAGTATTCAAAGTAAGATATAATATAAATACAAAATAATTCGCTACAACTACAATATAACGAAAACCAGCGCTTTCACTCACACACACATATCTACCCCAAGATTTTAAGAGCTCTATTAATTGTGAAAATTATTAAACTTTTGAATATTTAAACCAAAAAAATTGAAAGTTTTTGTTATATTTATTTATGTTCTTGTAGATTACTTAGCTGTTCATTTTTTAGTCCAGAAGACGTCACTTGGCTCTACACGCACACATTCTTTATTTTAACTGTTAATTTCCGAAAACTGTTCATTTTACGTTATTTGGGTATAATTTCAATTTTACTTCACATTTTAAAAACTGTTATTTACACTTTCCGTTTTGCGGTTTTGCTGCGGGCTCGACGAAAATTACGCCCGGTCGGCAGACGCGCTGATTACTTGCGTCCTTAGTTGTTAGTTGGTTCTTGCCGACTAACTAGACGAACGGCACTATTTTGTGTAGTTGCCGCGGTTGTTTACCAAGTTTTCATTGTTTTTAAGTCCTGGTATCCCTACGCCAGAAGTAGGGTCGCCTGACACTCCTGAATTCCATCGTTGGGATCGTCTCTGACGTAAGATCGTTCGATGTTGTTACATAATCGGTTAGTCACTGGAGCTGACCTTGACACATTTTTGCTTGTTTGTCTGCTACATCTTTATAATTTATGAATAATATTTTCAATCACTCCTGCCAATTTTGCTACCAATAAAATTTACCTTTATTCTCAATTTATGTTTATATCTCCCGAAATTATTATTACATCATAAAAATGCTATTTATTTTTATTAAAATACAAATTTATTTATTTCCCCGGGTAGGCCAAAATGTCCCGTTACAATACCCCCTCAATGAGAGGTTTTATGCCGAAGCATAAAAACTCTCATTGACACATTCATACTTGCTAAAGGGATCAGCCAGGATATGTTGCCACAACCCCCTTTACGGTTTACAACCAAAAGATATAATCAACTCACCGTTGGTTCAGTGACTATGACCGCACCTGAGTGACCTTACTGGACTTCTCTCTCGAGATCCCAACACCATAAAGTCAGCCAGGTACTTAACGCTCCTGCTCTGACGCGCTGGCCAGCTCAGGACCGCCGCCACAGCATCACCAAACACTGAAACAACAAATCAAAATATCAACTAATGGCCTTATACAATACTATATCCCTAACTGATCTGTTTCCCCTTAGCTGTGCTGGTTTGCGTTAAGAAGCACTGGTTTTTCCTCTTAACCTCTAACATATATATCAATACCTAACAACATAACATGATACCTATTTTAAAATTCCATAATCTCATTCTGTCTACTTTCTCTTGTTAACTTTTATCCCAAAATTCAAAATTATTGCCCTAATTCCCATCAGAATTAAAATAAACATTTCCCATTACCATATTACACATCTCTCTCATTCCCAATTTGCATCTAAAATATTTAAATTCATAAAAGTCTCTTAAACACTAACAAACATAATACAATATAATAAAACATAGTATATTCATAACTCACATTGTTATTATTACCCTAAAATAAACAATTTGCATTTACGTTTGACCAAAAATTACACACTTTACATCTTTAAATTTGCATATAAAATTATAAAAATTACATTTTAATCTCAATTGAACTTTTATTAATTAATCATCAATTATTTATCCCTTAACCTTTCCAAAAAATAATTTTTTTTTGTTATTATTATTAATTTGGGTGATTCTCAGTTATTTACTTGGCATTTACCTATAATCTTACCCCTTTTATGACTCTAACACTCACATACAAAATCTTTATCTAGTATGACACCCATCTACCAAAATATTCCTTTACCAACCATTCTCTACCTCTAACTTACTACTCTAACTCATTTTGCATCATTCTACCCTTATAACAAAATACTCTCTTCCCGTATGTACTCAGGATGTGTGTTCCCCTCCCAATGCTCATTCCCTTATCTGGTTCCTGGACTCTCCCTAGGTAACCCTTTCCAGCGCTAATCGGTTCACCTCCCGCTACAACGCTTTTCGTTGAGGACTCCTTATCACACCACCCCCTTACAAAATTCCTCTATCAACTAATTACTCTCCCATTATATCATTTTCATCTACAAAATATCTCCATTTATTTATTACCTCAATATATCAATCATTACTCTACATATTTTCCCCATAGCTACTGTGTCACTATCGATACTCAAATTCTACATTATTTGTATTTCACCTCTCATTTTCTCTAACACCCATCTAAACTTAACTTGGACTGACTCAAACGTCTTACTCAAACAATCATCCTTACCCAAATTCTCTCTTTTACAATCGATTGAAAATTTTAACTATCTCAAATTTCTTTCATTATTTATCTAGTTAAAATCTTTAAACACATTGAAAACTTATTCTATAAAATATTATTACATTTTTATAATCCTTATCCCTAACATACTACATGCAATTATCACAATAAGACATTCACATTTAAATAATTTTTATAAAAATCGTCAACATTACAACTTGAACTTTCTATTAATTCTTTTTATTTATACTGTAAATTATTTAACATTTATTGGACCATTAGTTTCTCCCAAAAAAGTCAAATTTATTATTAACATTCATTTTGTATCATTTCACAATAATATTTTACCTAAGTTAGCTTCTTTCAAACTCTTTTAGTGTCATTATAAGACTCTTACTTCAAGGGCATTATCAAATTCCTACTTACATATGATCAATCACTTCCATACTATCATAGATTCACAAATATAAACACCAAACATCAATAATTCCATGTACCTTCTGAAACATTTTAACAACCATGTTATTCCACAAACTAAACACAATTTGACATTTATTTATTTATTAATTATTATCAAATTTAAATCTCATAAAATAATTTAAATTCATTAGAAAAATTTCTTTATACAACATTTCAAATCAATCAAAAATATTTAAACATCTCAAATTATTTGAATTCCATCAAGTATTGAAAACACAACATTTTTTAATTACCTTACTTCCAAACAATTACAATTCATTAATTATAAACTCATTATTTATTTAGTCTGCTGAAATAATATTATTATTATTAAAACAATTACATACACACATTGTTTACATTATATACTTGTTACAATACCCATAATTAATTTCATTATAAATTTATTTACACATCTTTGTCATTATTTTTCCAGTTTACCACACTTCATTTTCTAAGTTAGCAAGGTTAGAACCCTAAATTACAATATTTAAAAATGTTCATACACTGATTTTTTAATTCAACCTCCATCATTATATAACATAATCACATTTTTATAACATAAATCGTTATACACATACAAATTATTATTATTATTATTATAGCCATTATCAACATCATCTATTAATTCATATAACCTGTCTACATTTGTGATCTCAGATCCGTTTCCATCAGTATTTTTATTCAATAGAAAGTCAGTTATTTTATCATCATCATCAAAATAATTATCCATCTATATTTTACACGGTAGGTATTTTATATCATCTATTTCCTTCAATTCTAACCTCTCTTTCAACTCTTTATAATTTCTCTTTAATCGAAATAATTCTATCTCTCTATCAATACACAACACTCTATCTAAATATCTCTCATCATAACACCATATCACACTTTTTCTACCATCCTACACAGAGGGCACTAACTCATAAAATTTCGGGGAACAACTCAAAGACCTCATGTCTTCCAATAATAAGGGACTCTTGCCCTTCAACAACAACATTTGTAAACACCTTGGTTCACAATAAACCTGGGGAAAATTTACCCTCTGCCACCCTTCTACCTCTATACTATCTTTCCACTTTCTCTCTGACTCATAAACACCCATTAACATTCCATTATTACATTCTAAAACTTCATCAGTACTCTCAGTATTTACCCCATTATTCTTTAACATCATATTTTCACTTATATTGTCATAATTCTCACTCCCACTTACCTCAGAATTGTAATTAACATCATTATCATCACTATTCAATACTTTACTATCTAACACTACCTCTTCCACTATTTTGTCATCATTAATATTTGTCATAACTATAACATTGTCATCTAACTTCTTATTCAGTACCTGATTGAATTTACGTTCTAAATTTTTATTCGTTTCATCAATATTTTTCTCGCAACTGCTACCTATTGATTCTAATATTTGTTCCGTAAATGTATCAAGACGTGTATCAATTTCTTTAATATGCTTATTAAAATCTGAATTCTGCTGTTTAATTTCATTTCTAATTTCGTCAAATTTAATATTTTGCTCATCAAATGTACAATTCGTTTTATCGAATCGATTTAGTAAAACACTCATCGTATTATTGTCTAATTTGTTACATTTTGTTGAGGTTGGAGTTGACTGGATTCTCGAGTCATCTACGGCTGACTTTGTTAATATTTTCATTATTATTCATCATTTTTATTTATGTAATTCTGACTTATTTACTATACATCTACTTCAATAATACTGTAATGTAACCCTATCTGACACTCTCGTCATCTAAGTTTATTCCTACGTACATACCAATTTATTTATCCCAAACAACCATATCGTCTCTCAAACAGGTCCACATTTGCATGATTTAATCATGCAAATGGTCCAGCTGCCTCGGGCGCCATTGTTAACTATTATTACCTTTTAATTAATTTATTAATACCTTGTTCATAACTACATACTTTCGGCTAGTGCAGCTGCCATGTTGTCTAGTACCAACTCAACCTTTTTACTCACCATGTCCAGGATCTCTAATTAGACGTGTTGAAAACAATATGGTTGTTTGAAATAACTACTAATTCACATTTAAGTATTCAAATCAATATTATTTTATTAGATGCTAAAAGAAATAACACCATTAAGTTATATTTTTTCGGTCAAAATACAAAATTTCATTTCTCTCTCTTACATTTTAATTTTAGTAATATTCAAGAATAAGTATTCACAAAATAGATCATTTGTTTAAGTAGTATTCAAAGTAAGATATAATATAAATACAAAATAATTCGCTACAACTACAATATAACAAAAACCAGCGCTTTCACTCACACACACATATCTACCCCAAGATTTTAAGAGCTCTATTAATTGTGAAAATTATTAAACTTTTGAATATTTAAACCAAAAAAATTGAAAGTTTTTGTTATATTTATTTGTTTTCTTGTAGATTACTTAGCTGTTCATTTTTTAGTCCAGAAGACGTCACTTGGCTCTACACGCACACATTCTTTATTTTAACTGTTAATTTCCGAAAACTGTTCATTTTACGTTATTTGGTATAATTTCAGTTTTACCTCACATTTAAAAAAATGTTATTTACACTTTCCGTTTTGCGGTTTTGCTGCGGGCTCGAAGAAAATTACGCCTGGTCGGCAGACGCGCTGATTACTTGCGTCCTTAGTTGTTAGTTGGTTCTTGCCGACTAACTAGTCGAACGGCACTATTTTGTGTAGTTGCCGTGGTTGTGTAGCCTACCAAGTTTTCATTGTTTTTAAGTCCTGGTATCCCTACGCCAGATGTAGGGTCGCCTGACACTCCTGAATTCCAACGTTGGGATCGTCTCTGACGTAAGATCGTTCGATGTTGTTACATAATCGGTTAGTCACTGGAGCTGACCTTGACACATTTTCGCTTGTTTGTCTGCTACATCTTTATAATTTATGAATAATATTTTCAATCACTCCTGCCAATTTCGCTACCAATAAAATTTACCTTGATTCTCAATTTATGTTTATATCTCCCGAAATTATTATTACATCATAAAAATGCTATTTATTTTTATTAAAATACAAATTTATTTATTTCCCCGGGTAGGCCAAAATGTCCCGTTACAATTGGTCGATTAGGATGCCATTTAGGATCGTTAGGTGTAAGTGGTTAAGGTGGAGATAGTGCTAAACTATCTTCAAATTCAATTTAATATCTAAAATATCTGTAATATCTAAAATAGGTTCATCTTCTTAAATCATTACTATAGGCATATGTCTCCCCACTTGTTCCTCAGTTAAAACATTCGTATCGCAAGCTTCAATGTCATCAAACCTTGACCCTGTACTTGATTCGTTATCATTATGTTCAAATGTAACAGCTGTTTTTATTGCGTGCTGCCGACTCTGTGGTTTCTTATCTCAACCTATACCACGACAGGAGATCGGTATGTCTGCTTAACGCATCACAATTTGCCACTAGACAAATCTATTGTAGTAAAATATTTAGAATTTCCCGAACAATCTAACGTCTTGACAATATTTGGTAACGGATAAGCATCCCCTTTTGTTATACTATTTAACGCTCTATAATCAACACAAAACCTGTACTTAGGTATACAGTCTGGACTCTTTTTCGGAACTATCACAACTGGACTACTCCATGGCGAGTTTGAAGGATTTATTACATCTTTCTCTAACATCTCAGTTATATGACTGTGAATCACACTCTTCATAGACTCAGAAAGTCTGTAAGGTTTCTTTTTAATCGGTAAACTATTACCAGTATGTATTTTGTGCTTTACATCTACAAGACATCCTCTATGCTCCGGATCCTCATGGAACAAATCTCTATACTTTAATAACACTAGTTTCAAAACTTCACTGTCACTCTCAGACAAGTGCTTTAATTTCCCTAATATTAATTCATCAATATTCTCATTACTACCAAAATTATCATCATTATTATGTTTCTCGTGTTCTAGAACATCAACAACTCTTACACTTCCATAAACTTCAGGCTGGTATTTCTCTGCCAGACCTAATATAATTCCCTTTTGAATTACAAGTGGTTCTCCACTACAATTAATAACTTTAACAACTACATTGCTATCGGTGTCTACAGTACTCAGTACACGGGCAACTCTTATACCCTGCACATCTAATTCTCGTGGTTCTACTGAAACCTCTCGTGGCACCGGAATGTCACGTAGACCGACTATTCGGCAATTTACTAATACCTCACTTAAGGGTGGTAACTCTTGCTCGGAAGGATTCAGGACATGCCAAAATTCTGCATCATTCCCGACAAAATTACCAGTTATAGGTTGAGCAGGCCCACAACCGTTAGTAATACCAGTGGAGACTACCCTTCAATCCTCTACACCGGAGTCGAGAGATATGACTACCGAGTTATTATTCAAACTCAGGCGTCGTGATGGCAAGTCTATTATTGCACCCAGTGACTTTAGTAAATCGAGGCCTAGTATACCATCGTAAACATGAAAAAAACTATCATCCCTTGGTACTACAAAAAAAGTGTGTACAACTTCAACGCTTCCCAGACGTAACCTCAAATTTTGTGTCCCTTTTATGAATAAGTTACTCCCGGTAACCCCTTTAGCATTTATAACAGTTTTATGTGTGGCACATCTACTGATACCTTCCTTAATTAAAGAAATACTAGATCCAGTGTCTGTTATAAATTTACATAATTTCTTTTCAGTTTCACCCATAATTACTAAATCATTTAAACCGTTAGAAGAGGTTGTAGGTATCAAATAACTCGTCCATTCGACCTTGCCGTGCCCTATCAAGTCGAACTGCTGGCATTTGGGTGTGTATTTTGCTTACTATTGCAGTTACGAGCATAATGCCCCTTAGCATGACAATTATAACATTCTATGTCTTCCAAAGCCTTTTTTTGTGCATTGTTATTATTTTTATTATTACGGTTCTGATTATAACTGGTACTGCGATCATTATGTGGCTGAGTTTTACCACTAGCTTTTCTTGCTAACTTTTTAAAACAATTCTTAGCTAAGTGACCTACCTTGTTACAGTGATAACAGATGACACTAGTCACGAAGACATGTCCATCGGCGTTATTTCTCTTACCATGTCCCCATGAAGTATGCTGCTGTTGTCGATCAGCGGAAGCCACAGTGTTAGCGATCTGAATTGGCTCCTGCATAGTGTTAGGTAATCGGTATCATACTTGCTGTCCCACAACACCTTGTAGCTAATGAAGCTAAAAGTCGACCCTCCGCCTCTTCCTCGATGACTTTCTGCTCCATAGGATCAACAACTTGTCTAATAGTCTTTGAACATAAAATTCGGCAACGATCAGGAAAAGATTCTGGGGTTTCATCCCTATGCTGTGTCGCTGACTGAAGTGCTGTATAATGATACTGATCTAACTGCTTAACTTTAAATTGTTTAATAAAACATTGTGTTAAAACGTACTTTAAATCTGCTTTCTGTAACTGCGGACAACTGTTATAATACAATGCTGCAGGTCCCCTTAATTTTAACGAAACGATGCGAACCTTATCAGAATCGTTCCAATTGCCTATTGTCGCGGCATCGTCAACTTTTTTTAAAGAAAGCATGAACAGGAATACCCGTACCATCGCCCCTCCAATTTTCAAATAAGTTTCCTATAGTCAGATCCTTAGTGACAGTAGCAGCGACAGGTGCAGTACCTGTTGTCTGCATACGCTCTTGTAACTCGGCTACGATACGTTTTAATTCAGCTACCTCGGACATTTTAGGCATTTGTAATCAAACTCTTAATAGTTTTATTTAAATAATTAGTTTCTATGATTCTTTGTAATTAACTTCGAAAGAGAGTCTCGCACCCCTCCAAATAGTATTAGGATCTTGGATTGGACTGGTGTGTTATAAACAGGTAAAGTGACAGAAGGACTACTGTGGGTATAATAAGCTGTTATAACCCCAACACGCATACCAACCCGCATAAAAAGTTTGAACACGCCCCAAAATATAGACACGCTCAGTATAAACCCATTAACAAATCATCACTTAATTTTTTTCTTTAACTTCTTACTACTATTGCCCATCAATAAAGAGCCACTTCAATGAGAGAAATGTTTAATTAATGTAAGTAAACTAACATTCCCAAATTTAATATCCCAAATTCTGACACCAAATTTGTTGTAACGCCCGGGGCTGGCCTCACAAAGTGAAAGCTCCAGTCGTGCGGACAGGATAGCTGTGTGTGGGAATGGCTTGTTATTAAATAAGGGATTTACTTAGATTGATAATATTTCTTTAATTCATTAGAGTAACTACGTTCGTTAACAAGTTTTATCTTGATGAACAAATGACAATAATGACAATACAAATTAACAAAATAACAATAATTGAAGTGACATACTCTCGTTACAATAATTCTATTGAATGTTTTCATTAAGACATAACATTATATAAAAAAAAAAAATTCTTTATATACTGACTATTCTTTATTAAAACATTATAAAAGCTTTACTAACTATATTTCTGAATTTGGTATGTTACTACTTTAAATTAGGCATAAATGATTAAGATGTCAATTATACATATTCCTTAACAAATTTAGAACACTACTGAGCACTTAAATAATTCATTATCCAAAATGGATTAATGCTTTAAGTTTGAACAAAGTAAAACAAAACAAAGTTGTAATTACGCTTTTGATGTGGCTCCATCGTAGACAGAGAATGTACGGAGAGTGCGCAAGGACGCCAAAAAGTGAAAAGTGAAAAAAGAGAGTGTGTACTTCCGAGTGCTCTCGTCAGTTTTATACCCTGTGTGAAGCAAAAAGTCTCTATGAGTTAATGCCCAAAATTCAGCCAATCAGAACTGGACTCTGCACGTGTCTCGAAACTTATCACGAGAGGACAATTTGACATTGATTTTTGTGAACCAAAGTGGAATTCGTTCACGAACACTGACAAGTAAACTATTTTTAGCTTCCCTGGTTGATAACTCACTAGACGTGCCATGATAAAAAATGGACAGCACACTTCCTCACAATCGCTCAGTTTGTTCCTTAAAATAATTCTTAAGATAAAATAAAATAATACATTGAGTAGTTTGAGTATGAGTAGAATCCTCATTTACAATAAAATCATAACGTCATAATGTGGAGTGTGCTGGGCACAACAAAGTAGTAGTAGGTAATTGGGATTTTCTGATAATAGAAAATGATCTAATATAAAAGTTAATTTGGCAATAAATGTACTTTGTTCAAAATAGTGAGTATGTTCTGCAGCTCAGTATGCATATTAGTGTTGTTGCATGTTCCATAGTTGTCTCTCACGTGTCGAAACAGGTTTTATGATTGTTCTGTATAGAAAGAGAGCCTTACATTGAGTTGACTGTCTAGCAGCTATTATGTTTTCTAGTCATGTGATAGTACGTTTTGTTAAGTGTAGCAAACTGATTACAAAACTATAGACACAGGAGAAATGCCACTACATATAAGGATTTGACAGCATATCATTTCAAACAGGATTATTTGTCTTCATTTCAGATAATATACCAAGCTCCCACTGTTTCTGTGATGTGTGTAAGTTGTGTATTGTCTAGGCAGTTCATTCCTCCAATTACTTGTACCAACTACTGTCCATTTTCCTGCTGCTTAACTCTGGACCTGCAGTTTGTTTGTAGATGCCCAGGTTCCCCACATCTAAAAAATGTTGGTCTTTTATTCTTTCTTCCTTCATACTGTGGTGCCAAAGTTTGGCTCTCTGACCCTTGATCATGTGTTCCTCTTCATCATGTGTGTCATCACAATCTTTTAGTATGCAGACTTTATGATTTTGCCGAATCAGACACTGACTTGGCAGCCTGAAACTGTAGAGGATGAACAAAGGCATATGCATTATTCTAGTATCTTTCCATTTGTAACACTTCTTGTAGTTCACTATCATGGACACCATTAGTAAATATCTTTATTGTAGATGTTTTAAAAAAATGTTGTGGTGCTTAAGGATACCCCAGTCTAACTAGCAAGTCAATACTTGCTTCAAACTGTTGATGACTCCGGAATACTGTCACCAGATGTTTATCACCATACTGTAATTCTAGAGCTGTAATCAGTTCTGCATAAGAGTTCTGGCTGTGAGTGACACTTTCTGTAGTAGCTCTAAGGCAGGTCACTTAAAGCGAGAACAAGTGAAACCAATGATGTGTGCTTATGACTAGAAATTGCTAAAGATACGTTGGCCAGTGAATGCTTCCATCAAATGTTGTTTTGATGGCTTGACATGAATTGGCCCCACTGCAGGCTATGCGACTTTCTCTATTATCTTATTTTCTGTCTTTTTTTTTTACTTTACCATACGTACAGTGTGTTCAGCAATTTGATTTGAAACACAGGATTGTGTTCAACTTCTGTTTTTATCCATTCTTGTATATTTGCAATTCATTCCTCTACTACAGATAATCTTACCTCTTACCCATTGAGATCACCGTGTAATTCACCTACGTCTCCATGTAGTAGACCCAACTCTGCAGTAGTATGCTCGTGCAAATGTCTTTGTTCCTATGTCAGTGGTTTTATGTGTTCTGTTCTTGCTTACATTCTTGTGTGTGTCATTCTTTGTCAAGCAGGTATACTTTTTATGATGCCTTTGCTTCTCATCGTTTCTCATTCTATCATTTCTCTGCCTTTTCTGCCTCATGGTGTCATAATTTCTCTGCTTCTTCTGCCTCCTGTCATTATTGTTCAACCATTTGCAGTAGCAGCACTTGGAAAGTTTGCATCATTTAACTAGTACCGGTATCCATTTTTTTTCCAATTACCACTACCAATACTCTTCTAAGAAGTGTCCATTGTTTTTGCTATTACAGGATCTATTCCACTTTTGACCCAAATGTTATGACAGTCTCAGTGTCGTCTTGTCAGTGGAAACAGATTAACTGACACCAGATGAAGTCACTAATTACAATTTTAATTAGAAGAAAACAGCAGTTTTGAAATACCTCATGCCCCAAAGCGACTGAGAGGCCAGACAGAATATATCGAAGGTCAGCAATTTAGTTGAGTTACATAGGTCAACTGAGACAAATTAATTATTTTGCATAAACTGTATTAAAAGCTCAGTAGATTGTTAAAAGCAATAGGATCATTAATAAAACCACTACATTCCAATAACGTATATGTCGGCTACTTATTCTATACAACACGTATACATCACGTAGAATTTAGCGCCACAATGTGTTTGGGCTTGATTAGTTGAAAAGTTGGAGGTGAATTAAATTAAAAATTTTTTAAATTAGATGAATTGTTTGAATAAAGCAGGTAAATAGTGGTATATACAAGTAACCACCTAGTTAGGTAAATGGGCTGTTTTGATATTGCAAGATTGGAATGGAAGGTTATTTTTTATTGCGGGTTTAATGGACTAGTAAATTTGTAAACAATTCTTGACATTGGTGACCTAGTAATTGATTGTGATAAAAATTTGGATTAATCATACAAATCACACACGCATACACAAAGTGATACAAATTAACGAACAGCAGACTCACTAACTTCAGATATTGATAATTCAATATACAGTATAGTTTTAAAAATGTCCCTAAAGAGATGTTAGTGGCCATATAAGCGATGATAAAAAGCAACTAAGTGAGCATGACAAACAACTACAAGAGCGTGCTTTGAAAACAAGGGGAATTCATAAGAAGAGAAGTGGAGGGTTTTGGAAAAAACATTAAGAACTGAAAATAAAAGTCTCGTAGACACATTTGATCTTAATTCAAATGAAACTTGGTGAAAATTAATATAGCACATGAACAAAAGCTTCAGGATTATAAAATAAACTGACAGAAATTGACCAGATTCTCCATGAACACGAACACAAACACACAATTACAAAATCGAATTGACAATGTAGAATTGGGTGGTACTGAACAGGGTAATCAAATCACATATGTATACCATAACATACTGGACATCATCACGATAATAAAACAAGGTAGAATTAGGTGGGCTGGGCATGTACAAAGAATGACAGAGGAAATGGGAGTGAAAAAAGTATTCATTAAAGGACCAGGAGGAAGAAGAGCAAAGGGGCCAAGAACAAGATGTGTGGATGATGTAGATGAAGACTTGAGATTACTGGGGGTCAGAAGGTGGCGAAGAGTCGCACAGCATAGAGAGGAGTGGAGGCACATCGTTCTGGAGGGCAGAGCTCTTCATGAGCTGTAGTACTGTGGAGTAAGTGCTGCATGAGACTGAACTCTGTGTCTGTGATGGAGGGGATAAAGTATGCGTATGTGTGTGTGTTGGTGTGGTTTGTTAAGGCCAGTGATTCATCACAGCTCTATAGACCTGTTCACAGTGCAAACTGGCATCCATCACTAAGGCAGACTACAGAGTTGTAATATTATTGCAGTCCGCTTTTTACCGTTGCGGTAGTAAGTGCGTTTAAATACTAAACTTTTAAAAATGGATGGAGAATAAGTTGTTGCCAAATATTCCGCTGCAATCAGTAATAGTTACGGACAATGGACCGTATCATTCTGTTTTAGCTGAAAAGATTTCGACAAAGTATTCTATGAAGCTTGATACGATATAATTTCTGAGAAATAATTGTGATGTATTTGATGAAGGTATTAAAAATTAAAATGTGTAATGTAATGTAAGATATTTTCGCTGGTTAACTTGCGGTTTATTTTTTTACGTAACATTTTACAGTGAGAAAGTTTCTAATACGTACATTAGAATATATTGTTACATTGTTAATAATTACATCACAATACATTGTTAATAATTAATTGACAATTAATTCCCATAACTTATACATAACATACAATGCAACATGTCAGCTATAATTTGTTTGAACAAATTTTCGTGTGCATCCTGTGTCTTAAGCTTGCCCCATTTAATTATTGTAGAGACACCGCACTAATCATGACTCTGAAAAATATTTCATTTTTATTTCCTGGGCTGCTGTCACTAATAATTAAGTAAAAAAATCAGCATTATAGAATAAGACGTTACATGCACAAGTAGCATAAAAATACTAGTATGTATAAACGCAAAAACAAATTGAATTTCTTAAGAAAATAAGGATAATTTTATAAAAAGCAATACGAATTCCATATGAAGTAAATTATAAATTCCTTATTTATATATTAGTATATTATAAATATTTAAATATAGAATTTAAATTTATAATTCTATATTTTATAAATTTTCTGTACAAATTTTATAATTAAAATTTTCCTTATTTTATAAACTACAGAATTCCTTATGTCTATTACAGATAAGCAGTATGTTGAAAAACTCACCTCAAATAGGGTTAGTCACACAATTATCACTTTAAAAAGTGATAGCACTGAGCATGTTCATAACTCTCCTGGAGAAAACATGCACATACGGTTTTGTATGTTTGAATAAAAATAAAAAATACTACGCTTCGCTATAGACACGTTTACCACCTATATACACATTTTAACACTCCTGTAGTAATTCGTCTTCAGATTCACTGGACTTAGGTTTGCTGTCACTACTCACACGTTAGTGTATGATAAAGGGCTCCACTGTGGTGTCTCTCGTGCACTGCTTTGAATAATCAGCTTCTTGTAGTGCCTCGACATGTCTTACGCCAGACTTCTCCCAGTCCTCGTGAGTTATCCTGTCCAAAGCTTTGTGTGCAAGTTGTTCAATATCGGCTAATCTGAAAGTCGTATTCTTGTTTGCAACATACCGTTTAACTTGGGCCCATATCAGCTCAATCAGATTATACTGACAATGATATGGTGGGAGGTGCACTACTGTATGTCCTATTTCATTTGCCAGTTGATCCAATTTGTACATCATCTTGGCCATTCGGATCTCTTCGTTAGAAAGAAGTTCATCCCCGGTTTCAGCTGGGGAAATGAAAATCCCTTCTTACACAGCCACTCCATGATATCCGCTTTACGCCAGTTTGAACACTGTGGTTTATCTGTTTGTACAGAATGATAGCTGGCATTATCCATCACGATGACAAAGTCTTCTTCCAAGGAGCGCAACATACCAACAAACCAGCTCTTAAAAACTTCAGCATTCATTTGTGTGTGGTAGTCAGATTCAGCTGAATGCTTACTGCCAGTAAAGACAAATTTGGCACCTGCTATGAAACCTGTATTTGTGGATCCAGCATATGCAATAATCAGCTGGCCACCTCTACCAGTAGGTACTTTCAGCCCATCGTTCCCTCTGGAGTCTTGCCATATGTATTTATTCGTATGATTCTGTGATATCCAGGTTTCATCCGTAGTATATGGATAGTTCTCAAAAACTTCGCTCTCAAGGCAGCAATGCCAGCGCTCCATTAAAAATTTTCGCCCATCGTTCCACTTCTTAAACTTAAAACCAAGCACTTTCAGAAGGCGAAGTACAGAGGTTTCTGAACCAGAATAATTGATTTTCTGACAGAGACCAGCTCGAATTTTTCTTGCAGTGGGGTATTCCCCTCGGTTGTAATATTCTAGTACAGTCCTGCAGACTAATTATTAATTAAAATCATCCAAGTTCAGTGTTTTTGTGTTCCCGTTTATACCGTTTCCTTGGAGAATTGAACACAACGCTCATGCCTTGATTATCTGCCGAAGTAGCAGTTTTGCTAATACGTTGCACCAACTTTTCAGAAATGCCACAAGCTTCTGCTGTCAATTTTCGAACTTGTGCAAAATTTATATTTCTCCTGGCTTCTTCATTATATGCAAGATTTTTAAAAAACTTGTAAATGTTTGCTACGATGACTTTACTTGGTTTTCTGATGTCCTCTCGGCCCGCATGTACACCACCGTTGCTTGTACCCGAAGTAAATGTAGGATACTGTTCCTCAATAACACACATAATAAATAAAAATTATTGAAATAAACTGATACACACTGTGTACACTAAAGATGTCAACCATTCATGTGAAATGCACAAAATGTCTGTCAACAATACTAAGGATGATAAATATGTTGGATGTTGTTTTTGCTAATTCATCTCTTCCTCACCTCATCCACCCAACCTGCTTGGAATGAGGTACTGTAACTGAAATGGGATTGGCTTTTGCCACAACAGCGACAGTTTTGTTTACAGAAATTGCTCAGTCCTATTTATCTTTGTGCAACGGAAGAAAGATTGTAGTGCGGGCAGTAAACATACACAGTTTTGAGGGGAGTGTAAAAATGACAAAAACATTAAAAAAGTGTCAGACAGCAATATATACTGAGAAGACATGCCGACAGGGTATACGCAACTTGCATACCGAAAGTGTACATATACCTAACAGAACTTCCGAACCATATGGCTTAGGAACAACCATGCAGAGAACAAAAACAGGTTCATTTACAAAAGGGAAGAGACCGTGAGTATGAAGAAATTAAAGCAACAACAGCAGGTAAGGTCAGTGTTCTCAGACAACTCTCAGATAACCGCCATGAAGAAAACAGTAAAACTTTAAATAAGTAAGTTCACTGTACGGAAAACAAAGTAACTGACGTAATGGTACTTCGTAAAGGTAGTACATGTATTGCTAAAAGCTTTAGATTCTAACATAAGAAAAACCAGTGCAGTATAAATCGTAGTTTCAGAGAAGTGCAAATCATAACAAAAGAAGCCAAAGAAAGAGGAGAAACGCAAAGATAGAAATTCCGTAGAGATATTTATGCGACAACAAAAATATGTTGCCTACTCATAGACAAGTTTAATGCAAGTAAACAGCAAATAGAAACAAACTGGGATCAAACAAACACTGTCAAACAGCTGAAGCAGAGATTAGTTTTTAAAACAGCCACCTAGTGCGACCATCGACACTTCGCTCACTGCAGAGAGGAAACAAGTCCTGGACATGATTCCTATCTGCAGTAAACGAAATACCGAACTCGATACCATACCCATACTTATCAGTGGACAAGTATCCTTTTTGTTGTAAACGATTTACTTTCTGAAAATCGTTTTAATGAAAAAAAGCACAAATGGTGGACTTGTTTCCTTTCTGCGGTTAGCGGTTCACCTATGGTTCTGAGACCTGGACTATTTCTAGAAAATCTGAGTCAAGCCTGCTGGTTCATGAACGCAAAATTCTCCGCAGTATATTTGGTCCAGTATGTGTAGGAAGTCAATGGAGGAAAAGAACCAACCGAGAACTGAACACTCTTCTGAATGAACCAGATATTGTGAAAATTATAAAACTTGGTAGACTCAGGTGGACTGGACACGTGATCAGAATGGGGGAGAATGAAATACCAAGAAAGGCACTCACAGAACAGATCTGTGGCACTAGGAGAGTTGGTAAACCCAAACTACGTTGGGAAGACGGTGTGAACTACGGTGGGCGCCATGCCATATCCTTGGGACCCGGAACTGGAGAGCAGCTGCACTTGACCGGGACAACTGGCGGAGGCTGTTAAAGAAGGCCTTGACTCAGTAATGGGTTGTTGCGCCACTGATGAAGAACAAGAAGAAAAACAAATTTATATCTTGTCTGTACATTTCTTTATAAAACAAAATTATTTTCTGAGTTGATATATCTTTAATGTATAAATTGAATGTTCGTCTTAAACAATAAAATGTTACTTGGATGAAGAATTCCGTGGTTGATAAGTAGATGGCTGCTACACTGATGCGTTGGTAGCTGGTCTCGATGATGCATTATCACATCCTCGATATACACATGTACACGCCGTTTATCTGCCCATAATTGTTTATATTGATAATCTCAGGTTTATAACAGTGGGTTAATTTATAAAAGATATGGTGTATTGGACTAACACCGTCCAGCTATCTTGAAGTGTTCACACATTAATACATGAGTATTCTGTCGAATACTACTGACCTGTGTGGAAATCTTGCACTAACGTGAGTTGGCACTGATTAATGATCTTTGCAAATTTAGTTAATTGCTTCTATTAACCCTTGATACAGTGTACGGGAAACTCATAGCTAATGTCAAGGATTGCTGTCACCTTAAAGAAGAAATTGTTCTGACACAAAAAACTCGCACAGAGAGTACGTCTTCACGAGATGAGTTCTAGAAGCGGACTGACCGATGTTCATAAGACCAGAGACGAACCCAAACGAAAATGAGAGTTCCTGATTGGTTGAAATTAGCAACACATATTCACAAAGATCAGCTTCAGATCATGTATGACTCCGCTAGAATTTGCAGAAACTGGTAAAGATTGTATCTAAAACTCTTATGATTTACTTGAAGATAATGTGATTATAGAAAAGTGAATTCAGTTAAAAAAAAAAACAAAGTAAATTTGTATGTTTTGAACCTCTGACGTTCAAAAAGTGTAGTGCTAAGTATGACGCATATGCTGTCCGAGTTTCATTCTGAAATGTTAATATAAGGGTTATTCAGGAAAATACGAATAACATGCACACTCGCACACTAAAATTGCATTATACATAAACGAGAATAAATTTGTGGACATTTTGATATATATCATGTAACTAACCATCTCTAATTTCACAACTTATAGCTAATTAACAAACTGAACAAAAACAATTTTAAACCTGTCTATTAACATCATAAAACGTGTAACACTAATTTATAATGGCTTTTTACTGCGTTCTATTCCAGTATATATACTGCGATGTACAAGGTCGCATAGAGTAAGTAGTTGATAATTAGATAATGGAATGTTTCAGTATTGAAGATTTTCGTTAAATTTTTTCAATTGCAAAGTATTTTACTAATATTTATGATAACACAAAGTAAATTAATTGTTTCTAATACAAATAAATTAATCATTATGTACAAAATAAAATTAATTATTGCTTCTGTTGTGAAATAAAATTAATTAACCATTTCTTCTACAAAATAAAATTAATCAAAGTTTCTGTTGATGTATTCTTTACATTTAAAGTAATTATTTCTTACACTCAAATTACATAAATTGTAATTCCTACTAGTTGTGTATCTTTTAGTTTATATTTTTTTTATTAATTGATTTTATATAAATGATTTCCACTTGCCTTGCTTGATGAATGATTACATCCTCTTGTTCCTGTAAGTGTCGACAATGTTTCAGGTAGACATTCAGGATTACTGCTGTTCCTCCTGTTGTTCCTTCAGGATCTCCTGCTTTCCAGCTTTCGGGGTCGTTTCCGGGTTGGGTACTTTACAAGCAGTGCTGAATTATTAATTATTAAGTATTTATATGGCTCCAGCTAACTTGACATGTTCATAAATGCCTAAGTAGACAATCTTGGACTATACCATACTAGCACTCGAGATTAAGTCAGTTGCGAACTTTACTACATGCGCTCATCACTCTTGATAGACCTATTGTCCTAAATCAGAGGTAACGATTGCATGTTATTAAGTTCAATGAGACTGCTGTTTCTGCAATCTAACATTCCCTCACTCTTATGGCTACAGTCCACATAATGTTCTTCAAGTAAAATATTGTATATTAACAATGTAAAATGTGCAAATAAAACCAGTATAATTTTATTGCTTTCCATTTGGGTCATAAAACTTTTTTTTATGAAGAACTCATATATTTCATTCTTTAAATTATTAACAAATGTTATTACCGTATAGGTCTTTATTTTATGCTCATTCTGGTGTAAGGCTTATGTCGGACATTTGATTCACACAAAAATTATTTCATTTAATCCATTTTTTATTGTTATTTCATAACATAGTTATTCACACGCTCACTGCCAAATGCCTATGCATACGTTTGCACTACTTTTTAACACTCATTTTTTTTTACAGTAAAAAATCAATGTAATCTACACGCCTGGGTTAAAAAAAAAAAATTTCTTTACACAGTAATAAAAAAAAAATTTTCTTTAATCAATGTAAAATTCCTTCTAAAATAATTAAAATATTTTAACAACACAACTAACATGGTCAACCCAAACAAACGATTTCTTCATGAAATGTCAAATTAAAATTCTTTTGCATTAATACCATATGACATTTATAAGTAAAGTATGCGATTCTTATCGCTAAAGTGAAGGCGCAAGGAATTTACTGATGAATGTATTTATCTGTTTGTCAGCAACAGTACGCATTTCTGTCTACTGTGTTGTGTTCACTTTTCTCAACATTATGTGTAGCGCTGATTTCTTCCGTTCTCTTATTAGCTACCTTACAAATCCGTTCATCCACATGGTCTCTTTTAATCTGTATTTGTACAGGCAAATTCAAGGTATTTATATACTTTACATGGCCATACCAATATCTGTTTGGTTGTTTTCCAGAATCCATCTCCATTTGTGTATAACCATTGATGGTATTGTAATTCTCATTTATAGATTGCTCAAAGAATTGTGTATACTGTGGCCAACTATTATGCCATTCATGACAGTATACTCGAAACAATCTACCTAACTCTCTGTTGATTGTTTCAGCCAGATTACCCTGTCAATGCCTAATCACAGTCAAAACAGGTTGAATCCCATGCTGTGTCAGGGTATCAGACCACAATTTATTAGTAAATTGTTTCCCATTATCAGTTAATACCCTCTTGACATGTCCATGCTCAGGGATATATTTGTTGAGAATAACATTCAGTACTGAACAAGTGGAGGGACACGTTATATCATATAACTTTAATAACTTTCTAAAGGCATTAACGCATACAATTAGATGTTTAAGTCCTTGCGTAGCTTTCGGATAATAGTTGATACTATGAATGTACTAGGTTCCTGATCGTGTTTGTATTCGTTTGTCTTTACATATGTTTAAATAGGATGTGGACTTTGATCTTTATTGATTAAATCTTCTTATTGTGACAACAGCACTAGTAGATCTTTTAGCCAGCTTATTCCTCTTGTCATCATGGCAACACGTATGTTCTGCTCAAAATGATAGGCTAGGTTGTGTATGAGCTCGACTTCTGTCGGTTAAGTGGGTGTACGAAGATGTTTTGCTTTTGCCACTTGCTGAATTACATATTGTTCCTTTGTCTGCAGCCCATAAACGTACTTACCAAACTATAACCGATCACATACCTTTCGCTGTACATGCTGGTTCCAATATCAAAGGTGCTTGCAAAGTCTTCATATGTGGTGACCTGATCTCTTCTTATGGTATACCATTCTGCTGCAAAATTTCTACAGTATTTTGCAACAAGGTTAACTTTGTCCTGATTCGTTAAATGGTTTCCAATAGACTCCATTGTTTTTTGCATTGTTTTAAAAACTCTGTTGGATTGTCATTCTCATTAGCATAGAACTTGGGGTGTTGGTTTTCTTCCAAATTATGGTAGACATATGTTACTTGGTTACCCTACCCAGTGTGACCTAACTCTAACTTATCAATACGTTTTTGTAGTTGTTCGTGTTTATGGCTTTGTTCGTGTAGTGTCTGGTCTATCTGCTCAAATTTACTTTCATGTTGAGTTATTTTTTGTTCATGTATAGTATAATTTTCTTCCATTTTCACCTGTATTGAATCTATTTTGGTTTTGAATTTGTCCAAAAGTGTTTTATTTTCTTCCAATAATTTTCTTTTTCCAGTCCCTCCATGTTTTTGTATAACCTCCCCTTGTTTACGTGCATTTTCTTGGCTTTGTCTGTCACGTTTCTCAAATTGTCAGTTGGGATTATCAAGTTGTCTAAGTAATTCTGTCTGTTTTTGGTGTACTTCTTATTTATGGTCACGTTCATTAAGTTGTTGCTTCAGCAGTGCTTCAAAGGCTTGTAACAATTCTGGTTGTGCAATATTGTTTTTATGTAATTACTAGCTGACCCGGCCACGCGTTGCTGTGGCTAAAGTTTTTGTTATATTACATTATAGTAAACAATCTAAGAGGAACAATAAGAGAACATCAGTCACGGAGTCCACTATGCTTTTTCACACAGATGGTATTTGTAAAAAAATATGGTGATTCCTTATTTGACTTTCTACTACTATAACCCTTTAGTACAATGAAATTATTTACGAACAAAGACGAAAATGTTGATGTTGGTATACAAATTCACTGGATTGAGATTTGAAGGGGAAGTACGTTGAACACAATTAATTAAAATGTTCTTACACTTGATATTAAGCAGAAATCAATAGGTACAAAATAAAAATTTATCAGATTTATTATTTCCATTTAATTTTATAACAAATATAAGTATATTACAGTATAATACAGTAAATAACATGTGACGCTTAAACTCATGAATGAGGTAGGCAAGGCAGACAGTCTTAAACTTTTAAACATTAATATCTATTTTTTTGAATTATAAATACTTTCAATTTCAATTTAATTTAACACCAATCGGTGCACAATGTTTTTGGTTAACCTGTCTTTAGCTAACACAAATAGATTCGACGGTTTCCCAACACGTGAACACGCAACATATAGTTGCCCATGAGAAAAACATGGATTTTCCAAATCTAAACCACAAATGGACATTGTTTGACCTTGAGATTTATTTATAGACATGGCGAAAGCTAAACGAATTGGAAACTAGCCTTTTGAAGGGTATGGTAGAATCTGATGGTATCATCGGAATACGTGGCAGCAGGACCACTTTTCCTTTAAACTTCCCAGCCAAAATGGTTGCTTCAAGAATGTTTCCGGTGATCTTTTTGATGACCAAACGCGTACCGTTACATAATTGAGGTGGATTCAAATTACGGAGGAGAATAATAGGGGAACCAATCTTTAATCGAAGATTATGTGGTGGCATTTCAGGGATATCTAATGAATTTAAAAATTCAATCGGAAAATTTACACTTTCATTTTCATCAACAACAGTATCGATTGATTTAAAAGACATCAGATCGCCTGGTAACAACTGTTGTATCTGGAAGTTAATTTCGTCAACATCAACGTTTTTGGCTGCCAAAATCGCCCGTTGACTAAGCCATTCATGATTCAAATAATTATTCTGTATATCCGGGAAAATACTCTGAATCAATTCATTTTTATCCTGAACAACAGTGCAAAAATTGTCTGGTAGTTTAATGCATTGCGTATTTGGTTGCAGTTCTATTTTACCGTTCCCAATATCTAGTAGTTGTTCGGAAAATATTTGTGCTGATGGATCATTTTGCAATTGTACTCGCATATTTATGGTCAATCGAAGTGTTTCAACACTTCGCCATAAGAATGATTGTTTCAAACATGCATTAATCTCATCCGCGAAAGTAGAGCGAGGTATAACCGGTAAGGTCTGCCGGAAGTCACCAGACAAAAGTAAGATAGCACCACCGAAAAGTTTATTATTGCTGTTTAAATCTTGCATAGTTCTGTTTAATGCTTCAAGTGAATATTTGTGTGCCATTGTGCACTCATCCCAAATTATTATAGAACTCTTCCGCAACACTGCAGCTATTCCACTATTCTTTTTGATGTTACACATTGCATCTGGTTTATTATGAACGTCCAATGGCAGCTTGAATGTTGAATGTGCTGTTCGCCCACCATCCAGTAAAGTAGCCGCAATGCCTGACGATGCTACTGCTAATGCGATTTTTTGTTGCGACCGTATTTTGGCAAGAATCAACGACATTAAAAATGTCTTACCGGTTCCACCGGGTGCATCCAAGAAAAAAAAACCGCCTTGTTCAGCAGCAACAGCCAGCATAATCCGATCATAAATAATTTTTTGTTCTGCTGTCAGTAATGGTTCACTGTTCATGATAATTGTTGCTAAACTTCCATGGTCATATTGATTTTCTCGTTGTAAATCGGTATTGACTAAGTCGGTGGCTGGACGATTAGGTGATGGCATACCATAATGATTAAGTGGTAAATTTGAAATAAGAACACATAAATCCTCGATCAAGACCAATGCTTCATTGTACATCTCTGGTGTATAATCTATGTTTTGGCATTGATTTGTTTGTCTAATTCGGTGCAAGATGTCTTCTGTCATACAATTTTTATATTTTTCCCACAAAGTTTGTGCTTGCGAGGGATAACATGTCGTCAAAATAATTGCAAACAACTGACGAATGTTATTCGGTGTTGATGTCAACGCAGCATCAGCAAGCGTTAAGTCCCAATGGTTATCGTCTTCTAGCAATTGCAGTTCACGACATGCATCCTGGTATGTATTGAATACTCGACCATTAACTGTTCGTAAAAATTCAAAAGACGTTGGTCCGGGAACATTCACCAATAACAAACGTAAATAGAAGCACTCACGTTGCTTTGGATGTACCGTGTAAAGTCTCCCCAATGTCTTAGCTTTGAATATGCCTGTAATGGAAGGATGTGGTTTTCCTTGTTTCCGTGGCTCCCATTTTTTACTGGATTTGTTCCATGTGAAATAACGTGGAACATCACCATACACCAATGTCTTCGCGAATTGGCCAAAAACATCAGGTTTTTGACACAATGTAAAAAATTCAGTTAGAGTCGTTTTCGGAGCTTCGAACGCTCTTTGGAGAACATTTTCTTCAGTGAAGTATACACGTTGACCGTTTTCAAGATGTATTGCCAGATGTTGGACAGCAGGATCTCTTTCGTGGATGGGAAAGCTGAGAATATGCCAAATAGCTTCATTGCTGCTAATGTATCTGCCCATTTGGTATCGTGCTATTTCGTCATTTTTATTTATGTTTTGTACTTCAAATATGGCCAAATCACTGCCTTTGTTTACATATTTACAAATATACTTAATTGATTTAACAGAACTGCAAAGCTCAACATTGATATGAGCTTTGTAAGTTTTTGAAAGTAGTGGTGAGTATGGTACCACCCACTGATTATCAAACTCAACTTGATTTGGAAAGTTCGGCAGTCGCATTGTAAATGTGTGGCCACCATTCTCAGTACTTCTGCGGCGATACATTGGATAACCATCAATATCCGTGATCGTGTCATTCGTATGCGGCTTTGGGAAGTTTTTTTTACATTTTCCATTTTCCATGCACGGTGACGTCATGTTGAAAGCACCGCATGGCCCATGGATCATGTGTTTGGTGACAATATCAAATAATTCTTGATCAATTAATGGGTCTGGAATTTCGGCTGAAATTATTTGATCGATTTCTTCAGGACGGATTCTATCTTTAAGCCAAACCAAAATGTGGGCATGAGGCAAACCTCGCTTTTGCCACTCTATCGTATACAGCCAACAACGTGTGATACCAAAAATTGAATATTTAACAATAAAATCAATTAAGGATTTCAATTTTTGTTTAAACACACGTGCAGTTAAATCATGACGATGAATGGCTTGTTGTCCTGGCAATAGTAAAGTTTGTATCTCTTCCCAATTCGGATTACATGTGAATGTAATAAATAAATCCGGTCGGCCGTAATGACGTACGTAAGTCATCGCATCTTGTATGTATTCCTGCATGTTCCGTGGACTGCCGATGTAGCTTGAAGGTAAAATGAAAGCATTACCGATGTCATTGGGATTTAAATTTCCATCGATGTTTCCAGCAACAGCATCTCGTAAGTGAATATATTCTTCCGATCGTAGTTTTGCCTGGTTGAATCGAAGGAATCGCAAGCGTTCGCTTTCGACCTTAGCATACATATCAACAATGTATTGATGGAACAGCTGACGATATCGAAGGATATAATTGTCTTGATGTTGTCTAACCATTATTCGGTGTGCGTAGTAGTTCATTGAGCTAACTTTATTATTTCTGTAATCACCTAAAAAAATAAAAAATAAAATGCAATACGAAATTAAAATCTATACATACAGTAAGAAAGTAAATAGATAATTGTCAAATTTACCGGTATTTGGATCATACTGTTTGATATTAAGGTGATATTCATCTTGTCCTTGCCAAAATATCAATGGATATTGTAGTGCGTCATATGAACGGTGTAGATCCGAAATCGTACTGACAGTGTTGTCTCGCCGTGTAATTTTTATAGATCTTTTGTCAACTGGATCACCAACCATGATAACAGCAACCTCATCAACAGTTGGAGCGTTGAATCTACCAGCATGTTCACCTAATGGTACTTTGTCGGCTTTTATGACGATTTGATAATTGTCATTTTGCAGTCGTGGCGAAACTCTTTTGATCAATTGAATTAGTTGATTGTGATCTTCTAAAAAATTTTCCAATAATATCACAATTGCTCTTTCCTCTGCTTGTTCAATAAAATTATACAGGCACCGAGTCGTCACGCGCTCTTCACAATCGCCCATAAAATAAATTTGAAGAAATTTCGGATTGTTATCAGGCATTGGCATCAGTGATCCGATTTTATGGTACACCTGGCCTTGAATTTTGAATGTAGTTTCAAAATTACGTCCATCGGATGCACGATCGCAAATTTTAGTTGCCCCAAATGACGTCATTTGGAAGCAAGAATTAAATTTGCGTATCTTACGCAAAAATAATTTGGAATCATCTGAATTGCCAGTAAGAAGGGATAATAAAGGCTCCGGCGGAGCGGGTAGAGGTGACAGCACAACTTTTCCTGATGCGCAGCACATGCCGGCTGCTTCATTCCGAAATTTCAATGCCTGACAATATTGACATACTTTATCCATTCCACCGATAGCAATTTTTGAATGCGCTGAGTAGTTAATATCTGGTGCATATTCAAAGGCAAGCCGAACGAATGATGCACGTGTTAATGAGCGGCTGATCCGTTGCCTTTGTCGATCTAGTACTCGTACTGTAGCTATGTTTCGTTCTCGTGCCGCTCTTGTTCTCGTAATATTCTGTTGCAGACGTTCGTCACGCTGTTCTTGAGATTCTTGTGCACGACTTTCTGCAGTCTTGATTCTTTGAGCTGCATTTCTTGTTTCGATTTGTTCTGGTAATTGCTGAGCTCTTTCAACACGTTTGCGTCGTGACCCTTTGCTGCTCGCGTTGTTGAGGTTAGATCTTTTCGGTGGCATTTGACTGAAAATAATAATTTAATCGTTTAAATATTAGAAAGAGGAACTGAAAAACATGTTATCATAGCACATTGAAATAATAAGTGCAAAATAATTTTCAATGGAGGTTAAATAAATCGTTTAAATATTAGAAAGAGGAACTGAAAAACATGTTATCATAGCACATTGAAATAATAAGTGCAAAATAATTTTCAATGGAGGTTAAATAAAAATAATATAAAAATTTTTGTACAATTATTGAAAAAGTGTGGGGAGCTTTGTGCCATTTTCTCATTGATATATTAATTAACTTTTATAAAACTATGTGATATTACTTACATGTATAAATTGAAATTATTGTTCCTGTGCTCCTACTGTGGCTATGTCTCGTTCTCCTGCTGCTCTTGGTCTTATGATATTCTCTTGAAGACGTTCGTTACACTGTTCTTGAGATTCTTGTGCATGACCTTCTGCTGTCCTGATTCTTTGAGCTGGATTTCTTGATTCAATTTGTTCTGCCAACTGATGGGCTCTTTTAATACGTTTGCGTCGTGCCTCTCTTGTGCTCGCATTGTTGAGGTTAGATTTTTTCCGTCGAAAGGTATCGACATCTGTTCAATAAATTAAAATTGCGACTATAATTTGAGATTTAAACTATCCTATCTCTCAAGTTGGATCGAACTGCACATGGTGTGCGAATTTTATTATAATCGGTTAAGTGGTTTAGGAGTCCATTGAGGACAAACATTGTGACACGAGATTTATATATATTAAGAAGATTTAAATACGGATTTATTTTTTCTAAAGGATTTATGTGTATCTGTAATTATACCTGAGATGCGTCTATGTAAGTGTACAGCGATGTGTGATATTTTCAAAGCAGTATTAGTAGGCCTACCACTTAGTAGGTCAACAAAAGAACTCTAATCTTATCTGTGCAATTAATTATGTCTTATTTATACTCTAATAGCCCTTTTCAATCCCAGTATCTAGACCCGTATATAAGAGACACTTGTTTCCAATATGTATTATTAATATGTCCAATATAATAATATTGCTGCTTTATCAGCAATTAACTTATTTAATTTATAAAATTTTTAACTTTTCAGTCAAGCTTTTTATTTATTGAGCCCAGAACATTGCGGTGCCAAATTCTATGCGTACAAGGTCACATAGAATAAGTAGGTGATAATTAGATAATGGAATGTTTTGGATTTATTTAAGATTTTCCTTCATTTTTTCAATTGCACAGCATTTTACTAATGTTTATGATAACATATAATAAATTAAATAACTGTTTCTAATACAAATAAATGAATCAATCATTCTGTACAAAATGAAATTCATTACTACTTCTGCAGCAAAATAAAATTAATTAACCGTTTCTGTTGACCTATTCTTCACGTTTAAAATAATTCGTTCCTACACTCTAAGTACATAAATCTTAATTCCTACTAGTTGTCTATGTCTTTCAGTTTATAAATTTTTGTATTAATTTAATAATGATTACACATTAATAGGTACAGCGAGACTGCTTTTTCTGTGATATAAGCTAAACAGACTTTACATCCCATCACGGATAAATGGACTGATGTAATAGCCAATTACATTGGTCAAAACATTCCCTCACCCTTATGGGTACAGTCCAGATAAACGTTCAAGTAAAATATTCTATAGTAACAATGTAAAAAGTGCAAATAAAAATGGTATAATTTTATTATTGCTTTCCTGTTGGGTCATAAAACCTTTTTTATGGAAAACTCATATTTCATTATTTAAATTATTAACAAATGTTACTACCATACAGGTCTTTATTTTATTCACATTCTGGTGTAAGGCTTGTATCAGACATTTGATTTACACAAAAGTTTGTTTAAATTAATCCATTTTTATTGTTATTTTGTAACACAGTTAATCACACGTGCACTGCCAATGGCTATGCATATGTTCGCATTACTTCTCAACAATCATTATTTTGTAGTCAAGAATCAATTTAGTCCATCAAATTTTGACACGATTCTTACTGTCTATATGTCAGTGTCTCAACATGCAATCTTAACTTCAACCAATTCTCATTGTAACATGCTGTCATATGTCAAGAGTGAAATTATTATTTTATATGGAAATTTCATCCATTGCAATACATATATGCACACACACACACACACACACACACACACACACACACACACACACACACACACACACACACACACACACACACACACACACACACACATCAGTATATTATGTACACGTTTGTGTATAAAAATCTACTATTCTTTCTATGAATAGTAAGACATCACTATAATCATACATAGGGTAAAGATAATATAATTTTCGCAAGCTGACAGCTACTTAATAAATAGAACATTGTTTTTAACGTTAGTTTCTACTGCTAAAGTGTTCTAGTTATTTGTTATAAAAGTTGTGTATTCATTTGTTCCAGGGTTACTTATTTACACCCGTGAATAATATCTGTGCAGAAGTGGATCCTACTGTGGAGTGTGAAATATATACAAGAAAGTCAATTCACAACCACCCCGTGTCCTCAGCTTTACCTGCTTTGTTAAACTGTTGCACAGTAGATTGTGAACACAAGAATTGTCAGTATGGATTTTGTACAAAATCTTATACTCTGTCAAGGGATATGTCAAAACACAAGTTAATACATTCCGGAATTAAGAAGTACCAGTGCGATGTTTGTTCAAAATCATTTACTCAATCAGGCTATTTATCACAACACAAGTTAATACATTCTGGCATTAAGAAGTACCAGTGCGATGTTTGTTCAAAAGCATTTACTCAGTTAGGCAATTTGTCAAAACACAAGTTAATACATTCTGGCATTAAGAAATACCAGTGCGATGTTTGTTCAAAATCATTTACTCGGTCAGACAATTTGTCACAACACAAGTTAAAACATTCTGGCAATAAGAAGTACCAGTGCGATGTGTGTACAAAATCTTTTACTTCATCAGGCAATTTATTGAATCACAAGTTAGTACATTCTGGCATTAAGACATACCAGTGTGATGTTTGTTCAAAATCATTTACTCAGTCAGGCAGTTTGTCACTACACAAGTTAATACATTCTGGCATTAAGAAATTCCAGTGCAATGTTTGTTCAAAATTATTTACTCAGTTAGGCAATTTGTCAAAACACAAGTTAATACATTCTGGCATTAAGAAATACCAGTGCGATGTTTGTTCAAAATCATTTACTCGGTCAGACAATTTGTCACAACACAAGTTAAAACATTCGGGCAATAATAAGTACCAGTGCGATGTATGTACAAAATCTTTTACTTCATCAGGCAATTTATTGAATCACAAGTTAGTACATTCTGGCATTAAGACGTACCAGTGCGATGTTTGTTCAAAATCATTTACTAAGTCAGGCAGTTTGTCACGACACAAGTTAATACATTCTGGCATTAAGAAATACCAGTGCGGTGTTTGTTCAAAATCATTTACTGAGTCAGGCAGTTTGTCAAAACACAAGTTAATACATTCTGGCATTAAGAAATACCAGTGCGATGTTTGTTCAAAATCATTTACTCGGTCAGGCAGTTTGTCAAAACACAAGTTAATACATTCTGCCATTAAGAAATACCAGTGCGATGTTTGTTCAAAATCATTTACTGAGTCATGCAGTTTGTCACTACACAAGTTAATACATTCTGGCATTAAGAAATTCCAGTGCCATGTTTGTTCAAAATCATTTACTCGGTCAGACTATTTGTTAAAACACAAGTTAATACATTATGGCATTAAGAAGTACCACTGCGATGTTTGTTCAAAATCATTCACTCAGTCGCAGAATTTGACACAACACAAGTTAGTACATTCTGGCATTAAGCAGTACCAGTGTGATGTTTGTTCAAAATCATTCACTCAGTCACAGACTTTGACACAACACAAGTTGGTACATTCTGGCATTAAGACGTACCAGTGCGATGTTTGTTCAAAATCATTTACTCATTCAGCCAGTTTGTCACGACACAAGTTAATACATTCTGGCATTAAGAAGTACCACTGCGATGTTTGTTCAAAATCATTCACTCAGTCGCAGACTTTGACACAACACAAGTTAGTACATTCTGGAATTAAGCAGAACCAGTGCAATGTTTGTAAAAAATCATTTACTCAGCTGCAGGATTTGACACAACACAAGTTAGCACATTCTGGGAGTAAGTACCAGTGTGATGTTTGTTCAAAATCATTTACTCGGTCAGACCATTTGTCACGACATAAGTTAATACATTCTGGCATTAAGAAGTACCAGTGCGATGTTTGTTCAAAATCATTCACTCAATCGCAGACTTTGACACAACACAAGTTAGTACATTCTGGCATTAAGAAGTACCAGTGCGATGTTTGTTCAAAATCATTTACTCAGTCACAGAATTTGTCACAACACAAGTTAGTACATTCTGGCATTAAGAAGTTCGAGTGTGATGTTTGTTCAAAATTTACTCGGTCTGGTGATTTGTCTAAACACAAGTTAATACATTGAAGTACCAGTACGATGGTTGTTCAAAATCATGTACTCGGTCAAGGCATTTGTCACAACATGAGTTATTAAAAACTGCCATGTGATGTTTGTACAAAAACATTTACCCAGTTAAACACTTTGTCACAACACAAGTTAATACATTTTGGCATTAAGAAGTACCAGTGCGATGTTTTTGTTCAAAATCATTGACTTGATCATGGCATTGGTCAGAACACAGGTTAATACATGCAGCCATCAAGAAGTACCAGTGAATTATTTGGACAATAACATTTATATCTCTGTCTACTTGTCACAACATAAAGTAATACATTCTGGTGTTAACAAGTACCAGTGAGAGTTTCGTACAAAAATATTTAAAGTTGCATACTGTTGTCATGAATAACATACTGGCATATAGTAATAACAGCATGATATTTGTAACAATTCTTTTGTTTGGGCATTTGTATTAAACAGGCTGGGGGTGCCTTCATAAATTTTACCTTTGACGTGTACGTTATCATTACCGTCGATTTTCACATCCGAATCACCTATCATCCATTTACCGGCTTGGTATCGAACACCGTACATACGATCTATAATACTTTTGTGGTCGTGCGATTCACACAAACGCATATATTTGCTTGCTAGTGAATCATCACTGAAACGGGAAGCGTTATGGCTTCGCTTTCGTCTAAAGGTTCGGTTATTACGTGCTGCTGTTGCGTGGACGCTTCTTGTTTTATCTGCTCCTCCTCCTCCCCCTCCTCCTCCTTCATATCACCACTTAACTTTTGTGAAATAGCTTCTAACAGTTCAAGAATCGGCTTGTAATTTTTTCTGAAATTTGTGTCACTTTCTCTAATGCCCTGTTGTAATTCACGATATTTTTTCCTTATGTTTTCACTTATCATGTCTATATCATACGCAAGTCATTCCTCCTTATTCATTGCCATCGCGCGCGCGCGTTAGAGGACTGGATTACATTACTACAACGCAACCACTTTTATACTTAGGAAACAATTATGAATCGATCAAAGCCGATTCTATATCTACCTTCATTTATCGGTGAGTCTTTGTCTATGACTAGAAAGCCATAACGCTCCTTCCATGCTTCCGTGCAGACGTCCTTGAAAGCACCATATTTCATATCCATGTTGACGTGATCGCTGTATGCGTGACGTAAATTTAGCTTGTCCTCTCTGAACAATATCAACAAGTTGGCGTTGTCACGTACCAATTGTTTTGGAATCTGACTATACGTCTGACAGAGATAGAACGTGTCCACGCCGCTGTGTCTGCCCATAGCAAAATACTTTCGAATATTGTTTTGTCTTTCACACGAAACGTCATCGAATACTATAACAGAGTCGAGACCAGTGATTTCACTCGGTAGTGGGACTTCTTCGTTCTCGCTGTATGCGTGATAACCTAAACCTTCATCAGCGAGTGATTTCATCACTGTTTCTAGCATTCTGTATTTTGGCTGAAATAATGATTTTGAAAATACGTATACATTACGGAAACGTAGACTGTTGGCATCAAACAGTAGGTTGAATAGCACATTGGATTTCCACAGGAACTTGGGCCTGTAACGATACAGCGAATACTGTTCGATAATAGTGGACCATGTTTACGTTCAGCACTGCCTTCGTCACCAGCCAAAAAGTCCATATCCTTTATTGGTAATTTGTTTGCTTGCTGTACAATCTTCATCTTCATGAATATATATATATATATATATATATATATATATATATATATATATAGCGTTACCGAAAGCATACTGTTTTTGCAACGCGTCGACACCTTTTTTTATATTAGATTTTTCTTATGTATCCACGCATCATGTTTACCATCGAAACCAAGCCAACGAACACGCACTCTGTCACCTTTACGCTGTAACACCTTTTCCACCAGGTATACGTCACCGACTTTAGACTTGCTAATCTCGTGCTCGTAAAAACCACCTTTCAACACTTTGTTCAGATGATCTTTTAGCAGATAAGTCACGGGGATAGTAGTGGATTGTACTTTAGCCACAGTGAATATTTCGTTAGTCCAATTTGAAGTATAACCTTTGGCGAACACCATTTTGTACTTACTTATACGAACGCAGTGACCAACTTTAAATTTGGGCGGTTTCACTGGACCGATTTTAGGTGCCATGTTCTTCCGTATTCGTTCCAACACTATACGTTCGTTGGCGCCATTCACTTGACTGGGTTTCATGCCGATGGTTCTGTGCACGGTATTGTTGTACGATATCAATAGTCTAGGCAGTAGATCTAACCAGCGTTAGTGTCCTTGTTCGCTGAAAGCTCGATACATGTGCGTCTTCAGTGTACGATTAAAACGTTCCACTATGCTCGCTTTTTTCTCGCTATAGGTTGAGTAATGTATCACGTTATAATTTTTTAGCAACGCTTGTACTGCACTGTTGTAATACTCCTTACCATTGTCTGTCTGTAAATACTTCATTCGGTTAGCGGCTAGTATAGGCTTCAACACGTTCGCCACTTCTTTCCCGGTCTTCGTTTTCAATGGTACAGCGTACGCGTACTTGGTAAACGCGTTGATTACAGTCATCATATACTTGTACCCTTTGTTCACTCGAGCATACGGTATCATTTCCACAAGATCCGCTTGGTACAAATTGTGCATACCCTTAAGTTCAACCGCGCGTCTAACGAAATTCCTTCTCACCTCTCTGTGTAGCTCTTGCGCAATACTCTTGCATACGTTGTTCATGGTTTAAGATACACTAACATAATACATGCGTTAAAAAAAATACTATATATATATGTATAACAGTTCCTTTTGTTTTTCAGTATTCATTCTCTCTCTCTCTCTCTCTCTCTCTCTCTCTCTCTTCTCTCTCTCTCTCTCTCTCTCTCTCTCTCTCTCTCTCTCTCTCTCTTGAAGATCATGGCCAACCTTCAGCAGGAACGTGGGCAGGAGCAGCAGGAACAGACTGACAACCGGACAAACGGCTGCTAATTGCGTTCTGGAACTGAATAAACTTTATTGGAAAATGCTGTACGTTCATGTGGCTAACGTGTACAGATTGCCGCTGTTACGACTCATAGAGAAAGACCACCCGATAACTATAGCATTTAGGACGTGGGCACTGCACGAGTATCCTGCCTTGCCACAAACTAAAAGTCAGAATTGGAACATTAAGACTTCTAGTCAGCTAGAAAAACCGCGCTTTGTTGTATTAGCGTTTCAGATGGCAAGAAAGAATGTGCCGACAGCACACGCTGATGAATTCGATCACTGTAACGTTACCAATGCGAGACTGTTTCTAAACGACAAGTAAATTATTATCCTTACGATAATTTAAACTTGGATATTGGAAAAGACCGTTTTGCGTTAATGTACAATATGTACGCCCGTTTTCAGAGTTCATATTACCATCGGCTGGACACCAACCCACTACTCTCACCGACATTATTCAAATCAAAATCTCCGCTGTTTGTATTCGATTGTAGCAGACAGGATGAATCGCTTAAAACATCACCGGTTGATGTGCGTTTGGAATTTGAGGCGTCGGAGAATTTCCCCGCACACACCGCAGCCTACTGTTTAATATTACATGATTCGCTTATTGAATATAAACCTTTGTCCAACACAGTACATAGACGTGTTTAAGTCTTATTTTTATACATATTCTGTAAATAATAGTTCAAGTATATTTTCATGCTTGTAACAATATAATCTTAGAGTTGTATGTGTGTGTGTGTGTGTGTGTGTGTGTGTGTGTGTGTGCGCGCGTGCGTAATTTAATTGTAAACTTGTTTAAATATATTTTCATACTTGTGGGTGTGTGTATGTATGTATTTTTTTTAATTGTAAAACTAGTTAAATATATTTTTATACTTGGACAATATATATATATATAATCTTGGAGCTGTGTGTGTATGTATTTGATTGTAAAACTAGTTTAAATATATTTTATACATGTAACAGTAATCTTCGTGTTGTGAATGTACTTTAATAAATGTATTTAACACACTTTGTTATTATTATTGTTCACTCCCCTCCCACTACATAGTCTACCACATGTTTGTCATAAACGTAATGTACATAGATTTATTTTTTTTTACTTACTTGCGCCAAAGTAGTGAGCAATGTCCACGCACACGTACGCTTAAATGTAAGGTGTTGTCTATAGGGAATTCGAGTATACCTATAATATATATATATACATTCGATTAGTAGTATAATAAAGTACTGTGAGAATAAATTTCTGAAATTGCTACATGTATAGTAATATGATCTCACACACACACACACTTAACATTGTTTACTCAAATTATACTCTTTTAACAACAGACTGACTTTTTAAAGTTCAATAATGCGCTTGATAATGTTTTATCGTGATGTCTAAAATCAGTTAATTTACATTCAAACACACACTTACTTAGTTGTACAAGTTCCGCATTAAATTCAATAAATAACACGTCTGATAATGTTTTAAGACAGATAATTTACGAGAATAAATTATTGAAATTGTAGCAGACGTCGACATATTGAACACTGTTTTTGGAACTTATCTGCTTATAACTTCAGTCCGTTGTTAAATAACTCGCATGATAATTTTTTTTATGTACAAATCTGTAACTTCATTAACATTGTTCACTTATTAATGTATTAACAAATATTTGTTTACTTACCTCTTTAAATACAGATGTACGCGAAGGTTGATTTCAAATGCGAGTGTTCCATGAAGTCTCAACGCAAAATGAGACCTAGTTATTGCAGTTATTCACGTATATCGGTGCGTAGTGGGAGCGGCTTTGTGTGTGTGTGTGTGTGTGTATTTTAGGACTACCCACTTTCTAATTCCAAATCGGTGTAAACTCATGTCACTGTCCGCTAAATACGTGCGTTCACCCGATAGAGAGAGAGAGAGAGAGAGAGAGAGAGCACACTCCGCTTTGCACAGAACGGTAGTTACCTTGCCAATAATTATGACTTTATTTCACTATACACCTCTGAACATGTGTACTTTTATTTTTTATGAACTGTATTACTTGTGAGAACCGTTACATCAGAAGATTTGTATGAATTTCAACCACTGTCGTCTGCAGCAATATATACATACAATTTACTTACTAAACACATGTATGCAATAGACCAGCATTATTGTGAAGCTCTCAACGACTTGAAGAAATTAATTTCTATTTTTCATCTGTAACGACATGCATGTATAATTTTAATTTATTTCACTATACACCTCTGAACCTATGTGTAATTATTTTGTAAACTGCGTTACCTGTGGAGGAACTGTTGCAGCAAACGTTAACACTAGAACGATTATATTATTATTATTATTATTCAGTGATATATACATACAATTTACTTATTAAACACTTCAAGGATTGGATTTCTACTCGTCATTTGTAACGATATACATACAATTACATTAAAAAAAAAAATTACAATGGACGCAGAGAGAGAGAGAGAGAGAGAGAGAGAGAGGACACATGTAAGTAGTTCGATACTCAGTGACAACAACACACGCACACACAGTTAATATTTGTCAAATATATATTTCTAAAATCATACAGACGGGGCAATGACCCCCTAACAAGGATCAATCACACTGACTGATACATCCTGCATTATAAAACTATTAATTAATTATTTAATACATTGAAAAATGAAGTCGACGTTTTGACAACGAGTGAGAGAGAGAGAGAGAGAGAGAGGGACGCTTGTAAGTAGTAGTAGTTCAATACTCTGTGGCAACGTACACAGTTAATATTTGCCGAATATATAAAATTTCTAAAATCGTATACATGCGAGGTAATGACCACTAACAGTGATCCTTCACACTGACTGATACACCCTACATTATAGAACTATTAATTATTTAATACATTGAAAAAAAAAATGAAGTCGACGTTTTGACAACGAGAGAGAAAGAGAGCGAGTGAGAGAGAGGCTGTGAGCTAAAATTATTTAACCATCACACCGACTACTCTACTCAATGTACACAGTGAGAGAGAGAGAGAGAGAGAGAGAGAGAGAGGAGAAACGGTTTGAACATAACATATGATTTAGGGAGACCGCTTAATGTATCAATGTTTGAATTTTCCGCCATTGAAAGTTGATTTCGTCGTCGTCGTCACGATCGACTAACCGCACACACATATAGGTATATATATACATTATAACGTGTTGCTAATAATGTATCAAGTTTGAATTTCCCTCCCCCCGCCACAGAAAATGTTGGCAAACCTGCTCATATAAAATATCTATACACTATAATAATAATAATACAAAGGGTTGGCTACCCTGATCATATTTGAATTTTCCGCCATTGAAAGTTGATTTCGTCGTTGTCGTCACGATCGACTAACCGCACACACATATAGGTATATATATACATTATAACGTGTTGCTAATAATGTATCACACGTTTGAATTTCCCTCCCCCGCCACGGAAAATGTTGGCAAACCTGCTCATATAAAATATCTATACACTGTAATAATAATAATACAAAGGGTTGGCTACCCTGATCATATATATACACGTTTGAATCCTCCCGCGAAAAAATCGTGGATGCTGTGGTCCAGATCCGCGAAAAAGTCGCGGATCTCATTATGAACAGTTTCTTGGGCCTCCTTAACATTGTTTTTACTTTCTTTTTCATTTGACAAGCTTTGGTTCCTGTACTGTTCATTTGCTTGTGTTTTTGACTGAGTATTAAAAAAACTATCGATTTTTAAGGTTTTACTTAAAACAAAGTCCTCTCTAGCTTCCTTTTCTTTTCTTAATTTCTTATATTGTATGCCACTTAAACGTTTTCTTCCATCTGCCATTTTCTTAAAATACAATAGAAAAATATATTCACACAATGTCGCACAGGCACAGAAATAAATTTTAATTTGTAAATTAAAGTTGTTTGTTTTTATTCCTAAATGTTAAAAAATTTAAACACGTTAATAAATGCTTTTTATAATTCTTGTTGAAGAGTCCACAATGCAACTATAAAACCCTGTACTGAATAGAATAAGAATAACTTCACCAATCGCGATAGCCGAGTGGCAAAATTACGACAAGCGAACGCTCCGAGTTCAGTGTATCACTAAAACATAATTTTACAACACGCAACGTATAAGCATAAACCACCCACCTTGTCGACAAGATAACAACTAACTGAGATAAAAATAGGCACAGTACAGAACTTGCGTCTGTGTATGAGCCATAGGTTTTGCAGAGCCTGTAATCTGGCGGCATGGTGGGGCGATGACCGAGCCGCGAATCTGGCATGGTGGGGAGCTTAGCTGATTATGGTATGAATTTTAACGAATGTTTCGTATGGCACTGTCCATACACGAACACACACTCATGAAAGCAAGAGTTACAGTGTATGCACTGTAAATGACATGATTTGCAGTATATTTAATCCGTTTTAAAGTATAAAATTCTGTTTGTATGGATGACAGGACCTGCCACTTGTCATATAAAATTGTCAAAAACTTTCTCTGCGTCCAACAACATACTAGCTTTGTGACGATTTCTTAATACTTGCAATTTTTTCACAAGTTTTCCTTTTTTCATTTTAATTATCAGATCAAAAATTTTATTTCTCAGCAAATGTAATATGGCACAAATTGTTTTATCCAGTCTTTTAATCCGTTTTCCATTTAGATAACAATATTTTAATATTTTATTAAAATTTTCTATTGACATGTTGGTGTTTATGACTAAATGAATCCGATAAGTGTTTATGACTAAATGAATCCGATAACAGTAGGCCCATGATCTGTATTGTTTCTTATTAATATGTTGTTTTATAAAATATTCATAAAATGAATGTGTTTCTTCATCATTAAACAGTCTTTTTAAAACTTCATGGAGCATATATAAAAAATTAGTGTTCCTAGTCAGTAGTGATATATTTATAATCAGTGGACAAAAAAATCTAGGAATTCAAATTACATTAAGGTACTACATGAAAATTGAAATTTTTGTTATTAAATAGAATAATATAATAAATGTTAAAATATGATTACGTTAAGGTAATATTTATTATTAAGAAAAATCGCTGCATGTGCCAACCAACTAAATTTCTTATAAAACCGTCAATATCTCGAAAACGAAAAAGCCGATTTTATTGAAACAAAAGCAAAATAAAATTTGGAATTTTCTATAATTTTCACTAGCTGACACCATGTAGCTATCTCTCATAAAACGAAAGTTTGTCGCATGCCGAAAATTTCACTACATGAAAATTAAAAAAGAAACTTCATGACGTGGAACCATCTGAAGACTCTGTTTTTGAACATTGTTAAAACTATCGGTTAAAATTTATGCCTAAAACCATCTTCAAACTTCAGGGAACATGGTAGTGAAAGAATTTTAAAAATCAGATCAGCTGTTACTGAAGTTATGACGAGCAATGAAACACATCGCATTCTCTCACGCTCTCTGCCCCACCATGCAGCTCGGTTATTGCCCCACCAATCCGCCAGTTTACAAGCTCCGCAAAACCTGTGGCTCATACACAGACGCAAGTCAGTACAGAAGGTTTGTTGACAGACAGATGACTCACGTGTTCTGCAGAAGTACAGTCAACGCCAAATATTTCAACGGTTGAAAACATAAACATTCGCCCGTATTACTTTTGGGTGAAAAACGATAAAATGCGTTATAGTTAAAAATTAAGTGGAGATAATTTTTAAATTTGTGTGTGCTTAATTGAACTGGCTTTTATACTTATAAATTTGTGTGAATCTAAAATCATTTCTTAACTCAAATTTTGCCGCTCCCCAAAATTTGCCGCCCCAGGCAAGTGCCTAGTCTGCCTGTGCGTAAATCCGCCCCTGGGTACCACATGACATCTGGTTGGGATCACGTGAAATAGGTGGGGCTACCATGTGACTAGTGGGGGTAGAACATCACGAGAGTGTGGTTATCATGTGGCCATGGTGGGAGTACCATATGACGGGTGGGGTACCACAGGACTGGCGCTAAGTGTGATGATTGGTCGGCCATGTTTAATGTATGTGATATCATGTAGCAGGATCAGTTGTGATGGGTGTGTTTGAATGGTGGTAGTCAGTGTGGCCAACATGTGATAAGGCAGAAGAAAATTCTCTCTAGAAGGGAAATAAGTTAAAGAAGGATGTGTGAGGAAAATTAGCGTTACCACCATCACGAGCATGTCTACATCTTGATGGGAATGAATTTATGTTCCCTCGAGTGTATCCAGCATGTCCATGGCCATCTTATCCTCTGCTTGTCTTGATTCTTGATTTAGTAGGGCAATGTCGTGTGAGGCTTGAAAAATTGTGTAACTTAATGTATATGTGTGTGTGTGTGTGTGTGTGTGTGTCTGTCTGTCTGTCTGTCTGTTTATGAAAGAAAATAAAGTGTCCAGGTCTGCTCTTCTTGTCTTGTTTTTTCTATGTTCAAAAATAAGGTGCACGCACATTTGTGTGTGTGTGTGTGTGTGTGTGTGTGTGAGAGAGAGAAATAAAACACTGTCTTGACTGGTCTTCTTGTCTTTGTTTCGGGTTTGTTCTTGTTCAAAAGTAACGTTAACCCTCATGCAAATAATTAATGAGTGTTGAGGAAGAAAGGAATGTATATGTGTGTGACGCATTGTCTGTCTGTGTAGAGATAAAATGTGTGTGGGTCTGGTAGCTTTCACGTAAAAGCACCTTGACATGTATATGCGCACATAGATCATGTGTATTGTTGTAACCTAATGAAAACAATCATTCTCCTCACTCACATTGGGAAACAGTATGTGTGAAATAAAACACGACATGAATCATATATATAAGTATAATAAGCCGTTATAAACAGTATAATGAAAACATGCATACAATATAGAATTGGCACATGGTTTTAACATCAGCAGTGAATCTATAACAGACATCAACGCACAGAATTAGGGAGTTAACCACTAGAATAACCACTATTTAACCACTAGAATGAATAAATAGAAAACCACTAGGACTTGCCTTATAAAAAAAGAAACATAAAACTTCGTGTTCACACGACATTAAATGATGCAGTAAGTGTGCAACTGAGCTACAAAATCCTGTCCGCACTGCCCCATTTCTCGAATACAAATAATCGTATGGCAAATCACTTCCTTCTCCTCCTCCTCCTCTTCCACTGCACCATAACAACTGCGCAACAAGTTAGGTATGTTCCAAATGATCTGTGGAACAGCCAAGTATATTTTTATAAACAAGGTACATTGAGGTACAAAATTAAAGTTTTACAAAGTTATGGCAGTCCCTGTACTGTCCTACGGGTGTGAATTATGGGCCACAACCAAAAAACAAGACAGTAAAGTACAGGCTTTGGAAAGGAGAGGAGTTAAAATGTGTTCTGAACTTGACTGTGTAAGAAATGAGGCCATAAGAGAAGAGTTACAAGTTTGTAACTTGAATGAAAAATTAAACGATTACAAACACAAGTTGAAAAACACTTGGAGAGAATGTCATATTCCAGACTGGCGAAACATAATAATACAAACCCACAGGACACAGGTGTGTGAGTAGACCAAGGGAGAGATGGCTGGAGGATTTTTGAAGGCAGAACAGGCAGCACCGTGCGTATGCCATGTTGTGAAGATGATGACGTATCAAGCATGTCAGTAAATCAATGTTATTTCTATGCTAGCAGTTTATCTCATATTTTAACATATTCCTGTTACAGATTCTTTCCAGTTAAGGGTTTATAACTCACACATTTTGTTATATGTTTCTTTTTTACCTTTAGCACTGTTGTACTTGTCTGTGATTTCTCCTTACTGCACAACGTTATATAACCATCATGTGCACAATGGTGTAAATGGCCCACGTGTTTACTGTGGGGGAACTGACAGGCAACTTGCTCATGGTATTGTGTTGATAGCGTTTGTTGCAGAACCTTGTTGAGACTGGCTTTGGATGGTTTTTTTATCGAGTTTACAGCATGTGTGCTAACTATCGTGCTTGCTTAAGGTCCGTTTTTATGACAGCCAAATGTACACATATCTTTGATAATGCACATCCTTTGTTCTAATATTATGTCCTGCACTCTCATTAATTACACAATTTGCATTAAATTGTGACCTCCGTGGTGACCACAGTGACCACTAACATGTAACACCTCACATTAGCGTAACTCAATTTTACACTGAAGATGACAGTCGATGGCGCTGCCAAAACATCTGTTTTTGTAGAAAACAATGGACCACAGCCAAACAGCCCGGGAAGGAATTTTAACAACAGCTGTAGTAAAAGTGTACAGTTTGTTAAACAGCCCTAAAGGCAGTATTCCATTTGGAAAATTAATAATTTCTTTTTGGGTAGATGTTTTATTGTTAACAGAAGCATAGGTGTAATTCAGAGGTTAATATAAATGTTACGCTTTGCCTTATTTAAATCAAAAGAAAGACTGATACAACTAATGTTGGTAAGTAATATTTGTTTGTTGCAGCATTATTTGCATGACATCACTACGATTATAAAGGATGATATTGTTTTAGAAGAAGTGGAAAAAGAAGAAACTACAGAAGAGGTGAAGTATTTTTTCTTAATATACAATCAATCTTCCATCTATAAGTAGGTGAAACAAGTGAGATTCATGATTAGAGCAGTCTTCCATTGAAGACTGTCACTTACTTGACAAACTAGTTTTGAAGTTGATCATTTGTAGTTGAAAATTAGATTATTACATATTACAGAACTCTATTATTTTTGACACTGATCTCACAATATCGAAAAGTCGGTGGGTAGGTGGCAAAAATGTGCGAGAGTAAAAGTTATAAAAAAAAATCACAAGAGTTCATGTGAAATATCAAATTAAAAGAGGACTGTAGCTATTATGAATTTAGCTTCATTCTTAAAAACTCAATATTTTGGGATGCCAGGGGCCACGGAGTGGTGGAAAATTCCGATAATATTCCAAAAATTCAAAGGGATTATTGGATATGTGGCATATCAAGAGGGATATTAACTAAAATCTGAAGTAGGCCTAGTGGTGAGTTTTAGAAATTTCAATACTTTAAAATGCAGATTTTTTAACACAGCAACCTAGAAATGGAATCAACAATTAAAAAAATCCAGTTGTGGTCAGACTAAAGAATATTTTAACACAGATTATTGTTCAGAATTTTTAGCATTGTAACGGGGCTAAAAGGAGAGGGTTTTGTTTTATTAAAAATCATAATTTTGTTTCCCATTTGTGTGGCCAGCCACATGTTAAATAAAAGCTTTGTCAAACAAAGAACAGTAATGTAGAATTTTGAACGTAGCCGAGACAATGGAATGCAGCGTGTGTTCGCCAACGCAATTGAATTTGCAGAACTTAAGGGCTGTGTTACGCACACCAACGCGCAACAACAACCAGGCGTGCGGACGGGACGCCAAGCAGTTCAACCGACGCTGCCGAAAATGGCGCAAAGACGAAGGTTTTGTTCGACATGCAGTCTGAGCTGGAGGAAGTATGGATAAGTCACACCCATTTGCGTGACGTAACCAGTGGCAGTGAGATTTCGTCAACGCCTGACACACGTAAATAACACGTGTTACCTGAACAGTGACGAACGATATAACATCTAAGGCATTGCAATTTCCGTTATGCCTAACTGCTGGTGGGAGAAATTTTGGTAGCGTTCTGCCCAGTTAATCTCGCCTACAGTCCGCGTGCGGTCCGTTTAAATTTTACTAAAAGTTTTTTTTTCAAGGTCGGCCGACCTCACCAGTAAGAACCCGGAACAATTATCTAAAAAAGTGCAACAGTAAATCAGAATATGAAGTGAAGTGAGCGAACAGAAAATAAAATGTGGTAAATTGAAAAAGACAACTTTCGGACATCTAAAAGGGGAATTTGTGCGGGACGCACCACAAGGTCAGAGGAGACGCCGCTACAACAAGTAAAAGTATTTATGTAAAAATTTTAATGATTGCCAAAAAATAAATAAATGGGGGGTTAAATGGAATGAGAGTTGTGTGTGGGCATTTCTGGGTCGTCTCAATTAGAATTTAAGCAAATAATTTAAGAAACTTATATTTTTTTTGTAAAGAATAATTTTAGAGAATATGTAGAATTTATTTATGTTGTTTGGAAATTAACTCCGAGAGAAAGACTAATTAAAACTAATGAATATTCACAGTATAACAGAATAAACAAACTACTATGTTTGGTTAACATACGTTTTGTTTTTTGAAAATGGGAACAGAGATCAAGGTCAGTTTTTGAGAGTAAATGAAAGAATATAACAATAAAATTCAATGTCACATAATGAGTAAATAAATACATCTATTTCTGAATATAATTGAGAGTATGATTTATTGAAGAATGTTAACCTAAGTCACGCTTATTCTTCACGAATTCGTGCGAAGAACCTGGGACCCGAACAAGGTAAGAGTTGCAAAGATTGTATATTATTTTTAAATAATTATTTGGCTATTAATTAGTAGCTTCTCAATGGCGCCACGAGCAGTGACAAGTTTATAAAAATCAATTTTAATAAACTGCACCTAAATGTGAGCATAAGCGTGAGTTGGGAGTACGTAAAAAAGTACGAAAAAGTTAGGTTATATGTAACTAAGACCTAATGAATGCCTAAGGTATGTAAAATAAGAAGTGTTAAAGAATAGTATAATAAAATAAAGGTGATAAATTTACAATTTAAAAATGTCAGAAAATAATGAAAGTACTGTAAATAAAATAGTTGAATTTGATGAATCAGCTGTTATGAGCAGTCTTGAAGTACATTCAACTCCGAATGTAGGTCAAGACGACAAAAATATGAATATAAGTATTACAGACGAAACAAATATTACAGATGATTCGGGGATTCAAATAACCCCAAAATTATGTAGGGAAAGTAAAATTAATGATGATGAAGTCAGCTTCACTGACAATAAAACAGAAAGTCAGTCGACGCCAGTCCAAAGTAAAAAATCTGACGATCGTTATGAAATGTTCAAAATGATCAAACAATGTTAGATATGAATTTTAATGAACAAAAGAGTGATTCTGATGTTAAATCTAATAAAATTAATAGCAAGTTCGATGAACAGAATGTTAAATTCCATGAGTTGAAAAGCGAAATGCACGAACAAAAAATAAAGTGCGAAAGCAATTTCAGTGAATTAAAAAACCATATTAATGAGATCAATAAGCGTTTTGAAAACAATAATGAAGAATTTGCCAGTAAACTTAATGAGTTGAATACTAAAGTAGATAGTTCAATAAAGAACATAGACGTTCAAATTAATGAGATGGAGAGTGATATATTAGAGAGAGTCGATAAACACATGAATGAGAATAATGAGAAATTAATAAGTTCAGTAAATCAATATAATAATGAAATAGCATCTAAAATAAATAACTGTAATACTGACACTGAATATAAGTTTAATAGTGTAGCGGTTAAGATTGAAAAAATGAATCAAAATATTGATGAACATAAAAATAATACAGACATGAAAATTAATGAAATTGAGAACACCTGTAAGACAGAAATGCAGGTGTTAAATGAATCAATTAATGTAATAACAAAAAATAGCATTCAATCTGAATGTATTAATGATAAAAAACTATATTCATTTGAACAGAGCATTAGTAGTGTGAAAGATGAGTTAAGTTTAGTAATGAACCAAAAATTAAGCACTGTTACTGAACGAGTATTAATTACAAGAGATGTAAATAATGAAATTGAACTTGAAACCTTTTGTAGTGAGAACCGTAGAGTGCATCCAATGCAATTTTTAAATAGAGTACGGGAATTTAACAAATTTAACGGTAGTAGCTGGGAAGTCAAACTTATAAAAATTTTAAAATGTTTCAAGGGTAATTGTGAGATATGGGCGGAGATACATAGAAATGAATGGGAGAGGTATGACAATTTTGAAACAGCCTTTCGTAATAAATACTGGTCGGAAGAGGAGCAGGAGATCTTGCGAAGTCAAATAATGGGAACAGGGAATTTTGGGAGAAACAACAGTAATATTATGGTGTATACAATGAGACTGTTTAACGAAGCAAAATACTTAGAACCACCATTACCATTCCAGTCGTTTGTACGCCATGTCAGCAAACATTTACCGAGAGAGGTACAGATTACGTTGATGACGAGAGAGGTAAGTGACATCAATTAATTAGAAAAAGTGTTAGATGTGTTTCAGAATATTAGGGACCAGGAAGCCAGCAGACGTCCACAACAACCCAATGTAAGCAATGGAGGGAGTTATGCACCAAGGGGAGGACAAAACATGTGAAATACACATAATGGTCGAGAACCAGGCAGACGATATCCGATGTGGAAATGTGATGGGTGTCTCGGGGAAAATTATGCTGACCGTAATTTTTGTTATAGATGTAGGAAGTCGAGGCCAGGTCATCAGCCGAGGATGCAGCAGAGATTCAACAACACAGCAGAGAAACAGCGAAGGACGAGCCGAAAATACAAGAAACGAAGGAGGAAATCAGCAGACGGGAAGAGTGTACACGCCCAGAAGTGCGGCTGAGAGGACGGAAAACTGATAAGGACAATGGATGAGGAGGCCCGGCCATTGTCGATAGATAACTGCGGGGTCCATGGAAATAAATACAGGAATCACACAATTCACACGGACATGGCTACCGAATTGATGGAAGAAGAGGAGGCGGGAACGATGAGACCAGAAGCATGGCTGACGGAGATAAAACTGGAAATTGAAGGTAAGCCAGTCATGACGCTAATAGACACAGGTAGTGAAGTATCAGTAATAGCGGAACACGTACTAAATAAATTAAGAGAAACTAACAAAAATATTCCATCTTTGCCAGTTGCGGGGGTAACCATTGTAGGCATTACGGGTGTTAGAAGTAAACTGGTTACAACACAAGTCCAGCTGAATATAGTAATAAATGGGGAGAATTATGAAAATACATTCTTAGTTGTAAGGGGTTTAAACTTAGAAGTAATATTCGGTAATGATTTTCTGATCAGGAATAATGCGGTAATCAATTTTAGAAACAGAATTTTAGAATTGAACAATGACGGTAAACAAATAACAGTTCATTTTGAACGGGTGTTAGATACAGTAAAGATTTCGGGTATAAGGGTTATACCAAATAGGGTCATAGATAGGGACACGGAATTTAGTATGAATATGTGTAGAGAGAGAGTGAGTGATGAGAGTGAGGAGAGAATATGGGCGGATAGAGCGGTTAAATTTTGTAGTGAGGGTGGCGCAATGGGGAGTTCTCAACGTGAAGTGTTGTGGCAGGTAGTCGAGGGTTTTAGGGGAGTGTTTGCCGGGGAATCAGGAAGGGCAAAAGGTTATGAGTGTGAACTAAAGCTGAGGGAGCATGCGCCGTATGTACAACGAGGTTATCCGGTACCATATTCAAAAAGGGGGGCAGTACAGTTAGAATTGGATAGAATGTTAGAGGGTGGTATTATAGAGAGGTCGGTATCAACCTATTCCAACCCTTTAGTAGTAGTTATAAAGAAGGACGGAAGAGTTAGATTGTGTCTAGATGCGAGAAAAATAAACCAAATTATTATTCCTGATAGAGAGTCTCCTGAGGCAATTGAAGAAATTTTTCAGAAGTTCAGTGGAGTGAAATATATGACGTCGTTAGACTTGACGGCAGGTTACTGGCAGGTACCGCTAGCCCAAAATAGTCGCAAGTACACTGCATTTTTATTTAACGGAAAAAATTATCAGTTTACTCGCTTACCGTTTGGATTGAACACCAGCGTAGCTAGTTTTATTAAGTGTCTTGATGAAATTTTACAGCCTCAGAATTTAAATTTTTTGACTATATATGTGGATGACATTCTGATAGCTTCCAGAACATTTGAGGAACATGTAGAACATTTAGAGTATGTGTTGGAGAAGTTATACCAGGGAGGTTTAACCGTGAATTGGGATAAATCTAAATTTTTACAGACTGAAATAAATTTTCTAGGATTCATCATAACACCTACAGGAATACGGGCTAATCCGGACAAAGTAGAATCCATCATGACATTCCCGGAGCCTAAAAACATAAAACAATTACAAAGTTTTCTTGGCCTATGTAATTTTTACAGGAAGTTCCAGCGAAACTACGCCCAGACGACAGCGAAACTTAGCGCCGTGTTGCAGAAAAACAAACAATAGAAATGGGGGGAAAATGAAAGAGAAGCGTTCTGCGAAACTAAGAATAAGTTCGCCGATATAATTTTAATGAATCACCCAAATTTCAATAATAATTTTTATTTACAGACAGATGCTAGTAATATAGCACTAGGAGCTGAACTGTATCAAGAGGACGAGGCGAGAGAACACCATACCATTGCTTTCGCCAGCCGGACGTTGCTAGCATCAGAACGCAACTATACCACTACAGAGAAGGAGCTCCTCAGCATAGTGTTTGCAGTAAAGAAGTTCCGGACATATATGCTGGGCAGTAATACTATCATTAGGACGGACCATAAAGCGTTGTCGTTCCTGAACACTTGCAAGCTCACACAGCCAGATAACCAGGTGGGTGTTAGCGCTCCAAGAGTAAATTTTTCTTGGGAATACATTAAGGGGGTAGAGAACAGGGTACCTGACACATTATCACGAGTAGACACAGATAGAAATAGAACCGGTAGAGATATTAAAGAAATAGAGATTTACAGGCTATCCAGGGAAGATAAACTTTTTGGGGAAAAATTGAAAGATATAAACATAATGCAAAGAGAGGATAGTAAACTAAATAAAATTATAACCAGTGTAGAATCAGAATTAGATGAATTGGGGTATAAACAATATTTTCAGGTGTTTAATGGGAGTTTGTTTAAGAGAGTAGAGGGTAGAGAGAGGGATTGGAGGTTAGTAATACCGGAGGGACTGGTAGAAAAAATAGTGTGGGACTGTCACTATAGATACGGAAATTTTGGGGCAAAAAAGTGTGTGAGTGTATTAAGGGAATCTTGTCTATTTAGAAATATGGAAAGACGCGTTCGAAAAATACTTAGAGTTTGTGAACTATGTCAGAAATCCAAAGTTGTGAATTATAGGGTAGAAGGGGAATTAAATTACATTAAGGTGGAAAAACCATTTGATTTAGTAGCTGTGGATTTGTATGGCCCATTGCCAAAGGGTAGGGGTGGTGTTATGTATATTTTCGTTGTGCTTGATACTTTTTCCAAATATGTCAGATTGTATAGTGTGAAGAGAGCGACGAGTAAGGTGCTGAGTGAGAAGATAACACGTGACTACATGGTCAACATTGGAAAGCCAAAAGTAATCCTGTCAGACCACGGACCACAGTTCATCAGTGGAAAATGGCGCCAGACTCTCGGATGGGAAGGTATCATCCCAAAACACACCGCAGTATATCATCCGCAGTCCAACCAGGCGGAGAGGGTCATGAGGGAATTAGGCAGAATTTTCCGAGCATACTGCCACGCCAAACATAGCGAGTGGCCTTTGTACGTTCAGAGAGTGGAGAACTGGCTGAACAGCGTAACACATGAGTCGACAGGATTCACGCCTTACGAGTTGGTAAAAGGAAAGCGTCCACCACGGATTTTAGAGCAGTTATTCGATTTTCCACCTGAGACGATTACAATAAACCGGGATGTAAAATTGAGACTGGCAAACGAAAGGCTATTGACGAAAGGAGAAAGGCGGAAACAGAGACACGATATGAAAGGTAAGTGCATGAAGTATGAAATTGGACAATTAGTATTGGTAAAATGCCATGATTTGTCAAATGCTCAAGACAAGGAGATAAAAAAGTTCTTTTTACTATACGAAAGCACCTACGAAATAATAGATATTAAAATGAATAATTCATATGTTTTGCAGAACCGGGAAAGACGAGAAACAGTGGGTACACAGAATGCTACGAATTTAAAATTATTTTGGTCAGAGTGAAAATTTTGAATTTTAATATGTGTTAATGTGTTTTCAGAAGGGACTCTCCCCCATTTTCGGGCGGTCACGACCTTACCAGTCCTGGCCATGGGTTTCGGCAATTGGAGGCGGACCATGGTTGGCAGAACTTCCTTCGGGCAGTGAAACGACGATGGTCCGGCTCCATCAAAATTGGTATAGACTAGAAATTTCAGCATCTTATTGAACGGGGAGGGGGACCCCTAAGGTACGTGATATAAATTATTTTTTTCAATCAAGGTGCATAAATAAGGTGTACCTTACCACGTAACGTACCAACATTGCCTAGGTGTGTAAGTAAATAATTAGTGAGGCAGTGTGTTCAAACAAAATTTACTAGTGTCGTCTGTGAAAATGATGAATTGAAGTTCATAGTTGATTTGTAATAATAAAATGTAACAAGGTCACGAGTAAATAGAATTTGAAAATGAAATTAAAATTGGAAGTTATGTAATTTTGGTAAATCTTAAATGTGAATGGTTTATTTTCATGTAATGACAACAACGTTAAGTGTGAATAGATTAGTTTAAGTGACTAAGTAATTATTTTGTTGTACTTACTATTTTATGTTAATGAAGGTCAAGGTAGGGAAAGTTAAGAAAGAAATGTATGAGGTTAAAACACAACCAAGACTAGAAATGTCATGTAATGTAAATTGTAAATTTAAATGTAACTAATTCCTAAACAAAGATATCTTTTACTTGTGATTCCCCAACTTTTCGGGCGGTCACGGCCACACCGTACCCTGACCGTGGAATTGGTTTAGCTTTGACAGCTATGGTCGGGGCTCATTGCGTCACGTTCTGCCTTAACTGGCCATAGCTGTTATCGTTGTAAAGGTGAATTTATAAATTGACAGGGGGGTAATTCAGGGGAATCACCAAATTAGGGAACAGCGGCTATCACTCTGTTCCCGTAGGAACAGTAAAAAAAGGTGATAGACCCGCATTAGGGGCGCATAACTATGTAATTTATAGATATTACGATATCTAACTACTTTTTATAATGTAAGGCAGAAGCAAGGACAAGGAGATGACAAAATTCCTCCAAAACTTCAGTCCTTGTGGACGCAACTGGACGCCACAGTCCAGGGGGGGTCATAGTGTGTGTGGTAAAGGAGGTTACTCAGGGGAGTAACGAATTAAAATTTGGTAACTTAATGATGGTGACTCACTACTGAGGTGACTAGCTAATTTTGTTTTGATTTGAGAAAGGGGGTGCAGTAGATGTTTATTATATTGTGTTTATTATGTCTTATAAATGTGGTATTAGTTTATTGTGTTAGAGGTAAGGATTGCTAACATGTGTAATCGGTATAATTTTGAAATATATCTATAGAAAGGTCATTCACCTTGCCAAGAAAATCAGCTGATTGCTGGAGTTAGATATTTAATATGTCACTTATAAATGATTTGCGAATTTTTCAGTGTAATTAAATGTTTTTTGAATATAATGAAAATTGAATATAATTAATGTTTGAATAATAGATTTTCAATGTGGTTTAAGGGATTTTGAGTAAACTGGTAAAAGGTGTTTAAGATAATTTTGATTTTTCAATGGTAACTGTAATGTAAAATGTAGTAAATGTTAGAATTTGGGTGATTATTATTTAGTTGGGACATTTAGATCAGTCCAAGTTAAGTTTAAAGGGGGTTAGAGAGAACAATATTATTGTGAATAAAAGTAAGATAGAATTTGAGAAGTAATAGTCACACAGTAGAAATGGGGAAAATATGTAGAGTAAGGAGATTGATATATAGGGGTAATAAACCAGGTGATATTTTGTAGATGAAAGTGATGTATTGGGAGAGTAATTAATTGATGGTGATTTTGTAAAGGGGGATGGTGTGATAAGGAGTCCGCAACGACAGGCGTTGTGGCGGGTAGCAATGGGTTTCAGGGAGTGATTGCCGGGTAAATAGGATGGGCAAGAGGTGGAGCACGGTGGTGAGATGAGGGAACACACATCCTGAGTGCAAAAGGGATAGAGGGTATTTGGTTATAAGGGTAGAATGAGTAAATGGGAGTTAGAGTAGCAAATTAGTGGAGATAAATATTTTGATAGATGGGTGTCATACTAGTTAAAGTTGTTAAGTGAGTATTCGAGTCATAAGGGGAGTAAGATTGTATGTAAGTGCCAAGTTGTTAATCGAAATGTTGTTATGAGTAAACAAGAGTCACCCAAACTAATTGAGAATGAAAATGTTAAAGAAAGTAAATCATAGTCAAAACACAAAATTGATTGAAACGGGTGACAGATTTTAATAGAAGTTGAAAATCATTCAAGCTAAACTGAAAATTTTGGTCAATTTAAATTTAAATTTTATTGTTTATAGTAAGATGAAAATAACCATGCTAATTTTGTATGTCTTATTTTATTATATTGTATTGTGTTTAAAGGTAAAGAATTTTAAAGATGTTCTATGTACTTTATGATGTAGCCCTGTGTATAACATATGTATGTCAAGGGCATTGACTTGACCTAGAGAGATCAGCTGATGACTGAGGTTGGAGACAGAACCATTTTTCTGAGGTTTTGTTTCTTGATTGCATTAATTTTTTTTTTTTTTTTTTTTAATATGGAGAAAAAAGATATTTTGATAAATTTATTTTTTTGAAAAAAATGTATTGCTAGTGTTTTTATTGAATTGTATTGTTTAGTATGTATGTATAATCAAATGTTAGGATAAATGAGTTCATGTTTTAATGAGATGTTCAGTTTATTTGTTTTTCTGATTATTAGTAGTAATGAAGAAAATTGATAGATTTGATAGATTCAGGTAAAAGATTTTTAGTTTTGAAGAAAGAAAGAGTAATAGAACAGATTGATTTGGAACTTAGATGAATTTTTAACCAAATTTAATGATTGGAATTTAATTTGTTTGCTATATCGTAATTTGAAAAATGATTTTAAAATGTTTAAAGAGTTTGTTTACAAGATATTATGAATATGTGTACGCACCCAGTATTTGCCAAAGGCGACCCAGTGTGCATGTAAGGGGGAACATATCGGTTGAGGATCTGGCATGGTATAAGGCCAGGGATTTGGAGTTTGGGGTGACATGTTAGAAGGTTAGGTGCGCTGTGGTGCATGTCTGTTCGATTTTATGGTGTTGGGATCTCGTATAGAGAAGTCCAGTAATATCGTTCAGGTGCAGCCATAGTCGCCGAGCTAGGGGGGTAGTTTACCCATGATGCGTTAAGAATTAATGGGGGGTTGTTGGCACCATATCCTCTCCGATCCTCTTAAGGGTTTAGCAATGAGAGTTCTTCTGTTCCGGCAGAAGATCTCTCATTGGGGGGTATTGTAACGGGGCTAAAAGGAGAGGGTTTTGTTTTATTAAAAATCATAATTTTGTTTCCCATTTGTGTGGCCAGCCACATGTTAAATAAAAGCTTTGTCAAACAAAGAACAGTGATGTAGAATTTTGAACGTAGCCGAGACAATGGAATGCAGCGTGTGTTCGCCAATGCAATTGAATTCGCAGAACTTAAGGGCTGTGTTACGCACACCAACGCGCAACAACAACCAGGCGCGCGGACGGGACGCCAAGCAGTTCAACCGACGCTGCCGAAAATGGCGCAAAGACGAAAGTTTTGCTCGACATGCAGTCCGAGCTGGAGGAAGTATGGATAAGTCACACCCATTTGCGTGACGTAACCAGTGGCAGTGAGATTTCGTCAACGCCTGACACACGTAAATAACACGTGTTACCTGAACAGTGACGAACGATATAACATCTAAGGCATTGCAATTTCCGTTATGCCTAACTGCTGGTGGGAGAAATTTTGGTAGCCTTCTGCCCAGGTAATCTCACCTACAGTCCGCATGCGGTCCGTTTAAATTTTACTAAAAGTTTTTTTTTTCAAGGTCGGCCGACCTCACCAGTAAGGACCCGGAACAGTTATCTAAAAAAGTGCAACAGTAAATCAGAATATGAAGTGAAGTGAGGGATCAAATAATAAAATTCAATGTCACATAATGAGTAAATAAATACATCTATTTCTGAATATAATTGAGAGTATGATTTATTGAAGAGTGTTAACCTAAGTCACGCTTATTCTTCACGAATTCGTGCGAAGAACCTGGGACCCGAACAAGGTAAGAGTTGCAAAGATTGTATATTATTTTTAAATAATTATTTGGCTATTAATTAGTAGCTTCTCAGCGTGTATTGTATGCTTACTATACACTTGTTACTTTTCTGAGCAACAAGTAGTAGTGTAATTGGGATTTTCTGATAATAGAAAATGATCTAATATAAAAGTTCACTCGGTAATAAATGTAATTTGTTCAAAATAGTGAGCAAGTTCTGCAGCTCAGTATGCATATTAGTGTTGTTGCATGTTCCATAATTGTCTCTGATGTGTCCAAACAGGTTTTATGATTGTTCTGTATAGAAAGAGAGCCTTACATAGAGTTGACTGTCTGGCAGCTATTATGTTTTCTAGTCAGGTGATAGCACGTTTTGTTAAGTGTAGCAAACTGATTACAAAATTATACACACAGGAGAAATGCCACTACATATAAGGATTTGACAGCACATCATTTCAAACAGGATTATTTGTCTTCATTTCAGATAATATACCAAGCTCCCACTGTTTCTGTGATGTGTGTAAGTTGTGTATTGTCTAGGCGCTTCATTCCTCCAGTTAGTTGTACCAACAGCTGTCCATTTTCCTGCTGCTTAACTCTGGACCTACAATCTGTTTGTAGATGCCTAGGTTCCCCACATCTAAAAAGTGTTGGTCTTTTATTATTTCTTCCTTCGTACTGTGGTGCCAATGTTTGGCTCTCTGACCCTTGATCTTGTGTTCCTCTTCATCATGTGTGTCAGCACAATCTTTTAGTATGCAGACTTTATGATTTGCCGAACCAGATACTGACTTGGCGGCCTGAAACTGTAGAGGATGAACAAGGACATCTGCATTATTCTAGTACCTTTCCATTTGTAACACTTCTTGTAGTTCACTATCACTGACACTATCAGTAAATATCTTTATTGCAGATGTTTTTAAAAAATCCTGTGGTACCCCAGGTAAGGATACTCCAGTCTAACTTTTAAGTCAATACTTGCTTCAAACTGTTGATGACTGTCACCAGATGTTTATCACCATACTGTAATTCTAGAACTGTAATCAGTTCTGCATAAGAGTTCTGGCTGTCAGGTGACACTTTCTGTAGTAGCTCTAAGACAGGTCACTTAAAGCGAGAACAAGTGAAACCAATGATGTGTGCTTGTGACTTCAAATTGCCAAAGATACGTTGTCCAGTGACTGTTTCCATCAAATGTTTTGGGGCCTTGACAAGAATTGGCCCCACTGCAGGCTATGCGACTTTTTCTATTATCTTATTTTCTGTTTTTTTTTCGACTTTACCATACGCACACTCTGTTCAGCAATTTGATTTGAAACACAGGATTGTGTTCAATTACTGTTTTTATCCATTCTTTTATATTTGCAATTCATTCCTCTACTACAGATAATCTTACCTCTTACCCATTGATATCACAGTGTAATTACCCCACGTCTCCACATAGTAGACCCAACTCTGCAGTAGTATGCTCTTGCTAATGTCTTTGTTCCTATATCAGTGCTTTTATGTGTTCCGTTCTTGCTTACATTCTTGTGTTTGTCATTCTTTGTCAAGCAGGGATACTTTTTATGATGCCTTTGCTTCTCATTGTTTCTCATTCTATCATTTCTCTGCCTTTTCTGCTTCATGGTGTCATAATTTCTCTGCTTCTTCTGCATCCTGTCATTATTGTTCCTCCATTTGCAGTAGGAGCACTTGGAAAGTGTGCATCATTTAACTAGTATCCATTTTTTTTCCAATTACCACTAACAATACTCTTTTAAGAAGTGTCCATCGTTTCTACTATTACAGGATCTATTCCACTTCTGACCCAAATCTTATGACAGTCTCAGTGTCATCTTGTCAGCGAAAACAGATTAACTGACACCAGATGAAGTCACTAATTACAATTTTAATTAGAAGCAATCAGCAGTTTTAAAATACCTCATGCCCGAAAGCGACCGAGAGGCTGGACAGAATATACATCAAAGGTCAACAATTTAGTTGAGTTACAAAGGTCAATAGAGACAGATTAATTATTTTGCATAAACTGTATTAAAAACTCAGTAGATTGTTAAAAGCAATAGGATCATTAATAAATCCACTACATTCCAGTAACATATACAGGGTGATTCAGATAAGTCAGAACTCCTACACTTATTTACCAACATAATTTAATACCGAACCGTAAATGTTTATGCAGTTTTTTAAAAGTAATAATGATTTCTCTGTGTTGTTGATTGTTAGATTGTTATTCATAGCGTTGACCTTGACCTTGGGAAACGTTGTGTAGTAATGCATCATTCCCCCACTCGCGCGCTGGTGTTAGGTGGCGGCTAGTCAGTCCGCCACGATGCTCACGCAAGAGCAGAGGGTCGCATTATTGGAAGCTTACTTTGCGGTAACATCTTACAAGCGGTGCATTGAGTTGTTCCACGAGAAGTTCCCTGATGTCCCTATTCCAGGGAAAACAACAGTTTATGACATTGTGAAACGTTTTCGTGAAACAGGAAGTGTTAATGAAATCTCGAAGCCGTCAGCCTGATGTGTTAACACCGGAATTTACGGAGCGTGTTCAGCAGTCTCTGCTGCGATCTCCCGGTAAATCACTTCGTCGGTTGTCGCAACAGCTTGGAGCATCTTATTCAACCTGCCACAGAGCCACTAAACGTCTGAGGTTGCGGCCATACAGAGTTCGAGTAGTTCAAGAACTGCGTCCTTTGGATTCAGAAAAGCATGTTGCCTATTGTCAGTGGTTTAAGACATTCACTCTTAACGATGTGAATAATAAGTTGAACAATACGTTTTTCAGTGATGAAGCATGGTTCCACGTAAATGGATATGTTAACAGCCAGAACACTCGCATTTGGGCTGCCAATAATCCTCACACATTGCATGAGACCCAACTTCACCCACATAAAATTGGAGTGTGGTGTGCCATGTCTAGGCAGCGAATTGTTGGACCAATATTTTTTAACACAACTGTTACTTCAGTTGTTTATGCAGACATCATACAGCAATTTATAGCCATGCTTGAAGTGAATGAACGTTATTGCTGGTTTCAACAAGACGGTGCAACGTGTCACACCTCCAATGACATGATGACGATGCTTCGTGAGTTCTTCGATTATCGATTAATCTCTAACTATCTGTGGCCCCCACGCTCACCAGACCTGACTTCCCCAGATTTCTTTTTGTGGGGCCATCTTAAGGAGAAGGTGTACTGCAATAATCCGAGAACGCTGGAGGATTTAAAGAATAACATTACCGCTGCTGTAAGGGAAGTCACAGTTGACGTACTGAGACGAGTATCTGAAAACATGTGCTGTCGAGTCGATATGTGTTTACTACAAAATGGAGGATAATTTCAGCATCTTTTATAAAGGTATTTAAATGTATTAAATACATTAAAAATGTATTAAATGATATTGATATTAAATGATGTTGGTAAATAAGTGTTGGAGTTCTGACTTATCTGAATCACCCTGTATATCGGCTACTTATTCTATACACCTATACATCACATAGAATTTAGCGCCACAATGTGTTTGGGCTTGAGTAGTTGAAAAATTGGAGGTTAATTAAAGATATCTACGATCTAAGATATAATAGTGTTGTTTTTCAATTACAAAAAATATAAAGAAACAAGTTTTAATTACAGACAAGATATGTGAATTGTTTTGCCTGGTAGGGCAAAGGGCCATTGGGAGAAAACAAGTTCAGAAGGGGAATAAAAGATAAAAGTTTGAGAAATGCTGATCCAATCCTCTTTTGACAATTTACTAGACTGTGTAAGTAAAGCATTGCCATTGTAATTCAAATGGAGATTTCACTGCTGTTAGCCTGACTGAATGTGTTGTGGGCTCAAATTCATAGTTGCTGTTTTAGCAATTTCAGTAACTTTCATCAGTGGGAAAGTTGTATTAAATAATATGAAATTAGTTACAAACTGTACAATTTGTTATACAATGTTTGGATTGGTCCATTTCATAGTGGTGAGCAATTCTGAAAATTCATGGCACACTCAGGGCTGTCTATAGAGTTCAGCAGTAGTGTAGATGAACAACAACAACTTCAGTGTGTTTAAACACTTCTAGTTGTTTAGATTTTTGAAAACCATAAGAGGTAGAGGCCGGACAATGAGAATTGAACACTGAGGTCTCGATGCGCAGTAGACAAACGCCTCTCTGCGAGGCTAACAAAATTTTTATTCAGTTCGCACATGCGCAGAACAGTTTTGTGCAGTGTTTCGGAATGTGCACATTGGGCTTAGCAAACGTGGTGTATAGTCATTTACAAATTATACTGTGACGACAAAACTATTTGTGTTAATCAGTGAAATTAGTTGTAGGCTACCTATTTACATTTTATTAGAGAACGTATTATTATATTTTACAAAAGTGTTAATAAACTATTTCATAATTGCGCGTATGTGTTTTAAATATTAGTGTGAAACGTACACTAATATGTCCCCCAAAATTTCCAAATTGAGTTCAAAAACTCTGCATAGCCAGACGCGTGAGGTAGTGTGGAATGTGTATAATTTCATGAAGAGTGAGACTGAAAGTGGGAAATCTCTCTTACATTTCCATAAAGTACAAGAGCGTGTTGCAAAAGTGACGTGTATTTCTCATAGCTCTGTGAGGAGAATAATAAAGGAAGGTCAGCAGCTACACAGTCCAGATGCAGAAGCAGGAACGTCATTTAGCACACCGGGAAAGAAACACCGCTTTCGTAAACCTAAACCTAAAATCGGGCTTGACGATTTTGATAAAGATGTAATTAGGAGAACAGTTCGGAATTTTTACATTGAAGAAAAGTATCTCCCAACGGTAAAAAAGCTGTTAGAAAAATTAAAAGAATCTATCAACTTTAAAGGCAGCAGTAGCAGCCTAAAAATTATCTTGAATATAATAGGCTTTAGGTGGGTAAAAACTAAAAATAATCGACCTGTGTTAACAGAAATTCACGAAATAAGAGCTATGGGAATACATTATTTACAAACCATAAAAAAATGTAGAGAAGAAGGCAGAACCTTAGTATATCAGGATGAAACATATATTCATAACAGCCACACACTTCCGTACACCTGGAATGATCAGATTCAGCCTGGTGGCTACGCTGTTCCAGTTGCGAAAGGACAAAGTCTAATTATTGTTCACGCCGGCAGTCAATACGGGTTTGTTCCAAACACACTGCTGATTTTTAAATCTAACCAAAAGACAGGAGATTACCACGATAACATGAACGCTGACAACTACAAACGTTGGATTGAAGAAAAATTGGTCCCGAATTTGCCCGCCAACAGTGTGTTGGTAATTGACAATGCCAGCTATCATAATGTACAGCTAGAAAAACACCTACATCTAATTCTATGAAACGTGATATGCAAGACTACCTAACACGACACGCAATACCGTTCCGTCTTGATATGGTTAAACCAGAACTTTATGAAGTTGTTAAAATGTATAAATCAAACTTTAAAACATACTTAATAGATCACATTCTGCAAAGAGAGGACATTTAGTTTTAAGGCTTCCCCCTTCCCACCCTGAAATAAAATCTATAGAGATGATGTGGTCAGAAATTAAGCGGGTGTCGCTGAAAAAATGTAACGTTTAATTTAAATGATGTGAAAAATTTATGTGAAGAAAAAATTTCAACTGCTGATGATTGGGAAAAAAGATGCAAACATGTAGAAAGCATTGAAAAATAATATATGGAAAAGGAAAAGGAAGCTATTGTTGATGAACCAGTAGACCGCTTCATAATTAATCTTGGAGGAGAGAGTAGTTCAAACAGTTCCGACGATTTTGCTGAAGAGGAAGATGGTAATATCTCTGGAATAGAGGTATTGCCTGACAGCGACTGAAAACTTCCTTCAAACGTAAGTACTGTAGAATAGATTTTGTAGTTAAATAACTCCAATATTATTTTTTAAATGTAGTACAAATTTGTATATTGAATTAAATATATTCATATTTGCTCAATTATTCTTGTTTATATTTTTTATTATTATTAATAATAAATAAAACTTTTCTTAGAAGAATATAGTTTTTTGTATTTTTTGAATATATAACACTATTTCGATAGTATAAATTATCACCATCAAAACTATGATGATGATGATATATACTATCAAAATAGTGCCTTATTAAAAAAATACAAAAAATATATTCTTGTAAGAAAAGTTGTATTTATTGTTAATAATATTAAAAAAATAATTAAATATGAATAACTCAAAATGTTCTCGAATTTATAATTTTAAAATAAATTTAGGTTACGTACATTAAAAACAATGCAAATAACAAATATATCGAAAACTGTAAATGACTGTTTTCAAAGTAATGAGTACATGCAGTACTATGTTACACACACTAAGTAACATCAGTGATGTTAAGTAACAAAATAGATAAAGTTAAAATGTAAATAGATTTCTGGCAAGAACATCATAGGCGTGCAAGTTTTGTTTTGAAGGGACTGTACGTGTTAGAGAGACACTGTTATCGCATACTCTCCTCTCTTGAGTACTTTTTGAGTGGGGGTAATTTATACATTGGGTCTGCGCCGATGACTATTCAGGAATCACTGGCGGACCTATAACTAAAAAGTTTAACTGAAAACAGTTGCATCAATATCTAGTTGATAGAAACTCAAAAGACTGACAACTAATAATTTAGACAGTGTTGGAGATTAGGAAATAAAAACTTGTAAGTTTATGGTTTTATATTACTTGATAATGTGTACTTTCATAGAGTGTTAAATAATGGTTCAGAATCAGTAGATTTATTGATGAATATCAAATGATTATTTCCTTCAAAGCAAACACGTACAAACAAACAAAGAACATAAATTACTATAGAGAATTAATATCGAATACAAAGCACTGAAGAAATTAGTAACAACAATAATAACAGTGGTTTCTAAGAATTTAATAAACAAACTTAATAAAATATTACAGAGTCCACTTTTTTAAAACCTGAGAAATCTATTATTGCAGTTTCAGTCAAGACTTACCACCTGTATTGAAGATTGTGTGTGTGTGTGTGTGTGTGTGTGTGTCCAGAGGCATTATCTGTGTGAACTACACCTTGTCAATAAAAAATCAGTTAGTAACCAGTGCAGTTTCTGATGTAAGAAATAAGTATGATGTATTAGGAACATTTCTTAGGAACCAGGTAATAACTTTGCACAGAAATGTCAAATTTCCATCTCTCTCTCTCTCTCTCTCCCCTCCCTCTCCCACCCTTTCAACCCCTCCCCTCCCTAACCATCCCTCCCGCCTCTCCTCCTCTCCCAACCCTCTATCCCCTCCTCTTTCCCACACACACACACACACACACACACACACACACACACACACACACACACACACACACACACACACACACACACACACACACACACACACACACACACACACACACACACACACACACACACACACACACACACACACACACACACACACACAACCTTCCCCCTAGTAACACCAGTAAATAATTGTTCAAAACAGGTGTTTACAAACAGGTTAGGCCTATGAATTTTTTAGTTCTTCTCTGTGCCCATATGAACCATTTAAAACTATTTACAGCTGTTTATCTTTATTTTATGTATGCAAATATATTACCTGTGCTAATATTTATTGTTGCAATATATAGAAATTAACAACACTACCGAGTGCTATAGAGAAAAAGTGGGTGTTTGTTTTACATCAAATTCTTGCTCATGTTGAGTTTGAAAAAAATAAAAAAATTATGAATAAAAATTACCAAATTTCATATTAAGAAATTCATTACTATTATTTGCATAATGTATGTTTCTTGTGTGTGCTCTGCATGCACATAATTATTGTAAACATACAAAATAACGTTTCCATAAAATTTTCATAAATATCGTACATACAAAATATAAATTGATATACACAAATAAACATGTATAAATATAAGTTATTATAATACTAAAATGTGCTCTCGACTTGGTCAGATATTCTTTTAAATCAGATATTCTTTGTGCACGTAAATATCAATAAAATATTAAATCAGTTAAATCTCAAATCAATAAAATATCTATAATACATTAATGTCATTATGAACCGTTTGTTGACAAGTAGTATGGTTTTATGTCACCTTATTATTAATGAGGTGATACTCTGTGATTCCTCGTCATGATCCTGAATCCTGTGTCTTTGTCCATTGCCGATCCTCCATTGTCCTCTGGTCCTCCTGGTCTGTTCAGCAACTCAGATGACTCGTACAGTGTTACTGCACCATACATACTCGGATATCGACCTCGGATATATAAAACTTTGCTATGCAGTTGGGCATACCCTTCGGCTGCACAAATGTTTCAGTAGACTGCCTTGAGGCTCGCGATACCTCACTTATTTAAACTGTTGGGCGCAAAAATTTTGTTTTGACAATTCTGAACAAGATTTAAATGGTCAAAGTTTGTTAAGCGTCCCTTTACAGATTCGTTTATTTTATTTGCACTTATTTTAATTTTTTTCACAACATGTGAAGTCTTTTGGTTACAACGTGATGTTCAAAAAATCGGTAGTTTTCTAGTGTATAATTGTATGTTAATAGTTTTTGCATATTTTAATTAATCTGATTGTTGTTCACTTTTATTTACTCTGCATAAAATGCTTTGTTTATTATGCACTATATTATACACATCTGTGGGTCTTTATATTATTAACTCGCGGCCTCGCCGCTCACTGGGGGTTTCACCCCTATACGCTGTCCAGGCAGTGAAGGCGGCTAGAGGATTAGGAGACCCTTGGCTCACGCACGCACACTGGCAGGCCGCCTAACAATAGACTGGGGCCGGCACTTGATCTGCGCTGCTGTCTTTTTAAATACAGTTTACTATAATAAATTAAATTTTGTTATTCTGCTTAATCTTATAGTTTTGATCGTTCCATTTAATTCAGACTGTGATTTCATTTAAAATAAGTCCAAACACGAAGTTTATACGACGATTTTCAAATGTTTTACTCTTATTGTTTATTTTGAAATATTGTGATTGCTAAACTTCTGAGAATTATTTACGCGACTGTTATTAAAAAAATGTTATTATTAAAAACTAAGATTCTGATCATTTAATTTACTTTTCAACTATTTTTCTGAGACACTCCCTTTGGATGCCAGAAGCCCGTTAAATGGCCCTGTGGTTCATTGTTGGAACTGCTAGCGGCCGATTAAATCGGCCCGTCAAATGACACTGAGAACTGCCAGCGGCCGATCTAGCTGGCTTTTTGTATACGTAGCGACCAGCATGACAGATGATCAATCGTTTGCCTTTACCCAGAGGGCCGCCGAGAGTTCCTTGGATAGTACCATCAGTCCAACCAGTGTCCTATCTCGTGTTTTCATTTATCCAGGTCTCGTCCAAAAATATAGTGTTTTTAATATTTACTTCACGCATCTTTCTTAAGAAACGACACCTTAACAGGGCCACTGACGGCTTTTCCATGAGGATTTTTCTGCTGCTAAATTTCTTGTACTGAAATCCCATGTCTGATAATAGCGAGCTCAGTGAAAATTTTCCTCCCATATACAGTCCAGCTTCTTGAAGTGACACACAAAGTTGTCTGAGGGTAGGCGCTTCTTTTCGAGCATAGTAGCTCAATATGTGACGTCGAATAGCTCCTTTTGTCGAAGTCATCCATGTCTGTTACTGGCCGCTTTCTCTTCAAACTTTTCTTCCGAGGAGTATGAATAATAATTTTTTCCCTCTTGGTGCTGTTTAAGGTGTTATCTTGTTGATCGTCCTCAGCTGTGATTAAATCAATATCTTCAACTACACAGGGATCTTCTTGATTTTCCAAACTTTTTTTAATCTCTGCGTTGATACGTTGTATTGTTCTCAACGAAATGCCACAAGCATCTGCTGTTCTCTGCATTACTTTCTTAGTATCAAGTAAAGGACCTCCGTTATTCTTCTCTTTCTCAAAATAGAACAGAACAGAAGCAATCATTGTTCTGCATTGACTATGTAAAACTTGGCGTTTTTTACAAGAACTCATAATCACAAATCAACTATACACTAACCACAAATGAACTGATTCACTCACAATATACGCGACAGATCTGCTCTCTGACAAGACTGGCTGGCCTCACTACCCCATGCAAGCTATTTAACGACTAATCAGCGGGTAATCAGTGACTCACTCGGGGTACCCGGTACACGAGCAACGACCTCTACGGTTTGTTGGTTTGAGGGCGAATCACCCTCTCTATCTGGAAAAATGACTATAGCGACCAAGTGTAAACCACGTAAGGAAGGGCCGTCTCTTTTGCATGTTACTGAAATCTGTAATACCGGTAATTATTTTCCAAATTACGTGATACAATAATACACATTTAATTCCTGACGCGCTACCTCGTCCTCTCAAGTTATAGTTAAAGTTTAATAACATGGACAGTAAATTTTTAATATATTTACATAGATACATATCACATTTCATTTTATGTGTCTGTAAAACAATAATACGCGTATATAATATTTTTATAATAAATAACATTTTTAAAAGTTCATGCTAGTAAAAAGACAAACAATTATTTCGAGTTGTCTTGATTATTCATCTCTTCTTTCACAGCACTAAAAATAATTTTTAAATAAGAATTATTTCGATTACGTATAACAACTATTATTTCATATATTGTTTATTTGAAATAAAAGTATGAGGTTTGAAAATAATCTTTATATCTATATATTAAAATCTGTTAAATATGTTGATTAATTTTTTCAGTATTATAACAATAAAGAGGTGGGTCGTCAATCTGCTCTTTATCGAGTATCACAATCGGTGAATCGGAACAATAAAAAAAAAAAAAAAAAAGAGGCCGACGCAACGCCAGGAATTTTAAGATTCTCGTAATTTCGAGGTCAAGTTGTAAAATCAAAAATCAATTTGTAAAAATATTACATATTAAAGGGAGTGTGACAGAAAAATAGTTGAAAAATAAATAAGATGATCAGTAACTTGGTTTTTAATAATCATCATTTTTAATAATACGTAGTCGCTTAGACGGTGTTCTAAAGTTTAACAATAACAATAGTTCAAAATAAACAAATAAATGTAAAACATTTGAATATCGCCATAAAAACTTCGTGTTTGGACTTATTTTAAATGAAATTACAGTCTGAATTCAATGGAACAATCAAAATTAAAAGTTTAAGCACGGCAATAAAATTTAATTTATTGTAGTAGACTGTAACTAAAAAGACAGCAGCGCAGGTCAAAGGCCTGTCCCTGTCTATTGTTAGGCGGCCTGTCAGTGTGTGTGTGTGAGTGAGGGTCTCCTAATCCTCTAGCCGCCTTCACTGCCTGGACAGCGTATAGACCCCCTCGGTGGACGCCCCGATCCGACGAACGTTGGGGGAGCTATGTACATATTTACAACGGCCTCCGAACGAACCTGTCCCAGGAGACAATGTATTCTCGGTAATGCCTTTTATTTATTTAGCCTACAATATCTGAATATTTACAATCACTTATTTTAACATGCAAACTTCAATATTACACAACTTAAACATTATTATATTACATATTTACAGGGTGGAAAGCTTATTACCGAGAATACATTATTATGCACTATGTTTCTTGTGTGAGGAACGCCATCTATAACCCGGTCGGGAGGAACAAGTAAGTGAATATTTTTCGGAAATCTTACCCGGCTAAGCGCGACGTAAAGTTGCCCGTGGGTAAAAGGGTCGGACCGTAAATCTAATCCGCGTAATTTTCGAAAAAATTTGTAAGCTTTTCTATCAATTCCTCCGTGCAAGACCCTGAATGTATCCGAAGATGGGTAAACACCGTAATCTTCAAAGTGCGATTCAATTTTAAAAGTTTGACTTTCTAATTTGAGATATTCGGTTACCTCGTTTACCGTTAAAAGAGCGTGGTGGTGATTTTCCCCGAGTGTCCATTTTGTTTGTTTATAATAACAATCGCCCTGAACTATCAAGCGGTCAATATCTTGTGTTGTGAGCTAATCTCTATGCACATTTTCGATGAAGCAACAGGTTGCGACTGAAATGCAAACACATTGAACGTTACGAGTTTCTGAACGTTACGAGTTTCACTAAATCGCGGATTGGCCTGGGAAATGGTACCAGAGGCTACGTATTCGAAACGCGACATCTTAAAAAAATAATTTCAAAAATATCTTAGAAATAAACACAAAAAAATAATTGCTTACAATGTAAAGGCAAAATATAAATAAACAATAAATATTATACTAATAATAAAAATACAAAATTATCATGCAACAAAAACGAAAATAATAAAGTATTAAATTTTTTTAAATCACATAAAACGACGCCAGCCTGCGTTAATCCTGTTCCTACGATAATCTGGAACTGATGACGTATGATCCTCTAAGCTGCTAATCCTAGTCAGGTTATCAGATGTCTTCAATGATGATCCAGACCGCAGAAATAAAGACGAACTGCAAACTGTGATGTCTTGAAATCAGGAACTGATGGCTTCTGAGTTGTCAGCTGCTAATTTTCCTCTGCAAAATGTTTTTCAGATGTCCTGCGTGATGATCCTCGATGTAGTCGTATAGTTGTAGTGAAATGAAAAGTGTGATTTCAGAAAATTGAGTAACAAAGTAGCACGGGTTCCCCCTTTTTTACTTGTTTACTCTTGCTCCTGATCTCACACTGAGTAACATTCTGACGTAACAGGATGACTCATAGATTGCGCAATATTGTGCAATAACTTTCATTTTGTATTTCTACATTTAAATACATGGTAAATGGTACGTTCATTGCAGAAAACAACTGATCAAAATAAGAAACTAATACCAGTCCCCCACTGGGACATAAAACAAACAAGAAACAATAAAGTTATTCGTAAATTTCAAACAACCGATAATCGGTTTACATTTAGTCAGGGGAGCCGACTGGATTAAAATTACTCCCAGCTCGATAGCGCTAACCGTTCTCGAGATAGGCTCCCCTCTTATATCCGGTATGAAAATCGGTCAGACGAAATTCGCTTTTTCAGTCTTCCGGTTGCACAAAGCTTTGGTTTTATAATTTTTCCCGAAGTTACTTCGGACGGGGAATAAAAAAGGTCTCTTGTCTTTTTTCGCTTCGAGGCTTCCTTATGGGTTAGAATTTATGTCAGTCAGTGAGTCAGTGAGTGATCTCGGGGGCTTTATCAGTTATATATATAGATTCGTAAATTTCAAACAGCCAATAATCGGTTTACATTTAGTCAGGCGAGCCGACTGGATAAAAATTACTCCCAGCTCGATAGCGCTAACCGTTCTCGAGATAGGCTCCCCTCTTATATCCGGTATGAAAATCGGTCAGACGAAATTCGTTTTTTCGGGCTTCCGGTTGCACAAAGCTTTGGTTTTATAACTTTTCCCCAAGTTACTTTGGACGGGGAATAAAAAAGGTCTCTTGTATTTTTTCGCTTCGAGGCTTCCTTATGGGTTAGAATTTATGTCAGTCAGTCAGTGACCTCTTGGGGCTTTATATGTTATTAACTCGCGGCCTCGCCGCTCACTGGGGGTTTCACCCCTAGACCCCCTCGGTGGACGCCCCGATCCGGCGAACGTCGGTGGGGCTATGTACATATGTACAACGGCCTCCGAACGAACCTATCCGAGACAATGTATTCTCGGTAATGCCTTTTATTTATTTAGCCTACAATATATGAATATTTACAATCACTTATTTTAACATGCAAACTTCAATATTACACAACTTAAACATTATTATATTACATATTTACAGGGTGGAAAGCTTATTACCGAGAATATATTATTATACACTATGTTTCTTGTGTGAGGAACGCCATCTATAACCCGGTCGGGAGGAACAAGTAAGTGAATATTTTTCGGAAATCTTACCCGGCTAAGCGCGACGTAAAGTTGCCCGTGGGTAAAAGGGTCGGACCGTAAATCTAATCCGCGTAATTTTCGAAAAAATTTGTAAGCTTTTCTATCAATTCCTCCGTGTAAGACCCTAAATCATTATCCGAAGATGGGTAAACACCGTAATCTTCAAAGTGCGATTCAATTTTAAAAGTTTGACTTTCTAATTTGAGATATTCGGCTACCTCGTTTACCGTTAAAAGAGCGTGGTGATTTTCCCCGAGTGTCCATTTTGTTTGTTTATAATAACAATCGCCCTGAACTATCAAGCGGTCAATATCTTGTGTTGTGAGATAATCTCTATGCACATTTTCGATGAAGCAACAGGTTGCGACTGAAATGCAAACACATTGAACGTGACGAGTTTCACTAAATCGCGGATTGGCCTGGGAAATGGTACCAGAGGCTACGTATTCGAAACGCGACATCTTTAAAAAATAATTTCAAAAATATCTTAGAAATAAACACAAAAAAATAATTGCTTACAATGTAAAGGCAAAATATAAATAAACAATAAATATTATACTAATAATAAAAATACAAAATTATCATGCAACAAAAACGAAAATGATAAAGTATTAAATTTTTTTAAATCACATAAAACGACGCCAGCCTGCGTTAATCCTGTTCCTACGATAATCTGGAACTGATGACGTATGATCCTCTAAGCTGCTAATCCTCGTCAGGTTATCAGATGTCTTCAATGATGATCCAGACCGCAGAAATAAAGACGAACTGCAAACTGTGATGTCTTGAAATCAGGAACTGATGGCTTCTGAGTTGTCAGCTGCTAATTTTCCTCTGCAAAATGTTTTTCAGATGTCCTGCGTGATGATCCTCGATGTAGTCGTATAGTTGTAGTGAAATGAAAAGTGTGATTTCAGAAAATTGAGTAACAAAGTAGCACGGGTTCCCCCTTTTTTACTTGTTTACTCTTCGGCTCCTGATCTCACACTGGTAACATTCTGACGTAACAGGATGACTCATAGATTGCGCAATATTGTGCAATAACTTTCATTTTGTATTTCTACATTTAAATACATGGTAAATGGTACGTTCATTGCAGAAAACAACTGATCAAAATAAGAAACTAATACCAGTCCCCCACTGGGATATAAAACAAACAAGAAACAATAAAGTTATTCGTAAATTTCAAACAACCGATAATCGGTTTACATTTAGTCAGGGGAGCCGACTGGATTAAAATTACTCCCAGCTCGATAGCGCTAACCGTTCTCGAGATAGGCTCCCCTCTTATATCCGGTATGAAAATCGGTCAGACGAAATTCGTTTTTTCGGGCTTATGTTTTGGTTTTATAATTTTTCCCCAAGTTATCATGCCCCTCAATATAATATACTAGATATTATGTAATTCACTCACTTGGTTCTAATGGAACAACTCTAAAAGAGTTCCAAGGCTTAGAGTTGTGTTATATTAACCAGTTCGAACAAGAAAAACTCTTTGACGAAGAGCACACGTTCACTAAGCTTTGGATGAACTGCCTGAAGTACACCTGACAACGGACGGATCTGACTGAAATTAGGGCCGTCTGATTGGTCAGTCGACTGTCTAGGTGGTAGATTGAACAAAAGATAGACACGCTGCAGGCAAATCTTTGTATAGGTCTGCGAGAGCCTGCATAGATTTTATCTAGAAATTTTATTACTCTTCAATAGATAAGCCTAAAAAGTTGAGTTTTCAATTACTAAAAAAAAAAACATTTAAAAAATAGCTGAGAACATCAGAGTATAGACCTATAGAAAATGTAGCTATTTTCATATATAATTCACTGTCCATGTTTTAAGCCGATATGTTAACTAACGTGGAAGATATAACAACGAATGTTCACCACACGCGAACACGTGCACATATTCACAAACAAAGTACTGCAATAGAACATTGCAGTAAAGGAAACTGTAGCCCGGACTACATGCTGATATATCATTTTATGACGTTATAGACATGTTAAAATTTGATTTTTGTTTGATTCTGTTAATTAGATATAAGTTTTGAATTAAGAATTGGGTAAAAGATTATTATGTATCAAAATGCCCATAAATTTATTTGTGATCATGTCATGTGCGAGTTTAATGTGCGAGTGCGCTTGTCATTCGTATTTTATGAGTAAGTCTGTTATAAATGAACGTATTGAACAGATGTGGACAGCGCAAGCATTTTAAGTAGCGTTATATTTTCTGTGTGTCAGAGACTTGTTACATACTATTTTAATAGGGATTTTTTTGTAAAAATCAACTTTCTATAGATTTCTTATCTTTTGGAAGTAATGAGGTTTATAGATAAAATCTGTACCTTGCTTCTGCAGAAATCTGCCAATCTCTTCAAGAAGTTTGTCTATCAGTTCTACCCATCAATCACGTGATAGATGTTTCGTCCAATCAGCGGCCCCAATTTTCATTAAGATTGGGTCTCCGGCAATGTAAGTCTAGGCAGTTCCATCCAGCAGCTCGAATATTACGGACGTGCTCTCTGTGCGAGTTTTTCGAACAGAAACATTCTTATGTAAGAGTTATCAAGGACAATTTAGCGACGAGTTACCCGTTAGCTAATAGCTTGTATTGGTACGAACTCAATATTTCTCAAATAATAAAATATTTATATTAAACAGTGCTAGTCTCGCGTGAGTCAAGATTTCCGCATAGGGGAGGCTTATCCATCCGGGATACTCCTGTGTTAATGCAAGGACACCTCAAGACGCGGGAGAGTGCACGCTTAAAGCACCATAGTAAATAAATAATAAATTACAGCCCAGTTCAGTACCCTGAGATAAAGAGTAAACTGTTATCGGGTGTGTCGGCATGTGTGCGTACAAGAGGAGTGTCAGCGAAGCGTGAGAGTAGCAGACGACGAGGGAGCAGATTTCGACGGAACACAGGACCAGCAGTGAGACGAATCAACATATTTGGATACAACGTTCAAGTAACAATTGACATTTTAAACAGATCAATTCTGATAATTCAAAGACAACTATTAAATTAAAATAAATTATTTGTGAATTACAGACCATTTTTAAAATTTGTTTCAAAATATACAACCTTGCTCCCCAGATAAATGACTATATCGTTCAATTATTACTATGCCTAATATATGTTTTGTCGCAGTACATGACATTATAGAGCAAAATTTACAAAGAATTTGGTATAACACAAGTCCTTATCTATCACTAAATACAAAACTTATAGCTAATTGACAAAAATTGCATAAATCAATTTAAAACATGTTAATATCCGTCATCCATGCTCTGATATTCTTATTTGTAGATCATCATCCTGTGTTTTGTTGCAGCATATATATATATATATATATATATATATATATATTGTAGCATAACACAATTATCACCTTAAAACTTAACTTAATACAACATTAAAAAAAGAAAAAAAGAAGAAACTATCAGTAGTGAGTAAAAAAAATAATAAATGGTTAAAAATGAATTAAATAAGCTGATCATTATAGTCAATAAAATGTTAAAAAATAAACTCAATAACAAAGAAAACTCTTGGTCCAAATAAAAGAAACCATCTATATAAAACCCCAGTAACATCAATATACCCAGTAGGATAAGGAGCAGTAAATGAAAAAGTAAATGGCAAAATAATCATATATAATGTGTTAACTTAGTGACATCAGAAGATCTCAAATACAAAAATAATCACCTACTCATAAGGAGCAGTAAAATACAAAACCGATAACATACTGATAAGGAGCAGTAAATGAAAAAGTAAATGAAAGAATAATCAGGTACAACTCATAGAATAAGAAATAAGAAACAAACTATTTCAAGTTTCATACAAGGAATACAGAATAAAGAAAGGCTATTCCTAAGATATTAGGAAGAACATGTACCAATTAACCAGAGTTAAAACAATGACAAACGTTAAACCCAATAACCCAAGTTACAAGATACATTACCATTGAACTAAGTTGTAAAATAAATATAAGAATGAAACCTAATAAGAGTGAAAGACTACCATAGTGTAGAAACGAATAAAAGACTACCATTAGTGTAGAGAATAGGTGAAATACCCTAATAAAACATGATAAGAGTTAGAGACTACCATGAGTGTAGAGAATAACAAAGTGACATACCATAATCAAATATAATGAGATAGAAAAAGACTACCATTAATGTAGAAAATAACAGTGTTTTACAATAAGAAACCTAAAAAATAAAAGACAAATAATGACTGAAAATATTATTAGTTATAAGAATGTTTAAAAATAATAGATAAGGAGTGTTGAACAGTAAATTAGAAATAAAACCATGAACTTATCATAGATGTAAGGGAATAAGTTAAATACAGAAGGATTGTTTAGGATTAGATAATATATAAGGAAATGATAGATATAAGATGTTTTTATTATAATTAAATTATATATAGAAAATAATAGGTATAAGATGTTTTTGTTATAATTAAATAATATAGTTAAAAATGATAGGTATAAGATATTTTTATTATAATTAAATGATATATAAAAAGTGATAGATATAAGATGTTATGTTATACTTAAATAATGTTCACTAATTTCAAAGTTTTGTCAAGGCAGGGAAGGCAAGAAGATAATATAAATATATTTTTGAATTGTAAACCATATAAATAATAAAATAACAAAATAGTTAAAAAACCAAATAGCAAAGCAAAACCATAGTTTAGACCAAAATCAAATATTGCCATAGAGTCAAATCCAAAAGGATAAACTCAGTAAAACTATATATAATTAGCAGAAATTAGTCAATGTAAAATAAAGATATGTAAATGTAATCATTACAGAAATAAATAATAGTAAGTGTAATGACCAGAAGATAAAATTAACTTTATTGAAAATATGTAATATAAGGCCTAACAAGGGACTCGGTACAATTAAAATGTGAATTAATCAGCATTAGAGTGTTATAACAACAAATTGTTAACAACAAAGAATAAATATCACTATTACTTTAACGACTCGGAACACTAGGTTTTTTTATAAGTAAAAGCAAAAAGTTTTACCTTACAGCCTTAACCGGTTTTCTCCTTTAAAAGACTTCTTCAGAGGCTGCCGCAGGTAGCTCTATCCATCTTGTTGTGGGTGATGAAATCGAATTTTGAAAGATCGATGCTGTGTGTGTGGGTGAGATATATTCGAATAATGCGTGCGATTTGAATTGTGTCTGTTCGTTTAGGATGTCGTTTTTATTTGTTTTTGTGTGTTTGTATATTTCCAATTGTTCTAGAGTGTCTAGTTTTCGGCCTTTTGTGTGTACGTGTAGAATGTTCATGTTATTGTCGATGTTTTTAGATTCGCACGCATTATTCGAACACATCTCACCACACACAGCTTCGATCTTTCGAATAACTATCCCGTCGCCAACAACAAGACGGACAATGCTACCTATGGCAGCCTCTGATGAAGCCTTCTAAAGGTGAAAGCCGGTTTAGGCTGTAAGGTAAAACTTTATGTTTTTACTTATGAAAAACTTAGTGTTCTGAGTCGTCAATACTATAGTGATATTTAATTAACAAATCATTACAAAATATTTAAAAATTACTTTGATAACAGTCTTCAATTCTATGAATCACGATGAACTGATGATTTCTAGAATTGTTTGTTTTTAACTTAAGTGTTTATCTAGCCTGTAGGCCTAATACAATTTACAACATTTATCTATAAGCCTTGATATTTAAACATAAACACCAATATACTGTCTAGGCTTTACACAACACTTCCAAAAAATGATACAATTCTATTTTAGTTCATTTTTAATCCTGATGACAACAAAAAAATAATATAAGTTTATCTTGTCCCCACTGAACGGACACTTATTATATTTTTGACACAGTTTGTGTCACACTAGTTTTGGTTTATTTAGTTTATTTGTTTACACTTGGGGTACTTGAAGGGATTGTTATTTTTTCAGTCTTTTCTGTCCAAATAACTAACTACCTTGCTCCCCACTCTCTTATACTAGCAGTTTTTTTCTTCTTACATTTATTAATTATAAATTACCAGATATTTACTGACAATACTTTTGTATTGTACCTTTCATTTGTTTCTACATTGTCTGACATAGAAAAAGGCTTTTTATTTAATTGGTGGACTCTGTGAGGTGACATATTCTGACCTCTATTGTAAAATGACTATTTTTGTTAATTAGGGCAGGGCACTGATTATGTCATGTTACATAATAGCTCCCCCACTAAAACATGTTCATTTTTTCTAACAGTAAGCTTATAAAAAATTAACTGTTATCTACAGATTCCTCCTTCTTACTTTAAATAATATGGTATATGCTTATTAGCTGTGAGTGGCTATCTTTGGCCTATTCCTCACCCGATCATTCCTCTCTTCATTTTACTCTTCATAATATTGTTTCAACTCAGTTTGGTTGTATACACCTTTTATCTTATGTGTGTTGAGTGCTTTTATCTCATATGTATTATTACCCTTTGCTTGGGTTACTAAATACGGTCCTGTGTATAACAATAGTAGTTTCCTTGCTACCCCTTCAACAGAACTGGGTCACTGCCTATTTTTTATTAAAACTTTATCTCCCACTTTATATTGTATTATTCTTTTCTTTTTTCTAGCTTCTCTCAGACATTGGAGTTCAGCTTTGTATAGTAATCTATTATGTATTTCCACCAGTGGCGGTTTCTTAATTGGTACACATGAGCACGTGAACCCCCTACATAAATAAATATAAATTAATTAATTTTAACAAACACTAAATAAACGGGAAATAATTTGGTTTAGTTTTATGATGCAGTAACAAAATGCTCGTTCTGGTAAAACAGTCGCGCAGTCGACGCAGTGTAAGGTGTGCGCACAGCTCTGTACATGCGCTGCTGGATCAAATGAGAGCGATGACGTGTGCGGCATTGGCGCGGTGGTGGGGGCAAACCTCTCCCATGTAAAGATTGTGCGCACATTCGGTTTGTGAACCAGTGCTGTTCTAGCCGTTGTAGGCGTCACGTTACTCGCTCTCCCAGTGTTGCTCGCGCCCAGTGCAGTTGTGTTAATGTTGGTGATCGATTAGCAATGGCTGCTACCCCTGTGTCTGTATTAAAAGAAACAATTTTTTCAAGTATTTCATTAGAAAAGAAACTCGAAATAAAACAACGTGGTCGTCCGACCCCAAAGCTTAATATCGTACAAGTGATCAAAGGTAAAGATAGAGATTTCAAAAGGGAATTTAAAGAAACTTTATATGAAAAGACTTCTTGGCTCTGCGGTTGTGAAGCTACAAATAAACTATATTGTTTCCCTTGTCTGCTATTTGCAAAACAAAGCTCTGAAAACTTAAACTGGATTAAGTATGGTGTGAATGATTTAGGTCATTTACTCCCGAAAATTAAAAAACATGAATGTTCTCAAACTCATTTGAACTCTTTGCTAGAGTTTAACTTGCTTGGTAAAGTCGACATACGTCAGCAGTTGAACAGCGCTTATCGGAGGAATGTAAAAGAACATAATGAAAAAGTAGAGAAAAATCGTTATGCATTATCAAAAATAATTGACTGCATTAAATTTTGCGGCGCTTTTGAACTGGCACTTCGGGGACACAGGGAAGGAGATGATTCTTCAAATCCTGGGATTTTTCGAGGCTTAGTGGATTTTGCTACTCAGATTGATGCCTCACTAAGAGAACACTTACGTGATGCAACCGTTTTTAAAGGAACATCAAAAGAAATTCAAAACGACCTGCTCGATTGTATGCTTCTTGTTTGCCAGGAAAAGATTAAGGAGGAAATAAAATTTGCAGATTTCTTCTCTGTAATCGCTGATGAGACCACAGATGTTAGTTTGACATTTCAATTAGCTATTGTTTTTCGCTACGTATTACCTAATGGAGAACCAGTAGAAAGATTTTGGGGGTTTATACATCCCCCCGGACATGACGCAGATTCAATCGCTGGATGCATTCTTGGCGCCCTAAAAAATGTTGTTGATAAGCCGGAAAAGTTAATCTCTCAGAGTTATGATGGAGCAAACGTGATGAGCGGACACCTAACCGGTGTACAAACAATTATTCAACGACATTACGAGTATGCTTTTTATATCCATTGCTATGCTCATCAATTAAATCTAGTGATTACTCGAGCTGCTAGCCAAAATCAGCAAGTGCGGATATTTTTCGCGAATTTGAGTGATGTACCAAACTTTTTCAGCAATTCACCTCAAAGAGCAGAAATTTTGGATAATATTGTCGGGAAAAGAATCCCTCGAGCTTCAAGCACTAGATGGAATTTTAAAAGCAGAACTGTAAATACAGTATTCGAACATCGGGAAGACCTTGTTACCTGTATGGAGGAAATAGAATCAACCTCTAAACAAGAATCTTCTATTACCAAAGCTGGAGCAATCCGGCGAATGCTGGAAGACCCAACTTTTGTGTTTTGGCTTACAGTTTTCCATAATATAATGCCACACGTCGACATTTTATATAGACAAATTCAGCTTACCTATACAGATCCTGTGTGAACAAAAAAGGACGTGGAAACCTTTCTGAGGGAAATAAATAAAGAAAGAGAAAAAATGAACTCCGTGAAAAGTGCTGTAGACCAGATGCCTCTACAACGCAAAAGAGCAAGACATGAAGAAGGCGGTCATGCTAATAGGACGATCGCGGCTAAAGAAGTATGTGATGTAATTTTGACGCAAATAAAAGAGCAGTTTTCATTTACATCGCACCATTCAGCCGTATCCCTTATTGTTCCTCAAAAATTTAGTGAGTACAGTAAATCATTTCCTCAATCTGCATTAGATGAAACAATAGAAAAATACCCCTTTTTGGACAAAGCAAAGCTAAAAACCGAACTTGGAGTGTTTTACCGACGTGAAGACATAAGATGTATGAATGGTGCTGTGAGCTTACTCCAATTTCTTATACAAAATGATCTGAAAGATTCGTTTTCAGAGTCATATAAGCTTTTAAGGATGATATCGACAATCCCAATGACTTCAGCTGAAGCCGAACGATGCTTCTCGACTATGAAGAGGATAAAAACCTTTTTGAGAAGTACGATGTCTCAAGAAAGACTTAATGCCTTAGCCATGTTATCAATAGAGAAAAAACTGGTGAAGACCCTCCCTAAATTTAATGAAATAGTGATTGATAGATTTGTTTCCAAGAAAGACCGAAGGATGGACTTTGTTTACAAGAAGTTCACTTAGTTTTTGTTAAAGATCCGATTAACCTACTGATACTTGTAAGTAGTATGTATATTATTTTACTATTGTTTCAGAACGTGATTGCTATCATTATTACTAAATTTAATTTTTCTAAGATTAATTAAATAAATAATCCAGTTGAAGCTTAGTAAACTACAATGTTAGATTCATTTTGTTAATATTACTTACTAAAATTATTTAAAATTTCTTAGTAACGTCATTTACTTTAATGTTGAAAAATTATTGGAAATGCTACTGTCAGTGCAAATATTAGCAGGCACATGGATTAATAACGTACAATATTATCTGTGTGAACCCCTGGTGAGTTTACTCACGAGCCGCCACTGATTTCCACCGTCATGTGCTCTGCTCTCTCTCTCTCTCTCCTGTAGTTAAATTAATTAAAGAGGTTATTTCTCTTGGTGGTGGTTGTTCAAACATCACTTGATGAGGACTGGTTCCAATGGTTTCATGATACGCCAGGTTCAGGAATGTTTCGGTTGATTCAATGTATTGGGTCCATTCACGATGTTCATTGTGGCAATAGGTACGTAGGATTCTTCCTACTTCTCTCAGAACACGCTCTGCAGGATTACTGCTGGGGTGATATACCCATGTTTTGTATGTTCGAATCCCCAGCTTCCTTAGTTCTACCTTCCACTTTAGTCCTTTAAACTGAGTCCCGTGATCAGTCACTATGGTCTCTGGTCTTCCTACTTCCACAATATATCTGTTTGTAATAATCTCCAGAATCTTCTTGGTGGTGGCTCTGCTTATAGGATAGAGCTTAATGTATTTTGAATAATGGTCAAAAATGATGACAATGTATTTATATCGATGGCTCCTTCCACTTCTGGGGAATGGACCGCATATATCAAGAAATGCCTTCTCCAGTTTATGGTGAGAAGTTATAGTAATCATTTCTCCTTCCTTTCTCTCGTTATTTACTTTTACTAACTGACAGATCTGGCAACTCTTTATAATTTGTCTTACCCTTTTATTAATTCCCTTAATATACAGGTGTTCTAACAGGGCCTTCACTACTTTGAGTGACCCCATGTGTACATATCTCTCATGGTAGTCCTTTATTATTGCTGAATCTGTTGCTCTGGGTACATATAGTTTCCACACCTGATCTCTGTTTGTAGGGCAATTAAAAATTAGTTCCTCATGGATGCAGAAAAATGGTATTAATGTGGAGTCGTTTCCTTTGATTCTATCTCTAATTTTGATTAATTTTGGGTCAGTGTTTTGATCTTCTTTTACCTTGATGATTACTTCCTGTAGTTCTTCTCTAGATCTTAAAACATGATATATTCTGCCTATATTTTCCTGTTCTACTTCAAACGTTCCTTTCTCCAGGTTTACACAGGATAATCCATCTGGCACTATATTCTTCTTTCCAGGTACATACTCCCAATCCAAATTATACTCTTGCAGTATTAATACCCATCTGGTAAGTCGACCATGGTTGAGCTTCCAGTTTCTTAGGAATTAGATGGATCTGTGGCTGTTCTGATGGTTACTGGATAACCTAATATAAAAGTACGGAATTTCAAGCAGGCAAAAATCACACTCAGCAGTTCCTTTTCTGTCACCGTATAATTTCTTTCACAATTACTTAAAATTCTGCTTGCAAAATTGATTACCGTGTGATTACCTTCATCATCTTCTTGATATAACTCACTTCCTAAACTAATGTTACTTGCATCGCAATTAATGAAAAAACGTTTATTAAAATTTGGGTGATGTAGCATCACACTGTTCAGAAGTTTATCTTTTATTAATTTAAAATTGATGTCTTCACGTTCATCCCACTTCCATTTGTTTTTCTTGGAGAGTAAGTGTTGAAAGTTGGAGGTTACTTCTGAGTACTTCTGCTGAAATTTTCGGTAATAATTACAAATTCCGAACTGTCTAAGGTTTTTCGGTTTTGGGAACTCCTGAATTGCTCTCACCTTTTCTGGCGATGGTGTTATTCCAGTTGCTGACAGGATGAATCCCAAAAACTGCAATTCAAGTGTAATAAATTTGGACTTATCTAATTTTAATGTAATGTTATTTTGTTTTAATTTATTTAGTACTATTTCAATTCTAGTGCAGTGTTCCTCCCAATTACTTGATGTGATCAAGATGTCATCGACATATATTGTTGTAAATTCTAAAGCCTCCTTCCCTAGAATCTGATCCATACATTGTATGAATACGGCAACTGTATTTACCAATCCAAATGGTAGGCATTTAAAATGATAATTTCGCCCTTCAAATATAAAAGCGACGTACTGTCTGCTATTCGGGTGGAGTTCAATCTGCCAGTAACCACAGACAGCATCCCAGGTACTCATGTACTTATGAAATTTTTTCATTATTTCCTCAATCTCACCTGGGGATGTTCGGTCATTAATAAGCATTTTGTTTAATTCTCGAGCGTTGAGGCACAATCGCACTTGGCCATCCTTCTTCGGTATTGCTACAAGTGGACTAGTGTATGGGGAGTTACTTCTCTCAATTATGTCTCCATTGACCATTCTTTGTATTTCTGTCCGAGCTGCTTCTTTTAGAGCTTGTGCGATCGGATATGATCTCCTGTTGAAACTGACAGTTTCTTGGCTTTGCCAGGTGAATCTGAAAATACCTGACCATATCTGTTGTATATTTTAATTAATCTTCTTTTCTCTTCTACACTGATAACTTCATCTGAGCTCCCGCCTTGGAATGCCATTATTTCTTCTAACTTCTCTAGCCATAGACTGGATTCCGTTACAATATTATTTTCTCCTATGGGTAACCTATTACTTTCCCTAACATAATATGAATTACTGAGGGGCACTTATGCTTCCTATTATCTCAGCAGATAATTCACAATTTTCTGCGCGCAGTGTCACTTTACCACTGGCCAGATTAATAATTGCAGAATGGTGCCGTAGCATGTCACACCCTATTAAAATTCTGAATGGTAACCCTTGGGCTACAAGAAACTCCATAGGAATCCCTATTCCTTTGTTAGTAACGTTCAGTCTCACTTGCTGTTTAATGGTCTTGTTCTGTTTTCCGGTTGCTCCAATAATGATAATATTGTTGATTGGCAGTGTGTGTATCTTCTCTGTATTGTTTTCTTGAATTCTGTTTAGCTCGATTCGGTCAATTAAAGAAAAATTCGCTCCTGTGTCGATCATTGCTTCTGTTGGTATTCCATGTAGTTCGACTTGTATATACACTATGTCGTTGTTTGGTCATGCCTCTTCAACTAATCTTTCTTCTAATAACTCAGACTGTATATTCTTCAAATAGTGATTTCTAATTATAGTAATGGGTGTCGTTATTGTTGGGTAATTTTCTAGATAATTTCGTGGCTCGATGATGTTTTGCAGTGATGGACTGTTCAGTATTCTCACTGCTGGTTGACGTTTCCCCTATTTCCATCATTGTTACTGGGTTGGTCCTGATTATCCCTGGGTTGATTCTCAGGTGACTGTCTTCTCTCCTCCTCACTGTTTCTTGATCTCGAGTATTCAGCACTGTTACTCCTTTGTGGACGCCTATTATCCTCCCCTCTCTGGTACTGGTTTCATAGCTACGTCCATTGTTGAAGCTCCTCCGTCGACCCCTAAATCTACTGTTATTATTGTTATTGCTATGACTAGCTTGCATGTAATTTACTCTCTGGCGGTTGTCTCTCGGTTGGTCGTTCCGACGCTCATTCAGATTCTCTGGTCGACGTCTACTTCTTCGGTAGTATGACTCTTGTTCGTAGTTTTCCAACAGAGCTTCCATACCTTCTATAGTTTTAACCTGCCCACTTAATCGAGCACGCACGATTTCTTCCCCAAATGATAGGCAATCTTCGTGACGAGGCACTCCTCCGGAATCTTTGGGTCCAAGTGTCTTGCGATACAGATTTTTCCTAAGAAGTATGCTGTTTGTGTCTGTCCTCTGGTGCCGTCGTACCTACCATGACAGATGTCATCTCGCACGATGTTCTGTACTGACTCCGACCAATACTTCTGTTTGAATAACCATTTGAATCCATCGTAGCTGTTTACTTCATTTCGGATTGCTGTCCACCAGTTATCTGATATATTCTTAAAACCTTCGTCTAGGATACTCTTGATCATGCTCCACCGATTTTCCTTCATTCGGTTTAATACCTCATCTACTCACTCTAGAAACTCAAGAGGGTTTCTCCTGTAATCCCTGAAGTTCACAATCTCCCTATCATCTAGCATGGTATGGTGGGTACTGCATATTGGTCTAGTGTTCATCCTATCGATTCCTTCCTGCATATTTAATTGGATATCTTGTAGATTTTCAATTTTCCCTTTATGACTGCTTACTTGATCCTTCACATGGTCCATTTCATCATTAATTCTTGACATTCTTCCAGACATGTTGCTTTGTATCTCTTCTAACTGCTCCTGTGTTTCTTGTCGTATCGCAGTAATTCTAATTTGATTATCGTTTTCTACCTGATCTATCCTGGCATCTACTTCTATTCTGGACTGTACAACTGTTTCTCCAGTTTTCTCCACCCTGTCCTTTGTATCGGCTATCTGCTGTCCAACTTCCTCCTTATACTTGTCCATCCTCTGGCTAAGTGCCTTACTGACGTCTTCAATCTTTTCATTGAGAATTTCTCTTAACTCCTTCTTAGAGGTTTCAATTTTCTCATTAATCTGCTTGAAATCATCCCTAGTACTCTCTTTAATGCTGTCTATATTTTCGTTCATTCATTTTAAACTCTCATTAGTATCACTGATTTGTTTATTCAATGTGTCACTGGTTTTATCTATTTTCTTGTATATTGTTTCATTATCTTGTTTCATTTGTTGTTTTAAAGTTTCGTTAGTTTCACTGATTTGTTGTTTTAGCTGTTTATTATCATCCTCCATCTTCTTACTGGTATCTTCCATTTTTTCCATCATAAGCCTGAACATTTTTTGCATTGTCGCGTTCTCTGTTTGTGTGGGTTTTTCTGGTTGATTCTCCTTCTGTGCGGGTTTATTAGGTTCCGCAGGGGGTAATAACATTTCCACGTCTTCCACCGGCGTCGCCTCCTTGTCTTCCATATCAATTTCCTTTTCGGCCTCTGCCGCCCGTTTCTTTGATGTCGCCCTCTTTTGCATCCTTGCTACTTCTAACAGCTGCCAGCCAAAATTAGGTTCTCTGTATTGTTAATAATATCGTCGTAATGTTCAATATTCTCGCCTAATTTAAGCCCTACAAGTTGAGCGCCATTTGTTACGTATCACTAAATTCTCCTGCCCTGGGACGTAACAAAGTTATAATCTGTTGTCTCGAGTTGACTGTATTTTTTAAGTTTTTTATTTTTTATCAATCATCGGTTGTTATTTGAATTGAAAGTGATTTGAGAATTAGCGGTGGTCGTTTTTTTCTACGGTTTTCATTGTCGAGAGAGAGAGAGAGAGAGAGAGAGAGAGAGAGAGAGAGAGAGAGAGAGAGCGAGAGAGAGAGAGAGAGAGAGAGCGATTGAGAGTATGACTGGGCCCCTCTCTTGAAATATTTCAGGTAATTGTTTACGTTGACCGTCGACTCCGACGCAGCCGGTTTCGTTGTAGGTTATGTCTCTCTTTGCTGTGTGTGCACTTTGTGTAGTCCGTATATCCACACTCCTCACTGTTAGCTATAAATTTCCTGAAAATTAAGCTTATTCTACAAATAACAAGACGAATTAATTTCCCAATAAAACGTGTTTATTTTTATTATTTGTTCTAACTGCTTTATAATATTTATCGACATTTATGTCGAACTATGTTTGAGTCGTATCGACTCTTGTGCTCGTTTCGATTCTAGAATTTCTTTATATATTTCTTAACATTGTTAATAACTTGACTTTTCTTTGTATATCTCAGGGTTTGGATTCTTTGAAGCTGTTAAAAAAGTCAGAAATGCAAAGGAAAGGTATTATACATTACAATAAATTATAAATTAAATTAAAATTAATACGGGAACAGTTTGCCGAACAACAGCGAATAATTTGTCTCATTACACAAGGCAGTCGACAATCAAAATGGCCGTCCGTATAATCTTTACAGACGCTACGAATTAATGTTTTGTTCACTTGTTTTTACAATAAATAAATTTTGTAGTGTTTTCACTGTATTATATTTAATTTTTTCTTTAGTTAGCACTTGTGTTTGGTATAATAGTGCCTGTTGAGTTTAACTATCTGTTGTGTAGTGATCGTGACTATATGGATTGGACGAATCTTACCCATGTAAGGTACTCAGACTTTTTCGTTCAATTTGGTTGATTGTATTTTCTTCTTAAATACAGGGTGATGCATTATCTGCGACCCTCTTTAACTTGGCACTACACTATGCTATAAACAAGATAGACTTCAGAGGACACATCTTCAAAAGGACGAGGCAACTAGGAGTATATGCGGATGATATTGTGCTGGTAGCCAGGAACAAAAATGTATTAAAAGACACCTTTATTGAAATAGAGAGGGAAGTGACCAGGATTGGTTTGGAAGTCAATGAGGCTAAAACAAAATCCATGAAAGTGTCTGCGAAGGAAAATAGAGAACTGCTAGACCTTCACACAGGCCATTACTGTTTCCAAGGAGTTACAGAATTTAAGTACCTAGGTGTTATTCTGAATAATGAAAACCGAGTGAGCAGCGAAATAGTAAATAGAATCATAACCGGCAATAGAGCCTACTATGCAAACCAATCATTACTGAAATCAAAGCTTCTAACTCCAAGAACCAAATTGATGTTATATAAAACACTGATCAGACCTGTTGTTACTTATGCATCCGAGACATGGACTCTCGTAAATAAGGATATAAGTGCACTAAGAATTTTTGAAAGAAGAATTTTGAGACAGATATTTGGACCGGTGAAGGAAGGGAATATGTATAGGATCCGAAATAACGGTGAAATAAATGAGTTGATTGGTGGACAAGACCTGGTGAGGCACATAAAATCAGCTAGAATTAGATGGCTGGGACACGTATTCCGTATGAATGTTACGAGGATGCCCAAAACTATATTAAGTGGAACGATACTGGGCAAAAGAAGAAGAGGAAGGCCTCGAAGAAGATGGCAGCAGGATGTGGAAGAAGATCTAAGAAAGATGGGCATTAGGAACTGGAGACTGAAGGCAGTGGACAGAGATGAGTGGAGACGGGTCGTAGCGGAGGCCAAGGCTCACCATGGGCTGTAGTGCTGGAGAGTAGTAGTAGTAGTGTTTTCACTGTATATATTTAGTTTTTTCTTTAGTTAGCACTTGTGTTTGGTATAATAGTGCCTGTTGAGTTTAACTATCTGTTGTGTAGTGATCGTGACTATATGGATTGGACGAATCTTACCCATGTAAGGTACTCAGACTTTTTCGTTCAATTTGGTTGATTGTATTTTCTTCTTATTTTTATTTCCGTCGTGTGGTTTAAGTATTTAATATATCCTCTTCTTTTATCGTTTTACTTTCTCATTTTTTAGACATCGGTCAATTAGTTTTACCACTCAATAGGTTGATTCCACTTCCGAATTTTCCTTGGTATTAGTTAGCTCGGTAATTATTTACGATACTACGTAACCCCAAATTGCGGTGAAATATTTTTTTTCCTATTCTTCTATACTATATAAACACGAGAAAAATAATTTTAAACGGCGGCCGAATCTATTCACGGAGAAAAAAAATAAAATAATTACTCCCATAAGCACGCATGTAAAATGAATGACCGCCATGTTAACTCAGCAACGGCGCACGGATACACAGCGAATGACGAGTTATGACGTCATTGCGCGGAGTACTCGGCGCTGTACTTCCTAAGTTCACGCGGCAAATAACGCGTCGTTTTTTGCCGTCTTACGGGATAAATTATTTAATTTTTTTCTCCGTAAATAGGTTCGACCGCCGTTTAAAATTATTTTTCTCGTGTTTATATAGTATAGAAGAATAGGAAAAGAAATATTTCACAGCAATTTGAATATTTCACACACGCGCGCGCGCGCGCACACACACACACACACACACACACACACACACACACACACACACGGCGACATGGAATCCATGCATATAATTATGAAAAGATGAAAACCTTACCTTAGTGTGCCGGGGGATACAACTCCGCTGCGGCTCTGAAAAAGGCGTGCACGCGATGGCCGTCGTATAGCGGGTACCGGCGCTTGAACATGAATTCCGCCAGGTATCCAACGAAATGATCTCTCCGCCCGAATCGTGGGATACCATGGCGGACTTCTCTCCATGCCCTCTCCACGGTGTTAGTATGAGCGCCGGTTGCGGGGTCCACGAAGTTTAGCTGGTGATTCACACGTTGGTGAATGAACCCCGCTTCTTCCAGGCAATCATATGATTTCCAGCAATCGCTCATGATAGTTGTGCCTGGAAGAATCCACTCCTCAATGATCTCGAGCAGAGTAGTGGAATCCCGGCGCTCCACCGGTACCATAAAACACTTTCCAGAACCGCGTTCCACCCCCCCGAACACCCACTGCCCTTTAATGAGCCTGCCCCGATTATACTTCCGGCGTCCAAATTTGGCCTCGTCGACTTCTACAGTCTTCCCAGGGCCCCCCAGTTTGGCTGAGGAGCGCTGGGCGTCGAAAACAAATACCTCCCGACAAAAACTGTACCAGTCGACGATGAAGCGGGAGGTCACACCACAGTTCCACATGAGAAAGCGTTGGCGAGGCGGTTTGGTATGTAGGAAATTGCAGACCAGGTTGAAGTAGGTTGAGACAGGATGGCGGGTATTCGAAAGGAAACTCCCTTTTCGTGCGGAATACGTGATGTTACACCTCCTTTTTTTTTTTTTAGCTACCACTTCTCGCAAATTCTGACACCGAAATAATAATGTCTGTCTATTCAATTCAAGCAAGGAGCCACACGAAGGACAATTTATTGACCCTTTAATAACTTCGTGGGCTATTAAAAAGTCAATAACCTCGGATTCACTCATCCGAATGCATTCGTCTGGCTTCTTCTCGCAAGGAATAGCTGAGCAGCCCATTTTGTGGATAAAAATGTTAGGTATCACGCCAAATTGACAATGTTACAGGTATAGTAAATAACCCTAAACAGAAATAATTAAACCATAATTAATAACACATAAATAAAACACAAACACAAACTAAAGCACTAAAAATCACAAAAACATCCACGCACCAGACTACCTAACGCGGCAACAGTACACAATATTAATAATTAGAAATACCAGTTAGAAATAAGAGATTACAAAATTTTAAACCCAGCCGTTGATTGTTGTCTAAGCACCAACCATAAGCCAGCATTACATCAGCCTTTGGTAAGTTTTGGCGTTTCGGAAAATTTGTCCGGATTTCAGCAATACAGCCCAATTTTCGCAAGAATTATCTTCGGGCCGCCCCTGCGAACCTAACCGGCAGGTACCGGGACAATGAACTATAATCCGCGGCCCTTCGGGCCGCCCTTCCGAACCTAACCGGCAGGTATCGGCTCAACTCGCTTTTCAACCAACTCGCTTCTAAATGTTTGGAAAATGGTTCGCTTTATTTTTGCAAGAATTATCTGGAACAATGAACTATATCCCGCGGCCCTTCGGGCCGCCCATCCGAACCTAACCGGCAGGTATCGGCTCAACTCGCTTTTCATCCAACTCGCTTGTAAATGTTTGGAGAATGGTTCGCCTTAATTTTCGCAAGAATTATCTGGAACAATGAACTATATCCCGCGGCCCTTCGGGCCGCCTCTCCGAACCTAACCGGCAGGTATCGGCTCAACTCGCTTTTCATCCAACTCGCTTGTGGATGTTTGGAAAATGGTTCGCCTTAATTTTTGCAAGAATTATCTGGAACAATAAACTATATCCCGCGGCCCTTCGGGCCGCCTCTCCGAACCTAACCGGCAGGCATCGGCTCAACTCGCTTTTCATCCAACTCGCTTGTAAATGTTTGGAGAATGGTTCGCCTTAATTTTCGCAAGAATTATCTGGAACAATGAACTATATCCCGCGGTCCTTCGGGCCGCCTCTCCGAACCTAACCGGCAGGTATCGGCTCAACTCGCTTTTCATCCAACTCGCTTGTGAATGTTTGGAAAATGGTTCGCCTTAATTTTTGCAAGAATTATCTGGAACAATAAACTATATCCCGCGGCCCTTCGGGCCGCCTCTCCGAACCTAACCGGCAGGCATCGGCTCAACTCGCTTTTCATCCAACTCGCTTGTAAATGTTTGGAAAATGGTTCGCCTTAATTTTTGCAAGAATTATCTGGAACAATAAACTATATCCCGCGGCCCTTCGGGCCGCCTCTCCGAACCTAACCGGCAGGTATCGGCTCAACTCGCTTTTCATCCAACTCGCTTGTAAATGTTTGGAAAATGGTTCGCCTTCATTTTTGCAAGAATTATATACATCCCAAAGTCCAATTTGGAGTGACAGCTGATGTGCAAGCGGTTGTACCGGTGTAAACATTACATCAAGACATTACGTAGTCTGAAAATGGCGTTCACTGGCTGTTGCAAGCGTTCTTATGTGAGTAATTATTTAATTTTTTTTCTCCGTAAATAGGTTCGACCGCCGTTTGAAATTATTTTTTTCGTGTTTATATAGTATAGAAGAATAGGAAAAGAAATATTTCGCCGCAATTTGAACTTACGTAGTATCGTAAACAATTACCCTTAGCTCATCTACACTCTATGATAGTCAATAATGGAATAATAATTCTTCTTCCTTCATCAACGGTCTAGTCCAAGAATCTGGCCTCCGATTGGTTAAAATAGGTGAACTGCAGGTCACCTAACTGGTGTCACTGATATCATATATTCTTACATTTGTATAAAAAAATACTCCCTTTTAAACTTTAAGTCCTATTAAATTTAAGTTACATTATGTTTTTTCTTACTATATGACATGCAATTTGATACCTATTTGATATAAGTTTGTTATTATAATAGATAACTTTTCCCCTTTTCAAAAGTTCTGAATTTTGGACCTATTTTTCTGTTACAATGATTATATCATATAGTAATTACCTAAATTTGTCTAATAAATACTATTATTATTACATCAAGTGTTTTTATCATACGGATTTAATCCTTTTTTGATTTTTGTTTACTTTGAAACACCACACATAATTTAACACCGACACAGTCCCGGCACAGTCCGATGCGCATCGTGTTTTGTGTGTTTTAACTAGTTGATGACCCCTTTTGGGTGAATTTGATGTTTTTATAGTATTGAAACCTGATGATGAGAATTTATTCTCGAAACGCGTCGTTTTAAGAAAAAACCAAGTAAGTCACAAGACGGAAGTTAATACAGGTAATTGCCTAATATTAATTCTAAATAAAAAACTAACAATAAATTGGATCCCCGTGCCAATCCCCTTCCTCTACACACCACCACCACTATACCTTCCAAGTAAAAACCGTTACAAATTAATGGCAGTCTGTCTCAAAGCTGATGAAGGCAAACACCACGCCAAAACGCGTCCCAAAAAAATAGTTAGTAACGTGACTTAGAGACAATTAAAACAAAATGAAGCTAGTTTTTTGTATAATTGTGTCAAAAAGTGTATGTGATTTATACCGTAATTGGTCGTGAAGTATGTTGTTTGGTTGTGTTGTGTGGTGTTTGTATATTTCATATTGTTCTGCTGTGTTAAGTTTTCGACTTTTGGGTAAGTACGGTAGTGTAATATTTCAAGATTAGTATCTATGTTGGTGTAGCTGTGGTTTTTTGTGTGTATGTGTGTGGCAAACGCAGAATGTATATTGTTGTTGGATACAGCTTTTAGGTGTTCAGAGTAACGGGATGAAAAAGATCTTCCCGTCTTGCCTATGTAGAAACTATTGCAGTTATTACAATTTAATTTGTAAACACCTGTTTTGTTGTATTTGTCTATGTCCGTGTTTGTATCATTGATGTGTTTTTTTATGGTATTGTTAGTTCTGTATGCTATTTTGTACTTGTGTTTTCTGAATGTGTTGGCGAGTTTGTGTGTGTTGGAGTTATGGTATGTGAGTGTGATGTATTTATTGTGTTGTGTGTTGTTGGTATTTTGTGTTTTGTTGTTTTTGTTTTTGATGTGTTTGTGTAGTTTGTTTATTAAATTAGGGTTGTATCCATTTTTCATTGCTATGCATTTGATTGTGTTGAGTTCGTCAGTGTAATCTTGTTTACTTAATGGTATTTTAGTTAGTCTATGGAGCATATGGTTGAAGGCCGCATGTTTATGTTGTGTTGGGTGGTTTGTGTGTTGTGTATAACCATGTCGGTTGTGGTTGGTTTTCTGTATATTTTGTACGTGTGTGTATTGTTAGTTTTGTTAATTGTTAGGCCCAGAAAATTTATATTATTGTTTTGTTCAATTTCCAGTGTAAATTTTAGTTTGTGGTGTATTGTGTTTATGTATTTGTGGAAGTTTTCAACTTGTCTTGTGTTGCCTTTGAATAAAAGTAATATATCATCTACATACCTGTCCCAGTAAATGATTTTGCTGGTGTATTTGTTGTTGTTTATTATGTGGTTCTGTTCTATGTTGTGTATATATATTTCTGCCAGTATTCCTGATATGGGGGATCCCATCGGGAGACCGTCTGTTTGTGTGTATATCTTGTTATTGTATGTAAAGTAATTTTGCTCAGTTATTATTTTGGTAAGTGCGATGATCTCTTGTATGTGTGTTTCGGGTATGTTGTTTTGTCTGAGTAATTGTTCTAGTGATTGTATGGTTTCTTGAATTGGGACATTGGTGTATAAATTGGTTATATCAAAAGATGCTAGTGTTGAGTTGTGTGGGATGTGGATGTGTTCAGTTTTCTTGACTAGTTCGATGTTATTTTTGATAGAAATATTGTTACTGAGATTAATGTTTTCTCTGATTATTTTGTCTAGGTGTTTTGCGATTTTGTGGGAGAGAGCTGGTGTGTTGTTTATTAATGGTCTGATGGGAATGTTAGGTTTGTGTATTTTCGGTAATGCATTTAGTTTAGGGGGGTTAGGTTTGATTTGTTTAAGGTATTTGGTGCTTTCTGGTTTGATTCTATGTTTTGTGTTACTTATAAATTTGTTAATCTGTTTTTGAAATTTTAGTGTGGGGTCTTTATTTATTTCCATTATATTATTTTTATTGAAGATATTTTCAATTTTAGTGTTTAGTTGATGTTTGTTCATTATGACGTTTATGTTCCTTTTATCAGCTTTTAATATTGTTATGTTGTGTTCAAGCAACTTTTGTTTTACATTGTTAACGGAAACTCCAACGCACACACATACAACCAAAAAGACACAACAGCGAAATAAAAACGCTTAACAATGTAAAACAAAAGTTGCTTGAACACAACATAACAATATTAAAAGCTGATAAAAGGAACATAAACGTCATAATGGACAAACATCAACTAAACACTAAAATTGAAAATTTCTTCAACCAAAACACAAGTACAAAATAGCATACAGAACTAACAATCCCAAAAAAAAAACACATCAATGATACAAACATGGACATAGACAAATACAACAAAACAGGTGTTTACAAATTAAATTGTAATAACTGCAATAGTTTCTACATAGGCCAGACGGGAAGATCTTTTTCATCCCGTTACTCTGAACACCTAAAAGCTGTATCCAACAACAATATACATTCTGCGTTTGCCACACACATACACACAAAAAACCACAGCTACACCAACATAGATACTAATCTTGAAATATTACACTACTGTACTTACCCAAAGGTCGAAAACTTAACACAGCAGAACAATATGAAATATACAAACACCACACAACACAACCAAACAACATACTTAACGACCAATTACAGTATAAATCACATACACTTTTTGACACAATTATACAAAAAACTAACAATAAATTGGATCCCCGCGCCAATCCCCTTCCTCCACACCCCACCCCACCCCAACTATACTTTCCAAGTAAAAACCGTTACAAATTAATGGCAGTCTGTCTCAAAGCTGACGAAGGCGAACACCACACTGAAACGCGTTTGTCAAAAAAAAAAGACATGTAAGTTCACAAGTTGAAAGTTTCATTATTATATAAAGAATACATTTGTATTGTACCTTTCATTTGTTTCTACATTGTCTGACATAGAAAAAGGCTTTTTATTTAATTGGTGGGCTCTGAGGTGACATATTCTGACCTCTATTGAAAAATGACTATTTTTGTTAATTAGGGCAGGGCACTGATTATGTCATGTTATAACATATATATATATATATATTGAGAGAGAGAGAGAGAGAGAGAGAGAGATGAAGAAAGTTAATAATGTGATTTTTCAAAGGAATTAAATGGGTTCTTAGTTTTAACACAACTGTTTCACATTTCCCTGTGTCTCTCTGTCTATTTAGAGTATATCTGACCAGTGGCAACTCACGACTTAAGAGGCTGGAGGGCGCGGCCTTTAGGCTTCTTAATTATTTATTAATATTGAATTTAAAGACAATAGAAATGTCACCAATAATTCATTAATAAAATAAGAATAGTAACACATGCAGCATGCAAACATTTTATTTAAAAATTTAAACTCACATCAAATATTGTTAGCTGTTGTAGAGAATCAGCAGTTTTATTAATAAACATAACCACAAACTTTCGAAAGTGCCCACAAAAATGTGTATACTGTTTCCACAAAAAAGTAATACACTATATTTACATTATATTATTTTTATGATACCTACACTTTAAACAGAATATTTATTTATATACAAAGTCCATTTGCCTTTCCTTTAAATTCGAACACTATGTCATCATAGTCCTTCATTTCTTTAACAAGTTCCTTGTTGGTAGATAACATCGCAAGGGCATTCAGTCTATCGTTCTTCAGAGTCAAAAAGCAGTGCTCAGGATCGGTAATTGTCATGGGGGTAGTTATGACAATTTTCAGAAGTTTCAACACTTCTTTGAAAACTGATGTAAGATTGTTTTCTTCTATTAACAAGTTTTATTGCGCCTTTAATATTAAAATCATGCCATTTGTATAATAGTTCCAATTCACTACGAAGTTTGTTTCCTTGTAAGAAAGAGGAGTGCTGAATCACTCACTCGAATTTTTCTTCCGGAAAGTTTGTAGAAAAAAAGTGGAAATAAGTCATCAATGAAGCTGCTTCTAGGTGACCCATGTAAGTAAACTACTATTTATGTGAGTTATAATGATGTCACATACTTCTTTTGCATCCCCTATTCTAGTGGTGCATCCAACACTATTGTTCCTTTTTCTTGGTTGCTCAGGGAACTCCTCATTTATTTGTGTTTCTGTTTCATTTATTTTCTCCCTTTCTTTCTGCATCTCATTTTCAAAAATTCCACTGTCATTTTGCCACATTTCACTGTCTTTGTTCCTACTCTGTAGTTGTTGGTACAGTATGTCCACATGGGGTAGAATTCTATAGAAAAAAGTTAGTCAGAAGATGAAACTTTGGTCCTGAAGGGCCCTTCTGTGATCACTTGCCTCATTAACTGTGAATCTGTTTGTACACTTTTCTTCAAGAACTTCAAAACTTTCCTCCAACTTATATCGGTTTTTGTACACTAAGTTGACATGAGTGTGAAAAAAATTCTGGAATGGCAGACAGATTTGAGAAGGAAACTCTAAATTTGTTGTTTACACTTGTTGCTTTTTCTAACAGCAAATTAAGTTGTTGAGCGTAACAGTATAAAAAATATGCAAATGGATACACTTCTCTAATTTCTGCCTGTACATCTCCAATAGAACCACACATAACATTAGTGCCATCATAAGTCTGAGCTATTAACTTTTCCTTTGATGTGTGCAGAAGAGGATTGATGTTGTCCATTTTGCACTTTGCTAAAGTTTGTGTACATTTACCTTCATGACTGAGAAATACTAAAAACCTTTCGTATACCAACCCCTTAAACACGTACCTAAAAACTAATACCATTTGACAGTGGCTTGTCACATCAGTTGTCTCGTCACATTCGATTGCCACAAATTCAGAAGCTTGTATCTCCTTTTCTATTTCTTACCTGCAGACACTAATCATAGAGTGCAATATATTATTCCATATTATTTTTGATATACATTTGAATACAGTGGCCAACTCTAAATGGTCTTTGTTTGTAGACTCCAGCTCCGCAGTAAAATTAATTAAACCTTTGTATACCTTCCGATTTGTAGATGATGCTAATTCATCATGACCTCTTAGAGGCAACTCAAAAACACTACAAAATTTGACACATGAAATCAGCCGTTTTAAAATATGTCTGTTTTTGCTGACTTGAATATTGTGTTTTTCAATGTTTTGTCTAAATTCCGAGTCCAGACTAGACAGTATGTTTACTTTGCCTAAAAAAAGATCAACAACACTAGTCATGTGATTGACAGATATTTCATGCTTCTTAATTTTTTCTGTAAGATGTTTTATATCATTAACCTCTTTTACAGTCCACAAGCAATAACCACTGTCTCTGGGAGAAAACAAAATACATGGAAAACAGAACAAAGATTTCAGAACGTCACAGCCATAGATCCAGTCATTTGGTATGCATCTTTCAAAATAGTTGCCTCCTGAAAAAGCGATTCTCAATTTTCGTATTTTATGTTTGCATCATGCAGAATTCAGGAGTTGGCCTACCTAATGACTTTAGTTCAATTTTTTTATCACGAGTTAATCTTGCAAATGTTACTGCTTTAAGTCCCTGCACTGAATTATCAATGTTGGACAAAATGTTGAAACAAAACCTAATAATTCGACACTACAGTATTTCCCTAAATTATTCGTGAAGCTATTAAAAAGCACACAAACTCAAAACTTAAACACTAAACAAACACCCGCACTGAATTAACCACGCCAGTAAAACTGTAAACACTAAAAAGAACAAATCTAATATTATAATAGTCTGCGATTAGTTGTAGGCTACTGAGTGAATCACGTCACTTTCTGCTGAACGTGACGCGGTAGCCGACATGCTGAGTCACAGTACAGATGCCGCCTATAAGCTTACAAGTTCATTCAACTTTGGATAGAGTGGTGGAATTGAGAAATGTGCGCGATTGTAAGAGTGCCATGATGCATGCTGTTCCGAAAACATTTCTGTTATTACCTAACACGAAAATATTTTCTTGTCCGAAGTATTAAAGAAATATGTAATGACTTTCCACGAGTAGTGATAATGGATTGTTGAATGATATGATTTAAACTGGGGGGGGGGGGGCTTAGCGCCCTAAGAACGAGCCGCCCTGTATCTGCCAACTTTTGAATTCATCGGCCAAATTGTGTAAAAGACAGTATGTATGCCAACATTTTTACTCCATAGAGCACTGTTGTTTTTGAGATTGATCGCCTCAAAAAGTGGAGACCAGCAGGCAGAAACATGAGGAAGCAAAACTTTGTAAAGAACAAAAACTGATTGGAATATCAAATCAATGAGAATTTTAATCAGACATTGAATATGTTATTTCATTTATGAATTTCAAAATTTTGGAACAGGCAAGCCAAAAAATTGATTACAATTCCAAAAAATTCCATGCTCAATATCAAGTGAAACAGAATTGTAACATAATTTACCTCATTATAACATCAAATTACATTGACTTTTAATATAATTTTAATAGAGTATAACATTCAGTTCTGAAAATATCTTAGTTTTGGGACTGTTTTGGTCATCCACAAAAAGTGATCAAAACACTGAAAAAATTGTAAAATTATGCTACATAACAGAGTAGAAGGATTTTTAAATAGGCCTACATCTGAACGGCAGTGTTTATTTTATGGCAGTGTTTTCACTTTACACCCACCATGGATTAAAAATGGAAGTATATGTGTTTATGAATCTATACTTAACACCAAATTATGTGATGATTCCTTCATTGTACAAACTCAGTAAAATGTTTACCTTACAAATATATTATGCGTAATATTTTTGTATTTTGTATTGCTGTTATTTATATTTGTAATATATTTTATTTTGGTATATGTATTATGTATTTGAATTATGCTACTATTGCATCCATACGCCACTGGTGCAATTACGTTTGTAATAAGTGGTGACAATGATGATGACTACTGCAGTAAATGCACAAACTAATCATTTGCAGACTGAGTGCCAAAGAATATATTGCAATGCAAACATAATGGATTTAGATGTATTAAGTACATTGAAGAGACTGCAAAAATCATCTATTGCGTTTAAATAATGTGAAAAATTTAGACACGTACTAGTTAAAATATTACAAATGTGTTAAGAAACAGATGTCAACTGTCAGCATGCCATGCAAACAAGAATTTAGATAAAATGTTTTTAATAACAACATTTATTGTCTATTTCAAATCTGAAATATCTTGCAGTATACATATGTGTTTATTGACAATTTCAGTATATGTAAGTACCTGATATCTTTATTAATGAGAGATACAAAGTGGTTATAATATTTAACATTTTTTTTTTACTATATCTTTATTCAATTCTCTGACGACGCGGATTAACACTGTAGCTTCTCTGGAAAGCATCAATGTGTAAAATAGTAAAAAAAAATATTATGATTTCAGTAACTATTAAACCAGTAGTTTTCATATTTGTTTATTATTTCATAACATTAAACAGTTACACTTTGCCAGCAGCACTCACAAATGCGACGGAGGGACCAAAGGTAAGCTCATAATTATTCTCTGTACACGATATTTAGTTGAATGCCATAATTTTTCTGCAGTAATGTAATTTATTTGTAAATAAATTCATTTATTTAAATTTCACAGGCATACTTTGTTCCATATGTCACGTAGCATCTTGTTTATTACAAAAGTTTAAGACACTTCTGATATGATTGATGTCTCAATTTTTCTTCAAGTAGTCTCATGACAGGTACTGTCATAGCTTATCTTAGTCAGTGAAGCATATGGAAAAAAATGTGTTTGCATCGAGGAATCTTTGTGATATAACATTTGGTGCAAATAAAGTTTTCCTGATAACAAGAACGTTCTGAAGCCACCTTATTTGCATTTCTCCTGTGTCCTGCTAAAATTTTCTTTATATTCTATTAACTGTATATTCTATTAAATATTATTTGTATATTCTATAAATTCTATTTTATGTTTTAGAAATGGCATTCAGTGTGTGGGCCATTGTATTTGTTAAAATCTGAATTTCTTTGCGTTTCTTTTTTCGGAGTGTCGCAATTGTTGGTAGCAAGCATTAGTCTGGTATGATTCAAACGACTATACGAATAGGTAAAACTGTTGCTGTTCTATCAGTATCAGTACTCTGGATAGGAATAGGTCTGCATCTGGTCCTTTACAGTCATTCAATTCTTTTGAACTTGTTGAACCTCATCTTTAGTTGTGTCTCAAGTTTCATCTCCTCCTGTGGTCTTCAAAATGGTTTTTGCTTTTCTCTTTGAAGAATTTATCCTTGGATTTTGTTGTCCATGGCGTGTCTGTTGATTAACTAATTATAAGTATAACACTACCGACTCAGAACACAAAGTTTTTTATTGGTAAAAATGTAAAATTTTTAGCTTATAGCCTGAATCAGTTTTCGCTTATTATAAGCTTCATCAGAGGCTGCCACTGGGAGTGCTGTCTATCTTATTCTTGGTGATGGTGCCGTATTTTGAAAGATCGATGTTGTGTGTGTGGAGTGTGATATGTTCAAATAATATGTGTGATTTGAATTGTGTCTGTTCATTTAGGATGTCATTTTTATGCGTTTTTGTGTGTTTGTATATTTCTAGTTGTTCAAGAGTGTCTAGTTTTCGGCCTTTTGTATGAACGTGTAAAATATCCATGTTGCCATTGATGTTTGTGTATGACAAAAACACATAAAACGACATACTAAATGATCAGACACATTTAAAATCACACATACTATTCGAACATATCACACTGTACACACACAACATCAATCTTTCGAACGACAGTGCCGTCACCAAGAACAAGACAGACAGCACTCCTAGTGGCCAGCCTCTAATGAAGCTTGTAATAAGCGAAAACTGGTTCAGGTTACAAGGTAAAATTTTACATTTTTACCAATAAAAACTTAGTGTTCCGAGTCGGTAGTGTTATAATTAGAATGTATCCATATTGTCAGTTAATTTTCTGTATGGGTCACACAATATGGTCCACTGTTTATGTTTTGTAAACTAGTGATGTATCACAAATTGCTAATACTTTGCAAGATAGCCAGACATGTAGCTCATACTGTGATTTTGGAATAGGGAATGATGTAGGAAAATTATGACTAACCTATGGAAAGCGGGTGATGAAATGACAATGTGGAGAGACACTTAGAGTACAAAACTAAATAGACAGACCATTTAAATTTTACAAAGAACATCAAGAACTCAGCTGTGACTGACTACCAATTATACTATTGCAAATATCACATAATCAAGAAGAAAAGTAGATGGGAATAGAGTAAAGCAAATTTAATTGGATTGTGGCAGGAATTTTCCAGTTGTCAATATAAAATAAAATAATGATTTGTAAACATACCTGTAGTTATGGTGGTATCTAGTTGTGGGGTGTGACAGACTGTCATACATATAGAATACAAATGCTTCATGACAGAACTATTCAGGAGTATTACATATCACAGTAAGTGCTGCATAGATTACTTGTAATAGACATTAATCATGATTTTGGCATCGACGGTGACCAAAACGGTTCCTGCTAAACACGAAGCAAAACTACGCTAGGAGGTCAGTGTTGAGGTAGTTCAATTCCATGACACTATTAATAGAAGATTAAACTATCATGCATTAATCTTTTCTCATTGGTTAGGTGAGAGTGCAAAATTCTGCTGAGATAGTGTTAATTAATCATGTTAACTGAAAACTTTAGGACACCAATTGATGAGTAATAGATTTTAATTATGTACGCATGAAGGAAAAAGTAAATAAACTGTTATTTGTTACAACAGACTTCTAATGTCATTCTGGATAAGAAATAAATCATGGAACAGGTCATGTTATGTGTATATAAGTTAATTTGACTTAGGATGAAAGTCAAATGCAAGGTCAACTTTTCCTCACACAGTTCCTGATAGGCCACAGATATTTTCATGAGTATCTCTACTGGATGGGAAGGATGGCATCCTTTCAAGGTAAGTACAGCACATCATAGAAAGGCAGTGAACACTTTTTTCCAGTGCTTCGGATTTGAGGATAACCACCATAACTTCAGCACAAGGATCAATATTGTCAGTCCAAGTAGCATGGTTGGATTCATCCTTCAGAGTGAGTGAAACTAGGAAGCAATCGCAGTGTACATAGGATTTATCCTGTATCATCAGAAAGACAAAGGGTATTTGTCCGACTCTTGATAGTAAGAAGCAAATGGCCCAATCATAGATGGTAGCTCATTGAGCTAAGTAAGAATACCCCAGTAATTAGTAAGCGGTCCCAGCCTGGGGATCATGGAGAAAGATGGGTATTTTGTGGGTGAAATTTCCATAATACCAGACAGCCTGGGCACACCTACCTGCTGCGTTTTGAAGAATTTTCCTATCTATATAAAAAAAGTGATTATCCATACTAATACATTGTATAGAAAACATCAGCCTGATACAGATACAAAAATGCAGAATTAGAAATATGATCACTAGAAATCTGATCAAGTGGGAATTGGTTTACAAATTAATTGAGAAACTGCAAAACAATTGGTTGCTTAAAAAGGTAGACAAAATAAAACAGAGGGTCAAGATGGAGAAGCACACAGAATAAAGGAACTGGACTAAGATAAGAATGGATTGACTGTATTGAGAAGTTGGAGAATAGAAGGGGATGACCACGTTAGAAGTCAAACATCTAACACATGAAAGACACGAGTAAGGAAAGAAGCTGAAGGACATGGAGGATGACACAAGAAGGTGATATAGGAAAGAAGAAAGAGAAGAAGAAGAAACAGATGAGGAAGGAAAAGAAGAAAGGGCAATACTTTCAGATTGGTATTGACAGGAAAAAATACAAGTTGAAAGCTACTTTGAGAATAATTTTGATCAAGTTAAATATAATAATTATAAGGTACTTTCATCAGAGTGACAGGAAACCTTATTATTGAGAATTATGTTGCCTTCTCTATTTATAACGAAACTATAAAATTTATATACCTAAACCTACATGATTGTATTTAATTCTAGTTATTGTAAATTAATGTTTTGTTAACAAATCTTACTGGCAACATAATACATTTCTTTCTTGATTTAATTGAAAACTTGTTTTATTTGAAGGTATTACTGAATCGTTTCCCCTTAAAAGAAAAAGACTTTCAAAATAAGTAGTGACTGATATGACCTATCAATCATAGCAATATTTTATGGTTATAAATCCAGCTGACAATTTTGATTAGGATTGAATTAAACAGTTGGTTGTATTAAATGAAATCAATTTATAGACTATTTCCTTTACTTTGAATTATATTCATTACTGTAAATCTACTATGAAAACCTAAATAGATTGATTTTATCATTTTGTTACAGGCATCAGTGAAAAGGATGTGTGTCGTGAATGGATCAGAATTCAAAGACATCTTAAAATCAAGCTGTTTTGTTGACAAATCACTGATTATAAAGGATTTCTTGAATATGGAATCACGGTTTGTCCGTGTAACTACGCCGAGGGGCTTCGGTAAAACGGTTAATTTGAATATGCTCAAAGCATTCCTGCAGGCAGATAACGGGCTGATAACTTCCACACAAACTGAGGATTGCAGCCTCTTTATTAAGCACAACCTAAATATTTTTAAGTTCAATAAGACTTTTTTTCACTTACATTGTGGGAAATATCCTGTAATTTTTGTTACTTTTAAGAATATAACAGGAAATACTTTTAATGATGTTTTAGATGCGTTCAGAAGGACATTACATAATTTATTTTTAGTACACAAGTACCTACTAAAAAGTACTCTGCTGAATGATAAAGAGAGAAAGGGAATTTCAATATATACTGATGAAATAATGTACAGAAACATAGCAGAAGACAAACTAAAGCTAGGTTTAAGACGTTTATCAGAGAAATTGTATTTGCACTTTAATAAAAAAGTAATAGTTTTGGTTGATGACTTTGATACTCTAATATGGAGAATATTGTCAACTGATTTTAAAAAATCAGATGTGAGAATAACTATCTTCTTTATAAATTGTTTGATGTCAAGTTTATTGGAAGGTTACAGTTGTGTTGAAAGAGCTTTGATTAATGACTGCTTGCGGTTGTCAATGTTTTTATTGTGGCAAACAACAAATATAGCTCATCTCACTTTTCTGGAAAACCATCCACTTGTTAAATTTTATGGACTGACAGAGGAAGAGGTAACTGAAAAATTAAATTATTTCAATATCGTGAACAGACACGAAGACGTGAAGGAATATTACAATGGATACAATGTACAGGATTCAGGAGACAGAATCTACAGTACCTGGTCAGTTTTGAACTACCTGCAGACTGGAGATTTGAAAGACTACTGGATTGACACGGCTGGCTTACAAAATTTAAGCGTGTTTTTATTACAGAGGAACGTACTGAGCGTTTTGGACAAGTGTTTTGTATGTCAGAAAACAGTAATTAGTATACCAAGTGAAAGAATGGAATATATATCACTTAATCAAATAATGAGTTTAAAAGAAATGATGCCTAATAATTGGAACTGGAGTATATTGGAAGCTGAAAATTACCTTCTGCTTTTATCTGATAATGGTTATTTTAACCTCAAGCAAAATGGAAGTCTAGTTTTGTTAAATATTCCAAACAAGGAGATTTACCAGCATCTTTATAAATCAGTGCATTGGAAGTAGTAATTTATAATAAACTTTCATCTTGATTCTTTAAAAATTAAATAGAAGCTTTAAATGTGTTTTAGATATTGGGAAGATAAAACAGAACCATTGATCAAAGTAATTATAACTGATTTTTATAGCAATGTGATGATTCCAAAAAATGTGACGATATCAAACATTCAATTTTACTGACCTAGAGGTTATCAAAAATTAACGTATAATGATATAATCTGATATAGTTGGTATTAGAAACTGTGTCGTTCTGGCATTATTATAGAACTAATTATAGTTACAAATCACAAAAAGAAATTCTTAAGCAGATTGTTAACAAAGCTGATTAATAAAGTTTTTATACTTAGTGGACAACTACAATGCAGTGTTAAAAACTGTGTAATTTATATTGGTTTGCTCTCGAGGAAGAACCAACAGAAAAGTGTTATCTGGTTAATAGCAAAAAGTAAATAATTCTGAAATCTGCTTATAACCATCTGTCACTTAACTTGTAGCTGACATTAATAGGCACTGATGTAATGCATATACAACATCATGTACATATGTGTACATGTGAATTGTTATAATTATTTGTTTATTTTCAATTTGAATCTTTAGACACAGTTACTTAATCAGTGTTTATATATTGTTATGAAGTCGATAATTACGAGGGACGTTCATGTCAATCCAGGACTTTTGTTAGACTAAAGTGTAATTAGAGATTCCTGGGCATTCTGTTCGTCGTACATATGAAGTACAAGTGTCAGCTATTACCGCATGGCGCGCTGTATTGTTTACACATTAAACAATAACAACAGTCAGTCGTAAAGAACATGGCAACCAATGCACATGTGGAACAGGTTGTTGTAATGAAATTTCTCGTGAATGAAGGCGTAAAACCCAGTGAGATTTGTTTCCGACTCCTTGCACAGTACGGTGATGGGACTCTTAGTTACAGTAAAACAATTGAGTGGTGCAAACGTTTTAAAGAAGGCTGTACATTGGTGAGTGACGATCCTGGTCGAGGTGGTTCAGAGCCTACTGTAGTCATTCCCATGAACATTCAGCGAGTGGAAGAACTGATCCTTGATAATCGTCGGATAACTTGTCAGCAAATTGCAAAAGAAATAAATGTGTCTGTGGGAACTGTAAACAAAATCATTCATGAACATCTGAAGTTCAGTAAGGTTAGTGCACGTTGGGTACGAAGAGAGCTTTCTGCTTTCGACCGGCAAAGAAGATTGCAAATCTGCAAGGAGTTAAGGCAACGTTTTGGCAAAGAAGGGCAGGTTTTTCTCGATCGAACTGTTACCTGTGATGAAACGTGGGTCCATCATTTCACCCCGGAATCAAAACGTGCATGAAAGCAGTGGAAGCATGTGGACTCACCACCTCCCAAAAAATTTCAAACAATTGCTTCTGTAGGCAAAGTTGTGGCATCATTCACATTGATTTTCTACCTTGTGGAGTCAATATTAACAGTGAGTACTACTGCAAAGTTCTTCAAGATGTGCACAGTGCTCTCAAGAAAAAACTGCCTGGTGCAATCACTAAAGGCGTTCTGTTTCCGCAGGACAATGCACACCCGCATACCGCCCACCGCACAACATGCACGGTACAAGATCTTGGCTGGGAGCCACACCTCCCATACGGTCCGGACCTCGCTTCCAGCGATTTTCATCTGTTCAGGCTCTTGAAGTTGTTACTGGGAGGCCGGTATTCCAACAGCAACGATGAGGTGAAGCAGTCAGTCCCTTGGTTTTGACGTAACGACAAATCTTTCTACACTGCGGGTATCCAGGCACTAGTGAAACGCTAGGATAAATGTATAAATGGAGCAGGGGATTACATCGAGAAATAAAAGTATTTAGTTGCTGTAACCGGTTGACATCTACACAAAACGCCAGACAAAAAATCTTTCACATTGGAAAATCACACTAATATCACTAGTACATAGGATTACTAGTTTTTTCCCAAGATAAATATTCGCAAGGTAGGTTAAAGTTACTGTAACTAGCTGGACAATATAATTGGCGTTGGTAGTACAACAATGCCATTCATTGGCAATAAATCCACCGCTATTGGTAACGGTGTTGTGTGGTTTCCCATGTGACGTGTGCGTAATATTGTCGCTACGTAATGAACGCTGTTAACAGCCATTAAGTACAACTGACTTCAATTGTTTGTGAGTGGGTTTGTTTTTAGTGCGTGATTGGATTTTAAATGAAAATTAGTCAGACTAACCATTTATATTCTTAACGCATGAATGGAATATTACATGGATTGGAGGAATTCGGTTTATATACAGTAATATTGTTACGTAATGCGGAAAAAATGTTACGCCACTACAGAACATGTTCCATGTTTCTCGGCTATTCCAGTGGAATCCGGCTGTGTGCGTACGTGATTCTCAACGTGTGTTAGCGAGACTGTTCCAGACTTCGCCGGCCATGCGCACTGTGTCATGGCCGCAAGCAATTACGTTCTAGTGTAGAGTTGACGCGTATTATGGATTATTCTGGAATATCAGCGGGGTATAAATATAGGCATTCAGCGACGGTCAGTTTTAGTTTTAAGTGGAGATTTATTCCAATGCGGTTAGAAGTATTGTTGCAAAGTGTTATGTGTTTTACAATTGTGGGAGCCTCTATTAATTGACATTATTATTGCGTGAGAACAATTTTATTACTATCTTAGTGATTGCAAACTGTTTAATTGTGATAATTTAAGCTGGTGATTAGTGACTTAATTGGTGTCTTGTATTTTGTTTTCCAGTGTACCATACGACGGTCAGTAGACCATCGTTAGGGAAGCAATATAAATAAAATAAGGATATTAATTATTACTCATGGGAAAATTTGAATATTATAATGGAATTGATCTGTGCGTGTATTAAGCCACTCGTTGTTGCGTCAATTTGTAACGTTGATTTGTAAAGGGGATACAACGAGAGATGGGTTTTCTCTTCCTGTTATTATGGAAATATAAAATTATTTATTATTATTATTTAAATATTTAATTCTTTATTTCATTTAGTAAAAGTGCCTCGGTGATACCCAGTCGTCAACTACTTCACTGATACGAGAGTGGTATTCGTAGCCGTACGGTTTGAATTGTCGCCAAAATTAATTAATCTTTTTAAAGTGAATCCGATTGTGTTGTTTTTTCACAGTCGATTCCTGATTCGAATCGGTCTTCTAGGTTAGTCGACTTCGTCTCGAAAATTTTCGGAATTCTTCACTCTCGTCGTGGTTCTACTCTTCCTCGTCTATCTGAAATTATTAAATCTTAATCCACTCTACAAAAATAAAATGCTGGTTCTGTTAACAAATTGATTTATTTGGTATTGTTTTAAAACTTGGATCAGTGGATCGGTTCACGAGTCGATCGGATATGGTCCGAGTCAACTCGCTCACTACACTCGATTTGAACAAACAATGTTAAAAATTCAGTACAATATTATTTTTTGTTCAGGTCGTGAAATTCTTTTAGCTGTTAGTAAAGATCGGAAAGCGCTTTAGTACAAAATCCAATGCATTACAATATGGTTAATTACAACTCTTAATAAATAACAAGACATAAAATAATACTGTGTTTAAAATGTTACAATTCTGAGGTTGATTAACCTTCAACAAAATGGTTGGCCCTCCACTACAAGATGGCGGACTTCCTCCAGCTGGCTGGCTATGCTATATGCCTCTTACCTAGTATCTTAAAATTAAATATGGTTTTAAGAATTTAATGTCAATAATGTCCCTGAATAAGGTTTTGTTAAGGTCCACAAGTGTCTGGATTAACTGTGTTTTGGTGACTATTGTGTTGTGTAGTGACGTGGTTGGTTCGTTATTAAATAATCAAATATCACTATTGTTTGATGACTCGCAACACTAAGTTTTTTATAAGTAAAATCGTAAAGATTTACCTTACAGCCTAAACCGGCTTTCACCTTTAGAAGGCTTCATCAGAGGCTGATGAAAAACTTATAAAAAACTTAGTGTTCCGAGTAGTCAAACAATAGTGATATTTAGTTAAGTAACGGACACGTCATGGACAATGAAATCCAAGTAAATAAGATTCTCACCACCCGATGTCATGTGTGACGAACTCGGGAAGCGTTAGTTTAAATGTCCTTTTTTCATTCAAATTTCGTTTCTTCTGTTACTTTGTTTTCCAGGGTTATTCTGAATGGTTCTCCTTGAATTCCTATTGCATTTTTTACGTCTCCTGGTATTTTATTTTTACTTTTTTTTTTATCAAAATGTGACTGCTACATGCAGCTGACCTATATAGCTTGATTTTCAACAATAGACTAAAACTAATTATTCCGTTAAAAAACGGCTTGCCCCGGCTTTTATGGGCTATGATTGGTTCATTTTACCTCTGACCCTGGTCATGTGGTTTTAATTTTGACATATGTAAATTTAAATTTACATATGTCAAAATTAAAACCGGTCACCTCAGATTACTCTTTATTTTATTTTTTGATTATGTTAACTTTGAGTTATATGATGTTGTTCCTTATAAAAGAATAGGCATACCTAATTTGATATAAGTGGGCCTTTTATAAGTATTGTATTGTGGTAACACCATTTTCCTATTTTACCCATAGGCTTAGTACAATTAATAACATGGTTTAATAACAATAACAAACAGTCTTTGACCTTACAAAAATTAATACAATTAACTACTGTCAAGGCCTTCACTAATATCTCATTCTGAGATGAGACCTTTTACCCTAACTTACTGTCAACTCTATTTACAGTTTTCTCTTTAAAGAGAAATTTAATAACATGATAAATACTATGAGTATACAAAACTCTTTAAAAACATACTAATTTTATTTACTGGCTCTTAATATGTATTAGTTTATACATAAGACCATTGCTTCACTTTCTCCCTTCCCCACTGGTTTATAACATGATCTTTCATCATCACTATTCCCTTCTTTGTACACTTATCACTTCACTCACTTATAAGTTTTTACAATTTTTTCTTAGACTAATGCATATATTTCTTACTCTTATTTATACCATTGCATTGTTCTACCTACTGTCTGATCTTTTCTCTTTAATTATTATTATTATTTGATGACGTATTGCTTATTTATTTTTTACCTGGTTATCAACATGTTTTTACTTTAGTTTCTTTTGTTAATTTGGTAATTACTGTGGTCTTCACAGTCTTGTTGCTTAGCATGTCTTTATTTTAATTTGTGGTTTCGTTGTTAGACTTGTTTATACCTCTCACTTACCATATCTATTGGGTTTATCACGTTATTATAGTTTTCTTTGTGTTTCTCTTCTAATTTTTCATTATAACTACTGTGTTGCACTATTTTCAATATTTAATTCTTCATCGACTGCTTTCGTTTTAATTTGGGATTGACATACTATGTTTATTATATACTTATTTTTTAAGTTTTCTTATCATCCATGGTTTATACTAGTACTCATGACTAGTGTTTTACTATTATACAGATTATAGGTCTATGGTGATGAAACGTACCGTCACATATTGCCCTACCACTAAAATTGATTATTTCAGAAGAAGTCGTTTAGATGTTGATGAAATAATCATTTATTCTATTTATTTCTCAGTTTACTTATCTGAGCTTCTCTATTTAATTTCTTATATAGATTTACATATATTTTTTGTTTTCTTCTGCTTCACTTAACTTTTCTTTCATCTTTTTCATCCCTTGAATACTTAATTTCCCTAATCACGTGAGTCGGTACAGTTCGGGTGTGCGCTTTTGGCTCCAATTCACCGCTGTCCGTCCTTCACCTTTTGAGTCCAGAGGAATGTATCATCTGCTCAGATGGTTGCTGGAATTCATCTACAGTCAAATCATTTCAAATAAAAACTCTAAAAGTAGTCTTAACCTGACTATAAAATTATTCTGGGATTACTTGTACTTTTGTTATTTCAATTACTTTAATATTAATTTTATTTACACTTATTTTCTTCGTTCGTTCCATTTTAGCTCCTAGTCATTTTACGTTAGTGATGGATGTTATATTTATTCTCTTTTAGTTATCTGTATAATGTTCGTATATATATATTTTTTTCATTCATATTATTCTGTACTAGTTATCATCATTGCAAGTTATTCTGTTATCAATTATTTAATAGTATCGCATTCAATGACAATACAACATAACCTGACGATTTGATTGACAAAGACTAGTTCCCTAATAGATTAGTTAAGTGAGAATAAAAAACAAATCAACAAAAAGAAACACCAAAAATAAAATAAAAGGTGAAATAACTGATAGTTGCAAAATGTATTAGAGTAGTGTAAACAGTACATTAGCTGAGTAATTGAAAAGTAAAAACTAGAATAAGAAATAAAATGAAATATATTGTTGATAATAATAAACTATAAATGAATTATGATAAATGAACAATTAAAATAAGATTGACCGTATAATCACAATGTTAGATCATTGCATATGTTCTAATTATAAATGATATCAAATGTAATCAACAATATAAAGAACTTTATGTATTTAAAAATGTTAGAAGATGGTTAATTTTGTAAAAAGATGTATTATCAGGTAAGGTGAACAAAACCTTATTATGAATTGTGTAGAATAAGAGAATGATATAAGATGAGTTAAAGTAACTTAATGAATAATAAATAATGTAATAAAAGGTCAAAATAATGACTAGGGCCAATATGCCAAGTAACAATAATATTGTGCAATAACTAGCACATGATTTATAAGAAAATCAAAACAAATAGTAAAATGTCTGTAATAAAGGCATAAATAAAGACAAAACAATTAATGACTCACAACAACTTATGTAGAGTGCATACTGAAGAAAGCATAGTAATTATAAAAAGAAACATGAAATAATAGACAAACAAATGGTGACAAATCATATTATGAAAATAATAATAAAATATAATAAAGAGACCATACTATACAGAGTATAGGAAAATAGGAATAACAATAATGTAAAAGGTGTAATATCACCAAACAATGTCAAGTAAAATAAGTGTAGGAAGTAAGGATAATTTTGAATAATTAATAATTTAATAATAAAGGAACGAAGCCATTAAATGATAATAAACAAGTATGTTATAAGAATTATTAATGTTCAGCTGGATACAGCAAATTTAGAGAATAATATGTTAATTTCAATAATATAATAGTGTTCAAAGTAGTAAAAAAAATGATTGTTTAAGAAATGTTAAAAAATACAGAAATAGAATCTACAAATTGTAGCAGAAGACATATGGAATAAAACAATATTTAAGATAGGTATCATTGAGATGTAGTTTATTAATGAAAAATGTATCCAAACTGGCCGCTATTCATCTCAAAATAACCAGCAAGGAACGAGCAATACGATGCTAGTAATAGATCAAAATTTGTAATTAGAATAAGTGAGAAACAAACATAAATATGATAAATTTTGTGAATTTTGGAAGGGAACGGGGTAATACTAACAATAATAATAATCCACACTAAGAAACAATTATGTAAGAGCTATTTTTAGAATGACCGCATCATGATGTCATTTTTAACCAATCAGAAAATTAGATGAGAAATTAATTGTCGCCACCATGCGGAATCTGAAGCCACTTTATATATACAGAAGTACGAAGGAACACACACACATTTTTTTAATTCCATTCCGGCAGATACTACAAGGACTCCATATCAAAATTTACCTAACCAAATATTTAGCCACAAGAAGTTTTAATCGTTCATTCGCGGAAAAGTAAAGTGTACGATCAGTGTATTGAGATCGTAAAGTGAATAAATAATAATCCAATGAGATTATCAATCAGGGAGTACAGTGCCAAATATAATTACAGTGTTCAAATATTATGTCACTAGTATAAGATCTAATTCAGAAATAATACACTTATGTACTGAACACCAAACACTAATACTATAAGAATTAAACATTGTCCATACTTTTTTCAAAAGGAATTAAAAAATTCCAATACAAGAATTAACGATTTAGAACCATACCATAGTTAACCTCAAAACTTGTAGAGGTCAGACGAACATTTCGTTAATAAGTCTGAAATTTTTAAAGGTGTCTAACCTACTAAACTAAACTTATGTAAAGCATCGTAACTCGAGGCATAGTTATTTTATTCTGTAGTTCCAAAGGATTCACCATTGAGGTATAAAAACATTTGTAATTAAATAACTAGTTAATTAGAGTCATCATTCCCAACCTTCTGGGTTAGGAGAGAATTAAACCAGGTATATTGTAATTTATAAATCATTGTAGAGTTGAATGTATAGAGATAAAATAAGCACTCAGTGAGCAATAAAACAGTTATATATTAATTAACAAACATTGTAAGAAATTATTGTAGCAATTTTTAGTTATTTTTCTTATTTATAAAAGTTGCAAATTCAAGGCACTCAAACAGTTAAGTTGGCGGCTTGGACATGTGAAGGGCCAACAATTCAAATTTATAAACAAAACAAAGGAAAATTAATTAATTAAATTCATTTAATCATACAATCAAGGAAATAATTTAACGACATTAATTAAAATTTATTTAATTTATTCATCGAATAAATTATTTTATGGAATAAGAACCAGAGATATGATATGGCGCCCAAATAACACAAACTTGGCTCACTTACTTGTAAACAGTGCTGATATACTGTTTTGACGAATAAATGGTGTTATAACATTCTAAGACCAACTGAACAACCAGTAAAAACATACATAAGCTACCAGTTCTGCTCCAAAGGTACGTGAAAGTTATATTACTTTATAATCTAGTCAAAACAACACTACTACTGTACAACGACAATTTAGGTCTACGGAAGTGCGACGGAACGTCAAGAGGATTCCAAAATGAAAAAAATTCAATTAAATGAGATTACAATAATTAATTAATTAAACAATAAAAATTAATTAAACCAACGAACAAGATTAAATTGAATTAAATAATAAAAAATAAAATTATTTAATAACCAAGTTTAAAATAAAATATAATCAAATCGAGGTACGCACTCGGTGAGTTATAAATTGGCGACCAACTAGTGTGGCTTTAAGTAAACAAAAGTACAGAATTCCAGTACAGTATTTTAATAATTCTACTTTAGCTCGGCGTCTACAGTAAAACAACCATGCCACTTAAGAGATCGACTTCCGTTAAAGGAAAAAACAAAGACACAGACACCGAATCAAACGTGGAAGAACATGAAGCACCACCAACACCGGAAGTGGAGGTTAAGTCCAAGTGACATAATTGTTCCAAGAGTGATTGGAAGACAAACCAAGCGCAGTAATGTACCAGGGGCTCGGCTGAAGTTTACTATCGACGAAACATATTTTACCCATTTACTGAACATGTAATCACCGAGCTTGATGCTCGCTTTAAACCTCATGAGGAAACAATTGCAGGAATTCAACTGCTTCTACCTGACCGGACCAAAAACGATGAAAAAACAAAAGAAATTTTAAAGAAAATTGGACAAATATTCCTTAATGAAGATGAAGAGAAACGCTTGTTAAGTGAGTATGAGCTCTGGCACAACCACTGGTGCGCACTGGAAAAACCCACCACCGCTTTAGAAGCTATGGATCAGTGTGATGAACTTTTCTTTCCAATCATTAAAAAACTGCTTCAGATCTTAGCCACGCTCCCAGTATCAACTGCGACGCCTGAACGAACATTTTCTACCCTTAAAAGGCTGAAAACCTACCTAAGGAATAAAATGGGACATGAGAGACTTATTGGCCTCGCTCTCATGAGCATTCACCGGGATGTGGTGGTGGAACTGGAACCCAACGAAATTGTAAATAGGTTAGCTGAAAGAAGAAAGAGGTTGAACCTAATTATGTAAAACAAAAATACCTTAATAAATTCTTCAATGACATAATTTGTTATTTCTTAAAACAGCCTAAAACCATAACAAAGTACTCGTATACTCGGGGAGAGAGAGGAGAATTGACAATTTGGTTGGCTATAACCCCCCCATAGAAAAGCTATAGATACGCCCGTGGCATGGACGTATATAAGGGGGGTTTATGGGGTTCAAACCCCCCCATCGAAAAAATAAATTTACACTAGATAGAATGAATTTGTTCACAGAAAAACTTCATTCTTGTGAGTAATAATCATTTCTTGAGATTTTGGGATATCTTATCCCAATTAACAACTTACCTGCTGTAAATATTGATTAGAACTCTTTACATAATAGAAATAAACTAAATTTCAAGTGTATTTTTAAAAGATTAAAGTCAATATGAGGTTATGGAGCCAAATTAAAAGCTTTCTAAGATATTGGTACGATGACGAGTTACAAGTTGTATCATCTGGCATCAGTGGCAACCTTGGAGGGGGATTTTTTGTGAGTCAGTGTGCCGCGTGCATTTGTCGCGTCGTTACGTGTGCTTTGTCAGGTAAAATTACGTGTTGTGCGATATTGCTGATTGGCAGATTGGAGGTAAGTTTCCAAATGCTTTTGTGAAATTGCTACTAAGTAATAGTAAATAGTATGCTGAACTATAGTATTATTATTAAAATTAGTTTGGTATTGACAGTTGTAATGAAACAGGAACAGTGTTGCCATGTAACATGCTCATTCGCTCCAACCACGTGCTCCTACAAGTGGATAAACATGGTACGGTAACAATATTCACGCTGCAAGGTCAGTTAGTATGGATTTTAAAACCATAACAGTTTACTTTTAAAACCTGATAAATAATTAATCTATTAATATATCACCAACTTAATAAATACCAATATTTTCGGTATTAGACAAGCATAAATATTTGCGAATTCTTTATGAATGAAATTGTCTGTAGGCTATAGTTAAATAGTAATTTATAATTGATATAAATACATTGATATAATTGATACTATTGAACAATAATACTTTCGTTTATTAATTTTTGTTATTTGAAAATTAACAAAATATTTCTGTAACATGATTTTAAGTTAATTTTTACATTAAACAAAATAAGAAACTTTTAGAAAAATGAACAAGTAAACGTTAAAGTTGCTACGTATTTACAAAAACAACTCTAAATTGTAAATGTAGATATTTAAAAATTAGTGTTTTAAAATTAAAAAAATATACGCACAATGTACCGTATGGGTTACAGGAAGGCGTATGACTCATCAGTCCCATTAGTCGATGACTCATCAGTCCCAACTGTCAATAGCAAACTAATTTTAATATTACTACTCTCTAATTTTCTGACTAATTTAGGTTTAGAGAGTTCTTTACGCATGAAATGTATTGTTTTAGCTAACAAAAAATGAAGCGCACGTTGCAACAATCTCTCTTGGGATTCTTTCCGAAAAAGGAGAAAACACTTGACGGTTTAAGTGAGAAGGAGGACTCCGCCTGTGGAATATAATCCAGATGTTTCAGGCCCCTCAACGAGTACCAGCAGTGAAACAGGCCTTGGTTAAGTAACTAGACTCTTGCTGAGCCGGCCCTTTGTAATCCGGCCGCTGTTTACGTATTTTAATTTATTTGTATAATTATTTGATTTTATAAGAATGTTTTTCCTAAGTTATTATATGCGAGTTGGTTGAGTTTTAATATGTAGGGCCTATGTATTTTCTACATAGCATAGACATAGAATATATTTGCTAAATTACTTTTTTTAATAAAAAAAAATCACAGTTTTTTTAATTTATATCTCAGTAATCCGGCACTCTCGCCAATCCGGAATCCCTGAGTGCAAGGAATGGCCGGATTAGTAAGAGTCTAGTGTACCTTTCTTAAGTAAATATCTTTGGAGTGGGTTAGTAGGTAAGCTTTATTATGCTTCATTTAATGAATTAATTTGTCTTTTTCAGCTAGCCTGGCTCCTCCTTTGTTAATACACAAGTACGATATTGGCAAATATTTGTCTTATCCTCCAAGAAATGATGAAGAGAAGTTGAAAGCTTTGAAAGAAACTTGGAACCCTCCAGAGACTTTTAACTTTCCCATCACTGGTAAAAGAAATCTTTCCTTTCAACGTCATTGGACTACAAAAAATCCATGGTTAGTGTATTCAAATATTGCACAGGGAGCATTATGCAAAATGTGTGTTTTGTTTGGGCGGACGCAAGGTGGTCGCGGTGGTCAAGAACTTGTGTAACGGGCCTATTTTGGGGTAATAAAGCAATTTGTATACTTTTTTTTTAAAAACAAATAACATTTTTTGATGATAGGGACAAAATTTATAAAGAGAGGTAAATTTAGTGGTAGGCGACGGTAGCGAAGGTGGTACGACTGATTGACAATATTGTATGTAAATTTCTCAAGCGAACAGAAAACAACCGACAAACTGTGCCAAGGGCAGTTTCAAGGACATACACAACGGTAAACACATTATGTAACAGCGTCAACAAGTTATGCAACGAAACATCGGACCACCTGACGTCAACATATACGTCAGCGCGTTACATAACTAAGAATGCAGGGTGTGTCAGAGCCAGCAGCTGTGTGACACACAGAACAAAGCAGTCGGCTATGAACATCTGAACAGATCGGACGCAAAACAACTGTCGCGTCTTCCCGGCTCGCCGGTTTGGGCGAAGTTCTTTGTAGCGCCCGCAACATATAAAAAATGTGAATACCACAAAACTGTAAGAACGTAACGAACAGTGTAAAAAGGTAACGTAAAATTTAAAGCATATTAAAATCAAATAAAATGACAGTGGTGGAGATATAAAACGAATTAGTGACGAAAACAAACGCAAGTGCGTGGAACAATATGACTTCTTCTGGACAATCAGCTAAGTAATCTACAATAATAATAACCAAATTTTCAACTATGGATTAATTTTCAAAATTTTAACCTTTTTAAATTATGAGCTCTTAAAATCGGGGAATAGTTATGTGTGTGTATGAGTGAATGAACCTATATAAATTAAGAAGGCTGGTTTGTGGGTATAAAAATTATTTCTATTTTAATATCTTGATTCTTTTTTTTGGTAATTAAAAAGTATATACTATGTTTCCATTTTATTTTATGTGAGTTTTTTAATAATGAGAATTAAAAAATAGATGAGGGAGGTAAAGACGTAGTGTGTTAATGATCCTTTAAAAGTTAAATGATGTGAATATCCAATTGTTAATAAAACGTAATTATGGGAAACAATATAAAGTTTTTCTTTGAACAACCAATTCTGATCTCCTGTTCGCCGAAAAGAACCCCACTTCTTAGGTACAAATTTTGTATTTTGTTTGCTTGTTAATCATAAAACAAGATGGCGCCCGGCAGTAAACAATGAACAGTATCTTTAGAATAAATTAAATTAAGTATCAATAAAAAGTTATATCTCAATGGCTTCCGAACGTAGGGACAATTTATATAAATAAGTTTATATAAATATAGGCCACGTGGAGAACAGAATGGTTGTTGGAAATAACAGAAAATTTTTTTTGAGGTACGTAAAATAGACGTAGATATAGGGTTATGTTTTGATAGTGTTATGTATGTAGTGAATTATTTGTTTATGAGTATTGTGAGCTAACATGGGTAACTAGTGTGTATGAGGAGAGTTGTATTATATAAAGGGTATTATAATAAAAATCTTTTAAATATGGCTAAGATACAAGAAAATGATAGTGGTTTCGTATGGAAGGAGTGGGAGAAAGAATTTCGAGGTGTTGTAGGTGAAATGACAGACAAGGAATGGGGTAGGTTAGACGATAGTTCAACACGAATGGAAGAGCAGGAAGAGGGAATATTCGCAGAAATTAAGAAGCACGTGACGATATTGATAGTGAGGTGACAAGTAATGAAGGTAAGATCGTTGAAATAATAGTGGTAGAGAAGAAGACAGAAAATAGGCCTAATGAGGTCGACAGTGTGGGGGTAGTAAAAAAAGAGCGTTCATTGGAGGACGTGATGAATTTGTTGATAAAAATGAATGAAATGTGGGACAAACATTTTAACGAACTAAGCACAAAGATGAATAAACAAGACGAAAAGTGGGGAGGAGAGAGATATCAATTAAAAGAGAATACAGAAGTTGAGTTAACACAGGTAAGTGGTAATAATGTCTTTGAGAATAGTGAAGAAATAATTAACCAGGTGAGTGACAATTCAAATAATGAGTTAATAAATAACAGTGACCAAATAGTGGGAGAAGTAGTGTTGACTAGTGATGATAATGATATTAATTACAATTCTGAGGTAAGTAGGAATGATAATTATGACAATATAAGTGAAAATATGATGTTAAAAAATAATGGAGTAAATATAGAGAGTACTGATGAAGTTTTAGGATGTAATAATGGAATGTTAGTATGTGTTAATGGATTAAGGAGAGTGAGTGAAGAGAGTTATGTTGGGGCTATGAAGCAGGGGGTAAATTTTCTCCATATTTATGGTGAACCAAGGTGTTCACAAATGTTGTTGTTGAAGGGTAAGAATCCCTTGTTATTGGAAGACATGAGGTCTTTGAATTGTTCCCCGAATTTTTATAAATTAGTACCCTCTGCATGGAGTGAGAGAGAAAGTGAGATATGGTGTTATGGTGAGGGAGATATAGATGGAGGGTGGTGTATTGAAAGAGAGATAGAATTATATAAATTAAAAAGAAATTATGATGAATTGAGGAAAAGATTAGAAGGGGTGAAGATGAACCATATAAAATACTTACCTATTGAAAGAGAGATAGAGAATTATTTTGGTAATATTTGTATAAATAATAATGACTTATCTGACGTGATAGTAGAGGAATATAAAAATGAGAAAACAACTTACCTGACATTAACAAATAACACTGACGGAGACTTAACAAAAATACCTAATGTAGACTGGTTAGATGAGTATTTGAATAAGCTGAATGAATTTTGTTTGTATGGTTACAACACACAAAACAGTCATTTGTGTGGTAATAAAATTGAACGATGTTATGTAAAACCAAGACTTATTTGGGACGATGGAGGGTAAACTATTAAAACAATAAAAGACAGTATAAACATTGTGTTTAATGGGTTTTTGACATGGCAAATTTGGACAGTGAAGTGTGAAACAATTGAACAGTTATTGACGTATACTTTGTAAATAATATAGTGAATTCATTTGTGTGTATTATGAAACGTTAGGTAAATAATGTGTATATGTATTAGAAAATGTTGTGATAATAATAATATCAATATTTTGCAAGTTAAATAAATATCAGAATTAATTGTGAAAACAGTAATTGATTAATGGTAATTGTTTCGATAACTATATAATTTATATTTTTGGTAATTAATTAAATTAAAACAATGTGGTACAGGTTAAATATTTTGATTGATTATTTGAATGTTAATTAATTAAACTTTTTTAATGAATTTAATTTACTTTACGAGATGGAAATTTGGTAATGAATGATAAATTGTTTGATTTAACTAATATTTTGTGTAAAATGTTTCAGAGGTGAGGTGGAAGTATTGTGGTATGGGGATTAGGTTTTGTATATATCATGTTAACTGAATTGTAAGCATAAAAATTTTATAATCATATATAATAAACATGGTTACAGGTAACTAAGATTTTCATGCAATAGTGAGACTATTTGAAATAATTGTGTTTAATAAAAATGAGAATTAAAAATGTTAATAATAAATGAAAAGTGATATATAATGATTATTAATAATAAATTTTGAAAATTTTAAGAAAGTTCAATGGTATAAAGGTATGAATGAGTCAAATGATTATTGATGAAATGATTATATTTATATAATGTATATAAAAATTTTAATTAATTAGTTAGTAAGTTGCTGTTGCTGGGGTGGCATGTGCCCCAGTAGATAGCGGAAAGTGTTGGGGGTAACAGTGAGTGTTACCTCCATCGGAGGCCAACATGGCGAAAATGCACGGCACACCTTTTGTATAATTTTATATTGTACCTTGATAAATTGCCGTGTCGTGCATATTAATGATGAAGTGTACATGCCTGAAGGAAGAGATGATTTCCCCGACTTTTCGGGCGATTACTGCCTTACCAGCACTAATCGTGGTTTTGGCGAGCGGTTAGCTATGGTCATATCAAGTCCCTTGACCATAGCTGGCTGGAAATTGGTCTATATTAGAAATTAATGGGGGGTGAAACTAGGGGAAATCCCGGAAACTATGGAACAGCGGCTGCCACTCTGCCCGCTTGGGGGTAGCAAAGACAGGTGATAGACCCGCATTAAGGGTGCATAACTATTGACAGAGATATTATGATATCTGTAATCTTTACAATGTAACGCAGAAGCAAGGACACGGAGATGTCACATTCCTCCAAAACCTCAGTCCTTGTGGACGCAACTGGACGCCACAGTCCAGGGGGGGTCATAGTGTGTGTGGCTGGGAGGTTGTCCAGGGGATAACGTATTAGAAATTTGTTATGTTGTAATAATGATGATTTGCTACTCAATGATTTTGTTTTGATTTGAAAAATAAATGCACTAAATACTTCCTATAATGTGTTTATTATGTCTTATTGTGTTAATTGCATTTAGTATGTTAGGAATAAGGATTATAAAAATATAATAATATGTTTTCAATGTGTTCATAGATTTTAAATAAAATTTAAATAAATTCGTGATAGTTAAAATTTTCAATGGGTTGCAAAAGATAGAAATGGGTGATAGTAATTGTTTGAATAATACGTTTGAGTCAGTCCAAGTTAAAAAATATTGAGGTATTAAAGAGAATGAGAGATGAAAATATTGTAATGTTGTTTTGAATTAATGTATGTTATAGAATTTTGAGAAGTATAAGTGGAGACACAGTAGTAATGGAGAATAATTGTAGAGTTTTGAGTGTATATTGTTGTTTATAATTGATGATGTTAATTTGTTGTAGTTGTAGTAAGGTAATGAGATTGAGATTTTGGGGATGGTAATTTTGTAGTAGGGGGTAGTGTAGTGTGGGAGTCCGCAACATCATGGTTGGGACGGGATTTGGTATAGTTTTAGTGAGAAGGGGCCGCCTTAGGTAGAATCCAGGAACCAGAGAACGGGAATTGAGCTTTTTTGGGGGGGGGGGGAAAGACTTATCCTATGTACAAAGGGTTAGAGAGTATTTTTTTTATATATGGAGAGAAGGTGGCGAATTGAGTTAAAGTAGTAAGTAGTTAGAGGTAGAGAAGGGTTAGTAGATTTTTGATAGAGGGGTGTCATACTAGTTAAAGATTTTGTAAGGGAGCGTTAGAGTAATAAAAGGGGAAGATTATGGGTAAATGCCAAGTTGATAAAGTGAATTATAATGAATAATGTAGAGTCACCCAAATTAATGAAAGGGAATAATAAATGAAATGATGTGTAAAACGAAGTTAAAAAAAAAAAAAAAAAAAAAAAAATTGTTGAAAGAGGATTAATAAAAGCAAAGTGAGTTTAAAAGATAATTTTATGATTCTATATGCAAATTCAATGATGTAAAGTGTGTAAATTTTAAATATAAATTGTTTATTTTAAGATAAGGATAACAATGTGAATTATGAGTGTACTATGTTTTCTTATGTTATATTGTGTTTGTTAGTGTAAGAGAATTTTATGAATTTAAATATTTTAAATGCATTTTAAATTGGGGATGAGAGACATGTAATATGGTAATGGGAAATGTTTATTTAAATTCTGATGGGAATCAGGGCAATAATTTTGAATTTTGGGATAAAGTTAACAAGAGAAAGTAGATAGAATGAGATTATGGAATTTTAAAAGGGGTATCATGTTGTTGGTAGGTATCTGATATATATGTTAGAAATAAGTAACAAACAAAACCAGTGCTTCTTAGCGCAAACCAGCACCGCTAGGGGGAAACAGATCAGTTGGGGATATGGTGTTGTATAAGGCCACTAGTTGATATTTTGATTTGTTGTTTCAGTGTTTGGTGATGCTGTGGCGGCGGACCTGAGCTGGCCAGCGCGTCAGAGCAGGGGCGTTAAGTATCTGTCTGACTCTACGGTGTTGGGATCTCGAGAGAGAAGTCCAGTATTGTCATTCAGGTGCGGTCACAGTCACCGGACCAAGGGTGAGTTGATTATATTTTTTGTAAACCATACAGGGGGTTGTGGCGACATATCCTGGCTGATCCCTTTAGCAAGTATGAATGTGTCAATGAGATTTTTTATGCTTCGGCATAAAATATCTCATTGAGGGGGTATTGTAACGGGCCTATTTTGGGGTAATAAAGCAATTTGTATATTTTTTTTAAAAAACAAATAACATTTTTTGATGATAGGGACAAAATTTATAAAGAGAGGTAAATTTAGTGGTAGGCGACGGTAGCGAAGGTGGTACAACTGATTAACAATATTGTATGTAAATTTCTCAAGCGAACAGAAAACAACCGACAAACTGTGCCAAGGGCAGTTTCAAGGACATAAACAATGGTAAACACATTATGTAACAGCGTCAACAAGTTATGCAACGAAACATCGGACCACCTGACGTCAACATATACGTCAGCGCGTTACATAACTAAGAATGCAGGGTGTGTCAGAGCCAGCAGCTGTGTGACACACAGAACAAAGCAGTCGGCTATGAACATCTGAACAGATCGGACGCAAAACAACTGTCGCGTCTTCCCGGCTCGCCGGTTTGGGCGAAGTTCTTTGTAGCGCCCGCAACATATAAAAAATGTGAATACCACAAAACCGTAAGAACGTAACGAACAGTGTAAAAAGGTAACGTAAAATTTAAAGCATATTAAAATCAAATAAAATGACAGTGGTGGAGATATAAAACGAATTAGTGACGAAAACAAACGCAAGTGCGTGGAACAATATGACTTCTTCTGGACAATCAGCTAAGTAATCTACAATAATAATAACCAAATTTTCAACTATGGATTAATTTTCAAAATTTTAACCTTTTTAAATTATGAGCTCTTAAAATCGGGGAATAGTTATGTGTGTGTATGAGTGAATGAACCTATATAAATTAAGAAGGCTGGTTTGTGGGTATAAAAATTATTTCTATTTTAATATCTTGATTCTTTTTTTTGGTAATTCAAAAGTATATACTATGTTTCCATTTTATTTTATGTGAGTTTTTTAATAATGAGAATTGAATAATAGATGAGGGAGGTAAAGACGTAGTGTGTTAATGATCCTTTAAAAGTTAAATGATGTGAATATCCAATTGTTAATAAAACGTAATTATGGGAAACAATATAAAGTTTTTCTTTGAACAACCAATTCTGATCTCCTGTTCGCCGAAAAGAACCCCACTTCTTAGGTACAAATTTTGTATTTTGTTTGCTTGTTAATCATAAAACAAGATGGCGCCCGGCAGTAAACAGTGAACAGTATCTTTAGAATAAATTAAATTAAGTATCAATAAAACGTTATATCTCACTTGGAGCCTTTGTCGCTAAGCCATTTAATAACTGGAAGAAAACGCTGGAGAACTTTGATCATCACGGAAATGCCAATTATCATAAATTTGCCGTGGAACGGGCAAAACATTTCGTAAGTGTTATGGAAGGTCAAACGCTTGATGTTATAGAATCAATTAATGTGGAAAATAAAAAAATTGTGGAAGAAAACAGAAAAAGGCTTACAGCCACAGTGGACAGAATCTTATTTTGTGGGCGGCAGGAAATGTCCTTAAGGGGAAAACAAGACTCTGGTGAAATCGGTATTGCAGAGCCCGCACGTAATGACGGAAATTTCCGAGCACTTCTTCGTTTTCGTGCCCGATCTGGCGATGAAGCACTTAAAAATCACCTACTTACTCAAAGCATTCATACTCGGGCTATGTACACATCGTCAGGTATTCAAAATGAACTAACTGAATTGTGTGGAAATGCTAGTCAAGAGCAACTGATCAAGAGAGTCAAACAGTCTGGCTTCTTTGCTGTACTCGCAGACGAAACCCAAGACATATAGCGGCATGAACAGCTAGCACTGTGCTTGCGTTATGTAGACTGCTCATCTGGAAAGGCTGTTATCCAGGAGGACTTCCTTGAATTTGTCCACGTTGAGGATGTTACAGCACCAGCTTTAGCATCCACGATCATACAAAGACTCAAGTCATTTGGCTTAGATTTGGAGAACTTGGTTGTCCAAGGTTATGACTGAGCCGCTGTCATGAGCGGCCGATTTAGGGGCATTAGAAGAATAATTATGGACAAATACCCTAAAGCGCTGTTCATACATTGTGCGGCCCATACCCTAAACTTAGTTTTGGCGCATTCATGTGAGATACCTATGATTCGCAATTGCATCGGAACTATAAAAAGTATAATCAACTTCTTTCGACAATCACCACTTCGAGATGGCCTTTTAAAGAAAACTGCGGACGAAATTGGAGCGCCTCATTCAACGCTCATCTCGCTTTATGAGACACGCTGGACTGAAAAACACTCAGCCGTCGAAAGGTTTGCTGAGATGTTCCCCGTAGTACTTGCAACACTCCAAGCACTCCAAGAAACTGGAAGGGATGTCGCCACCCAAGCATACCAATTGCATGTCTCCATGGAAAGTAATCAATTTATAGTTTCCCTGGTAATTCTAAGAAAAGTTTTCTTGTACACAGCAAACTTAAACAAACTACTGCAAAGAGTCAGTGTAGATTTAACTAACACTTGCAGTTATGTAAAGACAGTAAAAACTACCTTAGAAAACATCCGTAATGAAAGTAAATTTTCAACCCTTTTTGAGGAAGCAAAACAGTTAAGTCCAAGTGACATAATTGTTCCAAGAGTGATTGGAAGACAAACCAAGCGCAGTAATGTACCAGGGGCTCGGCTGAAGTTTACTATCGACGAAACATATTTTACCCATTTACTGAACATGTAATCACCGAGCTTGATGCTCGCTTTAAACCTCACGAGGAAACAATTGCAGGAATTCAACTGCTTCTACCTGACCGGACCAAAAACGATGAAAAAACAAAAGAAATTTTAAAGAAAATTGGACAAATATTCCTTAATGAAGATGAAGAGAAACGCTTGTTAAATGAGTATGAGCTCTGTCACAACCACTGGTGCGCACTGGAAAACCCACCACCGCTTTAGAAGCTATGGATCAGTGTGATGAACTTTTCTTTCCAATCATTAAAAAACTGCTTCAAATCTTAGCCACGCTCCCAGTATCAACTGTGACGCCTGAATGAAACTTTTCTACCTTAAAGGCTGAAAACCTACCTAAGGAATAAAATGGGAGATGAGAGACTTATTGGCCTCGCTCTCATAAGCATTCACCGGGATGTGGTGGTGGAATTGGAACCCAACGAAATTGTAAATAGGTTAGCTGAAAGAAGAAAGAGGTTGAACCTAATTATGTAAAACAAAAATACCTTAATAAATTCTTCAATGACATAATTTGTTATTTCTTAAAACAGCCTAAAACCATAACAATGTACTCGTATAACCGGGGAGAGAGAGGAGTATTGACAATTTGGTTGGCTATAACCCCCCCCCTAGAAAAGCTATAGATACGCCCGTGGCTCGGCGTCTACAGTAAAACAACCATGTAAACATGCCACTTAAGAGATCGACTTCTGTTAAAGGAAGAAACAAAGACGCAGACACCGAATCAAACGTGGAAGAACATGAAGCACCACTAACACCGGAAGTGGAGGTTACAGCAGGTGATACCCTAGAAAACCAACCCGAAAAACCCACACAAACCAAAGAAACAAATTTGGACAACCTGATAAGGATGATGATGGAGATGAATAAGAAGATGGACGATAGTAGTAAATCACTAAAAGAAGATTTAAATAAAAATACAGAAAATAATAATAAAAAAAAAGAATCATTAAAAGAAGATTTAAAGGAGGAATTCAATAAGAAAATAGACGAGACCGAAAAAATAATATTAAAAACCTGAAAGCTTTAAGTCAGAAAATAGACAATAATAATAAAGAATTAACAGAAAACCAAAGTAAATCCACAGAAACTTTAAATAAAAACATAGCTTCATTAAAAGAAACGTTAGATAATAATGTAGAAGCCTTGAACCAGAAAATGGAGGATAACAATAAGTCAATGAGGGAGGAGGTGGATAAGAATGTCGAAGAACGAATTACCGCAGTTTGAAAAGAAATATCCGAGACCCGACGCATCAGGAGGTACAGCATATCCAGGAAGGACTCCAGATAAGAATGTAGAACGTAAAAGATAACAACACCACCCTACAAGAATCACTGCTGAAGGAAGTCCAAGAAGAAGGTGTACGAGTACAAGCGAGATTTGAAGAAATAAGTATCGACGTTCACACAGTCCGGAGTCAGGTGATAAAAAATCAAGAAAAAATTGAAGAACTCAAATGACGAGAGTTGATCACATGGGAAGAATTCTAATCTACTCTGAGTCGACCATGCCATGCATCGCAAATCCTAATTATAGATCAGCGAGAAATAATTAATTTCAAAAATTTTAAACGCAACCCGATAGAGTTCCTTGAGAGAGTGGAGGAGTACATCACAAGAAACAGGTAAACTCGCTGGACTCCAATAAAAAGCATGTTGGACGAGATGTTTAAGGACACAAACGACAACTGGTGGATGGCGAATAGACACGACATCCAGAATTTCACAGAATTTAAAAAACATTTCAAGAATAAATATTGGTCGGAAACGACGCAAAATATAGTAAGGGACAACCTGTGTCATGGAAAATATGAACCGAATTATGGACAAACACCATCGGCGTACTTCCTTGGAAAGTTATGTCTAGCCAGAAACCTGGAAACCAGGATTCCTGAGGAGTGTTTAGTAACGAGACTGGCACACCATTATAGAGAAGACATCGAACAAGCAAGATGGGGCGGTCAGATTCACACTGTCACAGGGATGGAAAAACTACTAGACAGGGCGGCACAAAGAAAATATTACCAACAAGGTCGACCAAGGGATACTCCTTACGTTAGAAATACGGACACCTGATATAATCGATATAACACGAATAACAATGACTCTGGTAATAATAATAATATAAAACAGAACAATTCCAACCAAGGCCACCCAGTGTAACCGGGTAATAGTAATAGTAACCGGGATAACACTGGAATTAATAATAATAATCGGCCGAACTATAGTGGTAATAATTATAACCAAAATAGAAACTACCGACTTCGAGTCAACTATATCCATGGTCACAATCGAGGATAGCGAAGGCCATACTATCAATCGAATAGAAAATTCGACAGCAACCTATACCGAGGAGGACATAGCAGAAGTAGGGAGGACGATCAAGATAGAGGTAACGATGAACACGTCGACAACAATCCTGGAGCAAGACAAGAACAGCCGTCTAACCAACCGCAAAATCCACCGGATAACCGGAACGATGACGGGAACCAACATTTAAACTAGAGAGGGCAGTGAGAACACGAGAAGGCCCATCACTAAATCAATCTGTTGGGAACATACAAAGACCAGACAGTTTGACAAAAGACAATGACATCACCATAATCACCAACCATTATTTGAAAAACATCAGAGAAGATTTGATGGAAGAGGAAGCTGTGAGTACACCGCACCATGACAATGAGATTATTTATATAAGTGCAGAAATCAACGGGATCCTATCAAAGGTAATGATATATACGGGTTCCAATGTATCACTAATTGACAGCACAGAACTAGAAAGAATACAAGCTAAGTGTCGAACCATTTTACCAACATTACCTGTACACAATCTTATTCTAATCGGAGCTACAGGACGCCAGAACAAATCAGTAAAGAAACAAGTAACTTTAGACCTCAGAAGGAAGGGGGTAATTATCCCAGTGGCTTTTTTAGTAGCGAGTGGCCTACCTTTTAATATGTTAATTGGATGTGATGTATTAAGACAGCATTCAGCGATTATTGACCTGAGCAGAGGAATAGTGTCTCTGACTTCAGAAGATGGAATATGGACGGCGGAGTTAATGGATGCCGATAGAGCCTCTTCGATCAGTACCAACTACCAAGTAAGTGAAAATTATTAATGTAGAGATTATACACCACAAGAGGGGATTAGATACGAAGAAAACAACCAAGAATTATGGCGTAGCAAATTAAAAGAGATAAGAAGATTCAGAAGAGAGAAGACAGGTATACAAATTAGTGAGGTACAAGTGAAAAGATTAATAACAATTTACAACAAATATCGACACATTTTTTCCGATCCCCCTGGTAAAGTGAAAGATAATCAGTGCAAAATAACATTTAAAGAACCCACAGACTTTCATAAAAAAATCATATCCTATTGCATATTGTTTAAAAGATGCCGTAAAAGCAGAAATACAACGCATGATGGACGACGATATCATAGAACACAGTCATTCTCCATACACAAGCCCCATAGTGGCAGTACCCAAGAAAAATGGTAAAGTACGCATTTGTCTCGATGCTAGAGAAATCAACAAAATGATCATCAACGACCAAACATCTCCTGGTGAAGTAGAAGAGATCTTAAAGAAATTCCATGGAACAAAATTCATCAGCACATGGGATACTGTCTGCGGATATTGGCAAGTAGAACTCCACCCAAGTAGCAGAAAATATATGGCATTCATCTTTGACGGGAGGAACTACCAGTTCAAGAGACTGCCTTTCAGACTCATAAACACGGTAGCCATTGTCGTCAAATGTATGGACCAAGTATTAGGCCGAGAAACACTCAAATTCACCACCGTGTACGTTGACGATTTGTTGATAACGTCATCTAATTGGGACGACCATTGTGAACGGGTAGAACAAGTTTTAAGAAAGTTATCAGAAAACCACGTCACCTTAAAAATAGACAAGTTGAAGTTTATTGCCAATGAGGTAAAATTTCTAGGATTCAACTTGACAGAGTTTGGCATATCCCCATCACAAGAGAAGGTACAGGCAATACAGCAATTCCCTACACCAAAAAATAGGAAACAACTGCAGTCATTTCTGGGGATATGCAATTATTATCGCAAGTTCCAAAATAATTATTCCGAACTAACTGCTCAATTTAAGGGACAACTATCTTCTATCTTCCAAGGACAAATGGACCTGGGGAAACAACCTTACAATTAATCCAGATTTTAACAAAACGTATTTTCTGAATTGTGACGCCAAAAATGTGAGCCTGGGAGCAGCTTTGTATCAAGAGGACGAAGAGGGACACATGGTCGTTAGTTTTGCAAGCAGGATACTGAACAGTTGTGAGCAGAACTACAACGTCACAGGAAAGGAGTTGTTGAGTGTAGTTTTCGCCTGTAGTAAGTTCAGGACATACATACTTGGATACCCCATAACAGTCCGGAGTGACCATAAATCAATATCTTTCTTGAAACGATGCAAGCTAAGCCATGGCCGATTGACCAGATGGGTACTCATGTTACAGGAGTATGAAATAAATTGGGAGTATATACCCGGAAGGAAGAATGTAGCCGCAGACATACTATCTCGCATCAACCTAGAAGACCAGACTTTTGAGGGAGAAAAGGAAGAGATAGCAAAAATATATCACATTATGAAAAGCAGAGCAGACTTGGAGACAATAATTAGTGAAATAAAACAACATCAAAAGCTGGATACAAAATTAGCAAAACTTCAAAACAGATTGAAAGAATGAGACGAAAAAATCACCCCTTATTACTGCACGCATAATGACATATTATTCATAAGACAAAAACCACACCAAGACAATTGGAAAATAGTAATAGCACCAACCAAAGAAAAAACCTTAATAATGGACTACCATGTTCGATATGGGCATATGGGTGCTCTGATGGTAGTGAAAGCTCTAGAAGAGCACGTATACATAAAGGATATTAACAGAAAGATGGGAAAATACATTCAAACGTGCCATGTATGTCAACTGGTCAAGTGCAATAATGAAACAAACGAGGGCGTCATGATTCCAATAACATCTACACATAAGTTGGAGAAAGTATTTCTGGACATCTGTGGACCATTTCTGCGCAGTGGGGGTAGACACAGATACAAATTTATAGTCATAATTTTAGACCATTTTAGCAAGTTCACCAAACTCTATCCCATTAATCGTGCTACCACAAAAAATATTATAGATATAGTGATAAAACAATATGTACCTGACGTACGAAAACCAACCTCCATTATTACAGACCATGGGACCCAATTTAAGGTTAAAAGGTGGAAACATGCTCTCCTAGAACAAGGAATTAAAACCTACAAGATTTCAGTCTACCATCCTAGCAGCAATCCTGCAGAGAGGGTATTGAGAGAGGTAGGCAGGATATTAAGAACCTACTGCTATGACCAACAAAGGAGATGGCAAGAATACCTAGCAGCAGCTGAAGAATTCCTAAACCTGTCACACCATCAAACCATAGAGTCTACACCATTCACAGTAATGTATGAAAAACCACCACCTTGAGAAATTGGAGACATTATCGACTTCCCCAATCAACAAGAATACCAGTTCGATAAAATCAAGTTTTATAGTAAAATTGAAGAGAAACGAGGAAAACTGAAGACAAAGTACCAAGAGAATCAACCACATGCCATAACTTATAAATTAGGAGAAAAAATATTGTTGAGAAACCGTGAATTATCCAGTACTATGGAGGGAATAACAAACAAATTATTGTTACTCTCCACAGGACCATATGTCATCACAAAAGACAACTCCAACAACACTTATACCATAATAAACCCTACCACCAAAAAAGTGAAGGGAACTTTTAATCAATCATCAATAAAAAAATATTATGACGAAACTAAACTAGTAAATTGATAATTTTATCAACCAAATAAAATCTGTTTTCAAAAATAATCAACTTTGGAGAGGAGGCATATGTGACAGTACAAACTGTCCCATAAAAATCAACTAGCTGAATAACAAGAAGTGATGATAACCAGTAGTAAATCTGCTATCAGAATTCAATGACAATACAACATAACCTGACGATTTGATTGACAAAGACTAGTTCCCTAATAGATTAGTTAAGTGAGAATAAAAAACAAATCAACAAAAAGAAACACCAAAAATAAAATAAAAGGTGAAATAACTGATAGTTACATAATGTATTATAGTATTGTAAACAGTACATTAGCTGAGTAATTGAAAAGTAATAACTAGAATAAGAAATAAAATGAAATGTATTGTTGATAATAATAAACTATAGATGAATTATGATAAATGAACAATTAAAATAAGATTAACCGTATAATCATAATGTTAGATCAACCTTGAAACAAAGGTATGCTAAGGCATAATGAATAATGATGAAAGAATTAATAATGAAAGAACAAATTGTATATGTTCTAATTATAAATGATATCAAATGTAATCAACAATATAAAGAACTTTATGTATTTAAAAATGTTAGAAGATGGTTAATTTTGTAAAAAGATGTATAATGAGGTAAGGTGAACAAAACCTTATTACGAATTGTGTAGAATAAGAGAATGACATAAGATGAGTTAAAGTAACTTAATGAATAATAAATAATGTAATAAAAGGTCAAAATAATGACTAGGGCCAATATGCCAAGTAACAATAATATTGTGCAATAACTAGCACATGATTTATAAGAAAATCAAAACAAATAGTAAAATGTCTGTAATAAAGGCATAAATAAAGACAAAACAATTAATGACTCACAACAACTTATGTAGAGTGCATACTGTAGAAAGTATAGTAATTATAAAAAGAAACATGAAATAATAGACAAACAAATGGTGACAAATCAGATTATGAAAATAATAATAAAATATAATAAAGAGACCATACTATACAGAGTATAGGAAAAGAGGAATAACAATAATGTAAAAGGTGTAATATCACCAAACAATGTCAAGTAAAATAAGTGTAGGAAGTAAGGATAATTTTGAATAATTAATAATTTAATAATAAAGGAACGAAGCCATTAAATGATAATAAACAAGTATGTTATAAGAATTATTAATGTTCAGCTGGATACAGCAAATTTAGAGAATAATATGGTAATTTCAATAATATAATTGTGTTCAAAGTAGTAAAAAAAAAAGATTGTTTAAGAAATGTTAAAAAATACAGAATTAGAATCTGCAAAATGTAGCAGAAGACATTTGGAATAAAACAATATTTTTAAGATAGGCTATCATTAAGATGTAGTTTATTAATGAAAAATGTATCCAAACTGGCTGCTATTCATCTCAAAATAACCAGCGAGGAACGAGCAATACGATGCTAGTAATAGATCAAACTTTGTAATTAGAATAAGTGAGAAACAAACATAAATATGATAAATTTTGTGAATTTTGGAAGGGAACGGGGTAATACTAACAATAATAAAAACCCATGCTAAGAAACAATTATGTAAGAGCTATTTTTAGAATGACCGCATCATGATGTCATTTTTAACCAATCAGAAAATTAGATGAGAAATTAATTGTCGCCGCCATGCGGAATCTGAAGCGACTATATATACAGAAGTACGAAGGAACACACACACATTTTTTGAATTCCATTCCGGCAGATACTACAAGGACTCCATATCAAAATTTTAATCTAAATATTATTATACAACCGCAGAGAAGTTACCTACTTAGTAAAGTGCATCACAACAAGCAGTTTTCCTTTAACTAGTAGTGCGAAACCATAAGAACGAGGTTAGAAGAGTCCAACCAAATATTTAAACACAAGAAGTTTTAATCGTTCATTCGCAGAAAAGTGAAGTGTACGATCAATGTATTGAGATAGTAAAGTAAATAAATAATAATCCAAAGAGATTATCAATCAGGGAGTACAGTGCCAAATATAATTACAGTGTTCAAATATTATGTCACTAGTATAAGATCTAATTCCGAAATAATACACTTATGTACTGAACACCAAACACTAATACTATAAGAATTAAACATTGTCCATACTTTTTCAAAAGGAATTATAAAATTTCAATACAAGAATTAACGATTTAGGCTAACCGTAGTTAACCTCAAAACTTGTAGAGGCCAGATGAACATTTCGTTAATAAGTCTGAAAATTTTAAAGGTGTCTAACCTACTAAACTAAACTTATGTAAAGCATCGTAACTCGAGGCATAGTTATTTTATTCTGTAGTTCTAAAGGATTCACCCTTGAAGTATAAAAAAAAAATTGTAATTAAATAACTGTGAAATCTTTTCGCCGCGTTACAAATCCAGGGAACCCCTCGTAATTAAACTCCGTTAATTAGATGGGCTGCCTACGTTGTAACAGAATTGATCACAAATAATTAATGTAACAAATTACTTACTAACTGTGTAAGGAAACAATGGCTAGGTATACAATTGATTTAAGCACTCCTCATATGTGTGTAACAAGAAGACTTCTCTTTATTTAACATTTAAAAAAACATATACTGACAGATCCCATGACTTTACTAATTCAATTATTAGGTTATTTAAAAGGTTTCTTTAAACTTTGAGATCAAACTTGATTTTATATAGCTATACCTCGGATCCGGGTCAACTTTCTGTATTTCTGTAATTAAAACTTTTAATTATACTCATTTCATGATATTAGCTTGCAAGACTTTCTTTTATTCAACCATTGGAAGAATGGTATTATTGCTTGAATTATATTACTCTACATTAGCATATAAACTGTTACAACGTATGAAATTAGAATAGTTACATGAAATTATTAGATTTAATTTATAAGTCTTTACAAAGTTAATAGTTTCTGAAAAGTCCCTTTCAAGATGTGTTGTGTAACAAATATTAGTAACCCTCGATAGACAGGCTATCGAGTCACCTTTTAATTGTTATGCAGAAGACTCGTCCTGGGGTATCCGTCTCGAGAAACAGGAACAGCTACGTCGTCATCTCGGTCTGGCCTTCCTCTGTAAAGGGCTCCAAAAGTTCGCAGGTTGAACAATACGTCGTGTAGATATCTACGATGATCTTGTAGATTCTCGGATGTCCTGATCTGCATATTCTGTCACGTGCAGTAGAGTTTGTGGCTTCTGATAGTTCACATCTCCGGGTATGACTTTGGAATTGTTGTTATTAGTTGAAGCACGAAGTCATCTTGTGTTACACTCCTTTTTTTACGTTTCGATTTTTTTTACTTTAAATTTCTTGTCTATTTACATGACTATATTAATTAACACATCCAGATGCTTTAAACATCTACGTCTGGTACACTATCTGAAGGTGAGACAAAATATCGTTAACATATTTTAAGCGCACAGCTCCTACGTCTATACTGTACGAAGTCACCATTGCAAGAGAGAGAAATTCTGCTCCCTTCGCCTGGTACTGGGCAAAAGTTAGTGGGACAATTTCCGCGCGAGAATATAGTTCCTAACTATATTTAAGTTAACATTTTTATTTATACAAACTATCCCTAAACAAATATACATAAGTTAAATCAGTTGTTTTAGCGACTATTTATGTCTTCAGATTTTTTTATTATTAACATTAATTTTTTTTTTTCTTATTCTAACTCACATAAGACTAGGAAAGCATGTCGAGTCTGGAATCAACAGGACAGCGCCTGCTTACAAGCAAAGGGTTAAATCGATATTAATAACTCTTTACAATTTATCTTTTTATTAGAGCATCTTATAACTAATTAATTACTGCTTCCTCTCATACTGAGTACATACAGGTATTTTATATTAATACAGTGAGATTTAAATGGCTTAAGAGCTCGCAACCTTAATTTTTTTTTAAATTTTGTTTTCTTGATTATTTCTTTTATTTAAATCGTCACATACTCCACCGCTTAATTTGCACGCTACGGTTAAGCTTTTTGAGTCTAACTCACTATTGGGGACTGGGATATTGAATGGGGTTAGTGTGTGTAATTTCTTTCACATAGTTGTTGTACACTTTACAACGTTGTCCACATAGTTATTACCTATAGTTACAACACAGTACACTTTATATTCTTATGAACTACCTTTTTTTTTTTTTTTTTTTTTACATACTATTTACACTAAATATTTACACAATTAAAACTCAAAACTCTTTCTTATCTCTATCACTTAATTTTACTACCGGTTTTTTTTTGTTTGTCTTACTCTCTCTTCTATAGAGTAACTTTCTAAATCTTTACTATTTAGAATTCTATCTTTTCTTCTGTGAGTCCTATATATAACTCATGTAGTTAATGAGTGTTAGTACCCATCTAGTTAATGATTATTCATTAATGCATGCTTCGCAGAACTGGAACTCAGGTTGATCAGGCCTCGTTTCCAAACTCTACGTTTTACATTTCTTACGTGGATTCAGAAATATAATTTTCTTTACTGCCTAGTATTCCTTTTCTTTTTTTTGGGTTATACTATACCGTCACTTCTTCTTATATAACTTTAGTTGCGAAATATGCGTTCTCCGCACATATTTCTGAGTTGCAGGTTCGCACAGGGCTACTGTAACTGGAGTTAGGTACTTTTGGATTTGGTAAGGGCCACACCATCTGAATGATAGTTTCGAGGTGGTCTTATCAATCGCACTACTAATGGAAGTCACCTACTTGGTACCTGACTGAGTTGCTATGATTACCTTTCTCGTGGTATCTTCTGGATTTTTCCAAGCTTGCTCTCAAGTTAGAGCGGGCTTTGTTCCATATTCGCTTTATCTGCTTATCCGTTATTTGCGGAGGCAGCAGATCGTGTATATTCCATCTTGTGGACAAAGGGTGGTTTGGTCGATACTTGTATAGTAACTCGAACGGGGTCGACTTGTGACCTTCGTGGTAAGCTGAATTAAAAGCGTATTGAATCCAGGATAGATTTTGGTCCCACGACGTATGATCGTTCGCACGATAGGCGATTAGCGCAGATTTGAGGTTTCGTAGATACCTTTCAGCAATATTGCCTTGCGGTCGATACTCTGTAGTGGTTATATGGTCTATCCCTAACTTGAAACACATATTCCTAAATTCTTTTGCTTTAAACTGCGGGCCGTTATCAGATACTATACGTACTGGAGTACCGTAATCTTTAAATAATCTTTCCTGTAGTATTTTAACTGTTGTCGACGCTAATGCTCGTCGCATGGGATACATCCAAACAAATTTGGTGAACGAATCTACACATATCAGTAACATGGTATTTCCTGATTTGGATCGTGGATACGGACCTGAGAAATCTAAATAAAGTTTCGAAAAAGGGGTCTTTGGGATTTCTGATATCAATTGGCTTACTTGAGTATTTCTGGCGGGTTTGCTAAGGGCGCATAATGAACATTTCTTTACGAAGGTAGCTATTTCGCAGTTCATATTGTTCCAATGATATTCCTTTCGAATACGATGTATCGTCTTATTGATTCCCATATGGGCTCCTATGGTAGATGAATGGAAGTATTCCATTAGCATGGGCTTAATTACATCCGGGGCTATTATTCTTAATTCCTTTCCGTCTCTTATTTTGAGACACAGTACATTCTTACTCAATACGTACTTCTCGGATTTAATACCTTGGGTAAGTTGTTCTATAATAGGCTTCAGTAAGGGGTCTTGTTGTTGATACAGGGCAATGTTTGTAAAGGCAAGGGGGAATTCAGTAATTACAGCGTTCGCACTTGCTATTTCCGGCTTCACTACGTTTTCGGAAGTTTTAGTGGGTGACTGGAACATACGGGACAGGGTATCGGCGACTACATTTTGAGTACCTTTAATATGCTGCACTCTGAATTTGTAGCAGTTTAATTTCAATATCCATCTGCCAATTCGTCCTAATTGTTTAGGGTGATTCAATAACCATGATAACGCCTGATTGTCGGTTTCTAAAAGAAATTCTTTATGTTCTAGGAAGGGTTTAAACTTTTCGAATGCAAAAACAATTGCTAAACATTCCAATTCATATTCAGAATACTTTCTTTCTTGATCACTCAGTGTTCGTGATGCATAACTAACTGGTAGTCTACAGTTATCTATCTCTTGGTATATCACTGCACCTAACGCTACACTGGAACTGTCGGTTTGCACGACGAATGATTTTGTGAAATCAGCTAATTGCAAAACTGGGGGAGATATAATGCTTTCTTTAAGTTGCTCAAACGCGTTTTGATGTATTGAGCTCCATTCGAACTTTGTTCCCTTCTTTCGTAAGGAGTTTAGGGGTGCTGCTATTTCGGCAAGATGGGGAATGTATTTGTGGAAATAATTCACCATACCTAAAAATCGGGCTATACCTTTTGCATCTCGTGGGGGTGCAAATTCTCTAATAGCACGGGTACGTTCGGGGTCAATGCTTACCTTTCCATTTGCTTTCACTATGTGTCCTAAGAAAGAAAACTGAGGGACAGCAAAACTTACCTTATTTGGGTTCACCGTTAATCCTGCTCTTAGTAAACGAGATAACACTTCACGCAAATGTCTGAGATGTTGTTCCATTGATTCACTGTATATTACGATGTCGTCCAAATAGTGGTACACATATTTAAATTTAATGTCGTGAAATATCTTCTCCAATAGTCTACTACATACGGAACTTCCTTGAGATATTCCAAAGGGTACCCTAGTAAATTGGTACAAGTTAAAAGGAACTGCAAACGCGGTTAGACGTTTGGATTCTTCTGAAAGAGGTATTTGGTGAAAAGCTTCATTTAGATCCATTACCGTAAAAACCATTGCTTTAGTAAAATAATGAAACGCACTATGGATGTCTGGAAGAGGAATTGATTCAAATTCTATTCTTTTATTTAATTGCCTGTAGTCTACAACTAGTCGGTGTTTATCTGGTCCTTTCGGTACTAAAAAGGAGGGTGAAGAATATGGGGACGTAGAGGGTTCTATGACTCCTTGATCCAATAACTTATTGATATGGTTTCGCATGACTTCCATCTTGGGGGGCGACAACTTGTACGGGGGTAGTCGTATTACTTTCTGATCACTCAGATTAATTTTATACTCTAGTAGGTCCGTCAGTCCTAGTTTTGGTGTAAGAACCGAGGAAAATTCTTTTATTAGTTTTACTATTTTGACTCTATCTCTTCGTTCTAGGTGAGATAAATCTGAATCTTGGTGTATTACATGTGCAGTAGATGAACAACGTTTATCTTCATTACTATCAAATTTATGTTTTCTTGCACGGTCAAATCGGAAATAAAATTCTCGCTCGTAGATGTCAAGAATCATTCCTGTCTTACTAATAAAATCTACACCTAATATTATCAGGTCCTAATTCTTTACATACTAACATTGTAAATATCCAACTTAGGTTTTTTTATTTTAACCTTAACGGTAATGGTCAGGTTTATATTTATTTTACGTTTATCAGCGGTAGCACACTTTATATTCACAGGTTGGTTCCGTTTTACTAGATGATGTTTAGCTAACATGTCCGCTAATTCTTGGCTGATTAAGCTTCTACTAGATCCCGAATCAATTAAGGCGATGGGGGATGTAACGCCTAAGTCGACTTGTATTAATGGTAGTAGATTTTTTGTCCATTTACATCTATTAATCGCATTACACTTTTCACGAAATTCTCGCACATAGGGGTCAATTTCTTTCGCACCTTTTTTGTTTTTCACTTGGTTACAGAATAATTCATTCTTATTATTATTACTGGTTTCTTTTAGTTTACCCAATTTTGAGTAGCTGCGGAAGACACAGGTTTTCGGGTCTCCCTGCCTTACATGTTTTTTGAATTGGGGTTATTCCGTTCCAATGACTTACTTTTGCACTCTCTTCTTATGTGCCCATATTTGCCACAATTAAAACAGGTGGGTATTCTGCGAGGTGGGTACTTGGTTTCCGCTTTATCTGGGTTTACAGTTAACTTACCAGCTTTGCGCACATGGTGAGGTCTACTAGAAACTTGTCTTTCATACGAGGTTGTTACATCAGGCAGTAGTGCTCGCAATTGATGTCTATTAGTTCCAGAGGTTTTCATTGCTTCTCTATTTTGATCTGAGTACCATACATTTGAAGAATGGATACTGCACTGTTCTAGATCAGCAATAGTATTGGGTCTATTCACCAATGATAGTCGAGATCTTTCTTCAGGTGACACTCCTATTAAAATGGTGTCCACCAGTTGTGTTTCATTCCAGCTTACACGTAGTAGTCGAGAGGACTCCCTAATATCGGAGATGTAGTGAGCCAATCTCTCCTGATGTCCTTGTACTCGGAGTACTGTCTTCCTTTTTATTTCCTCATAGATGCCGGTGGGAATAAAGTATTTTATTAAAGAGCTATGTAGCTCTTCTACTGGGAAAGTAGAGGTTAGGGCTTCTAGCACACGATTTTTTAACGGGGGTTTACACTTTGGTAACAGAACTTGTAAAATTTGCCAGTCATTCAGCTGCTGTAGATCCTTTATCTGAAGAAGATAACTAATAAATGTTAATAACTTGGAAACATTTAAACCATCTGTATAAGGGATTTCGGATAAAATCTTCTCCACAGGGTGAGTCATTTTTCCGTATAGATCTGCGTTATAGTTCATAGGGGTAATTCCTCGATGAGGGTGATTAGATTCATTGGGGGTGTTGGTCAATTCATTATTTCCGGGACGAAACTGAAAATGCTCGGGAGGAGGGACATTTACATCTGTATCAGTATTTTGTTCTGGGTTCGCTTGCACTTGCGATACGATAGGTGAGTTCCGATCCGAGTTAGGCGGAGGTAAACCAGTGGTGGGGGATTGTACTGGGGAGATGTGTAATTTCATTAATGATTTCTCTATTTCGTCCATCCTGAATGAGTCGGATTTTCGTCTTAAATCGTTGATAATAGAAGGTAAGCGGCGTAGAGCTTCGTCTGCTAGCTTTTGTACATCAACGGGTATTTCTGTGAGATTCGGCCAGATCGACAAATTTTTTATTCGCCTGGTTAAATGCTCTATTCTCTGGGTAGTCCGCAAAATTTTTGCCGGAGATTTCTCGTCTTGGAGTGTTTGAGACAATAAGTATAGTTCACTATACTTGGCATTACAAATTTCTTTCTCGCTTTCATAATCGAGTTGGCTTAGATTGTTTAATTGCACGGGCGCATCAAATCCACATTCGCGAATTGAACTTCGTAATTCCGCGACTGTTACATCAGCATGGGGTAGTCCACGCAAAAGGGCTTCGTAAGACAGCTCGTCTTTTAATAACAAATCCGGGTTAAATTGGGCCATTTTGTTCTAACACATTAGCACGTACTTACAATTAATACTAGTATATTACACATATATTACATATACATACAATAAATTCATAAGTAATCAATTTACACAAATTAGAAAAGAACAATTTCTCTTCTAAGGGAGAGACAGAAATCACACACACATATCTTTCAAGGTTAAATAGCCGATCAGCTGTTTACTGGAATGTAGGTGAGAGGGTGGCCTACATATTTAGTTAACAAAGGAGGGTTGAGCGACTGTGTCAGGGACAAAGGGGGTTTTATTTTATTGTTCTCTACACAAAGCGACTGAATAACACAACTACTTTATACGTACTCTAAACCGGTATAAACACGAGAGAAGGGGAGCACAATCTATTTCTTATTATTATTACTCCGCTTAGACAACACTTTGACTCCGTTCATTCATAAACTTTTCTCAATTAAATAATTACTTATTTTGTTCACAAGTTTTAAATCACGAACTTCTACTTAATTACTTTATTATTATTAACAAAGTTATTTTTAATCAATTTTTTTTTTATAACACATACTAGTGTATGTAAGCTAGATAGTTGGACATACACTGTGCAGTATGATTCAGGTAACAACAGGTCATAGATTGTCGTAAACAAACCTGTTACAGATTGTTCGGTTGACCAAAATTGTTATGCTTGGTCACAATTCATGTATGCAAGTACTTATATCGAATTATGCAGGTTCCTACTGGCCTATAGAATGCAAAAGCTACATGCATTGTATGACGCTAAGGATATTTTACTTATACATACTACCATCTACGTAACTTAATACATATTACGTTATTTAATAGTGTATTAAATATGTTTTGAAAATTACATTTATTAAAGTAACTTTCTGAGTGCATATATCAATATTATATATTTAGTTATTGATCATACAATTTGTCCACGCATAGTGAATGCAATTTTGTTTGTGACACTATATACACAATTAAAACTCTTTCCTTTGTTTCCTTTATTTTTTTTTGAATGACGCAATTTTGTTTGCTTAAAACACCTTTATACAATTTAGCATAGTGTCGCACTTTAGTGACACTCTGTAAACAATTACCCTTTTATTTTTTTTTGAAAGCAGAGTGGCGGAGTTTTGTGACATCTTTTCGCCGCGTTACAAATCCAGGGAACCCCTCGTAATTAAACTCCGTTAATTAGATGGGCTGCCTACGTTATAACAGAATTGATCACAAATAATTAATGTAACAAATTACTTACTAACTGTGTAAGGAAACAATGGCTAGGTATACAATTGATTTAAGCACTCCTCATATGTGTGTAACAAGAAGACTTCTCTTTATTTAACATTTAAAAAAACATATACTGACAGATCCCATGACTTTACTAATTCAATTATTAGGTTATTTAAAAGGTTTCTTTAAACTTTGAGATCAAACTTGATTTTATATAGCTATACCTCGGATCCGGGTCAACTTTCTGTATTTCTGTAATTAAAACTTTTAATTATACTCATTTCATGATATTAGCTTGCAAGACTTTCTTTTATTCAACCATTGGAAGAATGGTATTATTGCTTGAATTATATTACTCTACATTAGCATATAAACTGTTACAACGTATGAAATTAGAATAGTTACATGAAATTATTAGATTTAATTTATAAGTCTTTACAAAGTTAATAGTTTCTGAAAAGTCTCTTTCAAGATGTGTTGTGTAACAAATATTAGTAACCCTCGATAGACAGGCTATCGAGTCACCTTTTAATTGTTATGCAGAAGACTCGTCCTGGGGTATCCGTCTCGAGAAACAGGAACAGCTACGTCGTCATCTCGGTCTGGCCTTCCTCTGTAAAGGGCTCCAAAAGTTCGCAGGTTGAACAATACGTCGTGTAGATATCTACGATGATCTTGTAGATTCTCGGATGTCCTGATCTGCATATTCTGTCACGTGCAGTAGAGTTTGTGGCTTCTGATAGTTCACATCTCCGGGTATGACTTTGGAATTGTTGTTATTAGTTGAAGCACGAAGTCATCTTGTGTTACACTCCTTTTTTTACGTTTCGATTTTTTTTACTTTAAATTTCTTGTCTGTTTACATGACTATATTAATTAACACATCCAGATGCTTTAAACATCTACATCTGGTACACTATCTGAAGGTGAGACAAAATATCGTTAACATATTTTAAGCGCACAGCTCCTACGTCTATACTGTACGAAGTCACCATTGCAAGAGAGAGAAATTCTGCTCCCTTCGCCTGGTACTGGGCAAAAGTTAGTGGGACAATTTCCGCGCGAGAATATAGTTCCTAACTATATTTAAGTTAACATTTTTATTTATACAAACTATCCCTAAACAAATATACATAAGTTAAATCAGTTGTTTTAGCGACTATTTATGTCTTCAGATTTTTTTATTATTAACATTAATTTTTTTTTTTTCTTATTCTAACTCACATAAGACTAGGAAAGCATGTCGAGTCTGGAATCAACAGGACAGCGCCTGCTTACAAGCAAAGGGTTAAATCGATATTAATAACTCTTTACAATTTATCTTTTTATTAGAGCATCTTATAACTAATTAATTACTGCTTCCTCTCATACTGAGTACATACAGGTATTTTATATTAATACAGTGAGATTTAAATGGCTTAAGAGCTCGCAACCTTAATTTTTTTTTAAATTTTGTTTTCTTGATTATTTCTTTTATTTAAATCGTCACATAACTAGTTAATTAGAGTCATCATTCCCAACCTTCTGGGTTAGGAGAGAATTAAACCAGTTATATTGTAATTTATAAATCATTGTAGAGTTCAATGTATAGAGACAAAATAAGCATCATTGAGCAATAAAACAGTTATATATTAATTAACAAACGTTGTAAGAAATTATTGAATCAATTTTTAGTTATTTTTCTTATTTATAAAAGTTGCAAATTCAAGGCACTCAAACAGTTAATTTGGCGGCTTGGACATGTGAAGGGCCAACCATTCAAATTTATAAACAAAACAAAACAAAATTAATTAATTAAATTCATTTAATCATACAATCAAGGAAATAATTTAATGACATTAATTAAAATATTTAATTTATTCATCGAATAAATTATTTTATGGAATAAGAACCAGAGATTCCATATGGCGCCCAAATAACACAAACTTAGCTCACTTACTTCTAAACAGTGCTGATATACTGTTTTGACGAATTTATGGTGTTATAACATTCTAAGACCAACTGAACAACCAGTAAAAACAGACATAAGCTACCAGTTCTACTCCAAAGGTACGTGAAAGTTATATTACTTTATAATCTAGTCAAAACAACACTACTACTGTACAACGAATACTTAGGTCTACGGAAGTGCGACGGAACGTCAAGAGGATCCCAAATTAAAAAATTCAATTAAATGAGATTACAATAATTAATTAATTAAACAATAAAAATTAATTAAACCAACGAACAAGATTAAATCGAATTAAATAATAAAAATAAAATTATTTAATAACCAAGTTTAAAATAAAATATAATCAAATCGAGTTACGCACTCGGTGAGTTATAAATTGGCGACCAACTAGTGTGGCTTTAAGTAAACAAAAGTACAGAATTCCAGTACAGTATTTTAATAATTCTACTTTAGCTCGGCGTCTACAGTAAAACAACCATGCCACTTAAGAGATCGACTTCCGTTAAAGGAAGAAACAAAGACGCAAACACCGAATCAAACGTGGAAGAACATGAAGCACCACCAACACCGGAAGTGGAGATTACAGCAGGTGATACCCTAGGAAACCAACCCGAAAAACCCACACAAACCGAAGAAACAAATTTGGACAACCTGATGAGGATGATGATGGAGATGAATAAGATGATGGACGATAGTAGTAAATCACTAAAAGAAGATTTAAATGAAAATACAGAAAATAATAATAAAAACATGGAATCATTAAAAGAAGATTTAAAGGAGGAATTCAATAAGAAAATAGACGAGACCGATAAAAATAATAATAAAAACATGGAAGCATTAAGTTAGAAAATAGACAATAATAATAAAGAATTAACAGAAAACCAAAATAAATCCACAGAAACTTTAAATAAAAACATAGCTTCATTAAAAGAAACGTTAGATAATAATGTAGAAGCCTTGAACCAGAAAATGGAGGATAGCAATAAGTCAATGAGGGAGGAGGTGGATAAGAACGTCGAAGAACGAATTACCGCAGTTCGAAAAGAAATATCCGAGACTCACCCGACGCATCAGGAGGTACAGCATATCCAGGAAGGGCTCCAGGTAAGAATCTAGAACATAAAAGATAACAGCACCACCCTACACGGATCACTGCTGTAGGAAGTCCAAGAAGAAGGTGTACGAGTACAAGCGAGATTTGAAGAAATAAGTACCGACGTTCACACAGTCCGGAGTCAGGTGATAAAAAATCGAAGAACTCAACCGACGAGAGTTGATCACACGGGAAGAATTCGAATCTACACAGAGTCGACCATGCCATGCCTCGCATATCCCAATTATGGAACAGCGAGAAATAATTAATTTAAAAAATTTTAAACGCAACCTGATAGAGTTCCTTGAGAGAGTGGAGGAGTACATCGCAAGAAACAGGTAAACTCGCTGTACTGCAATCAAAAGCATGTTGGACGACATGTTTAAGGACACAAACGACAACTGGTGGATGGCGAATAGACATTATTATTAATGTAGAGATTATACACCACAAGAGGGTATTAGATACAAAGAAAACAATCAAGAATTATGGCGTAGCAAATTAAAAGAGATAAGAAGATTCAGAAGAGAGAAGACAGGTATACAAATTAGTGAGGTACAAGTGGAAAGATTAATAACAATTTACAACAAATATCGACACATTTTTTCCGATCCCCCTGGTAAAGTGAAAGATAATCAGTGCAAAATAACTTTTAAAGAACCCACAGACTTTCATAAAAAAATCATATCCTATTGCATATTCTTTAAAAGATGCCGTAAGAGCAGAAATACAACGCATGATGACGACGATATCATAGAACACAGTCATTCTCCATACACAAGCCCCATAGTGGCAGTACCCAAGGAAAATGGTAAAGTACGCATTTGTCTTGATGCTAGAGAAATCAACAAAATGATCATCAACGACCAAACATCTCCTGGTGAAGTAGAAGAGATCTTAAAGAAATTCCATGGAACAAAATTCATCAGCACATGGGATACTGTCTGCGGATATTGGCAGGTAGAACTCCACCCAAGTAGCAGAAAATATATGACATTCATCTTTGACGGGAGGAACTACCAGTTCAAGAGACTGCCTTTCAGACTCATAAACTTGGTAGCCATTGTCGTCAAATGTATGGACCATGTATTAGGCCGAGAAACACTGAAATTCACCGCCGTGTACGTCGGCGAGTTGTTGATAACGTCATCTAATTGGGACGACCATTGTGAATGGGTAGAACAAGTTTTAAGAAAGTTATCAGAAAACCACGTCACCTTAAAAATAGACAAGTCGAAGTTTATTGCCAATGAGGTAAAATTTCTAGGATTCAACTTAACAGAGTTTGGCATATCCCCATCACAAGAGAAGGTACAGGCGATACAGCAATTCCCTACACCAAAAAATAGAAAACAACTGCAGTCATTTCTGGGCATATGCAATTATTATCACAAGTTCCAAAATAATTATTCCGAACTAACTGCTCAATTTAAGGGACAACTGTCTTCTATCTTCCAAGGACAAATGGACCTGGGGAAACAACCTTACAATTAATCAAGGAGAAGTTTTTAAAATCAGTCATGCTGCCCTATCCAGATTTTAACAAACCGTTTTTTCTGAATTGTGACGCCAATAATGTGAGCCTGGGAGCAGCTTTGTATCAAGAGGACGAATAGGGACAACACATGGTCGTTAGTTTTGCAAGCAGGGTACTGAACAGTTGTGAGCGGAACTACAACGTTACAGAAAAGGAGTTGTTGAGTGTAGTTTTCGCCTGTAGTAAATTCAGGACATACATGCTTGGATATATCATTATTAGACGGTAACCATGTCACAGATTTAATTATAAATTTACCTTATTTCTGTCTTGTGACTTATTTTTCTTGTTGTTTGTTACTTTTGATGCGTTTCGGAGCTCTTCAATGCTCCATCCTCAGAAAATCCGTTGCTATACTTCGTCACGTTAATATTAAAATTTTTTGCATTGAAAACATATGTACAATATTAGAACATGTATACACTTACACGATAGTCACATATATAAAACTACATAGTTCGGGTGCACCCAACACTGTCACATGCCAGACTGTCCGGTATCAATTACACTGTGTCTCTTAGTTTTATTCAAGATTGTATCATATAGATAATGCGATCTAAAGTCCAGTTGCTCGTTCAAAACATTGTCTGATTCAAACTTGAATGCCTGATAAATTTCGAACTCCTCAATAGCATTCATGAATAGTCCTTTATCACATATATGTATGGCTTTAAAGTTCGATTCAAAACTATTGTAATTGTGGCCTTTAGATATTAGATGCTTTGCGAATTGAGAGCGGTTCGTGTAAATATTATTTTTGGGTAGATGTTCTTTAAATCTCTGTAAAAAACCCCGATCTGTCTGATCAATATAGAATGTATCGCAATCGCTACAATTTATTTTATATATTCCGGTTTTTTCAGCAATAGGTTGATGTGATTTAGTTCTTAGTAAGTTCCCTATGTTATTGTTGGTACGGAATGGTATTATGATATTTCGTTTTTTGAACTTGTTTACAAGAGCTAAGGCAGTTCTTCTTGAATAAAATGTTGATATGTATTTCATTTTTGTATCTCCGCTTTTTTTATGATTGTTTGCATGTTTGTGTAACAATTTATCTATTAAAGTTGGTTGGTATCCATTGGCAATGGCAATATGCTTAGTGTTGTTAAGTTCTTCTATATAATCATTTCGTTCCATCGGTATTGTTGCCAGTCTGTGTGTAAGACTATTAAATGCCGCTATTTTTTGTATATATGGGTGATAGGAGCTGGCGTGTATAACCATATCAGTGGAGGTTGGTTTTCTATATATATCTTGTAACTGAGTTTGTTAACGCGCTTTATTAAAGTTAGATCCAGAAAATTTAATTCATTGTTGTACTCAACTTCAACAGTAAATTTTATGTTGTGATTAATACTGTTCATATACGTGAGTAATTGGTGTAGTTGTCTTTCAGTGCCATTAAATATTACTATAGTGTCATCAACATATCTTCTATATAGTTTAATGTGTTTGTGAAACTTATTATTTGTTGATAATAGGTATGTGTTTTCATAGTTGTTAAGGTAGATTTCGGACAAAATAGCGGATAACGGTGACCCCATTGCAAGCCCGTCTTTTTGGATGAAGAAATTTCCGTTGAAAGCAAAATAATTTTGTTTCAAATAATGTCTAAAATATATATTAATTCGTTTATCATCTGTTGGTCCATTACTTTGGTTTTCAATAGGTTATTCTTCAGGATGTTTAAGGTTTCTTGAATTGGTATGTTCGTATATAGGTTTACTATGTCGAACGATGCTAGTTTGTATTGTACTTCCATATTGAAATTTTTTGTTATATTAATCAATTCTATACTGTTTTTAAGGCTATGGTCATTTTGTATATTTATATTAGTTTTTATTATTTGTGATAATTTCTTTGCAATTTTATAGCTTGGTGCTGTGGTAAAAATGATGAGCGGTCTGATTGGTGTGTTAACCTTATGAATCTTAGGTAGACCGGTGAATTGTGGAGCACTTGCTTTCATTTGTTTTAAGTGATGATTCGACTTATTTCCGAGAAGTTGTGTACATTTTGTAACACAACAAAATGTTACATAACCTAGACATTCACCAGAAGGGTAAATAAGTACACTGAAATAATAAAAGTGAATAATTTATGATGAAAGTAGCAAAGAAGAGAAGGACCAACAAGGAAGAAAGAAGAAGAAGGATCCCAAGAAGCAGTGAGGAATACACTGTATGACACTACAACAAATACTAGGACTGACTCTAACTGATGGACATGCCAAGTTTACTATAAGCTGTCAAACAAACCAGTCAATGACATGAATGTAATGTCATGTGTTAGATAAACCAATTAAATAATGACGAAGATAATGTAATATCAGTAACAGCATTTTGGCTGAAAGTAAATGAACCATGACCAGTAAATGACAAAGCCTATGACTAAATTAACTATGGCCACAATGTAAATTAAAACTAGTATTACAAACCCAGATGTAAGATCAGTGAGTAAAAGTAATTATAAAAGGAAGCCTTATATGGATGAGTAACTTCCTTATTATATAAAATGTAAATAGTAACAATTATTAAAGCATAAACATATGCTAAAAATATGTCTAGACCATGTCTAAACAAACGTTTGTCAGTAAATTAATGGAGGAAAAAGGACTCCTAGTGAACAAAAAATTTACTGAACAATCAATATAACTAAAGATAATGTGAAATACCACCACTCAATTATTAATGGATAACATTAATTTGAGTAGGCCAAACGAAATGTAATTAGGAATAAGGATTTTCGATAATAATGTATCGCCTTAATTATGTTAAGATTTAATATTGTACAGTTATAAATAGCTATTAAGTATAATCACAGATGTGTTAGTGTTCAAACAAAGACGTTATAAAGAAAACGCAATGTGAAACACTAAATGTCAAAAGATAGGGAATGCTCGCATTATGCATCGCTAGCAGACGACAGTGAGAAACCATGTTTCTAAACATTCTTTATGAGCATTGTCAAAGAAAACGAGGTTAAAACCTGTGTTAAGCCACATCAAATTAAAGCCCATAAACTAAACTTTAATTTGATGGTAATAACCTCGCGATCGAAACTATAATAAGTGTGTAGTGCGTGTTAGCATCATTTATTGTTAAAAAGTGAGAAATTGGTTGGGTAAAACCAACAACAACGACAGTTGTCAACAGCGTTCGCCGGACGGCGGTTAAAAATCAATACGTCATTTTGTAACGGTTATCAGAACCAATCAGAAGAGAGATTATTAAACGATTTTACCGCCTAAGCCCTATGAAGCGAGGGGGGATATAATCAAAAACGGAGAGAATTCGACACACTTTGTGTCATCACATCGAGCGAGACAGTTGTCGCTCGTCCTCGCAATATTTTTTAATAACTAAAATTAGTACAACAATAGTAAACCGTTTAAAATTTTCTTCAAGACATTCAATGATACTGCAATTTACTATAAGGAAGTGCTTCGAAAGTAAAGTGATATTTTAATTTGTGCGTGATTTTAGAATGAGAGAGAGAGTTTTTTAATCAGTATTTAACATAGTCCAGATTTTGTTAGAAGAGGGCCAACTCTCCGTTCATAGTTCGTGTGAAGCGTAATTAACCAGTGGTCATTATAATCCGATCACTGGAGTGTTTTTTAATAAATTTTAATTTATTCGATTAAAATAAAAAAAGGTAACACTGTGACAATTCATTTTATTTATCTGCTTGCACTGATCATTATTTACCACAAAACTGTACTGACGCAAGAACAACTAAACTTTCAATCGTATACACAGTTTCAATTACTTAGCGGATTTGTCAATCCAATGTAAGATTTTGTATTAGTACTAAGGGTTAAAAATATATGTTAGTAAATAAGTCAGCGTAACAAACGCTCACCTGAAAAATAGTTACGAGTTTTAAAAAGAGGCCAAGTTATTAATTATTGTCATTAACGTCTGTCAAGGCATAGGATAGTTCTTTTTTGTATTTCAAAGAGCCTACCCGTGAGGTATATTATATAATTAAAAAGTCAAATTGTCAATAGGTATAAGAGTTTATTGTTCTAACTGAGCTAGACCGTATTGTAAACGGACTAAGTAATTTCAGATTTATATTAATGTATCAATTGTACTTTAATTGTTGATTTTATTTTCAAAGGGTAAAATAAACCCAGATTTTATTCAGCATAAACCTGGATCATAATTATTTCATAGAGTTAATTGATAATTAACGTTGAGTACAAGGAGATAACTCAGAGTAGAGATTCTACTATATCCGATTTTAATTGTAGTGAAACATAAAGCATTTAAACAAAATTTAAAGTGAATTTATCAATTGTAAATTTTATTAATTGGTTTTTCATGGGAATTTTCCTAAAATAAACCCATGTGGCGCCCTTATCGTAAACAAGGCGTGTTATAACCTTGTTGATAAAGCAAGCTGGTAGTAAGCGCATCTTGACAGCTTATACTTTTGGTAAGTGAACTTCAGAACTTCCAGAGTCACGAACAGGTACGTGAAAGTGTATATTATTATAAATTGTTTGTCCAGACGAGACTTAACGTTACGTACACTGATGACACTTAACCGATAAGAGGAGTTCCGCTGCAAGATCGACGCTACGGCTACATTCATCCACCGACCAGCGATTAACTTATTATTCACTATAATTATCAAACTTTACTGAAGAAACAATAGTTATCAATTATTACTAAAGATTATTACTGCAAATATTTTAAAAAAAGAGTTCATTTTTAAATTGTAACTTATTATTCATTATAATCGATGTATAACTTTAATTTTAAATAACTAAATAATTATAGTTTACACCACGACAAACGTTAGGTTACAAATTGGCGACCAACAACGTGAGGCTTTAAAAATATTAAACCGATAAATTTTTAATATTAAAATTAAGCCCGGCAAATACAAGAGAACAATCATGCCTCTCACGACAGCGGAGTATATGGAACTCATAGAAATGATGATGGAATTAAAGGAAGAGTTTAGGATATCCCGGGAAGAGAATCAGAAGATGATGGAATCGTTAATTAAGAAAACGGAAGAAAGGAAGGACGATGGCAAACCGGCGATAGAAGAAGTACTAAATGATGAAACCATGGAAGAATCAAGTATACAATCCGAAGACGATGGTAAACAAACCAAGAATAAAGAAGACTCAAAAACATTGTTATCTGAGGATACACACCACCGGAATGAAGAGAATATTCAACACAAAGAAGTCATCATTGACAGTGTAAAGAACCAGGTGATTCAGAAAACCGAAGACAAGGGAATAGAGAACCAAGTGAGTAAGGAAAAAGGAGTAAGAAGAATGATACGTCCGAAGAAAGTGAGAATTACACGGGAAATATTAGAGATGACTAGGAGTGGCTTAATTAACGTCGTGGACAACCCAATTATTCATCATAGAGCAAGAATCAACGGTAAGAAGTATGAACAGAACTTCATAAAAATATTAAAAGTAAATCACCATAAAACTGTTAATAAAAATTTGAATAAAGATACAATTAAATGAAATATGCCAACAAGTGAAAGACACCAGACAAGGTTAGTCGATTCCTCAAAGAATAATCGACCATTAAAAGATTTAATTAATAATCCAGATGACGGAACGATTAAAACAATGTTACATACCAGTGACTATGTTATGACGGAGAAGGTTATAAACAATGAGATATTTAAAGTGAGTACTCCTAGAGGAAGGATGCATCGCAGGAAGAAGGAAAACTACCAGAAACAGATGGACCGGATCATTGAAAGATACGCCCAAGCGATCAGAAAATTGCGGCAGGAAAGGAACCAGTTGACGGAGAACTCCAGCCAGAAGACAGGAGACAACGAACTAGAGTTAGAAGAGACACCAGAAGTTAATTATAACAAAAACCAGGAGAACACCAGACACCTGGGTAACAAAGATAATGGGGAGAAGAAAACGAAAGGACGTAAGGTAGCTGAAGATTTGGTCACAACAAAATGGAAGAGCCGAATGATAGTGAGGTACGCGGCAAGGCTGAAAGAAGCCTGAACGAAAGGATGAGCCAAACAACAAACACACCGAATATAAATGACTATGGCTAAACATTAGAAACCATCAGCCACTGAAGAAAAAGGACAGATATCAAAGATAACCGAGAGAAGCGACCAAAAGGTTTAAGAAAATAAAAAACCATCCGAACTATGTGAAATTATTTAAAGAATATAAAAAGTATTATGTATAAGGAGATTTATTATAAAATGTATTGTAAGATGTTAAATATCATAATATATGTCGTACTATAAACAGCCATAAAAAATGGATCTATGAAAACGTAATTGACCCATAATGAACCCAATAGAATGGTGAAGCACAAGAGAACCCCATATATAGACTATTGAATGAACTTATTATAATATAAATAAGAGTGAACTATTTTATCATATTGTGAATATAACAAGAGTGTTTATTATATCATATATCATAAAAGTATCTACCATGAAAATGTTAAATAAGTGATAAAGAAAAATATTTATCATATTAAATCTATTGAAAATATCTAATTGCAAATAACAAGAATGTTTATCATAAAGAAGAACGTGTATCATATCATGTATACTAAAAATGTTTATCATATTAAATGATAAAGAAAAATGGTTATTATATTGTATAAAACAAAAATGATTATTATATATGGTATCTAACGAAATGTTTGTTAAATAATAATGCAATATTACTCTGACTCTTCAAAGGATTAATTTCAATAAATGAAATTAAACATCCAGAATAAATGTTAAAAAATCAAACATTTGAAGGAGCAGAGAAGAAAAACAACAAAGTGTCGCATATTGAAAAGAGAGGGAATAAACAAGGAATGAGAAAGAATATTAAATAAAAAAGAAAAATGTGTATCGTATAGCATATACCAAGACTGTTTATCGTATTAAGTGAATGATAAACGAGAATGATTATAATATTGTATAAAAAAGAAAAATGTCTATTTATGTATAACTAAAATGTTTATCATAATACTACTATTATTAAGGAACAAGAATGTTAACTGAACGATAAAGAAAAATGTCTAGTTGTATATACCAAAAATGTATATCAAATTGTATCTAACAAAAATGTTTATTATGTGAATATTGTAAACCCTGATAATCCAGGATGATAATGAACCAAATGTTAAAAAACCCAATATACAAACAATGTTAAGAGTGAAGTGTTATGAACTCACGAAGAATTTAAAGGCCAACTGCATAATTATATAGTGATAAATCTAAGTGTGTAATTTAAGAATATTAAGATAAACAAAACAACTTACAAACTAGTACAGAAAAATAACAACAGGGCTAATAAATAACATAGCCAATATGTCAAGTTAGAGATAAAATAATGACCTGTGAAGAGAAGTGTAGTAGCTAAAATGATAAAGCATGAAAAGTGATAACAATGAAACCTCTAATACCTTGAATGTTATGTTGAATAAGACATCATATTCTTATATTATTGAAAAAATGAATGATATGTTTTATGTGTTTGTGACGATAAAAAATATGCCAAAATATAAAATAAATAAAACCACTACCAGGACTTACCTGCTGCAGAAATTTTACCAGAAGCCCAGAGTCGCCACCTATATCTTTGAAGGACAGATATGGAGACCTTTACACTTTACCTTAATAAAACGGACAATTTAGCAATCTGACCCCACCCAATTAATAATTCAGAAGATTCCGATCCGTTAGACGAATTTTTTCAACACAGAAATGAGAACGTGGTAATGACGAAATAACTTAGACTAACACATAATTACAGTGAAGCAAATAGTTTTAATTACTGTTAAAACGGATCAAAATCATTATGACACAAACATGAGAGAAACAAATTCTGAAATAGTTACATATATGCCTTACATTTAGATATTTCTTACCCTATACAGGTCAGCCCAGCTGCTCACACACACATTCACACGATTTAGAACCATTTAATTGAAACACTCCATTTTACTTTAAAACTGTATATATCTCGAGACACCACCCGGGTACACGTTGCTTCGTTCGTTAGTTCGCGTCACTTTGAATAATTTGTCCGCAGTTCACTGCACTTCTCCCGTATAACCTCCTTATTTCCTTGGGTCCCGGTCGGTAGTACGTCGGTATTACACTGAGTTATTCATATTTAGAAAGTTTCGACCGACCGGGGCCCGCGGCTCACTAATTACGTCTACACGCTGTTGTACGATCTGCTGGACTGCTTAGCGTCTCTGCCTAATGTCGACTGTAACGGTAACATAACAGGTACATCTTGCTTTCTCTGGCGGGAACGGTTGTTCACTGCCACTATGTTTTCGTCGCTCAAGCCTCAGTTGTTGTGAGGTAACCACTTTAACCATGGAATAGCAGAGTTATATTCTGGATACCAAAGTACGATATTGGCTTTGGCTCTGCTGATGTCATTAATAGTAGGCGGGGCTTTAACAGTATTTCCGGATGATCTTGGAGAAGACGATGAATATTCTCGCGCTTTGGCCATCTTGAGTTTTTTACCAGCGCGTGGGTCGGCGCCCATGCTTGGTGAAACGCATAGGTGCGCACTGCCACACTCTCGCCGAGTTCTCAGAAAACGAGGGTGGTACATTCTTCGCTTGCCGCGTTACACAATAACAATTGCGTATCGCTTTGTTACCACTGTTTCTTAACATCGTTCTGTTACACAGAAAATAACGTTGCACAATAATTTTCATGACTTTCGACAAGCCCGCCCAAAATGAAAGAAATAAAAGATATAAATGCCCCATACTGTTAAAAATAAAAACACCCAAAATTGACCCGCTACAATACCCCCTCGATGAGAATTCTGCTGTTCCCAACAGAAGAAATCTCATCGATAACCCCGAAGAGGACCGGTGAGGAACTGGTGCCAACAACCCCCTGGTTCTTACTCTACATGGGTACACGACCCCTCTGGCTCAGCGACTATGGCCTCATCTGAACGAGATCACTGGACTTCTCTGTAAGGGATCCCAACACCGAGAAATCGAGCAGACTCGTACCACAGCGCACCTCGCCTTCTAACATGCTTCCCCCAAAAATCCTCAATCCCTGGCTCCGATTATGCCAGATCCTCCACCGATATGTTTCCCCTTTTATGAAACCTGGGCTGCCTTTAGCAGATACTGGGCTCACACACACTCACATTACATATCACAACACATTGTACAATTGAAAGAATTCTTTTAGAATTTATGAAAATTTAAAAAAAGTTCAACATTCAAAATAATATGCTAAAAAAACTTTCTTCCTTTTTTTTTTTTTAGTTAAAATACATTAAATTACACCTTTCTCCTAATCAACACATATACTTACTCTAACATGTAAATACTTAGATTCTGGCAATACAATACAATACAATCAAACAATAAAATAAACATGTTAAACACACACATAATAAAATAATCATTATCTAAAATATTCATTCGCTGGCAGGCGAAAAATCCAGTTTTTTTTTTCAAAAAAAATTAAAATTTTCAAAAATTTTAAAATTCAAAAAAAAATTTAAATTTATTTAAATGTTTCCTTCATATGTAAAATTATTTAAAAATTGGCTTAAATCAATCAAATAAACAAATTAAAATTGACTTTCTACTATACAAGCTTAGTAGGTGTATGACCTCATCAGCTGATCGAAACTAGGTCAAGTCCAAAACCCTTGACCTACATATGTTATGTACACTTATGTCTGAAAATACACTTAACATCTGTAACATCCTACCTTGAAATACAAAACATAATAAAACAAAATATTTAAAATAAACAAAATATTAATATAAATAATAATCAAATTGACATTTGCATAATAAACAATCCTTGACTTTACATTATTTTCAATTCTATCCAAATTTTGTCACTGGTTTAAAAAAAAAAGGAAAATTTTATATCTTTATTAAAAATCTCTCTCTTTATTCAACAATCTTACTTTAATCTATTGTGGGTGATGTAAATTATTTATTCTCATTTATTCTGTCTACATATATAATCTTTCTCCCTATGACTCTAATATTCATCAACTTCAACTACCATGACACCCATCTCTATCAAAATATCTACTAATCAGGACACTCTAACCCCAACTTATCATTAAACTCCATTCTCCACCTTCTCTACATATAAAAAAAATACTCTCTAACCCTTTGTACATAGGATACGTGTTTTCCCTACCCAAAACTCCATTCCCTTATTTGGCCCCTGGATTCTACCTAAGGCGACCCCAGCCCCACTAAATCGGTCCTAATCCCGTCCCAACCCTTGTTGCGACCTCCTACATTACACTACCCTCTAATACAAAATTGCCATCCCCAAAAATCTCAATCTCATTACCTTACTACAAATACAACAAAATAACATCATTAATTATAAACAACAATATATCATTCAAAACTATACAATTATTCTCCGTAACTACTGTGTCAACATCAATACTTCTCAGAATTCTATAATATACCTTACTTCAAAACAACATTACATCATATTCGTCTCTACCATTTCAACTTCAACTTTGACTTCAATTTGGACAGAGCTATATGTCCCACAAAATATTCATCACCCAAAACTATCTCTTATTAGATTTCACAAATCGTTACTTTATTTCTCATTGTAGCAAATTATTTTTATCATTACTTCAAAACATCTGTAATACATCAAACATTACATTGAACATCAATTACTTAAAACATTTATAACTAATATACCAGTGACGTATTATTGCTGATCAGCTGATCCTACTAACACAATGAAAATACATCTCACAATTGAATAAATTATATGAAATATATATTTATCAATACTCACTTCTACCCTCATTGTTTCCCCTTTTTCTGATTCGGGTCATTTATGTTAACCTGCCAGACGATTTAATTATTGGCTTAGAAAAAAATACACACACATAATGAAAATGCATATTCTTATCAATGCTTATCTAACAGACAACAATAAAATAATACACTTAAAATTATAGCATGAACACCTTATTTTTAAATATCTAAGCAGCTAGTTACCTGAACAGAGCACAAGCAGTTTTATTTGATCAAACTTTGAATAAAAAAATGTTATGTTATAAAATTTACATTCGTGACTCCTTTGCGTCACCTCCTAGCCACACACACTATTTCAAATTATGTAAGAGTGTGGCGCCTTTTCGCTTCGACAAAGACTGTATATTTTGGAGCAGGTTTTGCCTCTCCGTGTCTTTGCTTCCGCTATTAAGTTTAAAACGTTACGAACATCATGTTCTTGTTATAATTATACACCCTTAAGGCGGGTCTACCACCTGTCTTGCTACCCCAAAGCGGGCAGAGTGGCAGCCGCTGTTTCATAGTACCGGAGATTTCCCCTAATTGTCTCCCCCCATTAAATTTCTAATATATACCAATTTCAAGTCAGCTATGGTCAAGGGACTTGATATGACCATAGCTGGCCGCTAGCCAAATCCACGATTAGTGCTGGTAAGGCAGTAACCGCCCGAAAAGTCGGGGAAATCTAAACTTCAATTTAACTGCCTGTTACACATCAATCTCGTTATGTGCGACACGGTCGTTTGGCAGTGTGTAAACTTTAATTTACACGGATAAGGTGTGCCGCACATTTATCGCCATTTTGGCCTCCGATGGGGGTAACACTCACTGTTACCCCCAACCCATTTCGCTATTTACGAGAGCACAGGCCACCCCCGCAATAGCCACTTAATAACTAACTAATAAAATTTGTATATACATTATAATATAGTATTTCTATCCATAATCATTTCTCTCCTTCATAATTTTCTACCATTTAACTTTCTTAAAATGTTCAAAATTCATTATTAAAAATCATTATATATCTTTCAGTTGTGATTAACATTTTTTAATTATCCTTTTTTTATTGAACAAAATTATTTCAAATAATCTCATTATTGAATTAACATCTCCATCACACCTATAAACATTTTTATTATACATGATTATAAAATTTTTTTTTTCTACTTACAATCCATTTAACATGACATACACCCAAAACTTAATCACCATATCCCAATACTTTTCACCTCACCTCTGTAACATTTAACACAAAATATTAGTTTCAGTCAAATAATTTATCATTCATTTCCAAATTTCCAAATCTCGTAAAATAATTTATATTCATCAAAAAAATTTAATTACACAACCTTTAAAATACCAATCAAAATATTTAACATGTATCAAATCGTTTTAATTAATTTAATTATTAACAATACAAATTGCATTACCATCATAACAACTATTCTTAGTCAATTACTGTTTCAAAATTAATGTTATTATTTCTTTAAATTGCAAAATATTATTATTACAACAATTAATTACCTACATACACTGTTCACTTAACCACAACACATACAATTAAACTCACTAAATATTTATTTACAAATCTGATTCATTATTTATTCAGTTATCATATTTCAATGTTCAAATCAGCCAAGTCAAACCCTTAAAACAAAAATATTTAACTGTCTTTTATTGTTTTATATTTTAGCCTCCATCGTCAAAAAGATACCACACATATTTATAGACTAAATGATTTTTATTTATCTTGAATTTATGATTATTATCTTCATGAACCATTATTTCTAAATCCTTCATCATACCATTTATTATTTCATACAACTTATAGCTATCAGTTAATTTTGTCCAGTCTCCGTCAGTAAATTGTCTCAATACCCAGTCAACTATTTTATCATTATTTATAACAGTGTTATTCAGATATTCCTCTCTCTCTCTTTCATCATCTCTCTCCATATCTAACACCTGCACCAACATTTCATACCCTCTATTAACCTCAAAAATTTTTATTTCTCGCTCTCTTTCTTTACAACACCTCTCATAACCACACTGAACTCTCCCATTCCATGCAGAGGGCAATACCATAAAATCATCTAAACGCCATCTGGCCCTACTAGATAAACACAAAAAACTTATTTTACCTTTTGAAGAACCCTCGTCTTCTACAAAAATTATTGAGGAACTCTTGTCGTCCAGCAACACTTGTGAATTCTCTGCTTCACATTTAATCCCATAAAAATTTGCCCCCTGTTTCATACCCACAATATAACTCTCTTTCCACTCATTATCTAACTCATCAACATTAATTACTACGCTTCTACAATCTATTACTTTCTCTCTCTCACTCACTATCTCTATCTCACCGCTATCCAATACTTCATTATCATTATTATTTAACATTATTACCTCACTGGAATTAATTATATCAACATCACCACTTACCTCAAAATTGTAACCATCATAATTATCTCCACTATTCAACACTATTTCTTCCACTATTTTGTCACTATTATTGATTAAGTCATCTTTACAACTGTAACTTACCTTGTTAATTATTTCTTCGCTATTATTAAAGACATTATTACCACTTACCTGTGTTAATTCAATTTCTGTGCTCTCCTTTGATTTCTCTGCCTCTCGTTTACCCATCATTTCTGCCCTTCTGTCCAATTTTTTATCCCACTCGTCAAAACGTTTATCCCATTTTTGTTCCATTGCTATTAAAAAATTCATCACATCATCCCATGAATACTCTTTTTCGATCACCCCTACACTATCGTTGTCATTAGGCCTATTTATTGCCTTATTTTCTACTACTATTTCTTCAGTTATCTTACCTGTATCATTGGTCATCTCACTATGTTTATTAATTTCCGCAAATATTCCTTCTTCCTGTTCTTCCATTCGTGTTAATCTATTGTCTAAATTACCCCATTCCTCGTCTGTCATCTCACCCACAACACCTCGAAATTCATTCTCCCACTCATCCCACGCAAAATCACTATCATTACTTTGTATTATAGACATTTTTTTAAAGTTCGTTTGTATAACACTTTTATATATAAAACTACTATTGTTCTATACTCAAACACCTAACACACTGTGACTCACAACACGAACATAACCTACGTGCGTAATTATACACGATAAATCATATTTATAAATTCGTCATTACCACATCCTATTTTCTGTGTATTAAAATAGGTCTATCTCGTATAAAATTAAAATTAAACGAAAATCCTGGCAGCGCGTCGACATTGTGACGATAAAAAATATGCCAAAATATAAAATAAATAAAACCACTACCAGGACTTACCTGCTGCAGAAATTTTACCAGAAGCCCAGAGTCGCCACCTATACCTTTGAAGGACAGATATGGAGACCTTTACACTTTACCTTAATAAAACGGCCAATTTAGCAATCTGACCCCACCCAATTAATAATTCAGAAGATTCCGATCCGTTAGACGAATTTTTTCAACACAGAAATGAGAACGTGGTAATGACGAAATAACTTAGACTAACACATAATTACATAATATATATAATACTTTCACTTATGAACTTACTATTGTCACTTCCCAAACGTTTCAAGATGTTGTTTCTCTTCTTCAGTGGGTTGAGTACTAACTGTCGATTACAGAATAACCGTTACGGAATGGAGTGTGTGGTGGGGGTAGTAAGTTCATATTAATGACAATAGTAAGTTCATAAGTGAAAGTATTATATATATTATTAAATTAATAAGTGAACGAAGAGGATGCAACAAAAAGATAATTTTAACATAATTACAGTGAAGCAAATAGTTTTAATTACTGTTAAAACGGATCAAAATCATTATGACACAAACATGAGAGAAACAAATTCTGAAATAGTTACATATATGCCTTACATTTAGATATTTCTTACCCTATACAGGTCAGCCCAGCTGCTCACACACACATTCACACGATTTAGAACCATTTAATTGAAACACCCCATTTTACTTTAAAACTGTATATATCTCGAGACACCACCCGGGTACACGTTGCTTCGTTCGTTAGTTCGCGTCACTTTGAATAATTTGTCCGCAGTTCACTGCACTTCTCCCGTATAACCTCCTTATTTCCTTGGTTCCCGGTCAGTAGTACGTCGGTATTACACTGAGTTATTCATATTTAGAAAGTTTCGACCGACCGGGGCCCGCGGCTCACTAATTACGTCTACACGCTGTTGTACGATCTGCTGGACTGCTTAGCGTCTCTGCCTAATGTCGACTGTAACGGTAACGTAACAGGTACATCTTGCTTTCTCTGGCGGGAACGGTTGTTCACTGCCACTATGTTTTCGTCGCTCAAGCCTCAGTTGTTGTGAGGTAACCACTTTAACCATGGAATAGCAGAGTTATATTCTGGATACCAAAGTACGATATTGGCTTTGGCTCTGCTGATGTCATTAATAGTAGGCGGGGCTTTAACAGTATTTCCGGATGGTCTTGGAGAAGACGATGAATATTCTCGCGCTTTGGCCATCTTGAGTTTTTTACCAGCGCGTGGGTCGGCGCCCATGCTTGGTGAAACGCATAGGTGCGCACTGCCACACTCTCGCCGAGTTCTCAGAAAACGAGGGTGGTACATTCTTCGCTTGCCGCGTTACACAATAACAATTGCGTATCGCTTTGTTACCACTGTTTCTTAACATCGTTCTGTTACACAGAAAATAACGTTGCACAATAATTTTCATGACTTTCGACAAGCCCGCCCAAAATGAAAGAAATAAAAGATATAAATGCCCCATACTGTTAAAAATAAAAACACCCAAAATTGACCCGCTACATGTTGTGATAGTGCAACTGTTGCTACGTGCAATTTTTTATTGTTCCAGACAGAGATGAGGATTCCTCTGATTCTGAGGATGTGTAGATGAGGAACGGCGGAGTATGGAAGCCAAATAGAGCCCCTCTGATTCCGAACCCATTACAAATGTTAGGGAATTAAATTGTAATATGTCAAGGATTATAAATCAGACACTGTGATGTACAAATGAAAGAACAATAGAGTTTATCACGAGAATCATGTGTTTAATGATAAAGAAAAATGTATTATTGTAAAACAGGAAATTGTTAGTTTAAGAAATAAAACATGTTAAAACTAAATGACTAAGAATATAAGAAACTTGAAAGATACTAGTAAGCTAAAAAATGATACTAGCCAAGAACCAATCTAGTGCAACACACCAACAAACTATTAAACTCAATGCAGAAAAGAAGCAGCAATAGTATAATAAAACCAAACTAAAATGATAATTTCTTCAAATGTAAAATTTCTCTCAAATTATCAATTTTGAGAGGGGAGTATATGTAACACAACAAAATGTTCCATAACCTAGACATTCACCAGAAGGGTAAATAAGTACACTGAAATAATAAAAGTGAATAACTTATGATGAAAGTAGCAAAGAAGAGAAGGACCAACAAGGAAGAAAGAAGAAGAAGGATCCCAAGAAGCAGTGAGGAATACACTGCATGACACTACAACAAATACTAGGACTGACTCTAACTGATGGACATGCCAAGTTCACTATAAGCTGTCAAACAAACCAGTCAATGACATGAATGTAATGTCATGTGTTAGATAAACCAATTAAATAATGACGAAGATAATGTAATATCAGTAACAGCATTTTGGCTGAAAGTAAATGAACCATGACCAGTAAAAAACAAAGCCTATGACTAAATTAACTATGGCCACAATGTAAATTAAAACTAGTATTACAAACCCAGATGTAAGATCAGTGAGTAAAAGTAATTATAAAAGGAAGCCTTATATGGATGAGTAACTTCCTTATTATATAAAATGTAAATAGTAACAATTATTAAAGCATAAACATATGCTAAAAATATGTCTAGACCATGTCTAAACAAACATTTGTCAGTAAATTAATGAGGAAAAAGGACTCCTAGTGAACAAAAAATTTACTGAACAATCAATATAACTAAAGATAATGTGAAATACCACCACTCAATTATTAATGGATAACATTAATTTGAGTAGGCCAAACGAAATGTAATTAGGAATAAGGATTTTCGATAATAATGTATCGCCTTAATTATGTTAAGATTTAATATTGTACAGTTATAAATAGCTATTAAGTATAATCACAGATGTGTTAGTGTTCAAACAAAGACGTTATAAAGAAAACGCAATGTGAAACACTAAATGTCAAAAGATAGGGAATGCTCGCATTATGCATCGCTAGCAGACGACAGTGAGAAACCATGTTTCTAAATATTCTTTATGAGCATTGTCAAAGAAAACGAGGTTAAAACCTGTGTTAAGCCACATCAAATTAAAGCCCATAAACTAAACTTTAATTTGATGGTAATAACCTCGCAATCGAAACTATAATAAGTGTGTAGTGCGTGTTAGCATCATTTATTGTTAAAAAGTGAGAAATTGGTTGGGTAAAACCAACAACAACGTCAGTTGTCAACAGCGTTCGCCGGACGGCGGTTAAAAATCAATACGTCATTTTGTAACGGTTATCAGAACCAATCAGAAGAGAGATTATTAAACGATTTTACCGCCTAAGCCCTATGAAGCGAGGGGGGATATAATCAAAAACGGAGAGAATTCGACACACTTTTTGTCATCACATCGAGCGAGACAGTTGTCGCTCGTCCTCGCAATATTTTTTAATAACTAAAATTAGTACAACAATAGTAAACCGTTTAAAATTTTCTTCAAGACATTCAATGTTACTGCAATTTACTACAAGGAAGTGCTTCGAAAGTAAAGTGATATTTTAATTTGTGCGTGATTTTAGAATGAGAGAGAGAGTTTTTTAATCAGTATTTAACATAGCCCAGATTTTGTTAGAAGAGGGCCAACTCTCCGTTCATAGTTCGTGTGAAGTGTAATTAACCAGTGGTCATTATAATCCGATCACTGGAGTGTTTTTTAATAAATTTTAATCTAGTCGATTAAAATAAAAAAAGGTAACACTGTGACAATTCATTTTATTTATCTGCTTGCACTGATCATTATTTACCACAAAACTGTACTGACGCAAGAACAACTAAACTTTCAATCGTATACACAGTTTCAATTACTTAACGGATTTGTCAATCCAATGTAAGATTTTGTATTAGTACTAAGGGTTAAAAATATATGTTAGTAAATAGGTCAGCGTAACAAACGCTCATCTGAAAAATAGTTACGAGTTTTACAAAGAGGCCAAGTTATTAATTATTGTCATTAACGTCTGTCAAGGCATAGGATAGTTCTTTTTTGTATTTCAAAGAGCCTACCCGTGAGGTATATTATATAATTAAAAAGTCAAATTGTCAATAGGTATAAGAGTTTATTGTTCTAACTGAGCTAGACCGTATTGTAAACGGACTAAGTAATTTCAGATTTATATTAATGTATCAATTGTACTTTAATTGTTGATTTTATTTTCAAAGTGTAAAATAAACGCAGATTTTATTCAGCATAAACCTGGATCATAATTATTTCATAGAGTTAATTGATAATTAACGTTGAGTACAAGGAGATAACTCAGAGTAGAGATTCTACTATATCCGATTTTAATTGTAGTGAAACATAAAGCATTTAAACAAAATTTAAAGTGAATTTATCAATTGTAAATTTTATTAATTGGTTTTTCATGGGAATTTTCCTAAAATAAACCCATGTGGCGCCCTTATCGTAAACAAGGCGTGTTATAACCTTGTTGATAAAGCAAGCTGGTAGTAAGCGCATCTTGACAGCTTATACTTTTGGTAAGTGAACTTCAGAACTTCCAGAGTCACGAACAGGTACGTGAAAGTGTATATTATTATAAATTGTTTGTCCAGACGAGACTTAACGTTACGTACACTGATGACACTTAACCGATAAGAGGAGTTCCGCTGCAAGATCGACGCTACGGCTACATTCATCCACCGACCAGCGATTAACTTATTATTCACTATAATTATCAAACTTTACTGAAGAAACAATAGTTATCAATTATTACTAAAGATTATTACTGCAAATATTTTAAAAAAAGAGTTCATTTTTAAATTGTAACTTATTATTCATTATAATCGATGTATAACTTTAATTTTAAATAACTAAATAATTATAGTTTACACCACGACAAACGTTAGGTTACAAATTGGCGACCAACAACGTGAGGCTTTAAAAATATTAAACCGATAAATTTTTAATATTAAAATTAAGCCCGGCAAATACAAGAGAACAATCATGCCTCTCACGACAGCGGAGTATATGGAACTCATAGAAATGATGATGGAATTAAAGGAAGAGTTTAGGATATCCCGGGAAGAGAATCAGAAGATGATGGAATCGTTAATTAAGAAAACGGAAGAAAGGAAGGACGATGGCAAACCGGCGATAGAAGAAGTACTAAATGATGAAACCATGGAAGAATCAAGTATACAATCCGAAGACGATGGTAAACAAACCAAGAATAAAGAAGACTCAAAAACATTGTTATCTGAGGATACACACCACCGGAATGAAGAGAATATTCAACACAAAGAAGTCATCATTGACAGTGTAAAGAACCAGGTGATTCAGAAAACCGAAGACAAGGGAATAGAGAACCAAGTGAGTAAGAAAAAAGGAGTAAGAAGAATGATACGTCCGAAGAAAGTGAGAATTACACGGGAAATATTAGAGATGACTAGGAGTGGCTTAATTAACGTCGTGGACAACCCAATTATTCATCATAGAGAAAGAATCAACGGTAAGAAGTATGAACAGAACTTCATAAAAATATTAAAAGTAAATCACCATAAAACTGTTAATAAAAATTTGAATAAAGATACAATTAAATTAAATATGCCAACAAGTGAAAGACACCAGACAAGGTTAGTCGATTCCTCAAAGAATAATCGACCATTAAAAGATTTAATTAATAATCCAGATGACGGAACGATTAAAACAATGTTACATACCAGTGACTATGTTATGACGGAGAAGGTTATAAACAATGAGGTATTTAAAGTGAGTACTCCTAGAGGAAGGATGCATCGCAGGAAGAAGGAAAACTACCAGAAACAGATGGACCGGATCATTGAAAGATACGCCCAAGCGATCAGAAAATTGCGGCAGGAAAGGAACCAGTTGACGGAGAACTCCAGCCAGAAGACAGGAGACAACGAACTAGAGTTAGAAGAGACACCAGAAGTTAATTATAACAAAAACCAGGAGAACACCAGACACCTGGGTAACAAAGATAATGGGGAGAAGAAAACGAAAGGACGTAAGGTAGCTGAAGATTTGGTCACAACAAAATGGAAGAGCCGAATGATAGTGAGGTACGCGGCAAGGGCTGAAAGAAGCCTGAACGAAAGGATGAGCCAAACAACAAACACACCGAATATAAATGACTATGGCTAAACATTAGAAACCATCAGCCACTGAAGAAAAAGGACAGATATCAAAGATAACCGAGAGAAGCGACCAAAAGGTTTAAGAAAATAAAAAACCATCCGAACTATGTGAAATTATTTAAAGAATATAAAAAGTATTATGTATAAGGAGATTTATTATAAAATGTATTGTAAGATGTTAAATATCATAATATATGTCGTACTATAAACAGCCATCAAAAATGGATCTATGAAAACGTAATTGACCCATAATGAACCCAATAGAATGGTGAAGCACAAGAGAACCCCATATATAAACTATTGAATGAACTTATTATAATATAAGAGTGAACTATTTTATCATATTGTGAATATAACAAGGGTGTTTATTATATCATATATCATAAAAGTATCTACCATGAAAATGTTAAATAAGTGATAAAGAAAAATATTTATCATATTAAATGTATTGAAAATATCTAATTGCAAATAACAAGAATGTTTATCATAAAGAAGAACGTGTATCATATCATGTATACTAAAAATGTTTATCATATTAAATGATAAAGAAAAATGGTTATTATATTGTATAAAACAAAAATGATTATTATATATGGTATCTAACGAAATGTTTGTTAAATAATAATGCAATATTACTCTGACTCTTCAAAGGATTAATTTCAATAAATGAAATTAAACATCCAGAATAAATGTTAAAAAATCAAACATTTGAAGGAGCAGAGAAGAAAAACAACAAAATGTCGCATATTGAAAAGAGAGGGAATAAACAAGGAATGAGAAAGAATATTAAATAAAAAAGAAAAATGTGTATCGTATAGCATATACCAAGACTGTTTATCGTATTAAGTGAATGATAAACGAGAATGATTATCATATTGTATAAAAAAGAAAAATGTCTATTTATGTATAACTAAAATGTTTATCATAATACTACTATTATTAAGGAACAAGAATGTTAACTGAACGATAAAGAAAAATGTCTAGTTGTATATACCAAAAATGTATATCAAATTGTATCTAACAAAAATGTTTATTATGTGAATATTGTAAACCCTGATAATCCAGGATGATAATGAACCAAATGTTAAAAAACCCAATATACAAACAATGTTAAGAGTGAAGTGTTATGAACTCACGAAGAATTTAAAGGCCAACTGCATAATTATATAGTGATAAATCTAAGTGTGTAATTTAAGAATATTAAGATAAACAAAACAACTTGCAAACTAGTATAGAAAAATAACAACAGGGCTAATAAATAACATAGCCAATATGTCAAGTTAGAGATAAAATACTGTGAAGAGAAGTGTAGTAGCAAAAATGATAAAGCATGAAAAGTGATAACAATGAAACCTCTAATACCTTGAATGTTATGTTGAATAAGACATCATATTCTTATATTATTGAAAAAATGAATGATATGTTTTATGTGTTGTGATAGTGCAACTGTTGCTACGTGCAATTTTTTATTGTCCCAGACAGAGATGAGGATTCCTCTGATTCTGAGGATGTGTAGATGAGGAACGGCGGAGTATGGAAGCCAAATAGAGCCCCTCTGATTCCGAACCCATTACAAATGTTAGGGAATTAAATTGTAATATGTCAAGGATTATAAATCAGACACTGTGAGGTAAAAATGAAAGAACAATAGAGTTTATCACGAGAATCAAGATGTGTTTAATGATAAAGAAAAATGTATTATTGTAAAACAGGAAATTGTTAGTTTAAGAAATAAAACATGTTAAAACTAAATGACTAAGAATATAAGAAACTTGAAAGATACTAGTAAGCTAAAAAATGATACTAGCCAAGAACCAATCTAGTGCAACACACCAACAAACTATTAAACTCAATGCAGAAAAGAAGCAGCAATATTATAATAAAACCAAACTAAAATGATAATTTCTTCAAATGTAAAATTTCTCTCAAATTATCAATTTTGAGAGGGGAGTATATGTAACACAACAAAATGTTCCATAACCTAGACATTCACCAGAAGGGTAAATAAGTACACTGAAATAATAAAAGTGAATAATTTATGATGAAAGTAGCAAAGAAGAGAAGGACCAACAAGGAAGAAAGAAGAAGAAGGATCCCAAGAAGCAGTGAGGAATACACTGCATGACACTACAACAAATACTAGGACTGACTCTAACTGATGGACATGCCAAGTTCACTATAAGCTGTCAAACAAACCAGTCAATGACATGAATGTAATGTCATGTGTTAGATAAACCAATTAAATAATGACGAAGATAATGTAATATCAGTAACAGCATTTTGGCTGAAAGTAAATGAACCATGACCAGTAAATGACAAAGCCTATGACTAAATTAACTATGGCCACAATGTAAATTAAAACTAGTATTACAAACCCAGATGTAAGATCAGTGAGTAAAAGTAATTGAAAAGGAAGCCTTATATGGATGAGTAACTTCCTTATTATATAAAATGTAAATAGTAACAATTATTAAAGCATAAACATATGCTAAAAATATGTCTAGACCATGTCTAAACAAAGGTTTGTCAGTAAATTAATGAGGAAAAAGGACTCCTAGTGAACAAAAAATTTACTGAACAATCAATATAACTAAAGATAATGTGGAATACCACCACTCAATTATTAATGGATAACATTAATTTGAGTAGGCCAAACGAAATGTAATTAGGAATAAGGATTTTCGATAATAATGTATCGCCTTAATTATGTTAAGATTTAATATTGTACAGTTATAAATAGCTATTAAGTATAATCACAGATGTGTTAGTGTTCAAACAAAGACGTTATAAAGAAAACGCAATGTGAAACACTAAATGTCAAAAGATAGGGAATGCTCGCATTATGCATCGCTAGCAGACGACAGTGAGAAACCATGTTTCTAAACATTCTTTATGAGCATTGTCAAAGAAAACGAGGTTAAAACCTGTGTTAAGCCACATCAAATTAAAGCCCATAAACTAAACTTTAATTTGATGGTAATAACCTCGCGATCGAAACTATAATAAGTGTGTAGTGCGCGTTAGCATCATTTATTGTTAAAAAGTGAGAAATTGGTTGGGTAAAACCAACAACAACGACAGTTGTCAACAGCGTTCGCCGGACGGCGGTTAAAAATCAATACGCCATTTTGTAACGGTTATCAGAACCAATCAGAAGAGAGATTATTAAACTATTTTACCGCCTAAGCCCTATGAAGCGAGGGGGTATATAATCAAAAACGGAGAGAATTCGACACACTTTTTGTCATCACATCGAGCGAGACAGTTGTCGCTCGTCCTCGCAATATTTTTTAATAACTAAAATTAGTACAACAATAGTAAACCGTTTAAAATTTTCTTCAAGACATTCAATGATACTGCAATTTACTACAAGGAAGTGCTTCGAAAGTAAAGTGATATTTTAATTTGTGCGTGAGTTTAGAATGAGAGAGAGAGTTTTTTAATCAGTATTTAACATAGCCCAGATTTTGTTAGAAGAGGGCCAACTCTCCGTTCATAGTTCGTGTGAAGTGTAATTAACCAGTGGTCATTATAATCCGATCACTGGAGTGTTTTTTAATAAATTTTAATCTAGTCGATTAAAATAAAAAAAGGTAACACTGTGACAATTCATTTTATTTATCTGCTTGCACTGATCATTATTTACCACAAAACTGTACTGACGCAAGAACAACTAAACTTTCAATCGTATACACAGTTTCAATTACTTAACGGATTTGTCAATCCAATGTAAGATTTTGTATTAGTACTAAGGGTTAAAAATATATGTTAGTAAATAAGTCAGCGTAACAAACGCTCACCTGAAAAATAGTTACGAGTTTTAAAAAGAGGCCAAGTTAATAATTATTGTCATTAACGTCTGTCAAGGCATAGGATAGTTCTTTTTTGTATTTCAAAGAGCCTACCCGTGAGGTATATTATATAATTAAAAAGTCAAATTGTCAATAGGTATAAGAGTTTATTGTTCTAACTGAGCTAGACCGTATTGTAAACGGACTAAGTAATTTCAGATTTATATTAATGTATCAATTGTACTTTAATTGTTGATTTTATTTTCAAAGGGTAAAATAAACCCAGATTTTATTCAGCATAAACCTGGATCATAATTATTTCATAGAGTTAATTGATAATTAACGTTGAGTACAAGGAGATAACTCAGAGTAGAGATTCTACTATATCCGATTTTAATTGTAGTGAAACATAAAGCATTTAAACAAAATTTAAAGTGAATTTATCAATTGTAAATTTTATTAATTGGTTTTTCATGGGAATTTTCCTAAAATAAACCCATGTGGCGCCCTTATCGTAAACAAGGCGTGTTATAACCTTGTTGATAAAGCAAGCTGGTAGTAAGCGCATCTTGACAGCTTATACTTTTGGTAAGTGAACTTCAGAACTTCCAGAGTCACGAACAGGTACGTGAAAGTGTATATTATTATAAATTGTTTGTCCAGACGAGACTTAACGTTACGTACACTGATGACACTTAACCGAGAAGAGGAGTTCCGCTGCAAGATCGACGCTACGGCTACATTCATCCACCGACCAGCGATTAACTTATTATTCACTATAATTATCAAACTTTACTGAAGAAACAATAGTTATCAATTATTACTAAAGATTATTACTGCAAATATTTTAAAAAAAGAGTTCATTTTTAAATTGTAACTTATTATTCATTATAATCGATGTATAACTTTAATTTTAAATAACTAAATAATTATAGTTTACACCACGACAAACGTTAGGTTACAAATTGGCGACCAACAACGTGAGGCTTTAAAAATATTAAACCGATAAATTTTTAATATTAAAATTAAGCCCGGCAAATACAAGAGAACAAACATGCCTCTCACGACAGCGGAGTATATGGAACTCATAGAAATGATGATGGAATTAAAGGAAGAGTTTAGGATATCCCGGGAAGAGAATCAGAAGATGATGGAATCGTTAATTAAGAAAACGGAAGAAAGGAAGGACGATGGCAAACCGGCGATAGAAGAAGTACTAAATGATGAAACCATGGAAGAATCAAGTATACAATCCGAAGACGATGGTAAACAAACCAAGAATAAAGAAGACTCAAAAACATTGTTATCTGAGGATACACACCACCGGAATGAAGAGAATATTCAACACAAAGAAGTCATCATTGACAGTGTAAAGAACCAGGTGATTCAGAAAACCGAAGACAAGGGAATAGAGAACCAAGTGAGTAAGAAAAAAGGAGTAAGAAGAATGATACGTCCGAAGAAAGTGAGAATTACACGGGAAATATTAGAGATGACTAGGAATGGCTTAATTAACGTCGTGGACAACCCAATTATTCATCATAGAGAAAGAATCAACGGTAAGAAGTATGAACAGAACTTCATAAAAATATTAAAAGTAAATCACCATAAAACTGTTAATAAAAATTTGAATAAAGATACAATTAAATTAAATATGCCAACAAGTAAAAGACACCAGACAAGGTTAGTCGATTCCTCAAAGAATAATCGACCATTAAAAGATTTAATTAATAATCCAGATGACGGAACGATTAAAACAATGTTACATACCAGTGACTATGTTATGACGGAGAAGGTTATAAACAATGAGGTATTTAAAGTGAGTACTCCTAGAGGAAGGATGCATCGCAGGAAGAAGGAAAACTACCAGAAACAGATGGACCGGATCATTGAAAGATACGCCCAAGCGATCAGAAAATTGCGGCAGGAAAGGAACCAGTTGACGGAGAACTCCAGCCAGAAGACAGGAGACAACGAACTAGAGTTAGAAGAGACACCAGAAGTTAATTATAACAAAAACCAGGAGAACACCAGACACCTGGGTAACAAAGATAATGGGGAGAAGAAAACGAAAGGACGTAAGGTAGCTGAAGATTTGGTCACAACAAAATGGAAGAGCCGAATGATAGTGAGGTACGCGGCAAGGGCTGAAAGAAGCCTGAACGAAAGGATGAGCCAAACAACAAACACACCGAATATAAATGACTATGGCTAAACATTAGAAACCATCAGCCACTGAAGAAAAAGGACAGATATCAAAGATAACCGAGAGAAGCGACCAAAAGGTTTAAGAAAATAAAAAACCATCCGAACTATGTGAAATTATTTAAAGAATATAAAAAGTATTATGTATAAGGAGATTTATTATAAAATGTATTGTAAGATGTTAAATATCATAATATATGTCGTACTATAAACAGCCATCAAAAATGGATCTATGAAAACGTAATTGACCCATAATGAACCCAATAGAATGGTGAAGCACAAGAGAACCCCATATATAGACTATTGAATGAACTTATTATAATATAAGAGTGAACTATTTTATCATATAGTGAATATAACAAGAGTGTTTATTATATCATATATCATAAAAGTATCTACCATGAAAATGTTAAATAAGTGATAAAGAAAAATATTTATCATATTAAATGTATTGAAAATATCTAATTGCAAATAACAAGAATGTTTATCATAAAGAAGAACGTGTATCATATCATGTATACTAAAAATGTTTATCATATTACATGATAAAGAAAAATGGTTATTATATTGTATAAAACAAAAATGATTATTATATATGGTATCTAACGAAATGTTTGTTAAATAATAATGCAATATTACTCTGACTCTTCAAAGGATTAATTTCAATAAATGAAATTAAACATCCAGAATAAATGTTAAAAAATCAAACATTTGAAGGAGCAGAGAAGAAAAACAACAAAATGTCGCATATTGAAAAGAGAGGGAATAAACAAGGAATGAGAAAGAATATTAAATAAAAAAGAAAAATGTGTATCGTATAGCATATACCAAGACTGTTTATCGTATTAAGTGAATGATAAACGAGAATGATTATCATATTGTATAAAAAAGAAAAATGTCTATTTATGTATAACTAAAATGTTTATCATAATACTACTATTATTAAGGAACAAGAATGTTAACTGAACGATAAAGAAAAATGTCTAGTTGTATATACCAAAAATGTATATCAAATTGTATCTAACAAAAATGTTTATTATGTGAATATTGTAAACCCTGATAATCCAGGATGATAATGAACCAAATGTTAAAAAACCCAATATACAAACAATGTTAAGAGTGAAGTGTTATGAACTCACGAAGAATTTAAAGGCCAACTGCATAATTATATAGTGATAAATCTAAGTGTGTAATTTAAGAATATTAAGATAAACAAAACAACTTACAAACTAGTATAGAAAAATAACAACAGGGCTAATAAATAACATAGCCAATATGTCAAGTTAGAGATAAAATACTGTGAAGAGAAGTGTAGTAGCTAAAATGATAAAGCATGAAAAGTGATAACAATGAAACCTCTAATACCTTGAATGTTATGTTGAATAAGACATCATATTCTTATATTATTGAAAAAATGAATGATATGTTTTATGTGTTGTGATAGTGCAACTGTTGCTACGTGCAATTTTTTATTGTCCCAGACAGAGATGAGGATTCCTCTGATTCTGAGGATGTGTAGATGAGGAACGGCGGAGTATGGAAGCCAAATAGAGCCCCTCTGATTCCGAACCCATTACAAATGTTAGGGAATTAAATTGTAATATGTCAAGGATTATAAATCAGACACTGTGAGGTAAAAATGAAAGAACAATAGAGTTTATCACGAGAATCAAGATGTGTTTAATGATAAAGAAAAATGTATTATTGTAAAACAGGAAATTGTTAGTTTAAGAAATAAAACATGTTAAAACTAAATGACTAAGAATATAAGAAACTTGAAAGATACTAGTAAGCTAAAAAATGATACTAGCCAAGAACCAATCTAGTGCAACACACCAACAAACTATTAAACTCAATGCAGAAAAGAAGCAGCAATATTATAATAAAACCAAACTAAAATGATAATTTCTTCAAATGTAAAATTTCTCTCAAATTATCAATTTTGAGAGGGGAGTATATGTAACACAACAAAATGTTCCATAACCTAGACATTCACCAGAAGGGTAAATAAGTACACTGAAATAATAAAAGTGAATAATTTATGATGAAAGTAGCAAAGAAGAGAAGGACCAACAAGGAAGAAAGAAGAAGAAGGATCCCAAGAAGCAGTGAGGAATACACTGCATGACACTACAACAAATACTAGGACTGACTCTAACTGATGGACATGCCAAGTTCACTATAAGCTGTCAAACAAACCAGTCAATGACATGAATGTAATGTCATGTGTTAGATAAACCAATTAAATAATGACGAAGATAATGTAATATCAGTAACAGCATTTTGGCTGAAAGTAAATGAACCATGACCAGTAAATGACAAAGCCTATGACTAAATTAACTATGGCCACAATGTAAATTAAAACTAGTATTACAAACCCAGATGTAAGATCAGTGAGTAAAAGTAATTTAAAAGGAAGCCTTATATGGATGAGTAACTTCCTTATTATATAAAATGTAAATAGTAACAATTATTAAAGCATAAATATATGCTAAAAATATGTCTAGACCATGTCTAAACAAAGGTTTGTCAGTAAATTAATGAGGAAAAAGGACTCCTAGTGAACAAAAAATTTACTGAACAATCAATATAACTAAAGATAATGTGGAATACCACCACTCAATTATTAATGGATAACATTAATTTGAGTAGGCCAAACGAAATGTAATTAGGAATAAGGATTTTCGATAATAATGTATCGCCTTAATTATGTTAAGATTTAATATTGTACAGTTATAAATAGCTATTAAGTATAATCACAGATGTGTTAGTGTTCAAACAAAGACGTTATAAAGAAAACGCAATGTGAAACACTAAATGTCAAAAGATAGGGAATGCTCGCATTATGCATCGCTAGAAGACGACAGTGAGAAACCATGTTTCTAAACATTCTTTATGAGCATTGTCAAAGAAAACGAGGTTAAAACCTGTGTTAAGCCACATCAAATTAAAGCCCATAAACTAAACTTTAATTTGATGGTAATAACCTCGCGATCGAAACTATAATAAGTGTGTAGTGCGCGTTAGCATCATTTATTGTTAAAAAGTGAGAAATTGGTTGGGTAAAACCAACAACAACGACAGTTGTCAACAGCGTTCGCCGGACGGCGGTTAAAAATCAATACGCCATTTTGTAACGGTTATCAGAACCAATCAGAAGAGAGATTATTAAACTATTTTACCGCCTAAGCCCTATGAAGCGAGGGGGTATATAATCAAAAACGGAGAGAATTCGACACACTTTTTGTCATCACATCGAGCGAGACAGTTGTCGCTCGTCCTCGCAATATTTTTTAATAACTAAAATTAGTACAACAATAGTAAACCGTTTAAAATTTTCTTCAAGACATTCAATGATACTGCAATTTACTACAAGGAAGTGCTTCGAAAGTAAAGTGATATTTTAATTTGTGCGTGATTTTAGAATGAGAGAGAGAGTTTTTTAATCAGTATTTAACATAGCCCAGATTTTGTTAGAAGAGGGCCAACTCTCCGTTCATAGTTCGTGTGAAGTGTAATTAACCAGTGGTCATTATAATCCGATCACTGGAGTGTTTTTTAATAAATTTTAATCTAGTCGATTAAAATAAAAAAAGGTAACACTGTGACAATTCATTTTATTTATCTGCTTGCACTGATCATTATTTACCACAAAACTGTACTGACGCAAGAACAACTAAACTTTCAATCGTATACACAGTTTCAATTACTTAGCGGATTTGTCAATCCAATGTAAGATTTTGTATTAGTACTAAGGGTTAAAAATATATGTTAGTAAATAAGTCAGCGTAACAAACGCTCACCTGAAAAATAGTTACGAGTTTTAAAAAGAGGCCAAGTTATTAATTATTGTCATTAACGTCTGTCAAGGCATAGGATAGTTCTTTTTTGTATTTCAAAGAGCCTACCCGTGAGGTATATTATATAATTATCAAATTGTCAATAGGTATAAGAGTTTATTGTTCTAACTGAGCTAGACCGTATTGTAAACGGACTAAGTAATTTCAGATTTATATTAATGTATCAATTGTACTTTAATTGTTGATTTTATTTTCAAAGGGTAAAATAAACGCAGATTTTATTCAGCATAAACCTGGATCATAATTATTTCATAGAGTTAATTGATAATTAACGTTGAGTACAAGGAGATAACTCAGAGTAGAGATTCTGCTATATCCGATTTTAATTGTAGTGAAACATAAAGCATTTAAACAAAATTTAAAGTGAATTTATCAATTGTAAATTTTATTAATTGGTTTTTCATGGGAATTTTCCTAAAATAAACCCATGTGGCGCCCTTATCGTAAACAAGGCGTGTTATAACCTTGTTGATAAAGCAAGCTGGTAGTAAGCGCATCTTGACAGCTTATACTTTTGGTAAGTGAACTTCAGAACTTCCAGAGTCACGAACAGGTACGTGAAAGTGTATATTATTATAAATTGTTTGTCCAGACGAGACTTAACGTTACGTACACTGATGACACTTAACCGAGAAGAGGAGTTCCGCTGCAAGATCGACGCTACGGCTACATTCATCCACCGACCAGCGATTAACTTATTATTCACTATAATTATCAAACTTTACTGAAGAAACAATAGTTATCAATTATTACTAAAGATTATTACTGCAAATATTTTAAAAAAAGAGTTCATTTTTAAATTGTAACTTATTATTCATTATAATCGATGTATAACTTTAATTTTAAATAACTAAATAATTATAGTTTACACCACGACAAACGTTAGGTTACAAATTGGCGACCAACAACGTGAGGCTTTAAAAATATTAAACCGATAAATTTTTAATATTAAAATTAAGCCCGGCAAATACAAGAGAACAATCATGCCTCTCACGACAGCGGAGTATATGGAACTCATAGAAATGATGATGGAATTAAAGGAAGAGTTTAGGATATCCCGGGAAGAGAATCAGAAGATGATGGAATCGTTAATTAAGAAAACGGAAGAAAGGAAGGACGATGGCAAACCGGCGATAGAAGAAGTACTAAATGATGAAACCATGGAAGAATCAAGTATACAATCCGAAGACGATGGTAAACAAACCAAGAATAAAGAAGACTCAAAAACATTGTTATCTGAGGATACACACCACCGGAATGAAGAGAATATTCAACACAAAGAAGTCATCATTGACAGTGTAAAGAACCAGGTGATTCAGAAAACCGAAGACAAGGGAATAGAGAACCAAGTGAGTAAGAAAAAAGGAGTAAGAAGAATGATACGTCCGAAGAAAGTGAGAATTACACGGGAAATATTAGAGATGACTAGGAATGGCTTAATTAACGTCGTGGACAACCCAATTATTCATCATAGAGAAAGAATCAACGGTAAGAAGTATGAACAGAACTTCATAAAAATATTAAAAGTAAATCACCATAAAACTGTTAATAAAAATTTGAATAAAGATACAATTAAATTAAATATGCCAACAAGTGAAAGACACCAGACAAGGTTAGTCGATTCCTCAAAGAATAATCGACCATTAAAAGATTTAATTAATAATCCAGATGACGGAACGATTAAAACAATGTTACATACCAGTGACTATGTTATGACGGAGAAGGTTATAAACAATGAGGTATTTAAAGTGAGTACTCCTAGAGGAAGGATGCATCGCAGGAAGAAGGAAAACTACCAGAAACAGATGGACCGGATCATTGAAAGATACGCCCAAGCGATCAGAAAATTGCGGCAGGAAAGGAACCAGTTGACGGAGAACTCCAGCCAGAAGACAGGAGACAACGAACTAGAGTTAGAAGAGACACCAGAAGTTAATTATAACAAAAACCAGGAGAACACCAGACACCTGGGTAACAAAGATAATGGGGAGAAGAAAACAAAAGGACGTAAGGTAGCTGAAGATTTGGTCACAACAAAATGGAAGAGCCGAATGATAGTGAGGTACGCGGCAAGGGCTGAAAGAAGCCTGAACGAAAGGATGAGCCAAACAACAAACACACCGAATATAAATGACTATGGCTAAACATTAGAAACCATCAGCCACTGAAGAAAAAGGACAGATATCAAAGATAACCGAGAGAAGCGACCAAAAGGTTTAAGAAAATAAAAAACCATCCGAAATATGTGAAATTATTTAAAGAATATAAAAAGTATTATGTATAAGGAGATTTATTATAAAATGTATTGTAAGATGTTAAATATCATAATATATGTCGTACTATAAACAGCCATCAAAAATGGATCTATGAAAACGTAATTGACCCATAATGAACCCAATAGAATGGTGAAGCACAAGAGAACCCCATATATAGACTATTGAATGAACTTATTATAATATAAGAGTGAACTATTTTATCATATTGTGAATATAACAAGAGTGTTTATTATATCATATATCATAAAAGTATCTACCATGAAAATGTTAAATAAGTGATAAAGAAAAATATTTATCATATTAAATGTATTGAAAATATCTAATTGCAAATAACAAGAATGTTTATCATAAAGAAGAACGTGTATCATATCATGTATACTAAAAATGTTTATCATATTAAATGATAAAGAAAAATGGTTATTATATTGTATAAAACAAAAATGATTATTATATATGGTATCTAACGAAATGTTTGTTAAATAATAATGCAATATTACTCTGACTCTTCAAAGGATTAATTTCAATAAATGAAATTAAACATCCAGAATAAATGTTAAAAAATCAAACATTTGAAGGAGCAGAGAAGAAAAACAACAAAATGTCGCATATTGAAAAGAGAGGGAATAAACAAGGAATGAGAAAGAATATTAAATAAAAAAGAAAAATGTGTATCGTATAGCATATACCAAGACTGTTTATCGTATTAAGTGAATGATAAACGAGAATGATTATCATATTGTATAAAAAAGAAAAATGTCTATTTATGTATAACTAAAATGTTTATCATAATACTACTATTATTAAGGAACAAGAATGTTAACTGAACGATAAAGAAAAATGTCTAGTTGTATATACCAAAAATGTATATCAAATTGTATCTAACAAAAATGTTTATTATGTGAATATTGTAAACCCTGATAATCCAGGATGATAATGAACCAAATGTTAAAAAACCCAATATACAAACAATGTTAAGAGTGAAGTGTTATGAACTCACGAAGAATTTAAAGGCCAACTGCATAATTATATAGTGATAAATCTAAGTGTGTAATTTAAGAATATTAAGATAAACAAAACAACTTACAAACTAGTATAGAAAAATAACAACAGGGCTAATAAATAACATAGCCAATATGTCAAGTTAGAGATAAAATACTGTGAAGAGAAGTGTAGTAGCTAAAATGATAAAGCATGAAAAGTGATAACAATGAAACCTCTAATACCTTGAATGTTATGTTGAATAAGACATCATATTCTTATATTATTGAAAAAATGAATGATATGTTTTATGTGTTGTGATAGTGCAACTGTTGCTACGTGCAATTTTTTATTGTCCCAGACAGAGATGAGGATTCCTCTGATTCTGAGGATGTGTAGATGAGGAACGGCGGAGTATGGAAGCCAAATAGAGCCCCTCTGATTCCGAACCCATTACAAATGTTAGGGAATTAAATTGTAATATGTCAAGGATTATAAATCAGACACTGTGAGGTAAAAATGAAAGAACAATAGAGTTTATCACGAGAATCAAGATGTGTTTAATGATAAAGAAAAATGTATTATTGTAAAACAGGAAATTGTTAGTTTAAGAAATAAAACATGTTAAAACTAAATGACTAAGAATATAAGAAACTTGAAAGATACTAGTAAGCTAAAAAATGATACTAGCCAAGAACCAATCTAGTGCAACACACCAACAAACTATTAAACTCAATGCAGAAAAGAAGCAGCAATATTATAATAAAACCAAACTAAAATGATAATTTCTTCAAATGTAAAATTTCTCTCAAATTATCAATTTTGAGAGGGGAGTATATGTAACACAACAAAATGTTCCATAACCTAGACATTCACCAGAAGGGTAAATAAGTACACTGAAATAATAAAAGTGAATAATTTATGATGAAAGTAGCAAAGAAGAGAAGGACCAACAAGGAAGAAAGAAGAAGAAGGATCCCAAGAAGCAGTGAGGAATACACTGCATGACACTACAACAAATACTAGGACTGACTCTAACTGATGGACATGCCAAGTTCACTATAAGCTGTCAAACAAACCAGTCAATGACATGAATGTAATGTCATGTGTTAGATAAACCAATTAAATAATGACGAAGATAATGTAATATCAGTAACAGCATTTTGGCTGAAAGTAAACGAACCATGACCAGTAAATGACAAAGCCTATGACTAAATTAACTATGGCCACAATGTAAATTAAAACTAGTATTACAAACCCAGATGTAAGATCAGTGAGTAAAAGTAATTTAAAAGGAAGCCTTATATGGATGAGTAACTTCCTTATTATATAAAATGTAAATAGTAACAATTATTAAAGCATAAACATATGCTAAAAATATGTCTAGACCATGTCTAAACAAAGGTTTGTCAGTAAATTAATGAGGAAAAAGGACTCCTAGTGAACAAAAAATTTACTGAACAATCAATATAACTAAAGATAATGTGGAATACCACCACTCAATTATTAATGGATAACATTAATTTGAGTAGGCCAAACGAAATGTAATTAGGAATAAGGATTTTCGATAATAATGTATCGCCTTAATTATGTTAAGATTTAATATTGTACAGTTATAAATAGCTATTAAGTATAATCACAGATGTGTTAGTGTTCAAACAAAGACGTTATAAAGAAAACGCAATGTGAAACACTAAATGTCAAAAGATAGGGAATGCTCGCATTATGCATCGCTAGAAGACGACAGTGAGAAACCATGTTTCTAAACATTCTTTATGAGCATTGTCAAAGAAAACGAGGTTAAAACCTGTGTTAAGCCACATCAAATTAAAGCCCATAAACTAAACTTTAATTTGATGGTAATAACCTCGCGATCGAAACTATAATAAGTGTGTAGTGCGCGTTAGCATCATTTATTGTTAAAAAGTGAGAAATTGGTTGGGTAAAACCAACAACAACGACAGTTGTCAACAGCGTTCGCCGGACGGCGGTTAAAAATCAATACGCCATTTTGTAACGGTTATCAGAACCAATCAGAAGAGAGATTATTAAACTATTTTACCGCCTAAGCCCTATGAAGCGAGGGGGTATATAATCAAAAACGGAGAGAATTCGACACACTTTTTGTCATCACATCGAGCGAGACAGTTGTCGCTCGTCCTCGCAATATTTTTTAATAACTAAAATTAGTACAACAATAGTAAACCGTTTAAAATTTTCTTCAAGACATTCAATGATACTGCAATTTACTACAAGGAAGTGCTTCGAAAGTAAAGTGATATTTTAATTTGTGCGTGATTTTAGAATGAGAGAGAGAGTTTTTTAATCAGTATTTAACATAGCCCAGATTTTGTTAGAAGAGGGCCAACTCTCCGTTCATAGTTCGTGTGAAGTGTAATTAACCAGTGGTCATTATAATCCGATCACTGGAGTGTTTTTTAATAAATTTTAATCTAGTCGATTAAAATAAAAAAAGGTAACACTGTGACAATTCATTTTATTTATCTGCTTGCACTGATCATTATTTACCACAAAACTGTACTGACGCAAGAACAACTAAACTTTCAATCGTATACACAGTTTCAATTACTTAGCGGATTTGTCAATCCAATGTAAGATTTTGTATTAGTACTAAGGGTTAAAAATATATGTTAGTAAATAAGTCAGCGTAACAAACGCTCACCTGAAAAATAGTTACGAGTTTTAAAAAGAGGCCAAGTTATTAATTATTGTCATTAACGTCTGTCAAGGCATAGGATAGTTCTTTTTTGTATTTCAAAGAGCCTACCCGTGAGGTATATTATATAATTAAAAAGTCAAATTTTCAATAGGTATAAGAGTTTATTGTTCTAACTGAGCTAGACCGTATTGTAAACGGACTAAGTAATTTCAGATTTATATTAATGTATCAATTGTACTTTAATTGTTGATTTTATTTTCAAAGGGTAAAATAAACCCAGATTTTATTCAGCATAAACCTGGATCATAATTATTTCATAGAGTTAATTGATAATTAACGTTGAGTACAAGGAGATAACTCAGAGTAGAGATTCTGCTATATCCGATTTTAATTGTAGTGAAACATAAAGCATTTAAACAAAATTTAAAGTGAATTTATCAATTGTAAATTTTATTAATTGGTTTTTCATGGGAATTTTCCTAAAATAAACCCATGTGGCGCCCTTATCGTAAACAAGGCGTGTTATAACCTTGTTGATAAAGCAAGCTGGTAGTAAGCGCATCTTGACAGCTTATACTTTTGGTAAGTGAACTTCAGAACTTCCAGAGTCACGAACAGGTACGTGAAAGTGTATATTATTATAAATTGTTTGTCCAGACGAGACTTAACGTTACGTACACTGATGACACTTAACCGAGAAGAGGAGTTCCGCTGCAAGATCGACGCTACGGCTACATTCATCCACCGACCAGCGATTAACTTATTATTCACTATAATTATCAAACTTTACTGAAGAAACAATAGTTATCAATTATTACTAAAGATTATTACTGCAAATATTTTAAAAAAAGAGTTCATTTTTAAATTGTAACTTATTATTCATTATAATCGATGTATAACTTTAATTTTAAATAACTAAATAATTATAGTTTACACCACGACAAACGTTAGGTTACAAATTGGCGACCAACAACGTGAGGCTTTAAAAATATTAAACCGATAAATTTTTAATATTAAAATTAAGCCCGGCAAATACAAGAGAACAATCATGCCTCTCACGACAGCGGAGTATATGGAACTCATAGAAATGATGATGGAATTAAAGGAAGAGTTTAGGATATCCCGGGAAGAGAATCAGAAGATGATGGAATCGTTAATTAAGAAAACGGAAGAAAGGAAGGACGATGGCAAACCGGCGATAGAAGAAGTACTAAATGATGAAACCATGGAAGAATCAAGTATACAATCCGAAGACGATGGTAAACAAACCAAGAATAAAGAAGACTCAAAAACATTGTTATCTGAGGATACACACCACCGGAATGAAGAGAATATTCAACACAAAGAAGTCATCATTGACAGTGTAAAGAACCAGGTGATTCAGAAAACCGAAGACAAGGGAATAGAGAACCAAGTGAGTAAGAAAAAAGGAGTAAGAAGAATGATACGTCCGAAGAAAGTGAGAATTACACGGGAAATATTAGAGATGACTAGGAATGGCTTAATTAACGTCGTGGACAACCCAATTATTCATCATAGAGAAAGAATCAACGGTAAGAAGTATGAACAGAACTTCATAAAAATATTAAAAGTAAATCACCATAAAACTGTTAATAAAAATTTGAATAAAGATACAATTAAATTAAATATGCCAACAAGTGAAAGACACCAGACAAGGTTAGTCGATTCCTCAAAGAATAATCGACCATTAAAAGATTTAATTAATAATCCAGATGACGGAACGATTAAAACAATGTTACATACCAGTGACTATGTTATGACGGAGAAGGTTATAAACAATGAGGTATTTAAAGTGAGTACTCCTAGAGGAAGGATGCATCGCAGGAAGAAGGAAAACTACCAGAAACAGATGGACCGGATCATTGAAAGATACGCCCAAGCGATCAGAAAATTGCGGCAGGAAAGGAACCAGTTGACGGAGAACTCCAGCCAGAAGACAGGAGACAACGAACTAGAGTTAGAAGAGACACCAGAAGTTAATTATAACAAAAACCAGGAGAACACCAGACACCTGGGTAACAAAGATAATGGGGAGAAGAAAACGAAAGGACGTAAGGTAGCTGAAGATTTGGTCACAACAAAATGGAAGAGCCGAATGATAGTGAGGTACGCGGCAAGGGCTGAAAGAAGCCTGAACGAAAGGATGAGCCAAACAACAAACACACCGAATATAAATGACTATGGCTAAACATTAGAAACCATCAGCCACTGAAGAAAAAGGACAGATATCAAAGATAACCGAGAGAAGCGACCAAAAGGTTTAAGAAAATAAAAAACCATCCGAACTATGTGAAATTATTTAAAGAATATAAAAAGTATTATGTATAAGGAGATTTATTATAAAATGTATTGTAAGATGTTAAATATCATAATATATGTTGTACTATAAACAGCCATCAAAAATGGATCTATGAAAACGTAATTGACCCATAATGAACCCAATAGAATGGTGAAGCACAAGAGAACCCCATATATAGACTATTGAATGAAATTATTATAATATAAGAGTGAACTATTTTATCATATTGTGAATATAACAAGGGTGTTTATTATATCATATATCATAAAAGTATCTACCATGAAAATGTTAAATAATTGATAAAGAAAAATATTTATCATATTAAATGTATTGAAAATATCTAATTGCAAATAACAAGAATGTTTATCATAAAGAAGAACGTGTATCATATCATGTATACTAAAAATGTTTATCATATTAAATGATAAAGAAAAATGGTTATTATATTGTATAAAACAAAAATGATTATTATATATGGTATCTAACGAAATGTTTGTTAAATAATAATGCAATATTACTCTGACTCTTCAAAGGATTAATTTCAATAAATGAAATTAAACATCCAGAATAAATGTTAAAAAATCAAACATTTGAAGGAGCAGAGAAGAAAAACAACAAAGTGTCGCATATTGAAAAGAGATGGAATAAACAAGGAATGAGAAAGAATATTAAATAAAAAAGAAAAATGTGTATCGTATAGCATATACCAAGACTGTTTATCGTATTAAGTGAATGATAAACGAGAATGATTATCATATTGTATAAAAAAGAAAAATGTCTATTTATGTATAACTAAAATGTTTATCATAATATTACTATTATTAAGGAACAAGAATGTTAACTGAACGATAAAGAAAAATGTCTAGTTGTATATACCAAAAATGTATATCAAATTGTATCTAACAAAAATGTTTATTATGCGAATATTGTAAACCCTGATAATCCAGGATGATAATGAACCAAATGTTAAAAAACCCAATATACAAACAATGTTAAGAGTGAAGTGTTATGAACTCACGAAGAATTTAAAGGCCAACTGCATAATTATATAGTGATAAATCTAAGTGTGTAATTTAAGAATATTAAGATAAACAAAACAACTTGCAAACTAGTATAGAAAAATAACAACAGGGCTAATAAATAACATAGCCAATATGTCAAGTTAGAGATAAAATACTGTGAAGAGAAGTGTAGTAGCTAAAATGATAAAGCATGAAAAGTGATAACAATGAAACCTCTAATACCTTGAATGTTATGTTGAATAAGCCATCATATTCTTATATTATTGAAAAAATGAATGATATGTTTTATGTGTTGTGATAGTGCAACTGTTGCTACGTGCAATTTTTTATTGTCCCAGACAGAGATGAGGATTCCTCTGATTCTGAGGATGTGTAGATGAGGAACGGCGGAGTATGGAAGCCAAATAGAGCCCCTCTGATTCCGAACCCATTACAAATGTTAGGGAATTAAATTGTAATATGTCAAGGAATATAAATCAGACACTGTGATGTAAAAATGAAAGAACAATAGAGTTTATCACGAGAATCATGTGTTTAATGATAAAGAAAAATGTATTATTGTAAAACAGGAAATTGTTAGTTTAAGAAATAAAACATGTTAAAACTAAATGACTAAGAATATAAGAAACTTGAAAGATACTAGTAAGCTAAAAAATGATACTAGCCAAGAACCAATCTAGTGCAACACACCAACAAACTATTAAACTCAATGCAGAAAAGAAGCAGCAATAGTATAATAAAACCAAACTAAAATGATAATTTCTTCAAATGTAAAATTTCTCTCAAATTATCAATTTTGAGAGGGGAGTATATGTAACACAACAAAATGTTCCATAACCTAGACATTCACCAGAAGGGTAAATAAGTACACTGAAATAATAAAAGTGAATAATTTATGATGAAAGTAGCAAAGAAGAGAAGGACCAACAAGGAAGAAAGAAGAAGAAGGATCCCAAGAAGCAGTGAGGAATACACTGCATGACACTACAACAAATACTAGGACTGACTCTAACTGATGGACATGCCAAGTTCACTATAAGCTGTCAAACAAACCAGTCAATGACATGAATGTAATGTCATGTGTTAGATAAACCAATTAAATAATGACGATGATAATGTAATATCAGTAACAGCATTTTGGCTGAAAGTAAATGAACCATGACCAGTAAATGACAAAGCCTATGACTAAATTAACTATGGCCACAATGTAAATTAAAACTAGTATTACAAACCCAGATGTAAGATCAGTGAGTAAAAGTAATTATAAAAGGAAGCCTTATATGGATGAGTAACTTCCTTATTATATAAAATGTAAATAGTAACAATTATTAAAGCATAAACATATGCTAAAAATATGTCTAGACCATGTCTAAACAAAGGTTTGTCAGTAAATTAATGAGGAAAAAGGACTCCTAGTGAACAACAAATTTACTGAACAATCAATATAACTAAAGATAATGTGAAATACCACCACTCAATTATTAATGGATAACATTAATTTGAGTAGGCCAAACGAAATGTAATTAGGAATAAGGATTTTCGATAATAATGTATCGCCTTAATTATGTTAAGATTTAATATTGTACAGTTATAAATAGCTATTAAGTATAATCACAGATGTGTTAGTGTTCAAACAAAGACGTTATAAAGAAAACGCAATGTGAAACACTAAATGTCAAAAGATAGGGAATGCTCGCATTATGCATCGCTAGCAGACGACAGTGAGAAACCATGTTTCTAAACATTCTTTATGAGCATTGTCAAAGAAAACGAGGTTAAAACCTGTGTTAAGCCACATCAAATTAAAGCCCATAAACTAAACTTTAATTTGATGGTAATAACCTCGCGATCGAAACTATAATAAGTGTGTAGTGCGCGTTAGCATCATTTATTGTTAAAAAGTGAGAAATTGGTTGGGTAAAACCAACAACAACGACAGTTGTCAACAGCGTTCGCCGGACGGCGGTTAAAAATCAATACGTCATTTTGTAACGGTTATCAGAACCAATCAGAAGAGAGATTATTAAACTATTTTACCGCCTAAGCCCTATGAAGCGAGGGGGTATATAATCAAAAACGGAGAGAATTCGACACACTTTTTGTCATCACATCGAGCGAGACAGTTGTCGCTCGTCCTCGCAATATTTTTTAATAACTAAAATTAGTACAACAATAGTAAACCGTTTAAAATTTTCTTCAAGACATTCAATGATACTGCAATTTACTACAAGGAAGTGCTTCGAAAGTAAAGTGATATTTTAATTTGTGCGTGATTTTAGAATGAGAGAGAGAGTTTTTTAATCAGTATTTACCATAGCCCAGATTTTGTTAGAAGAGGGCCAACTCTCCGTTCATAGTTCGTGTGAAGTGTAATTAACCAGTGGTCATTATAATCCGATCACTGGAGTGTTTTTTAATAAATTTTAATCTAGTCGATTAAAATAAAAAAAGGTAACACTGTGACAATTCATTTTATTTATCTGCTTGCACTGATCATTATTTACCACAAAACTGTACTGACGCAAGAACAACTAAACTTTCAATCGTATACACAGTTTCAATTACTTAACGGATTTGTCAATTTAATGTAAGATTTTGTATTAGTACTAAGGGTTAAAAATATATGTTAGTAAATAAGTCAGCGTAACAAACGCTCACCTGAAAAATAGTTACGAGTTTTAAAAAGAGGCCAAGTTATTAATTATTGTCATTAACGTCTGTCAAGGCATAGGATAGTTCTTTTTTGTATTTCAAAGAGCCTACCCGTGAGGTATATTATATAATTAAAAAGTCAAATTGTCAATAGGTATAAGAGTTTATTGTTCTAACTGAGCTAGACCGTATTGTAAACGGACTAAGTAATTTCAGATTTATATTAATGTATCAATTGTACTTTAATTGTTGATTTTATTTTCAAAGGGTAAAATAAACCCAGATTTTATTCAGCATAAACCTGGATCATAATTATTTCATAGAGTTAATTGATAATTAACGTTGAGTACAAGGAGATAACTCAGAGTAGAGATTCTACTATATCCGATTTTAATTGTAGTGAAACATAAAGCATTTAAACAAAATTTAAAGTGAATTTATCAATTGTAAATTTTATTAATTGGTGTTTCATGGGAATTTTCCTAAAATAAACCCATGTGGCGCCCTTATCGTAAACAAGGCGTGTTATAACCTTGTTGATAAAGCAAGCTGGTAGTAAGCGCATCTTGACAGCTTATACTTTTGGTAAGTGAACTTCAGAACTTCCAGAGTCACGAACAGGTACGTGAAAGTGTATATTATTATAAATTGTTTGTCCAGACGAGACTTAACGTTACGTACACTGATGACACTTAACCGAGAAGAGGAGTTCCGCTGCAAGATCGACGCTACGGCTACATTCATCCACCGACCAGCGATTAACTTATTATTCACTATAATTATCAAACTTTACTGAAGAAACAATAGTTATCAATTATTACTAAAGATTATTACTGCAAATATTTTAAAAAAAGAGTTCATTTTTAAATTGTAACTTATTATTCATTATAATCGATGTATAACTTTAATTTTAAATAACTAAATAATTATAGTTTACACCACGACAAACGTTAGGTTACAAATTGGCGACCAACAACGTGAGGCTTTAAAAATATTAAACCGATAAATTTTTAATATTAAAATTAAGCCCGGCAAATACAAGAGAACAAACATGCCTCTCACGACAGCGGAGTATATGGAACTCATAGAAATGATGATGGAATTAAAGGAAGAGTTTAGGATATCCCGGGAAGAGAATCAGAAGATGATGGAATCGTTAATTAAGAAAACGGAAGAAAGGAAGGACGATGGCAAACCGGCGATAGAAGAAGTACTAAATGATGAAACCATGGAAGAATCAAGTATACAATCCGAAGACGATGGTAAACAAACCAAGAATAAAGAAGACTCAAAAACATTGTTATCTGAGGATACACACCACCGGAATGAAGAGAATATTCAACACAAAGAAGTCATCATTGACAGTGTAAAGAACCAGGTGATTCAGAAAACCGAAGACAAGGGAATAGAGAACCAAGTGAGTAAGAAAAAAGGAGTAAGAAGAATGATACGTCCGAAGAAAGTGAGAATTACACGGGAAATATTAGAGATGACTAGGAATGGCTTAATTAACGTCGTGGACAACCCAATTATTCATCATAGAGAAAGAATCAACGGTAAGAAGTATGAACAGAACTTCATAAAAATATTAAAAGTAAATCACCATAAAACTGTTAATAAAAATTTGAATAAAGATACAATTAAATTAAATATGCCAACAAGTAAAAGACACCAGACAAGGTTAGTCGATTCCTCAAAGAATAATCGACCATTAAAAGATTTAATTAATAATCCAGATGACGGAACGATTAAAACAATGTTACATACCAGTGACTATGTTATGACGGAGAAGGTTATAAACAATGAGGTATTTAAAGTGAGTACTCCTAGAGGAAGGATGCATCGCAGGAAGAAGGAAAACTACCAGAAACAGATGGACCGGATCATTGAAAGATACGCCCAAGCGATCAGAAAATTGCGGCAGGAAAGGAACCAGTTGACGGAGAACTCCAGCCAGAAGACAGGAGACAACGAACTAGAGTTAGAAGAGACACCAGAAGTTAATTATAACAAAAACCAGGAGAACACCAGACACCTGGGTAACAAAGATAATGGGGAGAAGAAAACGAAAGGACGTAAGGTAGCTGAAGATTTGGTCACAACAAAATGGAAGAGCCGAATGATAGTGAGGTACGCGGCAAGGGCTGAAAGAAGCCTGAACGAAAGGATGAGCCAAACAACAAACACACCGAATATAAATGACTATGGCTAAACATTAGAAACCATCAGCCACTGAAGAAAAAGGACAGATATCAAAGATAACCGAGAGAAGCGACCAAAAGGTTTAAGAAAATAAAAAACCATCCGAACTATGTGAAATTATTTAAAGAATATAAAAAGTATTATGTATAAGCAGATTTATTATAAAATGTATTGTAAGATGTTAAATATCATAATATATGTTGTACTATAAACAGCCATCAAAAATGGATCTATGAAAACGTAATTGACCCATAATGAACCCAATAGAATGGTGAAGCACAAGAGAACCCCATATATAGACTATTGAATGAACTTATTATAATATAAGAGTGAACTATTTTATCATATTGTGAATATAACAAGAGTGTTTATTATATCATATATCATAAAAGTATCTACCATGAAAATGTTAAATAATTGATAAAGAAAAATATTTATCATATTAAATGTATTGAAAATATCTAATTGCAAATAACAAGAATGTTTATCATAAAGAAGAACGTGTATCATATCATGTATACTAAAAATGTTTATCATATTAAATGATAAAGAAAAATGGTTATTATATTGTATAAAACAAAAATGATTATTATATATGGTATCTAACGAAATGTTTGTTAAATAATAATGCAATATTACTCTGACTCTTCAAAGGATTAATTTCAATAAATGAAATTAAACATCCAGAATAAATGTTAAAAAATCAAACATTTGAAGGAGCAGAGAAGAAAAACAACAAAGTGTCGCATATTGAAAAGAGAGGGAATAAACAAGGAATGAGAAAGAATATTAAATAAAAAAGAAAAATGTGTATCGTATAGCATATACCAAGACTGTTTATCGTATTAAGTGAATGATAAACGAGAATGATTATCATATTGTATAAAAAAGAAAAATGTCTATTTATGTATAACTAAAATGTTTATCATAATATTACTATTATTAAGGAACAAGAATGTTAACTGAACGATAAAGAAAAATGTCTAGTTGTATATACCAAAAATGTATATCAAATTGTATCTAACAAAAATGTTTATTATGCGAATATTGTAAACCCTGATAATCCAGGATGATAATGAACCAAATGTTAAAAAACCCAATATACAAACAATGTTAAGAGTGAAGTGTTATGAACTCACGAAGAATTTAAAGGCCAACTGCATAATTATATAGTGATAAATCTAAGTGTGTAATTTAAGAATATTAAGATAAACAAAACAACTTGCAAACTAGTATAGAAAAATAACAACAGGGCTAATAAATAACATAGCCAATATGTCAAGTTAGAGATAAAATACTGTGAAGAGAAGTGTAGTAGCTAAAATGATAAAGCATGAAAAGTGATAACAATGAAACCTCTAATACCTTGAATGTTATGTTGAATAAGCCATCATATTCTTATATTATTGAAAAAATGAATGATATGTTTTATGTGTTGTGATAGTGCAACTGTTGCTACGTGCAATTTTTTATTGTCCCAGACAGAGATGAGGATTCCTCTGATTCTGAGGATGTGTAGATGAGGAACGGCGGAGTATGGAAGCCAAATAGAGCCCCTCTGATTCCGAACCCATTACAAATGTTAGGGAATTAAATTGTAATATGTCAAGGAATATAAATCAGACACTGTGATGTAAAAATGAAAGAACAATAGAGTTTATCACGAGAATCATGTGTTTAATGATAAAGAAAAATGTATTATTGTAAAACAGGAAATTGTTAGTTTAAGAAATAAAACATGTTAAAACTAAATGACTAAGAATATAAGAAACTTGAAAGATACTAGTAAGCTAAAAAATGATACTAGCCAAGAACCAATCTAGTGCAACACACCAACAAACTATTAAACTCAATGCAGAAAAGAAGCAGCAATACTATAATAAAACCAAACTAAAATGATAATTTCTTCAAATGTAAAATTTCTCTCAAATTATCAATTTTGAGAGGGGAGTATATGTAACACAACAAAATGTTCCATAACCTAGACATTCACCAGAAGGGTAAATAAGTACACTGAAATAATAAAAGTGAATAATTTATGATGAAAGTAGCAAAGAAGAGAAGGACCAACAAGGAAGAAAGAAGAAGAAGGATCCCAAGAAGCAGTGAGGAATACACTGCATGACACTACAACAAATACTAGGACTGACTCTAACTGATGGACATGCCAAGTTCACTATAAGCTGTCAAACAAACCAGTCAATGACATGAATGTAATGTCATGTGTTAGATAAACCAATTAAATAATGACGATGATAATGTAATATCAGTAACAGCATTTTGGCTGAAAGTAAATGAACCATGACCAGTAAATGACAAAGCCTATGACTAAATTAACTATGGCCACAATGTAAATTAAAACTAGTATTACAAACCCAGATGTAAGATCAGTGAGTAAAAGTAATTATAAAAGGAAGCCTTATATGGATGAGTAACTTCCTTATTATATAAAATGTAAATAGTAACAATTATTAAAGCATAAACATATGCTAAAAATATGTCTAGACCATGTCTAAACAAAGGTTTGTCAGTAAATTAATGAGGAAAAAGGACTCCTAGTGAACAACAAATTTACTGAACAATCAATATAACTAAAGATAATGTGAAATACCACCACTCAATTATTAATGGATAACATTAATTTGAGTAGGCCAAACGAAATGTAATTAGGAATAAGGATTTTCGATAATAATGTATCGCCTTAATTATGTTAAGATTTAATATTGTACAGTTATAAATAGCTATTAAGTATAATCACAGATGTGTTAGTGTTCAAACAAAGACGTTATAAAGAAAACGCAATGTGAAACACTAAATGTCAAAAGATAGGGAATGCTCGCATTATGCATCGCTAGCAGACGACAGTGAGAAACCATGTTTCTAAACATTCTTTATGAGCATTGTCAAAGAAAACGAGGTTAAAACCTGTGTTAAGCCACATCAAATTAAAGCCCATAAACTAAACTTTAATTTGATGGTAATAACCTCGCGATCGAAACTATAATAAGTGTGTAGTGCGCGTTAGCATCATTTATTGTTAAAAAGTGAGAAATTGGTTGGGTAAAACCAACAACAACGACAGTTGTCAACAGCGTTCGCCGGACGGCGGTTAAAAATCAATACGTCATTTTGTAACGGTTATCAGAACCAATCGGAAGAGAGATTATTAAACTATTTTACCGCCTAAGCCCTATGAAGCGAGGGGGTATATAATCAAAAACGGAGAGAATTCGACACACTTTTTGTCATCACATCGAGCGAGACAGTTGTCGCTCGTCCTCGCAATATTTTTTAATAACTAAAATTAGTACAACAATAGTAAACCGTTTAAAATTTTCTTCAAGACATTCAATGATACTGCAATTTACTACAAGGAAGTGCTTCGAAAGTAAAGTGATATTTTAATTTGTGCGTGAGTTTAGAATGAGAGAGAGAGTTTTTTAATCAGTATTTAACATAGCCCAGATTTTGTTAGAAGAGGGCCAACTCTCCGTTCATAGTTCGTGTGAAGTGTAATTAACCAGTGGTCATTATAATCCGATCACTGGAGTGTTTTTTAATAAATTTTAATCTAGTCGATTAAAATAAAAAAAGGTAACACTGTGACAATTCATTTTATTTATCTGCTTGCACTGATCATTATTTACCACAAAACTGTACTGACGCAAGAACAACTAAACTTTCAATCGTATACACAGTTTCAATTACTTAACGGATTTGTCAATCCAATGTGTGATTTTGTATTAGTACTAAGGGTTAAAAATATATGTTAGTAAATAAGTCAGCGTAACAAACGCTCACCTGAAAAATAGTTACGAGTTTTAAAAAGAGGCCAAGTTATTAATTATTGTCATTAACGTCTGTCAAGGCATAGGATAGTTCTTTTTTGTATTTCAAAGAGCCTACCCGTGAGGTATATTATATAATTAAAAAGTCAAATTGTCAATAGGTATAAGAGTTTATTGTTCTAACTGAGCTAGACCGTATTGTAAACGGACTAAGTAATTTCAGATTTATATTAATGTATCAATTGTACTTTAATTGTTGATTTTATTTTCAAAGGGTAAAATAAACCCAGATTTTATTCAGCATAAACCTGGATCATAATTATTTCATAGAGTTAATTGATAATTAACGTTGAGTACAAGGAGATAACTCAGAGTAGAGATTCTACTATATCCGATTTTAATTGTAGTGAAACATAAAGCATTTAAACAAAATTTAAAGTGAATTTATCAATTGTAAATTTTATTAATTGGTTTTTCATGGGAATTTTCCTAAAATAAACCCATGTGGCGCCCTTATCGTAAACAAGGCGTGTTATAACCTTGTTGATAAAGCAAGCTGGTAGTAAGCGCATCTTGACAGCTTATACTTTTGGTAAGTGAACTTCAGAACTTCCAGAGTCACGAACAGGTACGTGAAAGTGTATATTATTATAAATTGTTTGTCCAGACGAGACTTAACGTTACGTACACTGATGACACTTAACCGAGAAGAGGAGTTCCGCTGCAAGATCGACGCTACGGCTACATTCATCCACCGACCAGCGATTAACTTATTATTCACTATAATTATCAAACTTTACTGAAGAAACAATAGTTATCAATTATTACTAAAGATTATTACTGCAAATATTTTAAAAAAAGAGTTCATTTTTAAATTGTAACTTATTATTCATTATAATCGATGTATAACTTTAATTTTAAATAACTAAATAATTATAGTTTACACCACGACAAACGTTAGGTTACAAATTGGCGACCAACAACGTGAGGCTTTAAAAATATTAAACCGATAAATTTTTAATATTAAAATTAAGCCCGGCAAATACAAGAGAACAAACATGCCTCTCACGACAGCGGAGTATATGGAACTCATAGAAATGATGATGGAATTAAAGGAAGAGTTTAGGATATCCCGGGAAGAGAATCAGAAGATGATGGAATCGTTAATTAAGAAAACGGAAGAAAGGAAGGACGATGGCAAACCGGCGATAGAAGAAGTACTAAATGATGAAACCATGGAAGAATCAAGTATACAATCCGAAGACGATGGTAAACAAACCAAGAATAAAGAAGACTCAAAAACATTGTTATCTGAGGATACACACCACCGGAATGAAGAGAATATTCAACACAAAGAAGTCATCATTGACAGTGTAAAGAACCAGGTGATTCAGAAAACCGAAGACAAGGGAATAGAGAACCAAGTGAGTAAGAAAAAAGGAGTAAGAAGAATGATACGTCCGAAGAAAGTGAGAATTACACGGGAAATATTAGAGATGACTAGGAATGGCTTAATTAACGTCGTGGACAACCCAATTATTCATCATAGAGAAAGAATCAACGGTAAGAAGTATGAACAGAACTTCATAAAAATATTAAAAGTAAATCATCATAAAACTGTTAATAAAAATTTGAATAAAGATACAATTAAATTAAATATGCCAACAAGTAAAAGACACCAGACAAGGTTAGTCGATTCCTCAAAGAATAATCGACCATTAAAAGATTTAATTAATAATCCAGATGACGGAACGATTAAAACAATGTTACATACCAGTGACTATGTTATGACGGAGAAGGTTATAAACAATGAGGTATTTAAAGTGAGTACTCCTAGAGGAAGGATGCATCGCAGGAAGAAGGAAAACTACCAGAAACAGATGGACCGGATCATTGAAAGATACGCCCAAGCGATCAGAAAATTGCGGCAGGAAAGGAACCAGTTGACGGAGAACTCCAGCCAGAAGACAGGAGACAACGAACTAGAGTTAGAAGAGACACCAGAAGTTAATTATAACAAAAACCAGGAGAACACCAGACACCTGGGTAACAAAGATAATGGGGAGAAGAAATCGAAAGGACGTAAGGTAGCTGAAGATTTGGTCACAACAAAATGGAAGAGCCGAATGATAGTGAGGTACGCGGCAAGGGCTGAAAGAAGCCTGAACGAAAGGATGAGCCAAACAACAAACACACCGAATATAAATGACTATGGCTAAACATTAGAAACCATCAGCCACTGAAGAAAAAGGACAGATATCAAAGATAACCGAGAGAAGCGACCAAAAGGTTTAAGAAAATAAAAAACCATCCGAACTATGTGAAATTATTTAAAGAATATAAAAAGTATTATGTATAAGGAGATTTATTATAAAATGTATTGTAAGATGTTAAATATCATAATATATTTCGTACTATAAACAGCCATCAAAAATGGATCTATGAAAACGTAATTGACCCATAATGAACCCAATAGAATGGTGAAGCACAAGAGAACCCCATATATAGACTATTGAATGAACTTATTATAATATAAGAGTGAACTATTTTATCATATTGTGAATATAACAAGAGTGTTTATTATATCATATATCATAAAAGTATCTACCATGAAAATGTTAAATAAGTGATAAAGAAAAATATTTATCATATTAAATGTATTGAAAATATCTAATTGCAAATAACAAGAATGTTTATCATAAAGAAGAACGTGTATCATATCATGTATACTAAAAATGTTTATCATATTAAATGATAAAGAAAAATGGTTATTATATTGTATAAAACAAAAATGATTATTATATATGGTATCTAACGAAATGTTTGTTAAATAATAATGCAATATTACTCTGACTCTTCAAAGGATTAATTTCAATAAATGAAATTAAACATCCAGAATAAATGTTAAAAAATCAAACATTTGAAGGAGCAGAGAAGAAAAACAACAAAGTGTCGCATATTGAAAAGAGAGGGAATAAACAAGGAATGAGAAAGAATATTAAATAAAAAAGAAAAATGTGTATCGTATAGCATATACCAAGACTGTTTATCGTATTAAGTGAATGATAAACGAGAATGATTATCATATTGTATAAAAAAGAAAAATGTCTATTTATGTATAACTAAAATGTTTATCATAATATTACTATTATTAAGGAACAAGAATGTTAACTGAACGATAAAGAAAAATGTCTAGTTGTATATACCAAAAATGTATATCAAATTGTATCTAACAAAAATGTTTATTATGCGAATATTGTAAACCCTGATAATCCAGGATGATAATGAACCAAATGTTAAAAAACCCAATATACAAACAATGTTAAGAGTGAAGTGTTATGAACTCACGAAGAATTTAAAGGCCAACTGCATAATTATATAGTGATAAATCTAAGTGTGTAATTTAAGAATATTAAGATAAACAAAACAACTTGCAAACTAGTATAGAAAAATAACAACAGGGCTAATAAATAACATAGCCAATATGTCAAGTTAGAGATAAAATACTGTGAAGAGAAGTGTAGTAGCTAAAATGATAAAGCATGAAAAGTGATAACAATGAAACCTCTAATACCTTGAATGTTATGTTGAATAAGCCATCATATTCTTATATTATTGAAAAAATGAATGATATGTTTTATGTGTTGTGATAGTGCAACTGTTGCTACGTGCAATTTTTTATTGTCCCAGACAGAGATGAGGATTCCTCTGATTCTGAGGATGTGTAGATGAGGAACGGCGGAGTATGGAAGCCAAATAGAGCCCCTCTGATTCCGAACCCATTACAAATGTTAGGGAATTAAATTGTAATATGTCAAGGAATATAAATCAGACACTGTGAGGTAAAAATGAAAGAACAATAGAGTTTATCACGAGAATCATGTGTTTAATGATAAAGAAAAATGTATTATTGTAAAACAGGAAATTGTTAGTTTAAGAAATAAAACATGTTAAAACTAAATGACTAAGAATATAAGAAACTTGAAAGATACTAGTAAGCTAAAAAATGATACTAGCCAAGAACCAATCTAGTGCAACACACCAACAAACTATTAAACTCAATGCAGAAAAGAAGCAGCAATAGTATAATAAAACCAAACTAAAATGATAATTTCTTCAAATGTAAAATTTCTCTCAAATTATCAATTTTGAGAGGGGAGTATATGTAACACAACAAAATGTTCCATAACCTAGACATTCACCAGAAGGGTAAATAAGTACACTGAAATAATAAAAGTGAATAATTTATGATGAAAGTAGCAAAGAAGAGAAGGACCAACAAGGAAGAAAGAAGAAGAAGGATCCCAAGAAGCAGTGAGGAATACACTGCATGACACTACAACAAATACTAGGACTGACTCTAACTGATGGACATGCCAAGTTCACTATAAGCTGTCAAACAAACCAGTCAATGACATGAATGTAATGTCATGTGTTAGATAAACCAATTAAATAATGACGATGATAATGTAATATCAGTAACAGCATTTTGGCTGAAAGTAAATGAACCATGACCAGTAAATGACAAAGCCTATGACTAAATTAACTATGGCCACAATGTAAATTAAAACTAGTATTACAAACCCAGATGTAAGATCAGTGAGTAAAAGTAATTATAAAAGGAAGCCTTATATGGATGAGTAACTTCCTTATTATATAAAATGTAAATAGTAACAATTATTAAAGCATAAACATATGCTAAAAATATGTCTAGACCATGTCTAAACAAAGGTTTGTCAGTAAATTAATGAGGAAAAAGGACTCCTAGTGAACAAAAAATTTACTGAACAATCAATATAACTAAAGATAATGTGAAATACCACCACTCAATTATTAATGGATAACATTAATTTGAGTAGGCCAAACGAAATGTAATTAGGAATAAGGATTTTCGATAATAATGTATCGCCTTAATTATGTTAAGATTTAATATTGTACAGTTATAAATAGCTATTAAGTATAATCACAGATGTGTTAGTGTTCAAACAAAGACGTTATAAAGAAAACGCAATGTGAAACACTAAATGTCAAAAGATAGGGAATGCTCGCATTATGCATCGCTAGCAGACGACAGTGAGAAACCATGTTTCTAAACATTCTTTATGAGCATTGTCAAAGAAAACGAGGTTAAAACCTGTGTTAAGCCACATCAAATTAAAGCCCATAAACTAAACTTTAATTTGATGGTAATAACCTCGCGATCGAAACTATAATAAGTGTGTAGTGCGCGTTAGCATCATTTATTGTTAAAAAGTGAGAAATTGGTTGGGTAAAACCAACAACAACGACAGTTGTCAACAGCGTTCGCCGGACGGCGGTTAAAAATCAATACGTCATTTTGTAACGGTTATCAGAACCAATCAGAAGAGAGATTATTAAACTATTTTACCGCCTAAGCCCTATGAAGCGAGGGGGTATATAATCAAAAACGGAGAGAATTCGACACACTTTTTGTCATCACATCGAGCGAGACAGTTGTCGCTCGTCCTCGCAATATTTTTTAATAACTAAAATTAGTACAACAATAGTAAACCGTTTAAAATTTTCTTCAAGACATTCAATGATACTGCAATTTACTACAAGGAAGTGCTTCGAAAGTAAAGTGATATTTTAATTTGTGCGTGATTTTAGAATGAGAGAGAGAGTTTTTTAATCAGTATTTACCATAGCCCAGATTTTGTTAGAAGAGGGCCAACTCTCCGTTCATAGTTCGTGTGAAGTGTAATTAACCAGTGGTCATTATAATCCGATCACTGGAGTGTTTTTTAATAAATTTTAATCTAGTCGATTAAAATAAAAAAAGGTAACACTGTGACAATTCATTTTATTTATCTGCTTGCACTGATCATTATTTACCACAAAACTGTACTGACGCAAGAACAACTAAACTTTCAATCGTATACACAGTTTCAATTACTTAACGGATTTGTCAATCCAATGTAAGATTTTGTATTAGTACTAAGGGTTAAAAATATATGTTAGTAAATTGGTCAGTGTAACAAACGCTCACCTGAAAAATAGTTACGAGTTTTACAAAGAGGCCAAGTTATTAATTATTGTCATTAACGTCTGTCAAGGCATAGGATAGTTCTTTTTTGTATTTCAAAGAGCCTACCCGTGAGGTATATTATATAATTAAAAAGTCAAATTGTCAATAGGTATAAGAGTTTATTGTTCTAACTGAGCTAGACCGTATTGTAAACGGACTAAGTAATTTCAGATTTATATTAATGTATCAATTGTACTTTAATTGTTGATTTTATTTTCAAAGGGTAAAATAAACGCAGATTTTATTCAGCATAAACCTGGATCATAATTATTTCATAGAGTTAATTGATAATTAACGTTGAGTACAAGGAGATAACTCAGAGTAGAGATTCTACTATATCCGATTTTAATTGTAGTGAAACATAAAGCATTTAAACAAAATTTAAAGTGAATTTATCAATTGTAAATTTTATTAATTGGTTTTTGATGGGAATTTTCCTAAAATAAACCCATGTGGCGCCCTTATCGTAAACAAGGCGTGTTATAACCTTGTTGATAAAGCAAGCTGATAGTAAGCGCATCTTGACAGCTTATACTTTTGGTAAGTGAACTTCAGAACTTCCAGAGTCACGAACAGGTACGTGAAAGTGTATATTATTATAAATTGTTTGTCCAGACGAGACTTAACGTTACGTACACTGATGACACTTAACCGAGAAGAGGAGTTCCGCTGCAAGATCGACGCTACGGCTACATTCATCCACCGACCAGCGATTAACTTATTATTCACTATAATTATCAAACTTTACTGAAGAAACAATAGTTATCAATTATTACTAAAGATTATTACTGCAAATATTTTAAAAAAAGAGTTCATTTTTAAATTGTAACTTATTATTCATTATAATCGATGTATAACTTTAATTTTAAATAACTAAATAATTATAGTTTACACCACGACAAACGTTAGGTTACAAATTGGCGACCAACAACGTGAGGCTTTAAAAATATTAAACCGATAAATTTTTAATATTAAAATTAAGCCCGGCAAATACAAGAGAACAATCATGCCTCTCACGACAGCGGAGTATATGGAACTCATAGAAATGATGATGGAATTAAAGGAAGAGTTTAGGATATCCCGGGAAGAGAATCAGAAGATGATGGAATCGTTAATTAAGAAAACGGAAGAAAGGAAGGACGATGGCAAACCGGCGATAGAAGAAGTACTAAATGATGAAACCATGGAAGAATCAAGTATACAATCCGAAGACGATGGTAAACAAACCAAGAATAAAGAAGACTCAAAAACATTGTTATCTGAGGATACACACCACCGGAATGAAGAGAATATTCAACACAAAGAAGTCATCATTGACCGTGTAAAGAACCAGGTGATTCAGAAAACCGAAGACAAGGGAATAGAGAACCAAGTGAGTAAGAAAAAAGGAGTAAGAAGAATGATACGTCCGAAGAAAGTGAGAATTACACGGGAAATATTAGAGATGACTAGGAATGGCTTAATTAACGTCGTGGACAACCCAATTATTCATCATAGAGAAAGAATCAACGGTAAGAAGTATGAACAGAACTTCATAAAAATATTAAAAGTAAATCACCATAAAACTGTTAATAAAAATTTGAATAAAGATACAATTAAATTAAATATGCCAACAAGTGAAAGACACCAGACAAGGTTAGTCGATTCCTCAAAGAATAATCGACCATTAAAAGATTTAATTAATAATCCAGATGACGGAACGATTAAAACAATGTTACATACCAGTGACTATGTTATGACGGAGAAGGTTATAAACAATGAGGTATTTAAAGTGAGTACTCCTAGAGGAAGGATGCATCGCAGGAAGAAGGAAAACTACCAGAAACAGATGGACCGGATCATTGAAAGATACGCCCAAGCGATCAGAAAATTGCGGCAGGAAAGGAACCAGTTGACGGAGAACTCCAGCCAGAAGACAGGAGACAACGAACTAGAGTTAGAAGAGACACCAGAAGTTAATTATAACAAAAACCAGGAGAACACCAGACACCTGGGTAACAAAGATAATGGGGAGAAGAAAACGAAAGGACGTAAGGTAGCTGAAGATTTGGTCACAACAAAATGGAAGAGCCGAATGATAGTGAGGTACGCGGCAAGGGCTGAAAGAAGCCTGAACGAAAGGATGAGCCAAACAACAAACACACCGAATATAAATGACTATGGCTAAACATTAGAAACCATCAGCCACTGAAGAAAAAGGACAGATATCAAAGATAACCGAGAGAAGCGACCAAAAGGTTTAAGAAAATAAAAAACCATCCGAACTATGTGAAATTATTTAAAGAATATAAAAAGTATTATGTATAAGGAGATTTATTATAAAATGTATTGTAAGATGTTAAATATCATAATATATGTCGTACTATAAACAGCCATCAAAAATGGATCTATGAAAACGTAATTGACCCATAATGAACCCAATAGAATGGTGAAGCACAAGAGAACCCCATATATAGACTATTGAATGAACTTATTATAATATAAGAGTGAACTATTTTATCATATTGTGAATATAACAAGAGTGTTTATTATATCATATATCATAAAAGTATCTACCATGAAAATGTTAAATAAGTGATAAAGAAAAATATTTATCATATTAAATGTATTGAAAATATCTAATTGCAAATAACAAGAATGTTTATCATAAAGAAGAACGTGTATCATATCATGTATACTAAAAATGTTTATCATATTAAATGATAAAGAAAAATGGTTATTATATTGTATAAAACAAAAATGATTATTATATATGGTATCTAACGAAATGTTTGTTAAATAATAATGCAATATTACTCTGACTCTTCAAAGGATTAATTTCAATAAATGAAATTAAACATCCAGAATAAATGTTAAAAAATCAAACATTTGAAGGAGCAGAGAAGAAAAACAACAAAGTGTCGCATATTGAAAAGAGAGGGAATAAACAAGGAATGAGAAAGAATATTAAATAAAAAAGAAAAATGTGTATCGTATAGCATATACCAAGACTGTTTATCGTATTAAGTGAATGATAAACGAGAATGATTATCATATTGTATAAAAAAGAAAAATGTCTATTTATGTATAACTAAAATGTTTATCATAATATTACTATTATTAAGGAACAAGAATGTTAACTGAACGATAAAGAAAAAGGTCTAGTTGTATATACCAAAAATGTATATCAAATTGTATCTAACAAAAATGTTTATTATGTGAATATTGTAAACCCTGATAATCCAGGATGATAATGAACCAAATGTTAAAAAACCCAATATACAAACAATGTTAAGAGTGAAGTGTTATGAACTCACGAAGAATTTAAAGGCCAACTGCATAATTATATAGTGATAAATCTAAGTGTGTAATTTAAGAATATTAAGATAAACAAAACAACTTGCAAACTAGTATAGAAAAATAACAACAGGGCTAATAAATAACATAGCCAATATGTCTAGTTAGAGATAATATACTGTGAAGAGAAGTGTAGTAGCTAAAATGATAAAGCATGAAAAGTGATAACAATGAAACCTCTAATACCTTGAATGTTATGTTGAATAAGCCATCATATTCTTATATTATTGAAAAAATGAATGATATGTTTTATGTGTTGTGATAGTGCAACTGTTGCTACGTGCAATTTTTTATTGTCCCAGACAGAGATGAGGATTCCTCTGATTCTGAGGATGTGTAGATGAGGAACGGCGGAGTATGGAAGCCAAATAGAGCCCCTCTGATTCCGAACCCATTACAAATGTTAGGGAATTAAATTGTAATATGTCAAGGAATATAAATCAGACACTGTGATGTAAAAATGAAAGAACAATAGAGTTTATCACGAGAATCATGTGTTTAATGATAAAGAAAAATGTATTATTGTAAAACAGGAAATTGTTAGTTTAAGAAATAAAACATGTTAAAACTAAATGACTAAGAATATAAGAAACTTGAAAGATACTAGTAAGCTAAAAAATGATACTAGCCAAGAACCAATCTAGTGCAACACACCAACAAACTATTAAACTCAATGCAGAAAAGAAGCAGCAATAGTATAATAAAACCAAACTAAAATGATAATTTCTTCAAATGTAAAATTTCTCTCAAATTATCAATTTTGAGAGGGGAGTATATGTAACACAACAAAATGTTCCATAACCTAGACATTCACCAGAAGGGTAAATAAGTACACTGAAATAATAAAAGTGAATAATTTATGATGAAAGTAGCAAAGAAGAGAAGGACCAACAAGGAAGAAAGAAGAAGAAGGATCCCAAGAAGCAGTGAGGAATACACTGCATGACACTACAACAAATACTAGGACTGACTCTAACTGATGGACATGCCAAGTTCACTATAAGCTGTCAAACAAACCAGTCAATGACATGAATGTAATGTCATGTGTTAGATAAACCAATTAAATAATGACGATGATAATGTAATATCAGTAACAGCATTTTGGCTGAAAGTAAATGAACCATGACCAGTAAATGACAAAGCCTATGACTAAATTAACTATGGCCACAATGTAAATTAAAACTAGTATTACAAACCCAGATGTAAGATCAGTGAGTAAAAGTAATTATAAAAGGAAGCCTTATATGGATGAGTAACTTCCTTATTATATAAAATGTAAATAGTAACAATTATTAAAGCATAAACATATGCTAAAAATATGTTTAGACCATGTCTAAACAAAGGTTTGTCAGTAAATTAATGAGGAAAAAGGACTCCTAGTGAACAAAAAATTTACTGAACAATCAATATAAGTAAAGATAATGTGAAATACCACCACTCAATTATTAATGGATAACATTAATTTGAGTAGGCCAAACGAAATGTAATTAGGAATAAGGATTTTCGATAATAATGTATCGCCTTAATTATGTTAAGATTTAATATTGTACAGTTATAAATAGCTATTAAGTATAATCACAGATGTGTTAGTGTTCAAACAAAGACGTTATAAAGAAAACGCAATGTGAAACACTAAATGTCAAAAGATAGGGAATGGTCGCATTATGCATCGCTAGCAGACGACAGTGAGAAACCATGTTTCTAAACATTCTTTATGAGCATTGTCAAAGAAAACGTGGTTAAAACCTGTGTTAAGCCACATCAAATTAAAGCCCATAAACTAAACTTTAATTTGATGGTAATAACCTCGCGATCGAAACTATAATAAGTGTGTAGTGCGCGTTAGCATCATTTATTGTTAAAAAGTGAGAAATTGGTTGGGTAAAACCAACAACAACGACAGTTGTCAACAGCGTTCGCCGGACGGCGGTTAAAAATCAATACGTCATTTTGTAACGGTTATCAGAACCAATCAGAAGAGAGATTATTAAACTATTTTACCGCCTAAGCCCTATGAAGCGAGGGGGTATATAATCAAAAACGGAGAGAATTCGACACACTTTTTGTCATCACATCGAGCGAGACAGTTGTCGCTCGTCCTCGCAATATTTTTTAATAACTAAAATTAGTACAACAATAGTAAACCGTTTAAAATTTTCTTCAAGACATTCAATGATACTGCAATTTACTACAAGGAAGTGCTTCGAAAGTAAAGTGATATTTTAATTTGTGCGTGATTTTAGAATGAGAGAGAGAGTTTTTTAATCAGTATTTACCATAGCCCAGATTTTGTTAGAAGAGGGCCAACTCTCCGTTCATAGTTCGTGTGAAGTGTAATTAACCAGTGGTCATTATAATCCGATCACTGGAGTGTTTTTTAATAAATTTTAATCTAGTCGATTAAAATAAAAAAAGGTAACACTGTGACAATTCATTTTATTTATCTGCTTGCACTGATCATTATTTACCACAAAACTGTACTGACGCAAGAACAACTAAACTTTCAATCGTATACACAGTTTCAATTACTTAACGGATTTGTCAATCCAATGTAAGATTTTGTATTAGTACTAAGGGTTAAAAATATATGTTAGTAAATAGGTCAGCGTAACAAACGCTCACCTGAAAAATAGTTACGAGTTTTACAAAGAGGCCAAGTTATTAATTATTGTCATTAACGTCTGTCAAGGCATAGGATAGTTCTTTTTTGTATTTCAAAGAGCCTACCCGTGAGGTATATTATATAATTAAAAAGTCAAATTGTCAATAGGTATAAGAGTTTATTGTTCTAACTGAGCTAGACCGTATTGTAAACGGACTAAGTAATTTCAGATTTATATTAATGTGTCAATTGTACTTTAATTGTTGATTTTATTTTCAAAGGGTAAAATAAACCCAGATTTTATTCAGCATAAACCTGGATCATAATTATTTCATAGAGTTAATTGATAATTAACGTTGAGTACAAGGAGATAACTCAGAGTAGAGATTCTACTATATCCGATTTTAATTGTAGTGAAACATAAAGCATTTAAACAAAATTTAAAGTGAATTTATCAATTGTAAATTTTATTAATTGGTTTTTCATGGGAATTTTCCTAAAATAAACCCATGTGGCGCCCTTATCGTAAACAAGGCGTGTTATAACCTTGTTGATAAAGCAAGCTGATAGTAAGCGCATCTTGACAGCTTATACTTTTGGTAAGTGAACTTCAGAACTTCCAGAGTCACGAACAGGTACGTGAAAGTGTATATTATTATAAATTGTTTGTCCAGACGAGACTTAACGTTACGTACACTGATGACACTTAACCGAGAAGAGGAGTTCCGCTGCAAGATCGACGCTACGGCTACATTCATCCACCGACCAGCGATTAACTTATTATTCACTATAATTATCAAACTTTACTGAAGAAACAATAGTTATCAATTATTACTAAAGATTATTACTGCAAATATTTTAAAAAAAGAGTTCATTTTTAAATTGTAACTTATTATTCATTATAATCGATGTATAACTTTAATTTTAAATAACTAAATAATTATAGTTTACACCACGACAAACGTTAGGTTACAAATTGGCGACCAACAACGTGAGGCTTTAAAAATATTAAACCGATAAATTTTTAATATTAAAATTAAGCCCGGCAAATACAAGAGAACAATCATGCCTCTCACGACAGCGGAGTATATGGAACTCATAGAAATGATGATGGAATTAAAGGAAGAGTTTAGGATATCCCGGGAAGAGAATCAGAAGATGATGGAATCGTTAATTAAGAAAACGGAAGAAAGGAAGGACGATGGCAAACCGGCGATAGAAGAAGTACTAAATGATGAAACCATGGAAGAATCAAGTATACAATCCGAAGACGATGGTAAACAAACCAAGAATAAAGAAGACTCAAAAACATTGTTATCTGAGGATACACACCACCGGAATGAAGAGAATATTCAACACAAAGAAGTCATCATTGACAGTGTAAAGAACCAGGTGATTCAGAAAACCGAAGACAAGGGAATAGAGAACCAAGTGAGTAAGAAAAAAGGAGTAAGAAGAATGATACGTCCGAAGAAAGTGAGAATTACACGGGAAATATTAGAGATGACTAGGAATGGCTTAATTAACGTCGTGGACAACCCAATTATTCATCATAGAGAAAGAATCAACGGTAAGAAGTATGAACAGAACTTCATAAAAATATTAAAAGTAAATCACCATAAAACTGTTAATAAAAATTTGAATAAAGATACAATTAAATTAAATATGCCAACAAGTGAAAGACACCAGACAAGGTTAGTCGATTCCTCAAAGAATAATCGACCATTAAAAGATTTAATTAATAATCCAGATGACGGAACGATTAAAACAATGTTACATACCAGTGACTATGTTATGACGGAGAAGGTTATAAACAATGAGGTATTTAAAGTGAGTACTCCTAGAGGAGGATGCATCGCAGGAAGAAGGAAAACTACCAGAAACAGATGGACCGGATCATTGAAAGATACGCCCAAGCGATCAGAAAATTGCGGCAGGAAAGGAACCAGTTGACGGAGAACTCCAGCCAGAAGACAGGAGACAACGAACTAGAGTTAGAAGAGACACCAGAAGTTAATTATAACAAAAACCAGGAGAACACCAGACACCTGGGTAACAAAGATAATGGGGAGAAGAAAACGAAAGGACGTAAGGTAGCTGAAGATTTGGTCACAACAAAATGGAAGAGCCGAATGATAGTGAGGTACGCGGCAAGGGCTGAAAGAAGCCTGAACGAAAGGATGAGCCAAACAACAAACACACCGAATATAAATGACTATGGCTAAACATTAGAAACCATCAGCCACTGAAGAAAAAGGACAGATATCAAAGATAACCGAGAGAAGCGACCAAAAGGTTTAAGAAAATAAAAAACCATCCGAACTATGTGAAATTATTTAAAGAATATAAAAAGTATTATGTATAAGGAGATTTATTATAAAATGTATTGTAAGATGTTAAATATCATAATATATGTCGTACTATAAACAGCCATCAAAAATGGATCTATGAAAACGTAATTGACCCATAATGAACCCAATAGAATGGTGAAGCACAAGAGAACCCCATATATAGACTATTGAATGAACTTATTATAATATAAGAGTGAACTATTTTATCATATTGTGAATATAACAAGAGTGTTTATTATATCATATATCATAAAAGTATCTACCATGAAAATGTTAAATAAGTGATAAAGAAAAATATTTATCATATTAAATGTATTGAAAATATCTAATTGCAAATAACAAGAATGTTTATCATAAAGAAGAACGTGTATCATATCATGTATACTAAAAATGTTTATCATATTAAATGATAAAGAAAAATGGTTATTATATTGTATAAAACAAAAATGATTATTATATATGGTATCTAACGAAATGTTTGTTAAATAATAATGCAATATTACTCTGACTCTTCAAAGGATTAATTTCAATAAATGAAATTAAACATCCAGAATAAATGTTAAAAAATCAAACATTTGAAGGAGCAGAGAAGAAAAACAACAAAGTGTCGCATATTGAAAAGAGAGGGAATAAACAAGGAATGAGAAAGAATATTAAATAAAAAAGAAAAATGTGTATCGTATAGCATATACCAAGACTGTTTATCGTATTAAGTGAATGATAAACGAGAATGATTATCATATTGTATAAAAAAGAAAAATGTCTATTTATGTATAACTAAAATGTTTATCATAATATTACTATTATTAAGGAACAAGAATGTTAACTGAACGATAAAGAAAAAGGTCTAGTTGTATATACCAAAAATGTATATCAAATTGTATCTAACAAAAATGTTTATTATGTGAATATTGTAAACCCTGATAATCCAGGATGATAATGAACCAAATGTTAAAAAACCCAATATACAAACAATGTTAAGAGTGAAGTGTTATGAACTCACGAAGAATTTAAAGGCCAACTGCATAATTATATAGTGATAAATCTAAGTGTGTAATTTAAGAATATTAAGATAAACAAAACAACTTGCAAACTAGTATAGAAAAATAACAACAGGGCTAATAAATAACATAGCCAATATGTCTAGTTAGAGATAATATACTGTGAAGAGAAGTGTAGTAGCTAAAATGATAAAGCATGAAAAGTGATAACAATGAAACCTCTAATACCTTGAATGTTATGTTGAATAAGCCATCATATTCTTATATTATTGAAAAAATGAATGATATGTTTTATGTGTTGTGATAGTGCAACTGTTGCTACGTGCAATTTTTTATTGTCCCAGACAGAGATGAGGATTCCTCTGATTCTGAGGATGTGTAGATGAGGAACGGCGGAGTATGGAAGCCAAATAGAGCCCCTCTGATTCCGAACCCATTACAAATGTTAGGGAATTAAATTGTAATATGTCAAGGAATATAAATCAGACACTGTGATGTAAAAATGAAAGAACAATAGAGTTTATCACGAGAATCATGTGTTTAATGATAAAGAAAAATGTATTATTGTAAAACAGGAAATTGTTAGTTTAAGAAATAAAACATGTTAAAACTAAATGACTAAGAATATAAGAAACTTGAAAGATACTAGTAAGCTAAAAAATGATACTAGCCAAGAACCAATCTAGTGCAACACACCAACAAACTATTAAACTCAATGCAGAAAAGAAGCAGAAATAGTATAATAAAACCAAACTAAAATGATAATTTCTTCAAATGTAAAATTTCTCTCAAATTATCAATTTTGAGAGGGGAGTATATGTAACACAACAAAATGTTCCATAACCTAGACATTCACCAGAAGGGTAAATAAGTACACTGAAATAATAAAAGTGAATAATTTATGATGAAAGTAGCAAAGAAGAGAAGGACCAACAAGGAAGAAAGAAGAAGAAGGATCCCAAGAAGCAGTGAGGAATACACTGCATGACACTACAACAAATACTAGGACTGACTCTAACTGATGGACATGCCAAGTTCACTATAAGCTGTCAAACAAACCAGTCAATGACATGAATGTAATGTCATGTGTTAGATAAACCAATTAAATAATGACGAAGATAATGTAATATCAGTAACAGCATTTTGGCTGAAAGTAAATGAACCATGACCAGTAAATGACAAAGCCTATGACTAAATTAACTATGGCCACAATGTAAATTAAAACTAGTATTACAAACCCAGATGTAAGATCAGTGAGTAAAAGTAATTATAAAAGGAAGCCTTATATGGATGAGTAACTTCCTTATTATATAAAATGTAAATAGTAACAATTATTAAAGCATAAACATATGCTAAAAATATGTCTAGACCATGTCTAAACAAAGGTTTGTCAGTAAATTAATGAGGAAAAAGGACTCCTAGTGAACAAAAAATTTACTGAACAATCAATATAAGTAAAGATAATGTGAAATACCACCACTCAATTATTAATGGATAACATTAATTTGAGTAGGCCAAACGAAATGTAATTAGGAATAAGGATTTTCGATAATAATGTATCGCCTTAATTATGTTAAGATTTAATATTGTACAGTTATAAATAGCTATTAAGTATAATCACAGATGTGTTAGTGTTCAAACAAAGACGTTATAAAGAAAACGCAATGTGAAACACTAAATGTCAAAAGATAGGGAATGGTCGCATTATGCATCGCTAGCAGACGACAGTGAGAAACCATGTTTCTAAACATTCTTTATGAGCATTGTCAAAGAAAACGTGGTTAAAACCTGTGTTAAGCCACATCAAATTAAAGCCCATAAACTAAACTTTAATTTGATGGTAATAACCTCGCGATCGAAACTATAATAAGTGTGTAGTGCGCGTTAGCATCATTTATTGTTAAAAAGTGAGAAATTGGTTGGGTAAAACCAACAACAACGACAGTTGTCAACAGCGTTCGCCGGACGGCGGTTAAAAATCAATACGTCATTTTGTAACGGTTATCAGAACCAATCAGAAGAGAGATTATTAAACTATTTTACCGCCTAAGCCCTATGAAGCGAGGGGGTGTATAATCAAAAACGGAGAGAATTCGACACACTTTTTGTCATCACATCGAGCGAGACAGTTGTCGCTCGTCCTCGCAATATTTTTTAATAACTAAAATTAGTACAACAATAGTAAACCGTTTAAAATTTTCTTCAAGACATTCAATGATACTGCAATTTACTACAAGGAAGTGCTTCGAAAGTAAAGTGATATTTTAATTTGTGCGTGATTTTAGAATGAGAGAGAGAGTTTTTTAATCAGTATTTACCATAGCCCAGATTTTGTTAGAAGAGGGCCAACTCTCCGTTCATAGTTCGTGTGAAGTGTAATTAACCAGTGGTCATTATAATCCGATCACTGGAGTGTTTTTTAATAAATTTTAATCTAGTCGATTAAAATAAAAAAAGGTAACACTGTGACAATTCATTTTATTTATCTGCTTGCACTGATCATTATTTACCACAAAACTGTACTGACGCAAGAACAACTAAACTTTCAATCGTATACACAGTTTCAATTACTTAACGGATTTGTCAATCCAATGTAAGATTTTGTATTAGTACTAAGGGTTAAAAATATATGTTAGTAAATAGGTCAGCGTAACAAACGCTCACCTGAAAAATAGTTACGAGTTTTACAAAGAGGCCAAGTTATTAATTATTGTCATTAACGTCTGTCAAGGCATAGGATAGTTCTTTTTTGTATTTCAAAGAGCCTACCCGTGAGGTATATTATATAATTAAAAAGTCAAATTGTCAATAGGTATAAGAGTTTATTGTTCTAACTGAGCTAGACCGTATTGTAAACGGACTAAGTAATTTCAGATTTATATTAATGTGTCAATTGTACTTTAATTGTTGATTTTATTTTCAAAGGGTAAAATAAACCCAGATTTTATTCAGCATAAACCTGGATCATAATTATTTCATAGAGTTAATTGATAATTAACGTTGAGTACAAGGAGATAACTCAGAGTAGAGATTCTACTATATCCGATTTTAATTGTAGTGAAACATAAAGCATTTAAACAAAATTTAAAGTGAATTTATCAATTGTAAATTTTATTAATTGGTTTTTCATGGGAATTTTCCTAAAATAAACCCATGTGGCGCCCTTATCGTAAACAAGGCGTGTTATAACCTTGTTGATAAAGCAAGCTGATAGTAAGCGCATCTTGACAGCTTATACTTTTGGTAAGTGAACTTCAGAACTTCCAGAGTCACGAACAGGTACGTGAAAGTGTATATTATTATAAATTGTTTGTCCAGACGAGACTTAACGTTACGTACACTGATGACACTTAACCGAGAAGAGGAGTTCCGCTGCAAGATCGACGCTACGGCTACATTCATCCACCGACCAGCGATTAACTTATTATTCACTATAATTATCAAACTTTACTGAAGAAACAATAGTTATCAATTATTACTAAAGATTATTACTGCAAATATTTTAAAAAAAGAGTTCATTTTTAAATTGTAACTTATTATTCATTATAATCGATGTATAACTTTAATTTTAAATAACTAAATAATTATAGTTTACACCACGACAAACGTTAGGTTACAAATTGGCGACCAACAACGTGAGGCTTTAAAAATATTAAACCGATAAATTTTTAATATTAAAATTAAGCCCGGCAAATACAAGAGAACAATCATGCCTCTCACGACAGCGGAGTATATGGAACTCATAGAAATGATGATGGAATTAAAGGAAGAGTTTAGGATATCCCGGGAAGAGAATCAGAAGATGATGGAATCGTTAATTAAGAAAACGGAAGAAAGGAAGGACGATGGCAAACCGGCGATAGAAGAAGTACTAAATGATGAAACCATGGAAGAATCAAGTATACAATCCGAAGACGATGGTAAACAAACCAAGAATAAAGAAGACTCAAAAACATTGTTATCTGAGGATACACACCACCGGAATGAAGAGAATATTCAACACAAAGAAGTCATCATTGACAGTGTAAAGAACCAGGTGATTCAGAAAACCGAAGACAAGGGAATAGAGAACCAAGTGAGTAAGAAAAAAGGAGTAAGAAGAATGATACGTCCGAAGAAAGTGAGAATTACACGGGAAATATTAGAGATGACTAGGAATGGCTTAATTAACGTCGTGGACAACCCAATTATTCATCATAGAGAAAGAATCAACGGTAAGAAGTATGAACAGAACTTCATAAAAATATTAAAAGTAAATCACCATAAAACTGTTAATAAAAATTTGAATAAAGATACAATTAAATTAAATATGCCAACAAGTGAAAGACACCAGACAAGGTTAGTCGATTCCTCAAAGAATAATCGACCATTAAAAGATTTAATTAATAATCCAGATGACGGAACGATTAAAACAATGTTACATACCAGTGACTATGTTATGACGGAGAAGGTTATAAACAATGAGGTATTTAAAGTGAGTACTCCTAGAGGAGGATGCATCGCAGGAAGAAGGAAAACTACCAGAAACAGATGGACCGGATCATTGAAAGATACGCCCAAGCGATCAGAAAATTGCGGCAGGAAAGGAACCAGTTGACGGAGAACTCCAGCCAGAAGACAGGAGACAACGAACTAGAGTTAGAAGAGACACCAGAAGTTAATTATAACAAAAACCAGGAGAACACCAGACACCTGGGTAACAAAGATAATGGGGAGAAGAAAACGAAAGGACGTAAGGTAGCTGAAGATTTGGTCACAACAAAATGGAAGAGCCGAATGATAGTGAGGTACGCGGCAAGGGCTGAAAGAAGCCTGAACGAAAGGATGAGCCAAACAACAAACACACCGAATATAAATGACTATGGCTAAACATTAGAAACCATCAGCCACTGAAGAAAAAGGACAGATATCAAAGATAACCGAGAGAAGCGACCAAAAGGTTTAAGAAAATAAAAAACCATCCGAACTATGTGAAATTATTTAAAGAATATAAAAAGTATTATGTATAAGGAGATTTATTATAAAATGTATTGTAAGATGTTAAATATCATAATATATGTCGTACTATAAACAGCCATCAAAAATGGATCTATGAAAACGTAATTGACCCATAATGAACCCAATAGAATGGTGAAGCACAAGAGAACCCCATATATAGACTATTGAATGAAATTATTATAATATAAGAGTGAACTATTTTATCATATTGTGAATATAACAAGAGTGTTTATTATATCATATATCATAAAAGTATCTACCATGAAAATGTTAAATAAGTGATAAAGAAAAATATTTATCATATTAAATGTATTGAAAATATCTAATTGCAAATAACAAGAATGTTTATCATAAAGAAGAACGTGTATCATATCATGTATACTAAAAATGTTTATCATATTAAATGATAAAGAAAAATGGTTATTATATTGTATAAAACAAAAATGATTATTATATATGGTATCTAACGAAATGTTTGTTAAATAATAATGCAATATTACTCTGACTCTTCAAAGGATTAATTTCAATAAATGAAATTAAACATCCAGAATAAATGTTAAAAAATCAAACATTTGAAGGAGCAGAGAAGAAAAACAACAAAGTGTCGCATATTGAAAAGAGAGGGAATAAACAAGGAATGAGAAAGAATATTAAATAAAAAAGAAAAATGTGTATCGTATAGCATATACCAAGACTGTTTATCGTATTAAGTGAATGATAAACGAGAATGATTATCATATTGTATAAAAAAGAAAAATGTCTATTTATGTATAACTAAAATGTTTATCATAATATTACTATTATTAAGGAACAAGAATGTTAACTGAACGATAAAGAAAAATGTCTAGTTGTATATACCAAAAATGTATATCAAATTGTATCTAACAAAAATGTTTATTATGTGAATATTGTAAACCCTGATAATCCAGGATGATAATGAACCAAATGTTAAAAAACCCAATATACAAACAATGTTAAGAGTGAAGTGTTATGAACTCACGAAGAATTTAAAGGCCAACTGCATAATTATATAGTGATAAATCTAAGTGTGTAATTTAAGAATATTAAGATAAACAAAACAACTTGCAAACTAGTATAGAAAAATAACAACAGGGCTAATAAATAACATAGCCAATATGTCAAGTTAGAGATAAAATACTGTGAAGAGAAGTGTAGTAGCTAAAATGATAAAGCATGAAAAGTGATAACAATGAAACCTCTAATACCTTGAATGTTATGTTGAATAAGCCATCATATTCTTATATTATTGAAAAAATGAATGATATGTTTTATGTGTTGTGATAGTGCAACTGTTGCTACGTGCAATTTTTTATTGTCCCAGACAGAGATGAGGATTCCTCTGATTCTGAGGATGTGTAGATGAGGAACGGCGGAGTATGGAAGCCAAATAGAGCCCCTCTGATTCCGAACCCATTACAAATGTTAGGGAATTAAATTGTAATATGTCAAGGAATATAAATCAGACACTGTGATGTAAAAATGAAAGAACAATAGAGTTTATCACGAGAATCATGTGTTTAATGATAAAGAAAAATGTATTATTGTAAAACAGGAAATTGTTAGTTTAAGAAATAAAACATGTTAAAACTAAATGACTAAGAATATAAGAAACTTGAAAGATACTAGTAAGCTAAAAAATGATACTAGCCAAGAACCAATCTAGTGCAACACACCAACAAACTATTAAACTCAATGCAGAAAAGAAGCAGCAATAGTATAATAAAACCAAACTAAAATGATAATTTCTTCAAATGTAAAATTTCTCTCAAATTATCAATTTTGAGAGGGGAGTATATGTAACACAACAAAATGTTCCATAACCTAGACATTCACCAGAAGGGTAAATAAGTACACTGAAATAATAAAAGTGAATAATTTATGATGAAAGTAGCAAAGAAGAGAAGGACCAACAAGGAAGAAAGAAGAAGAAGGATCCCAAGAAGCAGTGAGGAATACACTGCATGACACTACAACAAATACTAGGACTGACTCTAACTGATGGACATGCCAAGTTCACTATAAGCTGTCAAACAAACCAGTCAATGACATGAATGTAATGTCATGTGTTAGATAAACCAATTAAATAATGACGAAGATAATGTAATATCAGTAACAGCATTTTGGCTGAAAGTAAATGAACCATGACCAGTAAATGACAAAGCCTATGACTAAATTAACTATGGCCACAATGTAAATTAAAACTAGTATTACAAACCCAGATGTAAGATCAGTGAGTAAAAGTAATTATAAAAGGAAGCCTTATATGGATGAGTAACTTCCTTATTATATAAAATGTAAATAGTAACAATTATTAAAGCATAAACATATGCTAAAAATATGTCTAGACCATGTCTAAACAAAGGTTTGTCAGTAAATTAATGAGGAAAAAGGACTCCTAGTGAACAAAAAATTTACTGAACAATCAATATAAGTAAAGATAATGTGAAATACCACCACTCAATTATTAATGGATAACATTAATTTGAGTAGGCCAAACGAAATGTAATTAGGAATAAGGATTTTCGATAATAATGTATCGCCTTAATTATGTTAAGATTTAATATTGTACAGTTATAAATAGCTATTAAGTATAATCACAGATGTGTTAGTGTTCAAACAAAGACGTTATAAAGAAAACGCAATGTGAAACACTAAATGTCAAAAGATAGGGAATGGTCGCATTATGCATCGCTAGCAGACGACAGTGAGAAACCATGTTTCTAAACATTCTTTATGAGCATTGTCAAAGAAAACGTGGTTAAAACCTGTGTTAAGCCACATCAAATTAAAGCCCATAAACTAAACTTTAATTTGATGGTAATAACCTCGCGATCGAAACTATAATAAGTGTGTAGTGCGCGTTAGCATCATTTATTGTTAAAAAGTGAGAAATTGGTTGGGTAAAACCAACAACAACGACAGTTGTCAACAGCGTTCGCCGGACGGCGGTTAAAAATCAATACGTCATTTTGTAACGGTTATCAGAACCAATCAGAAGAGAGATTATTAAACTATTTTACCGCCTAAGCCCTATGAAGCGAGGGGGTATATAATCAAAAACGGAGAGAATTCGACACACTTTTTGTCATCACATCGAGCGAGACAGTTGTCGCTCGTCCTCGCAATATTTTTTAATAACTAAAATTAGTACAACAATAGTAAACCGTTTAAAATTTTCTTCAAGACATTCAATGATACTGCAATTTACTACAAGGAAGTGCTTCGAAAGTAAAGTGATATTTTAATTTGTGCGTGATTTTAGAATGAGAGAGAGAGTTTTTTAATCAGTATTTACCAAAGCCCAGATTTTGTTAGAAGAGGGCCAACTCTCCGTTCATAGTTCGTGTGAAGTGTAATTAACCAGTGGTCATTATAATCCGATCACTGGAGTGTTTTTTAATAAATTTTAATCTAGTCGATTAAAATAAAAAAAGGTAACACTGTGACAATTCATTTTATTTATCTGCTTGCACTGATCATTATTTACCACAAAACTGTACTGACGCAAGAACAACTAAACTTTCAATCGTATACACAGTTTCAATTACTTAACGGATTTGTCAATCCAATGTAAGATTTTGTATTAGTACTAAGGGTTAAAAATATATGTTAGTAAATAGGTCAGCGTAACAAACGCTCACCTGAAAAATAGTTACGAGTTTTACAAAGAGGCCAAGTTATTAATTATTGTCATTAACGTCTGTCAAGGCATAGGATAGTTCTTTTTTGTATTTCAAAGAGCCTACCCGTGAGGTATATTATATAATTAAAAAGTCAAATTGTCAATAGGTATAAGAGTTTATTGTTCTAACTGAGCTAGACCGTATTGTAAACGGACTAAGTAATTTCAGATTTATATTAATGTGTCAATTGTACTTTAATTGTTGATTTTATTTTCAAAGGGTAAAATAAACCCAGATTTTATTCAGCATAAACCTGGATCATAATTATTTCATAGAGTTAATTGATAATTAACGTTGAGTACAAGGAGATAACTCAGAGTAGAGATTCTACTATATCCGATTTTAATTGTAGTGAAACATAAAGCATTTAAACAAAATTTAAAGTGAATTTATCAATTGTAAATTTTATTAATTGGTTTTTCATGGGAATTTTCCTAAAATAAACCCATGTGGCGCCCTTATCGTAAACAAGGCGTGTTATAACCTTGTTGATAAAGCAAGCTGATAGTAAGCGCATCTTGACAGCTTATACTTTTGGTAAGTGAACTTCAGAACTTCCAGAGTCACGAACAGGTACGTGAAAGTGTATATTATTATAAATTGTTTGTCCAGACGAGACTTAACGTTACGTACACTGATGACACTTAACCGAGAAGAGGAGTTCCGCTGCAAGATCGACGCTACGGCTACATTCATCCACCGACCAGCGATTAACTTATTATTCACTATAATTATCAAACTTTACTGAAGAAACAATAGTTATCAATTATTACTAAAGATTATTACTGCAAATATTTTAAAAAAAGAGTTCATTTTTAAATTGTAACTTATTATTCATTATAATCGATGTATAACTTTAATTTTAAATAACTAAATAATTATAGTTTACACCACGACAAACGTTAGGTTACAAATTGGCGACCAACAACGTGAGGCTTTAAAAATATTAAACCGATAAATTTTTAATATTAAAATTAAGCCCGGCAAATACAAGAGAACAATCATGCCTCTCACGACAGCGGAGTATATGGAACTCATAGAAATGATGATGGAATTAAAGGAAGAGTTTAGGATATCCCGGGAAGAGAATCAGAAGATGATGGAATCGTTAATTAAGAAAACGGAAGAAAGGAAGGACGATGGCAAACCGGCGATAGAAGAAGTACTAAATGATGAAACCATGGAAGAATCAAGTATACAATCCGAAGACGATGGTAAACAAACCAAGAATAAAGAAGACTCAAAAACATTGTTATCTGAGGATACACACCACCGGAATGAAGAGAATATTCAACACAAAGAAGTCATCATTGACAGTGTAAAGAACCAGGTGATTCAGAAAACCGAAGACAAGGGAATAGAGAACCAAGTGAGTAAGAAAAAAGGAGTAAGAAGAATGATACGTCCGAAGAAAGTGAGAATTACACGGGAAATATTAGAGATGACTAGGAATGGCTTAATTAACGTCGTGGACAACCCAATTATTCATCATAGAGAAAGAATCAACGGTAAGAAGTATGAACAGAACTTCATAAAAATATTAAAAGTAAATCACCATAAAACTGTTAATAAAAATTTGAATAAAGATACAATTAAATTAAATATGCCAACAAGTGAAAGACACCAGACAAGGTTAGTCGATTCCTCAAAGAATAATCGACCATTAAAAGATTTAATTAATAATCCAGATGACGGAACGATTAAAACAATGTTACATACCAGTGACTATGTTATGACGGAGAAGGTTATAAACAATGAGGTATTTAAAGTGAGTACTCCTAGAGGAGGATGCATCGCAGGAAGAAGGAAAACTACCAGAAACAGATGGACCGGATCATTGAAAGATACGCCCAAGCGATCAGAAAATTGCGGCAGGAAAGGAACCAGTTGACGGAGAACTCCAGCCAGAAGACAGGAGACAACGAACTAGAGTTAGAAGAGACACCAGAAGTTAATTATAACAAAAACCAGGAGAACACCAGACACCTGGGTAACAAAGATAATGGGGAGAAGAAAACGAAAGGACGTAAGGTAGCTGAAGATTTGGTCACAACAAAATGGAAGAGCCGAATGATAGTGAGGTACGCGGCAAGGGCTGAAAGAAGCCTGAACGAAAGGATGAGCCAAACAACAAACACACCGAATATAAATGACTATGGCTAAACATTAGAAACCATCAGCCACTGAAGAAAAAGGACAGATATCAAAGATAACCGAGAGAAGCGACCAAAAGGTTTAAGAAAATAAAAAACCATCCGAACTATGTGAAATTATTTAAAGAATATAAAAAGTATTATGTATAAGGAGATTTATTATAAAATGTATTGTAAGATGTTAAATATCATAATATATGTCGTACTATAAACAGCCATCAAAAATGGATCTATGAAAACGTAATTGACCCATAATGAACCCAATAGAATGGTGAAGCACAAGAGAACCCCATATATAGACTATTGAATGAAATTATTATAATATAAGAGTGAACTATTTTATCATATTGTGAATATAACAAGAGTGTTTATTATATCATATATCATAAAAGTATCTACCATGAAAATGTTAAATAAGTGATAAAGAAAAATATTTATCATATTAAATGTATTGAAAATATCTAATTGCAAATAACAAGAATGTTTATCATAAAGAAGAACGTGTATCATATCATGTATACTAAAAATGTTTATCATATTAAATGATAAAGAAAAATGGTTATTATATTGTATAAAACAAAAATGATTATTATATATGGTATCTAACGAAATGTTTGTTAAATAATAATGCAATATTACTCTGACTCTTCAAAGGATTAATTTCAATAAATGAAATTAAACATCCAGAATAAATGTTAAAAAATCAAACATTTGAAGGAGCAGAGAAGAAAAACAACAAAGTGTCGCATATTGAAAAGAGAGGGAATAAACAAGGAATGAGAAAGAATATTAAATAAAAAAGAAAAATGTGTATCGTATAGCATATACCAAGACTGTTTATCGTATTAAGTGAATGATAAACGAGAATGATTATCATATTGTATAAAAAAGAAAAATGTCTATTTATGTATAACTAAAATGTTTATCATAATATTACTATTATTAAGGAACAAGAATGTTAACTGAACGATAAAGAAAAATGTCTAGTTGTATATACCAAAAATGTATATCAAATTGTATCTAACAAAAATGTTTATTATGTGAATATTGTAAACCCTGATAATCCAGGATGATAATGAACCAAATGTTAAAAAACCCAATATACAAACAATGTTAAGAGTGAAGTGTTATGAACTCACGAAGAATTTAAAGGCCAACTGCATAATTATATAGTGATAAATCTAAGTGTGTAATTTAAGAATATTAAGATAAACAAAACAACTTGCAAACTAGTATAGAAAAATAACAACAGGGCTAATAAATAACATAGCCAATATGTCAAGTTAGAGATAAAATACTGTGAAGAGAAGTGTAGTAGCTAAAATGATAAAGCATGAAAAGTGATAACAATGAAACCTCTAATACCTTGAATGTTATGTTGAATAAGCCATCATATTCTTATATTATTGAAAAAATGAATGATATGTTTTATGTGTTGTGATAGTGCAACTGTTGCTACGTGCAATTTTTTATTGTCCCAGACAGAGATGAGGATTCCTCTGATTCTGAGGATGTGTAGATGAGGAACGGCGGAGTATGGAAGCCAAATAGAGCCCCTCTGATTCCGAACCCATTACAAATGTTAGGGAATTAAATTGTAATATGTCAAGGAATATAAATCAGACACTGTGATGTAAAAATGAAAGAACAATAGAGTTTATCACGAGAATCATGTGTTTAATGATAAAGAAAAATGTATTATTGTAAAACAGGAAATTGTTAGTTTAAGAAATAAAACATGTTAAAACTAAATGACTAAGAATATAAGAAACTTGAAAGATACTAGTAAGCTAAAAAATGATACTAGCCAAGAACCAATCTAGTGCAACACACCAACAAACTATTAAACTCAATGCAGAAAAGAAGCAGCAATAGTATAATAAAACCAAACTAAAATGATAATTTCTTCAAATGTAAAATTTCTCTCAAATTATCAATTTTGAGAGGGGAGTATATGTAACACAACAAAATGTTCCATAACCTAGACATTCACCAGAAGGGTAAATAAGTACACTGAAATAATAAAAGTGAATAATTTATGATGAAAGTAGCAAAGAAGAGAAGGACCAACAAGGAAGAAAGAAGAAGAAGGATCCCAAGAAGCAGTGAGGAATACACTGCATGACACTACAACAAATACTAGGACTGACTCTAACTGATGGACATGCCAAGTTCACTATAAGCTGTCAAACAAACCAGTCAATGACATGAATGTAATGTCATGTGTTAGATAAACCAATTAAATAATGACGAAGATAATGTAATATCAGTAACAGCATTTTGGCTGAAAGTAAATGAACCATGACCAGTAAATGACAAAGCCTATGACTAAATTAACTATGGCCACAATGTAAATTAAAACTAGTATTACAAACCCAGATGTAAGATCAGTGAGTAAAAGTAATTATAAAAGGAAGCCTTATATGGATGAGTAACTTCCTTATTATATAAAATGTAAATAGTAACAATTATTAAAGCATAAACATATGCTAAAAATATGTCTAGACCATGTCTAAACAAAGGTTTGTCAGTAAATTAATGAGGAAAAAGGACTCCTAGTGAACAAAAAATTTACTGAACAATCAATATAAGTAAAGATAATGTGAAATACCACCACTCAATTATTAATGGATAACATTAATTTGAGTAGGCCAAACGAAATGTAATTAGGAATAAGGATTTTCGATAATAATGTATCGCCTTAATTATGTTAAGATTTAATATTGTACAGTTATAAATAGCTATTAAGTATAATCACAGATGTGTTAGTGTTCAAACAAAGACGTTATAAAGAAAACGCAATGTGAAACACTAAATGTCAAAAGATAGGGAATGGTCGCATTATGCATCGCTAGCAGACGACAGTGAGAAACCATGTTTCTAAACATTCTTTATGAGCATTGTCAAAGAAAACGTGGTTAAAACCTGTGTTAAGCCACATCAAATTAAAGCCCATAAACTAAACTTTAATTTGATGGTAATAACCTCGCGATCGAAACTATAATAAGTGTGTAGTGCGCGTTAGCATCATTTATTGTTAAAAAGTGAGAAATTGGTTGGGTAAAACCAACAACAACGACAGTTGTCAACAGCGTTCGCCGGACGGCGGTTAAAAATCAATACGTCATTTTGTAACGGTTATCAGAACCAATCAGAAGAGAGATTATTAAACTATTTTACCGCCTAAGCCCTATGAAGCGAGGGGGTATATAATCAAAAACGGAGAGAATTCGACACACTTTTTGTCATCACATCGAGCGAGACAGTTGTCGCTCGTCCCCGCAATATTTTTTAATAACTAAAATTAGTACAACAATAGTAAACCGTTTAAAATTTTCTTCAAGACATTCAATGATACTGCAATTTACTACAAGGAAGTGCTTCGAAAGTAAAGTGATATTTTAATTTGTGCGTGATTTTAGAATGAGAGAGAGAGTTTTTTAATCAGTATTTACCATAGCCCAGATTTTGTTAGAAGAGGGCCAACTCTCCGTTCATAGTTCGTGTGAAGTGTAATTAACCAGTGGTCATTATAATCCGATCACTGGAGTGTTTTTTAATAAATTTTAATCTAGTCGATTAAAATAAAAAAAGGTAACACTGTGACAATTCATTTTATTTATCTGCTTGCACTGATCATTATTTACCACAAAACTGTACTGACGCAAGAACAACTAAACTTTCAATCGTATACACAGTTTCAATTACTTAACGGATTTGTCAATCCAATGTAAGATTTTGTATTAGTACTAAGGGTTAAAAATATATGTTAGTAAATAGGTCAGCGTAACAAACGCTCACCTGAAAAATAGTTACGAGTTTTACAAAGAGGCCAAGTTATTAATTATTGTCATTAACGTCTGTCAAGGCATAGGATAGTTCTTTTTTGTATTTCAAAGAGCCTACCCGTGAGGTATATTATATAATTAAAAAGTCAAATTGTCAATAGGTATAAGAGTTTATTGTTCTAACTGAGCTAGACCGTATTGTAAACGGACTAAGTAATTTCAGATTTATATTAATGTGTCAATTGTACTTTAATTGTTGATTTTATTTTCAAAGGGTAAAATAAACCCAGATTTTATTCAGCATAAACCTGGATCATAATTATTTCATAGAGTTAATTGATAATTAACGTTGAGTACAAGGAGATAACTCAGAGTAGAGATTCTACTATATCCGATTTTAATTGTAGTGAAACATAAAGCATTTAAACAAAATTTAAAGTGAATTTATCAATTGTAAATTTTATTAATTGGTTTTTCATGGGAATTTTCCTAAAATAAACCCATGTGGCGCCCTTATCGTAAACAAGGCGTGTTATAACCTTGTTGATAAAGCAAGCTGATAGTAAGCGCATCTTGACAGCTTATACTTTTGGTAAGTGAACTTCAGAACTTCCAGAGTCACGAACAGGTACGTGAAAGTGTATATTATTATAAATTGTTTGTCCAGACGAGACTTAACGTTACGTACACTGATGACACTTAACCGAGAAGAGGAGTTCCGCTGCAAGATCGACGCTACGGCTACATTCATCCACCGACCAGCGATTAACTTATTATTCACTATAATTATCAAACTTTACTGAAGAAACAATAGTTATCAATTATTACTAAAGATTATTACTGCAAATATTTTAAAAAAAGAGTTCATTTTTAAATTGTAACTTATTATTCATTATAATCGATGTATAACTTTAATTTTAAATAACTAAATAATTATAGTTTACACCACGACAAACGTTAGGTTACAAATTGGCGACCAACAACGTGAGGCTTTAAAAATATTAAACCGATAAATTTTTAATATTAAAATTAAGCCCGGCAAATACAAGAGAACAATCATGCCTCTCACGACAGCGGAGTATATGGAACTCATAGAAATGATGATGGAATTAAAGGAAGAGTTTAGGATATCCCGGGAAGAGAATCAGAAGATGATGGAATCGTTAATTAAGAAAACGGAAGAAAGGAAGGACGATGGCAAACCGGCGATAGAAGAAGTACTAAATGATGAAACCATGGAAGAATCAAGTATACAATCCGAAGACGATGGTAAACAAACCAAGAATAAAGAAGACTCAAAAACATTGTTATCTGAGGATACACACCACCGGAATGAAGAGAATATTCAACACAAAGAAGTCATCATTGACAGTGTAAAGAACCAGGTGATTCAGAAAACCGAAGACAAGGGAATAGAGAACCAAGTGAGTAAGAAAAAAGGAGTAAGAAGAATGATACGTCCGAAGAAAGTGAGAATTACACGGGAAATATTAGAGATGACTAGGAATGGCTTAATTAACGTCGTGGACAACCCAATTATTCATCATAGAGAAAGAATCAACGGTAAGAAGTATGAACAGAACTTCATAAAAATATTAAAAGTAAATCACCATAAAACTGTTAATAAAAATTTGAATAAAGATACAATTAAATTAAATATGCCAACAAGTGAAAGACACCAGACAAGGTTAGTCGATTCCTCAAAGAATAATCGACCATTAAAAGATTTAATTAATAATCCAGATGACGGAACGATTAAAACAATGTTACATACCAGTGACTATGTTATGACGGAGAAGGTTATAAACAATGAGGTATTTAAAGTGAGTACTCCTAGAGGAAGGATGCATCGCAGGAAGAAGGAAAACTACCAGAAACAGATGGACCGGATCATTGAAAGATACGCCCAAGCGATCAGAAAATTGCGGCAGGAAAGGAACCAGTTGACGGAGAACTCCAGCCAGAAGACAGGAGACAACGAACTAGAGTTAGAAGAGACACCAGAAGTTAATTATAACAAAAACCAGGAGAACACCAGACACCTGGGTAACAAAGATAATGGGGAGAAGAAAACGAAAGGACGTAAGGTAGCTGAAGATTTGGTCACAACAAAATGGAAGAGCCGAATGATAGTGAGGTACGCGGCAAGGGCTGAAAGAAGCCTGAACGAAAGGATGAGCCAAACAACAAACACACCGAATATAAATGACTATGGCTAAACATTAGAAACCATCAGCCACTGAAGAAAAAGGACAGATATCAAAGATAACCGAGAGAAGCGACCAAAAGGTTTAAGAAAATAAAAAACCATCCGAACTATGTGAAATTATTTAAAGAATATAAAAAGTATTATGTATAAGGAGATTTATTATAAAATGTATTGTAAGATGTTAAATATCATAATATATGTCGTACTATAAACAGCCATCAAAAATGGATCTATGAAAACGTAATTGACCCATAATGAACCCAATAGAATGGTGAAGCACAAGAGAACCCCATATATAGACTATTGAATGAACTTATTATAATATAAGAGTGAACTATTTTATCATATTGTGAATATAACAAGAGTGTTTATTATATCATATATCATAAAAGTATCTACCATGAAAATGTTAAATAAGTGATAAAGAAAAATATTTATCATATTAAATGTATTGAAAATATCTAATTGCAAATAACAAGAATGTTTATCATAAAGAAGAACGTGTATCATATCATGTATACTAAAAATGTTTATCATATTAAATGATAAAGAAAAATGGTTATTATATTGTATAAAACAAAAATGATTATTATATATGGTATCTAACGAAATGTTTGTTAAATAATAATGCAATATTACTCTGACTCTTCAAAGGATTAATTTCAATAAATGAAATTAAACATCCAGAATAAATGTTAAAAAATCAAACATTTGAAGGAGCAGAGAAGAAAAACAACAAAGTGTCGCATATTGAAAAGAGAGGGAATAAACAAGGAATGAGAAAGAATATTAAATAAAAAAGAAAAATGTGTATCGTATAGCATATACCAAGACTGTTTATCGTATTAAGTGAATGATAAACGAGAATGATTATCATATTGTATAAAAAAGAAAAATGTCTATTTATGTATAACTAAAATGTTTATCATAATATTACTATTATTAAGGAACAAGAATGTTAACTGAACGATAAAGAAAAATGTCTAGTTGTATATACCAAAAATGTATATCAAATTGTATCTAACAAAAATGTTTATTATGTGAATATTGTAAACCCTGATAATCCAGGATGATAATGAACCAAATGTTAAAAAACCCAATATACAAACAATGTTAAGAGTGAAGTGTTATGAACTCACGAAGAATTTAAAGGCCAACTGCATAATTATATAGTGATAAATCTAAGTGTGTAATTTAAGAATATTAAGATAAACAAAACAACTTACAAACTAGTATAGAAAAATAACAACAGGGCTAATAAATAACATAGCCAATATGTCAAGTTAGAGATAAAATACTGTGAAGAGAAGTGTAGTAGCTAAAATGATAAAGCATGAAAAGTGATAACAATGAAACCTCTAATACCTTGAATGTTATGTTGAATAAGCCATCATATTCTTATATTATTGAAAAAATGAATGATATGTTTTATGTGTTGTGATAGTGCAACTGTTGCTACGTGCAATTTTTTATTGTCCCAGACAGAGATGAGGATTCCTCTGATTCTGAGGATGTGTAGATGAGGAACGGCGGAGTATGGAAGCCAAATAGAGCCCCTCTGATTCCGAACCCATTACAAATGTTAGGGAATTAAATTGTAATATGTCAAGGAATATAAATCAGACACTGTGATGTAAAAATGAAAGAACAATAGAGTTTATCACGAGAATCATGTGTTTAATGATAAAGAAAAATGTATTATTGTAAAACAGGAAATTGTTAGTTTAAGAAATAAAACATGTTAAAACTAAATGACTAAGAATATAAGAAACTTGAAAGATACTAGTAAGCTAAAAAATGATACTAGCCAAGAACCAATCTAGTGCAACACACCAACAAACTATTAAACTCAATGCAGAAAAGAAGCAGCAATAGTATAATAAAACCAAACTAAAATGATAATTTCTTCAAATGTAAAATTTCTCTCAAATTATCAATTTTGAGAGGGGAGTATATGTAACACAACAAAATGTTCCATAACCTAGACATTCACCAGAAGGGTAAATAAGTACACTGAAATAATAAAAGTGAATAATTTATGATGAAAGTAGCAAAGAAGAGAAGGACCAACAAGGAAGAAAGAAGAAGAAGGATCCCAAGAAGCAGTGAGGAATACACTGCATGACACTACAACAAATACTAGGACTGACTCTAACTGATGGACATGCCAAGTTCACTATAAGCTGTCAAACAAACCAGTCAATGACATGAATGTAATGTCATGTGTTAGATAAACCAATTAAATATTGACGATGATAATGTAATATCAGTAACAGCATTTTGGCTGAAAGTAAATGAACCATGACCAGTAAATGACAAAGCCTATGACTAAATTAACTATGGCCACAATGTAAATTAAAACTAGTATTACAAACCCAGATGTAAGATCAGTGAGTAAAAGTAATTATAAAAGGAAGCCTTATATGGATGAGTAACTTCCTTATTATATAAAATGTAAATAGTAACAATTATTAAAGCATAAACATATGCTAAAAATATGTCTAGACCATGTCTAAACAAAGGTTTGTCAGTAAATTAATGAGGAAAAAGGACTCCTAGTGAACAAAAAATTTACTGAACAATCAATATAACTAAAGATAATGTGAAATACCACCACTCAATTATTAATGGATAACATTAATTTGAGTAGGCCAAACGAAATGTAATTAGGAATAAGGATTTTCGATAATAATGTATCGCCTTAATTATGTTAAGATTTAATATTGTACAGTTATAAATAGCTATTAAGTATAATCACAGATGTGTTAGTGTTCAAACAAAGACGTTATAAAGAAAACGCAATGTGAAACACTAAATGTCAAAAGATAGGGAATGCTCGCATTATGCATCGCTAGCAGACGACAGTGAGAAACCATGTTTCTAAACATTCTTTATGAGCATTGTCAAAGAAAACGAGGTTAAAACCTGTGTTAAGCCACATCAAATTAAAGCCCATAAACTAAACTTTAATTTGATGGTAATAACCTCGCGATCGAAACTATAATAAGTGTGTAGTGCGCGTTAGCATCATTTATTGTTAAAAAGTGAGAAATTGGTTGGGTAAAACCAACAACAACGACAGTTGTCAACAGCGTTCGCCGGACGGCGGTTAAAAATCAATACGTCATTTTGTAACGGTTATCAGAACCAATCAGAAGAGAGATTATTAAACTATTTTACCGCCTAAGCCCTATGAAGCGAGAGGGTATATAATCAAAAACGGAGAGAATTCGACACACTTTTTGTCATCACATCGAGCGAGACAGTTGTCGCTCGTCCTCGCAATATTTTTTAATAACTAAAATTAGTACAACAATAGTAAACCGTTTAAAATTTTCTTCAAGACATTCAATGATACTGCAATTTACTATAAGGAAGTGCTTCGAAAGTAAAGTGATATTTTAATTTGTGCGTGATTTTAGAATGAGAGAGAGAGTTTTTTAATCAGTATTTACCATAGCCCAGATTTTATTAGAAGAGGGCCAACTCTCCGTTCATAGTTCGTGTGAAGTGTAATTAACCAGTGGTCATTATAATCCGATCACTGGAGTGTTTTTTAATAAATTTTAATCTAGTCGATTAAAATAAAAAAAGGTAACACTGTGACAATTCATTTTATTTATCTGCTTGCACTGATCATTATTTACCACAAAACTGTACTGACGCAAGAACAACTAAACTTTCAATCGTATACACAGTTTCAGTTACTTAGCGGATTTGTCAATCCAATGTAAGATTTTGTATTAGTACTAAGGGTTAAAAATATATGTTAGTAAATAGGTCAGCGTAACAAACGCTCACCTGAAAAATAGTTACGAGTTTTACAAAGAGGCCAAGTTATTAATTATTGTCATTAACGTCTGTCAAGGCATAGGATAGTTCTTTTTTGTATTTCAAAGAGCCTACCCGTGAGGTATATTATATAATTAAAAAGTCAAATTGTCAATAGGAATAAGAGTTTATTGTTCTAACTGAGCTAGACCGTATTGTAAACGGACTAAGTAATTTCAGATTTATATTAATGTATCAATTGTACTTTAATTGTTGATTTTATTTTCAAAGGGTAAAATAAACGCAGATTTTATTCAGCATAAACCTGGATCATAATTATTTCATAGAGTTAATTGATAATTAACGTTGAGTACAAGGAGATAACTCAGAGTAGAGATTCTACTATATCCGATTTTAATTGTAGTGAAACATAAAGCATTTAAACAAAATTTAAAGTGAATTTATCAATTGTAAATTTTATTAATTGGTTTTTCATGGGAATTTTCCTAAAATAAACCCATGTGGCGCCCTTATCGTAAACAAGGAGTGTTATAACCTTGTTGATAAAGCAAGCTGATAGTAAGCGCATCTTGACAGCTTATACTTTTGGTAAGTGAACTTCAGAACTTCCAGAGTCACGAACAGGTACGTGAAAGTGTATATTATTATAAATTGTTTGTCCAGACGAGACTTAACGTTACGTACACTGATGACACTTAACCGAGAAGAGGAGTTCCGCTGCAAGATCGACGCTACGGCTACATTCATCCACCGACCAGCGATTAACTTATTATTCACTATAATTATCAAACTTTACTGAAGAAACAATAGTTATCAATTATTACTAAAGATTATTACTGCAAATATTTTAAAAAAAGAGTTCATTTTTAAATTGTAACTTATTATTCATTATAATCGATGTATAACTTTAATTTTAAATAACTAAATAATTATAGTTTACACCACGACAAACGTTAGGTTACAAATTGGCGACCAACAACGTGAGGCTTTAAAAATATTAAACCGATAAATTTTTAATATTAAAATTAAGCCCGGCAAATACAAGAGAACAATCATGCCTCTCACGACAGCGGAGTATATGGAACTCATAGAAATGATGATGGAATTAAAGGAAGAGTTTAGGATATCCCGGGAAGAGAATCAGAAGATGATGGAATCGTTAATTAAGAAAACGGAAGAAAGGAAGGACGATGGCAAACCGGCGATAGAAGAAGTACTAAATGATGAAACCATGGAAGAATCAAGTATACAATCCGAAGACGATGGTAAACAAACCAAGAATAAAGAAGACTCAAAAACATTGTTATCTGAGGATACACACCACCGGAATGAAGAGAATATTCAACACAAAGAAGTCATCATTGACAGTGTAAAGAACCAGGTGATTCAGAAAACCGAAGACAAGGGAATAGAGAACCAAGTGAGTAAGAAAAAAGGAGTAAGAAGAATGATACGTCCGAAGAAAGTGAGAATTACACGGGAAATATTAGAGATGACTAGGAATGGCTTAATTAACGTCATGGACAACCCAATTATTCATCATAGAGAAAGAATCAACGGTAAGAAGTATGAACAGAACTTCATAAAAATATTAAAAGTAAATCACCATAAAACTGTTAATAAAAATTTGAATAAAGATACAATTAAATTAAATATGCCAACAAGTGAAAGACACCAGACAAGGTTAGTCGATTCCTCAAAGAATAATCGACCATTAAAAGATTTAATTAATAATCCAGATGACGGAACGATTAAAACAATGTTACATACCAGTGACTATGTTATGACGGAGAAGGTTATAAACAATGAGGTATTTAAAGTGAGTACTCCTAGAGGAAGGATGCATCGCAGGAAGAAGGAAAACTACCAGAAACAGATGGACCGGATCATTGAAAGATACGCCCAAGCGATCAGAAAATTGCGGCAGGAAAGGAACCAGTTGACGGAGAACTCCAGCCAGAAGACAGGAGACAACGAACTAGAGTTAGAAGAGACACCAGAAGTTAATTATAACAAAAACCAGGAGAACACCAGACACCTGGGTAACAAAGATAATGGGGAGAAGAAAACGAAAGGACGTAAGGTAGCTGAAGATTTGGTCACAACAAAATGGAAGAGCCGAATGATAGTGAGGTACGCGGCAAGGGCTGAAAGAAGCCTGAACGAAAGGATGAGCCAAACAACAAACACACCGAATATAAATGACTATGGCTAAACATTAGAAACCATCAGCCACTGAAGAAAAAGGACAGATATCAAAGATAACCGAGAGAAGCGACCAAAAGGTTTAAGAAAATAAAAAACCATCCGAACTATGTGAAATTATTTAAAGAATATAAAAAGTATTATGTATAAGGAGATTTATTATAAAATGTATTGTAAGATGTTAAATATCATAATATATGTCGTACTATAAACAGCCATCAAAAATGGATCTATGAAAACGTAATTGACCCATAATGAACCCAATAGAATGGTGAAGCACAAGAGAACCCCATATATAGACTATTGAATGAACTTATTATAATATAAGAGTGAACTATTTTATCATATTGTGAATATAACAAGAGTGTTTATTATATCATATATCATAAAAGTATCTACCATGAAAATGTTAAATAAGTGATAAAGAAAAATATTTATCATATTAAATGTATTGAAAATATCTAATTGCAAATAACAAGAATGTTTATCATAAAGAAGAACGTGTATCATATCATGTATACTAAAAATGTTTATCATATTAAATGATAAAGAAAAATGGTTATTATATTGTATAAAACAAAAATGATTATTATATATGGTATCTAACGAAATGTTTGTTAAATAATAATGCAATATTACTCTGACTCTTCAAAGGATTAATTTCAATAAATGAAATTAAACATCCAGAATAAATGTTAAAAAATCAAACATTTGAAGGAGCAGAGAAGAAAAACAACAAAGTGTCGCATATTGAAAAGAGAGGGAATAAACAAGGAATGAGAAAGAATATTAAATAAAAAAGAAAAATCTGTATCGTATAGCATATACCAAGACTGTTTATCGTATTAAGTGAATGATAAACGAGAATGATTATCATATTGTATAAAAAAGAAAAATGTCTATTTATGTATAACTAAAATGTTTATCATAATACTACTATTATTAAGGAACAAGAGTGTTAACTGAACGATAAAGAAAAATGTCTAGTTGTATATACCAAAAATGTATATCAAATTGTATCTAACAAAAATGTTTATTATGTGAATATTGTAAACCCTGATAATCCAGGATGATAATGAACCAAATGTTAAAAAACCCAATATACAAACAATGTTAAGAGTGAAGTGTTATGAACTCACGAAGAATTTAAAGGCCACCTGCATAATTATATAGTGATAAATCTAAGTGTGTAATTTAAGAATATTAAGATAAACAAAACAACTTACAAACTAGTATAGAAAAATAACAACAGGGCTAATAAATAACATAGCCAATATGTCAAGTTAGAGATAAAATACTGTGAAGAGAAGTGTAGTAGCTAAAATGATAAAGCATGAAAAGTGATAACAATGAAACCTCTAATACCTTGAATGTTATGTTGAATAAGACATCATATTCTTATATTATTGAAAAAATGAATGATATGTTTTATGTGTTGTGATAGTGGAACTGTTGCTACGTGCAATTTTTTATTGTCCCAGACAGAGATGAGGATTCCTCTGATTCTGAGGATGTGTAGATGAGGAACGGCGGAGTATGGAAGCCAAATAGAGCCCCTCTGATTCCGAACCCATTACAAATGTTAGGGAATTAAATTGTAATATGTCAAGGATTATAAATCAGACACTGTGATGTAAAAATGAAAAAACAATAGAGTTTATCACGAGAATCAAGATGTGTTTAATGATAAAGAAAAATGTATTATTGTAAAACAGGAAATTGTTAGTTTAAGAAATAAAACATGTTAAAACTAAATGACTAAGAATATAAGAAACTTGAAAGATACTAGTAAGCTAAAAAATGATACTAGCCAAGAACCAATCTAGTGCAACACACCAACAAACTATTAAACTCAATGCAGAAAAGAAGCAGCAATAGTATAATAAAACCAAACTAAAATGATAATTTCTTCAAATGTAAAATTTCTCTCAAATTATCAATTTTGAGAGGGGAGTATATGTAACACAACAAAATGTTCCATAACCTAGACATTCACCAGAAGGGTAAATAAGTACACTGAAATAATAAAAGTGAATAATTTATGATGAAAGTAGCAAAGAAGAGAAGGACCAACAAGGAAGAAAGAAGAAGAAGGATCCCAAGAAGCAGTGAGGAATACACTGCATGACACTACAACAAATACTAGGACTGACTCTAACTGATGGACATGCCAAGTTCACTATAAGCTGTCAAACAAACCAGTCAATGACATGAATGTAATGTCATGTGTTAGATAAACCAATTAAATAATGACGAAGATAATGTAATATCAGTAACAGCATTTTGGCTGAAAGTAAATGAACCATGACCAGTAAATGACAAAGCCTATGACTAAATTAACTATGGCCACAATGTAAATTAAAACTAGTATTACAAACCCAGATGTAAGATCAGTGAGTAAAAGTAATTATAAAAGGAAGCCTTATATGGATGAGTAACTTCCTTATTATATAAAATGTAAATAGTAACAATTATTAAAGCATAAACATATGCTAAAAATATGTCTAGACCATGTCTAAACAAAGGTTTGTCAGTAAATTAATGAGGAAAAAGGACTCCTAGTGAACAAAAAATTTACTGAACAATCAATATAACTAAAGATAATGTGGAATACCACCACTCAATTATTAATGGATAACATTAATTTGAGTAGGCCAAACGAAATGTAATTAGGAATAAGGATTTTCGATAATAATGTATCGCCTTAATTATGTTAAGATTTAATATTGTACAGTAGGGTAAAAGTGACAGTTCTACCCCGGATGTGACGTCATATGGCGGGAAATTCAAAAATCTATGTGGTGGGGGTAAAAATCTGGTAGTCGGCTTTCGGTCATGTTGTGGGCGGTGAGTATAAAGTGGGGTTATGTGTGCGTTGATTGGTGTATACGTCGTCGACGTTGCCGCTTCGTGCATGTGTTATAGTGTACGGGTTTGTATATGCAAGGAGTTTTTCCGGTCGGCCATGTTGTAAAATCGTCGTGGTCGGCGTTGCCGACTCGTGCTGGTTAATCGCCGTAGTCGACTCTTGCGTGTGTTATAGTGTACGGGTTTTGTATATGAACGTCGCTGCGGGCGATGTTCGATGGCGACGGCAACGGCGTGTCTGTGTGTCGTGGCGAACTGTATCGCGAGCCCGTGTAGTGATCCGGTTCGCCGTTCGCCGGCCGCCGTCCGGTTGATCTGCTGTCGGACGCCGTCCGCCGCCGACGGCGAATGGCGAACGGCGAACGGCGAACTGGTTCGTGAGGCTGCGTCGTGATCCGGTCGGTGCCGTTCGCCGTTCGCCGGCCGCCGTCGGCGGCCGGCGAGCGTCGAACGGGTCACGCGGTGATCCGGTTCGTCGTCGAGGATTGGTCTGTGTGTCACATAACGGGTTACGCGGTGATCCGGTTCGTCGTCGAGGATTGGTCTGTGTGTCAGTGGTAAGTAAAAACCGTGCATGTGTTATAGTGTATGGGGTTGTATATGTAAGGGGTTTTTCCGGAAGTGCGGCCATGTTGGAAAAGCGTCGTCGGCGTTGCCAACTTGTGCTGGTTTATCGACGTTGTCAACTCGTGCGTGTGTTATAGTGTACGGGTTTGTATATGTACACCGCCACCGCCGCCGTTCGGATATCGTTGCAGTTAAAAATCAATTCACTTGTAAAAATTAAATATCACACATTTGTGCATAGAAGATAAAAGCGCGATTGCCAACTTGTGCATGTGTGCTGTTTTAGCGTCGTCCATGTTGTCAACTCGTACAAGTGTTATAGTGTACGGGTTTAGATATGTACGCCGCCACCGTCCAGATATCGTTGATGCGAAGAGACTGAGTGACGTGTATTGCATTGTTGTCAACATGTGAACTGTGTAAATTCGAATGCGTGTGTTTGTGGTAAGTATATATTGTAAAAATAAAAAAATGTGCACATCATCACTGCGAAACTCTCGATGACTCCGTCCTTCGGTGCATAATTGAAATCAATTCACTTGTAAAAATTGAATATCACACATTTGTGCATAGTAGATAAGTATTACTATATACATAATATTCTGATTGACACTTCACTTGTAAATATTATTTAGGACGCATCATGCATGGAAAAAGGATAGTTGAAAATAAACAGTTAAAAGAAAAATTTATATATATAATTTAAACAAACAAAAAATATATGTTAAAGTACAGATAAAATATATTAGAAGGACTTTTGAAATTAAATACAATAAAAATGTTAAAGCAATACCGTTTAATTAAAAACAATTAAAATACATGTAATAAAAATATATTACAATTTAAAATACATAATATATAAACCACACAGTAGTGACAATTACAAAATACATAATATGTACACGAAATACATCTAAGTAAACTAAATACAAGTTAAAATAAACAAGTGCACTATGACAAATGTGTACAATTAAATCAAAATGAAATATGTATAAGGAAAATAAATATTATGTAAACGCACACAGTAGTGACAATTACTGTGACAATTACACAATACAATAAACATAAGCACAATGACAATTGTGTACAACTAAATCAAATGAAATACACATGTAATCGTACTTACAGGCAATGATAATTGTGTGTGTGTGTGTCCAATGACAATTATACATGATAAATGAAGGTGCCCATTCGGTATTACTCTAAAATGTCTACCACGTAAGCTCTATCTTTTTCTCCACGATAAACCAGTTGAAGTGAATATGGTGCTAAATTTTTTAATTCTTCATCATCGAAAACGCTTGCGTATCTCTTAAGTAGATTTACGTGATATTTCAATTTTGGGTCCTTGTAGTCCTGGATAGTGGCGAGTACGACCTTCCCGCACTTCACGTCTATATTTTGTAATTCTGCTATTGGATATTTAACACCAATTATTAATTCCTTAATTTTTTTATATTCAATCGCTCTAATGGTAGCAAACTTCGCAACGAATTATGCCATTTTACAATGAAGAATTTCGCTTGCGCGTCTGTCAAGGTCTGAATGAATAACACTAGTTTGTAGCGGTATAAAATAGGTAGGTAGTTGAGGAGGGGGAAACCGGAGAGTGGGATCTACTCAACGTACAGTAAGCGGGTATTTTTAACCGTGTAAACAGGATGCAAGCTGCTTTCTCCCGCTATGTTCAGCGGGTAGGTGGGGGAGGGGGGAGACGACTCGCTTATTTTTTTTTATTTTTTTTTTAGACAAGGTGATATCATCGACTACACTCGAACGTGTGGGAATAAGTCGATGGTGCTAATTGTTTTATGCATGTAGACAGGATGATGTAATTGACAGAAAGGCAACAAGTGATATTTTTATGATGCTAAATAAAAACAACAATGTATGCAATTAGTAATTTACCAGAAACCTATTGATTAGTCTAAAATCCGATACAACCCACTCGCGTAAAGCGTGTACTCTTTGATTTGTATATATTTCCGGAAATAAGCGGTGCACGAGACAGGCTGTTCCGTGTATTGAACGTAATTCTTCGAGTTTAGGACAACTGAAATCTTCTAAATTTATAATATTGAAATGTACAATACACTTCTCCAGAAATCTTTATTTCTGTAATCCTTTTACGAACACATAGTTAAAAGGAAACGTGTACTTTATTAATATCGACACAAGATGTTCGTACGATGTGTCCCCGTCCGTCCACTCTAATCTATGATAATGCTCCGTTAACCAACGGTTTGTCCTCATGTGTTTGTGATTCGAAACGATCGTGTTTACTGGAGATGCAAATATCCAATGCCTGCTGGTAAATGCGGTGATATCCATAATGGCTAGTTCCTTGATGAGTTCGTTTCCATCGTCGTCAACGAAACAGTGAAAGTCAAGTATAACTGCTATCTCGTCGTTGGTCATCCTCGTGGCTTGATCATCGCCAGGATTGGTGGGGTCGTCGTCCATGTTGAAAAAGTGGTGAGGTTGTCGGGTTGTGTAAGAGTGTGCTGGTTAAGGGTCAGCCAGGTTGCCAACTCGTGCATGTGTTATAGTGTACGGGTTTTGATATATACAGCTTTATCCGGAACCGTGACCATGTTGGAAAAGCGTCGACGTTGCCAACTTGTGCATGTGTGCTGGTTTAGCGTCGGTCACGTTGTCAACTCGTGCATGTGTTTTAGTGTATGGGTTTAGATATGTACGCCGCCGCCGTCCGGATATCGTCGATGTGAGGAGACATGTATTGCATTGTTACCAACTTGTGAACTGTAAATTCGAATGTGTGTGCCTTTGTGGTAAGTATATATAGTGTACGTGTTTGGATATACACAGCTTTTTCCGGAACGGTGACCATGTTGGAAAAGCGTCGACGTTGCCAACTTGTGCATGTGTGCTGGTTTAGCGTCGTCCATGTTGTCAACTCGTGCATGTTTTTTAGTGTATGGGTTTAGATATGTACGCCGCCGCCGTCCGGATATTGTCGATGTGAGGAGACATGTATTGCATTGTTACCAACTTGTAAACTGTAAATTCGAATGTGTGTGCCTTTGTGGTAAGTATATATAGTGTACGTGTTTGGATATACACAGCTTTTTCCGGAACGGTGACCATGTTGGAAAAGCGTCGACGTTGCCAACTTGTGCATGTGTGCTGGTTTAGCGTCGTCCATGTTGTCAACTCGTGCATGCGTTATAGTGTACGGGTTTAGATATGTACACCGCCGCCGCCGTCGTCCGGATATCGTCGATGTGAAGAGACTGAGTGAGGTGTATTGCATTGTTGCCAACTTGTGAACTGTAAATTCGAATGTGTGTGCCCTTGTGGTAAGTATATATTATAAAAATAAAAAATGTGCACATCATCAGTGCGAAACTCACGATGACTCGGTCCTTCGGTGCAAAATTGAAAATCAATTCACTTGTAAAAATTGAATATCACGCATTTGTGCATAGAAGATAAGTATTATATGTACAAATATATTTGTTAATTTTGAAGATGTCTATCCGGGCTTACTCTAAAATGTACACCACGTAAGCCTTGTTTTATTATCTAGATATAAGCACATTGACAATTGATTACAATTAAATCAAATGAAATATGTTTAAGCACATTATATTATAAGTTAAAATATATTATGTATAATTAAAAGAAATTAAATGAAATACAACTAAGTACAAGTTAATATAAATATGTAATCGTACGCGCAGATAACGACAATTATGTGTATGTGCAATGAAAATTATACATGATAAATGAAGATGTCCATTCGGTCCTACTCTACAATATCTACTATGTAAGCTCTATCCTTTTCTCCACGATAAACCAGTTGTCTAAGGAAAACTAATTACAAGTTAAAATAAACAAGTGCACTATGACAAATATGTAAACGCACACAGTAATGACAATTACAAAATACAATTGTATACAATTTTTGATAAATATGTTTTAGGGTGCCAATGAGTAAGCGATTCAAAAGAGCGTTCATAAGAAAATGGAATAATTTCATTAGAATGTTTCTACTAAAAGAAAAATACAAAGAATGCGAAACTCTAAACATGGGTAACGGACAAAGATGTTCAAAATTAACGACCTACGAATTGTGCACATCACACTATAAAATACAAAAAGAATTCTGTAATTTTTACCACTTAGTAAAAAATATAAATTTGCCGATGTCAATGTGAGCACTTTAGCAAAAGTTGAGTATACACTACGAAAAAATTATGCAACACAATTTAGAATTCCAAATGATGAAGGACACCAAAATTGGATGGATTATTCAAAAAACACTAATAAAAGAGGAAACAATAAATTTTCCCAATTTTCTATACGGTAAACCGTCAGAATATTTACACGTGTTTACCAACTCGAATAACTATGACAATTGGAGAAGTATGTGCTCAACAAATCTTTATAAAAGTATAAAATGTTTTACAAAGGAAAGTATTTACACAACATCCGTCGTCGAGGTGGTGGCAGTATTTCGATCTGAAACATTCTCGCTACGGACGTTTGGACAATGAAACATTGAAAATAATTCCACACAACGGACGTTGCAGTTTTGCTATGTCCTTCTCGACGAACGGTGTCGGCTGTTCCGTACTGATGAACAGGTATCATACAACGATTCCCACAAAATCCAAATGCATGACAAACTAACATTCTTGCTTCAGATATGGACGTGTACACATATTCTTTTGAAAACCGACGAAAGAGCTTTTACAACATCCGTCGTCGAGGTGATATTAAATTTTTCCCTCGACGCATAATTGAAAACCAATTCACTTGTATAAATTGTATATCACACATCCGTGCATGGAAAATATATACATAATGCACGGAAGATAAGAATTACCATATATAATATTCTGATTGATATGTAATTTCTATCGCAGGATGTATTAAAAGAAAGGTGTAGTGTCATCTGCATCTGTTGTAAGAAATTCACATGACATGCACACCGTGTGTATGCACTGCATAAGTGAAAACCACTTCACTTGTAAAAAGTGTCTGACACACATAATGCATAGGAAATAATTACCATTTATATTATTTTGATGGTATGTAATACCTGTCGGGCAGACGTAGTAAAAAAATCTGATGGGTATGTAATATCTGTCGGGCAGACGTAGTAAAAAAATAGTGGAACGTCTTCTGCATATCTCGTAAGAAACTCTCTTTTCTCTTTGATTTGGTCCATTGTGTATAAATGAAAATCACTTGACTTGTAAAAATTTTGTAACACACATTATGCTTGGAAAAAATATGTGTAACACATATCATGCAGGGAAAAGAATAGATGAAAATAAACACTAAAGCAATGAAAAACTTACATGTGTATTGTAAGAAAATAAATACAATAATTTATATATACATACAACAAATATATACATTGCAAAAAAATGGAAACAAATATATACAATTAAAAGATACTTATCAAATAATATATATACATAGAACAAATATATACATTGCAAGAAAAAATGGAAACAAATATATACAATAAAACGATACATATCAAATATATACAATGTAAACAATTCTAGTAGATTGTTGTTGTTGTTGTTGTTGTTGTTGTGCACAGCCATCTGTAACAGAAAAAATAGAAACTATATTAGTGCTGTATGGTTAGTACGAGTAGGATGGATTAGAATAACGTTTATGAGCACTATAACATACTTCAAATATGCATACGCTCATATAACGTCAGTGTCGTCTTGCCGAATGCGTATAGACGATAATGCGGACATCTAGGCAGTGCCCCCTCCAACACCACCGTCTGGAGCCAACTCAGGATGCAACGATAGTGATAGGCGTGTCCACACGCAAAACCGTGGAGCCTCTGTCCGTCGGTGTAATCCTCCATACATATACTATACGAGGTATGGGGCACTATACCCTGGACGGGACAGAGTTCTCCTCGGTGCCAACACCACGTCGGTAGGTTCCTTCGCAGAAGGAGCCTCATCGTGGTTGGCTCACCGTCCATCCGTGGTTCTATGGTTTCCAAAATGTCAAAGAAGACCGGTGCGGGTTCTGGAGGGGGTCTCAAACGGGGATCTCGTTGTTGCTGCTGCGGCAGAAGGTGCTACTGTTGTGGATGAGGCTGCGGTTGAGGCTGAGGCTGCGGCTTTTGCGGCTGAGGTTGCGGTTGAGGATGAGGATGCTGCGGCAGATGGCGTATCAACTGCGGTTGTGGCTGCGGCAGCAGAGGACGTGCGCACGGGTGAATGTCACTGAGGACAAAAAAAAGACATAAAAACGTATACAGACGTGGAAAAAGAAAAATATGTACGCATAAGAAGAAGACTTACATACTGTCCTCGAAGATGGAAATCGTCGATGACGATGAGGGTGTATATTTCCTCCTCATCATCATCTTCATCTTCTGCTTCGAGGAAATCGATATTGTATCCCAATTCATCCTCATCTCCCACGAACCCGTTGAGGGTTTCGACGTCGTCGTCGTCATCGTCGTCAGTATGATCGACATCGCTGGAAAAAAGTACAAATTTAAAAACAGACGTAAACGGATTACTACAAGAGATTGTTAATGAAAACGGACTTACCGACTCGAGCCGGGTTGAGGAGATGTGCTCCCCAGCAGAGCACGACGTAACCGTTGCTAACTATAAAAAAAAAACAGTAAGTCAGTCGAATGGAATATTCTGTTTGTACACATTAAATAAAGAAAAAATATTGTATTTACCGTCGTACTCGTCGTTGCTCCTCTGACAGACGTTTATTCACTTTGTTGTTCATTCTGTAAAACGTAATTAAAGTTGTAAAATAATTAGGTAAATAGCATACATGAAATACGAGTTTATTCTTGCCGTTAGTTTTTGGTCCGTGTACCTCTGTCTCTTCGCGTTAGGACCAGCAGCGTCGTCCGATAGCGCACGTTTACGTGTTCCGAAGTGTCCGTACGCGAGTGTAGTTACGCCGTCGTCCAGTTACTTACCTCTTATCGTCATAAGGTGACAGGGAAAGTTTTGTTACACGTTGCGTGTACAGCTTATGACGATCGGTTCGTATACACTCGGCAAAGGTGAAAACCGTACGACTGACGAAAAGACACTCGCTGTACAATCGATGACGTAATCTTTTTTTTATTGCTGTCCTTGGTACACCTTTTGCCACCTTTATGTCGGTGCACTCGGACAATAGGAGCGAGTAACATTTTGCTCTGAGTCCGACAAATTCCCTGATGGGTTTCCCATTGGTCTCATCCTTGAACTTCACCACGACTTTTTTGTTGTCGTCGCAATGAGAAAGATGATCCACAGGATAGTACGACGTGTCAAAAAGGTGGAGATCCTCTTTCATATACTCGTACACGTCGTCAGTCTGTATGCTGTAAAACAAACTGTTCGTGTCAGTCATTAGTAATGTGAATCGTCGACCGTACTTGGCGACAGCGTACCGATAATGAAAATCGTACATCATCAGTTTACTGACATCGATTACTGTGAAGCCGACGTACACCGGGCGGGAAATGAGTAGTCGCGCCTAACGGTTAGAAAAAAAAAGTTGTGGGCTGTTCGCACGTAACAACTGTTCACCGTTAACTAAAACAGTAGACAAGCGTTCAGGTAAATATAAGTGTCTCAGAAAAATAAAGAAACTCTCGTAGACTGTCCGCATAATTGCACGTAACAGCTGTTCACTGTTAACTAACCCAGTCTTTGAGCGTTTGGGTAAAATAAAAAACAGTTGTAGACTGTTCGCATAAATGCACGTAACAGCTGTTCACTGTTAACTGAAACAGTCGTCGAACGTTCGGGTAAATACACATGTCCTGGAAAAACAGCTGTAGACTGTTTGCATAAATGCACGTAACAGCTGTTCACTGTTAACAAAAACAGGCGTCGACCGTTCGGGTAAATACACATGTCCTGGAAAAATAGCTGTATACTGTTCGCATAAATGCACGTAAAAGCTGTTCACTGTTAACTAAAACAGTCGTCGACCGTTCTGGTAAATACGCATGTCCTGCAAAAACAGTTGTAGACTGTTCGCATAAATGCACTTAACAGCTGTTTACCGTTAACTAAAACAGTCGTCGATCGTTCAGGTAAATACAGATGTCTCGAGTCACCGACGTTATTCAGTGTACTGCCGTTTATCAAGATGGACGAAAAGAAGAAACAACTAGCCCGTGATATCGACACTATCAGCAATGACATACGTAAGAAATACCGTGCGTTAAAACATGTGATCCGTGAAGAGGAAGAAACGTTAACCAAAAGTTACAAACCGATTCTCGAACCGTTACAAATTATTTCGCAAGCGTTGGTTGAAAAAAAACGTAAAACAACAAATGAAAAGCCTACGAGTGCGAAAAAGATGAAACGTGGCGAGGAGGAGGAGGAAGAAGAGGAGGAGGATCTGATGGGTTCAAGTAGTAGCAATATCGATGTAGGGACACCGCTCCGTCCGTCACCGCAACAGCAGTTGACACCACGTTTCCTGAAAACTTCTGTGATAGGTGAAACTTCGGACGAGGACGACGAGGACGATCCTAGTCTCAACATCGAAAAAATGTTAGACACACCGGAAGGGAGGGGAGAAGCGCGTAGATATTTTCAGGAAAAATACGACAGTGAATCGTTAGCGAATAAGTACATGCGTATGATCGTGTCGGCTGAACGCGATCGTTTGATGGATTATACGTACGGTGTAAGACACGAAAGCGGAAAATGGATGATCGGTGATTCACCGTTGGAAATCGAAACAGACGATTCAATCTTTATCAACGGTAAACGTTACAAAGGTACACCGGGTCTATACGAACTCATGTTCATGAAGCACCCTAAAGAGAACGTTTACAACGAGATGGATCTGAATGCGTACAAAGATATACTACGTGATACCAACGCGCACAAGCATCATTATTTAGTGAACGCGCAGGTAAACACAAACAGAGGTGTAAAGTATAAACAGATAATATCAAGGTTGTTCCCACCGAAACGTACAGGACACGGACATAATAATACCAACAGAACGTATATGATGCTCTCGAGAAAAAAAGACAAAATCGATTACGTGCACTGGGACGATCCGAACGAACTGGTGGACAGATTGCGACTGTTGATAGCGTCACAACGCGCCCGAAACGGTGGACACACGAACGAAATCATTTCCATAGTGGAAGAACTACGTGAAGCCAACATCATCGTATAAAATATCGTGCATAGCGGTCCACGCGCTTCATTCACGAGATGAGCGTTGACAACTTCGGCAGACACCAGAGCGCTGTTAGAGCGCGAAGAGAGATGCGACACAGTCTGCGGTAGGATGTCGGTATCGCGATGACCGAGGACGCACACTTCGATGTAGCGGGAAAAAGAAATACACAACTTGGACGAACCGCACGACGGTAACGATGCCGTTGCACTGCGGTTTGTGCGTGACCACTGTCTGGTCAACGATTCGAGGCAAGGAATAGACATGAAAGGTTGTAAGCTCGTCACCGTCGCCGCTCCCGTCGATCTTGGGACGCTGTCAACAAGCAATACGTAGACTACACGTGCTTGCGTTTCACGACAGTACCGAACAAGAAGAACAGCCCTGTCGTCGACGCGCAGGACCATCGCATACAGTCTCTGAGAGATCCAATTCGTGCGAGAGACGCTGCGACCAAAGTATACGTGGACGCGAAGATCATACCGAAGGATACGAACTCTAACCTAATGGTCGGGAACGTACGAATAACACAGTTAGCGCCACCCGTCAACATATACTACATTCTTATTGATATGTAATTTCTATCGCACGAACGTAAAAAAGTGTAGTGTCGTGTACAATTGTTGTAAGAAACACACATGATATGCACTGCATAATTAAACGTCAATTCACTTATATAAAACACATATCACTCATGGAAAATAACACAGTTCACAAGTTGGCAATACACCACGGCGTACATATCCAAACCAGTACACTATAACATATGCACGAGTTGACAACGTGGCCGACGCTTAACCAGCACACACGCACGAGTCGACAACGTCGACGCTTTTCCAACATGGACGCACGTCCGGAAAAACCGCTTTCATATCCAAACCCGTACACTATAACACATGCAAGAGTTGGCAACGTGACCGACGCTTAACCAGCACGTTCTTACACTACTTGACAACCTCGCCAGTTTTCCAACATGGCCGACCACACCAATCATCTTCCACTCGACAACGTGGACGCAGACCCCACCACTCCGGGCGGCGACCAGGACACCGTCAGGCCACCGCCGGACGGTGAACCGCGAACGGCGAACATACCGCCGCCACGCCTCCGCCTATCAACGCACAATTATGTATGCATTGCATGTATGTGATTTTTTTTTTATTAAAAAAATATCTAATCAATTTTCATGTATTTTATTTTCTTAATACCCGTAACCTTGGAGGGGGAAACGTCTTATTATTATCCCCTCCCCCCGTACGTTCGCACCAACCTGTTGGGCAGAATGACTTTGTAGGGCTCCACATAGCGCGCGCTAGACCAACAGTTTGGTGCGAACGTCATGGTAGCACACAATAACAGGGAACTCGTACTCCGTGTACAAAGTCTAGCGCCAGAAGAACTGATTTCACGTAATGTAGGTAAATTGTCGGTGTATCAGGTCTGTTTGCAATTCGGTATCGACATTGAAAACGATACGGGAAATAGATTTTTCTGGAACTGCATCATACAGGATAAAATAAAAATTACAGACGATGTATTGAATTGGCTCGGATATACAGGTAAATATAAAAATGAAAAACCCAGAATTACCAAATGGTTAAAGAAAAACGATTACATCGAATATTACGAAGTCCAAGATGAAGATAATGCACAGAAAAAATATTATGTGTTAAATGGAATAGATTTCGCTTCTTTGTTGATGCAAATGAGAACCCCTAAAGCTGTTGAATTGCGTGAATTATATGCCATTATGAAAGAAATTGTAATGAAATATAGACAATATGAAAAATTGTACGAGGAACGTTTGAAGGAGTTAATTAGTATGCAAAATAATTTGTTAACAACACAAATGGGTAATTTACAATCTATGATAAAAACTATTCAAGAAACTAACGAAGAAGAGAGACGTCGCGCAGAGGAAGAAAGACAACGAACGGAAGAAGAACGACAGCGTGCAGAGTAAGAGAGACGTCGCGCGGAAGAAGAACGGCAACGTGCGGAAGAACGTAGTAGACTGTTACAGTCCAAAATCGAATAAAGTGTCGACAAACTGAGGAACGTACTGGCTAAGAAGATCGCGCCAAACCCCATAAACAGGAACAAAATTCGTTGTCTGTCTCTGTACAAAATATCCGAAAACGTTTGGTATATTATGCGCAGACAACTGGAAAGTTTCAACGAAGGAGAGAGAAAAATATATCGAAAACATCCTACAGCGAAGAAACTACGCGCATGGGAAGACGTCGCTCACGCTGTGGATATTGGAAATATAGTTAAAAAACAGTATCGTAATTGCCTGAGATGGGACGCTCGCGGTAATGTCATCAAACCGGCCGACACGAACGACACTACAGTCGTCACCGACGAAGAAATGATCACAACGTTCGAGCGAGCCATAAACGAAGAAAACGACGCCCACATGTTAGCCAACAATATCTCTGTATGAAAAGAAAATTCCACCTGACAGTAAAATAAGAGTCATCCACTTGTCCATCCACTTGAACTAGGTATATACTGAGTCGATTCAATTAATGTTATTTATTGTTAGGATTTACAGTACTTTGACTTTAATTTCATATTAAAAAAAATGTAATCAATTTTCATGTATTTTATTTTCTTAATACCCATAACCTTGGAGGAGGAAACGTCTTATTATTATCCCCTCCCCCCCGTACGTTCGCACCAACCTGTTGGGCAGAATGACCTTGTAGGGCTCGACATAGCGCGCGCTAGACCAACAGGTTGGTGCGAACGTATTAGTATGTATTAGGCATCCGTCATGGTAGCACACAATAACAGGGAACTCGTACTCCGTGTACAAAGTCGAGCGCCGGAAGAACTGATTTCACGTAATGTAGGTAAATTGTCGGTGTATCAGGTCTGTTTGCAATTCGGTATCGACGTTGAAAACGATACGAAAAATAGATTTTTCTGGAACTGCATCATACAGGATAAAATAAAAATTACAGACGATGTATTGAATTGGCTCGGATATACAGGTAAATATAAAAATGAAAAACCCAGAATTACCAAATGGTTAAAGAAAAACGATTACATCGAATTTTACGAAGTCCAAGATGAAGATAATGCACAGAAAAATATTATGTGTTAAATGGAATAGATTTCGCTTCTTTGTTGATGCAAATGAGAACCCCTAAAGCTGTTGAATTGCGTGAATTATATGCCATTATGAAAGAAATTGTAATGAAATATAGACAATATGAAAAATTGTAAGAGAACGTTTGAAGGAGTTAATTAGTATGCAAAATAATTTGTTAACAACACAAATGGGTAATTTACAATCTATGATAAAAACTATTCAAGAAACTAACGAAGAAGAGAGACGTCGCGCAGAGGAAGAAAGACAACGAACGGAAGAAGAACGACAGCGTTCAGAGTAAGAGAGACGTCGCGCGGAAGAAGAACGGCAACGTGCGGAAGAACGAAGTAGACTGTTACAGTCCAAAATCGAATACAGTGTCGACAAACTGAGGAACGTACTGGCCAAGAAGATCGCGCCAAACCCCATAAACAGGAACAAAATTCGTTGACTGTCTCTGTACAAAATATCCGAAAACGTTTGGTACATTATGCGCAGACAACTGGAAAGTTTCAACGAAGGAGAGAGAAAAATATATAGCAAACATCCTACAGCGAAGAAACTATGCGCATGGAAAGACGTCGCTTACGCCGTGGATATTGGAAATATAGTTAGAAAACAGTATCGTAATTGCCTGAGATGGGACGCTCACGGTAATGTCATCAAACCGGCCGACACGAACGACACTACAGTCGTCACCGACGAAGAAATGCTCACAACGTTCGAGCGAGCCATAAACGAAGTAAACGACGCCCACGTGTTAGCCAACAATATCTCTGTATGAAAAGAAAATTCCACCTGACAGTAAAAATAACAGTCATCCACTTGTCCATCCACTTGAACTAGGTATATATTGAGTCGATTGAATTAATGTTATTTATTGTTAGGATTTACAGTACTTTGACTTTAATTTCATATTAAAAAAAAAATGTAATCAATTTTCATGTATTTTATTTTCTTAATACCCATAACCTTGGAGGAGGAAACGTCTTATTATTATCCCCTCCCCCCGTACGTTCGCACCAACCTGTTGGGCAGAATGACCTTGTAGGGCTCGACATAGCGCGCGCTAGACCAACAGGTTGGTGCGAACGTATTAGTATGTATTAGGCATCCGTCATGGTAGCACACAGTAACAGGGAACTCGTACTCCGTGTACAAAGTCGAGCGCCGGAAGAAATGATTTCACGTAATGTAGGTAAATTGTCGGTGTATCAGGTCTGTTTGCAATTCGGTATCGACGTTGAAAACGATACGAAAAATAGATTTTTCTGGAACTGCATCATACAGGATAAAATAAAGTTACAGACGATGTATTGAATTGGCTCGGCTATACAGGTAAATATAAAAATGAAAAACCCAGAATTACCAAATGGTTAAAGAAAAACGATTACATCGAATATTACGAAGTCCAAGATGAAGATAATGCACAGAAAAAATATTATGTGTTAAATGGAATAGACTTCGCTTCTTTGTTGATGCAAATGAGAATCCCTAAAGCTGTTGAATTGCGTGAATTATATGCCATTATGAAAGAAATTGTAATGAAATATAGACAATATGAAAAATTGTAAGAGGAACGTTTGAAGGAGTTAATTAGAATGCAAAATAATTTGTTAACAACACAAATGGGTAATTTACAATCTATGATAAAAACTATTCAAGAAACTAACGAAGAAGAGAGACGTCGCGCAGAGGAAGAAAGACAACGAACGGAAGAAGAACGACAGCGTGCAGAGGAAGAGAGACGTCGCGCGGAAGAAGAACGGCAACGTGCGGAAGAACGAAGTAGACTGTTACAGTCCAAAATCGAATACAGTGTCGACAAACTAAGGAACGTACTGGCTAAGAAGATCGCGCCAAACCCCATAAACAGGAACAAAATTCGTTGTCTGTCTCTGTACAAAATATCCGAAAACGTTTGGTATATTATGCGCAGACAACTGGAAAGTTTCAACGAAGGAGAGAGAAAAATATATCGCAAACATCCTGCAGCGAAGAAACTACGCGCATGGGAAGACGTCGCTCACGCTGTGGATATTGGAAATATAGTTAAAAAACAGTATCGTAATTGCCTGAGATGGGACGCTCGCGGTAATGTCATCAAACCGGCCGACACGAACGACACTACAGTCGTCACCGACGAAGAAATGATCACAACGTTCGAGCGAGCCATAAACGAAGAAAACGACGCCCACGTGTTAGCCAACAATATCTCTGTATGAAAAGAAAATTTAACCTGACAGCAAAAATAACAGTCTAGCGAACCGCACTCTGTATATTATTGTTTTTTTTTTGCTGTAAATATTATGTTGCTTTTTACAATATTATGTGTGTGTATTTCATGTATGTGTTTTTTTTATATTAAAAGATGTAATCGATTTTCATGTATTATATTTTCTTAATACCTGTAAACTCCCTCTGTCCGTACGGTGGGAGAGGGAAACGTCTCCCCTCCTATTCTTCGCTCATTGTTTCATCAGCGCGAGTCGTGAGAGGACGTGCACGATGCTTTCGTACGATCACAAGGATGACGATAACGATCGCAATGAAAACCGCTATTTCAGACAGTGCGGTGAAGCGATGACGATCAAGTCCGTATCTCCGGACGACAAAGAAGTGCAGATCGCACTGATTAAAAAAATCATATCCCCTTATCCGCGTTACAGAAGCATTGAAGACCGTTTAAAGAGTTTTAAAGATTGGCCGATATCGTTGACGATAACGCCTAAAGAACTATCCGAAGCGGGTTTCTTTTACAACGGATGCAACGATAGAGTGATTTGTTTTTGCTGTGGAGGTGGTTTAAACAAATGGGAGCGAGGAGAAAACGCTTGGACGGAACACGCACGTCATTTCCCCGTGTGCTCTTACGTAATGTTAGTGAAAGATAAAAAATTCATCCTAAAGGCATTGGGTATCATTACCGAACCGGAAGCAGCAGCTGGAGCAGCAGCAACAGCAGTGGCAGCAGAGAACGGACAAAGCACCGACTCGATCAAAGAAAATAAAAAAAAGAACCGGGAGCAGCAGCAGCAACAGCAGTGGCAGCAGAGAACGGGCAAAGCACCGACTCGATCAAAGAGAATAAAAAAAAAGAAGGGGGTCCAGATCGGGATACGATGTGCAAAGTTTGTTACGCACACATCGTTTAAGCCGTACTTATTCCCTGTCGCCATTTTGTCATATGTATGAATTGCGCCATCACTCTAAATCAGTGTCCCTTATGTAGAGCCACATACACCGCTTACATGAGAGCGTATTTCTAGTTCGTTTTCATGCACTGAGAACGTCTAAACAACGTGCAGTCAGAAAACGAACAGCAAATTCATACTCGCGCTTACCGACTGTTAATACATGAACAAGAATATTTCGTCTAATGCATGAAATAAACCAGTAAAAATTGTTTGAAAAACAATGCTGCTGCTGTGACGGAAGTGTTTATAAATAAACAATATCTCACTACCTCCTCAGTGTTTCGAAAGGGCGTGTCGAGAACGAACGCATAGAGCTGTTGACTTCGTACGAGTACAGTCGATGCAGTGACTTAACGCACGCAGTACTGTACCCTGTAGATCTTTTTGTATACAACGTTTTGACGCAAGAATTTGTTGCACTGATTCGTGACGTGGAGACAAGGTACAAAGTAAACGTTCTGAAAAAATTCTTTACGGACGTTACACAACATACAACGTGTCTGTTTCGCGAGACGGACGGATCGGCAGCGTTCCTAGTACCACCGAACACATTGTTTGTAACGAAAAAAGATGGCAGTCGACGAGCTAGCAGTCATACTTGACTTTCACTGTTTCGTGGACGATAACGGAAACGAACTCGTCAAGGAACTGGCCGTTATGGATGTCACCGCATTTGCCAGCAGACATTGGATTATTTGCTCCACCAGTGGACACGAACGTTTCGAATCACAAACACATGAGGACGAACCGATGGTTAACGGAGCATTTTCACGGACTAGAGTGGAGGGACGGGGAGACATCGTACGAACATCTTGTGCCGATATTAGTAAAGTACACGTTTCCTTTTAACTATGTGTTCGTAAAAGGATTACAGAAAAAAAGATTTCTGGAAAAGCGTATCGTGCATTACAATATTATAAATTTAGAAGATTTCGGTTGTCCTAAACTCGAACAATTACGTCCGATGCACGGAACAGCATGTTTCGCGCACCGTTTATTTCCAGAAATATGTACAAATAATAGAGTCCACGCTTTACGCGAGTGGGTTGTATCGGATTTTAGACTCATGAATAGGTTTCTTGTAAATTATTAACCTTTTTGTTTATATTTAGCATCATTTCGCTTGCATAAAAATTACTGCCTTCACGTCAGAATTCGATTACATCACCCTGTCTAGACGCATAAAATATTAGTGCCGTCGTCTGGTCGCCTACCCCCCTTCCGCGCTCAGCAGGAATCGATTACAACACCTTGTCTAGACAGATAAAAAAATAACTGTTGCCGACTGGTTGCCTCCTCCCACCCACCGCACATGACTTGTGAAAGCGGCTTTCATCCTGTTTCACAGGGTTAATAATAACCGTTTACTGCTCGTTGTCTGGTTCCCCCTCCCTCGCGCTGTCTGGTTTCCCCTCCTCAACAGCCTCCTTACTTATAACGACGCGAACGAGCGTTATTTAATTCAGACCTTGACAGAGACGTAAGCGAATAGTGATTCTTCATTAGAAATGGCTTCATTCGTTGCTAAGTTCGCGGACATTAGTGCTATGCAATATAAGAAAATTAAAGAACTAGTAATGGGTGTAAAATATCCCATAGTGCAACTTCAAAACGTAGACAGTAAATACGGAAATGCTGTACTCACCACTATCCAGGACTATACGGACGATAAATTGAAATATCGTGTTTATCTTCCGAGGAGATACGCAGGCGTTTGGGAAGACGATGAGTTAAAACATTTAGCACCGAACTCACTATATCTCGTTTACCGCGGAGAAAAAAACAGGGCCTACGTGGTGGACATTTTAATGTAATACTGGATGGACATCTTATGAAGTAACAAGTATATTTGTATTTCATAATGTACACATTATTAAATTTGTAATATATATAGCGCTTACATGTAATTCATTTGTTTTAATTACAATTCAGTGTGTATATGTGTGTGTGTGTGTGTGTGTGTGTGTGTGTGTGTGCATAATAAGTATTTTAACTTGAATGCAATCATAAACTTGTAATATAGTGTGATTACATATATTTCTTAATTGTAGACAATTGACAATGTACAGGTGTTTACATATTATGTATTTTAACTTGTAATTAGTATGCATACATGTATTTCTTAATTGTACACAATTGAAAATGTACACGTGTTTACATATTATGTATTTTAACTTGTAATTAGTGTGCATACACGTATTTCTTTTGTTTTAATTATATGCAATTGTCAATTCAATTCATTGTGTGTGTGTGTGTGTGTGTGTGTTTAAATATTTTAACTTGTAATATATTGTGCTTATATGTATTTAATTTGATAAAATTAAACGATATTATCTTAACATTTCATTGTATTTAATTTCAAAAAATCCTTTGAACTAACAGTACATTTAATCATATTTTAAATAACAGTACAACACTCAATCTACAAGCTTGAACGGTCGTTGCGCACCGACCGTTATTACATACATTCAATTTAAAAAAAAATCAAAATTATATTAAAATAATTGCATAATGTTAATATATTACAGAAACTAAAGAATAATTTTATGTATATATATTTAAAAATGTAATTATTTTTTAATTTCTGTTTTTGTAAATATTTAAAAATGTATTTATTTTTTAATTTATGTTTTTGTAAATATTTTGTAAATAATATATGTCTATAATATATGAGCGTGCACAATAGTTTTTTTGTATATATGTACTTTTTAATTTATGTTTTTGTAAATATTTTGTAAATAAGATGTATCCATGTAAATAAATACATGAGTGTATCTGTAATTGCTTAAGTGTTTATTTTCAACTTTCCTTTTCCATGCATGATGCGTGTGTGTGTGTGTGTGTGTGTGTGTGTGTGTGTGTGTGTGTGTGTGTGCGTGTGCGTTCCACAATAAATCTCAGCGGAAGCCAACTGCCACTTGTCCCTATTATTCATGTGTGTTTCTTACAACAACAAACGTAGGGCCCGCTATAGCGAGCGCTAGACCAACAGGTTGGTGCGAACGTATTTTTACAATCTGTATACATTTACTTACCTATAGAAAATTACATATCAATCAGAACATCCGACACACAGACCAATCCTCGACGACGAACCGGATCACCGCGTGACCCGTTCGACGCTCGCCGGCCGCCGACGGCGGCCGGCGAACGGCGAACGGCACCGACCGGATCACGACGCAGCCTCACGAACCAGTTCGCCGTTCGCCGTTCGCCATTCGCCGTCGGCGGCGGACGGCGTCCGACAGCAGATCAACCGGACGGCGGCCGGCGAACGGCGAACGGCGAACGGCGAACCGGATCACTACACGGGCTCGCGATACAGTTCGCCACGACACACAGACACGCCGTTGCCGTCGCCATCGACCATCGCCCGCAGCGACGTTCATATACAAAACCCGTACACTATAACACACGCAAGAGTCGACTACGGCGATTAACCAGCACGAGTCGGCAACGCCGACCACGACGATTTTACAACATGGCCGACCGGAAAAACTCCTTGCATATACAAACCCGTACACTATAACACATGCACGAAGCGGCAACGTCGACGACGTATACACCAATCAACGCACACATAACCCCACTTTATACTCACCGCCCACAACATGACCGAAAGCCGACTACCAGATTTTTACCCCCACCACATAGATTTTTGAATTTCCCGCCATATGACGTCACATCCGGGGTAGAACTGTCAGTTTTACCCTACTTTGTACAGTTATAAATAGCTATTAAGTATAATCACAGATGTGTTAGTGTTCAAACAAAGACGTTATAAAGAAAACGCAATGTGAAACACTAAATGTCAAAAGATAGGGAATGCTCGCATTATGCATCGCTAGCAGACGACAGTGAGAAACCATGTTTCTAAACATTCTTTATGAGCATTGTCAAAGAAAACGAGGTTAAAACCTGTGTTAAGCCACATCAAATTAAAGCCCATAAACTAAACTTTAATTTGATGGTAATAACCTCGCGATCGAAACTATAATAAGTGTGTAGTGCGCGTTAGCATCATTTATTGTTAAAAAGTGAGAAATTGGTTGGGTAAAACCAACAACAACGACAGTTGTCAACAGCGTTCGCCGGACGGCGGTTAAAAATCAATACGTCATTTTGTAACGGTTATCAGAACCAATCAGAAGAGAGATTATTAAACTATTTTACCGCCTAAGCCCTATGAAGCGAGGGGGTATATAATCAAAAACGGAGAGAATTCGACACACTTTTTGTCATCACATCGAGCGAGACAGTTGTCGCTCGTCCTCGCAATATTTTTTAATAACTAAAATTAGTACAACAATAGTAAACCGTTTAAAATTTTCTTCAAGACATTCAATGATACTGCAATTTACTACAAGGAAGTGCTTCGAAAGTAAAGTGATATTTTAATTTGTGCGTGATTTTAGAATGAGAGAGAGAGTTTTTTAATCAGTATTTAACATAGCCCAGATTTTGTTAGAAGAGGGCCAACTCTCCGTTCATAGTTCGTGTGAAGTGTAATTAACCAGTGGTCATTATAATCCGATCACTGGAGTGTTTTTTAATAAATTTTAATCTAGTCGATTAAAATAAAAAAAGGTAACACTGTGACAATTCATTTTATTTATCTGCTTGCACTGATCATTATTTACCACAAAACTGTACTGACGCAAGAACAACTAAACTTTCAATCGTATACACAGTTTCAATTACTTAGCGGATTTGTCAATCCAATGTAAGATTTTGTATTAGTACTAAGGGTTAAAAATATATGTTAGTAAATAAGTCAGCGTAACAAACGCTCACCTGAAAAATAGTTACGAGTTTTAAAAAGAGGCCAAGTTATTAATTATTGTCATTAACGTCTGTCAAGGCATAGGATAGTTCTTTTTTGTATTTCAAAGAGCCTACCCGTGAGGTATATTATATAATTAAAAAGTCAAATTGTCAATAGGTATAAGAGTTTATTGTTCTAACTGAGCTAGACCGTATTGTAAACGGACTAAGTAATTTCAGATTTATATTAATGTATCAATTGTACTTTAATTGTTGATTTTATTTTCAAAGGGTAAAATAAACCCAGATTTTATTCAGCATAAACCTGGATCATAATTATTTCATAGAGTTAATTGATAATTAACGTTGAGTACAAGGAGATAACTCAGAGTAGAGATTCTACTATATCCGATTTTAATTGTAGTGAAACATAAAGCATTTAAACAAAATTTAAAGTGAATTTATCAATTGTAAATTTTATTAATTGGTTTTTCATGGGAATTTTCCTAAAATAAACCCATGTGGCGCCCTTATCGTAAACAAGGCGTGTTATAACCTTGTTGATAAAGCAAGCTGGTAGTAAGCGCATCTTGACAGCTTATACTTTTGGTAAGTGAACTTCAGAACTTCCAGAGTCACGAACAGGTACGTGAAAGTGTATATTATTATAAATTGTTTGTCCAGACGAGACTTAACGTTACGTACACTGATGACACTTAACCGAGAAGAGGAGTTCCGCTGCAAGATCGACTCTACGGCTACATTCATCCACCGACCAGCGATTAACTTATTATTCACTATAATTATCAAACTTTACTGAAGAAACAATAGTTATCAATTATTACTAAAGATTATTACTGCAAATATTTTAAAAAAAGAGTTCATTTTTAAATTGTAACTTATTATTCATTATAATCGATGTATAACTTTAATTTTAAATAACTAAATAATTATAGTTTACACCACGACAAACGTTAGGTTACAAATTGGCGACCAACAACGTGAGGCTTTAAAAATATTAAACCGATAATTTTTTAATATTAAAATTAAGCCCGGCAAATACAAGAGAACAATCATGCCTCTCACGACAGCGGAGTATATGGAACTCATAGAAATGATGATGGAATTAAAGGAAGAGTTTAGGATATCCCGGGAAGAGAATCAGAAGATGATGGAATCGTTAATTAAGAAAACGGAAGAAAGGAAGGACGATGGCAAACCGGCGATAGAAGAAGTACTAAATGATGAAACCATGGAAGAATCAAGTATACAATCCGAAGACGATGGTAAACAAACCAAGAATAAAGAAGACTCAAAAACATTGTTATCTGAGGATACACACCACCGGAATGAAGAGAATATTCAACACAAAGAAGTCATCATTGACAGTGTAAAGAACCAGGTGATTCAGAAAACCGAAGACAAGGGAATAGAGAACCAAGTGAGTAAGAAAAAAGGAGTAAGAAGAATGATACGTCCGAAGAAAGTGAGAATTACACGGGAAATATTAGAGATGACTAGGAATGGCTTAATTAACGTCGTGGACAACCCAATTATTCATCATAGAGAAAGAATCAACAGTAAGAAGTATGAACAGAACTTCATAAAAATATTAAAAGTAAATCACCATAAAACTGTTAATAAAAATTTGAATAAAGATACAATTAAATTAAATATGCCAACAAGTGAAAGACACCAGACAAGGTTAGTCGATTCCTCAAAGAATAATCGACCATTAAAAGATTTAATTAATAATCCAGATGACGGAACGATTAAAACAATGTTACATACCAGTGACTATGTTATGACGGAGAAGGTTATAAACAATGAGGTATTTAAAGTGAGTACTCCTAGAGGAAGGATGCATCGCAGGAAGAAGGAAAACTACCAGAAACAGATGGACCGGATCATTGAAAGATACGCCCAAGCGATCAGAAAATTGCGGCAGGAAAGGAACCAGTTGACGGAGAACTCCAGCCAGAAGACAGGAGACAACGAACTAGAGTTAGAAGAGACACCAGAAGTTAATTATAACAAAAACCAGGAGAACACCAGACACCTGGGTAACAAAGATAATGGGGAGAAGAAAACGAAAGGACGTAAGGTAGCTGAAGATTTGGTCACAACAAAATGGAAGAGCCGAATGATAGTGAGGTACGCGGCAAGGGCTGAAAGAAGCCTGAACGAAAGGATGAGCCAAACAACAAACACACCGAATATAAATGACTATGGCTAAACATTAGAAATCATCAGCCACTGAAGAAAAAGGACAGATATCAAAGATAAATGAGAGAAGCGACCAAAAGTTTTAAGAAAATAAAAAACCATCCGAACTATGTGAAATTATTTAAAGAATATAAAAAGTATTATGTATAAGGAGATTTATTATAAAATGTATTGTAAGATGTTAAATATCATAATATATGTCGTACTATAAACAGCCATCAAAAATGGATCTATGAAAACGTAATTGACCCATAATGAACCCAATAGAATGGTGAAGCACAAGAGAACCCCATATATAGACTATTGAATGAACTTATTATAATATAAGAGTGAACTATTTTATCATATTGTGAATATAACAAGAGTGTTTATTATATCATATATCATAAAAGTATCTACCATGAAAATGTTAAATAAGTGATAAAGAAAAATATTTATCATATTAAATGTATTGAAAATATCTAATTGCAAATAACAAGAATGTTTATCATAAAGAAGAACGTGTATCATATCATGTATACTAAAAATGTTTATCATATTAAATGATAAAGAAAAATGGTTATTATATTGTATAAAACAAAAATGATTATTATATATGGTATCTAACGAAATGTTTGTTAAATAATAATGCAATATTACTCTGACTCTTCAAAGGATTAATTTCAATAAATGAAATTAAACATCCAGAATAAATGTTAAAAAATCAAACATTTGAAGGAGCAGAGAAGAAAAACAACAAAGTGTCGCATATTGAAAAGAGAGGGAATAAACAAGGAATGGGAAAGAATATTAAATAAAAAAGAAAAATGTGTATCGTATAGCATATACCAAGACTGTTTATCGTATTAAGTGAATGATAAACGAGAATGATTATCATATTGTATAAAAAAGAAAAATGTCTATTTATGTATAACTAAAATGTTTATCATAATATTACTATTATTAAGGAACAAGAATGTTAACTGAACGATAAAGAAAAATGTCTAGTTGTATATACCAAAAATGTATATCAAATTGTATCTAACAAAAATGTTTATTATGTGAATATTGTAAACCCTGATAAACCAGGATGATAATGAACCAAATGTTAAAAAACCCAATATACAAACAATGTTAAGAGTGAAGTGTTATGAACTCACGAAGAATTTAAAGGCCAACTGCATAATTGTATAGTGATAAATCTAAGTGTGTAATTTAAGAATATTAAGATAAACAAAACAACTTACAAACTAGTATAGAAAAATAACAACAGGGCTAGTAAATAACATAGCCAATATGTCAAGTTAGAGATAAAATACTGTGAAGAGAAGTGTAGTAGCTAAAATGATAAAGCATGAAAAGTGATAACAATGAAACCTCTAATACCTTGAATGTTATGTTGAATAAGCCATCATATTCTTATATTATTGAAAAAATGAATGATATGTTTTATGTGTTGTGATAGTGCAACTGTTGCTACGTGCAATTTTTTATTGTCCCAGACAGAGATGAGGATTCCTCTGATTCTGAGGATGTGTAGATGAGGAACGGCGGAGTATGGAAGCCAAATAGAGCCCCTCTGATTCCGAACCCATTACAAATGTTAGGGAATTAAATTGTAATATGTCAAGGATTATAAATCAGACACTGTGATGTAAAAATGAAAGAACAATAGAGTTTATCACGAGAATCAAGATGTGTTTAATGATAAAGAAAAATGTATTATTGTAAAACAGGAAATTGTTAGTTTAAGAAATAAAACATGTTAAAACTAAATGACTAAGAATATAAGAAACTTGAAAGATACTAGTAAGCTAAAAAATGATACTAGCCAAGAACCAATCTAGTGCAACACACCAACAAACTATTAAACTCAATGCAGAAAAGAAGCAGCAATAGTATAATGAAACCAAACTAAAATGATAATTTCTTCAAATGTAAAATTTCTCTCAAATTATCAATTTTGAGAGGGGAGTATATGTAACACAACAAAATGTTCCATAACCTAGACATTCACCAGAAGGGTAAATAAGTACACTGAAATAATAAAAGTGAATAATTTATGATGAAAGTAGCAAAGAAGAGAAGGACCAACAAGGAAGAAAGAAGAAGAAGGATCCCAAGAAGCAGTGAGGAATACACTGCATGACACTACAACAAATACTAGGACTGACTCTAACTGATGGACATGCCAAGTTCACTATAAGCTGTCAAACAAACCAGTCAATGACATGAATGTAATGTCATGTGTTAGATAAACCAATTAAATAATGACGAAGATAATGTAATATCAGTAACAGCATTTTGGCTGAAAGTAAATGAACCATGACCAGTAAATGACAAAGCCTATGACTAAATTAACTATGGCCACAATGTAAATTAAAACTAGTATTACAAACCCAGATGTAAGATCAGTGAGTAAAAGTAATTATAAAAGGAAGCCTTATATGGATGAGTAACTTCCTTATTATATAAAATGTAAATAGTAACAATTATTAAAGCATAAACATATGCTAAAAATATGTCTAGACCATGTCTAAACAAAGGTTTGTCAGTAAATTAATGAGGAAAAAGAACTCCTAGTGAACAAAAAATTTACTGAACAATCAATATAACTAAAGATAATGTGAAATACCACCACTCAATTATTAATGGATAACATTAATTTGAGTAGGCCAAACGAAATGTAATTAGGAATAAGGATTTTCGATAATAATGTATCGCCTTAATTATGTTAAGATTTAATATTGTACAGTTATAAATAGCTATTAAGTATAATCACAGATGTGTTAGTGTTCAAACAAAGACGTTATAAAGAAAACGCAATGTGAAACACTAAATGTCAAAAGATAGGGAATGCTCGCATTATGCATCGCTAGCAGACGACAGTGAGAAACCATGTTTCTAAACATTCTTTATGAGCATTGTCAAAGAAAACGAGGTTAAAACCTGTGTTAAGCCACATCAAATTAAAGCCCATAAACTAAACTTTAATTTGATGGTAATAACCTCGCGATCGAAACTATAATAAGTGTGTAGTGCGCGTTAGCATAATTTATTGTTAAAAAGTGAGAAATTGGTTGGGTAAAACCAACAACAACGACAGTTGTCAACAGCGTTCGCCGGACGGCGGTTAAAAATCAATACGTCATTTTGTAACGGTTATCAGAACCAATCAGAAGAGAGATTATTAAACTATTTTACCGCCTAAGCCCTATGAAGCGAGGGGGTATATAATCAAAAACGGAGAGAATTCGACACACTTTTTGTCATCACATCGAGCGAGACAGTTGTCGCTCGTCCTCGCAATATTTTTTAATAACTAAAATTAGTACAACAATAGTAAACCGTTTAAAATTTTCTTCAAGACATTCAATGATACTGCAATTTACTACAAGGAAGTGCTTCGAAAGTAAAGTGATATTTTAATTTGTGCGTGATTTTAGAATGAGAGAGAGAGTTTTTTAATCAGTATTTAACATAGCCCAGATTTTGTTAGAAGAGGGCCAACTCTCCGTTCATAGTTCGTGTGAAGTGTAATTAATCAGTGGTCATTATAATCCGATCACTGGAGTGCTTTTTAATAAATTTTAATCTAGTCGATTAAAATAAAAAAAGGTAACACTGTGACAATTCATCTTATTTATCTGCTTGCACTGATCATTATTTACCACAAAACTGTACTGACGCAAGAACAACTAAACTTTCAATCGTATACACAGTTTCAATTACTTAGCGGATTTGTCAATCCAATGTAAGATTTTGTATTAGTACTAAGGGTTAAAAATATATGTTAGTAAATAAGTCAGCGTAACAAACGCTCACCTGAAAAATAGTTACGAGTTTTAAAAAGAGGCCAAGTTATTAATTATTGTCATTAACGTCTGTCAAGGCATAGGATAGTTCTTTTTTGTATTTCAAAGAGCCTACCCGTGAGGTATATTATATAATTAAAAAGTCAAATTGTCAATAGGTATAAGAGTTTATTGTTCTAACTGAGCTAGACCGTATTGTAAACGGACTAAGTAATTTCAGATTTATATTAATGTATCAATTGTACTTTAATTGTTGATTTTATTTTCAAAGGGTAAAATAAACCCAGATTTTATTCAGCATAAACCTGGATCATAATTATTTCATAGAGTTAATTGATAATTAACGTTGAGTACAAGGAGATAACTCAGAGTAGAGATTCTACTATATCCGATTTTAATTGTAGTGAAACATAAAGCATTTAAACAAAATTTAAAGTGAATTTATCAATTGTAAATTTTATTAATTGTTTTTTCATGGGAATTTTCTTAAAATAAACCCATGTGGCGCCCTTATCGTAAACAAGGAGTGTTATAACCTTGTTGATAAAGCAAGCTGGTAGTAAGCGCATCTTGACAGCTTATACTTTTGGTAAGTGAACTTCAGAACTTCCAGAGTCACGAACAGGTACGTGAAAGTGTATATTATTATAAATTGTTTGTCCAGACGAGACTTAACGTTACGTACACTGATGACACTTAACCGAGAAGAGGAGTTCCGCTGCAAGATCGACGCTACGGCTACATTCATCCACCGACCAGCGATTAACTTATTATTCACTATAATTATCAAACTTTACTGAAGAAACAATAGTTATCAATTATTACTAAAGATTATTACTGCAAATATTTTAAAAAAAGAGTTCATTTTTAAATTGTAACTTATTATTCATTATAATCGATGTATAACTTTAATTTTAAATAACTAAATAATTATAGTTTACACCACGACAAACGTTAGGTTACAAATTGGCGACCAACAACGTGAGGCTTTAAAAATATTAAACCGATAAATTTTTAATATTAAAATTAAGCCCGGCAAATACAAGAGAACAATCATGCCTCTCACGACAGCGGAGTATATGGAACTCATAGAAATGATGATGGAATTAAAGGAAGAGTTTAGGATATCCCGGGAAGAGAATCAGAAGATGATGGAATCGTTAATTAAGAAAACGGAAGAAAGGAAGGACGATGGCAAACCGGCGATAGAAGAAGTACTAAATGATGAAACCATGGAAGAATCAAGTATACAATCCGAAGACGATGGTAAACAAACCAAGAATAAAGAAGACTCAAAAACATTGTTATCTGAGGATACACACCACCGGAATGAAGAGAATATTCAACACAAAGAAGTCATCATTGACAGTGTAAAGAACCAGGTGATTCAGAAAACCGAAGACAAGGGAATAGAGAACCAAGTGAGTAAGAAAAAAGGAGTAAGAAGAATGATACGTCCGAAGAAAGTGAGAATTACACGGGAAATATTAGAGATGACTAGGAGTGGCTTAATTAACGTCGTGGACAACCCAATTATTCATCATAGAGAAAGAATCAACGGTAAGAAGCATGAACAGAACTTCATAAAAATATTAAAAGTAAATCACCATAAAACTGTTAATAAAAATTTGAATAAAGATACAATTAAATTAAATATGCCAACAAGTGAAAGACACCAGACAAGGTTAGTCGATTCCTCAAAGAATAATCGACCATTAAAAGATTTAATTAATAATCCAGATGACGGAACGATTAAAACAATGTTACATACCAGTGACTATGTTATGACGGAGAAGGTTATAAACAATGAGGTATTTAAAGTGAGTACTCCTAGAGGAAGGATGCATCGCAGGAAGAAGGAAAACTACCAGAAACAGATGGACCGGATCATTGAAAGATACGCCCAAGCGATCAGAAAATTGCGGCAGGAAAGGAACCAGTTGACGGAGAACTCCAGCCAGAAGTTAGGAGACAACGAACTAGAGTTAGAAGAGACACCAGAAGTTAATTATAACAAAAACCAGGAGAACACCAGACACCTGGGTAACAAAGATAATGGGGAGAAGAAAACGAAAGGACGTAAGGTAGCTGAAGATTTGGTCACAACAAAATGGAAGAGCCAAATGATAGTGAGGTACGCGGCAAGGGCTGAAAGAAGCCTGAACGAAAGGATGAGCCAAACAACAAACACACCGAATATAAATGACTATGGCTAAACATTAGAAACCATCAGCCACTGAAGAAAAAGGACAGATATCAAAGATAACCGAGAGAAGCGACCAAAAGGTTTAAGAAAATAAAAAACCATCCGAACTATGTGAAATTATTTAAAGAATATAAAACGTATTATGTATAAGGAGATTTATTATAAAATGTATTGTAAGATGTTAAATATCATAATATATGTCGTACTATAAACAGCCATCAAAAATGGATCTATGAAAACGTAATTGACCCATAATGAACCCAATAGAATGGTGAAGCACAAGAGAACCCCATATATAGACTATCGAATGAACTTATTATAATATAAGAGTGAACTATTTTATCATATTGTGAATATAACAAGAGTGTTTATTATATCATATATCATAAAAGTATCTACCATGAAAATGTTAAATAAGTGATAAAGAAAAATATTTATCATATTAATTGTATTGAAAATATCTAATTGCAAATAACAAGAATGTTTATCATAAAGAAGAACGTGTATCATATCATGTATACTAAAAATGTTTATCATATTAAATGATAAAGAAAAATGGTTATTATATTGTATAAAACAAAAATGATTATTATATATGGTATCTAACGAAATGTTTGTTAAATTATAATGCAATATTACTCTGACTCTTCAAAGGATTAATTTCAATCAATGAAATTAAACATCCAGAATAAATGTTAAAAAATCAAACATTTGAAGGAGCAGAGAAGAAAAACAACAAAATGTCGCATATTGAAAAGAGAGGGAATAAACAAGGAATGAGAAAGAATATTAAATAAAAAAGAAAAATGTGTATCGTATAGCATATACCAAGACTGTTTATCGTATTAAGTGAATGATAAACGAGAATGATTATCATATTGTATAAAAAAGAAAAATGTCTATTTATGTATAACTAAAATGTTTATCATAATACTACTATTATTAAGGAACAAGAATGTTAACTGAACGATAAAGAAAAATGTCTAGTTGTATATACCAAAAATGTATATCAAATTGTATCTAACAAAAATGTTTATTATGTGAATATTGTAAACCCTGATAATCCAGGATGATAATGAACCAAATGTTAAAAAACCCAATATACAAACAATGTTAAGAGTGAAGTGTTATGAACTCACGAAGAATTTAAAGGCCAACTGCATAATTATATAGTGATAAATCTAAGTGTGTAATTTAAGAATATTAAGATAAACAAAACAACTTACAAACTAGTATAGAAAAATAACAACAGGGCTAATAAATAACATAGCCAATATGTCAAGTTAGAGATAAAATACTGTGAAGAGAAGTGTAGTAGCTAAAATGATAAAGCATGAAAAGTGATAACAATGAAACCTCTAATACCTTGAATGTTATGTTGAATAAGACATCATATTCTTATATTATTGAAAAAATGAATGATATGTTTTATGTGTTGTGATAGTGCAACTGTTGCTACGTGCAATTTTTTATTGTCCCAGACAGAGATGAGGATTCCTCTGATTCTGAGGATGTGTAGATGAGGAACGGCGGAGTATGGAAGCCAAATAGAGCCCCTCTGATTCCGAACCCATTACAAATGTTAGGGAATTAAATTGTAATATGTCAAGGATTATAAATCAGACACTGTGAGGTAAAAATGAAAGAACAATAGAGTTTATCACGAGAATCAAGATGTGTTTAATGATAAAGAAAAATGTATTATTGTAAAACAGGAAATTGTTAGTTTAAGAAATAAAACATGTTAAAACTAAATGACTAAGAATATAAGAAACTTGAAAGATACTAGTAAGCTAAAAAATGATACTAGCCAAGAACCAATCTAGTGCAACACACCAACAAACTATTAAACTCAATGCAGAAAAGAAGCAGCAATATTATAATAAAACCAAACTAAAATGATAATTTCTTCAAATGTAAAATTTCTCTCAAATTATCAATTTTGAGAGGGGAGTATATGTAACACAACAAAATGTTCCATAACCTAGACATTCACCAGAAGGGTAAATAAGTACACTGAAATAATAAAAGTGAATAATTTATGATGAAAGTAGCAAAGAAGAGAAGGACCAACAAGGAAGAAAGAAGAAGAAGGATCCCAAGAAGCAGTGAGGAATACACTGCATGACACTACAACAAATACTAGGACTGACTCTAACTGATGGACATGCCAAGTTCACTATAAGCTGTCAAACAAACCAGTCAATGACATGAATGTAATGTCATGTGTTAGATAAACCAATTAAATAATGACGAAGATAATGTAATATCAGTAACAGCATTTTGGCTGAAAGTAAATGAACCATGACCAGTAAATGACAAAGCCTATGACTAAATTAACTATGGCCACAATGTAAATTAAAACTAGTATTACAAACCCAGATGTAAGATCAGTGAGTAAAAGTAATTTAAAAGGAAGCCTTATATGGATGAGTAACTTCCTTATTATATAAAATGTAAATAGTAACAATTATTAAAGCATAAACATATGCTAAAAATATGTCTAGACCATGTCTAAACAAAGGTTTGTCAGTAAATTAATGAGGAAAAAGGACTCCTAGTGAACAAAAAATTTACTGAACAATCAATATAACTAAAGATAATGTGGAATACCACCACTCAATTATTAATGGATAACATTAATTTGAGTAGGCCAAACGAAATGTAATTAGGAATAAGGATTTTCGATAATAATGTATCGCCTTAATTATGTTAAGATTTAATATTGTACAGTTATAAATAGCTATTAAGTATAATCACAGATGTGTTAGTGTTCAAACAAAGACGTTATAAAGAAAACGCAATGTGAAACACTAAATGTCAAAAGATAGGGAATGCTCGCATTATGCATCGCTAGAAGACGACAGTGAGAAACCATGTTTCTAAACATTCTTTATGAGCATTGTCAAAGAAAACGAGGTTAAAACCTGTGTTAAGCCACATCAAATTAAAGCCCATAAACTAAACTTTAATTTGATGGTAATAACCTCGCGATCGAAACTATAATAAGTGTGTAGTGCGCGTTAGCATCATTTATTGTTAAAAAGTGAGAAATTGGTTGGGTAAAACCAACAACAACGACAGTTGTCAACAGCGTTCGCCGGACGGCGGTTAAAAATCAATACGCCATTTTGTAACGGTTATCAGAACCAATCAGAAGAGAGATTATTAAACTATTTTACCGCCTAAGCCCTATGAAGCGAGGGGGTATATAATCAAAAACGGAGAGAATTCGACACACTTTTTGTCATCACATCGAGCGAGACAGTTGTCGCTCGTCCTCGCAATATTTTTTAATAACTAAAATTAGTACAACAATAGTAAACCGTTTAAAATTTTCTTCAAGACATTCAATGATACTGCAATTTACTACAAGGAAGTGCTTCGAAAGTAAAGTGATATTTTAATTTGTGCGTGATTTTAGAATGAGAGAGAGAGTTTTTTAATCAGTATTTAACATAGCCCAGATTTTGTTAGAAGAGGGCCAACTCTCCGTTCATAGTTCGTGTGAAGTGTAATTAACCAGTGGTCATTATAATCCGATCACTGGAGTGTTTTTTAATAAATTTTAATCTAGTCGATTAAAATAAAAAAAGGTAACACTGTGACAATTCATTTTATTTATCTGCTTGCACTGATCATTATTTACCACAAAACTGTACTGACGCAAGAACAACTAAACTTTCAATCGTATACACAGTTTCAATTACTTAGCGGATTTGTCAATCCAATGTAAGATTTTGTATTAGTACTAAGGGTTAAAAATATATGTTAGTAAATAAGTCAGCGTAACAAACGCTCACCTGAAAAATAGTTACGAGTTTTAAAAAGAGGCCAAGTTATTAATTATTGTCATTAACGTCTGTCAAGGCATAGGATAGTTCTTTTTTGTATTTCAAAGAGCCTACCCGTGAGGTATATTATATAATTAAAAAGTCAAATTGTCAATAGGTATAAGAGTTTATTGTTCTAACTGAGCTAGACCGTATTGTAAACGGACTAAGTAATTTCAGATTTATATTAATGTATCAATTGTACTTTAATTGTTGATTTTATTTTCAAAGGGTAAAATAAACCCAGATTTTATTCAGCATAAACCTGGATCATAATTATTTCATAGAGTTAATTGATAATTAACGTTGAGTACAAGGAGATAACTCAGAGTAGAGATTCTACTATATCCGATTTTAATTGTAGTGAAACATAAAGCATTTAAACAAAATTTAAAGTGAATTTATCAATTGTAAATTTTATTAATTGGTTTTTCATGGGAATTTTCCTAAAATAAACCCATGTGGCGCCCTTATCGTAAACAAGGAGTGTTATAACCTTGTTGATAAAGCAAGCTGGTAGTAAGCGCATCTTGACAGCTTATACTTTTGGTAAGTGAACTTCAGAACTTCCAGAGTCACGAACAGGTACGTGAAAGTGTATATTATTATAAATTGTTTGTCCAGACGAGACTTAACGTTACGTACACTGATGACACTTAACCGAGAAGAGGAGTTCCGCTGCAAGATCGACGCTACGGCTACATTCATCCACCGACCAGCGATTAACTTATTATTCACTATAATTATCAAACTTTACTGAAGAAACAATAGTTATCAATTATTACTAAAGATTATTACTGCAAATATTTTAAAAAAAGAGTTCATTTTTAAATTGTAACTTATTATTCATTATAATCGATGTATAACTTTAATTTTAAATAACTAAATAATTATAGTTTACACCACGACAAACGTTAGGTTACAAATTGGCGACCAACAACGTGAGGCTTTAAAAATATTAAACCGATAAATTTTTAATATTAAAATTAAGCCCGGCAAATACAAGAGAACAATCATGCCTCTCACGACAGCGGAGTATATGGAACTCATAGAAATGATGATGGAATTAAAGGAAGAGTTTAGGATATCCCGGGAAGAGAATCAGAAGATGATGGAATCGTTAATTAAGAAAACGGAAGAAAGGAAGGACGATGGCAAACCGGCGATAGAAGAAGTACTAAATGATGAAACCATGGAAGAATCAAGTATACAATCCGAAGACGATGGTAAACAAACCAAGAATAAAGAAGACTCAAAAACATTGTTATCTGAGGATACACACCACCGGAATGAAGAGAATATTCAACACAAAGAAGTCATCATTGACAGTGTAAAGAACCAGGTGATTCAGAAAACCGAAGACAAGGGAATAGAGAACCAAGTGAGTAAGAAAAAAGGAGTAAGAAGAATGATACGTCCGAAGAAAGTGAGAATTACACGGGAAATATTAGAGATGACTAGGAGTGGCTTAATTAACGTCGTGGACAACCCAATTATTCGTCATAGAGAAAGAATCAACGGTAAGAAGTATGAACAGAACTTCATAAAAATATTAAAAGTAAATCACCATAAAACTGTTAATAAAAATTTGAATAAAGATACAATCAAATTAAATATGCCAACAAGTGAAAGACACCAGACAAGGTTAGTCGATTCCTCAAAGAATAATCGACCATTAAAAGATTTAATTAATAATCCAGATGACGGAACGATTAAAACAATGTTACATACCAGTGACTATGTTATGACGGAGAAGGTTATAAACAATGAGGTATTTAAAGTGAGTACTCCTAGAGGAAGGATGCATCGCAGGAAGAAGGAAAACTACCAGAAACAGATGGACCGGATCATTGAAAGATACGCCCAAGCGATCAGAAAATTGCGGCAGGAAAGGAACCAGTTGACGGAGAACTCCAGCCAGAAGACAGGAGACAACGAACTAGAGTTAGAAGAGACACCAGAAGTTAATTATAACAAAAACCAGGAGAACACCAGACACCTGGGTAACAAAGATAATGGGGAGAAGAAAACGAAAGGACGTAAGGTAGCTGAAGATTTGGTCACAACAAAATGGAAGAGCCGAATGATAGTGAGGTACGCGGCAAGGGCTGAAAGAAGCCTGAACGAAAGGATGAGCCAAACAACAAACACACCGAATATAAATGACTATGGCTAAACATTAGAAACCATCAGCCACTGAAGAAAAAGGACAGATATCAAAGATAACCGAGAGAAGCGACCAAAAGGTTTAAGAAAATAAAAAACCATCCGAACTATGTGAAATTATTTAAAGAATATAAAAGTATTATGTATAAGGAGATTTATTATAAAATGTATTGTAATATGTTAAATATCATAATATATGTCGTACTATAAACAGCCATCAAAAATGGATCTATGAAAACGTAATTGACCCATAATGAACCCAATAGAATGGTGAAGCACAAGAGAACCCCATATATAGACTATTGAATGAACTTATTATAATATAAGAGTGAACTATTTTATCATATTGTGAATATAACAAGAGTGTTTATTATATCATATATCATAAAAGTATCTACCATGAAAATGTTAAATAAGTGATAAAGAAAAATATTTATCATATTAAATGTATTGAAAATATCTAATTGCAAATAACAAGAATGTTTATCATAAAGAAGAACGTGTATCATATCATGTATACTAAAAATGTTTATCATATTAAATGATAAAGAAAAATGGTTATTATATTGTATAAAACAAAAATGATTATTATATATGGTATCTAACAAAATGTTTGTTAAATAATAATGCAATATTACTCTGACTCTTCAAAGGATTAATTTCAATAAATGAAATTAAACATCCAGAATAAATGTTAAAAAATCAAACATTTGAAGGAGCAGAGAAGAAAAACAACAAAGTGTCGCATATTGAAAAGAGAGGGAATAAACAAGGAATGAGAAAGAATATTAAATAAAAAAGAAAAATCTGTATCGTATAGCATATACCAAGACTGTTTATCGTATTAAGTGAATGATAAACGAGAATGATTATCATATTGTATAAAAAAGAAAAATGTCTATTTATGTATAACTAAAATGTTTATCATAATACTACTATTATTAAGGAACAAGAATGTTAACTGAACGATAAAGAAAAATGTCTAGTTGTATATACCAAAAATGTATATCAAATTGTATCTAACAAAAATGTTTATTATGTGAATATTGTAAACCCTGATAATCCAGGATGATAATGAACCAAATGTTAAAAAACCCAATATACAAACAATGTTAAGAGTGAAGTGTTATGAACTCACGAAGAATTTAAAGGCCAACTGCATAATTATATAGTGATAAATCTAAGTGTGTAATTTAAGAATATTAAGATAAACAAAACAACTTACAAACTAGTATAGAAAAATAACAACAGGGCTAATAAATAACATAGCCAATATGTCAAGTTAGAGATAAAATACTGTGAAGAGAAGTGTAGTAGCTAAAATGATAAAGCATGAAAAGTGATAACAATGAAACCTCTAATACCTTGAATGTTATGTTGAATAAGCCATCATATTCTTATATTATTGAAAAAATGAATGATATGTTTTATGTGTTGTGATAGTGCAACTGTTGCTACGTGCAATTTTTTATTGTCCCAGACAGAGATGAGGATTCCTCTGATTCTGAGGATGTGTAGATGAGGAACGGCGGAGTATGGAAGCCAAATAGAGCCCCTCTGATTCCGAACCCATTACAAATGTTAGGGAATTAAATTGTAATATGTCAAGGATTATAAATCAGACACTGTGATGTAAAAATGAAAGAACAATAGAGTTTATCACGAGAATCAAGATGTGTTTAATGATAAAGAAAAATGTATTATTGTAAAACAGGAAATTGTTAGTTTAAGAAATAAAACATGTTAAAACTAAATGACTAAGAATATAAGAAACTTGAAAGATACTAGTAAGCTAAAAAATGATACTAGCCAAGAACCAATCTAGTGCAACACACCAACAAACTATTAAACTCAATGCAGAAAAGAAGCAGCAATAGTATAATGAAACCAAACTAAAATGATAATTTCTTCAAATGTAAAATTTCTCTCAAATTATCAATTTTGAGAGGGGAGTATATGTAACACAACAAAATGTTCCATAACCTAGACATTCACCAGAAGGGTAAATAAGTACACTGAAATAATAAAAGTGAATAATTTATGATGAAAATAGCAAAGAAGAGAAGGACCAACAAGGAAGAAAGAAGAAGAAGGATCCCAAGAAGCAGTGAGGAATACACTGCATGACACTACAACAAATACTAGGACTGACTCTAACTGATGGACATGCCAAGTTCACTATAAGCTGTCAAACAAACCAGTCAATGACATGAATGTAGTGTCATGTGTTAGATAAACCAATTAAATAATGACGAAGATAATGTAATATCAGTAACAGCATTTTGGCTGAAAGTAAATGAACCATGACCAGTAAATGACAAAGCCTATGACTAAATTAACTATGGCCACAATGTAAATTAAAACTAGTATTACAAACCCAGATGTAAGATCAGTGAGTAAAAGTAATTATAAAAGGAAGCCTTATATGGATGAGTAACTTCCTTATTATATAAAATGTAAATAGTAACAATTATTAAAGCATAAACATATGCTAAAAATATGTCTAGACCATGTCTAAACAAAGGTTTGTCAGTAAATTAATGAGGAAAAAGGACTCCTAGTGAACAAAAAATTTACTGAACAATCAATATAACTAAAGATAATGTGAAATACCACCACTCAATTATTAATGGATAACATTAATTTGAGTAGGCCAAACGAAATGTAATTAGGAATAAGGATTTTCGATAATAATGTATCGCCTTAATTATGTTAAGATTTAATATTGTACAGTTATAAATAGCTATTAAGTATAATCACAGATGTGTTAGTGTTCAAACAAAGACGTTATAAAGAAAACGCAATGTGAAACACTAAATGTCAAAAGATAGGGAATGCTCGCATTATGCATCGCTAGCAGACGACAGTGAGAAACCATGTTTCTAAACATTCTTTATGAGCATTGTCAAAGAGAACGAGGTTAAAACCTGTGTTAAGCCACATCAAATTAAAGCCCATAAACTAAACTTTAATTTGATGGTAATAACCTCGCGATCGAAACTATAATAAGTGTGTAGTGCGCGTTAGCATCATTTATTGTTAAAAAGTGAGAAATTGGTTGGGTAAAACCAACAACAACGACAGTTGTCAACAGCGTTCGCCGGACGGCGGTTAAAAATCAATACGTCATTTTGTAACGGTTATCAGAACCAATCAGAAGAGAGATTATTAAACTATTTTACCGCCTAAGCCCTATGAAGCGAGGGGGTATATAATCAAAAACGGAGAGAATTCGACACACTTTTTGTCATCACATCGAGCGAGACAGTTGTCGCTCGTCCTCGCAATATTTTTTAATAACTAAAATTAATACAACAATAGTAAACCGTTTAAAATTTTCTTCAAGACATTCAATGATACTGCAATTTACTACAAGGAAGTGCTTCGAAAGTAAAGTGATATTTTAATTTGTGCGTGATTTTAGAATGAGAGAGAGAGTTTTTTAATCAGTATTTAACATAGCCCAGATTTTGTTAGAAGAGGGCCAACTCTCCGTTCATAGTTCGTGTGAAGTGTAATTAACCAGTGGTCATTATAATCCGATCACTGGAGTGTTTTTTAATAAATTTTAATTTATTCGATTAAAATAAAAAAAGGTAACACTGTGACAATTCATCTTATTTATCTGCTTGCACTGATCATTATTTACCACAAAACTGTACTGACGCAAGAACAACTAAACTTTCAATCGTATACACAGTTTCAATTACTTAGCGGATTTGTCAATCCAATGTAAGATTTTGTATTAGTACTAAGGGTTAAAAATATATGTTAGTAAATAAGTCAGCGTAACAAACGCTCACCTGAAAAATAGTTACGAGTTTTAAAAAGAGGCCAAGTTATTAATTATTGTCATTAACGTCTGTCAAGGCATAGGATAGTTCTTTTTTGTATTTCAAAGAGCCTACCCGTGAGGTATATTATATAATTAAAAAGTCAAATTGTCAATAGGTATAAGAGTTTATTGTTCTAACTGAGCTAGACCGTATTGTAAACGGACTAAGTAATTTCAGATTTATATTAATGTATCAATTGTACTTTAATTGTTGATTTTATTTTCAAAGGGTAAAATAAACGCAGGTTTTATTCAGCATAAACCTGGATCATAATTATTTCATAGAGTTAATTGATAATTAACGTTGAGTACAAGGAGATAACTCAGAGTAGAGATTCTACTATATCCGATTTTAATTGTAGTGAAACATAAAGGATTTAAACAAAATTTAAAGTGAATTTATCAATTGTAAATTTTATTAATTGGTTTTTCATGGGAATTTTCCTAAAATAAACCCATGTGGCGCCCTTATCGTAAACAAGGCGTGTTATAACCTTGTTGATAAAGCAAGCTGGTAGTAAGCGCATCTTGACAGCTTATACTTTTGGTAAGTGAACTTCAGAACTTCCAGAGTCACGAACAGGTACGTGAAAGTGTATATTATTATAAATTGTTTGTCCAGACGAGACTTAACGTTACGTACACTGATGACACTTAACCGAGAAGAGGAGTTCCGCTGCAAGATCGACGCTACGGCTACATTCATCCACCGACCAGCGATTAACTTATTATTCACTATAATTATCAAACTTTACTGAAGAAACAATAGTTATCAATTATTACTAAAGATTATTACTGCAAATATTTTAAAAAAAGAGTTCATTTTTAAATTGTAACTTATTATTCATTATAATCGATGTATAACTTTAATTTTAAATAACTAAATATAATAAATAGACAACGGCAAACGTTAGGTTACAATTTGTTAATAGCATTATTTATAATACGAGGAAACTTCGTTGTAGGGTCAGTACTAACCTGTGTTATATTATTATTGTTGATAAATTCATACACTTTATCGATATAAACTTTATTATTATTATTATCATCAACAATAATAATATAACACAAGTTAGCACCGACCCTACAACGAAGTTTACTCGTATTATAAATAATGCAAATGTATTAACAAATGTACACGACTTCTCGGCAATAAGTCGAATCATCACTTAAAACAAATGAAAGCAAGTGCTCCACAATTCACCGGTCTACCTAAGATACATAAGGTTAACACACCAATCAGACCGCTCATCAATTTTACCACAGCACCAAGCTTTAAAATTGCAAAGAAATTATCAGAAATAATAAAAACTAATATAAATATACAAAACGACCATAGCCTTAAAAACAGTATAGAATTGATTAATATAACAAAAAATTTCAATATGGAAGTACAATACAAACTAGCATCGTTCGACATAGTAAACCTATATACGAACATACCAATTCAAGAAACCTTAAACATCCTGAAGAATAACCTATTGAAAACCAAAGTAATGGACCAATAGATGATAAACGAATTAATATATATTTTAGACATTATTTTGAAACAAAATTATTTTGCTTTCAACGGAAATTTCTTCATCCAAAAAGACGGGGTAACAATGGGGTCACCGTTATCCGCTATTTTGTCCAAAATCTACCTTAACAACTATGAAAACACATACCTATTATCAAGAAATAATAAGTTTCACAAACACATTAAACTATATAAAAGATATGTTGATGACACTATAGTAATATTTAATGGCACTGAAAGACAACTACACCAATTACTCACGTATATGAACAGTATTAATCACAACATAAAATTTACTGTTGAAGTTGACTACAATGAATTAAATTTTCTGGATCTAACTTTAATAAAGCGCGTTAACAAACTCAGTTACAAGATATATAGAAAACCAACCTCCACTGATATGATTATACACGCCAGCTCCTATCACCCATATATACAGAAAATAGCGGCATTTAATAGTCTTACACACAGACTGGCAACAATACCGATGGAACGAAATGATTATATAGAAGAACTTAACAACATTAAGCATATTGCCATTGCCAATGGATACCAACCAACTTTAATAGATAAATTGTTACACAAACATGCAAACAACCATAAAAAAAGCGGAGATACAAAAATGAAATGCATATCAACATTTTATTCAAGAAGAACTGCCTTAGCTCTTGTAAACGAGTTCAAAAAAACGAAATATCATAATACCATTCCGTACCAACAATAACATAGGGAACTTACTAAGAACTAAATCACATCAACCTATTGCTGAAAAAACCGGAATATATAAAATAAATTGTAGCGATTGCGATAAATTCTATATCGGTCAGACAGGTCGGGGTTTTTTACAGAGATTTAAAGAACATCTACCCAAAAATAATATTTACTCGAACCGCTCTCAATTCGCAAAGCATCTAATATCTAAAGACCATAATTACAGTAGTTTTGAATCGAACTTTAAAGCCATACATATATGTGATAAAGGACTATTCATGAATGCTATTGAGGAGTTCGAAATTTATCAGGCATTCAAGTTTGAATCAGACAATGTTTTGAACGAGCAACTGGACTTTAGATCGCACTATCTATATGATACAATCTTGAATAAAACTAAGAGACACAGTGTAATTGATACCGGACAGTCTGGCATGTGACAGTGTTGTGTGCACCCGAACTATGTAGTTTTATATACGTGACCATCGTGTAAGTGTATACATGTTCTAATATTGTACATATGTGTTTTCAATGCAAAAAATTTTAATATTAACGTGACGAAGTATAGCAACGGATTTTCTGAGGATGGAGCATTGAAGAGCTCCGAAACGCGTCAAAAGTAACAAACAACAAGAAAAATAAGTCACAAGACGGAAATAAGGTAAATTTATAATACTTGGATACCCATAACAGTCCGGAGTGACCATAAATCAATATCTTTCTTGAAACGATGCAAGCTAAGCCATGTCCGATTGACCAGACGGGTACTCATGTTACAGGAGTATGAAATAAATTGGGAGTATATACCCGGAAGGAAGAATGTAGCCGCAGACATACTATCTCGCATCAACCTAGAAGACCAGACTTTTGAGGGAGAAAAGGAAGAGATAGCAAAAATATGTCACATTATGGAAAGCAGAGCAGACTTGGAGACAATAATTAGTGAAATAAAACAACATCAAAAGCTGGATACAAAATTAGCAAAACTTCAAAACAGATTGAAAGAATGAGACGAAAAAATCACCCCTTATTACTGCACGCATAATGACATATTATTCATAAGACAAAAACCACACCAAGACAGTGGAAAATAGTAATAGCACCAACCAAAGAAAAAAACCTTAATAATGGACTACCATGTTCGATATGGGCATATGGGTGCTCGGAAGGTAGTGAAAGCTCTAGAAGAGCACGTATACATAAAGGATATTAACAGAAAGGTGAGAAAATACATTCAAATGTGCCATGTATGTCAACTGGTCAAGTGCAATAATGAAAGAAAGGAGGGCGTCATGATTCCAATAACATCTACACATAAGTTGGAGAAAGTATTTCTGGACATCTGTGGACCATTTCTGCGCAGTGGGGGTAGACACAGATACAAATTTATAGTCATAATTTTAGACCATTTTAGCAATTTCACCAAACTCTATCCCATTAATCGTGCTACCACAAACAATATTATAGATATAGTGATAAAACAATATGTACCTGACGTAGGAAAACCAACCTCCATTATTACAGACCATGGGACGCAATTTAAGGGAAAAAGGTGGAAACATGCTCTCCTAGAACAAGGAAGTAAAACCTACAAGATTTCAGTCTTCCATCCTAGCAGCAATCCTGCAGAGAGGGTATTGAGAGAGGTAGGCAGGATATTAAGAACCTACTGCTACGACCAACAAAGGAGATAGCAAGAATACCTAGCAGCAGCTGAAGAATTCCTAAACCTGTCACACCATCAAACATCATCAAGTCTACACCATACACAGTAATGTATGAAAAACCACCACCTTGAGAAATTGGAGACATTATCGACTTCCCCAATCAACAAGAATACCAGTTCGATAAAATCAAGTTTTATAGTAAAATTGAAGAGAAAAGAGGAAAACTGAAGACAAAGTACCAAGAGAATCAACCACATGCCATAACTTATAAAATAGGAGAACAAATATTGTTGAGAAACCGTGAATTACCCAGTACTATGGAGGGAATAACAAACAAATTATTGTTACTCTCCACAGGACCACATGTCATCACAAAAGACACCTCCAACAACACTTATACCATAATGAACACTACCACCAAAAAAGTGAAGGGAACTTTTAATCAATCACCAATAAAAAAATATTGTGAAGAAACTAAACTAGTAAATTGATAATTTTATCAACCAAATAAAATCTGTTCTCAAATATAATCAACTTTGGAGAGGACAGTACAAACAGTCCCATAAAAATCAACTAGCTGAGTAACAAGAAGTGATGATAACCAGTAGTAAATCTACTATCAGCATTCAATGACAATACAACATAACCTGACGATTTGATTGACAAAGACTAGTTCCCTAATAGATTAGTCAAGTGAGAATAAAAAACAAATCAACAAAAAGAAACACCAAAAATAAAATAAAAGGTGAAATAACTGATAGTTACAAAATGTATTAGAGTATTGTAAACAGTACATTAGCTGAGTAATTGAAAAGTAATAACTAGAATATGAAATAAAATGAAATGTATTGTTGATAATAATAAACTATAGATGAATTATGATAAATGAACAATTAAAATAAGATTAACCGTATAATCACAATGTTAGATCAACCTTGAAACAAAGGTATGCTAGGGCATAATGAATAATGATGAAAGAATTAATAACGAAAGAACAAATTGTATATGTTCTAATTATAAATGATATCAAATGTAATCAACAATATAAAGAACTTTATGTATTTAAAAATGTTAGAAGATGGTTAATTTTGTAAAAAGATGTATTATCAGGTAAGGTGAACAAAACCTTATTATGAATTGTGTAGAATAAGAGAATGACATAAGATGAGTTAAAGTAACTTAATGAATAATAAATAATGTAATAAAAGGTCAAAATTTGACTAGGGCCAATATGCCAAGTAACAATAATATTGTGCAATAACTAGCACATGATTTATAAGAAAATCCAAACAAATAGTAAAATGTCTGTAATAAAGGCATAAATAAAGACGAAACAATTAATGACTCACAACAACTTGTGTAGATGCATACTGAAGAAAGTATAGTAATTATAAACAGAAACATGAAATAATAGACAAACAATTGGTGACAAATCAGATTATGAAAATAATAATAAAGAGACCATACTATACAGAGTATAGGAAAATAGGAATAACAATAATGTAAAAGGTGTAATATCACCAAACAATGTCAAGTAAAATAAGTGTAGGAAGTAAGGATAATTTTGAATAATTAATAATTTAATAATAAAGGAACGAAGCCATTAAATGATAATAAACAAGTATGTTATAAGATTTATTAATGTTCAGCTGGATACAGCAAATTTAGAGAATAATATGTTAATTTCAATAATATATTTGTGTTCAAAGTAGTAAAAAAAAATGATTGTTTAAGAAATGTTAAAAAAATCATAAATAGAATCTGCAAAATGTAGCAGAAGACATTTGGAATGAAACAATATTTAAGATAGACTATCATTAAGATGTAGTTTATTAATGAAAAATGTATCCAAACTGGCCGCTATTCATCTCAAAATAACCTGCAAGGAACGAGCAATACGATGCTAGTAATAGATCAAAATCTGTAATTAGAAAAAGTGAGAAACAAACATAAATATGATAAATTTTGTGAATTTTGGAAGGGAACGGGGTAATACTAACAATAATAAAAACCCATGCTAAAAAACAATTATGTAAGAGCTATTTTTAGAATGACCGCATCATGATGTCATTTTTAACCAATCAGAAAATTAGATGAGAAATTAATTGTCACCGCCATGCGGAATCTGAAGCGACTATATATATACAGAAGTACGAAGGAACACACACACATTTTTTGAATTCCATTCCGGCAGATACTACAAGGACTCCATATCAAAATTTTAATCTAAATATTATTATACAACCTACTTAGTTACCTAAGAAGTTACCTACTTAGTAAAGTGCATCACAACAAGCAGTTTTCCTTTAACTAGTAGTGCGAAACCATAAGAATGAGGTTAGAAGAGTTACCTAACCAAATATTTAAACACAAGAATTTTAGTCGTTCATTCGCGGAAAAGTGAAGTGTACGATTAATGTATTGAGATCGTAAAGTAAATAAATAATAATCCAAAGAGATTATCAATCAGGGAGTACAGTGCCAAATATAATTACAGTGTTCAAATATTATGTCACTAGTATAAGATCTAATTCCGAAACAATACACTTATGTACTGAACACCAAACACTAATACTATAAGAATTAAACATTGCCCATACTTTTTTCAAAAGGAATTATAAATTCCAATACAAGAATTAACGATTTAGGCTAACCGTAGTTAACCTCAAAACTTGTAGAGGTCTGACGGACATTTCGTTAAGAAGTCTGAAATTTTTAAAGGTGTCTAACCTACTAAACTAAACTTATGTAAAGCATCGTAACTCGAGGCATAGTTATTTTATTCTGTAGTTCCAAAGGATTCACCCTTGAGGTATAAAAAAAATTGGAATTAAATAACTAGTTAATTAAAGTCATCATTCCCAACCTTCTGGGTTAGGAGAGAATTAAATCAGGTATATTGTAATCCATAAATCATTGTAGAGTTGAATGTATAGAGATAAAATAAGCACTCAGTGAGCAATAAAACAGTAATATATTAATTAACAAACATTGTAAGAAATTATTGAAGCAATTTTTAGTTATTTTTTTCTTATTTATAAAAGTTTCAAATTCAAGGCACTCAAACAGTTAAGTTGGCGGCTTGGACATGTGAAGGGCCAACCATTCAAATTTTATAAACAAAACAAAAGAAAATTAATTAATTAAATTCATTTAATCATACAATCAAGGAAATAATTTAACGACATTAATTAAAATTTATTTAATTTATTCATCGAATAAATTATTTTATGGAATAAGAACCAGAGATTCCATATGGCGCCCAAATAACACAAACTTAGCTCACTTACTTGTAAACAGTGCTGATATACTGTTGTGACGAATTAATGGTGTTATAACATTCTAAGACCAACTGAACAACCAGTAAAAACAGACATAAGCTACCAGTTCTACTCCAAAGGTACGTGAAAGTTATATTACTTTATAATCTAGTCAAAACAACACTACTACTGTACAACGACAATTTAGGTCTACGGAAGTGCGACGGAACGTCAAGAGGATCCCAAATTAAAAATTTCAATTGAATGAGATTACAATAATTAATTAATTAAACAATACAAATTAATTAAACCAACGAACAAGATTAAATCGAATTAAATAATAAAAAATAAAATTATTTAATAACCAAGTTTAAAATAAAATATAATCAAATAGAGGTACGCACTCGGTGAGTTATAAATTGGCGACTAACTAGTGTGGCTTTAAGTAAACAAAACTACAGAATTCCAGTACAGTATTTTAATAATTCTACTTTAGCTCGGCGTCTACAGTAAAACAACCATGCCACTTAAGAGATCGACTTCCGTTAAAGGAAGAAACAAAGACGCAGACACCGAACAAACTTGGAAGAACATGAAGCACCACCAACACCGGAAGTGGAGGTTACAGCAGGTGAGACCCTAGGAAACCAACCCGAAAAATCCACACAAACCGAAGAAACAAATTTGGACAACCTGATGAGGATGATGATGGAGATGAATAAGAAGATGGACGATAGTAGTAAATCACTAAAAGAAGATTTAAATAAAAATACAGAAAATAATAATAAAAACATGGAATCATTAAAAGAAGATTTAAAGGAGGAATTCAATAAGAAAATAGACGAGACCGATAAAAATAATAATAAAAACATGGAAGCTTTAAGTCAGAAAATAGACAATAATAATAAAGGTTAACAGAAAACCAAAATAAATCCACAGAGACTTTAAATAAAAACATAGCTTCATTAAAAGTAACGTTAGATAATAATGTAGAAGCCTTGAACCAGAAAATGGAAGATAGCAATAAGTCAATGAGGGAGGAGGTGGATAAGAACGTCGAAGAACGAATTACCGCAGTTCGAAAAGAAATATCCGAGACTCACCCGACGCATCAGGAGGTACAGCATATCCAGGAAGGGCTCCAGTAAGAATCTAGAACGTAAAAGATAACAGCACCACTCTACACGAATCACTGCTGAAGGAAGTCCAAGAAGAAGGTGTACGAGTACAAGCGAGATTTGAAGAAGTAAGTACCGATGTTCACACAGTCCGGAGTCAGGTGATAAAAAAATCGAAGAACTCAACCGACGAGAGTTGATCACACGGGAAGAATTCGAATCTACTCAGAGTCGACCATGCCATGCATCGCATATCCCAATTATGGAACAGCGAGAAATAATTAATTTCAAAAATTTTAAACGCAACCCGATAGAGTTCCTTGAGAGAGTGAAGGAGTACATCGCAAGAAACAGGTAAACTCGCTGGACTGCAATCAAAAGCATGTTGGACGAGATGTTTAAGGACACAAACGACAACTGGTGGATGGCGAATAGACACAACGTCCAGAATTTCACAGAATTTAAAAAACATTTCAAGAACAAATATTGGTCGGAAACGACGCAAAATATAGTAAGGGGCAACCTGTGTCATGGAAAATATGAACCGAATTATGGACAAACACCATCGGCGTACTTCTTGGAAAGGTATGTCTACCCAGAAACCTGGAACCCAGGATTCCTGAGGAGTGTTCAGTAACGAGACTGGCACACCATTATAGAGAAGACATCGAACAAGCAAGATGGGGCGGTCAGATTCACACTGTCACAGAGATGGAAAAACTACTAGATAGGGCGGCACAAAGAAAATATTACCAACAAGATCGACCAAGGGATACTCCTTACGTTAGAAATACGGACACCTGGTATAATCGATATAACACGAATAACAATGACTCTGGTAATAATAATAATATAAACCAGAACAATTCCAACCAAGGCCACCCAGTTAATAATAGTAACCGGGATAACAGTGGAATTAATAATAATAATTGGCCGAATTACCGTGGTAATAATTATAACCAAAATACAAACTACCGACCTCGAGTCAACTATATCCAGGGTCACAATCGAGGATAGCGGAGGACATACTATCAATCAAATAGAAGATTCGACAGCAACCCATACCGAGGAGGACATAGCAGAAGTAGGGAGGACGATCAAGATAGAGGTAACGATTAACACGTCGACAACAATCCTGGAGCAAGACAGGAACAGCCGTCTAACCAACCGCAAAATCCACCGGATAACCGGAACGATGACGGGAACCAACATTTAAACTAGAGAGGGCAGTGAGAACACGAGAAGGCCCATCACTAAATCAATCTGTTGGGAACATACAAAGACCAGACAGTTTGACAAAAGACAATGACATCACCATAATCACCAACCATTATGTGAAAAACATCAGAAGATTTGATGGAAGAGGAAGCTGTGAGTACGCCGCACCATGACAATGAGATTATTTATATAAGTGCAGAAATCAACGGGATCCTATCAAAGGTAATGATATATACGGGTTCCAATGTATCACTAATTGACAGCACAGAACTAGAAAGAATACAAGCTAAGTGTCGAACCATTTTACCAACATTACCTGTACACAATCTTATTCTAATCGGAGCTACAGGACGCCAGAACAAATCAGTAAAGAAACAAGTATCTTTTGACTTCAGAAGTAAGGGGGTAATTATCCCAGTGGCTTTTTTAGTAGCGAGTGTGCTACCTTTTAATATGTTAATTGGATGTGATGTATTAAGTCAGCATTCAGCGATTATTGACCTGAGCAGAGGAATAGTGTCTCTGACTTCAGAAGATGGAATATGGACGGCGGAGTTAATGGATGCCGATAGAGCCTCTTCGATCCGTACCAACTACCAAGTAAGTGAAAATTATTAATGTAGAGATTATACACCACAAGAGGGGATTAGATACGAAGAAAACAACCAAGAATTATGGCGTAGCAAATTAAAAGAGATAAGAAGATTCAGAAGAGAGAAGACAGGTATACCAAATAGTGAGGTACAAGTGAAAAGATTAATAACAATTTACAACAAATATCGACACATTTTTTCCGATCCCCCTGGTAAAGTGAAAGATAATCAGTGCAAAATAATATTTAAAGAACCCACAGACTTTCATAAAAATATCATATCCTATTGCATATTGTTTAAAAGATGCCGTAAGAGCAGAAATATAACGCATGATGGACGACGATATCATAGAACACAGTCATTCTCCATACACAAGCCCCATAGTGGCAGTACCCAAGAAAAATGGTAAAGTCGGCATTTGTCTCGATGCTAGAGAAATCAACAAAATGATCATCAACGACCAAACATCTCCTGGTGAAGTAGAAGAGATCTTAAAGAAATTCCATGGAACAAAATTCATCAGCACATGGGATACTGTCTGCGCATATTGGCAGGTAGAACTCCACCCAAGTAGCAGAAAATATATGACATTCATCTTTGACGGGAGGAACTACCAGTTCAAGAGACTGCCTTTCAGACTCATAAACTCGGTAGCCATTGTCGTCAAATGTATGGACCAAGTATTAGGCCAAGAAACACTGAAATTCACCACCGTGTACGTCGGCGATTTGTTGATAACGTCATCTAATTGGGACGACCATTGTGAACGGGTAGAACAAGTTTTAAGAAAGTTATCAGAAAACCACGTCACCTTAAAAATAGACAAGTCGAAGTTTATTGCCAATGAGGTAAAATTTCTAGGATTCAACTTGACAGAGTTTGGCATATCCCCATCACAAGAGAAGGTACAGGCGATACAGCAATTCCCTACACCAAAAAATAGAAAACAACTGCAGTTATTTCTGGGGATATGCAATTATTATCGCAAGTTCCAAAATAATTATTCTGAACTAACTGCTCAATTTAAGGGACAACTATCTTCTATCTTCCAAGGACAAATGGACATGGGGAAACAACCTTACAATTAATCAAGGAGAAGTTTTTAAAATCAGTCATGCTGCCCTATCCAGATTTTAACAAACCGTTTTTTCTGAATTGTGACGCCAATAATGTGAGCCTGGGAGTAGCTTTGTATCAAGAGGACGAAGAGGGACAACACATGGTCGTTAGTTTTGCAAGCAGGGTACTGAACAGTTGTGAGCGGAACTACAACGTCACAGAAAAGGAGTTGTTGAGTGTAGTTTTCGCCTGTAGTAAGTTCAGGACATACATACTTGGATACCCCATAACAGTCCGGAGTGACCATAAATCAATATCTTTCTTGAAACGATGCAAGCTAAGCCATGGCCGATTGACCAGATGGGTACTCATGTTACAGGAGTATGAAATAAATTGGGAGTATATACCCGGAAGGAAGAATGTAGCCGCAGACATACTATCTCGCATCAACCTAGAAGACCAGACTTTTGAGGGAGAAAAGGAAGAGATAGCAAAAATATATCACATTATGAAAAGCAGAGCAGACTTGGAGACAATAATTAGTGAAATAAAACAACATCAAAAGCTTGATACAAAATTAGCGAAACTTCAAAACAGATTGAAAGTATGAGACGAAAAAATCACCCCTTATTACTGCACGCATAATGACATATTATTCATAAGACAAAAACCACACCAAGACAATTGGAAAATAGTAATAGCACCAACCAAAGAAAAAAACCTTAATAATGGACTACCATGTTCGATATGGGCATATGGGTGCTCTGAAGGTAGTGAAAGCTCTAGAAGAGCACGTATACATAAAGGATATTAACAGAAAGGTGAGAAAATACATTCAAACGTGCCATGTATGTCAACTGGTCAAGTGCAATAATGAAAGAAAGGAGGGAGTCATGATTCCAATAACGTCTACACATAAGTTGGAGAAAGTATTTCTGGACATCTGTGGACCATTTCTGCGCAGTGGGGGTAGACACAGATACAAATTTAAAGTCACAATTTTAGACCATTTTAGCAAGTTCACCAAACTCTATCCCATTAATCGTGCTACCACAAAAAATATTATAGATATAGTGGACAGTAGTGTGGTAATTTTCGTATTTTTATGTTGGCTAATCTGTACGCTTTCTGAACCGTTCCTATCTCTTTTTTATAACGTTACTGTGCTACGAGCCTTGGCCGGCAGCGGACGTTCTTACGTTTGCTGCCTGACTCTGTCATTCTCATTTCTTGTTGTCGCGACAATTATTTAGGCCTTAGGCCTCCACGTTTTCGATGTAACTAAGTGCACACATTTGTGCCGCATCAAAATGTAGTTTCATTTCCGAATCAGTTTCTTAAAATTTTAATCTTCAGCATTAGCCAACCTTACTACAATGAATTGAGTGTAAGAATTGGAGAAACTTAATAAATCTATTAATACAGTCCACTATCTTTATCATTTTGCATCCTGGCGATAACACACCAAGTTTCATTATTTCTGATGGAAAAAGGCATACGTGCCGACATACAACACATTTTTACGCGGTCCACTCGGCCGCAGCTCAACATAACATTTTATTTGGTCCTAACATGACGGATCAACATTCTTCTTACTAACCATTTTTTTGGTCGCTCCGTGCCTGGATTCGTTATTCACCTTTTCATTATTCTTCTGCCCCAATTTCTGGCCATCACGGGCAACTCAGCATATTCGCTGATCCGACCGTGTCGTGACTTAACCAGCATTTCTTTCGTCGCCTTTGAGCTTCCTGACGATATCACTGCAAGGTTATCCATGTGCTAGCGTCAGTACTCCAGTGTAAGCAGTCATCTCTCCGGTCTGTGTGTTCGCCATCTTCTCCACGGCCTCGACGCTTCGGGACATCGCATACCAGGTACCACATCATTAACATCATTATCAGGTGCGTACAATGGCTGAAGAAGGCCTCAAAGTGTTGGTCAGAAAGAGAGGCGGCTTAAAGTCTGCCATAGTGCGTATTAATTCGGCTATCAGTAACTTTGACAAGAACACTAATATCAAACATTTCTTAACAGTCAGGCTTGAAAGTCTAAAAAGCTTGGCAACAAAATACGATGAGGTACAGTCCGAAATTGAGCTTATTTCTAAAGACATAAACGCTGCTCAAGAAGACCGAGTTGAGGTCGAAGAGCTATTATATTCGACAGAAGCTAATATCTTACAACTGATAGAAACCTTTAACGTTCAGACTGTATCTCCCGTATTAACAAGCAATACGCAACTAAAACCGATAAGTTTGCCCTGCTTCACAGGCAATATCTTAGAATGGCAGCATTTCTACTCAATATTTCTGGACTTGGTGCATGCCAGATCTGATCTAACGTCAGTGCAGAAATTACACTATTTGTATTCGTCTCTGAAAAACGAGCCGCTAGATTTAATTAAGTCATTACCTATTTGTAACGAAAACTACTCGTTAGCGTTGAGTTTGCTGTCCGCTAGATATGACAATAAATTCATACTAGCAAAGTACTATATTCAAAATTTACTTGAAGTAAAGTCAACAATAAAAGACTCTGTCCAAAGGTTGGCAGAATTCATAAATACGATAACGTCTTCCGTTAATTCACTGGCGGCCATGCAACTGTCAGTGGATTCATTCGAGCTTATCACTGTACAATTATTGTCAGCGAAACTCGACCATACTACTTTTAAATTATGAAAGGAGTCTATAGACCCTGATAATCTTCCTAACTTTCAAGGTTTTACTCAGTTTTTAAACGCACGTAGACAGCTGTTAGAAAATACACTGCCTATCGATGCCGGACAGCAACTCAACAAGCTAAGTTTAAGATTCAATAATAAATCTGACAAACATAAATCACGAAACGCTGCTGGCAGCACTGTATTTAAAAGTTATCACTCAGCGTCAAATAATTATTCATGTTTATGCTGTAAACCTAATCATCCAATTTACATGTGTGATAAATTTCGTGCACTGAGCACATCAGAACGAGGACAATTCATATTAAATCATAAATGCTGTACTACTTGTCTAAGACCAGATCATTTCTCATCTAATTGTAAGATTAAACAATCATGTAAGTTCTGCTCAAAACGACACCATATATTGTTGCACATAAACAATGTGTCAAAACCAGTTTCTGCCAGCAGCAGTAACTATTGTTCACTCAAATTACAATCTACGAATAATATTCTTTTATCAACGGCAATCGTGTTTGTCATCGACCGGGCTGGCAACAGACAACAGCAAGAGTTCTTTTGGATGCGGGTTCACAAATAAATTTTTGTACGGAATTATTTGCCAAGAAATTACGGCTTAACTTGACTAAATCTAACATACCGATTACAGGTATAAATAATACCGCGTGTTATGCCACTAATCTCGCGTCTATACGCATTATTTCCCGTTATCAAAGATTTAGCTTCGAGGCAAAATGTGCTGTCTTATCTGCATTAACCCATAAACTGCCAGCACAATTTTTTGACATAAATCAATTTAACATTCAAGATAACATTTTTCTTGCTGATCCAAATTTCAACATATCATCTGACATCGACATACTGTTAGGAGCGCAATTCTACCTAGATTTAATCTTAGCTAACAAATACCTACGCGGTTCTCATTTTCCTATTATACAGGAAACAAAGTTAGGCTACATTCTTGCAGGCAATCTGCCCAAACACTGCCGTTATAAGGGTCCTGCTGTTTCGTTCCTAGCTAAGAACAACGACGGTCAAATTCTGGAGTCTCTCGAAAAATTTTGGGAGACAGAAACTATCCCTGATAATGCACCTATTAATAACGAGTCAGCTTGTGAAGAGCATTTCGTTAAGTGTACTCATCGCAATCAAGAGGGTAGGTTCGTTGTTGCGCTACCATTTAAGTTAGAAAATCCCCAGTTGGGTGAGTCCTATGCTACCGCTGAAGCAAGATTCTTGAGGTTAGAACGCCGGTTCATGCGCGATTCTAAGCTTGCACGCGATTACGCAAATTTTATTCAGGAGTATAAGGATCTTGGCCACATGACGCTTATCGACAATTGCTCTATCAATTCTGGGGTTTCAAATACCTACTATCTGTCACACCATGCCGTCTTTAAGCATTCTAGTTCTACGACAAAACTTCGCGTCGTTTTTGACGGTTCGTCCAAAACTACCAATGGTCTTTCTCTCAATGACATTTTGTTGGTAGGCCCGAACGTCCAACAAGACCTTTTTTCTATTCTTTTGTGATTTCGTATGCATAACTATGTTTTCATCGCCGACATCGAGAAGATGTATCGACAAATTCTGGTAGCTGAGAAGGATTGTCATTATAAACGTATTCTGTGGCGTGACTCTTTCCTCGAACAGTTTAAACACTTTGTATTACAAACTGTAACATACGGCACTGCCAGTGCTTCGTTTTTGGCTACTCGCTGTCTTAATCAAATTGGTAAGGATCATGAAGCTTCTTTTCCTGACGCAGCGTCAGCTATAACCAAAGATTTCTATGTCGACGATTTGTTAACTGGCGCAGACACCATTTCTGATCTGAGCAAGTTAAAATCTGACTTAGGTACGTTGTTGAGTCAATACGGTCTCACGCTGCATAAATGGGCATGAACCCCAGGTGGTTGCAAATCATGAGAATTTATCACTCCATTTAAACAAACAGGGTAATTGGTAGAGGCCCGTAATAATCCATAGCTAATAACTCTCCTTTCTCTTTTGCTTGGATTGTTTGCATTTCTACTCTGGTAGATAAGTTCGGGTGTTTACACTTCTGGCACAGGTCACAAGTAGACAATAATCTTTTCATGCGTTTTGCTAATTCCTTTCCAATGAAGCTTTCTGCTAAGGCTTGATGGCATTTCTTAAATCCAGCGTGGCCCAATGACAAGTGGCATTCCCAAATAAGTTCCTCCATCATACAGCTTGGTAATAATAATTTCCACTTATGGGAACATAGCTTATATAGTTTCCCTTCATATATGGAAAATCCTGGTTTGGTGTTGGTAACTGCACTTCTCCAAGCTACACTAATCCTAGGGTCTTGTTGTTGATGGGCCCTATTTCCTTAAGTCGTCTAACTACTTCAGGTTTTGTTACATTCTTTACCGCGTAAATACCAATATCAGTGCTACTACTTTTACTGTTAACTGTATCCATGTTGTTTTCTGATGGTGGATTTCTACTGAGTACATCTGCTACCAAGTTGTCTTTCGCTTTACAATACTGTATTTCAAACTGGTACGCTTGTATAGCCAAGATCCAACGAGTCAGACGAGCACCTAGCAATTTACACTTTAATAAAAATAATAACGCCTTATTGTCGGTGATTATAGTAAGTTTAGCACCCAGAATATAACTTCTAAACTTTGACAGGCTATTGCTAATAGCTCCTTTTCTGTCGTAAAATAGGTTAATTCCGCCCCTTTAAGTGTGCGACTTACAAATCCTATAACCGCTTTTTTTCCCTTCTCATCTATCTGATACAAATGTGCTCCTATAGCAACATTGCTGGCGTCTGTTTGCAAATAAAATCTTTCTCCTACCCTTGGATGATGTAATACAACAGTTTTTATAAAAAGACTTTTCACTTGTTGTAGCGCTTCATCGTGGTCCCTTGTCCACCTCCATTTAATCCCTTTGTTTAACAATTTCAACAATGGAACAGTACTTTCCGCGTATTTACTTGTAAACCTCTGATAGTAGTTAGCTAAACCTAGAAATGACTTTAGCTGCTTGCAGTTCTTTGGAGTTGGAAATTCTTGTATGGCTTTTACCTTCTCTGGGTCCGTGGTTATTCCTTCCACTGAGATTCGGTGACCTAAAAACTTAATTTCCTCCTTACCAAACTCTGATTTCCGTAGATTCAGCGTCATGTTTGCTGATCTTAATTTTTCAAAAATATTTCTTAAATGTTGTAAGTGCTCCTCGAATGTTTGTGACACACATAGAACACTAGTGTATACTTCTCTACCTCATTACCTAAGGCACTGTCTAAACACCTTACCATTGCAGCTAAGCTGGTGCTCAGGCCAAAAGGTACCACTTTAAATTGGTAGCACTTGTTTTCATACAAAAATGCCGTATACTCAGTGCCGTATTTACGTACGGGCGAATATGTGCGCCAAAAAATTTTGGGGGCGGCAAATTTTTCAAAAATCGCGCGGTTGGGTGTCGCGCCGTTTGTTATTGCCTCTTTCTGTTTGTTAACCGCTTACTGGTAAAGCGCTTCTCAAAATTTTGGCTTTTCCAGCGTGCCCCTCCAAAGTCAGCACAGCGCGGAGAAACGGCTCCGCATTGGCTGATACGCTGACCGCTTGGAGACGGTGACTGTGACCCAAGGCTTAGTCGTTGAGTGTTAATTCAGGTTGCTAGTTGAAGTGGATTTGTTCTTTGTGGAAATTCTAATTAGTATTTTGTATTTGCAGTATCATACTTATTGTTTATATTTAGTGGTTGGTGTCGAAAATAATTATAAACTTTGTATAGTCAACAGTTTGTTTATTCTTTTCATTTCTAATTGATTCATGAACAATGAGTGATGGGAGGAAAAGGCTGAGTGGGTTGCAGTATCGAAAGTCAGCAAAGGTGAAGAAGGAAAAAGAAGACGAAGTAATAAGGAAAAGTCGGAAGGTGGAGTCTTATTTTCATAAAGTGGACAGTGACGTTTCGGAACCAAACGAACTTAGTACAGTAAATCAGTTATTTCCATTGAAAGCTACGGAGAATAGTGGGGGATCATCTGGCGGCGGAGAAGTAGCGGATAAAGGAAATAATTCTTCTAACTTAATTGCTGGCAGTGACAATTGCTATTCTAAAAGTGAACAGGATTTGTGCGAAATTCTTGTGTGTGAAAGTTACGAAACTGCTCCAGGAAAATGTGAGGTTAGTTTAGAATTGGTGAGTAGTGACCCAGCGAAATGGATTTGTAATGAAGAGACACGTGATTACATTGCCACACATGGCATATCCTTTCAGAATAGTGGGGCAGATTTTTCAAAATCGAAACGAATGTATGCAGATGGGCCACGATATTGTTCGAAGAATATTTTCGAACGGAAACTTCGTAATGGAGAAACAGTGAAACGTCAGTACCTTGTATATTCAGAGAGTGAAGGTTGTGTATTCTGCGTGTCGTGCCGGCTTTTTTGTGGAACCACAGTTTTTGGAAAAACAGGTTTCAGTGATTGGCAACATGCTACAGAGACTTAATGAACATGAAAGTTCACAAGCTCATAGAAACTGCATTATGACTCTCAAAGAAAGGGGAAAGAAATTAGGAAAATCGACGAATAGCTAACTAAGCAGCTTGATGATAAGATTGAATACTGGAGAAATGTACTAAAACGTGTAGTTGCTGTTGTCAAAGCACTGGCCACACGTGGACTCGCCTTTCGTGGGACTGATGAGCGTATCGGTTCACCGAACAACGGAAATTTTATGATGTCGCTGGAACTGATTGCACAGTTCGACCCATTTTTGGCAGAACATTTGAAAAAACACGGCAATCCTGGAAAAGGGAATACATCTTATATTTCCTTCGCTACCTACGAGCAGTTTATACAAATAATGGGGGAAGAAGTTGTGAGCACCATTGTGGCAGAATGTCAGGCAGCTAAGTACTTCTCTATCAGCGTAGATTCCACACCAGATGTTTCTCATACAGATCAGCTGACTTTCATTGTTAGATATGTAAAACAAAATGGTGAACCTGTAGAACGTTTTCTTTGTTTTATTCCTAATGCAGGTCATAAATCATCCGAGATTGCCGACACAGTGTTTACAATTCTATCAAAATACAAGTTGGATATAACTAATCTCAGGGCCCAGTCATATGATAATACTAGGAACATGTCCGGAAAATATACAGGACTTCAAGCAAGAATTCTAGAAAAGAATAATTTAGCTGTTTACTCTCCTTGTTCGGCTCACTCTTTGAATCTCATAGGAACTTGTGTCGCCAAATGCTGTATTGAAGCTTGCATTTTTTTTGACATGTTGCAAAAATTTACAATTGTTTTACTTCTTCTACATATCGGTGGAAACTGTTGCAGGAGTCTCAGGACATAGTTCAGGACAATTCAGACATGGCCGCAATCTCCAAAGTCACTGTAAAAGGCTTATCCGGTACTCACTGTAGTGCTCGAGAAGATGCATGCTGGAGTTTAAATCGCAACTGGAGCATGATCATAAGAGCTTTGGAGAAAATTGAAGCAGATGACAACGAGAAATTAACAACACGACTTGAAGCTAGAGGATTGCTGAAGAAATTGTCACGACTCGAAACAGCAATCTCAGCTAGAGTATGGGATGCGATCCTAGGGCGATTTAATGCAGTAAGCAAGGTATTGCAGAGAGTCGACATAGATATCAGTGATGTAGTCCAACAGTATGACGCTTTAGCAGTGTTTGTAGCAGAATGTAAAACATCATTTGAAGTTTACGAAGAAGAAGCGAAAGCGAAGTCAGGTCTTCAGGATTACGACGTGAGCAAACGTAAAATTAAGAAGAAGTCTTTCTTCGATGATGATGATGACGATAGTCAAAATAAGGAATCATTCCAGACGAGTTCAAAAACTCCCCGAGAAACATTTGTTGATCATACTTATTTGACTACATTATCGAAGTTGGAATATGAACTGAAGAGAAGGTCAGAAGCATACAGAATCATTAATGATAAATTCGGATTTTTGTCTCACTTAAGAAATACACCAGCTTCAGAAGTTGCAAGGGAAGCTAAGAAGTTGAAGGAAATACACAAAGACGACCTCTAAGAAGAAATTGTGAACGAGTGTCTTCATCTTCGGGGATATTTAATGAAAAGGGAACACGTTGAAATGTCCCCACTCAGATTAAGCAAGATTCTCCATGAAGACGATCTACAAGAAGTATTCCGTAATGTTGACATTGAACTGAGAATTTTTTTGTGTACTCCTGCGTCGAATTGTTCAGGCGAGCGTTCTTTTTCCGTGTTGAAAAGAGTGAAGAATTATCTCCGATCTTCCATGCTGCAGGAGCGCTTAAATGCTTTGGCAATTCTCAATATAGAGTCAGAAATGGTGCAAGCCTTGGATTTCGACCGCCTTGTGACGTCGTTCGCGGAAAAGCGAAGTCGGCGGAGAAGGATCATGTAATGGTGAGTTTTAAAAAATGTTAATTAAAATTATTTTTAAAATAATTTTTTTGGGGGTGGGGGCGTTACCCTATGGTCGCACAGGGCAGCACTTCCGGTAAATACGGCCCTGTGTATATTGTCTATCACATTTGCGGATTGGAATTTGCCAAAATCCTGATGTTAAGTCCAGTTTGGTCATGTACTTAACTCCATTACATTTTTGGAATAATTCTTCCACACTCCTTGCGCACTTGTAATCAGGTCCTAATAAAGAATTTAATTTCCTGGGATCAAGGCATAAGCGGATACTCCCGTTCGACTTGGTGAAAACTACTAAAGGGTTTATATTAGGACTACTTGCCCTCTCTATAACACCATTCGCTAACATCTGTTGGACCTCTTTTTCCACTTCTTCTCTATAGTGTAAAGGGATTGGATAAGTCCTTTGCACAAATGATGCGTTTTCAGTAAGTGTTAACTGATGTTCATAGTACGTTCTATGAGTGCTATGAGAGCTCTTCCAGGCTCTGTTCTGAAAACATCCCTATATTCACCGACGAGTTGCTGAATGTGGTTCTGTTGATCGTTGTTCAACTCAGCCCCGATGTTGATTTCTGGAGTATCATCAATACAGTGCTGGTCACTCCTAACGTCAACTAGCGGTTTCTCTCTATACCCTTTTCATGACACTTAGAGACTTCCAATGCTTAAATTCTTTAATGTTTACATTGATTTTCTTTGTATCAATTTCCATCGTAATGGTATTTCTTTTTAAATTTATTTCTGCCTTCCATTCAAGTAATGCATCTACCCCAATAATACAATCATGAACTAGTTTCGGGACTATAAGAGCTACAATTTGGGTTTGGGTACCATTTATATTGACAGGTAAATAAATTTGTTCAGTTATCTTTTGCATTTTGGCTCCAGTTGCTCCCTGTACATTACAATTTTTTACGGGTAGTCTGGGAAAATTATGCAACTGACTATTATTTTCTACAAACTTTGAGCTGACACAGGTTACCTCACTGCCAGTGTCTATTAGCGCTCGTACTAGTAAATTACTGATTTTACAAATTATTTCCGGACATTCAGGATAATGGCTCCTACCCACTTCTTGCTCTTCTTTTAACAAGAACTCCCTATCGCTCACTTGTTTTATATTATTTGTTACTTTCTTTATACCTGTTTTCTTGTGTTGTTTCACTGCAGGTAATGGTAGGTTTAGTATTGTTTCTTTTCTACCTGCAGTGGCTTCCCGTTTCGCATATTCATTTTACTAGTAGACGGTTGCGGCTCGGTAGATGTTATGGCTGTTTTACACACCTTATACCCTTTATTTGGTCGGGTTTCAACACTCCTACTTCTACCCTTCTCTTCCAATTCCTGCCGATTTTGGGGTTTATTACCCGGATATGGGGTAAACCTTTTTTTTCTTTCGGGCGTTCATTGTCTCTTCTTTTTGTTGGGTAGAAAGTTGGTTCATGATGATCGTCTCTAGGGTGGTTACTCAGCTGATTATTTACACGCTGCAGGTCCCTCTCTAGGTCTTGACATTCATCCACGACCATTATAAATTTTTCTAGAGTATCCACTCCTCTAGTAGTGGTTGCTACTCTAGTGCGTTCTGAGAAATGACGCGCTAGCATATACACTAGGTCTCTCTCTTCTATTGGTGGTGTTAGATGCTTTACTTGTGCCATTACATTTAGCACATAGTTGGTGGTTGTCATATTCATTGACGGGTGATAATTACCAAATTCCACCGCGTACCCTTCTTTGGATCTGAATGTTCCAGTATTGAGCAAGGAATTTTTCTCTGAAGTCGGAGTAGGTTTGGACTCTGTCCGAGATGACTTTCCACCACGTACCTGCCCAATTCTTGAGAAATCGGCCTAACATGTCCTTCTTGTCCTCGTCGTCCATCAGTGGGTTTACACGAGATACATAAGCCTCAAACAGCCTTAGGAACTCCACAGGATTCTCATGTGGGTTTCCTGAGAATGCAAGGTTTTCCGGTTCTTACTTATAGCCGCCACACCTCACGACTCTGGTTTGCTGTGACTTCATTGCCTTAGTCAGATCTTCCCGCATTACCTTTAATTTCTGTTCCACCGTTTGATGTACTTCGTCTCGGTCCGCCTTACTCTCTACTTTTTTCTTAACCTCCTAAATATTTTCACCCAGTTGGGTACACTCTTCCCTAGTACTCTGGATTTCTTCTTTATTTAGAAGCATTTGGGTTTTTAATTCAGCAGTTACTTCGCTGAATTGTTGGTTAATGAGGGTTACTTTCTGTTCTAACCTTTCATGAAATTCGTTTTTAAATTTATTTAGTTTTTCGTCTTGACGGCGAAAATTAGTGTTTACTTGTTTCCTAAATTCCTCTAATGTAGTTTTAACCTCTTCGGCATGCTTATCAAACTTAATATTACTCTCATCTATTTTGCTATTAGTACTATCTAATTTACTAGCTAAATTAGTTATTTCTTCATCTATTTTAAATGTAGCTTCTTTACTACTTTGTTCTATTTGGCTAGTTAAATTCTTGTTTATTTGTTTCATTTCGCTAGATAAATATTTGTTAGTTTGCTCTATTTTATTATTAACATCATTTATTAATTTTTTATTACTTTCTTCTAAACTTTGATTATTTTCATCTATTTTACTATTTAATTCCTTTCTTAAATTTTGATTATTTTCTTCTATTTTACTATTTAATTGACTATTTGTAATTTCAATTTTACTATTAGTTTTTTCAATTTGATTAGATAATTGATTCTTTGTTTCTTTTATTTCAGTTTTAGTTTCATCCATTTTAGTGATCAACTGCTTAAACATTTGTTCAATTGCTGCCATATCTACTGATGGTGATTTAGCCATTTTTTTTTTAAACAAATTAATTTAACAATTATTTAACAAATTTTATTTTAATATTTAACCCTTCAACAGTTATTTGTAACCTTAAATTCCACTTCGTTTCAAATTAATTAATATTACAATTTAAACTAGTCACTTGGGTAAAAGCAACGCCAAATTATATAACTTTCTTTATATAATCTGTCAATTTAATCGGGCCCATTAGTTGCGGCGCCAAATTTATACAACGCTACTTTTTTATCTAACACATTTATATCATATATTTAATGATAGATAAAACGTTACTTACCCGTGATATTACTTTACCTGGGCGCCAGAGCAAATCCCAGATACAAATGACACGGTTTCAGCTTAGCTCAGAGCATAGAGACACAATTTCTCAGGATTCGTTCAGTGAATGTGGAATTCAAGGGGAATCGTTACAAATAACACTTAAAAATTTTCTTGAGTTTGTTTAATTAACGTTTTAATTATTTTGTTAACTTCTTGAAAATGCTAATTGTAGGATTTATTGCTACCCTAACTCTTATAATTAATGAGTGTGCGTGAAAAGTGAAGATTAAAACGTCCAAACGACCTATTGCTCTTATCTGGTTTAATTAAGAAAATTTATATCTCCCAAACCAGTGCTAAAGAACAGGTCTGCAATAATTTGCACGTATATAAAGTTATATACTACACCTCACTTTCCATTCAACACTCCTATACTATGTTATAACTAATCTTACTAATTAAATACAAAGTGTGAAATTCTTAGTGTCTTTTAAAATTGTTTATTATTTCTTTATTATTTATTTCATTGATCAATGAATCTATTTCTTACTGTTTGATGCGTCGACCGTAGATAGGAATCCGTAGATATCCTCCTTTTGATGGTTCAGCACAGAAGAAATGATGTTGACCAATCCTGTTGAACGATGATCTGGGCAATTACAGATGCTGTAGCTCTCTGTTGCACAGGTCACTTCACAATTGATTATTAATTAATTAATTAATTATTTAATTAATTAATGTGGTGTTACACAGCGAGAGTTGTTGTCGAACTGTACTAGTTCCTCTGCAACTGCGGACTACTTCTCGAACTTTTTACTTAAATGAAACTTTGCGTGTTTGTGAAATTAAGCACGAAATTTACACACGTCTAGCGCATTGAAGATCCGCACGAAGTGTGCTCGCTACCCTCCGTCAGAGTTGGCGTCTGTTTAAATGCAGAATTCTGATTGTTTGTTCCAAATAAATCATGCGTTTTTCCAGTTGAAACAATATCGGACAGGTCGAGCAAACGCCCCTTGACAGGTCTGAGACGGCACCGAATTACTGGCTAAAATCGTACTCCTTTGTTTGCAAATCGTTTGATTACAGGTATTTGCAAACGTGTTTTCAAACATCTGACTACAGAATATTGTTGCTTAGGTCTTTATCTGTGTGTGTGTGTGTGAAAACACCTAATTCGTACCTAGCCTAATTCTCGAGTTATTTCGCTTGGCGTTCTTCTTCTGTATATCTTCTGTAAATGTTAATTATATTGGTTGATATTTTGGCTACTTATAGAGCTTTAATTGCTGAACACTATGGTGTTTTCAGAATTGCTGTATATTTATTGGTTTTAAAGATATTGCAGTTTTAACACATAAATTCAATTGAGTAAAATTTCATGTCCGTACCGGCATTTGTCGTAGCAGTGACGAGGTTAGACAGAGATGGCTGCAATTATACGCTCTCTCTCTTGCTTACGTCGCTATACTCGCTCCGTTTGACACTTTCATATAACGCTCAGATAGGACGACAATATGAATCGTTATATATACCCCCCACTCAGTATAAAAAAAATTGATTATTTAAGAAATACATTAATTTTTTTCTTAATGTATAGCTTTACCCTAATTAAAATTTTGCACAAATCTTTCACACTTTTGGTTTTTCCCGCACAAAACTTGCACTAATACAATTTTGCTTACATCTACCTTATAACTAAATATTACAATATGTTACTTAACCTAACATGGCATACACATATTGGAAATTTATATGACCATTAATATTTTAATCACCATTTGACTCAATTAACGTCAATAATTTAAAACAACAATACTAACATTTATTTAAATAAATTTTTTTTTATTAACATTGACCTTGATTCAAAACAATTATAAATTTTTTATTTGACCATGTTTGATTCACATACCACATTGGCTCAAACCATTGTTTCTTTATGGCTCTATATTTTGTCTATATTTCCTCAAACTATCCCCATGGTACTTTCCTATAATTTTGTTTTTTTCAACATCTTTTAATATGTATGTGTACCTTGCAATCTGCTTTTCTATTCTATAAGGTCCCACGAATATCGGAAAAAACTTGACCGTGGTATTGTCTATGGCAGAGGATACAGGATTCGCTTTCACTAGCACTTCCTCTCCTTCCACAAACCTTACCATCTTGTGAGTTCGATTATATCGTTCTACCCTCCTTTGGCCTTCTCTCTGTATTCTTTCTTCTGCTATTCTGGTTTTTACCTCATATGGAATAGGTAGATTGTAGTTGGGTGGACTTTTTATGGTTTTGGTCCATACATGAACTGGTTCTTTATTGATAAATAATTCTGAAGGTGTGTACCCCGTTGTTTCATTACATGTATTATTAATACAATCCGAAATAAAACTCAAATAATCTACCCATGCAGAATGGTTCTGATGGCACAATATCCTAAAATATCTACCTAATTCTCTATTTATTTTCTCAGCTAAATCCGCTTGAGGGTGACGTATTGATGTAAGAATTGGTTTTATATTGAGTTCCTCCAAGGTTTCTCTCCATAGGTTATGGGTGAACTGTTTTCCTTGGTCGGACAATATTTTCCTAGGTTTACCATACTGTGGGATGTAGAACTTCGTTAATGCTCTAAGTGTTGCTTTTGTCGTGACTCTTTGGACTGGGTATAATTTGACAAATTTAGAAAAGAAATCTACTGTTACAAGAATGTGCTTTACCCCTCCTTTTGCTTTTGGTAGAGGCCCGTAATAATCCATAGCTAATAACTCTCCTTTCTCTTTTGCTTGGATTGTTTGCATTTCTACTCTGGTAGATAAGTTCGGGTGTTTACACTTCTGGCACAGGTCACAAGTAGACAATAATCTTTTCATGCGTTTTGCTAATTCCTTTCCAATGAAGCTTTCTGCTAAGGCTTGATGGCATTTCTTAAATCCAGCGTGGCCCAATGACAAGTGGCATTCCCAAATAAGTTCCTCCATCATACAGCTTGGTAATAATAATTTCCACTTATGGGAACATAGCTTATATAGTTTCCCTTCATATATGGAAAATCCTGGTTTGGTGTTGGTAACTGCACTTCTCCAAGCTACACTAATCCTAGGGTCTTGTTGTTGATGGGTCCCTATTTCCTTAAGTCGTCTAACTACTTCAGGTTTTGTTACATGATTTACCGCGTAAATACCAATATCAGTGCTACTGCTTTTACTGTTAACTGTATCCATGTTGTTTTCTGATGGTGGATTTTTACTGAGTACATCTGCTACCAAGTTGTCTTTCGCTTTACAATACTGTATTTCAAACTGGTACTCTTGTATAGCCAAGATCCAACGAGTCAGACGAGCACCTAGCAATTTACACTTTAATAAAAATACTAACGCCTTATTGTCGGTGATTATAGTAAGTTTAGCACCCAGAATATAACTTCTAAACTTTGACAGGCTATTGCTAATAGCTCCTTTTCTGTCGTAAAATAGGTAAATTCCGCCCCTTTAAGTGTGCGACTTACAAATCCTAATACCGCTTTTTTGCCCTTCTCATCTATCTGATACAAGTGTGGTTCTATAGCAACATTGCTGGCGTCTGTTTGCAAATAAAATCTTTCTCCTACCCTTGGATGATGTAATACAACAGTTTTTATAAAAAGACTTTTCACTTGTTGTAGCGCTTCATCGTGGTCCCTTGTCCACCTCCATTTAATCCCTTTGTTTAACAATTTCAACAATGGAACAGTACTTTCCGCGTATTTACTTGTAAACCTCTGATAGTAGTTAGCTAAACCTAGAAATGACTTTAGCTGCTTGCAGTTCTTTGGAGTTGGAAATTCTTGTATGGCTTTTACCTTCTCTGGGTCCGTGGTTATTCCTTCCACTGAGATTCGGTGACCTAAAAACTTAATTTCCTCCTTACCAAACTCTGATTTCCGTAGATTCAGCGTCATGTTTGCTGATCTTAATTTTTCAAAAATATTTCTTAAATGTTGTAAGTGCTCCTCGAATGTTTGTGACACACATAGAACACTAGTGTATACTTCTCTACCTCATTACCTAAGGCACTGTCTAAACACCTTACCATTGCAGCTAAGCTGGTGCTCAGGCCAAAAGGTACCACTTTAAATTGGTAGCACTTGTTTTTATACAAAAATGCCGTATACTCAGTGCCGTATTTACGTACGGGCGAATATGTGCGCCAAAAAATTTTGGGGGCGGCAAATTTTTCAAAAATCGCGCGGTTGGGTGTCACGCCGTTTGTTATTGCCTCTTTCTGTTTGTTAACCGCTTCCCGGCAAAGCGCTTCTCAAAATTTTGGCTTCTCCAGCGTGCCCCTCCAGATTCAGCACAGCGCGGAGAAACGGCTCCGCATTGGCTGATGCGCTGACCGCTTGGAGACGGTGACTGTGACCCAAGGCTTAGTCGTTGAGTGTTAATTCAGGTTGCTAGTTGAAGTGGATTTGTTCTTTGTAGAAATTCTAATTAGTATTTTGTATTTGCAGTATCATACTTATTGTTTATATTTAGTGGTTGGTGTCGAAAATAATTATAAACTTTGTATAGTCAACAGTTTGTTTATTCTTTTCATTTCTAATTGATTCATGAACAATGAGTGATGGGAGGAAAAGGCTGAGTGGGTTGCAGTATCGAAAGTCAGCAAAGGTGAAGAAGGAAAAAGAAGACGAAGTAATAAGGAAAAGTCGGAAGGTGGAGTCTTATTTTCATAAAGTGGACAGTGACGTTTCGGAACCAAACGAACTTAGTACAGTAAATCAGTTATTTTCATTGAAAGCTACGGAGAATAGTGAGTGATCTTCCGGCGGCGGAGAAGTAGCGGATAAAGGAAATAATTCTTCTAACTTAATTGCTGGCAGTGACAATTGCTATTCTAAAAGTGAACAGGATTTGTGCGAAATTCTTGTGTGTGAAAGTTACGAAACTGCTCCAGGAAAATGTGAGGATACTTTAGAATTGGTGAGTAGTGACCCAGCGAAATGGATTTGTAATGAAGAGACACGTGATTACATTGCCACACATGGCATATCCTTTCAGAATAGTGGGGCAGATTTTTCAAAATCGAAACGAATGTATGCAGATGGGCCACGATATTGTTCGAAGAATATTTTCGAACGGAAACTTCGTAATGGAGAAACAGTGAAACGTCAGTACCTTGTATATTCAGAGAGTGAAGGTTGTGTATTCTGCGTGTCGTGCCGGCTTCTTTGTGGAACCACAGTTTTTGGAAAAACAGGTTTCAGTGATTGGCAACATGCTACAGAGACTTAATGAACATGAAAGTTCACAAGCTCATAGAAACTGCATTATGACTCTCAAAGAAAGGGGAAAGAAATTAGGAAAATCGACGAATAGCTAACTAAGCAGCTTGATGATAAGATTGAATACTGGAGAAATGTACTAAAACGTGTAGTTGCTGTTGTCAAAGCACTGGCCACACGTGGACTCGCCTTTCGTGGGACTGATGAGCGTATCGGTTCACCGAACAACGGAAATTTTATGATGTCGCTGGAACTGATTGCACAGTTCGACCCATTTTTGGCAGAACATTTGAAAAAACACGGCAATCCTGGAAAAGGGAATACATCTTATATTTCCTTCGCTACCTACGAGCAGTTTATACAAATAATGGGGGAAGAAGTTGTGAGCACCATTGTGGCAGAATGTCAGGCAGCTAAGTACTTCTCTATCAGCGTAGATTCCACACCAGATGTTTCTCATACAGATCAGCTGACTTTCATTGTTAGATATGTAAAACAAAATGGTGAACCTGTAGAACGTTTTCTTTGTTTTATTCCAAATGCAGGTCATAAATCATCCGAGATTGCCGACACAGTGTTTACAATTCTATCAAAATACAAGTTGGATATAACTAATCTCAGGGCCCAGTCATATGATAATACTAGGAACATGTCCGGAAAATATACAGGACTTCAAGCAAGAATTCTAGAAAAGAATAATTTAGCTGTTTACTCTCCTTGTTCGGCTCACTCTTTGAATCTCATAGGAACTTGTGCCGCCAAATGCTGTATTGAAGCTTGCAATTTTTTTGACATGTTGCAAAAATTTACAATTGTTTCACTTCTTCTACATATCGGTGGAAACTGTTGCAGGAGTCTCAGGACATAGTTCAGGACAAATCTGACATGGCCGCAACCTCCAAAGTCACTGTAAAAGGCTTATCCGGTACTCACTGTAGTGCTCGAGAAGATGCATGCTGGAGTTTAAATCGCAACTGGAGCATGATCATAAGAGCTTTGGAGAAAATTGAAGCAGATGACAACGAGAAATTAACAACACGACTTGAAGCTAGAGGATTGCTGAAGAAATTGTCACGACTCGAAACAGCAATCTCAGCTAGAGTATGGGATGCGATCATAGGGCGATTTAATGCAGTAAGCAAGGTATTGCAGAGAGTCGACATAGATATCAGTGTAGTCCAACAGTATGATGCTTTAGCAGTGTTTGTAGCAGAATGTAAAACATCATTTGAAGTTTACGAAGAAGAAGCGAAAGCGAAGTCAGGTCTTCAGGATTACGACGTGAGCAAACGTAAAATTAAGAAGAAGTCTTTCTTCGATGATGATGATGACGATAGTCAAAATAAGGAATCATTCCAGACGAGTTCAAAAACTCCCCGAGAAACATTTGTTGATCATACTTATTTGACTACATTATCGAAGTTGGAATATGAACTGAAGAGAAGGTCAGAAGCATACAGAATCATTAATGATAAATTCGGATTTTTGTCTCACTTAAGAAATACACCAGCTTCAGAAGTTGCAAGGGAAGCTAAGAAGTTGAAGGAAATATACAAAGACGACCTCTAAGAAGAATTTGTGAACGAGTGTCTTCATCTTCGGGGATATTTAATGAAAAGGGAACACGTTGAAATGTCCCCACTCAGATTAAGCAAGATTCTCCATGAAGACGATCTACAAGAAGTATTCCGTAATGTTGACATTGAACTGAGAATTTTTTTGTGTACTCCTGCGTCGAATTGTTCAGGCGAGCGTTCTTTTTCCGTGTTGAAAAGTGTGAAGAATTATCTCCGATCTTCCATGCTGCAGGAGCGCTTAAATGCTTTGGCAATTCTCAATATAGAGTCAGAAATGGTGCAAGCCTTGGATTTCGACCGCCTTGTGACGTCGTTCGCGGAAAAGCGAAGTCGGCGGAGAAGGATTATGTAATGGTGAGTTTTAAAAAATGTTAATTAAAATTATTTTTAAAATAATTTTTTTGGGGGTGGGGGCGTTACCCTATGGCCGCACAGGGCAGCACTTCCGGTAAATATGGCCCTGTGTATACTGTCTATCACATTTGCGGATTGGAATTTGCCAAAATCCTGATGTTAAGTCCAGTTTGGTCATGTACTTAACTCCATTACATTTTTGGAATAATTCTTCCACACTCCTTGCGCACTCGTAATCAGGTCCTAATAAAGAATTTAATTTCCTGGCATCAAGGCATAAGCGGATACTCCCGTTCGACTTGGTGAAAACTACTAAAGGGTTTATATAGGGACTACTTGCCCTCTCTATAACACCATTCGTTAACATCTGTTGGACCTCTTTTTCCACTTCTTCTCTATAGTGTAAAGGGATTGGATAAGTCCTTTGCACAAATGATGCGTTTTCAGTAAGTGTTAACTGATGTTCATAGTACGTTCTATGAGTGCTATGAGAGCTCTTCCAGGCTCTGTTCTGAAAACATCCCTATATTCACCGACGAGTTGCTGAATGTGGTTCTGTTGATCGTTGTTCAACTCAGCCCCGATGTTGATTTCTGGAGTATCATCAATACAGTGCTGGTCACTCCTAACGTCAACTAGCGGTTTCTCTCTATACCCTTTTCATGACACTTAGAGACTTCCAATGCTTAAATTCTTTAATGTTTACATTGATTTTCTTTGTATCAATTTCCATCGTAATGGTATTTCTTTTTAAATTTATTTCTGCCTTCCATTCAAGTAATGCATCTACCCCAATAATACAATCATGAACTAGTTTCGGGACTATAAGAGCTACAATTTGGGTTTGGGTACCATTTATATTGACAGGTAAATAAATTTGTTCAGTTATCTTTTGCATTTTGGCTCCAGTTGCTCCCTGTACATTACAATTTTTTACGGGTAGTCTGGGAAAATTATGCAACTGACTATTATTTTCTACAAACTTTGAGCTGACACAGGTTACCTCACTGCCAGTGTCTATTAGCGCTCGTACTAGTAAATTACTGATTTTACAAATTATTTCCGGACATTCAGGATAATGGCTCCTACCCACTTCTTGCTCTTCTTTTAACAAGAACTCCCTATCGCTCACTTGTTTTATATTATTTGTTACTTTCTTTATACCTGTTTTCTTGTGTTGTTTCACTGCAGGTAATGGTAGGTTTAGTATTGTTTCTTTTCTACCTGCAGTGGCTTCCCGTTTCGCATATTCATTTTACTAGTAGACGGTTGCGGCTCGGTAGATGTTATGGCTGTTTTACACACCTTATACCCTTTATTTGGTCGGGTTTCAACACTCCTACTTCTACCCTTCTCTTCCAATTCCTGCCGATTTTGGGGTTTATTACCCGGATATGGGGTAAACCTTTTTTTTCTTTCGGGCGTTCATTGTCTCTTCTTTTTGTTGGGTAGAAAGTTGGTTCATGATGATCGTCTCTAGGGTGGTTACTCAGCTGATTATTTACACGCTGCAGGTCCCTCTCTAGGTCTTGACATTCATCCACGACCATTATAAATTTTTCTAGAGTATCCACTCCTCTAGTAGTGGTTGCTACTCTAGTGCGTTCTGAGAAATGACGCGCTAGCATATACACTAGGTCTCTCTCTTCTATTGGTGGTGTTAGATGCTTTACTTGTGCCATTACATTTAGCACATAGTTGGTGGTTGTCATATTCATTGACGGGTGATAATTACCAAATTCCACCGCGTACCCTTCTTTGGATCTGAATGTTCCAGTATTGAGCAAGGAATTTTTCTCTGAAGTCGGAGTAGGTTTGGACTCTGTCCGAGATGACTTTCCACCACGTACCTGCCCAATTCTTGAGAAATCGGCCTAACATGTCCTTCTTGTCCTCGTCGTCCATCAGTGGGTTTACACGAGATACATAAGCCTCAAACAGCCTTAGGAACTCCACAGGATTCTCATGTGGGTTTCCTGAGAATGCAAGGTTTTCCGGTTCTTACTTATAGCCGCCACACCTCACGACTCTGGTTTGCTGTGACTTCATTGCCTTAGTCAGATCTTCCCGCATTACCTTTAATTGCTGTTCCACCGTTTGATGTACTTCGTATCGGTCCGCCTTACTCTCTACTTTTTTCTTAACCTCCTAAATATTTTCACCCAGTTGGGTACACTCTTCCCTAGTACTCTGGATTTCTTCTTTATTTAGAAGCATTTGGGTTTTTAATTCAGCAGTTACTTCGCTGAATTGTTGGTTAATGAGGGTTACTTTCTGTTCTAACCTTTCATGAAATTCGTTTTTAAATTTATTTAGTTTTTCGTCTTGACGGCGAAAATTAGTGTTTACTTGTTTCCTAAATTCCTCTAATGTAGTTTTAACCTCTTCGGCATGCTTATCAAACTTAATATTACTCTCATCTATTTTGCTATTAGTACTATCTAATTTACTAGCTAAATTAGTTATTTCTTCATCTATTTTAAATGTAGCTTCTTTACTACTTTGTTCTATTTGGCTAGTTAAATTCTTGTTTATTTGTTTCATTTCGCTAGATAAATATTTGTTAGTTTGCTCTATTTTATTATTAACATCATTTATTAATTTTTTATTACTTTCTTCTAAACTTTGATTATTTTCATCTATTTTACTATTTAATTCCTTTATTAAATTTTGATTATTTTCTTCTATTTTACTATTTAATTGACTACTTGTAATTTCAATTTTACTAATAGTTTTTTCAATTCGATTAGATACTTGATTCCTTGTTTCTTTTATTTCAGTTTTAGTTTCATCCATTTTAGTGATCAACTGCTTAAACATTTGTTCAATTGCTGCCATATCTACTGATGGTGATTTAGCCATTTTTTTTTTAAACAAATTAATTTAACAATTATTTAACAAATTTTATTTTAATATTTAACCCTTCAACAGTTATTTGTAACCTTAAATTCCACTTCGTTTCAAATTAATTAATATTAAAATTTAAACTAGTCACTTGGGTAAAAGCAACGCCAAATTATATAACTTTCTTTATATAATCTGTCAATTTAATCGGTCCCATTAGTTGCGGCGCCAAATTTATACAACGCTACTTTTTTATCTAACACATTTATATCATATATTTAATGATAGATAAAACGTTACTTACCCGTGATATTACTTTACCTGGGCGCCAGAACAAATCCCAGATACTAATGACACGGTTTCAGCTTAGCTCAGAGCATAGAGACACAATTTCTCAGGATTCGTTCAGTGAATGTGGAATTCAAGGGGAATCGTTACAAATAACACTTAAAAATTTTCATGAGTTTGTTTAATTAACGTTTTAATTATTTTGTTAACTTCTTGAAAATGCTAATTGTAGGACTTATTGCTACCCTAACTCTTATAATTAATGAGTGTGCGTGAAAAGTGAAGATTAAAACGTCCAAACGACCAATTGCTCTTATCTGGTTTAATTAAGAAATTTATATCTCCCAAACCAGTGCTAAAGAATAGGTCTGCAATAATTTGCACGTTCAATACTACACCTCACTTTCCATTCAACACTCCTATACTATGTTATAACTAATCTTACTAATTAAATACAAAGTGTGAAATTCTTAGTGTCTTTTGAAAATTGTTTATTGCCTTTTATTATTTATTTTGTTTCTTAATTTATTTCATTGGTCAATGAATCTATTTCTTACTGTTTGATGCGTCGACCGTAGATAGGAATCCGTAGAGATCCTCCTTATGATGGTTCAGCACAGAAGAAATGATGTTGACCAATCCTGTTGAACGATGATCTTGGCAATTACAGATGCTGTAGCTCTCTGTTGCACAGGTCACTTCACAATTGATTAATAATTAATTAATTAATGTGGTGTTACACAGCGAGAGTTGGTGTTGAACTGTACTAGTTCCTCTGCAACTGCGGACTACTTCTCGAACTTTTTGCTTAAACGAAACTTTGTGTGTTTGTTAAATTAAGCACGTAATTTACACACGTCTAGCGCATTGAAGATCCGAACGAAGAGTGCTCGCTATCCTCCGTCAGAGTTTGCGTCTATTCTAAATGCAGGATTCTGATTGGTTGTTCCAAATAAATCATGCGTTTTTCCAGTTGAAACAATATCGGACAGGTCGAGCAAACGCCCCTTGACAGGTCTGAGACGGCACAGAATTACTGGCTAAAATCGTACTTCCTTTGTTTGCAAATCGTTTGATTACAGGTATTTGCAAACGTGTTTTCAAAGATCTGACCACAGAACATTGTTGCTTAGGTCTTTATCTGTGTGTGTGTGTGTGTGTGTGTGTGTGTGTGTGTGTGTGTGAAACCACCTAATTCGTACCTAGCCTAATTCTCGAGTTATTTCGCTTGGCGTTCTTCTTCTGTATATCTTCTGTAACTGTTAATTATATTAATTGATATTTTGGCTACTTATAGAGCTTTAATTGCTGAACACTATGGTGTTTTCAGAATTGCTGTATATTTATTGGTTTTAAAGATATTGCAGTTTTAACACATAAATTCAATTGAGTAAAATTTCATGTCCGTACCGGCATTTGTCGTAGCAGTGACGAGGTTAGACAGAGATGGCTGCAATTATACGCTCTCTCTCTTGCTTACGTCGCTATACTCGCTCCGTTTGACACTTTCATATAACGCTCAGATAGGACGGCAATATGAATCGTTATAATATATATATATTACAACGATACAACGTTGTTGCAAATTTAATATAGTTTAAGTTTGTGGAGCCCCACAATCTTGGAATGCCATTTACTATACAACGATGCAAAATACAAATACAAATCTATTTGTGTTTGAATAGTCCCACGTTGGGCGCCATTTATTACAATGATGCAACGTTGTTAGATATATGCGTGTCTCGCCAAACGTTGACGGGCGACAAAATTATAACAATATAAATAACGTATATGTGTAATTGGGGTTCAGGTGTAATTATAATAAGAGTAACTCCTTTTAGGAATCGTAATATGTTTCATTTATTACTTTAAACAAACATAAAAAAATAATAATATAAAAATAATGATCAATGCGCCATACGATATCCATTATCTATGGTTTCAAAGTTTCTTTACTTGCCGTGTTATCATCACAAATATATATCTTATATTCTAGATATTATATTATAAATTTTAATTAAAAACTTTTCTTCATTATACTATGATTTCTTGACTACTCAGTCTAAATGTTTGCTGTTTTTAAAAAATGGTTAATACATTCTTATTCTATATTTTCTTTAGACTTTTTTACGGCTTTATAATCATTTTAACACAATTAATTGATTATTTTCAATGACTCTACACATTATGTGCTTTTACTAAGAAAACGTTAAATAAATTAATTACTTGTTCATTTTTCAAGCAAGGATTTAACTTATCGTTACCTTGACTGTTCATTCATTAAAGAAAAATAATTAAAGAATATTCTGATTACACATAAATTATATTGGTTTTATCTCTATCTACGTACTTATTATTTACTCTTACAAAAATGTTTTGTTTTTGTTTTTCTTTTTTTTTATTAAAGTCTTTCAATGTCTTTCTCTTTGATAATTATATATTGGTTTTCGTCACCTTAAATTCTGCAGAGTTGTCCCATGTCCTCCAGTGATTCCGTCGGTTCGATCCTCCTGGATGTCCTCTTGTCCTCACTGCTCGTCCTCTCGCCTCTCGTCCTTCATGGTACATTGGCTGCTGTAGATTATGATGACATGTTGCTCTGGATCTGTAGCTGTTATGATAGAACCGTCTCTAGTCCTCTGCGTCTCGTTCCTCTGCTAGTCGTTCTCTTGTCCTCTGTCAGGAATTGATGTTCTTAGTTGTCGACTGCTTGCAGACGTCCGACGATTTCTTTGTTACGGTACTTTTTACTTATTGTTTTCATTAATACTTTAAATCAAAACATTTGCCGTAATACTTTATAAGTTAAGCTTAAAAAAAATCATACTGATGTTAGACCTAGCGTCTAACTTTGTCCAAAGTAGTTAAAATATTCGCGTCTCGGACGGACATAGCGTACCGCCGCGACTGAGGTAATTTAGAAGAGAGAGATTAGCTCTCCTGGGCTTCTATTTATATTCACCAAGAAAACTGCAGCTGTCGATTCAGGAATCAGCCTGTCGGTAGTTGAACCATGGCATGATAGCCCCCACTCTTGTCTCATTTCACATAATTGCACTTTTTCGCCAATCGCACTGTTTAACGCAGATTTCACGGCGATAAAATATTGTCTAATTTAATGACCTACGTGATGTACAATTATCATGATGCTCGCACCACTAGTGTAATTATAATGCTTTAAAAATCGCACTGGATTCGCATTGATAGTCCGAATTACGTAAAATTCTCACTGCACTTGTGTCTGATTTTTACACATTTTTAGAAGTTTTTACCTTCTCGCTAACATTTATGGTTTGCTTAATATTAAATATATTCTTAATTTACCATTGACGGGGTGAGGTTGCAAACTTTCAGGATCAAACAGGTTTCACGCACACACACTATTTGCTTGTATACACACATGTAGCGGTAATCGCGTGATGTTTACCTGTTGGTTCCTGCTTGAAAGCCAGCTTCCAATCTCACACCTGCTCGTCTATTATATATTATTGAAATTAACTTAATTATTTATTTTATATTATATATGCGCATTACAGCCTATGCTTGTATTGTCTCATTATTCCTCTACTTGGTAAAAAAAAATTTTTAATAAATTTATTTATTAAAATATTTTTTTCTATCATTAGACATCTTATATTTTTATATTTCATATTACGTGTATATATATATTTTTTTATTTGTATTTATATACTACTATCCATGATAATGAATATTAATTGTTCAAATTCCCTTAGTTGGAGGGTAAAACAAGTCTAGTTCCTATCTCCCCTCCCTACGAGTTACTAACAATGCATAAGCGTAGCTGCTCCTTCTCATTGTTCTCCTTCCATCTGGTTCCACTGACCTAGTTATTTTTACGTGTAAAACTTTCTGAGTGAACTGGCATGGTATTTGCCAATTTCTTTCTTCTTCACATCGTCATATACTATAAATGTGTGTCTCGCGATTCGTTGTTTTAATGTATATGGTCCGTTATACAGTTTAAAGAATTTTTTTGCTGTATTATCACTTCGCTTTCCCACTGGATTAGCTTTTACTAAAACTTTTTCTCCCACGTCGAATTGTTGTAGTTTGTGTGTCCTGTTAAATCTTTTCACTCTCTTGTTACATCTTTCTATTATCCGTTGCTTTGCGTATTCAATTTTCACACTTATTGGTACAGGTACATTCTGGTTATTAGGTTTGTTTACATACTTGGTCCAAAATCTGTTCGGCTTTTTATCGTCTTACAATTCTATTGGAGTGTATCCTGTTGCTTCACTATAATTTTCGTTGATGGCTTTCTCAATAAATGGTAGATATTCTGCCCATTTATTGTGCTGATCATGGCGGTATATTCGTAAATATTTACCTAATTCTTTGTTAACTCTTTCAACAAGGTTTCCTTGAGGATGTCTTATGGATGTGAGGATAGGTTGTATTCCATTTTCCCTTAACGTCCTCTCCCATTTTTCACTCTGGAATTGTACACCTTGGTCACTGAGTACTTTCTTCATTTTTCCATATGTCGGAATATATTTCTGCAGTAGTATCTTTAGAACAACTTTGGTCGTGGGTCGCATAATTGGGTACAGTCGGACTGTCTTGGAAAACACTTCGATACATACCAATATGTGCTTCACACCTCGACTTGATCGTGGTAGTGGTCCCAGAAAATCCACTGCAATTAGCTCTCCCTTATTTTCCTTCTGGATGCTCTGTATTTCTATGTACGTGTGTAAATTCGGTCCTTTCGCCGTTTGACACTCATAACACTTCTTCACCTCCTTCTTTATTTTTCGAAACATATTATTAATCGTAAAATCCTCTCGTAGACTCAGGTAACATTTCAGAGCGGCAGCATTCGCTAAACTCTCATGTGCTGGTTGAATTAATTCCTGTAACAGTTCGTTCGTTAGTACTATCTTCCAGTCCTGTCTTACTAACCTGAAAAGAATTCCATTAAGTACCTTGTAATGATTTGGTAGCTGTTCTTGATTTTTCATTTCGCTTATTGTAACGTCCAAATCTTGTTGTTGTGCTAAATTTTTTAGCATTTGTTTTACTTCATCGTTCTCTTTAAATTTAATTGATAGCAATTGTACTTCTTTTTTTTCGCTCTCATAGACCTCTTCACATTCTTCTGTGATGTATCGGCTTAGTGTATCAGCTATAATATTGTCTTTACCTTTACAGTATTTAATGGTGAACGAGTATCCGCCAATGGCTAAAATCCATCTTAATAATCGGGCATTTGTTACTTTGCATTTCAATAGAAAGGATAATGCTTGGTGGTCAGTATGTATTTCAAAATGAGTACCATAAACATAATATCTGAATTGCTTAAGAGCATATACTGTAGCAAGTATTTCTTTTTCTGATGTGGAGTAGTGTCTTTCAGCTCCTTTGAAGACTCTACTGCCGTAGGCGATAACTCGGTGCTCTCCCATAGTATCTTGTTGATACAGTACACTCCCTACTGCGTAGTCACTGGCATCAGAGTAGCCAGCATGTCGTGCTGTTTGACATTCGTAGCATCCTTTTAAGATTGCTTTTGTTCTTCTAAACATATTATTCAAAATGAAGTCTTCCTTCAAAGCTAAATGACATTTTCAAGCAGACGCATGTGCTAAACTTTGATGACATGGTATAGTTAGTGTTTTTAGCACCTCTGGTGATAGGACTATTTTCCAATCCTAATTGACGAGTTTCTACAATATACTATTTTTTATCGTATATCTACTAGATAGTGATGATAACTTCATGTGACTTATTTGAAGATCTTTGTTTTGTTCATTTGCTATATTATTTAACTCTATCATCTGTTTGATATGTAATATTTAATATTTTAACATCTTTACACTTATTTATATTATTTATTGTTCCCCCTTTTGTTGAACAATAGGTGTTAGACAACATTCTTTCCTGTTGTGTATTGTTTAGGGTGTCACGCAAATCATGTGTGGGCAGGTCGTTTATCAAACCTGTCCGTGCTGGCATTTTGTGTGTGCACAAGTCGTTTTTGAAACCTGTCCAAGCTGGCGCTTGGCTCCCCTTCTGCAGTCATACACCTTTCTTCTCAATTGCCGTGCTACGATCATCCCCTCCCTCCTTGGACATTGACGGGCGTGTCAGCTGTTGTACAATCTTATTTTCATAATTGTTTTTATTATTATTATGATTATTATTTGTATTAATATTATGTACATTTTCATTGTACGGTTTTACGTGTTTTTTCGACGTACCTGGATGTACGTACGCTCCTTTATTTGGAGTTGGATTACCTTTTTCAAAGGGTTGTTGATATTCTTTCCACTTATCTTCTTTCTTCTCGAACAGTGGCGATTTGTGGTGTATTGGATTTGGTGTAGAGTACTGCTGCTGTTGCGGCCGGTTATCTCTTCTTTCGTATTCTTTATTAACAAATTGTGATGATTGTGTTACAAGAATAAGAAGTTCCTCAATGGTTTTAACTCCTTGGGTATATACGGCAAGTCTAATGTGTCTGTCAAAATGATAACTTAGTTTTAATACTAATTCGTGCTCCGTGAAACTTGGTTTAAGATGCTTACACCGTTCGACGAGTTGTATGATGTAATCTTCCATGGAACGTTTGCTGTTGATGTAATACCGCCCATACTCCAGCTGGTCTCGTACTTCTCTCTGGGTATGTATATTCCAGTACCGATTTTCGAAGGATGCCTTGAACTGTTCATAAGTTTCTTTTTGGTCCCGAACAATCGTATACCATTTGGATGCTGTTTCCTGGAAATGTCGACTTACAAATTCTATACGGTCTCTGTCGTTTAGGTTGCTTCCAATTGTTGCCATTTCTCGTTCACACTTATGTAAAAATTGTATGGGGTTCTCCCATTTATTACCTTTAAAACTGATCTTCTCTCGATCATCTACTTTTGCAGCACACATCATTATAGCACTGGGTCGTCTCTTGACTTCTGCTCGTAGTTTTTCTACCTCCTCTTGTAGTCCATCTTTCATGTTATTAATTTCCATGGAGTGGTGCGTAGTTTTTCTCATTACCTCCTCCACAGCTATTTCTACAGTATCGGTCCTCACAGTGAGTTCCTTTGTTCTGTTGGTGTTGTCCAGGATGTGCTCATTTACGTCTTTGTGTCTGAGGTCTTGCTCCTGCTTTGTAATTTTAAATTTCTCATTCCACTGTTCAGCCAGTTGTCGAATGTGTTCTTTAGTTTCACGTGTTGTATGTTCACGCTGTTCTTTGAATTTGCTATCAATCTTTACAGCTTTTGTTCTTTAAGTAACTGTTGAATTCGCTGTTCGACTGCTTCAACGCGTGCAGTAAGCTCTGTTTTCAAAGTGTTACTGACGAGTTCTATTTTCTCTTCTAATCTAGTATTATTACTATCTATATTACTTTCTAACTGAGTTTTTACTTCTTCAATAGTGATTTCTAACCTATTACGACTATATCTACTTGAGTTTCTAATCTCACATTGCTATCTTCTAATTTTCTCAATTTTTCATTTTTAATTTCTAATTTACTTTTATCTAATTTTTCACTATTCGTTTTCAACTCTTCTTGAAGTCGTTTAAACATTGTTTCGAAGTCCATTGCTGCTGGCTTCGCCATTCTAGACTACGGTGTCCTAACTGATTCGTTATATGAATTATATTTTTAATTATTGGTCCACCGTAACTCTATATTCCTTTATTTAAAATTTATTTTATTTATCAGTATTAATTTCACAACTCTTTTTCTCTCTGTACTTAATTTAACAATTTGTAATATTATTTATTACATTAATTGACTATTAATTCTTTCTACAATATTTGTGCTAATTATTTATTAGACTTTCTTTAAATTCTGTGGTTTATATTTATATTCTGGACGCCATTTACTTGTAATGATAATTAACATTTACTTAGCAACACATTTGAAACGTCATTAATTATGACACAACAATCATTAACATATACGAATTTATTTGTGTTTGCCGAGCCCCACGATATTGGAGCGCCAATTACTATAGAACGTTATTTTTAGACACTTACTTTTACACATATGGTCTTACTCATTTGTGCGCACTTACCCACGTCTCGAAGGTATACTCTTCTTCTGCAGTACCTTGATGTTCCCTGGCTGGGTCGCAGGCTTTGGTCGTTGATTGAGTGTGGATAAGCACGTGAATATCGTTATATAATTTAATACAAGTAAAGAGTACAGAGGATTTAGTACTGGTTGTGAAATTAGAACGACTGTGTTAATAAAATCATATTCATTTGATTTATTATTTAAAAATTTAAATTATCATATTATTAATTGTTTTGTGTGGGTTAATTACTCTTTGAACCCTTATATTCGATCTGAATATAATGTAATTATAACGTGTTTAAATCTTATTTCTTATATTCTAAGACATATTATACACAAACATAACACATATATGACCTGAAATATTTATACAGACATATATTACATAACACATATAATTATTATAAAACGTGATTAACACGTATAAAATAGAATATTCATCTTGACTTTTCAAGTGTGGTTTTTAATATATACCACTTAATAAAACTTTTAATTCAATTAACATTTATTAAAATATTAATAGAGAAAATGTATTACTTTAATTGATTTTATTATTTAATGTCTCAATTAATTAACACTCTTCAAATTATGTAACTCTCATGTTTGAATTTAATTATCTAATCAAATACAAAAATATAATAAAAATATGGTTTTTCCCTGACCATTTATTTATGAGATTACTATAGTTATATTCTCTATCATCAATTATCCTTTGAACATTTATTTATTCATTATGAAAATTTAAAAATATCCTACTTTCTTTGTAAACTTGTATATGGAATCTAGAGCTTTCTTTCGGTAGACCTCAGGGTCATTTATAATATTAAATCAATGTCTGACTTCACCTGCATTTTTCTGCAACCATTTAACTTTGTCGTTACCGTCATCTGGACTCTCGAGTTTGTTGATCCTCTTCGGTATCACCTTCTCTGTCTCTGTGTCGTGAACTTCCTCGCTCCGTCTCTTGGATGCTGAGTTCTGACGTGGACCTCTGGTCGTGATGATGTACGGCTGGATGTAGCTGCATGTGGCTGTCCCTGCGTCCTCTCGTCTTCTGCTCTGGTTCCTCTCCTGTTCTTATCTTGTCCCTCGTAGATGTCTTGAAGTTCTATGCGTACTTCTTGAAGTTCATCGAAGATACGACTTCTCATAGATTATTATAATATTTCTATAATATTTCGATAATATCGAATCTATAGTCTTTTAAAATAATCGTGTTCCACTATTACTTGCACCGACGTAATGCCGGTTACATCGCACTTCAAGTTATTGAATACTGTTAAAAAAAATTACTTGACTTTTAAAATTCGCGGTTGCGAGATGCGTGGATCTTACGTAGTTTATCTGAGTCTGACTGAGAAAGAGTGTGTCGTTCGCTGGGGTTTTATACCGCTGCCGTTGTCCCATGCTTGTTGGAAACTGTTTTGACAACATTGAACAGGTCGGAGCATTAATTTAATTGCTAATTTCAACCTACGCGTCTTTCTATGAAGCGCACAATTTTTTATAAATAGTATTTCACCAATCGTTAGGTATAATATTAAACTTTGTTTATGCAAATTATGAATGTTATGGTGTGTAAATTATGATAGTTATGGCAAAATTTCACACGGTGGCTGAACGGTTCCCACGATCATTGACCACTTAACGCCAAACTGAAGGACCAGGCGCCAGCGATGTTTTTACATATGTCGCTGATTCGTGTGATTTCTGGTTTTCGTTCAGTATTTAAAAAACTGTGTAAAATCTTCCACCCTCGTTTGCATAATTCAGCCTGTCTCTCATTTACACATCGTACACTAGCACACACACGCAGACAGATACACAAGCGGTAGCATGTCACTATGACGTCACCTCTGCCGGTCCGCGCGTGTCTATTTCTCCCCTTCGCTATGATTAAAAACCAACGAAGCTTTTAATTCCATATGCAGGCTCACTTACAATATTTGATTTATTTAAAATTAAATACTACGTTTATTTCTTTTATTATCTCTTATACCTAATGCTTAATTATTACATTATTTTTATTATTTACATCTTATATATCTAATACGTGCGTTTGTATGTTATCATACCTCAGTCAGGGGTTGATACATATACTTATGCTAAACATATCGTTGCAATATATATATACACACACACACACACATATATATATGTGTATTTATATAATTTAAAAAATATTAATCTATAATAATAATGTTGATTAATTGCAACACATATTTAATGGAATAAATGAGGCAGGAACTGAGATAGGTCTGAATATGAAAAGCAAAATTTAAATTATTCAGGTGCAAGCAATACCCACAAGGCACTCTGTCTATTAGCGGCCATCAGGTAGAAGGAATGACGCATTTTAATATAAGGGTGCTATGTTACCAGCTAACTGGGTCAGTCGGGACAAAGAATTAAATAAAGGTCAGAAGCAGCATGAACAGTTATCCTCAAGGTCAAATCTGTTTTTGTAATAACAGTCTAAATATGAAGTTGAAAGTAAGGATGCTAAAGTACTCATTTGATGTGTTTTATTGTATGGTGCAGAAGTGGGGTCACTAAAAGCTACAACCATTAGCTGAATCTTTTAAATATAGCTTTCAGAAGAATGCTTTGCATTTCTTGAACAGCACAGAAATCCGATGATAAAATTTTAATAAAAGCCATGTTTGGATTTGATCTTGTAAATTTAACAACAGTTAAATATAGCAAATTTGGTACAGTAGACGCCCTCTCGTCCGGCCACCTCAGTACCAGGCCCTAAGCTGGATTACAAAATGGCCGTACAAACCGAAAATACGCTATAATGATCAAATATCGCTCTTTAATGAATGACCCATACAACAAATGACCCAATATATATATAAATTATTATATAATTATATATATAGTATATATATAAATTACTAATAATTATAATTACTCACCCTTACTCCATGGTAGCAAGTAAAAAAAAACAAACAAGGAAAATTACTACAAACTCACAGAGACATTACTGTATTTGGCAAAAATAACACAATTCTTTATAGAATATGAAAAACACATGAACATTAAAAGTGTTACTACAGAATGTAAAACTTAGAAATAAAAATTAAAAGAAATCAGTTATCTTCTTTTGCATTTTTTTTTCAACTGTTTTGTTGAATGCGAAATCACTCATTTCTTGATGAACATAACATCAACTGCAGTTGCCTCTCTTTGTTGCTCGATGTACGTTGTTGCTAATTCCAGGGCTGCTCTTCCCTTAGCGTGGCTTATTTTTTCCTCGACATTTCCCTCTTCCTCATTGACTTCTTCTTCTTCTTCTTCTTCTTCTTCTTCTTCTTCTTCTTCTTCTTCTTCTTCTTCTTCTTCTTCTTCTTCTTCTTCTTCTTCTTCTTCTTCTTCTTCTTCTTCTTCTTCTTCTTCTTCTTCTTCTTCTTCTTCTTCTTCTTCTTCTTCTTCTTCTTCTTCTTCTTCTTCTTCTTCTTCTTCTTCTTCTTCTTCTTCTTCTTCTTCTTCTTCTTCTTCTTCTTCTTCTTCTTCTTCTTCTTCTTCTTGGCAAATGACAGCTTGCACAATTTCATCATCGTTTAAGATCTCATTTTGAAGCTCCTCACCATGACCAGCAATCCATTATGCAACTTCTTGTAGTACAAGATCATCAGAGTGAGGCAATCGTTGTAGATCGTTTAACAGAGATACGTTATCAACTGGTTCAAAACCCTGAAGATTTGGTTCATCTGCTTTAGGGTTGTCCTCTTTATTCTTTCTGTGTGACTCACCGTATGGCTGGCCGAACCATCCGACGGCCAAACCAACCGAGGCCGGACTAGAGGGGTCTACTGTATATATAGAACTTGTACCCGGATTTTGTTACAACACAGTACAACAGTTTATTTTTCTGGACTTCTGCCAACACTACAGCAATTAACTATACCAGTCATACTATTTCCTTTAGTTCTGCATTAGCATAACACAGAGTTCTTGAAACTTAACATTTATTCTCATTCATGATTATTAACGCCGAGGAATCCAATCCAAGGTTGTGGTAGCCAATCTCTTCAGCAGAGTGGATCGGTAAGCAAAGGAGAGATGGGGTTCTGTCAGGGCAGCCTGGGTCCTGGCCTGGCAAGATGGTATACAAGTGCAGCAGGATGCACACCTAGTGTGGATGCGGAATAGCTTCAAGTAAACCGATGGCTCCACACATGGGCTGAATTAGAGAGCCTACTGTGACCGAGCAGAGACTGCTCGTTAGCCAATGTGAAGTCAAGTCTCTAGGGGAGGAACAGCCCAAAATCAAAGTTCCTGTTCCTCCAGTTTGGTGATTGGGCTTAGGGGACGGCGCTATCTCCAAAAATGGTACTGTTACGAAATCAAAAGAAGAAATAGCCGGATGGATAGACATTTAATGCAAAGCCAGAAGGTAAAAGGAAAGTTGGAAGACAAAAGCTAAGATAGGGTACGGTGTGAGTCAGGGCGTCAGTACTTTTGCAATTAGAAACTGGAGGAGTGTGGCTATAAATAGAGAAGAATGGCAAAATCTTCTGAAGAAGGCCAGGGCCCACAAAGGGCTGTTGAGCCAATGATGATGGTGATGATGATTATTATTATTATTATCATTAACTTCATTAGCTGAAGACAAAATTTTAGGAACTAAGACGGGTAGACAAATTCACGAGGAAAAGTATATACCTTTGCAGTTTTACCCCAATTGACTTTCCATAAGACAAGTAAAAACATTACCATTTCCCATTTCCGTCCGTCCCACTTCTCTCTACTTGGGAATGTCTCACAATGACTTATGAATAATGCATCAACCAATTCTTGTTAAATATAGCGTGTGTGGCCATATTTTCACCCTACAGACCCTTACTGTTTTCTAGATAGATCACCCAAAAATAGACGGTCAACAGGCAAAAGTGTGAGGGGACAAATTTTTTAAAAAATATGCTGTGTAACAAATTTAATGCCACGTAACAGAATCCAGGAAATTTTAAACTAAAAACAAATGTATTGTTTATATTATTATTTTTTTTAGTTTTATAGGCACCACAGGAAAAGATTTAGTCAAAATTTATATAAAATTGTAAAAATGTATGCAGGTTATTAAAATATGAGGGGTTTTATTCAGAGTAGAAAATCAGTAAAATATCACTTTTAGTAAATAAAATATATTATAATGATAGAACCCTCTCAAAAAGGCATGAGACAATGGGGGCAAATGAGACAGTATAATGTTGCACTGCCATTCAAGAGAATTGTCATAGACATTGCTGAACCTTTCCCAGTTACTGATGATGGGAACCAGTACATCATGGTTATAGGTCACTATTTTACTAAGTGGGTGAAAGCTTATGCAATTCAAAATCAGGAGGTTACCACCATGGTACAGGCGTTAGTTCACAACTTATGTTGCTGTTATGGAATCCCTATGGAAATCCATACAGACGAAGGGAAGAATTTCGAGTCAGGAATGTTAAAACATTATGCCTTCTATTCAGAATTCAAAAAGCCAGGACAACGCCTTTCCATCCTCAGTCAGACAGAATGGTTAAAACGTTCAATAAGATACTTGAGCAGCATCTTTCGAAGGTTGTTGATGAGAAGCAAACAGATTAGGAGCAACGTATATCACTATTCCTTATGGTGTATAGGTCATCAGTACGTGACACAACCAGCATGACTCCAGCAAAATTGGGTTTGGGTGGGAGATCTGTCTTCCTGGGGACTTGATGTTCAGATCACCTGAGACTCAGTCCCAAGAGCCACAGAATTCCTCGCAATTAGAAAACCAACTGTGAGAAATGAATTGCTTGATAAGAGGACTGCTGAAGATAGCAGTGATAGAGTGAAAACTCGGTATGACATTCACAGCAATAGTGTGGGTTTCCAAGAAGGAGATTAGGTCTGGTTGTTCAACCCAAATTGCTATTGTGGTCACTCACCTAAACTTCAGACTAACTGGGTAGGTCCTTACACTGTGAAAAAGAGAATCAACGATATTGTCTATCAGATTCAACAGGAAGGACAACGGAAATTCAATGTTGTCCACCTAGATCGCCTGACCAAGTATTACTTCAGAGACGGTTTGTCAGTTCAGGACAAACAGGCTTAAGGAGATGGCAGTGTAACAATGAAACACTCTCAAAAAGGCAAGAGCATCCTTCCACCTGTTTCTCATCTTCCACCCATTAGTCAAGAAGGTGTAGCCCCAGTCAAGGCCACACTCAAGTATGTTCCAAATTGTTCTGGAGAGCACTTGAAATATGCATTATGTTGGCATGCCGCAGTAAGAATGGAAAATTATTCTCGAACACCTGCACTTTCTATATAAGGGACAGAGGCTGGCTTTGTCAGTTAGTTATGTTTGTCAGTGATTTACTCAGTGTGTCTCAAGTGGTTGTTGTTGAAAGTGATTATTGTGCGGAACCTTATTAGTTAACATTATTGGATGTTGGCAAATTTAACTTGAATTATTGTACAAGAGTACGTTGTTAGTTTGACATTGTTATCTGTGCCTCATCGAAGCTGGTAATTAGTGATTTTATTGGTGTCTGTATTGTGTTTCCACTGTACCATATGACGGTCAGTGAAACCGTTATAACAATATGTTGTATATTTGTTGCCTTTGTATGTCAGTAGTACAGTTATATTCATAACAAATGATGCTGATAATGATGATGAGATGATAATTATACTGCTGATGAAAATTAGAAGTAAAACGTACGAAAAGGTAACGCAAATTGCTTGCGAACAGTAGCATAAAAATGCATTGAAATATGAATGCAATAGTTTAATAAGTATTATGCATGTTACAGAGGGCAACAAAATTTTTTACTTTGTTTGGATAATTGTGAAAACTTTTAACATATACTGTGCTAGAAGACTTGTAAGCTACAGATAGTTTTTTGCTACCATTATTCCATCCGAATGGTCATTTAGATAAAACGTCTTTAGTAATAATGTTAGTTATATATTTTAAATTGACATTAATTCTAATTTTAAAACAATTTAAACATCATTTATCTTTATTAATATGAGACATGCAATGTTGTCGTGGTGTCAAATATTACTTATTTTATATAGTTATTAAACTCTCTGCAGTAACAGATTGCCAGAATTACTTAGTTGTAAAACATCATTGTGTAAAACCATTATAAACCATGTTTCTTATTTTAAGAACTATGAAAATGATGTGCTTAATATTTGTTTATCATTTCATAACATTAAACAGTTACATTTTGAAAGCAGCACTTATTAATGTTACGGAGGGGCCAGAGGTAACCTCATAATGATTCTCTGAACACGAAATTCATTCAAATACCATAATCTGTCTGCAGATACACTTTCTTTATAATATCTGAAATAATACCCACCATTACAAACTCTAAATTTCCATGAATTCATTTTTAGTCCTACATTAATAATATTACTGCTGTCATATAACCATATAAATTTTGACATTTAATAAATACTGTAACTGATATGTCGTAATTGCTTTTGGATTGTTATTAGATCTTCCTTCTAATTTGTTATTCCTGTTGGCAATTCATTCTTTATGATTTTCTCCATCAATCATGGTGACCCTATTCTTTCATATATCTATAACTCAAGTGCCTTTAATATCTTAATATCTTGCTTTTCATCATTCACTACAAACTTTATTAGCTCATCAGCTCGCTGAAGTTTCTGCTGCAAGAGTTGTATCATCAGCATAGCTTAAATTATTTTCACCAGTTTACTGATCATGTCTTGTACTCAATACATATTGACGTGGATGAGTGACAAACACTTTGTCAACTTACACCTCGCTTTATTTCAGTTTCTCAGACGTATTCTGCTCCATATGTCATGTGGTTTCTTGTTTATTATAGAGGTCTGAGGGAATTTTGTAATGACTGTATTCTAATAATTTCTTCAAATAGTCCAGTAAGGAGTCATATCATACCTTATCCAAGGAGCTACCATACTAAATAAGGTATATACAGACAAATTAGTTAACGTTAAGGAAAGTTTGTGAGTTAACGTTCAGTCCAAATAAAGTTTCTATGGTAAGAAGCAGTGAAAGATTCTGAAGCACTATATGTGTCGTATTAAAGTTTTCTATATATTTTACTATACACAAGTTTCAGCTGTGCATTCAATGTAGGGTCCACTAAACTTGTTAGTGGTAGCATGCACTCAGTGGCATACACAGAAATCAATCAGGGGGGGCTCAACCTTAGTCCATATATTAGCCTACTCTTCTACAATTTATAGTATAAGGTAGAGTACATATGTCAGTTAATGGTTACAATTTATTAGTAGGCGTATTATTTTCAGTAGGTTTCACATTTTCTTTATTAATAATGTATTATTCGTGATTGAGGGACTTATCCAAAAATTATAAAAACAATTATCCAAAAATTTCATATAAATGTAAAGTGTTGTTAAACTATTTTTTTTTTTTTTATTATTCAGGATATGAAATTAGCAACATTATTAAAATTATCGTTTTTATTTATCGACTGATAACTGCAAGAAAGAGCTGAATTTAACGTAAGTATTAAATAATATTTTTATGAAAAAGGTTTATGTACTTATTTAAGTTTCATAAAAATATTATTTAATACTTAAGTAACATTCTTAGGGTTCACTGGTAGTAGTGGCCAGTGGCCGGCGTGTCGTGCGTGTGGCCGCGCCGTCAAATGAGAGCGAGAGAGAGAGAGAAAACAGGTAGCTTACTGAACGTTACACGCAGCGTAATACACAGCTCAATGAACTACAATGTATAACTGAAGTAATAATTGTTATTATAAACTACTTATTTTGTTAGTATTTATATCCCCGTCCAAATCAGCCGAAATATGTAGCGTTATAATTTTAAACGAGAGACTAAGTAAATTAAGGAAGTGTACATTACATTTTTGCGGTGGGGGGGGCTTGAGGCCCCCCGCGTACGCCGCTGCATGCACTGCTTTAGGTTTCTTTGTGGGAGTCACAAATGTTGGTAGCACCCACTGGCCTGATATAATTCTGGTTTTGTAGAATCCAAATAACAATTCTTCTAATAGGTAAATCAGCTGCTCCTCTACCAGTTTTCCTAATTTGTACAGGACGTCTGCATCTCTGCTTAACAGTCATCCATTGTTGTTTTGGGCATGCCCAACCTACTCTTTCGTTGTGTCTGAACTTTCATCTCAAGGCGTTTCCATGAAATTCATATCTATCAATAGTCTCTGAAGAATTAATTATAAGTGTAACACTACCGACTCGGAACACAACGTTTTTTTATTGGTAAAATGTAAAAATTTTACCTTATAGGCTGAACCAGTTTTGCTTATTAAAAGATTCGTCAGGGGCTGCCACTGGGAGCGCTGTCCGTCTTGTTCTTGGCGACGGCATCGTCTTTTGAAAGATCGATGTTGTGTGTGTGTGGTGTGATATGTTCGCATAATATGTGTGATTTGAATTGTGTCTGTTCGTTTAGGATGTCGTTTTTATGTGTTTTTGTGTGTTTGTATATTTATAGTTGTTCAGGAGTGTCTAGTTTTTGGCCGTTTGTATGTAAAATAAATGTACATGTAGAATATCCATGTTGTTGTCGGTGTTTGTGTATATGTGGTTTGCTTCAATGAGGTGGTTTGCAAAGGTGGATTCGGTAGTGGAGTGTAGTGCCTTTGTGTGTTCAATGTATCTCTGTTTGAAGCAACGTCCTGTTTGGCCTATGTAGAATTTGTTGCAATCTAAGCAATTTAGTTTGTAAATACCAGGCAGATCAAATTTGTTTTGTTTTTTGTGTGTTTTGATAGTGTGTGTTCTGTTTTGTTTGTAGTTTTGTATGCGATTCTGTGTCCTGTTATTTGTTTTTTAAATTTGTGGGCTATTTTTTCAGTGTAGTTATTGATGTATGTTAAGTGTTATAAATTTTTTGTTTTCTGTCTTTGTCTGTTGTTTGTTTTGTGTATGAGTTTATTGACTATTGTTCTGTTGGATTCTGCTAGATATTTTATCATGTTTAGTTCGTCCTTGTAGTCTTTTTCATCTAGTGGGATATTGTTTAGTCTGTGTATCATGGTTCTGAAGGCAGCTAGTTTGGGTGATTGGAGGAATGGTGTATTAGTGTGTCAGTTGTAGTAGGTTTTCTTTATATACTGAATTTGTGTCTGTGTTCAAATTTTGTGATGGTGAGGTCTAGGAAGTTTCTGCTATTGTTGTACTCCTATTCAGCAGTGAAGGTTATGTTTTTTATATTTTGTTTATGTGCATTAGTAGCTGTTTTCTGAATAATTCTTCCACATAGTTTGTCCATAGTGTTGACTAACTTTCCATGTGTGAGACACAATATGCTTCATTGTCTAAGGCTTTGTAAACAAGCAACACAGTAACACATCATATATAGCAAACATAATCATAACGTAATTTGCAGATGACACTGTTATTTTGGCATTAGAGAATGGCATAGAAAAACTTGGAATAATCTAGAGGGACTGAGTCATGACATTACCAGATAGACAAAAACTTAAAGACTAAAATTAAAGCAGCAGAGATCAGTATATCCAAAAATTAATAAGGACTCAGCTGCCAGTGACTATCAGTTTTAGCACCATTGGTTTGGTGAATACTACAAAGTATCTTCGCATATTCAATAACTCCTAGGTAAGTTGCAAAGAGCACATAAAAATAGAAATGAAAGTGAGGTCCAACAAATTGACTTATGGCATGACCTTTTTAATTGCCAATATACAATACAAATGTGAGTTACAACTGGAGCCTAAAAGACCAAAACCGACCTGGACTTATGGCATCTCCAGCTGTGGAGGTGTGCCATACAGTATCATACACATATAATACAAACTATTGTTATGATAATTACACAATGCTCTCAAAAAGTCGAGAGTGTTGTTCTACGCTTCTCGACAGCTCAGCATGCTGTGTCTGTGACAAGGCTGTTCATTAACATAGAACTCCAGACTGTTCGAGTACTTCTAACTATGCAAATTATGCTGGTACACCACCAAAAGAATGGAAAAATATTCTGGAAATTTTGTGGGCTGTATATAAGCAACAGCGTCCAGGTTCATCAGTTAGTTATACCTGACAATATTGAAGAGTTGCAGAAAGTGATTGTTGTGTCACAATTATTGCAGAACTCTAATAGTTAACATTATTATTGCATGTGGACAAAGTGTGAATTATGAGAGTACAATGTTGATTTCAAAGTGTTCTTTTTGACCAATTAAAGCTGGTAATTAGTGACTTCACTGGTGTCTGTATTTTGTTTCCACTGTACAACACGACGATCCATGAGACTGTCGTAACACTATTAAAACAGAGTAGTGAGTAAGACAGTAAGAACTGCATTGTTTATCACTCGTAATGGTGATATTAATAGTGATGTTCGTATAAATAGTATTGTGACAGTGATCATAACATATACTGCTAAGAATGAAGCAAGTCTATACTTATAGGTAAGCATTGAAGCACTTAACCTCTATTGCAAACTTAACAGCTGAGTTAAGAGGAAATCTCCTGAGCTTGAAAATCTGCTAAGAGGAAATCTGCTGAGATTGAAAAATCTTGGATTTCGTTGTCCATGACGTGTCCGTTACTTAACTCAATATAACTATTTCACTACTGACTCGGAACACAAAGTTTTTTATGGGTAAAAACGTAAAAGTTTTACTTTATAGCCTGAACCGGTGTTTGCTTTTAAAAAGCTTCTTCAGAGGCTGCCGCTGGGATCACTGTTCGTCTTGTTGTGATCAAGTGGTCACAGGTTCAGGTTATAAGGTAAAACTTTTACGTTTTTACCCATAAAAAACTGTGTGTTCTGAGTCGGTAGTGAAATAGTTATATTCATTGAAAAATCTGCTGAGCATGGGGCTAATTAGTCACGATAACTGAAAATTGAGAACGTCAGTTGATGAGAATTATATTTTTAGTAATTAAACTAGAAATAAAAATAATTAAAATTTATTCAATGCTATACATATATAACACCAGATTTGTAATGTAATTTGGGTAAAAACTAGGAAACCACAGAATAAGTCAACCTGTGTGTATATTGTTTCATTGCCTTCACTGCTGTATGATAAGAGAAACCTCGCCCTGCCACAGAAACATAAAAGCATGTTGCAAACCATTAAAATGAGATTATTAATGCAGGCAGCTGGAAGAACTAAGTGAGATGGAAATAGAAATATAACCATTAGAAATATGTCACAATCAGTTGTCAAGATAGTAGAAGAAGACCACAGCAGTTGTTTAGTTATGTAATGAAGATGGCTGAAAGGAAACAAGAACTCAACATTGAGGCGTGCCCTGACTGAAGAACTGGAACAGGAAGGCCAAGATTAGAATGGATCTACTGTACTAAGACATTGCACAATATAATAGGAAGACCATATCAGAAGTCAGACACTAAATACATGATAGAAGGGAGTAAAGGTAGTGCTTGACGTTTGACAGAAGTGAGGATTAGAAAAAGGAATGAAAGAGATTAAGAAGTAGGAATACATCATATTTTGAGAACAACTGAAAATTAAAAATAGAAATATAGAAACATATTTGACTAATGATTTTAAGAGAATTAAAAATAATGATCATAGAATTTTTATATCTGTGATACTAAGAATTTTATAATTAAATTTATTACTTCTTTTGCCACATTTTCCATCTGATTTCCAAGGCTCATATGAGTTCTGTAAGTACATATATTTTTACTTAAGCAGATTACTGGCCTCCTGTAAAACCCCCAACCTGGAGGACCAGGAACTTTGATTTCAGGCTGCTCTTCCCCTAGAGAGTTGCTTTCTCAGCTGATGAGCTCTCTCAGCCCGATCGCAATAGACTAACTAACTTCACAATTAATTACAGTTCTTAGGAGCTTATATTACAAGACAGTGGTTGTCATGGATTTGAATGGTAAATTATCAGAAGATATTTCTACAAATAAAGGTATGAGACAAGGGTGCCCTATTTCACCGACACTCTTTAATATCCATCGCTAATATTCCATCTTTAATATTGTCCATCGCTACATATGCCAGCTATGGACAGCTAAAGATGACTCAGAAATACCACTTCAGTGAAATATTCATGTGAATGCATTGCTGTATGCAGATGACAAGGTAATGATACATAAAACAGAAGACCAATTACAGCAGACGATATTTACATTCAATAGCATCATACAAAACTATGGGCTACACAGATCTCTGCTACAAAATCTAAAACGATGGCATTTTGGGACAGGTATCCTATAAGAACTAAGAGAGTTGTGCATGATCAGATTTTGGATCAGGTTAGTCATTTTAATTACCTGGGTTGTAATATCTCATATGGAACTGATATTGATTGGGAAAGTAAGCTAACAAAATTTGGACGCATCTGTGGAACGATTCATAGGTACCTGAAAAATAAAACATAGATATCCAAATGAAATTTTATAAAACTGTGGCTGTCCCCACATTCCTGTATGCTGGTGAGACATGGACTCTTGGTTAAAAAGGGGTGTGCAGAGGATTCAGGCAGCCGAAATAAAATTTTTAAGTGGGATGCAAGGTTGTTCTCTCTTCTATTGGAGAAGGAACGAGGATATTATGTGTGATTTAAACATTGTATCATTACACCAGAAGATTAAAGACCACAGAAGAAGATGGTGTGAACACTTGAATCGCATGCCTCATATACGTCTAACTGTGTCTGGCTTGGGTTATCACCCTACTGGGAAGAGAGATGTCGGTAGACTGAGGAGGAGATGAGTTCCAGAACAGGTCTAAGGCCTAGTCCTTGGAGTGGTGATGATGACGACTTCTTTTATATCTTAAATGAATTTATAAAATACCTACATCATGAATGCCTGTATGAATTTATTTAATTCCAATGATTGTGAAAGAATGTCTTACTCGTTTAATAACAAATCATTCTTATTATTTTAATACATTGTTTTACTGATTGTTTTATATTTAAAGGTAAAAACATGTTATATTTACAAGACAAGACATGTTGTATTTACAAGACAAGACATGTTCAAAATATGGTGTAATGTTTGATATTCACACAAGACAATATTTTGTGGTTACAAGGTCAGCTGACAATTTATGATTTCAATTGAACTAGACAAGTGGTTATATTAAACCAATTCAATTTAAACAACATTTCCTTAACTTTGAGTTATATTCATTATTGTAAATCTATTATTTAAATCTGAATAAAATAAATTCATTGCTTTGTTTTAGATGCCAATACAAAAAACGTGCTTGTTACCTGAATCAGAATTCAAAAATATCTTGCAGTCTGACTATTTCGTGGACAAATCACTTATCATAAGGGATTTCTTGATTATGGAATCAAGATTTACTCAAATAACTGCACCTCGGGGCTTCGGCAAGACAGTGAATTTGGAAATGCTCAAGGCTTTCCTGGAGCCAGAAAATGGACAGATAACTTCGTCAGACTGAGGGTTGTGCCCTATTTATAAAACACAATCTAAATATTTTTAAGTTAAATAATACTTGTTTTTACTTACATTGTGGGAAATATCCCATAATTTTCTTTACTTTTAAGAATGTAACAGGAAATAGGTATGAAGATATTTTAGATACATTCAGGCTGGCAATACATGATGGATTTTTAGAACACCAGTACCTACTGAATAGTACTCAGCTAAAAGATGAAGAGAAACAGATGATTTCATTATATAATGACAGAATGTTTTACCGAAACCTATCAAGATGAAATTTAATGAAAAGTTTGATATATTTATCAGACATGTTGTACTTACATTTCAATAAAAAAGTAATAGTTTTGATTGATGAGTTTGATGCTCCGATATGGAAATTATTATCAAGTGATTTTCCATTAAAAGAGATAAGCAAAACTATCTACTTTATCCGGTATTTATTGTTCACGTTAATTGAATATAGCAGACATGTTGGAAGAGGTTTCATTAGCAATAGCTTGTCGCTGTCAATGATATTACTAAGAAAAATGAATAGTATTGTTTATTACCCTTTCTTGGAAAACCATCCTTTTGTCAAGTATTATGGACTGACAGAGGAAGAGGTAAGAGAAAAATTATCCCACTTCAATATTCTACACAATCACAGGGATGTGAAGGATTATTACAATGGTTACAAAGTACAGGGTTCAGGAGAAAACATCTACAGCACCTGGTCGGTTATAAACTACCTTCAGACTGAACAGCTGGAAGACTACTGGATCGACCCCCAGGCCAGGTTGCAAAATTTGAGTGGCTTATTTTCGAAGAGAGAAGTATGGAGATTAGTTTCACAACTTTTAGATTGGAAAACTGTTACAATACGTAATAAAAAACATACATCTTTTCCTGAATTACTAATGTTACGAGATACTATGACAAGTAAATGGGACTGCATTTGGATGGATGCTGAAGAATTCTTATGGTTTTTATCTGAAAATGGTTATTTTAACCATATGCAAACAAACAGAAGTCTAGTTACTTTAAATATTCCAAATAAATAAATTTGTCAGCATCTTTATAAGCAGTATATAGCAATCAGAAGATCATAAATAATTAACAATTAAAGTTTTTGTAAACTAATACAGTATTAGTTATAATAAGTTATTATATATTGTTGAAAATAAGACAGACTTCATGGAAAATTTGAAAAATACATTGTCTGATTTGTACAGCACAAAAATGCAAAATAATGAGAATACTTTTTAAATTATTATTAATTTTCCCCTTAAAATATTTCCGGACTTTCGGTTTCCACATCAAAGATAATTGTATATTAGTCCTTACTCATTTCATTATTATTAAGAACAATGCTATTATTAGGATTTTTATGGAATCTAAATATATTTGGAAATTAGCAGAAGACGCTCTTCAGCAGAGAATCGCTATTACAGAATTTTAGACTTAGTGGACAAGTACAAATGTGGAAAGTTAAGTTGGGTAGAATGTATGGTGTTTTGTACTTCAGTAAGTAAGGCGCAGCAGAAGTGTACTATGCCTAATTAATAATTTCCAAAATCTGTGTATAACTTTCTGCATTTAGCATATAACACTCATTACATTGCTGTGTATGTTCAAGGGTATAAATTAAAACTGATAATATTATTTTGTTTAGTATATTATCCTTGATTATTTCTTCTTCTGATAGTTCCTATCCATTTCAGATGTTGGATATCATACAGACTATTTTAACTTTCTGTACTGCTGCACGGAATAAGTCAGTTGTATTCATGCCAAACCAGGTCCTTAAATATCTCAGCCATGAGATTCTCAGTCGCCCAACTCCTCTCTTTCCAAGTACTTTTCCCTGTAGTATGGACTGCAATAAGTAAAATCTCTATGCATTTCTCATGAGATGTTCCAGGTACTGAAGCTAATCTTCACTGTGTTAATAACTTCATTTCTTTCCTCATCTTTCTAAGAACTTCAACGTTAGTTATATATGGTGTCCATGACATCGCATTATTGACTATTTAACATATGCTAATTGTACAAAATACAAACTGATTTGGATTGAGGACTGACAGAATGGCAGGCAAGATTACTTGTAAAAATTATAAAAATTCTGCTGCTTAAACAAATAACTTTACTTATATTTACTGTCCAAAATTTAATATCAATCAAATAAACAAGTATAAATTATAAATTTAAAAGAAAACAAAACAATACCAATAATTGTCAATAAAATTCATGCGTATGTAGTGGAGGATGCATTACTGACCTACTAATGTCAGCTAAAACACTTTTACATCACAGTCTGATGGATTAATCCAAGACTAAGAACTACGTAGGCTAAAGTGCCAGGTGGCATAGGAACAACATTAATTATTGGAAGACAAGATCCAGGATGGGAATGAATTGAATCCAGGTCATGACCTGAGGGATATATATATATATATGTTACAATGTTATTTTTATACACTTACTTTTTACACACACGCACTTACTCGTATGCGCGCACTTACCCACATCTCGGAGGTATACTCTTCTTCAGCAGTATTTACCTTGATGTTACCCGGCTGGGTCGCAGGCTTTGGTCGTTGATTGAGTGTGGATAAGCGCGTGAATAACGTTATAAGTTTTAGTTTACAAGTAAATAGTACAGAGGATTGAGTACTGGTTGTGAAATTAGTACGACTGTTTCAAGAAAAGCATATTCATTTGATTTATTCAAAAATCGCAAATTGTCATGTTATTTAAATTGTTCAATGTGGGTTTCTTGTTATATGAACCCTTATATTCAACCCGAATATAATATATTCATAATGTGTTTAACTCTGATTTCTTATACTTCTAAGACATAGTATATACACACATACATTATATATGACCTGAAATAGTACACAGACATATACAGTACATATAACACATATAAATATAATAGGAAATAATAATTAATAAATATAACATTTAAATATTGATCTAGTCTTTACAAGTGTGGTTTTCCGTGTATACCACGTAAATGAAACTTTTAATTAAAACAAATATTAATTTTAAAAGTATTAATAGAGAACCTTATTTACGTTAATTTTCTAATTTTAATGTCTCAATTAATTAACCATTACGTAAATCTCATATTTAAAATTTATTCATCTAATTAATTACAAAATATAATAAACTATGGTTCTTTCTTGACCATTCAATTATGAGATTACTACTATGATATTCTCTATTCTCATTTATATATTTAACAATTATTTATTCATTCTTTAAGTTAAAAAAAATATATCAATGTTCTTGCAAACTTGGATATGGAAACTAGAGCTTTTGGCGATAGACTTCAGGGTCATTTATAATGTTAAATAAATGTTCGAGTTCACCTGCATTTTTCTGCACCCATTTAAATTGGTTGTTACCGTCATCTGGACTCTCGAGTTTGTAGATCCTCTTCGGTATCAGCTCCTCTTGTCTCTACGTCGTTGAATTCCTCGCTCCGTCTCCTGGATGCTGAGTTCTGACGTGGACCTCTAGTCTTGATGATGAACGGCTGGATGTAGATGCATGTGTTGTCCCTGCGTCCTCTCGTAGATGTCTAGTTCCTCTCCTCTTCTTTCTTGTCCCTCGTAGCTGTCTAGACGTTCTACGTAGTTATGACTCTTGTAGCTTTATTAATACAGTCTTTTATTTAAATCACTCGTTCTTTAATAACTGCACCGACGTACTGCCGGTTCCATCGCACTTCAGTATATTGACTACTGTTCAAAACATTACTATAACTTTGTAAAGTTTATGGTGTCGAGATGCGTGGATTCCTCTTACTATTTAGTGAGTTTGTGAGGAAGAGTGTGTCGCTCGCAGGGGTTTTATACTGCTGCCTCGTTGCAATTCCTGTTGGAAACTGTTTCTGACAACTTTGGACTGGCCGGCGCGTCGGTTTCATCATCACTTTCAACCTACGCGTCTTTTTATGAAGCGCACAATTTTTTATAAATATTATTACACCAATGGTTAGGTATAATATTAAACCTTGTCTATGCAAATTATGGATGTTACTCTGTGCAAATTATGGCAGCTATGGCAAAATTTCACACGGTGTCTGAACCGTTCCCACGATTAATGACCACTTAACACCAAATTGAAGTGCCAGGCGTCAGCTATGTATTCACATATGTCGCTGATTCGTGTGACTTTTGGTTCACCTACAATCCTTAAAAAACTGTGTGAAATCTTCCACCCTCGTTTGCATAATTTAACCTGTCTGTTATTTACACATGTACACATACACACACACGCAGACTGCTACACAGGTGACCGCATGTCGTTCTGACGTTACCACTGCCGGTCTCTGCGTGTTAATTGCTCCCCTTCGTTACATTTAAAAACCAACAAAGTCATACGCTTCCATATACATGCTTACGTACAATATTTGATTTATTTAAATTTAAATACTGCTTACATTTATTACATTCTTCCTTATATCTAACGTATATTTATTATACTATTTTTAATATGTACATCTTACATATTTCATACGTCTATACATATGTTATCATACCTCAGTCAGGGGTTGATACATATACTTATGCTAAACGTATCGTTGCATACGTATATATATATATATATATATTGCAACAGATAAAACTTTATTATTCTAATAAGAATATTGTGAGTGTGTAGAAATCGATAAAAGTCTATTATGGAGGAGATGAATTATTATTTATTACATACAAATATTGTTTATAAAGATGTATAATGTTTTTTAAATTGTCATGTATTGATAGTATATTAAATTGTTTGTATTGTTCGATTAATATAAATCGCTTTTACTTGTTTGCTGCAACGTCCTCCTCTCGTCTCGTCGGTCCCGTCTCGTCGTCCTCTTCTACAGCTTCACTCCTTCCTGGTGTCCTGGCGTCTCGTCGTCCTTGTACAGCAAGAAGCTCCAGCGGCGATATTTCAGAGTCTCGTAGTTATGTTTAACTGCTTCCACGATATCTTGTAGTGTCTTTAAGTTCCCTATGCGGATATCTTAACTTACACAACACAGCACTGAATTTTATTTTAAATTTTATTTACTTATTTATCTTCTTGGTTCTTACCGCAAAACTTCGTTAAGAATTACAAGGTTTATAGTTTTCTTTATATAAAATATTCCTCTATTCCCTCTTGTTCTTACCGCAAAACTTCGTTAAGAATTTTAAGGTTTATGGTTTATTTTATATAAGATCTTTTTACGTTTGTAAGAGAATAACTCTCTTACCCGGGGCACAACTTCCCCTAGCAACGTCGACAGACAGACTGTGTTCAACCTAGCTCTGCAACGTATGAATCTCACTGAATTTGGTGTAATTTGATAGGCCAAGCCCAAGTCACATGATTGATGGAACAACCAGATATACAAAATTCATGAAAAACTTTGTATAATTTTGCATAGTCCTGCATGGAAATTATCTACAATTGTTATTACCCTATTATTGATAAGAGTTACACTTGAGTTTTGCTTTACTTAAAAAATCATCTTTCTAAAATAATTACAAACCTCAGAGTATACACAAATCGAAGCTATTTATTTAAATAATTCCTTGTCAAATTTTCATGTAAATCGGTTAACTACCACTGCCGCTATATCGATCGCAAATTATCACACCCGCACACGCGCACCATTTCATACAAAAAATACATGACAATATAGTACAATTTTTTATGAAGAGTTTGGTGTAACATATATGCTTATCATTTTTTAAATACAAAACTTATGACTAAAAAACAAAATATTACACAAAACAAATTTAAACAAGAAAATTCCTGTCATTTATGTACTCTGATATAAACAGATAAGATATAATCTTATCATCCTGTGTTCTGTTGCAGGATTAACCCCTCCACGTTTAAAAAAAAAATTTTTTATATGGAATACAAATTTTTTTTTTTTAACCTAAATTGACATAATTTCTTCCCAATAATCATAATCATCTAAATAATAACATAATAACTTGAACAATCAAAATAACTGAGTAGCTTCTATCAAACAACATTTCCCCAACTGTCACTTTGACAGATCTAATTGTAAACAAACAAAAGCACATGGCTGCTTATCAACAAACATTCCTGAACACTGATAAGGATGTCAATGTCAGACGTCATTCGGCTATATCTACAGTTCAACCATACATTTTTCCACATGATTACAATTTTGGTGTAACATATATACTTATCATTTTTTAAATACAAAACTTATGACTAAAAAACAAAATATTACACAAAACAAATTTAAACAAGAAAATTCCTGTCATTTATGTACTCTGATATAAACAGCATATCTTATCATCCTGTGTTCTGTTGCAATATATATAAAATCATCATCATATGATGTTACATATGATGCTAATGATGATGATTGCCTCTACACCAGATAAAATATTTTTAAAACAAATACCCTACATCTGTACTGTATTCAAGTTCTATTTGTATTTCCTTTCTTGCAGTAAGTTGGGATATTAAATTTTGAATAATTTCTATGAGAAATAAATCAGTTTACCATTTTCAAAATAACATACATTTTTGCTTGATATTTTACTATTGTTATTTAGACAACTTGTATTCTTTTAGTTTTAAATAAGTTATATATATATATATATATATATATATATATATATATATATATATTGTGACAGGACGAATAGTCACAACATGACAACCGTCACATATGCGTATAGCAAAATAGAAAATACAGTGCATAAAGCAATGCTCTGCTTAGTATAATAAGAAACAATGTATAAGATTAAGTAAATAGAGTTAAGAAAATATAATAATAAGAATTGTGTAATTGTGTATCAATATTTCAAATGTAAAAACAGTTTAAAAAGAACCTATCAGATCGTGAACAACAACCCGTGACAGTTGATAAACCAATAAGGGTAGAGTGTCATTAAACTAGCGGGAAAATACAGGGCGACGTCGCTAACGCGCTCAAAGCACGACAGTCTGCATTAAACCACCGGTTCGAGTAGTCCGCTTTAAAACACTAGTTTGGAAAGTCTATGTTAAACAAACCAGTACGAATAGTTTGCAGTAAAACACTAATACGGAACATCGGTTGTGAATTACTAGCCCGAGCAGTGCGTAGTGAGAAAAATCACGCGACAAGTTAAACGTAAAAACACTCGAACTTAATGTGGAAGCGACTCCGTTCATAGAAATCAACCATAGTGTAAAAAATTAGCATCTGAACGTAAAAAGTCCACATCAGGGAGGCAGTACAATTCCATATCAGGGAGGCAGTACAATTCCACATCAGGGAAGCTGAGAACACTCCACATCAGGGAAGCTGTACACATATCCACACCACGGAGATGGGATGAACAAGAAGAGGAACAATTGGAACATTCAAACCCAGAAACGCCCATGAGATAGACGCCGGAACTACAGTAACAAGTAGAGTATTAAATATTTAAGTTTGAATTCAAAAGACAGTAGACAAGAAAGAGAACAATTTCAGAGACTATAAAAAATAAATTTATGTAATTAGTAAAGTAAGATAACAGAGCAAATTGAAGAAGAGTCATTTAAAGAGTTAAAGTAAAGTAAAATAAAAAGACAAACATTAAACACATTTTTTATAATAACTAAAGAGTTAGAAGTAATTATTTCAAAAATAACACCCATCCATTACATTCTCACACACAGGTCTACAGAATATAAGTATAGCAGAGAAGTAAAAGTAAATTCAGTTAAGGTAAGTCTAATTCAAATTGCATGGGTCTTTGTGTGTGTAAACTGAACAGTATTAATACTCGCTGTTGCCAAAAATTGCCGATACCAGTAAAACACACCAACAAAGTCCAGTTGCAATGTATATATATATATATATATATATATATATATATATATATCATTTGTGATGTTTTCAATTTGTTTCTTCTGCAAGTAGTATAATTTTGTATATTCTTTTTAACACCTGATGCACGTTTCACTGAAAAATATCAGTATCATCAGGGGTTTCTAAGTAAATTAATAGCAATCGAAATAATTCTATTAATATAAAATTAACAAATAATTGAATTTGTTCGATTTTAATGTAAAATAAAATAACTGGTAATCGATTTAGGTCGATTAGTTAACGAATTGTTTTAATGTTTATTTTATTTTTTTCCCAGGTGTTTTCTCGGTTATATTTGAAGTTTTGTTGTTTATATTTTATTCATTTTTATTTTTTAGTAAATTTATAATTTTAAATAGATCGTCTTGTTTTGTTTTTATTTGGGTTTGTTCTTTAATTAATAAATTATTGTTATTGTGTTTGTAAATGTTAAGATTTTCCCAAATATTCATTTTTGTGCTTAATCAAATTAGCTACGAATGTGCTATCTCGATTCCGTGAAAAACATTGCTATTTGCTAATAATTGCAAATATATGAAAAGGTTCGGGAGTGGGGGTATCAGGTGATCTGCAGGTATCGACAGGACGATTTTGGAGCCAACTGGCGCGGAATCTTGAGAGGGTATAAATTAAGGGTTCGACCGAAAACCCTTCTCTTCTTTTCAAGACACAGTTGCAGTCGGACATGCTGTCCGTCGGCAGAACAGTTTTATTTTTTTTTCAAGTCTCATTAACGAACTAATAAGACGTTCAACAATTAGGTTGACAATATTTCGGAAAGCGTAAAGTACCAGGACCATTTAAGTCTACAAAGAGTATCTACGGAGAAGCGACCAGAGCGACGAGGGATGCTGGACGTTAGACGATGTTTTTTGGACACCTAACAGACGTTTACGATCCACCTTGCAGCAGATAGCAATTCTCTGATGCGGACCACACACTGCTGGAGAACGACACTGGACTCTAGACATATCCAGGACCACGCCAGGCCAGGAGGAATGGAAAACCAACTCTGGACAACGCTGGACCCCGTCAATAAGCCGTAAGATTATCAAAACTCGAGGTAACATGCATAATGCATTTATAAATGATTTTAAAAAAGAGCTCATAAAGACTATATCAAAAAACAATAAAATAAAAACAACGAAAAATTTATAATTAGTAATAATATTTTAGAAATGTAGATAAATGTTTAGTCGTAAGAATGAGCCATCGCAAATAAAGAAATAAAAAAAGGAATTTAAAGTTGAGAGAGTAGATTTTGTTTATCAAAGTAAATAGTTAAATTGATTTGATATTTGCATAATAGAAAAGAATAATTTAAATTTGAATATAAAACAAATGCCAGTGTTAATGAGAAGATTGATCCAGCACGTGTGGACCAGAAAATGTTAATGAGTTGGGCCCATGTGGGCTAAAAATATGTTTCTTGAGTTGAAGAATCCTGTCGGCTGGTCTTCCATGTTAGTTAAAAATATTATGTAATACATGCATTGCTTCAGTGGGAAGAAAATGATGAGATGTGGACTGTATTTGAATAGATTTTAATGTCTTTCTTAGTTACATTACAAATGTATTATTTGTTGAAATGAGGTCGGCTAATACTGCGTGTTGCCAAGTATTAAATTGAATTGAAATGATAGTTATGGCGCTAGTTGGCCATAAGTACGAATGTGCGGCCTAAGGCCTACATTAAAGGTCGTAAGAATACGATGTGCGCGAATACGGCACTAGAATACTTGAATGCAAGTATTTTAAATGACAGCGAGGCTGCGAGCGAGCCGAACGCTGCTGACGAGCGTCTGATACACACTGTGCAAAGTCCTAACACGCGAAAATTGAAACAAGGCAGTAAGCAGATTAGCCAACCTAGAAAACGAAATTATCGCGCTACCGTACATAAGCTGCCCGTCAAAATCAAATGATTTTTTAACATTTTTTTTTAATAAATTATGATACATTTACAATTTAATTTAAAAGAGTACAGTTTCTTAATAATGATAGTTAGCTTCAAGGCTGAGTTGAACCTTGCGTTATGAGATTAGATAACGGCAGTCCGTCACTAGTTTAGAGATAAGCATGCATAAGATAAGCCTAGAGATAGGCGGTTGTAGGCCAAGGTTGGCGAACAGCTGTTTCATATATGAATAAAGTCTGGTTTGACCAATATTACTGACACAAGTGTGTGCAGTATATAACATTATAAAACATGAAAGAAAAATACATAATTATACAATGTTTAATGCATGATCGGAAGCTCATCACATGATGGACCGATAGCTGGGGTAACCCTATGCATGTCATAGTCATGGTTACTGTAAAATTAATTGAGGCCCGTGGGCCTGTACAGAGAGTTCATTACATGAACAAAATTGTTGTTGAGCATGTTGCAGTTGCATGTTCAATCGTATATTTAGCAGGGCGGCATGTATTGACCTAGTCATGCTGTTCCTGAAGTTTCAGGAACTTACAATATGTAATAATGTATGAACAAGCTAGATGCTGAATGCAAGCCCAGATATGACATGTATGTCATAATTTTAAGTAAAAAGAATTGTGCATGCTTACTTGCAAAATGAATACAATATAAAATACAATATAAAATAAACCTAGACGTGGCAGTTACATACGGCAGATGCTAACAATAGTTTTTACATAGACACAATTTATGTGAATACAATAACAATAAGTCAGATAACATACAATACTGTGATTACAGAAACAATTGAAAATAAGTTTAGAAATAACCAAATTTGTACACAATAGTGAGGAAGACATGAGGCATGAATCAAATGTTCCACATACGAAAATACAAATAATAATAAACCTTGCATATTAATTAAACTAATACTTGCTTGAGCAAACAGACAGTTGCTGATTCAAAAAAAAAAAAAAAAAATAGTTAGGCTTATGCTAAAACAAGTGTTTATAACTTAACAAGTTGGAACATTTGACTTATGTGTCCTCAAAATAAAACAAGGTAATAACTCCCTTACGTTATTGTTCGTCTCCTTTACAATTTTAAAATGAGACCACCAAAACATGAAAATTAGAAAGTATGCGATGGCGCAAAATTGATAAGAAAAAAGATTGTGATAATTCATCACAATTATGTTGACCAACTGGTCATAACAAGTAATAAGCCAATGGCTGAATAAAAGTAGCATTGTGCTAAGTAATCATAATGTCAAATCTCGTCTCGCGCCGGCAGCAGACATAATTTATGTATTGGTCTCCGCAAAACACCCATAGGCGTGCGAATGTCCACGACACGAACCAAGTTATCTGAGCCGGGAAATGTGGCGATAATTACGCCAAATTTCCAGGCTAATGGAGGTAAATTATCCTCAATAAGCAAAACTAAGTCACCAATGGAAACATTATCCTTGGCAAACTTCCACTTGTGACGCTGCTGCAACTAGTGCAAATAATCGCGATACCACGAATTCCAAATGCCCTGGACAAACCTCTGAAGAAGTTGCCAACGCCCAAGACGAGAAACAGGAACGTGAGAAAGGTCTGGGTCCGGAATCGCTGTTAAGTGTGCGCAAATCAAAAAAATGGCCAGGTGTAAGTGGCACCGGGTCGTTAACATCTGAAGAGATAGCAAACAAAGGTCGAGAGTTCAGACATGCCTCTATCTGAGACAAAACGGTCGTGAACTCTTCGAAGTTGAGTATAGATTTGCCTACCACGCGGCGCAGATGAAATTTCAAACTCTTTATGCCGCTCTCCCAAAGGCCACCGAAATGAGGTGAGGAGAGAGGAATAAATGACCATGATATCCCCTGAGAGGATGTGAATGACTTAATCGAAGAGATGGCATCCTTATTGTGCCAAAAGTTGTAAATATCATGTAAGATGGTGCGGGCCTTCCTGAAGTTTGTGCCATTGTCGGAGTACAGTTGACTGGGTATACCCCGACGTGCCATGAAACGACGTAATGCGGCTATAAACGCGCTGGCAGTAAGGTCGGAAACCAATTCCAAGTGAATAGCCCTAGTCGCTAAGCAAACAAACAAAGATACGTATGCGTTAGTAAGAGTTCTCGACCTCTGCCCGCCATGCCGAATCATGAAGGGACCACCATAATCAACCGCGCAAAATAAGAACGGCCTAGAAGGAGTGACTCTAGGGGATGGTAAAATACCAAGTCTCTGAACCTGCTGTGTGGCACTAAACCTGATACACTTGAGACACTTGCGAATAATGGAACGGATGACTAGCCGGGCATTGACAATCCACCAACGTTGACGCAGTGAATGATGCACGAGTTGAGCACCAGCGTGAAGTAAACGAATGTGTTCACGTTCGATGATTAGGCGTGTAATATGCGCCGATGGGGGTAATACAATAGGATGTTTCGAATCGTAGGGTAATTGGGAATGCTGCAATCGTCCGCCCACGCGTATCACTCCAGAGTCGTCAAGAAACGGGTCGAGAGAAGCCAGCTTGCTCCTAATGGAAACAGAAGATCCGTTCCGAAGACAATTAATTTCGGTTGCGAAGTGGATCGACTGAGATTGTTTTATGAAGAAGTTGAGAGACTGATGAATTTCTACAGGGGTCAGATCGCCCGAAAGTTTGTCCGCACATGAGTGCCTAATATTTCTGATGAACCGAAAACAGTAAGCGTATACACGCGTCAGCCGGTGCAACGAGGAAAAGTCCAACGATAAGTCAACAGCCAGGGTAGACATTAGCGAAAGGTTATGTGTATTTTTCTCTTCCGCGGTGACTTCAGAAGACGACGGAGTGGCCGGTACGAAGGATGGGAAGGGATCAGACTCTGACGATTGAGACAGACAGCTAGGACCGTGCCACCAAAGCGAGCAATCGCGCAAAACGTCAGGGAAACACCCCCTAGATATAATATCAGCAGGATTGCGTCGCGAATCAATGTGATGCCAGGTATAAGTTTGCGCACGACGCTGAATTTCAGCAACCCGATTAGCGACGTATGTTTTCCACCGCGTAGACGGGGCATGAATCCAGTAAAGAGCCACCATAGAATCAGAATACAAATGTACATTATCAATAAACGAATAAAGAGCAGGAATAACCTTAGATACGAGTCGCGATAATAACAAGCAAGCGCAGAGCTCGATGCGAGGTAATGACACCTGGCGTAGGGGAGCCACGCGAGATTTGGAACACAAGAGGCGACAGGAGGCAGTAGAATCTTGATAAATGACTCTGATATATAGACAACAGCCAAACCCTCTCTCCGAAGCATCCGAAAAACCATGCAATTGAACTGTAGCCGCCTCACGCTTGCAACGAATAGATCGCGGAACTACTATTTTACCAATCAGAATCAATTTGTTACACAAAGAATGCCAATCCGAAAGTGACTGACCGGAAATCGGTTCATCCCATCCAAGCTTACAAAACCAAAGTCGCTGCATGAAATGTTTATACAAAAAGACAACTGGACCGATTAAACCAAGAGGATCATATATTCCAGCAATAATTGAAAGAATTTTTCTCTTGGATATGCTAGAATCAACCGGAGATAGTTTGATGTCAAACAAAAATGAATCGGCAGTATTGTTCCAAAGAATGCCTAGGGTACGCACATTGTCCTGTTTATTTAGGGGTCGTGAAAAGTTGTGATGATTTGCGACCGCTGTGGGTTCATTTGATGCCCATTTGTGCAACGTGAAACCATATTGACCAAGTAACGCACCTAGATCGGATTTCAGCTTGGTTAGATTAGGGATAGTGTCCGAACCGGTAAGTAGATCGTCGACATAAAAATCGTTGGTTATGGCTAACGCCGCTTGGGGAAAGGAAGACTGATTGTCCCTAGCAATTTGTAGAAGGCAACGAGTGGCCAAAAAAGAGGCGCTAGCCGTGCCGTAGGTTACTGTTCGCAGCGCGAAATGTTTAAGTGGTTCGAGGGGAGAATCACGCCACAAAATGCGTTGATAGTGACAATCCCCTTCAGCTACGCGAATCTGACGATACATCTTCTCGATGTCGGCAATGAGAACATACTCATGTATGCGGAAACGCAAAAGAATGGAAAAAGGGTCTTGTTGAACATTGGGGCCTACTAACAATATGTCATTTAACGAAAGGCCATTAGTAGTCTTGGACGAACCATCAAAAACAACGCGCAGTTTTGTGGTCAAGCTAGACTGTTTAAACACGGCATGGTGAGGCAAGTAGTAAATATTTGACGCTCCTAAATTGATAGCGCCATCATCGATGAGTGTCATGTGCCCAAGATCCATGTATTCCTTGATAAAGTCCGCGTAGTCGCGAGCGAGCTTGGCATCTCGCCTAAATCGACGCTCTAAGCTTAAGAATCTTGATTCGGCACTTGTGTAAGATTCCCCCAAGTGGGGATTATCAGACTTGAATGGGAGTGACACTATAAATCTACCCTCGTTGTTGCGCTGAGTAGAGCGCACAAAATGCTCTTCACAGGCCGACTCGCTATCAGGGGTATCGTCAGGGATAGTTTCTGCTTCCCAAAATCTCTCGAGAGATTGCAGAATTTGACTGTCATTGTTCCTTGCTAGGAACGAAACAGCAGGACCCTCGGTGTGGCAGTGCTTGGGCAGATTGCCAGCTAAAATGTAACCCAGTTTTGTTTCCTGAATGATAGGAAAATTGGGGCCGCGTGTGTATTTATTGGCTAATATCAAATCCAGATAAAATTGTGCCCCTAATAGTATGTCGATTTGTAAAGATATATTAAAATCTGGGTCGGCCAGAAAAATTTTGTTTGGAATGTGGAACTGGTTGATATCAAACGAGGTTGAAGGCAGATTGTGAGTTAAGGTAGATAAGACGGCACATTTCGCCTCGAAACTATGTCTCTGATAGCGAGAAATAATACGTATAGAAGCCATATCAGTGGCGCAATACGCTGTGTTGTTTATTCCTGTGATTGGAATATTAGATTTGGTTAATTTAAGGTGTAACCTTTTTGCAAATGATTTTGTACAGAAATTGATCTGTGAACCGGCGTCCAGGAGCACTCTAGCCGTATGCCTGTCGCCAGCCTGATCAACGACAGATACAACCGCTGTGGATAAAAGAACATTGTTTTTACACTGTAATTTAAGTGAGCAATAATTGCTGCTGGCAGCTGTTGATTTCGGCACGTAATTTTCGTGCAGCAATGTGTGGTGTCGTTTTGAACAAATTTTACAGACCTGTTTACTCTTACAGTTAGCTATCAGATGACCTGCTCTAAGGCAGTTGATACAACATTTATGATTTGCAACAACTTGCCCCCGGTCAGCGGTGCTTAACATACGAAAATTATTACATATGTGAAGCGGGTGGTTAGATTTACAACACACGCATGAATAATGATTTGCCGCTGTGTGATAGCTCTTAAATATATTGCTGCCAGCAGTATTTCTTAAGCTACACTTCTCAGATTTATTGTTAGGTTTTACGTTAAGTTTGTTGAATTGCTGTCCGGGTTCAATAGGCATTGTATTTTCTAACAGCTGTCTGCGTAAGTTTAAAAAATGCGTAAAGTCTTGAAAGCTAGGCAAATTGTCAGGGTCTATTGACTCCTTGCAAAGTTTTAAAGTACTAGGGTCAAGTTTGGTGGACAGCAACTGTATGGTGATAAATTCAAATGAATTCACTGACAGCTTCATTGCTGCCAGTGAATTAACGGAAGACGTTATTGTGTTCGTAAACTCCGCCAAACTTTGGACCGAGTCCTTTATTGTGGACTTAACCTGAAGTAGGTTTTGCACATAGTATTTAGCTAATATGAATGGGTTGTTATACCTTTCGGACAGCAAATTCAACGCTATTGCATAATTTTCTTTACAAATAGGTAATGATTTGATTAAATCTAACGGTTCACACTTCACAGAGGAATGCAAATAATGCAGTTTTTGCACTGGTGTTAAATCAGATCTTGAATGCACTAAGTCGGTGAAAATTTAATAAAAATGTTGCCACTCCAATATGTTGCCTGAGAAGCAGGGCAAACTTATCGGCTTTAATTGTATGGGCGTCGATAATACGGGAGGCACAGTCTGAGTATTAAAAGTGTCAAGTAGTTGCAAAATGTTTGCCTCAGTTGAGTATATCATTTCTTCGACCTCAACTCGGTCTGCTTGAGCAACGCTCGTGTCTTTACTGATGAGCTCTATCTCAGACTGTACCTCGTCGTACTTCGAGGCCAAGCTTTTGAGACTTTCCAGTCTTACAGTTAGAAAATGTTTTGTACTTAACGTTATGTCAAATGAATTTACCGCGGATTGTATCCGCACTATCGCGGACTTTAATCCGCCTCTCTTTCTGGTCAGCACTTTGAGGCCTTCTTCAGACATTTTACGCACCTTTTTACTGTTGTTGGTGATACCTTGTTGGCGATGTCCTGCAGCGTCGGCTTCTTGGTGAAGATGGTAAACAGCTGGCAGAGATGACCACTTTGAGTAAGCACTGTAGCTGGCAGGCACTTGCTAATCTGTTGTTTGAAGATGACGAGCGAAATGACGATGCAAATCACGCCACGGTCGTATTAGCTGAAATAGTGGTAGAAAATGTTGGATGGAAAATCCAGGTCCGGAGTGACCAAAAAATGTTAATGAGAAGATTGATCCAGCACGTGTGGACCAGAAAATGTTAATGAGTTGGGCCCATGTGGGCTAAAAATATGTTTCTTGAGTTGAAGAATCCTGTCGGCTGGTCTTCCATGTTAGTTAAAAATATTATGTAATACATGCATTGCTTCAGTGGGAAGAAAATGATGAGATGTGGACTGTATTTGAATAGATTTTAATGTCTTTCTTAGTTACATTACAAATGTATTATTTGTTGAAATGAGGTCGGCTAATACTGCGTGTTACCAAGTATTAAATTGAATTGAAGTGATAGTTATGGCGCTAGTTGGCCATAAGTACGAATGTGCGGCCTAAGGCCTACATTAAAGGTCGTAAGAATACGATGTGCGCGAATACGGCACTAGAATACTTGAATGCAAGTATTTTAAATGACAGCGAGGCTGCGAGCGAGCCGAACGCTGCTGACGAGCGTCTGATACACACTGTGCAAAGTCCTAACACGCGAAAATTGAAACAAGGCAGTAAGCAGATTAGCCAACCTAGAAAACGAAATTATCGCGCTACCGTACAGCCAGTCTAAAAGTAATTAATATAAATTTAAATTTAATTTTAAACATTGGTATAGACTGAGCGAGTTGAGGTCAGATCTGAATTAAAAGAATTTAATTCAAATTACATTTTAATTTTATTTTTTTTATTAGTAAATCAAATTATTAACATGTCTAGATTAAGATTATTAACAGGTCTAGATGTAAGAGGGTTTTAAATGTGTGTAACACCATATAGTATAAGAGATAAACATTTAATAATGAGTAATATCGTAACCGAAGATTATTAAGGATGTTTATTATTTATAAGATTGAGTAAACAATAAATATGAATTTTTAAATACTCATAAATATAATACTCTTATTATAATTAGACCTGAACCCCAATTACACATACACTTTATTTGTATTGTATTGTTATAATTTTGTCGCCCGTCAACGTGTGGCACGACACGCTTACATTTAATAACGTTGTATCGTTGTAATATATGGCGCTCCAAGATCGTGGGGCTCCACAAATGTAAATTATATTAAATTTGCAATTTTATACCGTTGTAATATATATATATATAAACAACAACGCTTATGAGTGCTGAGTGCTATAGAAAAAGGTGGATGTACGGTTGTTTTATATACAATTCTTACTCATGTGGAGTTTGAAAAATAATTAAAAAATTTATTAATAAAAATCTCGAAATTTTGTATTAAACTTTTAATCTTTTAATACCACTAATGTAATTGATGTAACATAGTAGACATATATAATTTATTTCTACATTCTCAAGTAAATTTAAGACTACATAAATTCACTAGATTACAATTAGGTGTAGAAATTAAGATGACAAATAGAAAAATCCAATATTTATTTACAGTACGTTTCAAACATTGTTTTGGCAACTTTTCTATTAACTACAATAAAACTATTAAACAATTTGATAAACCAAAATATTCTTAGCGTCGATTAATCAAAAAAAGCTCCAACACATTTCTCCTAGCATCAATATTGGGAATAAATACTTTAGTATTTTAGCTATCTTCTTATTGTCGATGTCGTCCAATACCTTTTTGTAGACATAGCATAGGGTAGGGTTACGTGGTTGAGCCTTGTATGAGTTATGGCGAGTCTTTAGTTTTCGAAGAGCACTGAAGCTTCTTTATGCATCACAACAAAATGCTGACCACACAAGCAGATGATGAACCAAACTTTCTACATTTCTGAAAAGATCTCTGACCTTTTTAGTCATCGAGATTAAGGCTATCCTCCTATCTTTTAAACATGTCACCTTGTAGAAAAAGTTCTATTTCTACTTTTAACGATGATGCATCAGTTTCTGGATAAGGGGACTGATGCTTCACAGCCTTTCTTTTCCAAAAGAATGTTTTCTCTGAAAAACTGTTTCTTCATAACAGACTAATTCAGAATTTGATTTTGAAGCCCTGTTACAGCTGTGTCTATGACTTCAAAATACTCTTCCCTACAGTATTGTTCACATGACTGACAATTATACATGTAGGCCAGTTAGTTCCACCAATTCTTTATTTTGTCTTGGAAGTTTCAGCTCTTCCAAACTAAGCTCAGAAATCTTATCATTAGATTGTTTAAATACAGATGAAAGCTTTTCATTTTTCCTCAGGGTATTCTATCTATCAATGATGTGTTCAAGTGATTTATAAAGTCCTGCCACAGTTCTGTTATTCACCTGGAAGCACTTTGTTTAAAATTCCTATAAGTTCAATTAAAATTCCATGATCAAACTAAGATACGTATGTAGCTCCATTCTCAAATACACTAAGTACACCACTAGCATCGATATATCCTTGTTATCCTAGCTTGGTCAGTATTTTAATTACAAATTCATAACTGTTCGAAATTTCCTTTATTTGTGACCATCGACAGAGACATATTATGGGACACAGTGGATTGATCTTGGCAATGTTACAGTAAGACCTCAAATACATTCTCTTGGATATGACCGTTTAGAAACACAGATTTTTCTTTAGCATTTGAAAACAAAATTCCTAATTGATGGGCCCATTCCATAGCATTTTTACTAGGTATTTTAGAAGATTCACAACTTCCTTTCATGACTAATTTAAAGCAATGAGCACCACCGTGGACATAATCAGCCAACGGCTGCTTCTGGATTATGTCGGCCTGTACGCGTTTATTGATGCCATTCATATTCCCAGCTCCGTCATAGGTCTGACATTACAAATGAATGATGCTATGCCTGAACTACAAGTTACACCAGTTTTATAGAAACCCATAAATCTTTCTTCAGGTTCCAGGTTATCATCACACTAATGAACACAGATACTCTCTTGTTTATCTCCTGAAATATCTTGTACACAATCACAATTCACTGAATAAATTAAAGGATTTGTTAGAATGCAGTTTCTAGTGTTATTAGGAACTCCTAGGATCTGGATGATTTAATTTTTTTAGCATAGGGTATGTATATAATTGTGTTCTCTTTGGAACCACTGCCTAGAGATGGCTTGTTCTCACTGCAAATTTGCAGCAAGCCATGCAGATTCCTTCAAAATTTATATGACCTCTAATGGCCAGTCTGTGTCTAACGAAATATTTAAGAGTGCTTATAATAAGCATTAATGACTCTAGAGCTACTTTTTGCTCCTCAGCTTTAATATTTGACAACTGCTTTCATTAGGGCCATGGGTACAGCTTTAAATATGAGCAACACTTTCTTCATGGCTTTTAATCCTTTCAATCACCACTATGCAGTATTTGAATCCTTTACCACTACAAGCCATGTCTGATTTGGTTGCATGTTTATCTGGACATAACAGAACATATTTTGTACAGTAAAAGCAGCTTACCCCAACAATCCCAGATACACATAAAATGTATATTTTGTAAACCAGTCTTGTTGAAAACTTAATTCTCATCCTGTGAGATGCTAATGAATTGGCTGGATCAGGTAAAATTTCAGTTTGGTACGAAAGTTACGCTGATTCAGTTCCGGGTGTAACTGGATCACATGCTGCAGCCACTGGTATTACTGGTTATGGTAAGCTTTCAGGAAATTTTGAAACTCGAGATTCATCGGCAGCAAGCAACGCCATATTTACGGGGGTGCGAATGGGACCCCCCCCAGAGGGTAGGAAAAGTTGACAAATTTGTCAATCTCTTACTTTTTAGGCTGTTTTATTATTTTCCAGTAATGTGCGGTAATATAATAGTAACTCTATTCTGTTTTTTAAACATACTAACATGTTCATTACACAGCATTAGTGTACACGTTTGAAATAGGAAAATCAATTCAGTCAATTAGTATCTTGTAAACAATGTTTCAGTGATGCATATCTTTATTGTGTTATTACCATTTACTTTCATGGGACTGATTTCAGTCACTTTAAAGGTAGTAATGTTGATTAGTCTTAACTTGTTTTTCTTTTATATGAAGCCAACCTGATCCCGGACCCCCACGGCCAAATTCTAGATACGCCACTGGTAAGAAGAGGAAATTTTTCATGTGCCAGCCAACATTTGAAAATAAAAGATATTGTATTTGTGGGATAAATGGTATAAACGTAGTTAGAAATGAATATTACAAGGGCTATTTTAAAATCAACCTCTGACTGGTTCACATGAAAATGCAAAAAGTTATGTACATATCTATATTACTTTTGCTCATAGTCATAACATTGTCACCACCCAAGTTTAAGTTCAGGCAGTTATCATATATTGGCACCAGCTTTTGCCTTGTCAGAAAATTTGCTGCCAGGGTACTAGCCAATATCTGACGCCATCAATGTTTCGAAGCCCTAGGTTATCAACCACACTTTCAACCTGATAACAAGACAGCATCCCTGCCCAGATTAGCTCCAATGTGGTACTGGCCTTGCTTCGGTCCCCAACAATGCATGGAAAATATGCCTGCAAGTTCCCAAGTGTGAACTCTCATAAAGGGGAAGCTTCTTAAGTACATGGAGACTGCCCTTCGCAATTATTACGTCCATGTCGGCAGGTTGCTGGCAAAAGGAGGGGGGGGGGAGTTGACAGTCTGATGAAGACACATAAAAAACTCAGCATCCCATACTAATATAACTCGACGGTTATTGATCAGGATGACTACCATCTGCACCAGCATTTCTGCGGTTGTTGGGAGGGACTGACACGGTAGCATCCAGATGATCTTAATCTTGCCTTTTAATTGGTCGACAGGCTCCTCATCCGATGTCGTCTATCAATTACGAGTACAGTACTAAACATACCCGGCAGGAGACAAAAGGTTTCAATAAATACAATAAATAGCACAACACACCTCACAATTGGTGTGAGGGGTAATGGGCAGGCTCTTGCGAATCGGTGAGTGAAATCGTAATATGATAATGGTTGCAACTGCATATGCATTGTTTTGCTACTGCAAACTTTTCGTGTATACCAGCCAATCTGTGGTTGATTATCGAATAGCCCTCGTACATTTGTGTCTGCATAAAAACTCCTTTTAATTTTGTACTCTCGTTTATTTGGTTTCACGAGAGTTGGTGACAATTTTTGGTCCTACCTCCTCATACATTTTTTTCTTTTATTACACAGACACTTACATAGGTTTACGAGGCCCAAGACCTATAAGCCTTATTTAATGATTAGATAGCATTTTTTTATGGTAACAAAATGTTATTAATTGTGTAAAATATATGGGAGAAGTCATTATACATAAAGTGAGAAGTATGAGCTCGATATTCATTTGGAACAAAATGCTTTTAAACAGTTACCTCGTCCTAAGTCAATTGATTTTTGAAATATAAATGAATTCTTCAAAATAAAAAATTGAGTATGAAAGGTTGATAGTTGTTTTAATAATTATATAGAACTTATAAACTCTCTTGTAAAATTTTTCATCGTGGATGAAAATATAGATATTTCATATCCAATTAATAATCTTAAGAAAGATAAAATTATTGCTATTATCTTTCCTTCAGCGGGAAGGATGATTCTTGTGGGATTGTTAAACATAATGCATCTAAATAGAGATCCTGACAAAATTGAGTAAATAGATAAAATCATAATTCTTTTTAACATATTAAATGATTCATTCTGTGAGCAGAAATTATAATAACTAAAGTTTATATTTATTGAAAAATATGTTAATCGGGCAGAATAAAAAGGTTTTAGTCTAATTCCCATATATAGTGATAGTAAAATTAATGAGTTAATGTTTCTGGAACATATTATTTCTATAATTAAATCTTTTGAATAAAAGCCTCTCATGAAGGGTATCCCACATAATGACAAATTAGCAATATTTATAAATGTTCTAGTTATTGGTACTATAACTTATACAACCTATTATACGAATATCCTGATTATTACTCAATCTATGAATTAATACCCCAGCACATAAAAAAGTGATGCCTTAAATAAAGCATGAATAATAAGATGAAAAAATGATAATATTGGATAACCAAATATTAAAATTGATATTATGATTCCTAATTGTCTCAAAGTTGATAATGCAATAATTTTCTTTAAGTCAAATTCAAAATTTGCGGCCAGTCCTGATATAATTATTGTTAATACTGATAACATTAAAAATGTTTGAATTAAATTAAATGATACAACTAATTTTCTAAATTGAATGATTAAATATACCCCCGCAGTAACAAGTGTTGCTGAATGAACAAGAGCCGATACTGGAGTTGGAGCTGCTGGAAGCCATGAAGAAAATGGAATTTGTGCTCTTTTTGTAAGTCCTGCAATAATAATGAATGTAATTATTGGACTTGTTATTATTTTATCAATAAAAGATACAAAGTTTCAAGACCCAAAATTTATTATTCATGCAATTAATAGAAGAATTATTACATCTCCAATTCGATTCATCAATGCTGTTAATATTCCAGCATTTCTAGAATTTAAATTTTGATAATTAATAACTAGGCAATATGATACTAATCCTAACCCGTCTCATCCAATAAGAATTCTTACTATATTAGGTCTAATAATTAATAATATTATTGATACTACAAATATTATAATAATGTAAATAAATCGATTAATAGTTTTATCATTTATTATATATATATATACCTCTGTATAATATAACTATTGATGAAATAAACATAACTGTTGATAAAAATAAAGTTGATATGAAATCAAAAATTAATGTTATATAAATATTACATGAATTAACTGTAATAATTATTCATTCTATCATAATTATGTAATCAAAAATAATCATATTTATTGATAAAATTAATATCATTAATCTTATAATTAGTAAATTAAAAAAATGTATACATCAAGTTTATTTTTAGTAATGATCCAATATAAAATTATATTTTTAAATCAACAATTTAATGTTTTATTTTAAACTAATTGAATTTAAGTTAATAATGTTAATTTTAAAATATTTAAATTTAAAGGAATTCAATGTATTACGATTAAGAAAAATTCACGTACATTTCCAGAATTAAATGAGTAATAGCCTGAGAAAAACATTCCATGTTGAGTATAAGAGTATAAATATAAGCTATAACAAGCTGATAAAAGTGAAGAAAAAGATAGAAAAATTATACATAATGAATTTCAAGACACTAATCTATTTAAAATTATAATTTCTCCTGCTAGTCTAATTGTTGGAGGGCATGAAATATTTCTAGCAGATATTAAAAATCATATAAGGGTTATTGAAAGCATGAATCTCAATATTCCCTTATTGACTAAGATTCTTCGTCTTCCTGAACGCTCATAGGAAAAATTGGATAAGCAAAACAAAGCAGAAGAGCATAAACCATGTCCAATTATTATAAAATATGACCCTATTATACCTCATATATTTATTGTCATAATTCCCCCAACAACTAAACTTATGTGAGCTACAGAAGAATATGCAATTATAGATTTTATATCAATTTGTATTATACAAGATAATCTAATTATAATTCCTCCGATTAATGAAATAGAAATTCAAATAAATCTATAATTAATGAACATTAGTGGTATAATGTATATCACACGAATTAGACCGTAAGTTCCTAATTTTAAAAGAATTCCAGCCAAAATTATAGAACCAGATACAGGTGCTTCAACATGCGCTTTTGGTAATCAAAAATGAAATATAAATAGTGGAACTTTAACTAATGCTAACGTTATTCCTAAATAAATAAACTTACTATTTGATCTCATTAGTATTATAATATTAGTTATATTATTTCTGTATATATATATATATATATATATATAAACTTGAAATTAATATGGGAAGAGATGCAAATAAAGTGTAAAATAATAAGTAATATCTGGCACTTATCCGCTCGGGCTGATACACCCATCCTATAATAATAAACATAGTAGGGATTAAACTAGTCTCAAAAAATATATAGAATATTAAAATGTTGTAAGAGCAAAATGACAAGATTAATAGTGTTATTAATAATAATACTATAAATAAAAACAAATGTATATTATTATATTTATATAAAGGACCAGAGATAATTATTAAAAACGTAATTCAGATTGTAAGGATAATTAATCCATATGAAATATTATCTATATATATATATTATATCTTAATATAACTAAATCTTTTCTGAAGAATAAAATGGTAATTAATATATTAAAAGAATTAATAAGATAATTAAAAGAATTAATATATTTCTTAATAATCATATATTAAATAATAAAGGGGTCAAAAATAATGAAAATAAAATTAATTTTAACATGTTTTTTAGGATATTGATAATAACTGGTCATTACCATGTAATTCATACCATGTATAATATAACAAAGCCATCAACAGAACCAAGCGGCTCAAGTGGGAGACCCTCAGGAATGATCTAGATTCTGATCCCTGAGGTCTGGGGTACAGGCTTGTAATGAGCAGGCTTGGAGCCCGGCCTCGTAGCCCAAGGATAGACGAAAATCGGATGCGCTTCATCGTGGACGGTCTATTTCCTCGTCACCCACCGAGGGATCGTGAGGAGTATCCAGGCCCACTGGAAGACGTCCCGATCTTCAGCGAGGACGAGCTATCACTAGCTGTTAGCTCCCTGCGCAACAAGAAGGCACCAGGGCCGGATGGTATACCTGCGGAATTGCTGAAGGTGGTCGCTAGATCCTGCCCCCAGGTGCTACTCAATATGTATAACCGTTGCCTCAAAGACGGAGTCTTCCCGAAGAGGTGGAAGATCCAGAGACTAGTCTTAGTCGGCAAAGGGAAGGGCGGCCCGAATTCCCCGTCGGCATACAGACCTCTTACGCCTTGTATGCTGGACACGGCGGGGAAACTACTGGAACGTCTACTCAGGCCTCGCCTAGTAGCGGCAATTCGGGATGCAGGAGATCTGTCAGCGAGGCAGTACGGGTTCAGAACGGCCAGATCCACCATTGGAGCCATACAGGAGATCTTGGATGCCGTCCAGGTGGCCCAGCGGGGTAATCATTTCTCCAGAAGGATGGTGCTACTCGCTACACTGGACGTACGCAACGCCTTTAATTCGGCCAGGTGGACAGACTTGCTAGCTGCTCTGGAGGACGTCTTTCAAGCGCCGGACTACCTGCTCCGGATAATACGAAGTTACTTGAGGGACAGGGAGCTCCGGTACGACACAGCAGATGGGCCACGCAGCAGAGAGATAACAGGAGGCGTAGCTCAAGGCTCTATCTTGGGCCCCGACCTGTGGAATGCCTTCTATGATGGAATCCTCCGGATGGAGATACCAGATGATACCTTTCTGGTAGCATATGCTGATGACGTGGCTGCCGTGATCACCGCGAGAGACGCAGAGGAGGCGCAGCGCATGCTGAACCAGGTCATGCGCAGGGTCCGCAACTGGATGGACGAACACGATCTGAGCCTTGCGACGGAGAAGACAGAGATTGTGCTGCTCACTCGTCGACGTATACCCACAATCACACAGTTCGTGGTGGGGGAAAAGGCGATAATATCAAAGCCAGCGGTGAAGTATCTAGGGGTGCACCTGGATACTAAGCTTTCCTACTGGGAGCAAATTCGATGTTCCTCGGAGAAAGCCGCTAAGGTGGTTGCTGTGCTAAGCAGACTAATGGCAAATGTCGGAGGCCCAGCTGCAGGAAGACGGCGACTGCTGATGTCGGTGACCAACTCGATTCTCCTCTACGGATGCGAGGTCTGGGCCGACGCACTGAAGCAAGAAAAATACCGCAAGCAGATGGCCGCGGTACAACGAAGAGGAGCACTTCGGATTGCAAGCTCCTATAGAACGGTGTCGGAACCAGCAGTGTTGGTCGTCGCTGGAGTAATGCCAATAGATCTGATGGCTGAGGAGAGAAGGAGGGTCTACACAACCAAGGAAGACTTGGGGTTTGTAGAAGCAAGAGCAGTGGCCAGGGCACACTCCATGCGGAGCGGGCAACTACGATGGGAGCAGGAGAGTCGAGCTAGGTGGACGGCGAGGCTGATTGGGAACCTCCCTGAATGGGTGGACAGAACGCACGGCGAGGTAGATTATTACCTTACTCAATTCCTGACAGGGCATGGTTATTTCTGTGCATACCTGCGAAGGATGGGTAAGATGGAGGATCCGTCGTGCGTGTATGGCGACTCAGACTCTGATGACGCTCATCATACTTTTTTCGAGTGTCAACGGTGGGTGCTGGAGAGGCGAGGACTGGAATCGGAGATTGGCCCCATGACGCCTGATAACATCATAGGCGTCATGCTCAACAGCAAAGAGAACTGGGACATGGTTGTGACCTTCGTGAGGATGGTCCTGCGGCAAAAGAAGCCTGAACTGGACCGTCTCACAGGTCGATGATATAGATAAAGCTGTAGAAGCCTTGTAGGCGCAATACGAGGTGCCACCCTGAAGCCATACGAATAGTTGTTCCAGGGGGGGTTCCCTGCCTGTAACGTGGAGGTTTTTTAGTGGGTGCGAGTCCCACACACCGGGAGACCAGTCGGGTGTCTCCTGATGGTGCATAATGCATTTTTCCTCCCCCGCAAAAAAAAAAAAATAAATAAAATAAAAAAATAATATAACAAAAATAAATAACTAAAATTAATAAAAATCCTAACATATCTTTAATGGAAAAATAAGGATGGAATGGAATTTTTTCATTATTTGAATTAATCCCCAATGGATTATTTGATCCTGTAACATGTAAAAAAATAAGATGTACAATTATTAATGCTAAAACAACAAATGGTATAATAAAATGAAAAGAATAAAATCGAGTTAATGTTGCATTATCAACAGCAAATCGTCCCCAAATTCAATTTACTAGAGCTGTCCCAAGGTATGGGATTGCTGACAATAAATTTGTGATGACTGTTGCCCCCCAAAATGATATCTGGCCCCATGGAAGGACATACCCTAAAAAAGCAGTAGCTATCAAATTTAATAAAATGATTACTCCTACAGCTCAGGTTTCAGAATTCTTATATGAGCCATAATATAATCCTCGTCCAACATGTAAATATACACAAATAAAAAATAATGAAGCCCCTTTTGCGTGTGAAATTCGTAATATCCACCCATAATTAATATCACGACAAATGTGTCTTAATCTGTTAAATGCACTTGTCACATTTGCATTATAATGTATTGATAAAAATAATCCAGTTAAGATTTGGATAATTAAACATATTCCCAATAGTGACCCGTAATTTCATCAATATGAAAAATTCGAGGTAGATCACTTAATGAATTATTCATTATTTTAATTAATGGGTGTGTACGTGGAGTAATATTAAGCATTTATTAAAACTTTCTTCCTAAAGGGGACAGTTTGATTCTGGTAATATTCACAACGACAACCAGTGTAAATAAAAGATAAACAACCATTATGATAATTATAATTCCTGATGGAAATATATATAGTTTCTTAATTATGAATCTATCATATAAATTATTTATTTCTAATAATTTATTGATATTATCTATCTTAAATTCAATAATATTTATAGTTATAATTAAAATACCAATGATTATATTTGATAATAGTAATTTTATTGAAAAATTAAACTTCTCGTTTGAGGCAATTCTTGATATATACATAAATAAAACAAATATTCCCCCAATGAAAATAAGAAATAAAATATAAGAAAAAAATATGAATTTATATAAAATATACAAATAATACTAGCAAGAATAGTTTGTATCAATAAAATTGATCCTATTGATAATGGATGTTTCATAAAAATACAATTTATTGATAATAGAATTATAATTGATACTACAATTTTCATACAGAAGATAATTTAATAAAAATGTAAGCTTTGGGTGCTTGAAATGACTTTTTACTCACTTCTGAAGTTTAAAAATTTTTAATTTATCTTAGATTTACAAGATCTAAATTTTTCTTAAACTATTAAAACAAATGAATCTATCATTACCTTTCTTATATTTAATTATATTTATATCAGGCATTATTTTCTTGTGCTTAAATCGAAAGCATATTATAATGAGTCTATTAAGATCAGAATTAATAGTTTTGAGATTATTCTGTATGTTCTCTGTATTCTTATCAATTGAATTAAATTATATATATAAATTATATATCTATTATATATTATTATTATTATGTATTATGTATTATTATGTCTATAAATATGTCTATAAAATTTTTCTGGAGGCAAGAAAAATGTTTAAATTATATTATTATGTGTTATTATATAGTTTTATTGACATATACAGTTTGTGAAGGAGTTATGGGATTATCAAGATTAATTAATTTAATTCGATCACATGGTAATGACCAGTTATTATCAATATCCTAAAAAAACATGTTAAAATTAATTTTATTTTCATTATTTTTGACCCCTTTATTATTTAATATATGATTATTAAGAAATATATTAATTCTTTTAATATTAATTACCATTTTATTCTTCAGAAAAGGTTTAGTTATATTAAGATATAATATATATATATATATATATATAGATAATATTTCATATGGATTAATTATCCTTACAATCTGAATTACGTTTTTAATAATTATCTCTGGTCCTTTATATAAATATAATAATATAAATTTGTTTTTATTTATAGTATTATTATTAATAACACTATTAATCTTGTCATTTTGCTCTTACAACATTTTAATATTCTATATTTTTTTTGAGACTAGTTTAATCCCTACTATGTTTATTATTATAGGATGGGTGTATCAGCCCGAGCGGATAAGTGCCAGATATTACTTATTATTTTACACTTTATTTGCATCTCTTCCCATATTAATTTCAAGTTTATATATATATATATATATATATACAGAAATAATATAACTAATATTATAATACTAATGAGATCAAATAGTAAGTTTATTTATTTAGGAATAACGTTAGCATTAGTTAAAGTTCCACTATTTATATTTCATTTTTGATTACCAAAAGCGCATGTTGAAGCACTTGTATCTGGTTCTATAATTTTGGCTGGAATTCTTTTAAAATTAGGAACTTGCGGTCTAATTCGTGTGATATACATTATACCACTAATGTTCATTAATTATAGATTTATTTGAATTTCTATTTCATTAATCGGAGGAATTATAATTAGATTATCTTGTATAATACAAATTGATATAAAATCTATAATTGCATATTCTTCTGTAGCTCACATAAGTTTAGTTGTTGGGGGAATTATGACAATAAATATATGAGGTATAATAGGGTCATATTTTATAATAATTGGACATGGTTTATGCTCTTCTGCTTTGTTTTGCTTATCCAATTTTTCCTATGAGCGTTCAGGAAGACGAAGAATCTTAGTCAATAAGGGAATATTGAGATTCATGGCTTCAATAACCCTTATATGATTTTTAATATCTGCTAGAAATATTTCATGCCCTCCAACAATTAGACTAGCAGGAGAAATTATAATTTTAAATAGATTAGTGTCTTGAAATTCATTATGTATAATTTTTCTATCTTTTTCTTCATTTTTATCAGCTTGTTATAGCTTATATTTATACTCTTATACTCAACATGGAATGTTTTTCTCAGGCTATTACTCATTTAATTCTGGAAATGTACGTGAATTTTTCTTAATCATAATACATTGAATTCCTTTAAATTTAAATATTTTAAAATTAACATTATTAACTTAAATTCAATTAGTTTAAAATAAAACATTAAATTGTTGATTTAAAAATATAATTTTATATTGGATCATTACTAAAAATAAACTTAATGTATACATTTTTTTAATTTACTAACTATAAGATTAATGATATTAATTTTATCAATAAATATGATTATTTTTGATTACATAATTATGATAGAATGAATAATTATTACAGTTAATTCATGTAATATTTATATAACATTAATTTTTGATTTCATATCAACTTTATTTTTATCAACAGTTATGTTTATTTCATCAATAGTTATATTATACAGAGGTATATATATATAATAAATGATAAAACTATTAATCGATTTATTTACATTATTATAATATTTGTAGTATCAATAATATTATTAATTATTAGACCTAATATAGTAAGAATTCTTATTGGATGAGACGGGTTAGGATTAGTATCATATTGCCTAGTTATTAATTATCAAAATTTAAATTCTAGAAATGCTGGAATATTAACAGCATTGATGAATCGAATTGGAGATGTAATAATTCTTCTATTAATTGCATGAATAATAAATTTTGGGTCTTGAGACTTTGTATCTTTTATTGATAAAATAATAACAAGTCCAATAATTACATTCATTATTATTGCAGGACTTACAAAAAGAGCACAAATTCCATTTTCTTCATGGCTTCCAGCAGCTCCAACTCCAGTATCGGCTCTTGTTCATTCAGCAACACTTGTTACTGCGGGGGTATATTTAATCATTCAATTTAGAAAATTAGTTGTATCATTTAATTTAATTCAAACATTTTTAATGTTATCAGTATTAACAATAATTATATCAGGACTGGCCGCAAATTTTGAATTTGACTTAAAGAAAATTATTGCATTATCAACTTTGAGACAATTAGGAATCATAATATCAATTTTAATATTTGGTTATCCAATATTATCATTTTTTCATCTTATTATTCATGCTTTATTTAAGGCATCACTTTTTTATGTGCTGGGGTATTAATTCATAGATTGAGTAATAATCAGGATATTCGTATAATAGGTTGTATAAGTTATAGTACCAATAACTAGAACATTTATAAATATTGCTAATTTGTCATTATGTGGGATACCCTTCATGAGAGGCTTTTATTCAAAAGATTTAATTATAGAAATAATATGTTCCAGAAACATTAACTCATTAATTTTACTATCACTATATATGGGAATTAGACTAAAACCTTTTTATTCTGCCCGATTAACATATTTTTCAATAAATATAAACTTTAGTTATTATAATTTCTGCTCACAGAATGAATCATTTAATATGTTAAAAAGAATTATGATTTTATCTATTTACTCAATTTTGTCAGGATCTCTATTTAGATGAATTATGTTTAACAATCCCACAAGAATCATCCTTCCCGCTGAAGGAAAGATAATAGCAATAATTTTATCTTTCTTAAGATTATTAATTGGATATGAAATATCTATATTTTCATCCACGATGAAAAATTTTACAAGAGAGTTTATAAGTTCTATATAATTATTAAAACAACTACCAACCTTTCATACTCAATTTTTTATTTTGAAGAATTCATTTATATTTCAAAAATCAATTGACTTAGGACGAGGTAACTGGTTTCCTTCACATTCCAAATATTGTGACAATTAAGATGAAGGCGACTTATCACAGAATTCGAATATTGAAGAAAGTTTTATGTTATGTTTATTAAAACTAAATGCTGTTGCAAAACTTGTTGCTTCAGCCTCTCTAAAAGACAACCTTGAATGTCGCTGCATGAAGCCAGTAAAACAATCTTTTACCGGCCCAGTTCCCCAGAAAATCTACATTATTTGCAAACACGTATTCGGAGGCTAACATACGAATATTCTTAGGGTTCACACCATAATAACTAACAGAATAGTGCAGCTCATAACACAGAAATCTGATTTTTTTTTTGTTCTTTCCTAAATACAGGTTGTGGAAAACGCCGAGTCTTTGTAGGGTTTGTGAGCTACATTGCCCCAGAAAGATTTTCACTTGTACGTTTGAACCAAATATGAAAAAAAGAAAACAGAAAAAATGTTTTACTTACATTGTACCAACATACCCCTTTCCTTCTAGTGAAATTGAAGGTACACCTTTAATTTTAAAATTAGTGGCTGAAGTGTAGTGCTGCTGGCCACTCTACCTTTAGTGTGTGTGTCGAACACTCACTTTAGGCAACCTATTCTATCTCCTAAATTTCCTAGGCGGCATTAAAAGGAGCCATTATTACTTTTATCATTATCTTGTTGGTACATCCTCTTCATTCACTTTTATAAATATTTTATATATATAAAACTTTCACTATGAACTTACTTTATGGTTTTATTTCCTTAACGTTTCAACGTGGTATACGTCTTCTTCAGTGGGAGTAAATACTGAATGTCTTTACAGAGTAACGGTTATGGACTGTGGGTGTGTGTGGTGGGGGTTGATGGTGGGAGGGAATTGGTGCTGGGGTTCAAATTGCGTTTTCGATACATTGATTCAAACACACAATTTGAACCTCAGCGCCAATTCCCTCCCACCATCAACCCCCACCACACACACCCACAGTCCATAACCGTTACTCTGTAAAGACATTCAGTATTTACTCCCACTGAAGAAGACGTATACCACGTTGAAACGTTTGGGAAATAAAACCATAAAGTAAGTTCATAGTGAAAGTTTTATATATATATATATATATATATATATATATATATATATATATAATACTATTATCATTTTAAAAATTTTAGTTTTTTAGGATTTAAAAAACATGTAATCTTTATTATAGGATCACAAGTAACTGACACATAATTAATTCTGAGACCTGTTAGGTTATGAATTAGTTTTCTTTTAATAGTTATATAGAAACATAACTTGCCCTCATGCTGCCACATTGCTTTTGTATTAGTATGATTCAATTGTACACTTACGATGGATCCAACAAAGTACATAGCTGTAAACACCCATAGCAAATTAGTGACAAAAAGGTTGCTTTACACGTTCTAAAATACAAAGGGGAACAAAGACTCATTTTACTGTACACTGCTATAATCAGACTGGAGGAGCACGTACTACAAGTTATAACAAAAACGTTATACAGTTGTAGAGGTGCTGCGACTAAGGGACACTTGAAAAAGTACAAAGTATCAACTTATGTCTCTCTGCTCTCCCCTATATGGTAATACTGTCTTATAATGACTGTTAAACAAATCAAATGTATTGTATACCTTTATATGTGTATTTATACACAATATATCATAAAAGTTTTTTGTGACAAAAATATCTGTCAAATTTTTGTATGATGTAATGGTACATATAACACTACCAACACCAGCGTACCACAGATAAGTTGAAAGCCACTACAATTTCATACCTACAAGGTCAAACATACGATCATAGATAAAAAAGGAAGTATGTTAAGCCAAAAACAAGTGAATTAAAATGAAGAAGGAATTACCAGTAAATGTGCAACTAAAGAAGATAAAGTAAGACTAACGACGAGACGACATACATAATTACCCAATAGATCAAACAGTGAGAAGGAAACCCATGAAAGACAAAATCAAGAAGAAACCTATTAACCGTGAGAAGGAAACCAGTGAAAACAACGACATGAAGAAACTTATTAAGAGGGAGGAAGGAATCAGTGAAGAGAAGAAGAAAATATGCAGATCAAACACAAAAAAGGGAGATAACATGAATTATAATGAACTAACATATGCCAATAAAAGAATTATTATAAAAGAAGAAAGAATAAATGGAATAAACAACATGATTTAAATCCCTAAGCTGTACAAAAATTGACACTGACCAAAACTTATTAAGTGAATACCTTCCTTGACAATGTAATACAAACAATAATCAATAAGAATGAATTATTGAAAATAAAAAGTAACAAAGAGAATGAATAATAATAAGATAAGTTCTTAGCTAAATGATGTGTAGAAATGAAAAGAGGACTATGTCCAAAACACCAATGACCAATTTTAAAGTGGAATTGATATTAGAAATAACCACTAATTACCAATAGTAAAGACTGTAAAAGATAAACAAAATATAATCTAATAATAACCAATAGATATACCAGTACTACATAAAGTCAAATAAATCAAATGTAATACAGAAATACAAAACCGACAATAATCCATTGTTGTATATTTAGAATGTAACATAACCTAATATGGACAACTAGTTTTCACTAAAACTATAGAAAAATAAGGCCAAAGCAATGTTAAACTAAAATGTATTATAATGTGACATAAATAGATAATATAAGGAACGATTTTTGTAAAACAGATAATGTAATAAGTAAATATAAAATCTGTATTAATGTGATTTAATATAACTATATGCTTGCCATAGAATGCATGCATGATGCAACAAAATTATCTTGTAAACTTATCATAAAAGAGTAGGAACTCAACTAACAACATTGAAGGAGGCAGAATACTATTCAAATAAGTAAATTCAAGGATTATAGCCACCTCAAATACTTATAACAACAATAATAATAAATAAACCATGTTGACAGCTATATGCAAGTAATCTTGGTAACTTTAAACTTATTATCCGTATAAATGCAGAATGAACTACTGCACAATAATAACAGTGCTATCAAAACAATGATAAGAGATATTCAAGCAATAATGAGAATAATTTGATAGGATTACAACCCATATAAAAAGGTAACTTCCTAAAGTATAGTAAACTCACTTAACAAACTATAGTTAAGGTAATAAAACCATAAGATGAAGAAAAAGGACACTTCATCAGAAGTGACAATGACCAATGCAGTATGCATAGGCCATAATAAAATGTTATTAACTATTAATGTTAGTATAATAGTAAGTATCATGTACATGTTGTGTTTATGTTAGTGTCTATACAGGAAAGTACCGATCAACTCACCGCAGCTAATAATAGAAGAGTCGACGCAACTTCTTCAGAATCGAACTCAAGAAATGGAACAAAAAACATTCTAAACTATTTAAACAAAATTAATAAACGACGTCAAAGAGTAAGTACACCAATTTATTCATATCGGATTCAATAATAGATTGAATTGGGTAGAATAAATCAATAAATCAAAAGTTAATAATAAAAACCAAAACGTTAAGAATAATAATAAAACAGACGATCTCGTCGTGCTAAAACGTTCATACACACTTTTTAAGAGAAAATTACTTAAAACTTCGAATCTAACCAGAAAAATATTGTGTCGAGTATTCATAATACAAACCCTTAGATGTCAAATATGAAATGAAAATATAAGAAACAAGTTAAATGTATATTCTATAGCCGGCAGAATAAGGGAAGAACAAATAAAATAGAGGCAGGATATCAAGAGAATGGAAAACATGAAACTACCTAAACAAGTAATAAGATACAGACCTCAGGGAAGACGAGATATAGGTAGGGCAAGGAAAAGAGATGCCTTCCGTGAAGGCAGAACAGGCTGTAATCCTATACCTTGACATGGAGGAGAAGATTCATAATACTTAATTACATATATCACTTAAGAACAAAATATTGGTATGGAGAATCATACACGACTTCCATGTTCTAAGATTTATATTTAAAATAATTTTCGAAATGAAATATTTCCATTGAAACTACTTCTTTCTACTTACTGCTTCAGCCACTTACTGTGGTCACTAACGTATACCACCTCACGTTATCGCACTTGATTTTCACTGATGATGGAAGTCGATGGCACTGCCGAAACGTCTGGTTTTGCAGAAAACATTGGTCTACGGCCGAACAGACTGGGAAGGACTTTTAAAAACAAACTGCTTCTTTGTTGCCAATAACGTTGTACATATATAAAAAGAATTATCAGGTAAACTATTACGTTACAACAAAAAATGTTTCAGGTAAACTACCCTTTCCCCGTAACCGATCTTCACCAAAATCAATAGGCCTCGAGTCCTCTATAACCCAGGCACATATGTAAAAAAATATCTGATTCTGTTAGAAATTATGGCAGTTATCGTTCGTCATGAAAACATTTCTCTTGTTACAACATAAAATATTGCAGGTAAACTAACCCTTTGTCTGAACCGAGCTTCACAAGATACAATAGGTCTTGAATACTCTACAATTCAGGGCTGTTTGCAAAAAATTATTTGATTCTATTTGAATTTGCGGCTCTTATCGTTTGCCATAAAAAAATCTACAGATAGACACACAGACACTTTTTGAAAAATTACTTCTTTCATGTTTTGAGGGTAGTACAATCAGAATCTGCAAAAATCTCTAACACGATTTTTTTTGCCATCACCATACTTCCATTTCCTTATGGAACATGAAAGTAAAATCAAAGTAAAATTCTGGTGGTAACAAAAATCAAATATTCTATCAAAAATTGGGGATATACATTTTTGGTAGGTATTTGGTAGGCCTACTTGCATTGCACAAGGAATGTGTTATGGTCACTAGGTTAGTAATAAAAAATGACTTAAAAGTACATTGATTTTTATTACAAAATTTACACAAAACAGTTTTAATTCTATGGTATCAATAATTCGTAAATATTAAGGATAATGAACAATTTATTTCTTCAGAGAAGATACATAAAAACATTGCAAAAATAATACATATCAGACAAATATTATTACAACAAAAATACCACACAGACATTGGGGCTTTATTACTTTATCAGTAACTATAAGATTACATTAATAAAGTACATAGAATATTTATTTACAAGAACATAATTAAAAAAAGTGAAAACACCTTTGATGAAATAAACATTTTATTTATTACATCAAACATAACTAAACTCAGATGACAATATAAATGAACTAAATATAGGTTTTTCTGCGAGGGAGTGTAGGATTGTATAGGGGTTCAATTAGTTTAAATTATTAAAAAATAAATAGCATAAACTATAAATAGAAAAACTAGACTGGTATGTTTACAACAAACTGAAATCTTCAAGTTACATTTAAACTACACCTTTTTAATATGGTGCATTAATATTTCACCTCTCTCTCTCTGTGCGCGCGCGTGCGCGTGCGAGAGAGAGAGAGAGTGAGTTAACTATTATAAGAATACAGCAGTTCTATAAGGAGAAATTTACCTCCAAACTTATAAATCTTGCACAACCATCTGGCGATATAAGAGGTTCTACAACAATGGACTCTGTAACAAAGAAAGAATTTTAGCTAACAGAGAAAAATAATTATCATTGCCAGTATCAACAAAAGTGCAAATTACTAAATGAAATAATTGCAATTTTATTTAAATGAACTCAATCCTAAAAGTTAAAAACAAACTTACATTCTGCAGATCCTCTTGTTGTTCAGCTAGCACTATTGGTTGGTTACATCCCTGCACTGAAGATTCCTGAAAAAGGTTTCTAATTATAATCATACAAACTCGAAAAACAAAAATCTGTTCAAATGATTAACATTGAATGATACAATCCTGATTATAACTAGCAAATACATTACGGATAATTCATCCATACTCTGTATCATTTAAATCTACTATTGAGTATAACACACCCCATAAAATTTTTTAGAATATTAAGATATTAATTTTTTTAAATTTCATGTGATATTAGTTGAGTATCATTTAGGAGGTTAAACAATATAAATACAATTCTACACATTAAGTTACAGATTATAAATACAGATAATAAGACATTAAATAAAAATAACACTATAGGCCTACATCAATTATCGGGTTTAAGAACCTGCTGTAAGCAGTGATAATTTTAGTTTAGTGAGCTTTAATCAGACTTGCATGCAATAATAAATTTTACATAAGATAAAAGAACGATGCTTTCTTTAGTCACCAGCAAAATCTTTTCTGTCTGCAAGTTAATATTATAAAATTTAAAAACAGCAAAATTTTATTAAAAAATTTAATCGAGATTAAAATGCATGTTTAAATCAAAAATTAAAGAAGTCACAGTTCAAATTCCCTTTTCACTTTTTCTTTTACCTGACAAATGTTAGCCCTTAATTTTTAAAGCAGAGCTGTGTTAAAACAAAATTTTTATGACAAATATATTACAATTTAATGGACTCAATGGTATGAAAGTAACTATTTGTACAAAAAATTACAACAGTTTGCTTCAGTGAGGATGCAGTAGCCATAGGCCTATATTATAAATTTTGTTATATTAGGTCTTGAAATTAACCTTAACTTACTAAGTCATATCTTATTAAGTAATTACGTTTCTCTGAAAAATGCTGAATTTGAAAGTATATTTAGAGTAATATAGCGGGACTGAAGAATTAAATAAAATATGTAACTAGTTAAATACGAGCAGAGTTCAAATTAAATATATTATGGTAAGGCATAGCATCTTGTGTTAGGTAGGACCACATTTTACGAATAAAATGACTTACAAATTGGATACATTACACAAATATAGGTAGGCTAGAGTAGACAAAATAATTGTCAGACTTACAGGAGCATCTATAATAAAGAAAAATTATTTAATTAAATTGCAGTCAGTGCTCTCACAGGGACTTTTTTTTAAAATGAGTTAATTACCCCTTGGGTAATTATGAAAATTCTCATCAATACTGATATTGCGCTGATATATTTTTATTCTATTCTTCTATGTTATATAAACACGAGAAAAATAATTTTAAACGGCGGTTGAACCTATTTACGGAGACAAAAAATTTAAATTTTTACTCCCATAAGAACGCATGCAATGGTGAATGTAAGGCCTACCATCTTGTGTTAGCCTAGGTATATTGTATTAATTAAATTAGAAAGCTAATTTGCTCCATTATTAAATTTTGGACAGAACACAGTGATATTATACATAGTTGGTTCTATAACAGGTAGTGTTCGACAAAGTAATCTAGACATGCACACATAACCTAACACACCTAATTTGCTACAAACAACGGACAACATACACTAAATAAATGATCATCTTACCTTTCATTATTATTCCTACCGCCTCCAAAATCTTTATACTTCGACTTGCCATCGCAAACACTTCAATACGAACAACAAAATTCTGTTTGTATATATATTGTTTGTATATATATTTCATTATATACATGTGTATATTTCGATCAAGTTGTGATGCTTCAGCGTACAGCAAAAATACGATGTATCAAGTTTTGTATAAGTTTTTCGCACGCTGACACCCCATAACTTCGTCACCGTAACTTCATCTCCTAAAGATGTACATATATAAGTTCATCAAATTTGTTGAACATACCCTAGGTAAATACAGGCGTGTGTTGAAGAAACTAGTGAGCGCTAAGTGTATATACATATATATTTAATTATATATATATTTATAATAATAATAGTATATTTTTCTTTTTTTTATAACTATAAAAAAAAAGAAAAACACTATATATATATATATATACATATATACTGTATATATATTGTAATAAATCAGATTATGATGTTAAAGAAGATGATGATGCCCCACTGTTGTGAGCGCCACTTTGCAACGAATGCCTTTTGATTACGTTATTAATTATATTCGAGGATGTTTAAAAGCCCCACTGTTGGGTTACAATTTGTAAAGGAACTCTGTTTATCAGGTGTACTAGGGTTAATCAAGCTCCACGTTGGTATGCGCCAATTGGTAAAGAAAGAGTATTGATGTGTTTGACTCCCGTGTATCCACGTTAAGCCCACGTTGTTGACGTCAATTTGTAACCACCAAACGATGTTACGTGTTTTTTAATCAATCTGTTATTAAGGAAATGTTTATTATGTAGACTTATAGGTGACCTCCTGTAACTCAATTTTAATAGACAAATATATTTATTATTGTGTTATTATAACTTTATATATACTATAACACGGTTTTACCTAATTACTCAATGTTTACTCAATATCAATGTTATTATTCATGTATTTAATTAATAAATTAAGAATTCTCTCCAACCCTAGTCAGTCCGTATTGTGTAATTCAATTCAAAAATTGTGCAGGAAACACGCTAGTTCGGTAATCTCACGTTCTGCCAGCTGTTGACTATGAGCGCTGTTATTCGTAATTGGCTTGCTTCTAGGTTAACTGGTTCGCCAGATTTTAATCACCCTTTTACCTGTAAATTACTCCACCCACAACATATAATATCTATTCTACAATAATATAAAGCATCATCATATACAAGAAAGATTCTTTATTTATTTTGTACTTTAATTCAACTTCTAACAGTGCTCTTCCTGATTATAATAGAGTGATATCGATTATACAATGATAAATCGATTGTTTAGTTGACCATGCTCCTTTTATTTTATACAAATTAAATATAATATTAACTATCTCTTATCCAAGGGTACGTGTGATTCTTTTAACGATTAGTAAGGCCAGGTAATGCAAAATTAAGGTTACTTAGTATTACAAAATGTTATTAGTTCTTACTATATTAAAATTAAATATAAGCTGGTGTTACCGGGTTTGATGATTCTCAAGGCAGCATTGTTCGTCTGCAAACAGTTGAAGATTTACAATTTAGGTTACGTCAATCCAGAAAAAGTGTTCCGATTATTAATAAAATTGACGGTGTGATGTCCTGGAAAGCTACGGGAACTCTTCTAATCTTCGTTCTTCTCTTACGATCCTTGTGGTTGTCGGTCTCGGTGGAATTGGAGTCGTATTATAACTTCGTTCTTGAAAGTGAGGTTTATTTCTTCAGAAACAAGGTCCTTGAGTATATTTTTTTATAATTCCATTAATTTAGGCTTTTTTCTTCCATCAATTAGTCTCCTGGTTGTGACGATTTAAATTAACAGTAATCGTAAATAAAAAAATTTTAAGTTTGCGAGCGATTAAGTAATTTTAAATCTCACTATAATACTTAAAACCCCTGTATGTACTCAGTATGAGAATGAGAAGTAATTAAGAGGTCCAAAGAAATACTAATAAAAAGGGCGAATTGTAAAAAGTTATTATTGTCATATTTAACCCTTTGCTTGTCATCATGCGGTGACCTGTTAATTCCGGACTCGACGTGTCTACCGAGTCTTCTGTAATTTAGGAAAAGATAAAAATCATAATGTTTATAATTAGAAATCTGAAGACACCAATAGTCGTTAAAATAACTCACTTGAATTATAGATGTATAATTAAGGTATAGTTTTTGCTAATAAAAATATTAACTTAAATAAAGATAGGGACTATATTGTCGCGGAGTAGTTGCCCCTCTCCGTTTTGTTAAGTACCAGTTGAAGCGAGCAGAAAAACGCTCTCTCGCTATGTTGACTTCACGGAGTACAGACGTACGAGCGAAAGCTCTGACAAAATGTTGTTAATTTATTTGTTTTAATTTAAATGTAGTATATCAACTACCACTGCTAAAAGCGTGTGTCATGTACAAATAACTATAAATATGTGGTAACAAGAAGACATAATATGTAACTCAAAAAACAGAAATAGTGTTAATCAAGATGACGACTCCCTTCAAGAAGTAACTCCATTTTCAACATCATTCCTGAAGATGTGATCTGCAGGAACTTCATAAAGACCCGTATACCAGGCATAAGATGCGGCTTAGGACATCCGAGAATCTACATATACTTACACCAAAGAAGCTTCAATCTCCTCTGTGAACATCCGACCTATTCTTGACGAAGACGGGGACCCAGATGATGACGCCGACTACAAGGATTCCCAAGACGGACACCCCAGGACGAGGTTTCTACGTTCAATTGTAAAGGTGACTCGATAGCCTTGCTATCGAGAGTTAATCATATTTGTTACACTACTCACTTCTAAAAGAGACTTTCAAAGACGATTAATTTTATGTAAACATTGTAATAAGAAAATCTAGAATTTTACTGTAAAATTTCAATTATCATACGTTGTAACGCTTTAAATGTTAATGTAACTTATTATCGTTCTAAGTAATAGTACCATTCTTCAAATGGTTAAAGAAGCCTTGCAAGCTTCTAAAATGAACTGAAAATAATTAGAAGTCTTTACTATAAATATACAGAAAGTAAACTCGGATCCGAGGTATAAGAATATAGAATCAATTTGATCCCAAAGTATTATGAGAAGCATTTAAATATTTTAGTTTAATTAATGATGTCATGGGATCTGTCAGTAACTGTTGTTCAATAAAGAGAAGTCGTCTTGCTACTAATGAAAGTGAGTGCATAAATCAGTAAAATACCTTCCCTTGTTTCCTTACACAGATAGTAAGTAATTTGTTCAGTTTATTTGATTTGAATACAGTGCGTTACAACGTAGGCAGCCCATGTAATTGGCAGAGGTCAGTTAAGATGGGTTTCCTGGATTTGTAACGCGGCAATACGTTACATGGTTAGATGGGAAATCGGGTTCAACAATAAATCTAACGGAATTATCTTGACGAGTGAAATAAGAATTTCTCGACCTTTTGGAGGTATATGGTTATATTTTTTAAATCTAATTTATTTTATTATTCATCGGTTTGTTTTATAGGAATAGGTTTTGACTTTAATTTATTAAATTTGATTCATTTTTCGTTAATTTGTGTCATCCTTTTTAAATTTGTCTCCTCATCTGAACTCAATAGCATATAACAATCGAATTATATTGGTTTTGTATAAATTCTTTTCCGTATTTATTTAACTTCACCCATCAGCATATAACAATTGAATTATATTGGGTTTTTATAAATTCTTTTATGGATTCGTCTTATTTCAAGTTAACCCATGAGCATATAACAATCGAATAATTGAAAATCAACAAGATTTTTTACATTTTAGTTACCCTAACAACTACTACTTTCTGTCATTGGATAATATTTGATATCCTAGAGCCAGAATTATAAAACATTACTACTCTTTTTTAATAAAATACTCCATGCTTGGAATTACACCAAATTACATAAAACTCTCACCCAATCTACCTTATTGAACCGTATATATTTTACTATAGTTTCATTAGACTGGACTTATTAAAAGGGTATTAATTTCCTTTTACAAATATTAAATTTAGACCTATAAGTTTTCTTACAACTGTTATAATGATTTTGTTGTTAACTTAATTTTCTTTACCTGACCTACTGTACAAATAGTTACTCGTTTATGGCTACTTACATTAATTTATATTTCCTGGTTTTAATTCATTATACTAATTAGTTCATACTTGAATCCTTCATTATTTTATGACATAACTATAAAAACTACTTGTCAACTTTTAAACACATATTGCCATCCTGGCCAAGTTTACAAACATTAATTCAAAACACCTTCATTAATCAATTTCAGTCAATACATTTAACATAATATAATACCTAACACAGGTATTTATACTTAATTGTCTAAAGACAATTTTAACATAAATGAAAGGAGTACCACTGACTAAGTACTTCTATAAAACAACAGCTTCCCTCTTACTATCCACAAAACATAAAATAAATATCCTGTAACCACTATATCATGCTACAGCATAACAATAATTACAATTTGCAACACATTAAATATTAATCTGAATAGTATTTTATATTCCATTACTACATATTCAACTCCTCCCATTTGATACAATGTTTATATTTTACACCCCATATTATTTATTACATCTTTTAAATTTATGTACACCTCAGATGTATTAATTACTTAGTAACCTTAATATTTGGGTATTGTTCTAAACTATAGTTACTTCGTTTTTTTGATTTTAAGGTTGGGGACCTCAAATCTGTTACGTTACATAACATATATTATACATGTATATAGTAATATTAATACTAATATTTTTATTTTTAACTATAATTGTACCGGTACTATATTTATATATTTTATATTTTAAGATTCGCGAGATGTAATTGTACAATAATCTATCCAATTATTGAATTTCACTAAGGTTTAAACTTTTGGGTATTATTCAATTCCGTAAATTTATTTTAATTAATAAAATATGAAAATATTAAGATATGGAGAGAAGAACCTATAGTGTGCAAATTCACATATTGACCACAAATCTATTTAGATGGAATAAGACATCCCAGATGTTATTTATTATACATAAAATGGAAAGAAAATATTAAAAATAAAAACATATAATAAGGTGCCTGAACAAAAAGGATTATTTTGATAGAATAAATTATGTAATATTTTACTCTTATTATGTTGGCAGAATTAAACTGTCTTTTAACACAAAAAATTAATGTTCTTCATAAACTACAACATAATATAAAAGATAAGCTAAGGTTAAGCTAATGGGTTCATACCTCATTTATGGAAAGTTATCCTCTTTTTAATTAAAAATAATTCCTCTTATATAGTATTTATGGCGTTCTTGTTTTTTGGTATTATGTTATCGATTTGCTCAAACAATTGGGTGGGATGTTGAATGGGAATCGAAATAAATATGGTATCATTTTTGCCTTTTATAATGAATAAAATGAGAGATTACTCATCTGAGTCAATAATTAAATATTTTATTATTCAAAGAATGGGCTCAAGATTATTATTTTTATCCATTGTTATTTTGAGAATATTATTTCAGGTAAAATATTTTATTTTAATTAGTTTAATAATTAAAATTGGATCTCCCCCTTTTCATTATTGACATGTTTCAGTAATTGATGGTTTATCCTGAGTGGTGTCTTTTATAATTATAACCGTTCAAAGGATTATTCCCATTATTTTATTGAGTTACCTAGACACAAGATAGACTTATTCATCAATTGGAAAAAGTTTAGCATATTCATCAATTTATAATTTAAGTTGAATTTTTAGAGGGGTTATACTGATAAATTATATATGGCTGGTATATTTTTTAATTTATTCCTGCTCTTTATTTTTGGCTTGCTATTTGTTTAGAATAAATAATATGAATTATTTAAATCAAATTTTTATTTTATTTGATAATAAAATTAAATCGTTAATGCTGATGATTGTTCTTATATCAATAGGTGGATTACCACCATTCTTGGGATTTTTCCCAAAAATCATAATAATTTATTGTCTTTTAGCTAGTAAAATATATTTTTTGTGTTTAATTTTAGTAATAACTGCTTTATTAGTGTTATTTTATTATTTACGAATTGTAAACACAGGGCTAATGATAAATAATGTAAGCCTAAAGTTGTCAACTATTATGCTAAATAGCACATTATATATAATGAATTTTTTATTGATTGGATTTATAGCTGTGACCTTATTTAATGTTATAAGTTAATAAGGTTTTAAGTTAATAAAACTACTATCCTTCAAAGTTAAAAATATAATTTTTTATAAGCCTTAGATTTAGTTTTATCACCTTTAAATTTGCAATTTAGTATTATTATTATTAAATATAAGACTGGAAAAATGAATAAAAGATTATTGAGAGGAAAAATATCCATAAATAAATTTACAGTTTATTACCTAATTCAGTCATCTCAATTGGGAATAAATCAACATTTAGTTATGAATAAGTGATTTTTCTCAACTAATCATAAAGACATTGGAACGTTATATTTCATTTTCGGGATTTGATCAGGGATGGTGGGTACGACTTTAAGAGTTCTGATTCGAGTTGAATTAGGTATTCCTGGATCTTTTATTGGAGATGATCAGATTTATAATGTGATTGTTACTGATCATGCTTTCGTTATAATTTTTTTTATAGTAATACCAATTATTTTTGGGGGATTTGGGAATTGATTAGTTCCTTTAATAATTGGTGCTCCTGATATGGCTTTTCCTCGAATAAATAATATAAGTTTCTGGTTATTACCACCCTCATTAACATTATTATTAATTGGTAGAATAGTCGATAGAGGGGCGGGTACTGGTTGGACAGTCTATCCTCCATTATCAAGAGGTGTGGCACATTCAGGATCTTGTGTTGATTTGACTATTTTTTCCCTTCATTTGGAAGGAGCTAGATCAATCTTGGGTGCAGTTAATTTTATTAGAACAATCTTTAATATACGTTCAACGGGAATATATATGGATCGGTTGCCTTTAATTGTATGAGCAGTATTAATTACTGCTTTCTTATTATTAATTTCGTTACCAGTTTTAGCTGGTGCAATCACAATGTTATTAACTGATCGAAATTTAAATACTTCTTTTTTTGATCCTTCAGGTGGGGGAGATCCAATTTTATACCAGCACTTATTTTGATTTTTTGGACACCCTGAAGTATATATTTTAATTTTACCGGGGTTTGGATTAATTTCTCATATTATTACTGAGGAGAGAGGAAAAATTGAATCGTTTGGGTCACTAGGAATAATTTATGCTATAATATCAATTGGCATTTTATGATTTGTTGTATGAGCACACCATATGTTTACGGTTGGAATAGATGTTGATACACGGGGTTATTTTACTTCTGCTACGATAATTATTGCTGTTCCTACTGGAATTAAGGTCTTTAGACGATTAGCAACTTTGAGAGGAACAAAAATTAAGATTACTCCTTCAATTCTATGAGCAGTGGGGTTTGTCTTTCTTTTTACTATCGATGGGTTGACTGGTGTGATTTTAGCTAATCCAACAATTGATGTTGTATTGCATGATACATATTATGTTGTAGCCCACTTTCATTACGTATTGTCTATAGGCGCAGTGTTTGCAATTTTAGGAAGATTTATTCATTTATATCCTTTATTTACTGGGTTATCTTTAAATTCTAACTGGTTAAAAATTCATTTTTTAATTATATTTATTGGGGTAAATCTGACTTTTTCCTCAACATTTTTTGGGATTAAGAGGAATACCTCGTCGTTATTCAGATTATCCAGATGCATTTATATCATGGAATATTTTATCTTCTATTGGAAGAAGAATTTCATTTATTGGAATTTTATTTTTATTGTTTATTATTTGAGAAAGATTTATTTCACATCGACTGATTTTATATTCAATTAATATAAATTCTTCTATTGAATGATTACAAAAACTTCCCCCATCTGAGCACTCATATAGTGAAATTCCATTATTAGTTCAATTCTAATATGGCAGATGAAGTGCAATGAATTTAAGATTCATATATAAAATAATTTTTTTGTTAGAAATTTCTAATTGGTCTTATATTAATATACAAGATGCCATATCACCATAATTGGACAATTAATATTTTTTCACGATCATACATTAATTATTTTAATTATTATTACCTCAGTTGTCACTTATATAATAACAGCTATTATACTTAATAATATTGTTAATCGACTTTTATTAGAAGGACAATTGATTGAATTTTTTTGAACACTTCTTCCAGCTGTAACTTTAATCTTTATTGCATTTCCATCCTTGCGATTATTATACTTATAGGATGAAATTAATAAACCTCTAATAACTCTGAAAATTATTGGCCATCAATGATACTGATCATATGAATATTCAGATTTTTTAAATATTGTAATGTAGCGGTTTGCCGAGATTTAATGTCACCCGTTGTAAGCGTCAATTTGTAACAGAAACGAAGTATTCCCGTATCTATCTTTTACTTTATATAATAATGAAACTTTCTCTTGTGAACTTACTTGTCTTTTCCCGTCGAACGCGTTTCGGCCTCGTCTTCGCCTTCGTCAGTTTAGAAACACACTGCCAGTACTTTGTAACGGTTATTGCTTGGAAGGTATAGTGGGGGTGGTGTGTAGAGGAAGGGGATTGGCTCGGGGATCCAAATTATTGTTTGTTGTTTGTATAAATGTGTCAAAAAGTGTATGTGATTTATATTGTAATTGGTCGTTAAGTATGTTGTTTGGTTGTGTTGTGTGGTGTTTGTATATTTCATATTGTTCTGCTGTGTTGAGTTTTCGACATTTGGGTAAGTAGTGTAATATTTCAAGATTAGTATCTATGTTGGTGTAGCTATGGTTATGTGTGTGTATGTGTGTGGCAAACGCAGAATGTATATTGTTGTTGGATAAAGCTTTTAAGTGTTCAGAGTAAGGGGATGAAAAAGATCTTCCCGTCTGGCCTATGTAGAAACTATTGCAGTTATTACAATTTAATTTGTAAACACCTGTTCTATTGTATTTGTCTATGTCCGTGTTTGTATCGTTGATGTGTTTTTTGATGGTATTGTTAGTTCTGTATGCTATTTTGTACTTGTGTTTTCTGAATGTGTTGGCAAGTTTGTGTGTGTTGGGGTTATGGTATGTGAGTGTGATGTATTTATTGTGTTGTGTGTTGGTGGTATTTTGTGTTTTGTTGTTTTTGTTTTTGATGCGTTTGTGTAGTTTGTTTATTAAATTAGGGTTGTATCCGTTTTTCATTGCTATGTATTTGATTGTGTTGTGTTCGTTAGTATAATCTTGTTTACTTAAGGGTATTATAGTTAGTCTATGGAGCATATGGTTGAAGGCCGCATGTTTATGTTGTGTTGGGTGGTTTGATGTGTTGTGTATAACCATGTCGGTTGTGGTAGGTTTCCTGTATATTTTGTACGTGTGTATTGTTAGTTTTGTTAATTGTTAGGTCTAGAAAATTTATACTATTGTTTTGTTCAATTTCCAGTGTAAATTTTAATTTGTGGTGTATTGTGTTTATGTATTTGTGGAAGTTTTCAACTTGTCTTGTGTTGCCTTTGAAAAAAAGTAATATGTCATCTACATACCTGTGTTAGTAAATGATGTTGTTGGTGTATTTGTTGTTGTTTATTATGTGGTTATGTTCTATGTTGTTTATATATATTTCTGCCAGTATTCCTGATATGGGGGATCCCATCGGGAGACCGTCTGTTTGTGTGTATATCTTGTTGTTGTATGTAAAGTAATTTTGTTCAAGTATTATTTTGGTAAGTGTGATGATCTCTTGTATGTGTGTTTCAGGTGTGTTGTTTTGTCTGAGTAATTGTTCTAGTGTTTGTATGGTTTCTTGAATTGGAACATTGGTGTATAAATTGGTTATATCAAAAGATGCTAGTGTTGAGTTGTGTGGGATGTGGATGTGTTCAGTTTTCTTGACTAGGTCGGTGTTGTTTTTGATAGATTTGTTGTTACTGAGATTAATGTTTTCTCTGATTTTTTTGTCTAGTTGTTTGGCGATTTTGTGGGAGGGAGCTTGTGTGTTGTTTATTAATGGTCTGATGGGAATGTTAGGTTTGTGTATTTTTGGTAATGCATTTAGTATAGGGGGGTTAGGTTTTATTTGTTTAAGGTATTTGGTGCTTTCTGGTTTGATTATATGTTTTGTGGTATTTATAAATTTGTTTAATCTGTTTTTGAAATTTTAGTGTGGGGTCTTTATTTATTTCCGTTATATTATTTTCATTGAAGAAAATTTCAATTTTAGTGTTTATTTGTTGTTTGTCTATTATGACGTTTATATTCCCTTTATCAGCTTTTAATATTGTTATGTTGTGTTCATGCAACTTTTTTTTTACGTTGTTAAGCGTTTATATTTCGTTATTGTGTTTTTTTGATTGTATATGTGTACGTTGGAGCTTACGTTTTATGTTGTGACGTATTGAGTCCTGGTCATTAATATGCGTGTTTTGTACAGCTGTTTACGTGTCTATGATTATGTCACGTATGTGTCTATTGTGGTTTTTGTTGTTAGTTGTATTGTTATTCAAATTATGTTTCAGTCCTTTGTTAAATAAATCCATTTCATCTGTTGTGAAATTAACGTTAGTTGTATTTACTGTGCGTGTGTGGAATTTGTGTGCCGGTTCAGGGATTGATTCTATTGCGCGTTTCGTGAAGTTTTTTATTTTTTGTTGTGTCGATCTTGTATTGTCAATTTGAGTTTTTGTATGTTGTCTTGTGTGTGTTGTATTACATTTTCAAGTTCTGTGTGGTGTAATATTTGTGTAAGTTTCATGTGTAAGTTGTATGCCTGTCTGTTGAGTGTGTCTTTTTTATGTTATAAATAATTGATTATGTTATTTAGGTATAATTGTTCTAATTTTCGTTTGGTTTGAAGTGCTGTATGTGTGTTTTGTTTTATTGTAACTTGTGCGTGTGTTGGTATGATGTGTTTTCGGCAAGTTTTCTTGAAGGCTATGTGTAAGGAAGTTTTTGTTACTTGTTTTTTGGCGTTTCTTTACTTATTGATGAAATACGCTTTGTCTGCGGTATTATAGTTGTCATGTTTGTTCATCATCTTTTTTCACAGCACTACACTTTATATAATAATGAAACTTTCTCTTGTGAACTTACTTGTCTTTTCCCGTCGAACGCGTTTCTGCCTCGTCTTCGCCTTCGTCAATTTAGAAACAGACTGCCAGTACTTTATAACGGTTATTGCTTGGAAGGTATAGTGGGGCTGGTGTGTAGAGGAAGGGGATAAGCGCGCGGATCCAAATTATTGTTTGTTTTTTGTATAATTGTGTCAAAAATTGTATGTGATTTATATTGTAATTGGTCGTTAAGTATGTTGTTTGGTTGTGTTGTGTGGTGTTTGTATATTTCATATTGTTCTGCTGTGTTGAGTTTTCGACCTTAGGGTAAGTAGTTTAATATTTCAAGATTAGTATCTATGTTGGTGTAGCTATTGTTATGTGTGTGTATGTGTGTGGCAAACGCAGAATGTATATTATTGTTAGATAAAGCTTTTAAGTGTTCAGAGTAAGGGGATGAAAAAGATCTTCCCGTCTGGCCTGTGTAGAAACTATTGCAGTTATTACAATTTAATTTGTAAACACCTGTTCTATTGTATTTGTCTATGTCCGTGTTTGTATCGTTGATGTGTTTTTTGATGGTATTGTTAGTTCTGTATGCTATTTTGTACTTGTGTTTTCTGAATGTGTTGGCAAGTTTGTGTGCGTTGGAGTTATGGTATGTGAGTGTGATGTATTTATTGTGTTGTGTGTTGGTGGTATTTTGTGTTTTGTTGTTTTGGTTTTGATGCGTTTGTGTGGTTTGTTTATTAAATTGGGGTTGTATCAGTTTTTCATTGCTATGTATTTGTTTGTGTTGTGTTCGTCAGTATAATCTTGTTTACTTAAGGGTATTATAGTTAGTCTATGGAGCATATGTTTGAAGGCCGCATGTTTATGTTGTGTTGGGTGGTTTGATGTGTTGTGTATAACCATGTCGGTTGTGGTAGGTTTCCTGGGTGGGGGGTTCCAACTTGTTGCATTATAGTGTATATTAAAGTATATGATCAGGGTTGCCAACCTTTGCATGAGTTCAAATTTGTTGTGTGTTATAATGTATATTAAAATCTATATGATCAGGTTTACCAACCTATGCATGGGTTCAAACTTGATAAGTGTGTTATATAGTGTATATTAAAATATATGATCAGGGTTACCAATCTTGCATTATTGTATATAGAACAGATCTGCCAACATTTTTCTGTGGTGGGAAATTCAAACTATATGATCATGATTGTTGTCGATATCAATTCTCTCTTTGAATGTAAATAACTATCTCTCTCCCTCCCTCTCTCACTCTCTCTCTCTCGCACACACGCATTTAGTAGATTACTGTTTCATCTCACTCTCTCTCTGTGTGTTTATGTAACGGGTCTCACTCTCTCTCTCTCTCTACGCCATCGGTTTTACTATGATATCATGTTATCAATTCTCTCTTTGAATGTAAGTAACTGTCTCTCTGTCTCTAGACGCAGTTAACCATCACGATATAAACTCTCTCTCTCTCTCTCTCTCTCTCTCTTTATGTCATCGGTTTCACAGTGATATATCATGTCTCCCTCTCTCTCGCTCGCAGACGTCGGAAGAAATTCCTAGTTTATAATGTAATTACCTGTGCGTATGCTGTTACAGATGACAAATCCATACGTTAACGGCTTCACAATAAATGTTAGCCTATTGTGTGTGTGTGCTATGTAAATTGTTTGTACATCAATGAATAATATAATCGTGCTAGTTTTAATGTAATGAGTATTGTGTATTGCTGCTGATGTTGCAAACGTCGGTAGAAATTCCCACATTCAAATAGTTGACAGCAACAATAAGGTATGATTTGAATCTTTCGGTGTAGCATTTCACATAATTTAATGTACTTTACAAATAATTGCTTGCATGTTCAGAGGTTTATAACGAAATATATTAAAATAAACCATAATTTGTTTTAAATGATTAAATATATATTTACACCACTGTACACAAACTTAAAATATAGTTTACAAACCGTTGTAATACAATTATTCAAAAATACATTTTACATTGATTAAATATATATATCACAAACAAACATTGTTATATAAAGTAAATACAATATTAATAATAATATTGTTTTAAATGATTAAATATATATTTACAGCACTGTACACAAACTTAAAATATAGTTTACAAACCGTTGTAATACAATTATTCAAAAATACATTTTACATTGATTAAATATATATTATATATCACAAACAAACATTGTTATATAAAATAAATACAATATTAATAATAATAATAATTTTTGAAATTGTAAGATTTTTAAATAATAATTTCACGGCTGTAGATACAGTTCACAAGGAAGTTTATCTGTAACATAACAATACAGTCGATATTAGAATCACTGATACGATAAATATTCAATTATCACACGCACACGTACAGTCAGTGGAAAGAAAGGATCAAAATGCGTTAAGTAAGTAAACTTTTTCAAGTATGTGTCATTTTTCATAAAGTTAATGTACTTTCAAATAATTTCTAATCAAACCAATATTATTCACTGGAACTTTGTAAATACTACTTAGAATCAATGATACATTTATCACATAAAGTTAATGTACTTTCAAATAATTTCTAATCGAACCAAATATTATTCAACGAAACTTTGTAAAAATACTAATTAGAATCAATGATACATTTATCACGTACATACAAATTCAATTATTAAAGTGTTAAGTACAGAGAGTTGAAACTACACGCGCACACACACACACACACACACACACATCAATAAATTGTTTGTTAACACGATTGCTACTTACGACGTTAGGACACAATCTCCACCTGCGTTGTCTGATTTCTCGTCCCTCGATACACTAAATGTAGTTCTTTGGGTTTGATATGCCTGAGCTCCTCATTCGTGAAGACACCTGCATACCTCTTGGGAAGATAGACACGATACTGGTGGTCGCCATCCTCCAACGTAGCAAGCACAGAGTTTCCATATTTTGTGTCCACATTTGTTAAGACCATGATGGGATATTTTTTATTCACTGTCAATTCTGAACATCGCTTGTACTCGATAGCACTTACAGCATTAAACTTTACAAGAAACGACATTATTAGAAGAGATAGAGAAAGACGCTAGTGAACACGTCTGTATCAAACGAGAGAGAACCAAACAATGACAGAATATTCGACACAAAAGGACAGTACAATGTGATAGTGGTGGTGGTAAAGTCGTCATCAGAAAAGTCTGTGTCCCACTTTCATTTACAGCTTTGCATGTATGAACATTACACTGGTTTATTTTTTTATTACAGGTATTGTAATAAAGATCTGTACCTACTGTTATTATATTTTTTTTTTATTTACCAGTACATGTAAAGAAACTCTTTTTCTCAGGGTTAATGATTATTGAGTTATTTTATCGTATTTACGATTATATCTATTAATTTCTTTTCTTTAAACCAACCCAGATTCAGTTAATGGGTAGTACTTTGGTAATTAACCATGTAAAAAATAACTAACGTATTAGTGTAACTTAACCGTCTCTGAATTCTTCTAGCTGCCACGGGTTCACTTCTGGTTGTTGTTTACCTTTCTTCAACAGCAATATTCAGCTTGGCAATCTGTTTCTTCACACGAATCTCTTATTGCTCTTACCGCTGGATACCGCTCTCCAAGATTATTGCAACACCGATGTCTCCTTTGAACACTTAATTATTCGTTAGGGCCACTGAAACTCTTCTCCAGTCCAAGATTTTCTTCTTCTGTCGTCGTTCTATTCAGGATATTGTTATATTTTTTGTTGTATTATTATTTATTTATTCAATATTATAATCAAACTCTGGAATCACTATTCAAACTCCTTTGCTTTATTTTCTTTTCCAAGTTACATTACTTTTATGATGTACAACAGTTATTATAATTTAAGATTCTTAATGTGACTCTGATTGAATTAAAAATTAGACTCTATTTACATAATTCCTCTGTTTCATCTTCGTAGTATTCAATATAAAATTAGACTACTCATATTACTCTCCTTTGATATAAATTTTGACTCATTTTACATAATTCCTCTCTTTCATCTTTATAGTATTTGGTATTAAATTAGACTAATACATTTTTTTTTCATCACTCTCCAAAACAATCTCTAACAATTTACATATTTGCCACATTGATAATTCCCTACCTTCGTTACATCCTTTTATCATATACCTCTTAAAAACTTATATAACTTTTCTACTTCTTATTAAACATATTTATTTTATTTCTAATATTCTTAATTCTAGTTTGTATTTAACCTTACTGGGGTGTTCAAATTTTAGCAACACTTAAAGACGTTCGGGTCCAAAATGACCCATACGGGAAAAATTATTAAAAAAAAAAAAAAAGTTTCTTGGTAGCCTATGCATATTTATGTTTTATACATTAGGCCTAAGTTCTGATAATGAATGACCAAAATAATCACCTAACAATGCAGTATATCAGCATTTTTATCATATATGTTGCCTTGCACATTTCATCATATTTTATTTTTATATATGTAAGTATATATTTATTTGTGTACTAAAACTAACATAAGTCTGTATTTTTATTTGTTATGAATACAGTAAAAGATTTCAAAGCACGAAACGAACACATTATTATATTCTGAAACAAAAAACTTTATTAATAATCTAGCTATTATAATTCTGTTTATTGGAAATTTAAAAATCTGTATTATTAAAAAAATGTACATTATTTCATGAACATAATTTTTATGAATACTATTCTATACGACAAAGATTAAAGTCATTTCTAAATTATTATATAACACAGGCAAAAAACAAAATGGAAAATCTTATATTTGTATGTTACGAGACTATCTGTCAGGTAAACTGTTTCTGTTAAGTAAACTTACACAATTTCACTGAAAAATTTATTACATATATGGGTGAGGTGATTCTTGCAAGTAAACTTGTCACATTTTGAGCACTTCACAGAAGACTTATTGTCAGTTTTTGGCTGGCACCTCCCTCTTTTTCTCTGCATTGTATCTGGATTCTTCATAATAGACTGAGTTGGTACTGCACGTTCAGCTTGTACGCGTTCAACTACATCTCTTGCAGCTTTTCCTCTTGGCATATACTGTCGTCTGTCAATGTGTTTTTTGATCAAAGATTCTCCAAGGTTTTCTAAAAATATTCTTCTCCGGTCATTGCATTTTGGCTTCCATTCAAGGTTGATGGAAGTAAATAAAACATAAGAATTGACACCCGAAATATAAAGTATATTTGAAAAGACAACTATGGGCCAACGATTTGTTTTCCTTTTTGAAGTATAGTTTGCACACATCTTATCTAGAGTATCAACAGCCCCTTTAGTTTTGTTGTAATCTAAAATAAGCAGTGGTTTTTATCATCATTACAACTTATTTTGTCATCGTGGTGTAAAGTACTCTGTAGTACAACACACTTATTCTTTTTTGGAAAGTAAGACACCAGTGTAGTATCCTTCGTAAATGCAAACTTTGAGGTCAGTGCAGGTACATTTTTTGTTTCTAGAAGTTGGGAAGTGTAGGCTTATTTTCTTGATAGTTCCTATCATTGTAATACCTCTTCTGAGAAGCGTTTGGCCTAATCCATACGATGTAAAAAAGTTTTCACAAGTAACATTGTGGCCTTTTAGACCAACTGTCAAATCCAGAACTACCATAAGATCCTGCTTTTTCTCTGGTAGTGCACCTTGTGGCTTTCCTAAATATGGCTGGATATTCCAAACATAACTAGTGGCATTATCACATACAACCCAAAACTTTATGCCATATTTAGCTGGTTTTTTAGGCATGTATTGACGGAAAGGGCATTTTCCTCTAAAACCAACTAACCTTTTATCCACTGTGACACATTCGGTAGGATTGAAATGTTTTGGCAAAATTTCAACTCATTTCTCCCACAGCTCTAATAGGTGCGAATTTATCACTAGCCTACTTGGTCGAGTTTGATGATCATCAAAACAGAAAATACGAGAAATAATTTTAAATCTTTCCAGTGACATTGTTGCCCGAAATATTGGCCTTCCTTTTGTTTCATCCAACAAACTCTCATTTGACTCATTATGTGATTTATAAACACCTGCCAGTAACAAAAGTCCAATATAAGCGTCTAGTTCTGGTGAGTCAATTTTTTTCCATATCTCCCCATAAATACGGTTGCCTTCTTCACTTGTTTGGGTCAGGATTATATTTTCAATTGGAGGGGGAAAAATACTTTGAATGGCGAATATTTATCAGTAACACGTGCAGTTGCATACCTGGTTGGTCCTGGCGTAAGTGTCATTACATCATGAGAAGGACGTCTTCCTATCTGGAGCTCAGGCTTGGTCTTCCACTGAATATCACCGTTTTTAGAGAATAAAATGTTATTTCCTGGTTCATGATGTACTTCTTCATCTTCTGAATCTGAAGACACACATTCAGAAATATTTTCTTCAATTTCTGAAGCAACTTCTCCTACGTCGGAGATTTCCGATAACACTTCTTCAACGTCCATCATTGTTCATACAAAAGCCACTTCAGGTCAAACACAAGTATGGTAATAAAACCAAAGAAAGAGCACTAAAAATTACTGCAGTTGAAAAAAGAATGTTTCACTGCATAACATAACAACAACCTCACTCACACTCTGCTCAAGGAGCACTGACTGACAGATGGAGAGGGAAAACATTCTTCCCAACAGAGGCAGGCACTGTTGCTAAGTGGAATAGGTGGGAGAGAATGTAGCAACCAGTGTGACCTTGTACTATGAGACTATGCATTGAATCATCAAACGAGACAAAGTAATGAAGCTTTTGAATCCAAAGTACAGCTTATAATATTAATACAATAATTACTTCACCTATGGGTCCAAAAGGACCCGAACAACTTTTTTGTATAAAAACGTGTCATAAAATTTTATAAGCGGTTTAAAAAATTTATATTAGAGAATGATACTTATTTATAGGTATTTGACAAAGTCACAAAACGGAAAGTTGATCTAATAATTTTTTAACAAACAGCAGCGTAAAACAAAATTTTTGGGTCAAAAAGGACCCGACCACCTCAGCAGGGTTATAATATGATAATTTTCTTACTATTTCCTCTTATTATAATATTCATTTCAAATTTCATATATTCTTTTCATAACATATATCTTTATACTGTTTTATCTCATATAGGCATCTACCTTTATGTTGATGGGTGAGTCGATACAATGTTTTTGTTTACATTTTCAAACATATGTTCCAATTCTACTAAATTTATATATTTTTTCTTTTAAAATTTAGTATTTTCCTCTTATGTACTGTGTTGCATTTTAACAGCAGTACATAATACCTTCCCTTATTTCATAATCTCAGATACAACTTGATATGAGATTTTGAAATAATTAATTTCTTATCACAAACATGGTCGAACATTAATATTGAAAACATATGATTAATTCGCTAATTGTATATCATAAAATTCATTTCATAAATTGGTTTTTTCTTTTATTAACATAACAAGTATGGTTCATCACTATCAAGAATCACCATATCTTATACACTCATTTATGGCTTAAAATAACATTAATCAAACCAACTGGTTTTACATCAAAAATAATAACTTAAGTATAAAATAACAATTGTGCCTAGTTTCATGGCTAAAAAACTCAAAAATTTGAAAACAAACATTATCTTTTCTTTTAAATCTCACCTTCCCAATCCTGGTCATAAATTTCATGTGTTCTTAATTTCAGAATTATTTTTCTTTTAATTTAAATTATTTTTATTATAATATGGGTATCAGCTTTATTTAGCTTTTAAATATATCAGCTTTATGGGTATATGCTTTGTAAACCTAATAGCTGTCCATGATAATCAGTATACCTATATTTCCTATATCTCCTATCACTAGTTGATAATGGTCCACAAATGTCAATAAAACTTGCTCTAACGCTCTCCATGCTTGATGATTTATCCACCTTCCCTCATATCTGACATTGGCTACCTTGACTTTTTTTTTTACAAATATCATATATTAACTTAGCACCTAAAACTTGATGTCGATTCTTTATACACTTTGGGTTATTATATCATTTATTTGGTTACTTTTAATTATATTCCTGTTTTCATGTTGGAACACTTAATTTCTTCTTAATTTTCATACCTCGAGTCATGTTGTCATATTTATTTTTTATCTGTTTACCTCGTTATTTGTATCCTCCCTAAAATACCATAATTCCCTAACATTAAATACTATACATGGGTTCGGATTCGGAGGGGCACTATTGGCTTCCATTACTCCGCCGTTTTCCCTAAATATATCATCTGAAATCAGAGAAATTTCATCTCTGTCCAGGAAAAAATAAAAGTTGCACTATCACAACACAATACATATAATTATTACCTATAAGGTAGCTCCTTCGCTACAAAATTATATTCAAGGGAGTGTTACATGATTTCTTTAAGGTCTCTTCACATTTTTATTCCAATACTGTTTCACTTCTGGTGTTTTATCACTTCAATTAATATTCTATCATTCACAGGTAACTGGTTAACATTATTCGACACACATGTTGGATTATTCCCATCTTGGTGTTGTCAATCTATGATATTTTAGATTCTATCTTCATCTTCATTTTTTATTTATTTATTCCCCTTTAATTATGCAGATAAGTACTGAATTTCATCATTATCGTAAGTTGTATTTGTCTATTCTTTCTTCATCTAATTCATTTCTACCCTTCTTAAATAGTAACTAGTCTTAATTGTTCTTATCATTGTTATTATACTGATTAAAATGGTTATTCAAATAATTATTATGGTTATTAACTGTCTTTCTCTTCTTAATTGATTCCAAAATAATTTCTCTTAACTATCCGGTAAGATGTTCTTACTTATTTTAGAATTTGGTGGGTTCATTTCATTATAATTCATAAAATAAAAATGTTTTATTTTTAATAACCTTCATATATGTCGTTTGTATTAATAATCAATCTAATCTTTGTTCCACTGGTTTGCTTTGGACAATACCCAGAAAATCAGTCCCTTCTTTCCATATTTTTCATATTTAGTTCATCCGTTGTCAAATACGTAAGTTGTCCTTGTTGCACGGATTATTATTACAGTGTCCATAATGATTTCTGTTTTTATTAAATACCTCTCTGTCACCCTGTACTCCCATTCTTTTGATACTACATGTTCATCTGTACCTATGCCTACATCAATCACTTTCCGATTTATTTTATTGAACAGGTATTTTAATGGTATTTGAATTATTGATGACATTACTGACAGTTTGCTACACATTTCTATTTCTGTGATATTTAATTTACCTATAGACTTTCTGACGTTTTTTCTCACTATTTTATTGTGATTCCCTTTGAAATATTATATTAAGTTCCTTCTATTACTTTTAAAATTACTTATTCTTCTGTAGTCAGTACTTAGGATGTTAAGTACATTAACCAATCCATTGTTCATCATCTCTAGTTCTTCTCGTGTATTTTTAATTTTCTTAGGATATGTTATTCTTCATTCTTCTGTTTTCTTAATTATTTGCTTCTTTATTCCATTATCTTCTATTTTCTGACTTACTTGCTCCCTGTTTTGATCGTTTGGTATTATTTCTATCTCCGTTTTGTTATCATTTATTACTTCCGTTATCTTATTCAATGTTTCCACATTTTGCTTGTCATCTTCTATCGTTGTTTCTATTGACTGGTTTTCATCACTCATTATTTCTTTCTTATACTCTTCCAACTGTTGTTTCAATTCCTCTCTATTTTTCTTACTCTCTTCCTTCAATTGTCCTTTTAATTCCTCCTTATCTTCCCTCATTTGTTTCTTGAGTTCTTCAATATTTTGTTTTAATAAGTTTTCATTATCTAATTTCATTTGTTTCTTTAATTTTTCACTGTTACTATCCATTTTTTTCACTTATTTGTTTCAATAATGTTTCGCTGGTTTTGTTATTCCCTTCCATTATAATTCTCATCATCTCCTGGAAATTCGCATCCATTGGTTGGTTTGGTTTCTTTGGTTGGTCCCCTTGGGCATCCTCTACTATTATTTCCATTTCAGTTTCTTCCTCTTCGACACTATTACTCCTTAATTCAAATCGTTGCTCTAGTTTGTTAGCCATTTTACAATATTCAACTTAATTTAATTACAATGAGATTTTTATACTAATTAAATTTAACAAAATTGTGTTATTTGGTGCTGGTTTAAAGAAAATCTTTGCCCCACGTTGGGCGCCATTTTCTACACTGGTTTATTTTTTTATTACAGGTATTGTAATAAAGATCTGTACCTACTGTTATTATATTTTTTTTTTATTTACCAGTACATGTAAAGAAACTCTTTTTCTCAGGGTTAATAATTATTGAGTTATTTTATCGCATTTACGATTATATCTATTAATTTCTTTTCTTTAAACCAACCCAGATTCAGTTAATGGGTAGTACTTTGGTAATTAACCATGTAAAAAATAACTAACGTATTAGTGTAACTTAACCGTCTCTGAATTCTTCTAGCTGCCACGGGTTCACTTCTGGTTGTTGTTTACCTTTCTTCAACAGCAATATTCAGCTTGGCAATCTGTTTCTTCACACGAATCTCTTATTGCTCTTACCGCTGGCTACCGCTCTCCAAGATTACTACAACACCGATGTCTCCTTTGAACACTTAATTATTCGTTAGGGCCACTGAAACTCTTCTCCAGTCCAAGATTTTCCTCTTCTGTCGTCGTTCTATTCAGGATATTGTTATTTTTTTTGTATTATTATTTATTTATTCAATATTATAATCAGACTCTGGAATCACTATTCAAACTCCTTTGCTTTATTTTCTTTTCCAAGTTACATTACTTTTATGATGTACAACAGTTATTATAATTTAAGATTCTTAATGTGACTCTGATTGAATTAAAAATTAGACTCTATTTACATAATTCCTCTGTTTCATCTTCGTAGTATTCAATATAAAATTAGACTACTCATGTTACTCTCCTTTGATATAAATTTTGACTCATTTTACATAATTCCTCTCTTTCATCTTTATAGTATTTGGTATTAAATTAGACTAATACATTTTTTTTTCATCACTCTCCAAAACAATCTCTAACAATTTACATATTTGCCACATTGATAATTCCCTACCTTCGTTACATCCTTTTATCATATACCTCTTAAAAACTTATATAACTTTTCTACTTCTTATTAAACATATTTATTTTATTTCTAATATTCTTAATTCTAGTTTGTATTTATAATATGATAATTTTCTTACTATTTCCTCTTATTATAATATTCATTTCAAATTTCATATATTCTTTTCATAACATATATCTTTATACTGTTTTGTCTCATAGGCATCTACCTCTATGTTGATGGGTGAGTCGATACAATGTTTTTGTTTACATTTTCAAACATATGTTCCAATTCTAATAAATTTATATATTTTTTCTTTTAAAATTTATTATTTTCCTCTTATGTACTGTGTTGCATTTTAACAGCAGTACAACATGTCCCCCCAGACGAAATTAGAGACACCAAAAATATAACAATGTCATTAGGAAAGTCCACATTCCACTTTCATAAGGAAATAATCACCGCTTACAGCTATGCATGTATGTACATGTCCACAACAGAATTAGAGATATAAATGTCATCATTCGCTGTGACCTACTTTCTAAATTTTTTCGCGCTCACATTAAAAATGTTTGTTTAAAGCAAAAACCATGAATCATCCATTCCCGAATTGCATGCACTTTATAGTTGGCACATCGGTCAGAAGATTTGAAATGTCTAAGACATTCTGTTCCGTGAAATAGATACGGTATGTTTTTAGGACAACCAAAGTCATCGAGATTGTTGATATTATTGTGTATTATCTTTGATTGCCAAAACTTTTTTTTTTTCAAAACCCTTCACAAACACATATTTATATATACGTGTATGTGATGTTAACAATGAAACAAGATTGTCGTACGGTGTCTCTCCTTCGCTCCATCTAAGTCTATGATAATTTGACGTTAACCAGTGGTTTGTCCTAGCGTATTTTGGATTCGTAACGGATGTAGCAGGCGGAGTGAAAATCCAATGTCTACCAGCAAATCTCAGAACGTCCATGATTGACAGTTCCTTCACAATATATTTTCCATTGTCATCGAAAAAGCACTGGAAGTCAATTACAACTGTAGTGTTATCCATAATACTGTAAGACAAAGAAACCACACATTACAAACTCTATATATATATTATGTTTAAACACGCAAATAGCGTTGCGATATTAATATGCGAACTTACGTTTACAGACGTCTGGACTGAAGCGTTGAGAGACATCAACTGACGAAAGAAACAAGTGTTGGGGGGTACTATACATGGAGACAAATTTTTTAGCAGGTGGGGAGGTGTCGTCGTCGTCATCGTTCTCCATATTAATGCGACGTATTCGATAATGACCGTACGCAAGTGTATCACGACCATTGTCTAGTATATAGCGCTTATCATCATACGGTGACAACGCTTGCTTATTTACGCGCATCGTGTACAGCGTATGATGATCGCTACGTCAACAAAGCGCACTGGTAGAAAACTGACAATGATCAGTGAGACACTTGCGATACATATCGTGTCGTTGACTCCTCTTAATCGCAACTCGAGGTACACCTTTACATACACGTTTTTGACACTCTTTGGTAGGATCTTCGTGGGCCACAAGGAACGAATAACATTTCGCTCGGAGACCCACGAATTCTCTAATAGGACGACCACACGTTTCATCCTTGAACAGTTCGAGAACCTTTTTGCTTTTAAGGCTATAACAAGGATGAGACGTAGGGTAATCCGATGTGTCAAAAACGTGTAGGTCCTCCTTCATGTCTGCATACAAGTCAGATGTTTGAATACTATACATCAGACTGTCTATATCTGTCATTAGCAATCTAACGTTACGGCCGTACTTGCCGGCAGCATAACGATAATGAAAGTCATACATTATCGTTTTGGTAACGTCAAGCACCGTGAAGCCGACATACACGGGACGGGAAAGAACGATGGATTTCTTACGGAGTGGGAGCCCCACCAGATCGTTCGTATAACGAATCATACGTTTCAGCCTAGGTGTGGAAACTAGTTTTTGAAGCCGTCGTTCATCTGAGACTAGTTCAAAGTCTATATGTTTCCGTACGTTCTCCAGCGACTTGCCGTATACGGCGTTGTTCATCAGTTTGAAAAGGTCTTTTTCAAAGCTGTTGACGGCTGCTTGCCTCTTGCGGGTGTTGAAGTCGATAAACGGTTTCAACCAAGCGCTTTGCTTAAAACACAACACCCTATGAGTCGATTTCAGCTCTAAACCAAGACTTAAATACGATTTCAAATTTCGATAATGGAGAACGTAATTTTGTTTGTCCTCCAAAGTCGTTAACAACTTCTTTACGGATGACATTGTTGACCCTGATTCTTTATACGATGATCTGTATATACTCTCGTGTAAACGTTTGGAAAAGGGAGAAAGGATATCAGGTGTTATGCGCTGGCGCACAGGTGCAAGCGGGTAGTCGGAATGCAGGTCGTGTAGTGTATCAGGATAGTGTAGGTCGACCTCGAGGATGTACCCGATGTCGGAATCATCACTCACATTACGATACGTCCAAAGACTCGATTTCGTTACGATCGAGCCATCGGAAGTCTGCGTAAGGGAGTGGTTGCGATATGGCTACACCGTATAGATTGTTACAGTCCGTATACAGAATGAAGGAGGTCGGTTTCGAAATATCGTACTGATCTGGGATCAGAGGGTTGTTAGCGATGGCATGACGGTTGGATATCATAGCAACGCCTCCGCGGACCCCAGACTCTACAAACAGATGTTAATTTATATCTATCAACAGCTCTAATTCGACCCCTGTCATTTTTAGCATCGCGTTCCAAGCGAGCCCGGGAAGCGAGTAAAAATGACACGGGTCCAAACAGTAATCGCGTAAGACCATGTCTCGAAAACTTTCAAAGACATCGGCCAGCAGCATTACGTCTCTCAACAAATACAGATCATGCTAATCTCCAAACGTAAGCAGATTGAATGCACTCCACAAGTTTTGTGCGTGCTCGTAATCTGCGTCCGAAATAGACGATTCCATCAACCGGTTATCAAAGTGTTCTCGAGCGGGTAGACTTGTTTCGTTGAACCGATCAATACTGTCAACGTACTCGTAAGGGTATATCCCCTTGCGTACGAGCAGATTGGTCTGTTCGTCGAAACCCCGTCTAAGCATTTCCTCTCTAAGCAAAGGAAATTGGCTCCCGGACGTGGACAGATTGCTAACGAGTGTGTCCAGAGAGCGATTAAGAAATTGACAAGAGTCTACGAAACGCAAGGGACCCAGGGAGAACGACACCTAACGCTCACTAGATGTTGCAATGCAGGATACGTGTTGGTCCTTATATTTTCCTAAACCCTGCATTAAATGGTGACAGTCGTAGCCACGAAGGTTGTGAAAGAAGACGGGGATATGACGCGGCATCTTGTAGCTCAGATTACAGCTATTGTGGGCTGCTCCCAAGAATTTCCCCGTAAGATGACAATGATTGCGTACCTTGTCATCGTCTGTCAAAGGGCGCTCACACAAATGGCAAACAGTGGCGTTAGTGAACGCAACATTGTCATCATTGGACATAATTAATTGTACGTTATGTCGTACTACCTTCATCATATCCTCGACGTCTTTCATCAACCACGAGAAGAAAGTGTCTACAACGTTTTCACCACGATATACTTTAACCTCTCTCCAGAGACTGTGAGTGTGATCAACGATAGCATAGGAGAAACCTGACGGAATATGCATCGCTTCGTATGATGTGGACGATACAGGAGGAGAAGGTATTTTCTGGCGGACACCACTGCTATCAACTGAGTAGAAGTCACCTAAATCTTTCACTGTCGTCGGGATGTCGTTACCTGGTGAACACGATTGAAGGGGGGTGATAAGGGACTCGAAGTCGGCGTAGACGGTAAAGGGTACTTTGAGACAGTGTGCGTAATTTTTAAATGACATAAACTTCTCCTCCTCTGTGGGCATTTTGGTTTTCTGTTCACCATAAGGTGTACAGTAGGGGAGATGTTCGGACAGACCGTGTTCTGTGGAGAAACGATGCAGGCAGTAGTCGCAGTAAAATGATTTTTCTTTGTGTTTTGTTAGGGAAAATAACAATTTATTAATGCTACTGATAAGACAATAGTGTTTTCGGCTATTTGTACCGGACAGAAGTAAAAGATTAACATGATGTAATCTGTCCTTATTGGGGGTAATTCTTAACGGATAAACCTCACTTTTTGATTCGTTTCTGATATTGTCTTCTATATCATAGCCGAAAACGTTTATAGAAATGTTGGGATTCTGTGTTTCAAATTTAGAAAGTGAGTTTATAGAAACAGGGTACTCGATACCGGACATATTTATTGTGTTTATGAATGAGAGGTATTTTGAAACACGATCTTTATGGTCCTTCTGAGGGTGTATGTGGGCTAGAACAGACCATAGAACACACATTTCATCTTGGGAGTTCTTGATGTTGACTACTGCCTTGGTGAGTGCAAGTTTTCGCGGGGTAGGAATGTAAGAGGATGCTGCTAGCGGCCGGTACCGTCCAACAACCAGTTCCAGCTTCAGTACAGCGTCCACCGACCATCCGCTCCCGTCACGGGTAAAATTGGATATGCTATTCGTGATTTTGTCGTATGATTCGTCTAGTAGACAGTTCAACTCGTCGTTGTCGTCCGTGAGCAACGTACGACAACGTCCGTGGAAGACGGCGTCTTTGGTTACCTCTTTTTCTTCGCCGCTGTCACCATCTAACACAGTTTTAGTGAAACGTATCCTGCACGCAATATGCCATTTGATACTGCGTAAACGTGCTTGTTCTGCCAGAATATCCTTGCACAATAAAGGTCGCACCTCAGTCATTATCGATAATATATCTTGATCTCCCGTGTCCGTGTACACGGGTAGGTAATTAAATGTTGTGAGGGATCCTCTAATACTGGTGTTTCGTACGATATAAAATCGTGTCATAACTGAAACAATAGAAACATGTGTATTAGCTAATAGGAATGATGAATAACACACACACACACACACACAAATTCATGTTTGTGGTAAATAAATAGATAGTACACGTTAGTAATACGTTAGTTTATTGCAAACTGTGAAGATGGCAGCTACTCCTGATTTTAGTATTGAAAGTGAAAGAAGAAAATCTTTCAAGTATTGGGAAGTGACGTTTGTCAGCCCCGACGAGTTAGCGTTTGCCGGGTTTTACTACTATCCGCTAAATTATGATGTTTGTGGACATAGTATGTCATTCATAGACGATAGAGTTAAATGCTTTTGTTGCGGAATTGAATTAGTTCATTGGAGAGAAGGTGACATACTTATGGTGGAACATGAAAAATTTTCTCCGACATGTCAATTTCTAAACGATGTCAAGAGACAATACATTGGGGAGAAGGTGACAAATCTATGTCGGAACATAAAAAATTTTCTCCGCCATATCAATTTCTAAACAACGTCAAGAGACTATCTTGTACATGTTAGACAGAGTTGGATCATATGTTAATTCATATCAAACAAGTTTGGTTTGCTACATAATTATAGAGAGAGACAATTGGTATTTAAATTTTTGCCTTGTTGAGGATGTTCCTGTTCCTGCTGATGTTGTTGTTGTTGTTCCGGATTCTGCTGAAGGTCGGACATGATGATGATATTCAGACGAGAGAGTGAATACTGAAAAACAAAGAAACTGTTATACATATATATAGTATTTTTTTTTAAACGCTGGTATTATGTTAGTGTATCTTAAACCATGAACAACGCACGCAAGACTATAGCTCTAGAGCTACACAGAGCAGCAAGAAGGAATTTCGTTTGGCGCGCGGTTGAATTGAAGGGTCTACACGACTTGTACCAGGCGGATCTTGTGGAGATGATACCATACGCTCGAGTGAACAAAGGGTACAAGTACATGATGACTGTGATCAATGCGTTTAGCAAGTACGCGTACGCTGTACCATTGAAAACAAAGACAGGAAAAGAAGTAACGCGCGCACTAGAACCTATACTAACTGCTAATCGAATGAAATATTTACAGACGGACAACGGGAAGGAGTATTACAACAGCACAGTACAAGCGTTGCTAAAAAAGTATAATGTGAAACATTACTCAACCTATAGTGAGAAAAAAGCTTCCATAGTGGAACGTTTTAATCGCACACTGAAGACACACATGTATCGAGCTTTCAGCGAACAAGGATACTACTGCTGGTTGCATCTACTACCTATATTACTGAAATCGTACAACAATACCTTACTCAGAACCACTGGTATGGAAACTAGTCAAGTGAATGACGCCAACGAACATATAGTGTTGGAACGAATAAGGAAGGACACAGCACCTAAAATCAGTCCAACGAAACCACCCAAATTGAAAGTCGGTGACCGTGTTCGTATAAGTAAGCACAAAATGACGTTCGCCAAAGGTTATTCGCCAAATTGGACTAACGAAATATTCACTGCGGATAAAGTACAATCCACTACCATCCCCGTCACTTATCTGCTAAAAGATCATCTAAACAAAGTGTTGAAAGGTGGTTTTTACGAGCACGAGATTAGTAAGTCCAAAGTCGGCGACGTATACCTAGTGGAAAAGGTGTTACAACGCAAAGGTGACAGAGTGCGTGTTCGTTGGCTCGGTTTCGATGGTAAACACGATGCATGGATACATAAGAAAGATCTAATATAAAAAGGTGACAGCACGTGCTGAAAACAGTATGCTTTCGGTATTCACAAAGATGAAGATTGTACAGCAAGCAAACAAATTACCAATAAAGGATATGGACTTTTTGGCTGGTGACGAAGGCAGTGCTAAACGTAAACATGGTCCGCTATTACCGAACAGTATTCGCTGTATCGTTACAGGCCCAAGTTCCTGTGGGAAATCTAATGTGCTATTCAACCTACTGTTTGATGCCAACGGTCTACGTTTCCGCAATGTATACGTGTTTTCAAAATCATTATTTCAGCCAAAATACAGAATGCTAGAAACAGTGATGAAATCACTCGCTGATGAAGGTTTAGGTTATCACGCATACAGCGAAAACGAAGAAGTCCCACTACCGAGTGAAATCACTGGTCTCGACTCTGTTATCGTATTCGATGACGTATCGTGTGAAAGACAAAACAATATTCGAAAGTATTTTGCTATGGGGAGACATAGCGGTGTGGACACATTCTATCTATGTCAGACATATAGCCAGATACCGAAACAATTGGTGCGTGACAACGCTAACTTGTTGATATTGTTCAAACAAGACGATCTAAATGTACGGCATGCATACAACGATCATGTCAACATGGATATGAAATATGATGCTTTCAAAGACGTCTGAACGGAAGCGTGGAAGGATCGTTATGGATTTCTAGTCATAGACAAAGACTCGTCAATAAATGAAGGTAGATATAGAATCGGCTTTGATCGATTCATAATTGTTTCCAGCGAAGTATAAAAGTGGTTACACTGTAGTAATGTAATCAGTCCTCTTGCTAGCACGCAATGGCGATGAATAAGGAGGAACGATTTACGTATGATATAGATACGATAAGCGACAACATAAGGAAAAAATATCATGCATTACAACACGGCATCAGAGAAAGCGACGAGAAGTTCAGAATAAATTACAGACCGATTCTGGAACCGTTAGAAGCTATTTCACGAAAGTTAAGTGGTCATATGATCGAGGAGGAGGAGGAGGAGGAAAAGCAGCAGATAAAACAAGAAGAGCCTACACAACACGTAATAACTGAAACTGAAAGTGGCACGCAGAGTCATAACGCTTCTCATTTCAGTGACGATAGCGCATGGAACCCTAACGCTTCACATTTCAGTGACGATTCATTAGCAAACAAATATATGCGTTTGTGCGAATCGACTGACTGTAATCGAATTATAGATCGTATGCATGGTGTTCGATACGAGGCCGGTAAATGGATGATAGGTGATTCAAATGTAAAAATCGATGATAAAGACAACTTTCATGTCAAAGGAAAACTTTACGAGGGTACGCCCGGTCTGTATGAACTTTTGTTTATGAAACTACCGAAAAAATACAATAAGGACGATATGAGGAAATACAAGTCCATACTACTAGCAACCAACGGACACAAACAAAAATATAAACACAATACGCTAATAAACAGTAACAGTGGCGTCAATTACCGACTAGTAATATCTAAATTGTTTGCATCGAGTGCACGAAAACGTACAGGGAGTGGCTATATGGAGATGAAGCCGAACACTGCAATCGATTACGTACATTGGGATGATCCTAACGAGTTGGTTAATCGATTGAGAATGTTAATGGCTTCTCAAAGTAGTGGCCATACTGGCCATAGGAATGAAATCGTTTCGATATTGGAAGAATTACGTGAAGCCGGCATTATCATATAAAAGCAGACGCACCGTTCTATGACCACCAGTTCTTCATAAATATGAGTGTAGACAAGTTCGGTAGACACGACAGCACTGTGAGAGTGCGAAAAGAGACTCATCAAAGTCTGCGTGAGGATATCGGTTTAGGAGTGACTAACGACGGTCACTTTGATGTGAAAAACAAAAAGATACGCAACATGGGTGATCCCGAAGAGCTGCACGATGTTGTTTCTTTACAGTACGTAAAGGATGCATGCTTACAGTACAAGAACGATGCTACCGTAAACGCAAAAGATCATCGAATAATAATGCTAAACGATCCACTTAAATCAAGAGATGCAGCCACAAAACGATACGTAGACGCAAAGAGTTTGAGAAAAGATCGTGCAGGTAACGTAATCGTTGATGTCTGTCGGCTAACGCAAGTGCAAGCGCCAGTCGCCAGCAAAGACGCTGTGAATTTGGAATTTTTATACGACAACACAATCAGTTTGCAAAGCAATGCTTTCTACGCTGGTGAAAGAAAAATTACGAATATAGCGGACGGAGTAGTTGACACAGACGCAGTCACTGTACGACAAATGCACGAATTAAAACTACATATAAAGACTGAATTGTACAAGGTCACTCAGGTATTTCACGCTCATATAATCCATCTGATAAAGTTTGTCTATAAATATCAAGACAGCACGACAGCGTTCAGTCCTGTCTGAATATATTGAAGAGGTGGGACGTTTAATAGACGTTCTCGATACGGAAACGGAAATTAAGGTTTGGAGATCTGTTTAAAAGAATGCACGTACTTCGTAAGAAAAGAATGGGGCGTGGTGTAATTGGAAAAATACTTAAAAACACCGTGCCCGCTATCGTTTCGTCAGTACCTACTTTGATTAATCGAGCGGTGGACGCATTACCAGTAGAATTACACCTACCCGGCTACCGATTCTGTGGACCCGGAACAAAACTCAAAGAGAGATTGGCACGCGGCGAGCGCGGAATCAACGAGCTGGACGAAGCCTGTCACGAACACGATATCGCCTACGCAAGGTACAAAGACAACAGTCGAAGACGTATAGCTGATCGCGTTCTTGCCGACAAAGCGTGGGAACGAGTGAAAGGTTGGAATTCTGGTGTTAGTGAAAGAGCGTATGCTGCAGCTGTAGCAGCCGCAATGAAAGCAAAATCAGCAGTGGGTGGAGGGAGCTCGCGTAGTGGTTGCAGAAAAAAGAAGAAGGGTTCAGGAATTAAACGTCAATCCGCGGGCAAACGCAAAACGACCTTCAAACGTAACAAAACCAAACGCAAAACAGTCTCAAGGCATAAACGTGACAATAAAATAGCGTCAGGTCTATACCTACATCCTTACAGACAAAAAAACTAATTTGCATACCAGTGCGTGCATTGTCCGACAGTGATTTGTATGTGTACGCAAAACTTTTGAAAATACCTTATTTCAGAGGAGTTTTTATGCGTAACACTTTACCACACAGACCGCCTTGGAAGAACGAGAGTGCGGTTGTTAATCTGGACAGTGCAGAAGGACCTGGTACGCACTGGGTTTGCTACAAGAAGCGAAACAATCGAGTTTACTACTATGACGCGTATGGTAATATGCGACCACCTCTTGAGCTGACACAGTATTTTGGAACCGACACTGACATTTAGTACAATTACGAGCGTGAACAGCCGCCACACACAGTCATCTGTGGACATTTATATTTGGACTTCTTGACGCGTGAGTGATCAGTAAGCGACAAGATGTCTTCGCTGTCAGTCATCTTAACAGGTACGAATGCTGCCGCTCTTGTATGTGACTTTTTCCCGCCTCTCGAACTAACAAACGGCGAATGGTATGTAGGTCTATTGGACTTTACTACATACAACAGTATACCGAACGTGGTTGAGGGAAAAAACAATGTGTTTCCAGTACTATGGGACGGAACAACGTGGGACTTCATAACTTTACCTACGGGTGCTTATGAAATCGGCGACATAGAAGCCTTCCTCAAAAAGCAGTTAGGAGACTCAAAGATTAGTCTACGTCCTAACAACAATACACTGAAATGTGAACTGACTTGTGCACTGGATATTGACTTTCAACAAACAGCGTGCGGTATCGGTGATATGTTGGGTTTCAAGGAAAAGCGTCAGCTTGAAGCGAATAAAACTCACACGTCTGACGCCACAGTTAACATTATAAAAGTGAACAGTATACTGATAAGGTGTAATATAGCGCAAGGATTATACAAGAACGGTAAAAACGAGCACACGCTGCACTCATTCTATCCGTCAGTCGAACCAGTATTCAAAATAATTGAATCACCTACAAACGTCATATACCTACCTGTGAATGTGAGTCGTTTGGACAACATAACATTATCTTTACACGACCAGGACGGTGACGTAATAGATTTTCGTGGAGAAGTCATCACTGTGCGTTTACATCTAAAACGACTATAGACATGGGCTTGCACTTTGTTTCTCCGCCACCGCTGCTACCACAGTCGTCAGAAATAAAAGAAGAAGAAGAAGAAGAAAGATCAGTTAGGAAACGCATCAGTACTCGTTCGAAACTGAAACGATTAACATCGGTTAACCGTCGTTTCCTGATTTCACTGGGTTTTGTTGTTGTTGTAAACAAGTAACATGGCGAGTGGAATATTATCTGTGGAGCAGCAACCGTTCTTTGAAGACAGTATCACGCACTTTTCATTACACTCACACGCGCCGTACGCAACAACAAGATATGGAAACAATGATGAAATACGTGTGCCAATACAACAACAGGACGTCTTTACACTGCCGTCAGAATGTTTCCTCTACATTGAAGGCAAGTTGGTTAAAAACCCTAGCGTGGCTGCAGATACTGCGCTGAATGTGGAACTGGTGAACAATGCTATAGCATTTCTCTTTGAAGAGATTCGTTACGAGTTGGCCGGAGTGGTAGTGGACCATACCAGAAACGTGGTAAAACTATTAAAACGTTTCTATCACTCAACAACAACGCACGTGGCGCAATGGAAAACGCGGGTTGGGTGGCACCGACCGCGAACGTATTAAAAGTGAATGATGACGGTGAATTCAACTTTTGTATTCCACTGAAAATGCTAATGGGATTCGCAGGAGACTATACACGCATCGTGCTGAACGTGAAACAAGAACATATACTCCCTACGCACATCTACCGACATAAACGCTGTGGTTTTAGCAAGTGCACAAACGGCTGCTAATTGTGTTCTTGAACTAGATAAAGTTTACTGGAAAGTGCCTTATGTACATGCAGCTAATACGTACAGATTACCACTGTTACGACTCATAGAGAAAGACCACCCGATAACTATGGCTTTTAGGGCCTGGGAGTTGCACGAGTATCCTGCCTTACCACAGACTAAAAGGCAGAATTGGATTGTCAAGACCTCGAGTCAGCTAGAAAAACCACGCTTTGTTGTGTTAGCGTTTCAGACAGCAAGAAAGAATGTACTGACAGCACACGCCGATGAATTCGATCACTGTAACGTGACCAATGCGATAATGTTTCTAAACGACAAGTATTATCCTTACGATAATTTAAACTTGGATATTGGAAAAAACCGTTTTGCATTATTGTACAATATGTATGCCAGTTTTCAAAGTTCGTATTACCATCGTCTAGACGCCAACCCACTACTGACACCAGAATTATTCAAATCAAAAGCCCCGCTGTTTGTATTCGATTGTAGCAAACAAGACGATACGCTTAAGTCTTCAGCGGTTGATGTACGTTTAGAATTTGAATCGTCAATGAATTTTCCTGCGCAGACTACTGCCTACTGTATGATACTACATGATTCGCTTGTAGAATATACGCCATTGTCCAACACAGTACATAGACGTGTTTAAGTCTTATTTTATACATATTTTGTAAATACTAGTTTTAAATATATATATATTTTTATATTTGTAACATTATAATATTGAAGCTGTGTGTATGTATTTTAATTGTAAAACTAGTTTAGATATATTTTAATACTTGTAACAATATAATCTTGGAACTGTGTATGTTTTTTTTTAATTGTAAAAACTAGTTTAGATATATTTTCATACTTGTAACAATATAATAGTTTAGATATATTTTCATACTTGTAACAATATAATCTTGGAGCTGTGTATGTGTTTTAATTGTAAAAAACTAGTTTAATATAATCTTGGAGCTGTGTATGTATTTTAATAAATGTATATAGTACACACTTTATTATTATTTGTATAACCCACCCCCATAATGTACATAGATTTTTTTTTTACTTACTTGCAACAAACTAGCGAGTGTTGTCCACACACGTACCCTTAAATGACAGACGTTGTATGCACACTGAAGGCTCGCACGCTTAAAATTCAGCTATACCTAAAATATATCTTCAATTAGAAGTGTAATATAAAAAGTACCGTAAGAATATATTTCAGAAATTGTAATTTGATCACACACACACACGCATACTTATTTGAATGAGTCATGTATTAAATTCAATAAATAATGCACTTGATAATGTTTTAATGTGAATAATTTTTACGTTTAAATAAAATCTGTACATACAATAAAATTAAGTAGTGTAATATATAAATTACGTTTAAATAAAATCTGTACATACAATAAAATTATGTAGTGTAATATAAAAAGCACGACAAGAATAAATTTCAGAATTTTGTAACAGACATAGTAATTTGATCACACACACATACATACTTATTTGAACGAGTCATGTATTAAATTCAATAAATAATGCACGTGATAATGTTTTAATGCGAATAATTTTTACGTTTAAATGAAATCTGTACATAGAATAAAATTATGTTCACTTATTAACGTATTCAAAATGTTTCATGTACACTTACCAAACTAGCGTACGTTGTCTACACACACTTAAAAATGACGGACGTTGTGTATATTGAAGCTCACACGCTTAAATTCAGCTATACCTAAAATATATATCTTCAATTAGAAGTGTAATATAAAAGTACGGTAAGAATATATTTCAGAAAATTGTAACAGACATAGTAATTTGATCACACACACACATACATACTTATTTGAACGAGTCATGTATTAAATTCAATAAATAATACGCTTGATAATGTTTTAATGCAAATAATTTTTACGTTTAAATAAAATCTGTACATACAATAAAATTATGTTCACTTATTAACGTATTCAAAATGTTTCATATACACTTACCAAACTAGCATGTGTTGTCTACACACCCTTAATGATGAACGTTGTGTATACTGAAGACTCGTAAGACGTACAATAATGATACAAAACAGTCTTTCAACTATTAAAAAATGCTGTTGTACGTAGTGATAGATTTCACGATGTATCAGCACACGCAGACAGTCGAATGAGAAATTGCAATTGATTTTCTTCGCGTATATATTGTACACTGTAGTGGGGACAGTTTGTGTCCGTTTTGGGAGTAAATACTTTCTAATCCGTAGGTAATCCGACTTACTGTCACCGCTGCTAATGACTGTCATGTGTCAAATTAGAAAGTAGGACGCACCGATTTAGACGATGTAATCACGGTCAATGACCCTTGGCTTAAGTTAGCGAATAATAACTATATCTAATTCTGTATCGTTTTGTGTGTGTGTGTGTGTGTGTGTGTGTGTGTGTGTGTGTGCATACATAGTTAATCTTTCTATCGCTAATTACTGCGCTGAATATAACTTTCTAAAACCAGTTAAAGTGTACAGTGGTGTAAATATATATTTAATCATTTAAAACAAATTATGGTTTATTTTAATTTATTTCGTTATAAACCTCTGAACATGCAAGCAATTATTTATAAAGTACATTAAATTATGTGAAATGCTACACCGAAAGATTCAAATCATACCTTATTGTTGCTGTCAACTATTTGAATGTGGGAATTTCTACCGACGTTTGCAACATCAGCAGCAATACACAATACGCATTACATTAAAACTAGCACGATTATATTATTCATTGATGTACAAACAATTTACATAGCACACACACACAATAGGCTAACATTTATTGTGAAGCCGTTAACGTATGGATTTGTCATCTGTAACAGCATACACACAGGTAATTACATTAAAAACTAGGAATTTCTTCCGACGTCTGCGAGCGAGAGAGAGAGAGACATGATATATCACTGTAAAACCGATTATATAAAGAGAGAGAGAGAGAGAGAGAGAGAGAGAGAGAGAGAGAGAGAGAGAGAGAGAGAGAGAGAGAGAGAGAGAGAGAGAGAGAGAGAGTTTATATCGTGATGGATAACTGCGTCTAGAGACAGAGAGACAGTTACTTACATTCAAAGAGAGAATTGATAACATGATATCATAGTAAAACCGATGGCGTAGAGAGAGAGAGAGAGAGAGAGAGAGAGAGAGAGAGAGAGAGCGAGAGAGAGAGACAATTTAATAATGCGTTTGCTCATATAGTTTGAATTTCCCACCACAGAAAAATGTTGGCAGATCTGTTCTATACACAATAATGCAAGATTGGTAACCCTGATCATATATTTTAATATACACTATATAACACACATATCAAATTTGAACCCATGCATAGGTTGGTAAACCTGATCATATAAATTTAATATACATTATAACATACAACAAATTTGAACTCATGCAAAGGTTGGTAACCCTGATCATATATTTTAATATACACTATAATGCATCAGTTGTGACGAGATTTAATGTCACCCGTTGTAACCGTCAATTTGTAACAGAAACGAAGTATTCCCGTATCTATCTTTTACCTTTAGCCCCACTGTTGGGATCGTCACTTTGTAAATAGACGGTTTACCGGTGTTAACTATATGTCGCGTACTTACTTTTGGTTTATTTAATATTGTAACGAGCCGCTGAATACTTTTTCTTAATACTTACTAAGTCGACCGTATTCTCGTCGCTCAGTTCAAATTTTCCGCCTCGCCGTATGATTGGTTCCCGCTGTCTTGCCGAGTCGAATTCGTCAACTACAGTATTTTTATTGTTTATGTACCAAATTCTTATATTACCTTTTTTAAATTAATCAAACATACAGCGGTTGGTAAATACGAAGATTGATTTAACACTTTTTTTTATATTATCAGGTCAATTACAGTTGAGAAATGAAACATATATTTATTTTAGCTCCGGCGTTTACAAGTTGCTCAGTTGGGAGCGTTCTGCTTCGTTCAATTCATACGTAAATGCCACAATGGCGTACAGTTTTATGTTTTATAATAATAATCTCAAGGATAAGTTCTTTTGACTACAGAATGTTGGTTTACAGACTAATAAATGCACATCAATTCATAATATTCCTTATAACTAATACACAAATATGGTATCTTAAAATATGACAAGTAAGTTATCGCAAATGAGAAATAGTGTTTGTTAGGTTATGTTTAGTGAGCAAGTTACGTTTTTCAAAATTTAGTTAATATAAAATCAAAATCCAGTGATAGATTTGGTGTATCAAAAGTGACTATTTAATCAAGTTCAGTTCAAAAATTAATTTAGTGACTGGTGAAGTGAAAGTAAAATTGTTCGTTTACTATGGGTTATTGAAAGTTTTAATTTTGGGGTGAAGTATTTAATTTATACTCATCTATTCCTTCATGCAGTTTCTCTTGCGATCCTCTTCTTCTTCTGGAACACGTCTAAGAGTCCTTTCTTCTTTGGATTTATTGAGATTGGTTAATAAGAAGAATGTTCCGTCACGTGAGGACCAAAAAAATGTGTAAGATGCGGCCGATAGGACCAAAACAAATGTTAATGTTGTAATATATATTTTTAATTACAAATATAATAAAATAAAATAGATATAATTATTATTGTGTATTATAATAAGAATTGTGCTCTCCTGTAAGCCCCATTGTTGGGCTAGCCAATTTGTAATATAATTACAAATATAAAATAAATAAAATAGATAGCAAGAATTATGTTGTCTGCATCTCGGTGTTGAACTCGCCGATGATACAGCTCCACTTTGGATTCACCAATTACAAAGAATAAATTAAATATAAATAATGTTTTATAATTAAGTGTGATGGATTGATAATAAAATAAAATTTTGTAAGTTATGAAATTTTTACTGATACTTAGTAAAAATGTTTAATTGGCTAATTTAATTAATTAATTAATTAATTGTGTGTGTACTTTTCTCAGATATTTATTCTAGCACTGTGAATTATTTTTGTTTAGAAGAAAAAAATAGTTAACATTCATCATACAAATAAACACAACTCTTGTAACTGAATAATGATGTTCATTTATTGACATTCAAAATTATGCGCCATTCAAACTGCGCATGGCCAAGGCATTGGCTGATATATGCTCCAGTCGGTAGCGAACAAGATTAACAAAATATACTTTTTACAAGGTTAAGTATTATGGTTCTTTTAACGAGTCGAAATGGTCAGAGGGCAAGGAACAAGATACATTCTTACAGGTATTCTTAAACTAAATTATTATGGCTGAAATAAAACAATATTATTATTTAAATTGTCAATTATGAAAATTAATATCGAACCATTCGTCGAAATGACGTCACTCCCTTCAAGCTGGCTGTGTTTCGTGCTGGTTCGGGAATCAAGTATGGCTGCCGTCACCTCGAGTTTAGCTGCTATGCATTGCTGGGACTGTTCGAGCTTCTCCCGCAGAAATAAATAAATATTCCCTTCTCTGCGAAGTAGTGTTGGTCCAGGAATGTAGTGTAGAGTGTCCTCTCTTCTCCTGCGATGTCGTTTCGTGATGGGTTTCTTGTGAAGTGTCCGGTGTTCAAATATGTGTATTTGTGTTCTGCGAATATGGTCCAAAATCGTCTCAAAATGGCCGTTGATTTCTTGTGCTTGTGTTTGAAGGTGTTATTACTGTTGTTTGGAATTAGTAAGGTGTTAAATATTAATGGTTAATGTTATTTTCATTTTTAGTTAACCTCTGTTACACTCTGCATAACCACACTCGGTTTTACACAAAATTATTCTTTTTCGGTATTCTGTTAGTACATTTTCAACTAGTCGTCTTCACGATTAACAATAGACTAAACTCTGAACGTCGTCGTTTTAGGGTAATTTGTGATATGTCTTTTTCCTCTTTATATTGTTCAATTATAAAAATATCTGTCTAAGACTTGGTTCACCATCTAAATATACATAATAAGTTTTCTTATTTTTTACTGTATTTCAAATATTTCTTAATTTTACATAAATCTAACTACTCAGTAATATTGATTAATTAATTTTACATATTTGGATATATAGCTGGGTTTGTTTCAAGTTCATTTAAGCCCAAAAATTACAATTTTTTTATAATTATTGTATGCCTCATATTTTGTACAAATTTAGTGTTTAAATGGTTTTTAAGTGTTTTTTCTGATAATATTTCCATGGAATATTCTTAATAACTCCGTGATTATCTTTGTTGTTAATAATTTTGTTGTTAAAACACTTCAATATTGATTAATTTACTGTTTAGTCTGATTTGATTACCATTATAGGCCTAGTATTATTTGTTTCCAAAAGAAGTTAATTTTCTTTCCTTTGTCATTCCATTCGCTATTAATTGTATCTGTATTAATTATATTTTCAATTTCTGTGTTGTATGTATTGAATTCTATTCCCTATTATGTAGTTTGATTCTCTGATAGATAGTTTTGGGTTTACATTACTAGTCTGTGTTTTCAAAAGTGGTGTCTTGGCTAGTCTGCTTTGTACATTATATATGGTTTACAGTTTTTAATAAAATTATTACATTTCTATTTCCTACTTGCCTCTCTGCCTTACAAACTTGAAAATTAAATAACATGATTTAAAAATATAACAGAATATCTTATATCTACTAACTTCTTTTTTTTTTGTATCACTCAAACATAATAAAAACATCTTATGCCTAATAACACTTTCAGTTATCAACTGTCTCTTGTGTTCATTATAACAATTTTGGTAATATAATGAAATGAAAATAAAAACATCTTATAATTAATGACACCTTCAGTTATCAACTGTCTCTAGTGTTCACTATAATTATTTTGGTAACACTATGAAATAAAAATAACACATCTTATACCTATTATTTTTTTATACTACTTAATTTTTTTGAAAACACTTTTATTATTATAATTGACCTCAGTCATTAGACTGTCTTTTAGTTTTTATATAATATTTCCCTACACTGATGGTAGTCTTTTTAATAGATTTCTATTTATTACACTACACTTTATTATAGTGTGTCACTTATTTTTGTCTACACTAATGGTAGTCTTTTTAATAATTTTTCACATATTATACTTATAACTAGTTTACAATTCGGTGTTCTTTGGGATGCATCTTGTAAATTGAGTTACTGGGTCTAAATATATTGGTTTTAATTTTGTTCAATGGTATGTATTCCATTATTAACATTTTTTGGAATAGCTCTTCTTGTTTCTAGGCTCTTTGTAGGAATCTTGACCTATTTTGTCCTTTCTTCATTATTATATTAGTAATTTCTGGTCTTGTGGTTTCTCTGCTTCTTGACCTTATAAATTTCCATTATTAATATGGTTTTCATCCTTTTATTTCCTTTTTCTTGTCTTTCCCTTTTTACTGCTTCCCCAATCTACTGGGTATACTGCTGGTTTATTGGGTTTTTACATAGTAAGTTATTTTGACCATTGGTTTTCTTTGTTATTTTTTATTCTTATTAACATTTTATTGACTTAATATACAGTTTCTAGTTTAATCCTTAAAACAATTCATTCTTCTCACTCACTATGGAACTTTTCTTCTTTATTTATGTTGCATTAAGTTAAATGTTTAGCGTGATAATTTTGTTATGCTACAATGTTAGGAAGAATGATGCTTGTGGTGCTATTGCCAGGAAGCAGAATAATGACGATAGTGGACTGTATAATACATTTATTAAGTTCTGTACACTTATATCATGGTGTTGAGATTGGCTAAGTTTGAACAATTTGATTTAAGGTTTAAATGAACGTGTCGCTAAGAAAGCTAAATGGTAGATGAGGCGCAAATGTGAGGCACTCAGATTAAAAAGTTAAGGCTTAAGGCCTAGACGAATGTCGTATGAATTGTCGTAAGACTTGAGGCGCGAGTACGCGGCACTCAAGCTACATGAAAAAGAATTAGCAAGGTATTGCTAATGTATTGCAAGTGCAATATATGTTGTGGCCTAAGGCCTACAATGATTGTCTGACGACAAGAAAAAATGATGATGACAGAACAAGCGAGCAAACGTGATAAGGTCTGCCGCCTGCCTCAACTCGGTTAACTGTGACGTTATAAAAACGAGATAAGAACATGACAGCGCAATATCAGAAAGCACAGATTAGCCAACCTATTAATGCGAAAATTACCACACTACTGTCCATAACTGCCCGCTAAAAAATCAAAAGATTTTTTAATACATTTTAATAACTTATTATAGAAAAATACAGAGTTCTTAATAATAAAGGTTAATCTCAGTAGGCTGCATTGAACCTTGAGTTTGAATCTTAGATAACAGTTATGACATTAACTGTTTAGAGATAAGCTTGAATGATGATAATAGTTGAACAGGCCAAAATCGGCTTGCAACCTGATTATACATGAGTAATATAAATGCAAGATTAGCAATGTATTGCCAATATATATTGTATGTAATCGGAGACTCATCACATGATGGGCCCGATAAATTGTAACATTTGTCCAAGTGATAATGGTTATCTTGAACCAGATAAGGCCAGTAGACCTATACAATAGTATGAATACAATGAACAAACAAAATTGTTATAAAATTATACATGTAAAGACAAGCTATACATAGTTGAATGATTGTAAGGGCAAAGTGTAATGACATGTATGTCATAATTATTATTCATGCTTGAATAATAATTGTGCAATACATGAACACAAATACCAATACAAAATACAATATAAAAATATAGGCGTGGCGTATGGTTATAGACAGTAGATGCGGATAAAACAATGGGTTTTACATAGATACAAGTTATACATAATAAATACAATAGAAATTGGTTTAGATAATTACAAATATATGAATACAAGGCACAATAGCATAAGTGACAAGTACAACAATGTGGTTATACAAAAGTTTTATACCAAAATTTTTACATAAAAGCAATAGTAAGCAAAGACATGAGGCATAAATCAAATGTTGCATATACGAAAATACAAAATAATAATTAAAGCTTTGCATATTAAATAAACTGACACTTGCTTGAATAAAACAAAATGGTTTCTGAATAATAAAACTTGGTTTCTGAATCAAAAATATACAAATTAAAGCTTATGCTAAAAACAAAGGTGCTTATAACTAACAAAGTCTTCTTTGAACATCTGATTTATGTATTACAAAATACAAATATATACAAAGGAAAATAAACCCTTTTTTTACTGTTCGTCCCTAGTAGGGACCAAACATAATTTATGAATTGGACGGCGATAGGTGCCAGTAGGCGTGCGAACGTCAACTACTATAATTAAATTGTCTGGGCCGGGAAATGTGGCGGTAATTACACCAAATTTCCACGCTAATGGAGGTAAGTTATCCTCAATCAGTAAAACCAGGTCACCAATGGATACGTTATCTTTGGCGAATTTCCATTTGTGACGTTGTTGTAATTGATGTAAGTAGTCGCGAGACCAAGCCTTCCAAATGACTTGGACAAACGTCTGGAGAAGTTGCCAACGTCCAAGACGAGAGATGGGAATGTGAGATAAGTCTGGATCAGATAACGCCGTTAATGGTGCGCAAATCAAAAAATGGCCAGGTGTAAGTGGCACCGGATCATTTACATCCGATGAAACGGCAAATAATGGACGTGAGATTAGACATGCCTCTATCTGAGACAAAACTGTCGTAAACTCCTCGAAGGTGAGTATAGACTTGCCTACCACGCGGCGCAAGTGATACTTTAAACTCTTTATACCGCTCTCCCAAAGACCACCAAAATGAGGTGATGAGGGCGGAATAAATGACCATGTAATACCCTGAGAGGTCGTAAAGGATTGGATTGATGAGGTGGCATCCTTATTATGCCAAAGATTGTAAAGGTCATGCAAAACATTGCGGGCCTTCCTAAAGTTCGTGCCATTATCAGAATATAACTGTCTGGGTATGCCCCTACGGGACATGAAACGACGTAAGGCAGCTATAAACGCGTTGGCTGTAAGGTCGGAAACTAATTCCAAATGAATAGCCCTAGTTACTAGGCAGATGAACAAAGACACGTAGGATTTTAACAGAGTCCTAGATTTCTGCCCGCCATGACGAATCATGAAGGGACCACCATAGTCAGAATAGAGGTGAACACTATTGATAAAGAAATGAAGAGCAGGGACGACCTTGAATACGAGTCGTGATAACAACAAGCAAGCGCAGAGTTCAATGCGAGGTAATGACTCTCGCTACGCGAGATTTAGAACACAGAAAGTGACAAGAGGCCGATGAATCTTGATAAATGACTCTAATGTAAACGCAACACCCATATCCCCTTTCAGAAGCATCCGAAAACCCATGTAATTCAACTATCCTTGCTTTAGACTTGCAGCGAATAGAACGTGGGACAATGATTTTACTGATCAGACATAATTTATCGCATAATGAATGCCAATGCAAGTGTAATTGCCCGGAGATTGGCTCATCCCAACCAAGATTGCACAGCCAAAGTTGCTGCATAAACTGTTTGTACAGGAAAACAACGGGACCGACGAGTCCGAGTGGGTCGTATATACCTGCGATAATCGATAGGATTTTCCTCTTAGAGATGCTTGATTCAACGGGGAATGATCTGATGTCAAACAAAAATGAATCGGTAGTGTTATTCCAGAGAATGCCCAAGGTACGCACATTACCCTGTTTGTTTAAAGGGAGTGATAAATTGTCATGATCTGCGACCACATTGGGTTCATTTGATGCCCATTTATGTAGAGTGAGACCGTATTGACTCAAAAACGTACCTAAGTCAGATTTCAACTTGGTCAGATCAGAAATGGTGTCTGCACCGGTTAACAAATCGTCGACATAGAAATCATTGGTTATAGCTGACACCGCGTCAGTAAAAGAAGTTTGATGATCCTTACCAATCCGATTAAGACAGTGGGTAGCCAAAAACGAAGCACTAGCAGTGCCGTATGTTACAGTTCGCAGTACAAAATGTTTAAACTGTTCGAGGGGAGAGTCACGCCACAGAATACGTTGATAATGACACTCCTTTTCAGCTACCAGAATTTGTCGATACATCTTCTCGATGTCGGCGATGGGAACATAGTTATGCATACGAAATCGCAAAAGAATAGAAAAAAGGTCTTGTTGGACGTTTGGGCCTACCAAAAAAATGTCATTGAGAGAAAGGCCATTGGTAGTTTCGGACGAGCCGTCAAAAACGACGCGAAGTTTTGTGGTAGAACTAGAATGTTTAAAGACGGCATGGTGAGGCAGATAATAAGTATTTGAAACACCTGAATTTATGGAGCAATCGTCGACAAGCGTCATGTGGCCAAGATCCTTATACTCCTGTATAAAGTTTGTGTATTCGCGCGCAAGCTTAGAATCACGCATGAACCGGCGTTCTAAACTCAAGAATCTCGCTTCAGCGCTAGCATAGGACTCTCCCAACTGGGGATTGTCAGACTTAAATGGTAGCGCAACAACTAACCTACCCTGTTGATTGCGATGAGTAGACTTAACGAAATGCTCTTCACAAGCTGACTCGTTATTAATGGGTGTATTATCAGGGATAGCTTCGGTCTCCCAAAATTTCTCGAGAGACGCTAGGATTTGACTGTCGTTGTTCCTAGCCAGGAACGAGTCAGCAAGACCCTTATAATGGCAGTGTTTGGGCAGATTGCCTGCTAGAATGTAGCCTAACTTTGTTTCTTGTATAGTAGGGAAATGAGAACCCCTTACATATTTGATAGGTAAAATTAAATCTAAATAAAATTGCGCCCCTAACAGTATGTCGATTTCGGATGATATGTTGAACTTTGGATCGGCGAGATAAACGTTATCTGGGACATTAAACTGATTTATGTCAAAAGATTGTGCTGGCAATATATGAGTTAATGCAGATAAGACCGCGCATGTTGCTTGGAAACTAAACCATAGATAACGAGAAATAATGCGTATAGACGCGAGATTAGTGGCATAACACGCGGTATTATTTATACCTGTTATCGGTATGTTAGATTTAGTCAAGTTAAGCCGTAATTTCTTGGCAAATTATTCCGTACAAAAATTTATCTGTGAAACCGCATCCAAAAGAACTCTTGCGGGTTGTCTGTTGCCAGCCTGGTCGATGACAAACACAATTGCTGTTGATAAAAGAATATTATTTGTGGATTGTAATTTAAGTGAACAGTAGTTACTACTGCTGGCAGAAACTGGTTTTGACACATTGTTTATGTGCAACAATGTATGGTGTCGTTTTGAGCAGATCTTACATGATTGTTTAATCTTACAATTAGATGAGAAATGATCTGGTCTTAAACAATTTGTACAGATTTTATGATTTAATATGAATTGTCCTCGTTCGGATGTGCTTAATGCACGAAATTTGTCACACATGTAAGTTGGATGACTAGATTTACAGCATAAACATGAGTAATTATTTGACGCTGAGTGATAACCTTTAAATGCAGTGCTGCCAGCAGAGTTTCGTGATTTATGTTTGTCAGATTTATTGAATCTTAAAGTTGACTTGTTGAGCTGCTGTCCGGCATCGATAGGCAGTGTATTTTCTAACAGCTGTCTACGTGCGTTTAAGAACTGAGTAAAACCTTGAAAGTTAGGAAGATTATCAGGGTCTATAGACTCCTTCCATAATTTAAAAGTAGTATGGTCGAGTTTCGCTGACAAGAATTGTACAGTGATAAGCTCGAATGAATCCACTGACAGTTGCATGGCCGCCAGTGAATTAACGGAAGACGTTATTGTATTTATGAACTCTGCCAAACTTTGGACAGAGTCCTTAACTGTTGACTTTACTTCAAGTAAATTCTGAATATAATACTTAGCTAGTATGAATTTGTTGTCATATCTAGCGGACAGCAAACTCAACGCTATTGAGTAGTTTTCGTTACAGATAGGTAATGACTTAATTAAATCTAGCGGCTCATTTTTCAGAGACGAATACAAATAGTGTAATTTCTGCACTGAGGTTAAATCAGATCTGGCGTGCACCAAGTCCAGAAATATTGAATAGAAGTGCTGCCATTCTAAGATATTACCTGTGAAGCAGGGCAAACTTATCGGTTTTAATTGTATGTTGCTTGTTAATACGGGAGATACAGTCTGAACGTTGAAGCTTTCTATCAACTGCAAGATATTGGCTTCTGTTGAATATAACAGCTCTTCAACCTCAATTCGGTCTTCTTGAGCAGCGTTTATGTCTTTAGAAATAGGTTCAATTTCGGACTGTACCTCATCGTATTTTGTTGCCACATTTTTAGACTTTCGAGTCTAACTGTTAAAAAATGTTTTGTGTTAGTGTTTTTATCAAAGCTAATGATAGCTGAATTAATACTCACTATGGCAGACTTTATGCCGCCTCTCTTTCTGACGAACACTTTGAGGCCTTCTTCAGCCATTGTACGCACCTGTTAATGATGTGGTACCTGCTATGCGATGTCCTGGAGCGTCGAAGTCGTGGAGAAGATGGCAAACACACAGACCGTAGAGATGACTGCTCAAACTGGAGTGTAGATGCTAGCACATGGATGTTCTTGCAATGATGTCGTCACGAGGTTCAATGGCGATGAAAGAAATGCTGAAGTAAGTCCCGAGACGGTCGGATCAGCGAATGTGCTGAATCTCCCGTGATGGCCAGAAATTGGGGCAGAAAAATGATGAAACCGCTAGAATATGTTGCAAGAGGTGAATGACGAATCCAGGCACGGAGCGACCAAAATAATGGTTAATAAGAAGAATGATCCGTCACGTGAGGACCAAAAAAATGTATAAGATGCGGCCTGATAGGACCAAAAAAAATGTTAATGTTAGGAAGAATGATGCTTGTGGTGCTATTGCCAAGAAGCAGAATAATGACGATAGTGGGCTGTATAATACATTTATTAAGTTCTGTACACTTATATCATGGTGTTGAGATTGGCTAAGTCTGAACAATTTGATTTAAGATTTAAATGAACGTGTCGCTAAGAAAGCTAAACGGTAGATGAGGCGCAAATGTGCGGCACTCAGATTAAAACGTTAAGGCCTAAGGCCTAGACGAATGTCCTATGAATTGTCGTAAGACTTGAGGCGCGAGTACGCGGCACTCAAGCTACTTGAAAAAGAATTAGCAAGGTATTGCTAATGTATTGCAAGTGCAATATATGTTGTGGCCTTAAGCCTACAATGATTGTCTGACTACAAGAAAAAAATGATGATGACAGAACAAGCGAGCAAACGTGATAATGTCTGCCGCCTGCCTCAACTCGGTTAACTGTGACGTTATAAAAACGAGATAAGAACATGATAGCGCAATATCAGAAAGCACAGATTAGCCAACCTATTAATGCGAAAATTACCACACTACTGTCCAGAGATCCCCGTTCAAATGTTTGAATTTCAATGTCCAGCTTCCATCAGTTCTTGTAGATGATATGTTTTCTCAGGCTGAGTTAGGTATCTTCAGTTCTTCCTCCAGAATTAGTCGTCTCTTAATTTGGTTTGCTTCCTTTAATTTTTTGGGTATTTATTTATTATATTTTGGTTTTAATTGTCCGATGTCTCATCAACGGTTAGTTTATATATTCTTCTTGTACTTCTTCATTCAAATTTAGAAAAATTTAATGATTTTAGAATTAATTTGTCTTCAAGGGCTTCATACTTCCACCCACTATGCTAGTCAATAATGGAATCCCAAATTTCAACGGTCAAGCTATGTAACAAGCTTGAGTTGTCATGGTAACCTTTCAAATTATACTAGTTTTCATTGGCCAACATCTTATAACATTGTTATAATCTAACGTTTTATTTCTGTTCAAATTTATAAAAATCCTTTAAATTATAATTACTTTCTTATGCTAGTGGTAATATTAATTACACTAACACCATTGTTTTGCTTTTTTACTAAAGATTATTTTGATATCACTCATAGCTACTTTTGATTAATTAATAACATATTTCTTATTTTTCCTATAGATATTTTCTTATATAATTATCTTGAAACTAAATATTACTTATACATTTTTTTGACTGATATTTTTACTTAAATACCTAAACATATTTTGTACCTTCATTGACCTTTTGTTATTGTTTTACTTACAAACTTACAAAATTCCTTCCTTTATGCTAGGCCTAATGCCTAGGTTTCACAATACTTCTATTCAACATTCCTTACAATCTTTTTATATTCATTAACTTTATATAGTGGTTCATTGAACATTTTCTATAGAAACTGATTAACAAAAAAAAACGGTGGTGCTTTTAACAACACACCTTTTATTATTTAACTTCTTTCTTACCAGGTCCAAGCCTGAAATTAAACTTCTAATTATTATTGGTTTCTTACTTTTATCTCACCTATCTTCTAAGTTTATTAATACTATAGTTCTTACAATAACAAAACTCTTATAATAATAATTTTTAACACTACCTTAAACAACATAACTCATTCACAAATTCCTTCACTAAACCTAGTGTCTCCTTCTCCCATCTTCCACTCTAATATTTTAACTTTTACCTTATTTTTTGTATTTCTTACTTTCTATCGCTTAAATTAATAATGGTACAATTAGTTTCATACTTATTAGATAATATTCTGTTAAAGATTGTTTCGCTATATTACTATAGTCTGCTTCTTATTGTATTTTACACTGTATGCACTCACACTGCACTTTTCCTTTCACATGAGGTTTATTTATCTATTATCACTTTTACTTTTACTCTATGTTATTTACATAGTTCGTTGTCATTTATTTCTATTTATGTAGTTCTATACTTCACCTAATATTTCACACGTTGTTTGTTTATTTGGTATATCATCACTGTGTGGTTATTGGTCATTAACATTTGTTTTATTATCATTTAACATTTGTCACTTTGGTATTAATTATTACCTTTGCTAAGCTTGATTATTTTTTACTTGCTTTTGCTAGTTTATTATTTAATAGGGTATTTTTTATTTCTATCTTCCTATCTTATAATTATACATTCACGTTTCTTTTCTTTTCATTTAACACACATAATATCTTTATTTTATTTTTATGGTTTATATATTTTACATTTTATTTATGCCCTATCTCATTTAGTGCATTTATTTTACATTTTATCTATTAGCTACATTTTGGGGTTACAATGATTGTGGTCACACTTTGGGTTACATCCTGGTTTCTCGTTCCTTCACCTTCTCCAATCTATTGGGTTAAGTCATAGTCAGTTTCTTAGTCAATTGTTATTTCGTAGTTGGGTTATCAATCTTCAAGTTATAAGTTTTTAATTTTTCTTTCTACCCTCAGCTTTTTCTTTTATCAATTATTAGTGGTATTTTGTGCTATCTTATGTCATGTTACAATATTGAATTTGATTCATATATGAAATCTCAAAATGAAATATCAATTAGAGAGTTTCGTCTATTAGAAGTAGACAATCGAACGATTTTACCTTTTAATACTCAAATTTGATTATTAATTTCATCTTTTGATGTTATTCACTCATGAGCTATACCATCCATGAGAATTAGGGTAGATGCCATACCTGGCCGATTAAACCAAGCAAGAATATTTATTAATCGACCTGGTATATCATTTGGCCAATGTTCTGAAATTTGTGGGGCAAATCACAGATTTATGCCTATTGTTATTGAAAGAGTTAGTGCCAAGTATTTCATTAATTGATTAACAAATTATTCATTAAGTGACTGAAAGTAAGTAATGGTCTCTTAAACCAATTCATAGTAACTAACGACTATTTTTAATGGTGAAAAGTTAGTTTATTACGAAACATTAATCTGTCAGATTCAAGAAACTAGGAATGGTATTTTTCTATTCCACAAATATCTCCAATAAATTGATGTTTTCTATTTTTCTTTTTTTTTGTTGATTGTTATTTTAATTATAACTTTTATTTATTTTTCTTTTATAAAAACTCCAAAAACTAATTTAACTAACAATTTTAGTAACTTATATAATTGATTATGATAACAAATTTATTTTCAACTTTTGATCCATCAACAGGATTATTTTCATTAAATTGATTAAGTTCATTAACTTTATTATTATTTATACCCTTGGGATTTTGATATGTTCCTAATCGTTATGTAACTTTTTTCAATAAAATTTTAAATATGATAAGTTTTGAATTAAATTTATTAATAAGTTCAAGATCTCTCGGCAGATCATTATTATTTTGTTCTTTATTTATTTTTATTCTGCTTAATAATTTTCTTGGACTGTTTCCATATATTTTCACTAGATCAAGACATTTAGTGTTCCCTTTAAATTTAGCTTTTCCCCTGTGATTAACTTTTATTTTATTTGGATTTTTAAATAATACAAACCACATATTTTGTCATCTAGTTCCTATAGGAACACCAACAATATTAATACCTTTCATGGTATGTATTGAAACTATTAGAAATTTAATTCGACCGGGATCATTGGCTGTTCGGCTAACAGCAAACATGATTGCCGGTTACTTATTAATAACATTATTAGGAAATACATCAGCTAATTTGGGAATATATATAAACTTAATTATTTTGATTCAAATAATATTAATAATATTTGAATCAGCAGTTTGCATTATTTAAGCTTATGTTTTCACAGTCCTAAGAACTTTATATTATAGAGAGAATAATCTTAATGAATAATCATCCATATCATTTAGTTGACTATAGACCATGACCTTTAACAGGTTCAATTGGGGCCCTAACTTTTGTTTCTGGCATAGTAATAACATTTCATATACAAAATTATATTTTACTATTTTTTGGATTTTCAATCCTGATTTTAACTATAATTCAATGATGGCGTGATATTTCCCGCGAGGGAACGTTTATAGGACTTCACACAATAATTGTGGTAAAAGGTTTAAAAATAGGGATAATTTTATTTATTGTATCAGAGGTTTTCTTTTTTATTTCTTTCTTTTGGGGATTTTTTCATAGAAGACTAAGACCTGTTATAGAAATCGGAATAGTCTGACCCCCTATTGGAATTAAACCTTTCAATCCAATACAAATTCCTTTGTTAAATACCATAATTTTATTGTGTTCCGGAGTAACAATCACATGAGCACATCATTCTATAATAGAAAGTAAACATAGTGAATGTATTTATGGTATTATATTGACTTTGATATTAGGGGTATATTTCACTATTCTTCAAGTTTATGAATATTTTGAATCACCATTTTGTATTTCAGATTCAGTGCATGGATCAACATTTTTTGTGTCAACAGGATTTCATGGAATCCATGTTATTATTGTAAGAACATTCATTATAGTTTGTTTATTGCGACAATTAAAATTTCATTTTTCTAGAGCTCATCATTTTGGTTTTGAGGCAGCTGCTTGATATTAACACTTTGTTGATATTGTCTGATTATTTTTATATGCATCAATTTACTGGTGAGGTAGATAAATATTCTATTAGTATATAAGTATATTTAACTTCCAATTAAAAGGATTAATTTTTAAATAGAATAATTTTTAATATTATAATTTACTGTACTATCATATTATTAATTTTGATTGTTTTAATAACTTTTTTATATTTTGTATCAACCAAGTCAATTATTGATCGTGAAAAATCATCTCCAATTGAGAGAGGATTTGATCCTTTTGAGTCATCTCAAATTCCTTTTTCAAGACATTTTTTTATAATTTCAGTTCTTTTTCTTATTTTTGATGTTGAATTAGTAATTATTATATCTATTATTATTGTAATAGCAACTATTAATATAATTGAGATTTATTTAGTGATACTATTACTTTTTAATATTTCTAATATTAGGTCTGTATCATGAATGAAAAAATAATATATTGGATTGAGTTTAATAGGGATGTATTTAATTATAATTATTGAATTGCAATCAATAGGTGTTGATATCAACCATTCTTTAAAGCAATGAAGTAATTAATACATTTAGTTTCACCTAAAAAAAGAATTTTCATTCCTTTGCTTAATAATTGAAGCTAAAAATGAGGCACTTTATTGTTAATAAAGAAATTGAATATAATATTTCCAATTAAAAGGAAATAGGAACAAAAGCAGCTGCTAACTAGCTTTTAATGCAGTTAAACACTGTTTTTTCCTTATTTATAAAGTTTATAAAACATTTCATTTTCATTGAAAACAGAGACAAAATCTTATAAATATTTAAAAAGTTATTTATTACCTTAATATCTTTAATATTATGCTCTAATGTTTAAGCTATTTAAATATAAGATAATTAAAATTCAAGCAATAAATGTTATTATCTGAATTTTGAAGTTATTTTTTCTTATACTAATACTAAATATTATAATTAATTTTATTAATTCAATCGTACCCTGGGGCCAATTTTCTCCCCTCATCCTAAGTCAATTGATTTTTGAAATATAAGTGAATTCTTCAAAATAAAAAATTGATTATGAAAGGTTGATAGTTGTTTTAAAAATCATATAGAACTTATAAACTCTCTTGTAAAATTTTTCATCGTGGATGAAAATATAGATATTTCATATGCAATTAATAATCCTAAGAAAGATAAAATTATTGCTATTATCTTTCCTTCAGCGGGAAGGATGATTCTTGTGGGATTGTTAAACATAATTCATCTAAATAGAGATCCTGACAAAATTGAGTAAATAGATAAAATCATAATTCTTTTTAACATATTATTAAATGATTCATTCTGTGAGCAGAAATTATAATAACTAAAGTATATATTTATTGAAAAATATGTTAATCGGGCAGAATAAAAATATGTTAGTACAATTCCAATATATATTGATAGTAAAATTAATGAATTAATGTTTCTGGAACATATTATTTCTATAATTAAATCTTTTGAATAAAAGCCTCTCATGAAGGGTATCCCACATAATGACAAATTAGCAATATTTATAAATGTTCTAGTTATTGGTATACTATAACTTATACAACCTATTATACGAATATCCTGATTATTACTCAATCTATGAATATTATACCCCAGCACATAAAAAAGTGATGCCTTAAATAAAGCGTAAATAATAAGATGAAAAAATGATAATATTGGATAACCAAATATTAAAATTGATATTATGATTCCTAATTGTCTCAAAGTTGATAATGCAATAATTTTCTTTAAGTCAAATTCAAAATTTGCGGCCAGTCCTGATATAATTATTGTTAATACTGATAACATGAAAAATGTTTGAATTAAATTAAATGATGCAACTAATTTTCTAAATCGAATGATTAAATATACCCCCGCAGTAACCAGTGTTGATGAATGAACAAGAGCCGATACTGGAGTTGGAGCTGCTGGAAGCCATGAAGATAATGGAATTTGTGCTCTTTTTGTAAGTCCTGCAATAATAATGAATGTAATTATTGGACTTGTTATTATTTTATCAATAAAAGATACAAACTTTCAAGACACAAAATTTATTATTCATGCAATTAATAGAAGAATTATTACATCTCCAATTCGATTCATCAATGCTGTTAATATTTCAGCATTTCTAGAATTTAAATTTTGATAATAAAAACTAGGCAATATGATACTAATCCTAACCCGTCTCATCCAATAAGAATTCTTACTATATTAGGTCTAATAATTAATAATAATATTGATACTACAAATATTATAATAATTTAAATAAATCGATTAATAGTTTTATCATTTATTATATATATACCTCTGTATAATGTAACTATTGATGAAATAAACATAACTGTTGATAAAAATAAAGTTGATATGAAATCAAAAATTAATGTTATATAAATATTACATGAATTAACTGTAATAATTGTTCATTCTATCATAATTATGTAATCAAAAATAATCATATTTATTAATAAAATTAATATCATTAATCTTATAATCAGTAACATTAAAAAAATATATACATTAAATTTATTTTTAGTAATGATCCAATATAAAATTATATTTTTAAATCCACAATTTAATGTTTTATTTTAATCTAATTGAATTTAAGTTAATAATGTTAATTTTAAAATAATTAAATTTAAAGAAATTCAATATATTATGATTAAGAAAAATTCACGTACATTTCCAGAATTAAATGAGCAACAGCCTAAGAAAAACATTCCATGTTGAGTATAAGAGTATAAATATAAACTATAACAAGCTAATAAAAATGAAGAAAAAGATAGAAAAATTATATATAATGAATTTTAAGGCATTAATCTATTTAAAATTATAATTTCTCCTGCTAGTCTAATTGTTGGAGGGCATGAAATATTTCTAGCAGATATTAAAAATCATATAAGGGTTATTGAAGGCATGAATCTCAATATTCCCTTATTGATTACGATTCTTCGTCTTCCTGAACGCTCATAGGAAAAATTGGATAAGCAAAACAAAGCAGAAGAACATAAACCATGTCCAATTATTATAAAATATGACCCTATTATACCTCATATATTTATTGTCATAATTCCCCCAACAACTAAACTTATGTGAGCTACAGAAGAATATGCAATTATAGATTTTATATAAATTTGTATTATACAAGATAATCTAATTATAATTCCTCCGATTAATGAAATAGAAATTCAAATAAATCTATAATTAATGAACATTAGTGGTATAATATATATCACACGAATTAGACCGCAAGTTCCTAATTTTAAAAGAATTCCAACCAAAATTATAGAACCAGATACAAGTGCTTCAACATGCGCTTTTGGTAATCAAAAATGAAATATAAATAACTTAGTGGAACTTTAACTAATGCTAACGTTATTCCTAAATAAATAAACTTACTATTTGATCTCATTAGTATTATAATATTAGGTATATTATTTCTGTGTATGTATATATATATATATATATATAATTGAAATTAATATGGGAAGAGATCCAAATAAAGTGTAAAATAATAAGTAATATCTGGCACTTATCCGCTCGGGCTGATACCCCCATCCTATAATAATAATCATAGTAAGGATTACACTAGTCTCAAAAAAAATATAGAATATTAAAATGTTGTATGAGCAAAATGACAAGATTAATAGTGTTATTAATAATAATACTATAAATAAAAACAAATTTATATTATTATATTTATATAAAGGACTAGAGTTAATTATTAAAAACGTAATTCAGATTGTGAGGATAATTAATCCATATGAAATATTATCTATATATATATATGTATATATATTATATCTTAATATAACTAAATCTTTTCTGAAGAATAAAATGGTAATTAATATTAAAATAATTAATATATTTCTTAATAATCATATATTAAATAATAAAGGGGTCAAAAATAGTGAAAATAAAATTAATTTTAACATGTTTTTAAGGATATTGATAACAACTGGTCATTACCATGTCATCGAATTAAATTAATTAATCTTGATAATCCCATAACTCCTTCACAAACTCTAAATGTCAATAAAACCATTAATATATATATATAGATATATATTATAACAAATTACTAATACGTTACGTCTTATTTCTTTAAGCCTCACGTTGGATTCCAATTTGTAACACGCAATTTAAATAAATTGTTGCGTTACGTTATGTTTTAATGTGTCGCTCTTTACTTTCTGCCCCGCTGTCGGGTTCGTCAATTTATAACACTCAAATTATGTTGTTACTCGTTTGTGTTGTGTGCTGCGGACACTTAAATTATATACGCCGCCCGTTGGAAGAGTCAATTTGTTACCAATATATATGTATTAACTACTTTCAACCACACCGTTGTTGTTGTAATTATGTTACTATTAATAAAATATGTTGAACGGCGAATGATTTTGTAATCTGCCGCTCGCTCCCACTATACGTACCGTTTCAATGACGTCAGCCGCCGTTGCCAACCGTTGTGGTGTCCGCCGTGCTCTGTGAACTTATTTTTCAAATGGAACAGCAATAATAACGACGCAAATATAACTCTAAACATATATCTTTATAGAAATCATTTATTCAGTAAAGCATTGGTTAATTGTTTCACGTTTCTTTTTATGATAAACACAATTGTGGCAAAAATTATGTGTCTTCTTTACCAGTTGGTACAGTAGTTGCAATTCTTATTGTATTCAGACCAAAATAAAGCGTTGGTTATTATTTCTATTAAAGTAAATCATCTCAGGGCGTATCTGGTTCGGGGATTACATTTAAACAAAATATTATTCTATAAATCAAAATACAAATTTTACAGTTCAAGGATATTACAAAGTTTAGAGTGTAGTGTGCACACAGGCAGTCGGATAGTGATTGCTAGTTATTATAGGTTATGTCCAGTTTATGTGTTTAATAGTTATTATTAAAATCAAAGATTCTTGTGGTGTTTAAAAAGGTGTCAATCTCAATTCGTGTTACTGATTGGGAATTTAAAACTATTAGCAACATTATTTTGGTCTTTCCATTTGTGACACATAGACACTAAACATGCCTACCTTTACTTAAGAAATACATCTGTTACAATTTTGTTATTTGAATTTTTCTTAAATACCTTAAAACGAATTATTTTTTCTTCTAGATTTGTAGTGTATACTAATAATTATTGATTTTTTTTATAATATTGCATAAAGGTACATTTTTATTTTCTACTAATTTTGCTGTCCATTCTATATTATACATTTTTAACGACACTATGGCCTGTCTCATGTCAATTATTGCTGAGTATTTTCTCAAAATATCACAGCCTATTAGTAGATTAAATGGTAGATTACTAGCTATTAGAAAAATCATAGGTATAGCTACATTTCCGCTGGTTACTGTTAATGATACCTGTTTTCTTATTGACTTGTTTTGCCTTCCGGTGGTCCCGATTAAAATTATATTCTGAATTGGTAAAGTTGGTAAGATGACCTTACTATATTTTTGAATTTTGATGTATTCATTATTATCGATTAACGACACGTTTGCGCCCGTATCTATCATGAATCTTGCGTCTAGTCCATTCACTTGGGCGATAATATAGGCGATCTCATTATACGAACTATCGTGTGTTATCGTGTCTTCGTTCAGTAGTTCTTCTCTCACATTTTTTAAGAAGTGATTGTGCACTATCGTCAGGGTATCGTCAGTCATTTTGTCTCGTCCTAGTAAGTACCCAAATTGTCGGTTCAGTGATGGGACCTGATGGTTTTTCACTGCCGCAGTCCGTTTAAATCAGGGCTGATCTCCTCAGTCCTGTTGTCGGGTCTGTCTCTATTTTGCAACTCTACCTCAATGGCGTTATTATCGAACGTCACTGAGGTTCTGTTATTCCTGTTGTCGTCACAGCTCCTACTTCGTCTATGTTCATCACGGTAGTACTGGTTATTCTCCTCCTGAAAACTTCTCCCACGGTTCCCATTATAATTCGTTCGTCCCTGGTACGAACGCCTTCCCACATCTCTATCGTCAATGCTTACATAATTCACATGTCTTCGATATGTTTGGTTTTGATTGTTATTATTGCCGTTATTATTCTGTCTGTATCGGTTATCGTAGTTGTTGTTATAACCTCGGTTGTTCTGGTAATGGTAGTCTCTGTCATTGGCACGCTGGTATCCATTATTATTATTATTTGTAGGAGAGCTACGGTAATAGTGGTTGTTGTTATTGTTGTTATTATTTGCCGCATTATTTCGTGGATAGTTGTTATTGTTATTGTTGTTTTGGTAACCGCGTTGATAGTGGTTACCGTTGTTGTTGTAATTATTGTTCGGTCTTTGCCCGTTGTTTTCATATTGGGCGTCGCGGCGACCATTATTTCTATTCATTTCGTCGTTCCTTCGTCTGTACTGGAGGAAGTTCTTCTCCTGTTCCATCCCCGCTAATAATGTCGACATCTCCTCGATGGTTTGTATACGTCCGTTTATTCGGCCTCTCGTAATTTCCCCACCAAAGGTAAGGTAATAGCCTCACTAAACATTCGGTAGGAATAGCAGGCTCTAAATGTCTGGCTATGTTTATTTTTCCAAGAAAATATGCGGTCGGAGTTTGCTTGCCGTGCAGGTCATATCGGCCCAATCCTATGTCACTTCTTATCATATGTTGCGTGGCATCGGACCAATACTTAGATTTGAATTGTTTTTTAAATTCTTGGAAGTTTTGTATACTCGGCCGCATCGCCGTCCACCAATTGTCATAGACTTTTCTGAACATTTCATCCAGCATACTCCTAATCACAAACCATCTGTCTTCTCCGGTTTGGCTATTTTCTCTTCTACCCGTTCTAAGAATAGCATGGGGTTTCTTCTATAATTTTGGAAATCGATAACTTCTCGATTTTCCTCACATGTAGTATGGGCACCGGTACATTGTCTGTTTTTTAGGGAATTAATTTCATCTCTATGGGCAGCTGTTTGGTCTTGTACTTGATTAAGACTAGTACTCATACCTTCTAATCTTTCCCCCATCACTGCTTGATTGGTTCGTATGTTTTCAACTCGTCCATTCGTTTCTTCCCGGACGCTCAGTATCTCTTGGTTCATCCGCTCACACTTTTCCTTGGTCTCGGATTCTACCCTTTTAATTTCAGTCACCGGTTCTTCCAGCTTCTTGTCCCATTCTTCCTGCAATTGCCGGTTATTAATTTCCATCTTGTTATTCCACTTTTCTTTTAATGACTCTTTGTCTTCATCTAGTTTTAATGGTCTCTTGGTAATTTCCCTTCAATTCTTCCCTCAATGCTCTATTCTATTTTCTCCTCCATTTTACTGCTATTCTCTTTCAATTCTCGGCTCAATTCCTCCTTTGTTTGTTTATTATCACTCTTTATTTCCTCCATCTTCTTACTCAACTCTTCCTTCAATATTACTAAGTTCTTGCTGAAGTCTTCCTTCATTTCGTCCTTTAGTTTCTTATTACTCTCCTCCGTTTTCTTACTAGTTTCCTGCATTAATTCCATCATACATTTGAACATCTCTTGCGTCTTCTCGCTTTCTGTCTGTGTGGTTTCTTCTGGTTGTTGTCTATCTCCTTGATCCTCTCTTATTATTGCTTCTACTTCCTCGACCGGTGTTGCTTCTTTGTCTTCCATGTTTAATTCGTCTACTTTCTCGGTTTCGGCCGCTCGTTTGCGCGATACTTCTCGCTTCCTCATTTTTGTTTATTTTTGACTGTTTAATTATAAATTATAATTTAATTTATATTAAATTAAACGCCTCACACGTTGGTTCGCCAATTTGTAACAAATTAATAATACTTTACGTCTTATTTCTTTAAGCCTCACGTTGGATTCCAATTTGTAACACGCAATTTCAATAAATTGTTGCGTTACGTTATGTTTTAATATGTCGCTCTTTACTTTCTGCCCCGCTGTCGGGTTCGTCAATTTATAACACTCAAATTATGTTGTTACTCGTTTGTGTTGTGTGTTGCGGGCACTTAAATTATATACGCCACCCGTTGGAAGAGTCAATTTGTTACCAATATATATGTATTAACTACTTTTAACCACACCGTTGTTGTTGTAATTATGTTACTATTAATAAAATATGTTGAACGGCGAATGATTTTGTAATCTGCCGCTCGCTCCCACTATACGTACCGTTTCAATGACGTCAGCCGCCGTTGCCAACCGTTGTGGTGTAAATTGATTATTTCAATGTCTGAATTTGTTCAAAACCTTCAAATTAGTATAACTTTTCTGTACTGATTGGGAATTTTTTTAAACTATTAGCAACATTATTTTGGTCATTACATTTGTGACACATAGACACTAAACATGCCTACCTTTACTTAAGAAATACATCTGTTACAATTTTGTTATTTGAATTTTTCTTAAATAGCTTAAAACGAATTATTTTTTCTTCTAGATTTGTAGTGTATACTAATAACTATAAATCTATTCATCCTTCAACATTTGTTTCACAAAATTCCTAACAGTATTATCTAAAATTTACAAAAGTTGGTTTTACATGGCTTCCTACAGTTTGCCATCCACAAAACATTTGCTACTCCATTTATTTGTTCAAAAAATGATCATCCTTATATAACTACTGTCTGCTTTGTTATTTTTCTATTTCTCATTAATTTAGAATGGTTGGTTGCTTTCCTGGCTATCCTGATAACATCATTACATGAACAATAACAAAAAAATATATAATCAAATCAATTTAGTGTCATGCCTACATGGCTATGACTTTTATGGACATTGAATAAATAAGTTAAACTTTCATTAAACATAGACAACTGTTTACCACTAGTAATAACACCTCCTTTCACTCCATCTTGTCTTGATAACTAATTAATTAATCCTTATTATTAATACATAACAAATATATTTGAAAACAAAAGAGTTGTACTCTAACTCAGACCTTCCAGCCTTGAGTTCAATGAACCATTAATATAAACAAAACACATATGTTTTTTCATTACTTAAATCATTCCTTAAAATTAAGTTTCATGCAGTCCTTGCTGTTTTTGTTTTATTTCAGGGATGTACCCTTGATCACTGCACTACCTATTATATTATCTCATCACATTTATAGTCATATTACCTAATATTGTGAGACAAAAATAGCACTCACTTGGGATCATTTTTAGTATATTTTCATAATAAAATTACTTGCACTAGTCAACTGTTATTCTTTGATCTCATCTCTATTTGTTTTAATTAGTCTTATAAGATTAATAATCTTATTTATACAAGATTATTAAGATTTGTTTGTCCCATTATATAAATAATTTCCACTGGTTCACTTCTAATTCTACCTTTAGACACTTCTGTTACTGATTGTTTTGGTTTCACTGACACATAATATTCAGCTACTTCTTTATCCATTAAAATATATTTAATACTACAATATATCGTATTGTGTTTGTATTTGTCACATTCATTGTTTTTGTATTTGGGTTTACATTTTTATTGTCATTAAAAGAACTTCACTCTTGTTATAAAATATTACTGTGAATAAGTTATTATTTGTTGTTTTCTGGACAACCTTATGACCATTATTTATTACAATTAGTTGTATGGTTCATGTATCTATAATAAGTTTTGTTATATTTTCATTACATCATTCAAATTAATCACTTACTAATATTTCTTTTTACATAGTATTGTATGTTTGGGCCTATTATCCCTCAATTTGTATTTTGATTATCTTGATATTATGATACATTGAATGAAACCATTTTTTTCCTTATAGCATTGATACATAATCTGTCTGTCTGTATAATACTTATTTTGTCATTATTTAAAGTTCATGTCTTAATCGGGGTTGAATGTACTTTACATCACTTTGCCTGAATCATTAATTTGGGTACGGTCATTTGTATTACTAGTCAGTCTGAAATAGTTATTCGTTCCTCTTCACTATCATCTTGAAAGATATTTTTCTTCTTGTTTAGTTTCTTACCCATTGTCTTCATTAAATCGGGTACGATATTAAGGTGTTCCAAATGTAATGTTACATACTACCCTGCCACCAAATTTGATTATTTTAATAAAATATTGTTTTTGTTGAAATTATCAATTATCTTATCCTTCACATTATCATTTGTTATTCTTTTTATGATCTGGTATACTTGTCTTTAATTATAAGTGTTCTATCCCTGGAACATGGTACTTCCCTAACAAATTAATCACCATATATTTTGGAATCAGTCGGGGGGCTCTCTTGACCTAATACCCCGCTGTCCTTATAATACATAATACATAAATAATATCGATTGCTGGAGCTATCTCATCAGTCAATCACATTTAATAATCACTAGTCTATTCACGACTAAATCAAATAAAAATAATATAATAATATATTCTTGGGATTGTTCACTCAGTTTAACTTCTCAGATCTAAATATTTCTTTCCATTGATTCTTTCAGATGTTTATTTTCTTGTGGCGATATTAAAAACATTTCTTATTTTCAATTGGTACTATCTTCTTTCCTTTTTTATCAGTACTCCTTAGTCTTCATTTTTCATTCACTATCTTCATTCAATTAAAACATAACAAGTATCTGTATCTATAGTTGTTGTTGATTCTCTCACAATCCTGATAGGTTATTTGTAGTAAATTCGTTTCTAGTCTTGTCTTATTTCCATCGTAGATTGTCTACATTTGTCTTTTCTTATTCATTTTATAGCACTATGGTTTCTTCTGATACATGGTTGTTGCATCTTTCTTTTATATTCCAATAATAAGTTCATAATTATATTTAATAAGAGGTGCTTATTTTGTTTAGAATTTGGAAATTTATTCACATTTGTTTATTCACTTGATTCATAATAATGTCATCAAAAAGTACTGTAAGTTGTCCTTCTTATTTATTTGAATTTTTATTTTTTGATATTAAAATTTTTTTATTTTGGCTTCATTTAAAATTATATTCTGGATTAGTAAATTTGGTAAGATGAGCTTACTATATTTTTTAAATTTTGAGGTTTATTATAATAATAAATTCTTCAATTCCATATTAATTCTCATAAATAATTAGTTGTAAGTTGATCTTACTATTTTTTAGAATTTTGTGGTTTATTCAACTTTGTTTATTGGGTTCATAATAGATTTTTAAGGAAACTTGGTTGTATGTTCCCTTAATCTTTTTTGTTTCCACATCACTAATGACATTAGTATTATTGTTATTGTTTTTTACAATAATATATGGTCCATTATACAGTAATAATAGCTTTTTTGCTATTCCTTTCTTAGAACTTGGCAATTCGCGGTTTTTTAACAATACTTTGTCTCCAATCTTGTACTGGATCATTTTCTGCTGACTGAGTTTGTACTTTTTCCTTCTTCTCTCCACCTGTTCATTCAGTTTGCTGTGGAATCTCACGTTGTCGAACTGGTAAGCTGGGTTGTTTGGGAAGTTGATTATTTCACTAATTTCTCGGGGTGGTAGTCTTTCGTGCATTATGGTATATGGAGTATCTTGTATTGATTCATGGTAAGCTAAGTTGATAAAGCTTTCTGTTTGTGTAATGTATTCACTCCACTTCTGGTGTTTATCAAAACAATATGTCCTGAGGATACGGCCAACCTCCCTCAGTACTCTTTCCGCCGGGTTGCTATTTGGGTGATAGACAGATGTTTTATATGTCTTGACACCTGGGTCTAACAAAGTCTCCTTCCAAACCCTTCCTCGAAACTGAGTTCCGTGATCAGTAATAATTGACCTTGGAGCTCCTAACTCTGGTATGTATTGTTGGATCACTATTTGCAAAATCTTTTTTGTAGTCGCCCGATTAATGGGGTATAGTTTTGTAAATTTGGAGTAATGGTCGAACATGATTATAATAAATTTATACTGTTTTCTCCCTCCACTACGAGGTAATGGTCCACACACATCTAAAAATACTCTCTCTAATTTACCAGTTGATGTAATTGGTTGCATTATTCCTTCTGTTTTTTCGTTATTGCATTTTGCCAATTGACAGATGTGACACTGCCGAATACAATCTCTAACTCTCCGGTTGATATTCTTAATGTAAGTGTTTTCCTCAAGTGCTTTCATTACTTTTAATGCATAAGCAACGGGATATGATTTCTTATTAAAATTTACAGGCTCCTTGAATTGTAGTGTAAATTGATAATTTTTTACTTTTCTAGGTATATCAGAGAAAACATAGCGGTATTTATTATGTATGGATATCAACTTTTCTCTTTGTTGTGTGGTTCAATTACATTCATTTTGTTCTGACCGAAATTGTCGGATCTCTTCTAATTTTTCCAACCATAAACTATCTTCACTCCCAAAGTATTCCCTTCTTATATTACATGAATCATCTTGATTATTATTGAATTTTCTTATACTATTGCATAAAGGTACATTTTTATTTTCTACTAATTTTGCTGTCCATTCTATATTATCCCCTGTCTCATGTTAATTATTGCTGTGTATTTCTCAAAATATCACAGCCTATTAGTAGATTAAATGGTAGATTACTAGCTATTAGAAAAATCATAGGTATAGCTACATTTCCGCTGGTTACTGTTAATGATACCTGTTTTCTTATTGACTTGTTTTGCCTTCCGGTGGCTCCGATTAAAAATATATTCTGAATTGGTAAAGTTGGTAAGATGACCTTACTATATTTTTGAATTTTGATGTATTCATTATTATCATTTAATGACACGTTTGCGCCCGTATCTATCATGAATCTTGTCTCTAGTCCATTCACTTGGGCGATAATATAGGCGATCTCATTATTCGAACTATCGTGTGTTATCGTGTCTTCGTTCAATAGTTCTTCTCTCACATTTTTTAAGAAGTGATTGTGCACTATCGTCATTGTATCGTCAGTCATTTTGTCTCGTCCTAGTAAGTACCCAAATTGTCGGTTCAGTGATGGGACCTGATGGTTTTTCACTGCCGCGGTCCGTTTAAATCAGGGCTGATCTCCTCAGTCCTGTTGTCTGCTTGACCGGGTCTGTCTCTATTTTGCAACTCTACCTCAATGGCGTTATTATCGAACGTCACTGAGGTTCTGTTATTCCTGTTGTCGTCACAGCTCCTACTTCGTCTATGTTCATCACGGTAGTGCTGGTTATTCTCCTCCTGAAAACTTCTCCCACGGTTCCCATTATAATTCGTTCGTCCCTGGTACGAACGCCTTCCCACATCTCTATCGTCAACGCTTACATAATTCACATATCTTCGATATGTTTGGTTTTGATTGTTATTATTGCCGTTATTATTCTGTCTGTATCGGTTATCGTAGTTGTTGTTATAACCTCGGTTGTTCTGGTAATGGTGGTCTCTGTCATTGGCACGCTGGTATCCATTATTATTATTATTTGTAGGAGAGCTACGGTAATAGTGGTTGTTATTATTATTTGCCGCATTATTTCGTGGATAGTTGTTATTGTTATTGTTGTTTTGGTAACCGCGTTGATAGTGGTTACCGTTGTTGTTGTAATTATTGTTCGGTCTTTGCCCGTTGTTTTCATATTGGGCGTCGCGGCGACCATTATTTCTATTCATTTCGTCGTTCCTTCGTCTGTACTGGAGGAAGTTCTTCTCCTGTTCCATCCCCGCTAATAATGTCGACATCTCCTCGATGGTTTGTATACGTCCGTTTATTCGGCCTCTCGTAATTTCCCCACCATAATGGTAAGGTAATAGCCTCACTAAACATTCGGTGGGAATAGCAGGCTCTAAATGTCTGGCTATGTTTATTTTTCCAAGAAAATATGCGGTCGGTGTTTGCTTGCCGTGCAGGTCATATCGGCCCAATCCTATGTCACTTCTTATCATATGTTGCGTGGCATCGGACCAATACTTAGATTTGAATTGTTTTTTAAATTCTTGGAAGTTTTGTATACTCGGCCGCATCGCCGTCCACCAATTGTCATAAACTTTTCTGAACATTTCGTCCAGCATACTCCTAATCACAAACCATCTGTCTTCTCCGGTTTTGGCTATTTTCTCTTCTAACCGTTCTAAGAATAGCATGGGGTTTCTTCTATAATTTTGGAAATCGATAACTTCTCGATTTTCCTCACATGTGGTATGGGCACCGGTACATTGTCTGTTTTTTAGGGAATTAATTTCATCTCTATGGGCAGCTGTTTGGTCTTGTACTCATACCTTCTAATCTTTCCCCCATCACTGCTTGATTGGTTCGTATGTTTTCAACTCGTCCATTCGTTTCTTCCCGGACGCTCAGTATCTCTTGGTTCATCCGCTCACACTTTTCCTTGGTCTCGGATTCTACCCTTTTAATTTCAGTCACCGGTTCTTCCAGCTTCTTGTCCCATTCTTCCTGCAATTGCCGGTTATTAATTTCCATCTTGTTATTCCACTTTTCTTTTAATGACTCTTTGTCTTCATCTAGTTTTAATGGTCTCTTGGTAATTTCCCTTCAATTCTTCCCTCAATGCTCTATTCTATTTTCTCCTCCATTTTACTGCTATTCTCTTTCAATTCTCGGCTCAATTCCTCCTTTGTTTGTTTATTATCACTCTTTATTTCCTCCATCTTCTTACTCAACTCTTCCTTCAATATTACTAAGTTCTTGCTGAAGTCTTCCTTCATTTCGTCCTTTAGTTTCTTATTACTCTCCTCCGTTTTCTTACTAGTTTCCTGCATTAATTCCATCATACATTTGAACATCTCTTGCGTCTTCTCGCTTTCTGTCTGTGTGGTTTCTTCTGGTTGTTGTCTATCTCCTTGATCCTCTCTTATTATTGCTTCTACTTCCTCGACCGGTGTTGCTTCTTTGTCTTCCATGTTTAATTCGTCTACTTTCTCGGTTTCGGCCGCTCGTTTGCGCGATACTTCTCGCTTCCTCATTTTTGTTTATTTTTGACTGTTTAATTATAAATTATAATTTAATTTATATTAAATTAAACGCCTCACACGTTGGTTCGCCAATTTGTAACAAATTAATAATACTTTACGTCTTATTTCTTTAAGCCTCACGTTGGATTCCAATTTGTAACACGCAATTTCAATAAATTGTTGCGTTACGTTATGTTTTAATGTGTCGCTCTTTACTTTCTGCCCCGCTGTCGGGTTCGTCAATTTATAACACTCAAATTATGTTGTTACTCGTTTGTGTTGTGTGTTGCGGGCACTTAAATTATATACGCCACCCGTTGGAAGAGTCAATGTGTTACCAATATATATGTATTAACTACTTTCAACCACACCGTTGTTGTTGTTATTATGTTACTATTAATAAAATATGTTGAACGGCGAATGATTTTGTAATCTGCCGCTCGCTCCCACTATACGTACCGTTTCAATGACGTCAGCCGCCGTTGCCAACCGTTGTGGTGTAAATTGATTATTTCAATGTTTGAATTTGTTCAAAACCTTCAAATTAGTATAACTTTTCTGTACTGATTGGGAATTTTTTTAAACTATTAGCAACATTATTTTGGTCTTTACATTTGTGACACATAGACACTAAACATGCCTACCTTTACTTAAGAAATACATCTGTTACAATTTTGTTATTTGAATTTTTCTTAAATAGCTTAAAACGAATTATTTTTTCTTCTAGATTTGTAGTGTATACTAATAACTATAAATCTATTCATCCTTCAACATTTGTTTCACAAAATTCCTAACAGTATTATCTAAAATTTACAAAAGTTGGTTTTACATGGCTTCCTACAGTTTGCCATCCAGAAAACATTTGCTACTCCATTTATTTGTTCAAAAAATGATCATCCTTATATAACTACTGTCTGCTTTGTTATTTTTCTATTTCTCATTAATTTAGAATGGTTGGTTGCTTTCCTGGCTATCCTGATAACATCATTACATGAACAATAACAAAAAAATATATAATCAAATCAATTTAGTGTCATGCCCACATGGCTATGACTTTTATGGACATTGAATAAATAAGTTAAACTTTCATTAAACATAAACAACTGTTTACCACTAGTAATAACACCTCCTTTCACTCCATCTTGTCTTGATAACTAATTAATTAATCCTTATTATTAATACATAACAAATATATTTGAAAACAAAAGAGTTGTACTCTAACTCAGACCTTCCAGCCTTGAGTTCAATGAACCATTAATATAAACAAAACACATATGTTTTTTCATTACTTAAATCATTCATTAAAATTAAGTTTCATGCAGTCCTTGCTGTTTTTGTTTTATTTCAGGGATGTACCCTTGATCACTGCACTACCTATTATATTATCTCATCACATTTATAGTCATATTACCTAATATTGTGAGACAAAAATAGCACTCACTTGGGATCATTTTTAGTATATTTTCATAATAAAATTACTTGCACTAGTCCACTGTTATTCTTTGATCTTATCTCTATTTGTTTTAATTAGTCTTATAAGATTAATAATCTTATTTATACAAGATTATTAAGATTTGTTTGTCCCATTATATAAATAATTTCCACTGGTTCACTTCTAATTCTACCTTTAGACACTTCTGTTACTGATTGTTTTGGTTTCACTGACACATAATATTCAGCTACTTCTTTATCCATTAAAATATATTTAACACTACAATATATCGTATTGTGTTTGTATTTGTCACATTCATTGTTTTTGTATTTGGGTTTACATTTTTATTGTCATTAAAAGAACTTCACTCTTGTTATAAAATATTACTGTGAATAAGTTATTATTTGTTGTTTTCTGGACAACCTTATGACCATTATTTATTACAATTAGTTGTATGGTTCATGTATCTATAATAAGGTTTGTTATATTTTCATTACATCATTCAAATTAATCACTTACTAATATTTCTTTTTACATAGTATTGTATGTTTGGGCCTATTATCCCTCAATTTGTATTTTGATTATCTTGATATTATGATACATTGAATGAAACCATTTTTTTCCTTATAGTATTGATACATAATCTGTCTGTCTGTATAATACTTATTTTGTCATTATTTAAAGTTCATGTCTTAATCGGGGTTGAATGTACTTTACATCACTTTGCCTGAATCATTAATTTGGGTACGGTCATTTGTATTACTAGTCAGTCTGAAATAGTTATTCGTTCCTCTTCACTATCATCTTGAAAGATATTTTTCTTCTTGTTTAGTTTCTTACCCATTGTCTTCATTAAATCGGGTACGATATTAAGGTGTTCCAAATGTAATGTTACATACTACCCTGCCACCAAATTTGATTATTTTAATAAAATATTGTTTTTGTTGAAATTATCAATTATCTTATCCTTCAAATTATCATTTGTTATTCTTTTTATGATCTGGTATACTTGTCTTTAATTATAAGTGTTCTATCCCTGGAACATGGTACTTCCCTAACAAATTAATCACCATATATTTTGGAATCAGTCGGGGGGCTCTCTTGACCTAATACCCCGCTGTCCTTATAATACATAATACATAAATAATATCGATTGCTGGAGCTATCTCATCAGTCAATCACATTTAATAATCACTAGTCTATTCACGACTAAATCAAATAAAAATAATATAATAATATATTCTTGGGATTGTTCACTCAGTTTAACTTCTCAGATCTAAATATTTCTTTCCATTGATTCTTTCAGATGTTTATTTTCTTGTGGCGATATTAAAAACATTTCTTATTTTCAATTGGTACTATCTTCTTTCCTTTTTTATCAGTACTCCTTAGTCTTCATTTTTCATTCACTATCTTCATTCAATTAAAACATAACAAGTATCTGTATCTATAGTTGTTGTTGATTCTCTCACAATCCTGATAGGTTATTTGTAGTAAATTCGTTTCTAGTCTTGTATTATTTCCATCGTAGATTGTCTACATTTGTCTTTTCTTATTCATTTTATAGCACTATGGTTTCTTCTGATACATGGTTGTTGCATCTTTCTTTTATATTCCAATAATAAGTTCATAATTATATTTAATAAGAGGTGCTTATTTTGTTTAGAATTTGGAAATTTATTCACATTTGTTTATTCACTTGATTCATAATAATGTCATCAAAATGTACTGTAAGTTGTCCTTCTTATTTATTTGAATTATTATTTTTTGATATTCAAATTTTTTTATTTTGGCTTCATTTAAAATTATATTCTGGATTAGTAAATTTGGTAAGATGAGCTTACTATATTTTTTAAATTTTGAGGTTTATTATAATAATAAATTCTTCAATTCCAAATTAATTCTCATAAATAATTAGTTGTAAGTTGATCTTACTATTTTTTAGAATTTTGTGGGGTATCCAACTTTGTTTATTGGGTTCATAATAGATTTTTAAGGAAACTTGGTTGTATGTTCCCTTAATCTTTTTTGTTTCCACATCACTAATGACATTAGTATTATTGTTATTGTTTTTTACAATAATATATGGTCCATTATACAGTAATAATAGCTTTTTTGCTATTCCTTTCTTAGAACTTGGCAATTCGCGGTTTTTTAACAATACTTTGTCTCCAATCTTGTACTGGATCATTTTCTGCTGACTGATTTTGTACTTTTTCCTTCTTCTCTCCACCTGTTCATTCAGTTTGCTGTGGAATCTCACGTTGTCGAACTGGTAAGCTGGGTTGTTTGGGAAGTTGATTATTTCACTAATTTCTCGGGGTGGTAGTCTTTCGTGCATTATGGTATATGGAGTATCTTGTATTGATTCATGGTAAGCTAAGTTGATAAAGCTTTCTGTTTGTGTAATGTATTCACTCCACTTCTGGTGTTTATCAAAACAATATGTCCTGAGGATACGGCCAACCTCCCTCAGTACTCTTTCCGCCGGGTTGCTATTTGGGTGATAGACAGATGTTTTATATGTCTTGACACCTGGGTCTAACAAAGTCTCCTTCCAAACCCTTCCTCGAAACTGAGTTCCGTGATCAGTAATAATTGACCTTGGAGCTCCTAACTCTGGTATGTATTGTTGGATCACTATTTGCAAAATCTTTTTTGTAGTCGCCCGATTAATGGGGTATAGTTTTGTAAATTTGGAGTAATGGTCGAACATGATTATAATAAATTTATACTGTTTTCTCCCTCCACTACGAGGTAATGGTCCACACACATCTAAAAATACTCTCTCTAATTTACCAGTTGATGTAATTGGTTGCATTATTCCTTCTGTTTTTTCGTTATTGCATTTTGCCAATTGACAGATGTGACACTGCCGAATACAATCTCTAACTCTCCGGTTGATATTCTTAATGTAAGTGTTTTCCTCAAGTGCTTTCATTACTTTTAATGCATAAGCAACGGGATATGATTTCTTATTAAAATTTACAGGCTCCTTGAATTGTAGTGTAAATTGATAATTTTTTACTTTTCTAGGTATATCAGAGAAAACATAGCGGTATTTATTATGTATGGATATCAACTTTTCTCTTTGTTGTGTGGTTCAATTACATTCATTTTGTTCTGACCGAAATTGTCGGATCTCTTCTAATTTTTCCAACCATAAACTATCTTCACTCCCAAAGTATTCCCTTCTTATATTACATGAATCATCTTGATTATTATTGAATTTTCTTATACTATTGCATAAAGGTACATTTTTATTTTCTACTAATTTTGCTGTCCATTCTATATTATCCCCTGTCTCATGTTAATTATTGCTGTGTATTTCTCAAAATATCACAGCCTATTAGTAGATTAAATGGTAGATTACTAGCTATTAGAAAAATCATAGGTATAGCTACATTTCCGCTGGTTACTGTTAATGATACCTGTTTTCTTATTGACTTGTTTTGCCTTCCGGTGGCTCCGATTAAAAATATATTCTGAATTGGTAAAGTTGGTAAGATGACCTTACTATATTTTTGAATTTTGATGTATTCATTATTATCATTTAATGACACGTTTGCGCCCGTATCTATCATGAATCTTGTCTCTAGTCCATTCACTTGGGCGATAATATAGGCGATCTCATTATTCGAACTATCGTGTGTTATCGTGTCTTCGTTCAGTAGTTCTTCTCTCACATTTTTTAAGAAGTGATTGTGCACTATCGTCATTGTATCGTCAGTCATTTTGTCTCGTCCTAGTAAGTACCCAAATTGTCGGTTCAGTGATGGGACCTGATGGTTTTTCACTGCCGCGGTCCGTTTAAATCATGGCTGATCTCCTCAGTCCTGTTGTCTGCTTGACCGGGTCTTTCTCTATTTTGCAACTCTACCTCAATGGCGTTATTATCGAACGTCACTGAGTTTCTGTTATTCCTGTTGTCGTCACAGCTCCTACTTCGTCTATGTTCATCACGGTAGTGCTGGTTATTCTCCTCCTGAAAACTTCTCCCACGGTTCCCATTATAATTCGTTCGTCCCTGGTACGAACGCCTTCCCACATCTCTATCGTCAACGCTTACATAATTCACATATCTTCGATATGTTTGGTTTTGATTGTTATTATTGCCGTTATTATTCTGTCTGTATCGGTTATCGTAGTTGTTGTTATAACCTCGTTTGTTCTGGTAATGGTGGTCTCTGTCATTGGCACGCTGGTATCCATTATTATTATTATTTGTAGGAGAGCTACGGTAATAGTGGTTGTTGTTATTGTTGTTATTATTTGCCGCATTATTTCGTGGATAGTTGTTATTGTTATTGTTGTTTTGGTAACCGCGTTGATAGTGGTTACCGTTGTTGTTGTAATTATTGTTCGGTCTTTGCCCGTTGTTTTCATATTGGGCGTCGCGGCGACCATTATTTCTATTCATTTCGTCGTTCCTTCGTCTGTACTGGAGGAAGTTCTTCTCCTGTTCCATCCCCGCTAATAATGTCGACATCCCCTCGATGGTTTGTATACGTCCGTTTATTCGGCCTCTCGTAATTTCCCCACCATAATGGTAAGGTAATAGCCTCACTAAACATTCGGTAGGAATAGCAGGCTCTAAATGTCTGGCTATGTTTATTTTTCCAAGAAAATATGCGGTCGGAGTTTGCTTGCTGTGCAGGTCATATCGGCCCATTCCTATGTCACTTCTTATCATATGTTGCGTGGCATCGGACCAATACTTAGATTTGAATTGTTTTTTAAATTTTTGGAAGTTTTGTATACTCGGCCGCATCGCCGTCCACCAATTGTCATAGACTTTTCTGAACATTTCGTCCAGCATACTCCTAATCACAAACCATCTGTCTTCTCCGGTTTTGGCTATTTTCTCTTCTACCCGTTCTAAGAATAGCATGGGGTTTCTTCTATAATTTTGGAAATCGATAACTTCTCGATTTTCCTCACATGTGGTTTGGGCACCGGTACATTGTCTGTTTTTTAGGGAATTAATTTCATCTCTATGGGCAGCTATTTGGTCTTGTACTTGATTAAGACTAGTACTCATACCTTCTAATCTTTCCCCCATCACTGCTTGATTGGTTCGTATGTTTTCAACTCGTCCATTCGTTTCTTCCCGGACGCTCAGTATCTCTTGGTTCATCCGCTCACACTTTTCCTTGGTCTCGGATTCTACCCTTTTAATTTCAGTCACCGGTTCTTCCAGCTTCTTGTCCCATTCTTCCTGCAATTGCCGGTTATTAATTTCCATCTTGTTATTCCACTTTTCTTTTAATGACTCTTTGTCTTCATCTAGTTTTAATGGTCTCTTGGTAATTTCCCTTCAATTCTTCCCTCAATGCTCTATTCTATTTTCTCCTCCATTTTACTGCTATTCTCTTTCAATTCTCGGCTCAATTCCTCTTTTGTTTGTTTATTATCACTTTTTATTTCCTCCATCTTCTTATTCAACTCTTCCTTCAATATTACTAAGTTCTTGCTGAAGTCTTCCTTCATTTCGTCCTTTAGTTTCTTATTACTCTCCTCCGTTTTCTTACTAGTTTCCTGCATTAATTCCATCATACATTTGAACATCTCTTGCGTCTTCTCGCTTTCTGTCTGTGTGGTTTCTTCTGGTTGTTGTCTATCTCCTTGATCCTCTCTTATTATTGCTTTTACTTCCTCGACCGGTGTTGCTTCTTTGTCTTTCATGTTTAATTCGTCTACTTTCTCTGTTTCGGCCGCTCGTTTGCGCGATACTTCTCGCTTCCTCATTTTTGTTTATTTTTGACTGTTTAATTATAAATTATAATTTAATTTATATTAAATTAAACGCCTCACACGTTGGTTCGCCAATTTGTAACAAATTAATAATACTTTACGTCTTATTTCTTTAAGCCTCACGTTGGATTCCAATTTGTAACACGCAATTTCAATAAATTGTTGCGTTACGTTATGTTTTAATGTGTCGCTCTTTACTTTCTGCCCCGCTGTCGGGTTCGTCAATTTATAACACTCAATTTATGTTGTTACTCGTTTGTGTTGTGTGTTGCGGGCACTTAAATTATATACGCCACTCGTTGGAAGAGTCAATTTGTTACCAATATATATGTATTAACTACTTTCAACCACACCGTTGTTGTTGTAATTATGTTACTATTAATAAAATATGTTGAACGGCGAATGATTTTGTAATCTGCCGCTCGCTCCCACTATACGTACCGTTTCAATGACGTCAGCCGCCGTTGCCAACCGTTGTGGTGTAAATTGATTATTTCAATGTTTGAATTTGTTCAAAACCTTCAAATTAGTATAACTTTTCTGTACTGATTGGGAATTTTTTTAAACTATCAGCAACATTATTTTGGTCTTTACATTTGTGACACATAGACACTAAACATGCCTACCTTTACTTAAGAAATACATCTGTTACAATTTTGTTATTTGAATTTTTCTTAAATAGCTTAAAACGAATTATTTTTTCTTCTAGATTTGTAGTGTATACTAATAACTATAAATCTATTCATCCTTCAACATTTGTTTCACAAAATTCCTAACAGTATTATCTAAAATTTACAAAAGTTGGTTTTACATGGCTTCCTACAGTTTGCCATCCAGAAAACATTTGCTACTCCATTTATTTGTTCAAAAAATGATCATCCTTATATAACTACTGTCTGCTTTGTTATTTTTCTATTTCTCATTAATTTAGAATGGTTGGTTGCTTTCCTGGCTATCCTGATAACATCATTACATGAACAATAACAAAAAAATATATAATCAAATCAATTTAGTGTCATGCCCACATGGCTATGACTTTTATGGACATTGAATAAATAAGTTAAACTTTCATTAAACATAAACAACTGTTTACCACTAGTAATAACACCTCCTTTCACTCCATCTTGTCTTGATAACTAATTAATTAATCCTTATTATTAATACATAACAAATATATTTGAAAACAAAAGAGTTGTACTCTAACTCAGACCTTCCAGCCTTGAGTTCAATGAACCATTAATATAAACAAAACACATATGTTTTTTCATTACTTAAATCATTCCTTAAAATTAAGTTTCATGCAGTCCTTGCTGTTTTTGTTTTATTTCAGGGATGTACCCTTGATCACTGCACTACCTATTATATTATCTCATCACATTTATAGTCATATTACCTAATATTGTGAGACAAAAATAGCACTCACTTGGGATCATTTTTAGTATATTTTCATAATAAAATTACTTGCACTAGTCCACTGTTATTCTTTGATCTTATCTCTATTTGTTTTAATTAGTCTTATAAGATTAATAATCTTATTTATACAAGATTATTAAGATTTGTTTGTCCCATTATATAAATAATTTCCACTGGTTCACTTCTAATTCTACCTTTAGACACTTCTGTTACTGATTGTTTTGGTTTCACTGACACATAATATTCAGCTACTTCTTTATCCATTAAAATATATTTAATACTACAATATATCGTATTGTGTTTGTATTTGTCACATTCATTGTTTTTGTATTTGGGTTTACATTTTTATTGTCATTAAAAGAACTTCACTCTTGTTATAAAATATTACTGTGAATAAGTTATTATTTGTTGTTTTCTGGACAACCTTATGACCATTATTTATTACAATTAGTTGTATGGTTCATGTATCTATAATAAGGTTTGTTATATTTTCATTACATCATTCAAATTAATCACTTACTAATATTTCTTTTTACATAGTATTGTATGTTTGGGCCTATTATCCCTCAATTTGTATTTTGATTATCTTGATATTATGATACATTGAATGAAACCATTTTTTTCCTTATAGTATTGATACATAATCTGTCTGTCTGTATAATACTTATTTTGTCATTATTTAAAGTTCATGTCTTAATCGGGGTTGAATGTACTTTACATCACTTTGCCTGAATCATTAATTTGGGTACGGTCATTTGTATTACTAGTCAGTCTGAAATAGTTATTCGTTCCTCTTCACTATCATCTTGAAAGATATTTTTCTTCTTGTTTAGTTTCTTACCCATTGTCTTCATTAAATCGGGTACGATATTAAGGTGTTCCAAATGTAATGTTACATACTACCCTGCCACCAAATTTGATTATTTTAATAAAATATTGTTTTTGTTGAAATTATCAATTATCTTATCCTTCAAATTATCATTTGTTATTCTTTTTATGATCTGGTATACTTGTCTTTAATTATAAGTGTTCTATCCCTGGAACATGGTACTTCCCTAACAAATTAATCACCATATATTTTGGAATCAGTCGGGGGGCTCTCTTGACCTAATACCCCGCTGTCCTTATAATACATAATACATAAATAATATCGATTGCTGGAGCTATCTCATCAGTCAATCACATTTAATAATCACTAGTCTATTCACGACTAAATCAAATAAAAATAATATAATAATATATTCTTGGGATTGTTCACTCAGTTTAACTTCTCAGATCTAAATATTTCTTTCCATTGATTCTTTCAGATGTTTATTTTCTTGTGGCGATATTAAAAACATTTCTTATTTTCAATTGGTACTATCTTCTTTCCTTTTTTATCAGTACTCCTTAGTCTTCATTTTTCATTCACTATCTTCATTCAATTAAAACATAACAAGTATCTGTATCTATAGTTGTTGTTGATTCTCTCACAATCCTGATAGGTTATTTGTAGTAAATTCGTTTCTAGTCTTGTATTATTTCCATCGTAGATTGTCTACATTTGTCTTTTCTTATTCATTTTATAGCACTATGGTTTCTTCTGATACATGGTTGTTGCATCTTTCTTTTATATTCCAATAATAAGTTCATAATTATATTTAATAAGAGGTGCTTATTTTGTTTAGAATTTGGAAATTTATTCACATTTGTTTATTCACTTGATTCATAATAATGTCATCAAAATGTACTGTAAGTTGTCCTTCTTATTTATTTGAATTATTATTTTTTGATATTCAAATTTTTTTATTTTGGCTTCATTTAAAATTATATTCTGGATTAGTAAATTTGGTAAGATGAGCTTACTATATTTTTTAAATTTTGAGGTTTATTATAATAATAAATTCTTCAATTCCAAATTAATTCTCATAAATAATTAGTTGTAAGTTGATCTTACTATTTTTTAGAATTTTGTGGGGTATCCAACTTTGTTTATTGGGTTCATAATAGATTTTTAAGGAAACTTGGTTGTATGTTCCCTTAATCTTTTTTGTTTCCACATCACTAATGACATTAGTATTATTGTTATTGTTTTTTACAATAATATATGGTCCATTATACAGTAATAATAGCTTTTTTGCTATTCCTTTCTTAGAACTTGGCAATTCGCGGTTTTTTAACAATACTTTGTCTCCAATCTTGTACTGGATCATTTTCTGCTGACTGATTTTGTACTTTTTCCTTCTTCTCTCCACCTGTTCATTCAGTTTGCTGTGGAATCTCACGTTGTCGAACTGGTAAGCTGGGTTGTTTGGGAAGTTGATTATTTCACTAATTTCTCGGGGTGGTAGTCTTTCGTGCATTATGGTATATGGAGTATCTTGTATTGATTCATGGTAAGCTAAGTTGATAAAGCTTTCTGTTTGTGTAATGTATTCACTCCACTTCTGGTGTTTATCAAAACAATATGTCCTGAGGATACGGCCAACCTCCCTCAGTACTCTTTCCGCCGGGTTGCTATTTGGGTGATAGACAGATGTTTTATATGTCTTGACACCTGGGTCTAACAAAGTCTCCTTCCAAACCCTTCCTCGAAACTGAGTTCCGTGATCAGTAATAATTGACCTTGGAGCTCCTAACTCTGGTATGTATTGTTGGATCACTATTTGCAAAATCTTTTTTGTAGTCGCCCGATTAATGGGGTATAGTTTTGTAAATTTGGAGTAATGGTCGAACATGATTATAATAAATTTATACTGTTTTCTCCCTCCACTACGAGGTAATGGTCCACACACATCTAAAAATACTCTCTCTAATTTACCAGTTGATGTAATTGGTTGCATTATTCCTTCTGTTTTTTCGTTATTGCATTTTGCCAATTGACAGATGTGACACTGCCGAATACAATCTCTAACTCTCCGGTTGATATTCTTAATGTAAGTGTTTTCCTCAAGTGCTTTCATTACTTTTAATGCATAAGCAACGGGATATGATTTCTTATTAAAATTTACAGGCTCCTTGAATTGTAGTGTAAATTGATAATTTTTTACTTTGCTAGGTATATCAGAGAAAACATAGCGGTATTTATTATGTATGGATATCAACTTTTCTCTTTGTTGTGTGGTTCAATTACATTCATTTTGTTCTGACCGAAATTGTCGGATCTCTTCTAATTTTTCCAACCATAAACTATCTTCACTCCCAAAGTATTCCCTTCTTATATTACATGAATCATCTTGATTATTATTGAATTTTCTTATACTATTGCATAAAGGTACATTTTTATTTTCTACTAATTTTGCTGTCCATTCTATATTATCCCCTGTCTCATGTTAATTATTGCTGTGTATTTCTCAAAATATCACAGCCTATTAGTAGATTAAATGGTAGATTACTAGCTATTAGAAAAATCATAGGTATAGCTACATTTCCGCTGGTTACTGTTAATGATACCTGTTTTCTTATTGACTTGTTTTGCCTTCCGGTGGCTCCGATTAAAAATATATTCTGAATTGGTAAAGTTGGTAAGATGACCTTACTATATTTTTGAATTTTGATGTATTCATTATTATCATTTAATGACACGTTTGCGCCCGTATCTATCATGAATCTTGTCTCTAGTCCATTCACTTGGGCGATAATATAGGCGATCTCATTATTCGAACTATCGTGTGTTATCGTGTCTTCGTTCAGTAGTTCTTCTCTCACATTTTTTAAGAAGTGATTGTGCACTATCGTCATTGTATCGTCAGTCATTTTGTCTCGTCCTAGTAAGTACCCAAATTGTCGGTTCAGTGATGGGACCTGATGGTTTTTCACTGCCGCGGTCCGTTTAAATCATGGCTGATCTCCTCAGTCCTGTTGTCTGCTTGACCGGGTCTTTCTCTATTTTGCAACTCTACCTCAATGGCGTTATTATCGAACGTCACTGAGTTTCTGTTATTCCTGTTGTCGTCACAGCTCCTACTTCGTCTATGTTCATCACGGTAGTGCTGGTTATTCTCCTCCTGAAAACTTCTCCCACGGTTCCCATTATAATTCGTTCGTCCCTGGTACGAACGCCTTCCCACATCTCTATCGTCAACGCTTACATAATTCACATATCTTCGATATGTTTGGTTTTGATTGTTATTATTGCCGTTATTATTCTGTCTGTATCGGTTATCGTAGTTGTTGTTATAACCTCGTTTGTTCTGGTAATGGTGGTCTCTGTCATTGGCACGCTGGTATCCATTATTATTATTATTTGTAGGAGAGCTACGGTAATAGTGGTTGTTGTTATTGTTGTTATTATTTGCCGCATTATTTCGTGGATAGTTGTTATTGTTATTGTTGTTTTGGTAACCGCGTTGATAGTGGTTACCGTTGTTGTTGTAATTATTGTTCGGTCTTTGCCCGTTGTTTTCATATTGGGCGTCGCGGCGACCATTATTTCTATTCATTTCGTCGTTCCTTCGTCTGTACTGGAGGAAGTTCTTCTCCTGTTCCATCCCCGCTAATAATGTCGACATCCCCTCGATGGTTTGTATACGTCCGTTTATTCGGCCTCTCGTAATTTCCCCACCATAATGGTAAGGTAATAGCCTCACTAAACATTCGGTAGGAATAGCAGGCTCTAAATGTCTGGCTATGTTTATTTTTCCAAGAAAATATGCGGTCGGAGTTTGCTTGCTGTGCAGGTCATATCGGCCCATTCCTATGTCACTTCTTATCATATGTTGCGTGGCATCGGACCAATACTTAGATTTGAATTGTTTTTTAAATTTTTGGAAGTTTTGTATACTCGGCCGCATCGCCGTCCACCAATTGTCATAGACTTTTCTGAACATTTCGTCCAGCATACTCCTAATCACAAACCATCTGTCTTCTCCGGTTTTGGCTATTTTCTCTTCTACCCGTTCTAAGAATAGCATGGGGTTTCTTCTATAATTTTGGAAATCGATAACTTCTCGATTTTCCTCACATGTGGTTTGGGCACCGGTACATTGTCTGTTTTTTAGGGAATTAATTTCATCTCTATGGGCAGCTATTTGGTCTTGTACTTGATTAAGACTAGTACTCATACCTTCTAATCTTTCCCCCATCACTGCTTGATTGGTTCGTATGTTTTCAACTCGTCCATTCGTTTCTTCCCGGACGCTCAGTATCTCTTGGTTCATCCGCTCACACTTTTCCTTGGTCTCGGATTCTACCCTTTTAATTTCAGTCACCGGTTCTTCCAGCTTCTTGTCCCATTCTTCCTGCAATTGCCGGTTATTAATTTCCATCTTGTTATTCCACTTTTCTTTTAATGACTCTTTGTCTTCATCTAGTTTTAATGGTCTCTTGGTAATTTCCCTTCAATTCTTCCCTCAATGCTCTATTCTATTTTCTCCTCCATTTTACTGCTATTCTCTTTCAATTCTCGGCTCAATTCCTCTTTTGTTTGTTTATTATCACTTTTTATTTCCTCCATCTTCTTATTCAACTCTTCCTTCAATATTACTAAGTTCTTGCTGAAGTCTTCCTTCATTTCGTCCTTTAGTTTCTTATTACTCTCCTCCGTTTTCTTACTAGTTTCCTGCATTAATTCCATCATACATTTGAACATCTCTTGCGTCTTCTCGCTTTCTGTCTGTGTGGTTTCTTCTGGTTGTTGTCTATCTCCTTGATCCTCTCTTATTATTGCTTTTACTTCCTCGACCGGTGTTGCTTCTTTGTCTTTCATGTTTAATTCGTCTACTTTCTCTGTTTCGGCCGCTCGTTTGCGCGATACTTCTCGCTTCCTCATTTTTGTTTATTTTTGACTGTTTAATTATAAATTATAATTTAATTTATATTAAATTAAACGCCTCACACGTTGGTTCGCCAATTTGTAACAAATTAATAATACTTTACGTCTTATTTCTTTAAGCCTCACGTTGGATTCCAATTTGTAACACGCAATTTCAATAAATTGTTGCGTTACGTTATGTTTTAATGTGTCGCTCTTTACTTTCTGCCCCGCTGTCGGGTTCGTCAATTTATAACACTCAATTTATGTTGTTACTCGTTTGTGTTGTGTGTTGCGGGCACTTAAATTATATACGCCACTCGTTGGAAGAGTCAATTTGTTACCAATATATATGTATTAACTACTTTCAACCACACCGTTGTTGTTGTAATTATGTTACTATTAATAAAATATGTTGAACGGCGAATGATTTTGTAATCTGCCGCTCGCTCCCACTATACGTACCGTTTCAATGACGTCAGCCGCCGTTGCCAACCGTTGTGGTGTAAATTGATTATTTCAATGTTTGAATTTGTTCAAAACCTTCAAATTAGTATAACTTTTCTGTACTGATTGGGAATTTTTTTAAACTATCAGCAACATTATTTTGGTCTTTACATTTGTGACACATAGACACTAAACATGCCTACCTTTACTTAAGAAATACATCTGTTACAATTTTGTTATTTGAATTTTTCTTAAATAGCTTAAAACGAATTATTTTTTCTTCTAGATTTGTAGTGTATACTAATAACTATAAATCTATTCATCCTTCAACATTTGTTTCACAAAATTCCTAACAGTATTATCTAAAATTTACAAAAGTTGGTTTTACATGGCTTCCTACAGTTTGCCATCCAGAAAACATTTGCTACTCCATTTATTTGTTCAAAAAATGATCATCCTTATATAACTACTGTCTGCTTTGTTATTTTTCTATTTCTCATTAATTTAGAATGGTTGGTTGCTTTCCTGGCTATCCTGATAACATCATTACATGAACAATAACAAAAAAATATATAATCAAATCAATTTAGTGTCATGCCCACATGGCTATGACTTTTATGGACATTGAATAAATAAGTTAAACTTTCATTAAACATAAACAACTGTTTACCACTAGTAATAACACCTCCTTTCACTCCATCTTGTCTTGATAACTAATTAATTAATCCTTATTATTAATACATAACAAATATATTTGAAAACAAAAGAGTTGTACTCTAACTCAGACCTTCCAGCCTTGAGTTCAATGAACCATTAATATAAACAAAACACATATGTTTTTTCATTACTTAAATCATTCCTTAAAATTAAGTTTCATGCAGTCCTTGCTGTTTTTGTTTTATTTCAGGGATGTACCCTTGATCACTGCACTACCTATTATATTATCTCATCACATTTATAGTCATATTACCTAATATTGTGAGACAAAAATAGCACTCACTTGGGATCATTTTTAGTATATTTTCATAATAAAATTACTTGCACTAGTCCACTGTTATTCTTTGATCTTATCTCTATTTGTTTTAATTAGTCTTATAAGATTAATAATCTTATTTATACAAGATTATTAAGATTTGTTTGTCCCATTATATAAATAATTTCCACTGGTTCACTTCTAATTCTACCTTTAGACACTTCTGTTACTGATTGTTTTGGTTTCACTGACACATAATATTCAGCTACTTCTTTATCCATTAAAATATATTTAATACTACAATATATCGTATTGTGTTTGTATTTGTCACATTCATTGTTTTTGTATTTGGGTTTACATTTTTATTGTCATTAAAAGAACTTCACTCTTGTTATAAAATATTACTGTGAATAAGTTATTATTTGTTGTTTTCTGGACAACCTTATGACCATTATTTATTACAATTAGTTGTATGGTTCATGTATCTATAATAAGGTTTGTTATATTTTCATTACATCATTCAAATTAATCACTTACTAATATTTCTTTTTACATAGTATTGTATGTTTGGGCCTATTATCCCTCAATTTGTATTTTGATTATCTTGATATTATGATACATTGAATGAAACCATTTTTTTCCTTATAGCATTGATACATAATCTGTCTGTCTGTATAATACTTATTTTGTCATTATTTAAAGTTCATGTCTTAATCGGGGTTGAATGTACTTTACATCACTTTGCCTGAATCATTAATTTGGGTACGGTCATTTGTATTACTAGTCAGTCTGAAATAGTTATTCGTTCCTCTTCACTATCATCTTGAAAGATATTTTTCTTCTTGTTTAGTTTCTTACCCATTGTCTTCATTAAATCGGGTACGATATTAAGGTGTTCCAAATGTAATGTTACATACTACCCTGCCACCAAATTTGATTATTTTAATAAAATATTGTTTTTGTTGAAATTATCAATTATCTTATCCTTCACATTATCATTTGTTATTCTTTTTATGATCTGGTATACTTGTCTTTAATTATAAGTGTTCTAACCCTGGAACATGGTACTTCCCTAACAAATTAATCACCATATATTTTGGAATCAGTCGGGGGGCTCTCTTGACCTAATACCCCGCTGTCCTTATAATACATAATACATAAATAATATCGATTGCTGGAGCTATCTCATCAGTCAATCATATTTAATAATCACTAGTCTATTCACGACTAAATCAAATAAAAATAATATAATAATATATTCTTGGGATTGTTCACTCAGTTTAACTTCTCAGATCTAAATATTTCTTTCCATTGATTCTTTCAGATGTTTATTTTCTTGTGGCGATATTAAAAACATTTCTTATTTTCAATTGGTACTATCTTCTTTCCTTTTTTTATCAGTACTCCTTAGTCTTCATTTTTCATTCACTATCTTCATTCAATTAAAACATAACAAGTATCTGTATCTATAGTTGTTGTTGATTCTCTCACAATCCTGATAGGTTATTTGTAGTAAATTCGTTTCTAGTCTTGTCTTATTTCCATCGTAGATTGTCTACATTTGTCTTTTCTTATTCATTTTATAGCACTATGGTTTCTTCTGATACATGGTTGTTGCATCTTTCTTTTATATTCCAATAATATGTTCATAATTATATTTAATAAGAGGTGCTTATTTTGTTTAGAATTTGGAAATTTATTCACATTTGTTTATTCACTTGATTCATAATAATGTCATCAAAATGTACTGTAAGTTGTCTTTCTTATTTATTTGAATTTTTATTTTTTGATATTCAAATTTTTTTATTTTGGCTTCATTTAAAATTATATTCTGGATTAGTAAATTTGGTAAGATAAGCTTACTATATTTTTTGAATTTTGAGGTCTATTATAATAATAAATTCTACAATTCAATATTAATTCTCATAAATAATTAGTTGTAAGTTGATCTTACTATTTTTTAGAATTTTGTAGTTTATTCAACTTTGTTTATTGGGTTCATAATAGATTTTTAAGGAAACTTGGTTGTATGTTCCCTTAATCTTTTTTGTTTCCACATCACTAATGACATTAGTATTATTGTTATTGTTTTTTACAATAATATATGGTCCATTATACAGTAATAATAGCTTTTTTGCTATTCCTTTCTTAGAACTTGGCAATTCGCGGTTTTTTAACAATACTTTGTCTCCAATCTTGTACTGGATCATTTTCTGCTGACTGATTTTGTACTTTTTCCTTCTTCTCTCCACCTGTTCATTCAGTTTGCTGTGGAATCTCACGTTGTCGAACTGGTAAGCTGGGTTGTTTGGGAAGTTGATTATTTCACTAATTTCTCGGGGTGGTAGTCTTTCGTGCATTATGGTATATGGAGTATCTTGTATTGATTCATGGTAAGCTAAGTTGATAAAGCTTTCTGTTTGTGTAATGTATTCACTCCACTTCTGGTGTTTATCAAAACAATATGTCCTGAGGATACGGCCAACCTCCCTCAGTACTCTTTCCGCCGGGTTGCTATTTGGGTGATAGACAGATGTTTTATATGTCTTGACACCTGGGTCTAACAAAGTCTCCTTCCAAACCCTTCCTCGAAACTGAGTTCCGTGATCAGTAATAATTGACCTTGGAGCTCCTAACTCTGGTATGTATTGTTGGATCACTATTTGCAAAATCTTTTTTGTAGTCGCCCGATTAATGGGGTATAGTTTTGTAAATTTGGAGTAATGGTCGAACATGATTATAATAAATTTATACTGTTTTCTCCCTCCACTACGAGGTAATGGTCCACACACATCTAAAAATACTCTCTCTAATTTACCAGTTGATGTAATTGGTTGCATTATTCCTTCTGTTTTTTCGTTATTGCATTTTGCCAATTGACAGATGTGACACTGCCGAATACAATCTCTAACTCTCCGGTTGATATTCTTAATGTAAGTGTTTTCCTCAAGTGCTTTCATTACTTTTAATGCATAAGCAACGGGATATGATTTCTTATTAAAATTTACAGGCTCCTTGAATTGTAGTGTAAATTGATAATTTTTTACTTTGCTAGGTATATCAGAGAAAACATAGCGGTATTTATTATGTATGGATATCAACTTTTCTCTTTGTTGTGTGGTTCAATTACATTCATTTTGTTCTGACCGAAATTGTCGGATCTCTTCTAATTTTTCCAACCATAAACTATCTTTACTCCCAAAGTATTCCCTTCTTATATTACATGAATCATCTTGATTATTATTGAATTTTCTTATACTATTGCATAAAGGTACATTTTTATTTTCTACTAATTTTGCTGTCCATTCTATATTATCCCCTGTCTCATGTTAATTATTGCTGTGTATTTCTCAAAATATCACAGCCTATTAGTAGATTAAATGGTAGATTACTAGCTATTAGAAAAATCATAGGTATAGCTACATTTCCGCTGGTTACTGTTAATGATACCTGTTTTCTTATTGACTTGTTTTGCCTTCCGGTGGCTCCGATTAAAATTATATTCTGAATTGGTAAAGTTGGTAAGATGACCTTACTATATTTTTGAATTTTGATGTATTCATTATTATCATTTAATGACACGTTTGCGCCCGTATCTATCATGAATCTTGTCTCTAGTCCATTCACTTGGGCGATAATATAGGCGATCTCAATTCGAACTATCGTGTGTTATCGTGTCTTCGTTCAGTAGTTCTTCTCTCACATTTTTTAAGAAGTGATTGTGCACTATCGTCATTGTATCGTCAGTCATTTTGTCTCGTCCCAGTAAGTACCCAAATTGTCGGTTCAGTGATGGGACCTGATGGTTTTTCACTACCGCGGTCCGTTTAAATCAGGGCTGATCTCCTCAGTCCTGTTGTCTGCTTGACCGGGTCTGTCTCTATTTTGCAACTCTACCTCAATGGCGTTATTATCGAACGTCACTGAGGTTCTGTTATTCCTGTTGTCGTCACAGCTCCTACTTCGTCTATGTTCATCACGGTAGTGCTGGTTATTCTCCACCTGAAAACTTCTCCCACGGTTCCCATTATAATTCGTTCGTCCCTGGTACGAACGCCTTCCCACATCTCTATCGTCAACGCTTACATAATTCACATATCTTCGATATGTTTGGTTTTGATTGTTATTATTGCCGTTATTATTCTGTCTGTATCGGTTATCGTAGTTGTTGTTATAACCTCGGTTGTTCTGGTAATGGTGGTCTCTGTCATTGGCACGCTGGTATCCATTATTATTATTATTTGTAGGAGAGCTACGGTAATAGTGGTTGTTGTTATTGTTGTTATTATTTGCCACATTATTTCGTGGATAGTTGTTATTGTTATTGTTGTTTTGGTAACCGCGTTGATAGTGGTTACCGTTGTTGTTGTAATTATTGTTCGGTCTTTGCCCGTTGTTTTCATATTGGGCGTCGCGGCGACCATTATTTCTATTTATTTCGTCGTTCCTTCGTCTGTACTGGAGGAAGTTCTTCTCCTGTTCCATCCCCGCTAATAATGTCGACATCTCTTCGATGGTTTGTATACATCCGTTTATTCGGCCTCTCGTAATTTCACCACCATAATGGTAAGCTAATAGCCTCACTAAACATTCGGTAGGAATAGCAGGCTCTAAATGTCTGGCTATGTTTATTTTTCCAAGAAAATATGCGGTCGGAGTTTGCTTGCCGTGCAGGTCATATCGGCCCAATCCTATGTCACTTCTTATCATATGTTGCGTGGCATCGGACCAATACTTAGATTTGAATTGTTTTTTAAATTCTTGGAAGTTTTGTATACTCGGCCGCATCGCCGTCCACCAATTGTCATAGACTTTTCTGAACATTTCGTCCAGCATACTCCTAATCACAAACCATCTGTCTTCTCCGGTTTTGGCTATTTTCTCTTCTACCCGTTCTAAGAATAGCATGGGGTTTCTTCTATAATTTTGGAAATCGATAACTTCTCGATTTTCCTCAAATGTGGTATGGGCACCGGTACATTGTCTGTTTTTTAGGGAATTAATTTCATTTCTATGGGCAGCTGTTTGATCTTGTACTTGATTAAGACTAGTACTCATACCTTCTAATCTTTCCCCCATCACTGCTTGATTGGTTCGTATGTTTTCAACTCGTCCATTCGTTTCTTCCCGGACGCTCAGTATCTCTTGGTTCATCCGCTCACACTTTTCCTTGGTCTCGGATTCTACCCTTTTAATTTCAGTCACCGGTTCTTCCAGCTTCTTGTCCCATTCTTCCTGCAATTGCCGGTTATTAATTTCTATCTTGTTATTCCACTCTTCTTTTAATGACTCTTTGTGTTCATCTAGTTTTTTCATGGTCTCTTGGTAATTTCCCTTCAATTCTTCCCTCAATGCTCTATTCTATTTTCTCCTCCATTTTACTGCTATTCTCTTTCAATTCTCGGCTCAATTCCTCCTTTGTTTGTTTATTATCACTCTTTATTTCCTCCATCTTCTTACTCAACTCTTCCTTCAATATTACTAAGTTCTTGCTGAAGTCTTCCTTCATTTCGTCCTTTAGTTTCTTATTACTCTCCTCCGTTTTCTTACTAGTTTCCTGCATTAATTCCATCATACATTTGAACATCTCTTGCGTCTTCTCGCTTTCTGTCTGTGTGGTTTCTTCTGGTTGTTGTTTATCTCCTTGGTCCTCTCTTATTATTGCTTCTACTTCCTCGACCGGTGTTGCTTCTTTGTCTTCCATGTTTAATTCGTCTACTTTCTCGGTTTCGGCCGCTCGTTTGCGCGATACTTCTCGCTTCCTCATTTTTGTTTATTTTTGACTGTTTAATTATAAATTATAATTTAATTTATATTAAATTAAACGCCTCACACGTTGGTTCGCCAATTTGTAACAAATTAATAATACGTTACGTCTTATTTCTTTAAGCCTCATGTTGGATTCCAATTTTGTAACACGCAATTTAAATAAATTGTTGCGTTACGTTATGTTTTAATGTTTCGCTCTTTACTTTCTGCCCCGCTGACGGGTTCGTCAATTTATAACACTCAAATTATGTTGTTACTCGTTTGTGTTGTGTGTTGCGGGCAGTAGTAGTTGCAATTCTTATTGTATTCAGATCAAAATAAAGCGTTGGTTATTATTTCTATTAAAGTAAATCATCTCAGGGCGTATTTGGTTCGGGGATTACATTTAAACAAAATATTATTCTATAAATCAAATTACAAATTTTACAGTTCAAGGATATTACAAAGTTTAGAGTGTAGTGTGCACACAGGCAGTCGGATAGTGATTGCTAGTTTTTATAGGTTATGTCCAGTTTATGTGTTTAATAGTTATTATTAAAATCAAAGATTCTTGTGGTGTTTAAAAAGGTATCAATCCCAATTCGTGTTATTAGTGAGTGTTCTTAGTGTTGGTGTGATATGATGTCTGTAGTTTTAGTTGGTTAATTCTTAAAAAGTCGTTTATACAAACGTTGGTGTTGATACATAATATAATAAAATGTTCGAATTCACCAAATCCTATTCTTAAAATGGTTCTTGGTCGAAGATAGGGCCCACGTCTGCTTCGGTCCTCCTCCCTGGTTCTTGGTTCTTCTATTCAAATGCTGGATGTTCCTCACTTGGTTGTAATATTTCGTATTATGTATATCTATCTGTATTAAGATGTCTGGAATGTTTTTTCACAGTTTATAGTTAATTATATAAGACGTTTTACAAACGCGTCTGTACGCTATGACCGTTGTTAAAGAAGTCCCATTTTATTTATCCGAAATTTCTGGTTGCTAAGGGTAAACTTGGAATCTGGTTGGTTGATTCGGATATACATTGTCATGTAAATTCATTATTTCAATGTCTGAATTTGTTCAAAACCTTCAAATTAGTATAACTTTTCTGTACTGATTGGGAATTTAAAACTATTAGCAACATTATTTTGGTCTTTACATTTGTGACACATAGACACTAAACATGCCTACCTTTACTTAAGAAATACATCTGTGACAATTTTGTTATTTGAATTTTTCTTAAATAGCTAAAAACGAATTATTTTTTCTTCTAGATTTGTAGTGTATACTAATAACTATAAATCTATTCATCCTTCAACATTTGTTTCACAAAATTCCTAACAGTATTATCTAAAATTTACAAAAGTTGGTTTTACATGGCTTCCTACAGTTTGCCATCCACAAAACATTTGCTACTCCATTTATTTGTTCAAAAAATGATCATCCTTATATAACTACTGTCTGCTTTGTTATTTTTCTATTTCTCATTAATTTAGAATGGTTGGTTGCTTTCCTGGCTATCCTGATAACATCATTACATGAACAATAACAAAACAATATATAATCAAATCAATTTAGTGTCATGCCCACATGGCTATGACTTTTATGGACATTGAATAAATAAGGTAAACTTTCATTAAACATAAACAACTGTTTACCACTAGTAATAACACCTCCTTTCACTCCATCTTGTCTTGATAACTAATTAATTAATCCTTATTATTAATACATAACAAATATATTTGAAAACAAAAGAGTTGTACTCTAACTCAGACCTTCCAGCCTTGAGTTCAATGAACCATTAATATAAACAAATCACATATGTTTTTTCATTACTTAAATCATTCCTTAAAATTAAGTTTCATGCAGTCCTTGCTGTTTTTGTTTTATTTCAGGGATGTACCCTTGATCACTGCACTACCTATTATATTATCTCATCACATTTATAGTCATATTACCTAATATTGTGAGATAAAAATAGCACTCACTTGGGATCATTTTTAGTATATTTTCATAATAAAATTACTTGCACTAGTCCACTGTTATTCTTTGATCTTATCTCTATTTGTTTTAATTAGTCTTATAAGATTAATAATCTTATTTATACAAGATTATTAAGATTTGTTTGTCCCATTATATAAATAATTTCCACTGGTTCACTTTTAATTCTACCTTTAGACACTTCTGTTACTGATTGTTTTGGTTTCACTGACACATAATATTCAGCTACTTCCTTATCCATTAAAATATATTTAATACTACAATATATCGTATTGTGTTTCTATTTGTCACATTCATTGTTTTTGTATTTGGGTTTACATTTTTATTGTCATTAAAAGAACTTCACTCTTGTTATAAAATATTACTGTGAATAAGTTATTATTTGTTGTTTTCTGGACAACCTTATGACCATTATTTATTACAATTAGTTGTATGGTTCATGTATCTATAATAAGGTTTGTTATATTTTCATTACATCATTCAAATTAATCACTTACTAATATTTCTTTTTACATAGTATTGTATGTTTGGGCCTATTATCCCTCAATTTGTATTTCGATTATCTTGATATTATGATACATTGAATGAAACCATTTGTTTCCTTATAGCATTGATACATAATTTGTCTGTCTTTATAATACTTATTTTGTCATTAATTAAAGTTCATGTCTTAATCGGGGTTGAATATATTTTGCATCACTTTTCCTGAATCATTAATTTGGGTACGGTCAGTTGTATTACTAGTCAGTCTGATATAGTTATTCGTTCCTCTTCACTATCATCTTGAAAGATATTTTTCTTCTTGTTTAGTTTCTTATCCATTGTCTTCATTAAATCGGGTACGATAATAAGGTGTTCCAAATGTAATGTTACATATATATTACATTTAATATTAATTAATAAATTTACCTCAAGATGTTATTTTTCTATTTGGAACATATTTCGGGTACTGTCTTGTACCCATCCTCAGCCTTCCGGTTTTTTTCTCTGGTGAAGTACATATGTGTTGTTGGTTGACTATTGTGGCTTCCTGTTGGCTTCTGGTATTTCAAGTTGGTTTTATTGTGTGTGATTGTGGTGTATGTGTTAGTTTTTTGTGTATTTTCAATGTTGAGTGCTTTGAATATTGAGTCATGTTTTGTATTGATTTGTATTTGTTCAGGTATTAGTTTGTTTTCTGTTTTATGTTTGTATATTTGTAAATTTTCCCATATGTTCATTATGGTGCCTTTGTGTGGTATATGTTTTATTAGTGTTACATTGGTTATGTCTGGGAATTCGTGTCCTGTGTTTATTGCATGTGTGGCTAAATTGAATTTATATATTTCTGGTTTTTTTGTATGCATTTAGGTGTTCAAAATAACGTTTTTTCAGCTGTTTTTTTGTTTGTCCTATATAACATTTATTGCAATCTTGGCATTCAATTTTGTATATACCGTTAGTTGTTGTATTATCTTTGTTGTGTGAGCTATTTAGATTTTGTAATTATTTTTATTAGTTTTGTATGCTATTTTTGTATCTGTGTTTTTAAATAGTTTTGTTAGTTTTGTCATTTTATTATTTATATATGTGAATGTGGCCCATTTTTTGTTGTTGTTATTATTTATGTGTTGTTCAGTTTGATTAATTCTTAATTGTTCAGTTTTTATTTTGTATTTGATTTTATTTTCTATTTTGATCATAGTATTTTTATTGTATCCATTTTCATAACCAATTTGGTATATTATATTTCTTTCTTTGTCAGTTTCTTGTTTGTTTAGGGGTATTTTGTACATTCTGTTAAATAACGAATAAAATGCTGCTATTTTATGTTGTGGTGGGTGGTCAGAATGGTTAGGTATAATGATGTTAGTGGAAGTTGGTTTTCTATATATTGCATATTGTATGTGTTTGTTGTATCTTGTGATGGTTATGTCTAAATAGTTGATTTTGTTATGTTTTTCTTTTTCTTCTGTGAATTGTATTTTGGGATGTATGTTATTGATTTGTTTCAGTATGTTCTCTGCATTTGTGTTTTTGTTATTTGATATATATAGTCCATCATCTACATATCTTATCCATATGCCATTTGGATCATGTGTTTTTATGATATTTTGTATTTTGGTGTCTATGTGTTGTAGGAATATTTCTGCTATTATGCTTGATAATGGTGATCCCATTGCTAAACCTTCTTTCTGTTGATAAATTTTGCTATTAAATTCAAAGTAATTTTGTTTTAGTATTAGTTGGAGACTATTTTTTATTTCGGTTATATATTGTTTGTTTTCATTTTGTTCTTTAAGTTTGTTTATTATTATGTAATAATAATATATATATTGTTTGTTTATATATATATATATCATTTAATTCAATTGATAAGAATACAGAAAACGTACAGAATAATCTCAAAACTATTAATTCTAATCTTAATAGACTCATTATAATATGCTTTCGATTTAAGCACAAGGAAATATGCCTGATATAAATATAATTAAATATAAGAAAGGTAATGATAGATTCATTTGTTTTAATAGTTTAAGAAAAATTTAGATCTTGTAAATCTAAGATAAATTAAAAATTTTAAAACTTCAGAAGAGAGTAAAAAGTCATTTCAAGCACCCAAAGCTTACATTTTTATTAAATTATCTTCTGTATGAAAATTGCAGTATCAATTATAATTCTATTATCAATAAATTTTATTTTTATGAAACATCCATTATCAATAGGATCAATTTATACAAACTATTCTTGCTAGTATTATTTGTATATTTTATATAAATTCATATTTTTTTCTTATATTTTATTTCTTATTTTCATTGGAGGAATATTTGTTTTATTTATGTAAATATCAAGAATTGCCTCAAACGAGAAGTTTTATTTTTCAATAAAATTACTATTATCAAATATAATCATTGGAATTTTAATTATAACTATAAATATTATTGAATTTAAGATAGATAATATCAATAAACTATTAGAAATAAATAATTTATGTGATAGATTCATAATTAAGAAACTATATATATTTCCATCAGGAATTATAACTATCATAATGGTTGTTTATCTTTTATTTACACTGGTTGTCGTTGTGAATTTTACCAGAATCAAACTGTCCCCTTTACGAAGAAAGTTTTAATAAATGCTTAATATTACTCGATGTACACACCCATTAATTAAAATAATAAATAATTCATTAATTGATCTACCAGCTGCCTCAAATTTATCATATTGATGAAATTACGGGTCACTATTGGGAATATGTTTAATTATCCAAATCTTAACTGGATTATTTTTATCAATACATTATAATGCAGATGTGACAAGTGCATTTAACAGATTAAGACACATTTGTTGTGATATTAATTATGGGTGGATATTACGAATTTCACACGCAAATGGGGCTTCATTATTTTTTATTTGTGTACATTTACATGTTGGATGAGGATTATATTATGGCTCATATAAGAATTCTGAAACCTGAGCTGTAGGAGTAATCATTTAATTAATCTTGATAGCTACTGCTTTTTTAGGGTATGTCCTTCCATGGGGCCAGATATCATTTTGGGGGGCAACAGTCATCACAAATTTATTGTCAGCAATCCCATACCTTGGGACAGCTCTAGTAAATTGAATTTGGGGAGAATTTGCTGTTGATAATGCAACATTAACTCGATTTTATTCTTTTCATGTTATTATACCATTTGTTGGTTTAGCATTAACAATTGTACATCTTATTTTTTTACATGTTACAGGATCAAATAATCCATTGGGGATTAATTCAAATAATGATAAAATTCCATTCCATTCTTATTTTTCCATTAAAGATATGTTAGGATTTTTATTAATTTTAGTTATTTTTTTGTTATATTATACTTGAACCATATAAATTAAGTGATCATGATAATTTTATTCCAGCAAATCCATTAGTTACCCCTAAGCATATTCAACCAGAATGATATTTTTTATTTGCATATGCAATTCTTCGGTCCATTCTTAATAAATTGGGGGGAGCAATTGCGTTATTTATATCAATTTTTATTTTTATTTTTGTACCCTTTATAAGTAATTCAAAATTTATGGGATTATTAAGTTATCCCATTAATCAAATCTTATTCTGATATTTATTTACTATTCTAATTTTATTAACTTGAATTGGAGCTCGTCCTGTTGAATACCCATATATTAAAATTGGAATAATTTTAACAGTAATTTATTTTATATATTTTGTTTTAGATCCAGTAATTAAATCTTTTTGAGACAAATTAATTAGCTAGTTAATTAGCTTATAGGTAAAGCATTTATTTTGAAAATAAAGAAAAGAAAGTTTATTCTATTAACTTATAATTAAGGCAATTTTTAATGAATTAAATAATAGACTTAATTATAAGAAAAAAATTAATAAATTTAGACTTACTGGTAAATTTGATTTTCATGCTAAATATATCAATTTATCATAACGATAGCGAGGTAATGTGCCTTGAACTCAAATAAATAAAAATGAAATTATTGTTAATTGAATAGGAAAAATTAGAGAGTCAATTTTTCTCCCCTTTCTCTTAACCAATCTTCACCATAAACAGTAGGTCTTGATTACTCTACAAATCAGGGCTGTATGCAAAACATTATTTTATTCTGTTTGAATTTGCGGCTATTATCGTTTACCATAGAAAAAGTAAAAATTACCCTTGATAAAAAACCGTTGCTGGTAAACTACCCCTTTCCCTTAACCGATCTTCACCAAAAACAATAGGTCTTGAGTACTCTACAAATTAGGGCTGCATGCAAAAAATTATTTGATTCTGTTTGAATTTGCGGCTGTTATCGTTTGCCATAGAAAATACCCTTGTTAAAACATAAAACGTTGCTGGTAAACTACCCCTTTCCCTTAACCGACCTTCACCAAAAACAATAGGTCTTGAGAACTCTACAATTCTGGGCTGTATACAAAAGAGTAGTTGATTCTGTTTGAATTTGCGGCTGTTATCGTTTGCCACAGAAAAAAATTACCCTTGATTAAAAAAAAACCGTTGCCGGTAAACTACCCCTTTCCCTTAACCGATCTTCACCAAAAACAATAGGTCTTGAGTACTCTACAAATCAGGGCTGTATGCAAAAATTATTTGATTCTGTTTGAATTTGCGGCTGTTATCGTTTGCCATAAAAAAAATCTACAGGCACAGAGACAGATAGACAGATAGATAGACACACAGACATTTTTCGAAAAATGACTTTTTTTCATGTTTTGAGTATAGTACAATCAGAATCTGCAATAATCTCGAACACGATTTTTTTTGCCATCAACATACTTCCATTTCCTTAAGGAACATGGAAGTAAAAATTACCCTTGATTAAAAAAAAAAAAGTTGCAGGTAAACTACCCCTTTCCCTTCACCGAACTTCACTAAAAACAATAGGTCTTGAGAATTAAATAATGTTTTGTATACATCCCTACATTGTAGAGAACTCAAGGCCTGTTGATTTTGGTGAAGATCAGTTAGGGGAAAGGGGTAGTTTACCTGCAACATTTTATGTTGTAACAAGAGAAATGTTTTCATGACGAACGATAACTGCCGTAAATTCAAACAGAATCTAATAATTGTTTACATATGTGCCTGAGTTGTAGAGGACTCAAGACCTATTGATTTTGGTGAAGATCGGTTACGGGAAAAGGGCAGTTTACCGGAAAAATTGTTTGCTGTAATAAGAATAAAGTAATTAATTTTGATAAATAAAGTATTGTAACACCTCTTTCCTTTTTATGCTTTATAAAAAAGAACTTTTTTTTATATTTTTTTTTATTTTTTTATTTTTTTGTATTTTTTTTTTTTAAAGAGAAGCCACTAGTTATTTAAAACTAGGCAAGAGCCTAGAGAAGCCAAAACTGCGCTAGGTCCAGTATGATGGGACTTGCAAATGAAACGCTGCTCTAAGATAACAATAACAAGATTTATTGTATTCATGTTTTTGTACAATGAATTCTCCGAGTGTACAATATATGCGCCTTTGAAAGAGTAAGATAATATTACAAGTGTTTTCATAATCAAGAATAGCTCAAACTTCAAAAACCACAATCGTTATTGTTCTTAAAATCATTATTATAATTAACATTCGACATAGGCATCGCCAAATAATTGAGCTTGATATTACTGAGCAGAATACAGTTACTTTAAGTAATGTAAAATGGCGCATAGTATCGATCCTCCCAGTAGGTCACATAAATCATAACCATAAATATTGTAACAAATTAATATGTTACGTCTTATTTCTTTAAGCCTCACGTTGGAAGAGTCAATTTGTAACACTAAATATATAACTTGTTGCGTTATGTTTTAATGTGTTACTGATGTTATTTAAATGTGTCGCTCTTTACTTTCTGCCCCACTGTCGGGTTCGTCAATTTGTAACACACTAATTGTGTTGCGGGCACTTAAATTATATACGCCGCCCGTTGGAAGCATCAATTTGTTACCAATATAAAATAATATGTTGTGTGAACGTAACTTACTTCGACCTCACACTGGAGTCGTCAATTTATAATTATTAATACGTTATGTTGAACGGCGAATGATTTTGTAATCTGCCGCTCGCTCCCACTATACGTACCGTTTCAATGACGTCACCCACCGTTGCCAACCGTTGTGGTGTCCGCTGTGCTCTGTAAACTTATTTTTTAAATGGAACAGCAATAATAACGACGCAAATATAACAACAAACATATATCTTTATAGAAACCATTTATTCAGTAAAGCATTGGTTAATTGTTTCTCGTTCTTTTTATGATAATCACAATTGTGGCAAAAATTATGTGTCTTCTTTACCAGTTGGTACCGTAGTTGCAATTCTTATTGTATTCAAACCAAAATAAAGCGTTGGTTATTATTTCTATTAAAAGGAAATACCTCAGGGCGTATCTGGTTCGGGGATTACATTTAAAACAAATATTATTCTGTAAATCAAAGTACAATTTTTACAGTTCAAGGATATTACAAGGTTTAGAGTGTAATGTGCACGCAGGCAGTCGGATAGTGATTGCTAGTTATTATAGGTTATGTCCAGTTTATGTGTTTAATAGTTATTATTAAAATCAAAGGTTCTTGTGGTGTTTAAAAAGGTGTCAATCTCAATTCGTGTTATTAGTGAGTGTTCTTAGTGTTGGTGTAATATGATGTCTGTAGTTTTAGTTGGTTAATTCTTAAAAAGTCGTGTATACAAACGTTGATGTTGATACATAATATAATAAAATGTTCGAATTCACCAAATCCTCTTCTTAAAATGGTTCTTGGTCGAAGATAGGGCTCACGTCTGCTTCGGTCCTCCTCCCTGGTTCTTGATTCTTCTATTCAAATGCTGGATATTCCTCACTCGGTTGTAATAATTCGTAATATGTATACCTATCTGTATTAATATGTCTGGAACGTGTTTTCACAGTTTATAGTTAATTATGTAAGACGTTTTACAAACGCGTCTGTACGCTATGACCGTTGTTAAAGAAGTCTCATTTTATTTATCCGAAATTTCTGGTTGCTAAGGGTAAACTTGGAATCTGGTTGGTTGATTCGAATATACATTGTCATGTAAATTCATTATTTCAATGTCTGAATTTGTTCAAAACCTTTAAATTAGTATAACTTTTCTGTACTGATTGGGAATTTAAAACTATTAGCAACATTATTTTCGTCTTTACATTTGTGACACATAGACACTAAACATGCCTACCTTTACTTAAGAAATACAGCTGTTACAATTTTGTTATTTGAATTTTTCTTAATTATTTTGCTTCTATATTTGTAGTGTATACTATTAACTATAAATCTATTCATCCTTCAACATTTGTTTCACAAAATTCCTAACAGTATTATCTAAAATTTACAAAAGTTGGTTTTACATGGCTTCCTACAGTTTGCCATCCACAAAAAATTTGCTACTCCATTTATTTGTTCAAAAATGATCATCCTTATATATCTACTTCTGCTTTGTTATTTTTCTATTTCTCATTAATTTAGAATGGTTGGTTGCTTTCCTGGCTATCCTGATAACATCATTGCATGAACAATAACAAAACAATATATAATCAAATCCATTTAGTGTCATGCCCACATGGCTATGACTTTTATGGACATTGAATAAATAAGTTAAACTTTCATTAAACATAAACAACTGTTTACCACTAGTAATAACACCTCCTTTCACTCCATCTTGTCTTGATAACTAATTAATTAATCCTTATTATTAATACATAACAAATATATTTGAAAACAAAAGAGTTGCACTCTAACTCAGACCTTCCAGCCTTGAGTTCAATGAACCATTAATATAAACAAAACACATATGTTTTTTCATTACTTAAATTATTCCTTAAAATTAAGTTTTATTGCAGTCCTTGCTGTTTTTGTTTTATTTCAGGGATGTACCCTTGATCACTGCAATACTTATTATATTATCTCGTCACATTTATAGTCATATTACCTAATATTGTGAGATAAATGTAGCACTCACTCGGGATGAATTTTTTGTATATTATCATAATAAAATTACTTGCACTAGTCCACTGTTATTCTTTGATCTTATCTCTATTTGTTTTAAATAGTCTTATAAGGTTAATAATCTTATTTATACAAGATTATTAAGATTTGTTTGTCCCATTATATAAATAATTTCCACTGGTTCACTTTTAATTCTACCTTTAGACACTTCTGTTACTGATTGTTTTGGTTTCACTGACACATAATATTCAGCTACTTCCTTATCCATTAAAATATATTTAATACTACAATATATCGTATTGTGTTTCTATTTGTCACATTCATTGTTTTTGTATTTGGGTTTGCATTTTTATTGTCATTAAAAGAACTTCACTCTTGTTATAAAATATTACTGTGAATAAGTTATTATTTGTTGTTTTCTGGACAACCTTATGACCATTATTTATTACAATTAGTTGTATGGTTCATGTATCTATAATAAGGTTTGTTATATTTTCATTACATCATTCAAATTAATCACTTACTAATATTTCTTTTTACATAGTATTGTATGTTTGGGCCTATTATCCCTCAATTTGTATTTTGATTATCTTGATATTATGATACATTGAATGAAACCATTTGTTTCCTTATAGCATTGATACATAATCTGTCTGTCTTTATAATACTTATTTTGTCATTATTTAAAGTTCATGTTTTAATCGGGGTTGAATATATTTTGCATCACTTTGCCTGAATCATTAATTTGGGTACGGTCAGTTGTCTTACTAGTCAGTCTGATATAGTTATTCGTTCCTCTTCACTATCATCTTGAAAGATATTTTTCTTCTTGTCTACCTTCTTATCCATTGTCTTCATTAAATCGGGTACGATATTAAGTGGTTCCAAATGTAATGTTACATACTACCCTGCCACCAAATTTGATTATTTTAATAAAATATTGTTTTTGTTGAAATTTTCAATTATGTTATCCTTCACATTATCATTTGTTATTCTTTTTATGGTCTGGTATACTTGTCTTTAATTATAAGTGTTCTATCCCTGGAACATGTTACTTCCCTAACAAATTAATCACCATATATTTTGGAATCAGTCGGGGAGCTCTCTTGACCTAATACCCCGCTGTCCTTATAATACATAAATAATATCGATTGCTGAAGTTATCTCATCAGTCAACCACATTTAATAATCACTAGTCTATTCACGACTAAATCAAATAAAAATAATATAATAATATATTCTTGGGATGGTTCACTCAGTTTAACTTCTCAGATCTAAATATTTCTTTCCATTGATTCTTTCAGATGTATATTTTCTTGTGGCGATATTAACAACATTTCTTATTTTCAATTGGTACTATCATCTTTCCTTTTTTATCAGTACTGCTTAATCTTCATTTTTCATTCACTATCTTCATTCAATTAAAACGTAACAAGTATCTGTATCTATAGTTGTTGTTGATTCTCTCACAATCCTGATAGGTTATTTGTAGTAAATTCGTTTCTAGTCTTGTCTTATTTCCATCGTAGATTGTCTACATTTGTCTTTTCTTATTCATTTTATAGCACTATGGTTTCTTCTGATTCATGGATGTTGCATCTTTCTTTTATATTCCAATAATAAGTTCATAATTATATTTAATAAGAGGTGCTTATTTTGTTTAGAATTTGGAAATTTATTCACATTTGTTTATTCAGTTGATTCATAATAACATCATCAAAATATACTGTAAGTTGTCCTTACTATTTTTTTGATTTTTTTTTTTTTTATATTCCAATTTGTTTATTTTGGCTTTATTTAAAATTGTATTCTGGATTAGTAAAGTTGGTAAGGTGAGCTTACTATATTATTTTGAATTTTGAGGTATTATAATAATAAATTCTTCAATTCCAAATTAATTCTCATAAATAATTAGTTGTAAGTTGATCTTACTATTTTTTAGAATTTTGTGGTTTATTCAACTTTGTTTATTGGGTTCATAATAGATTTTTAAGGAAACTTGGTTGTATGTTCCCTTAATCCTTTTTGTTTCCACATCGCTAATGACATAAGTATTATTGTTATTGTTTTTACAATAATATATGGTCCATTATACAGTAATAATAGCTTTTTTGCTATTCCTTCCTTAGAACTTGGCAATTCGCGGTTTTTTTAACAATACTTTGTCTCCAATTTTGTACTGGTTCATTTTCTGCTGACTGATTTTGTACTTTTTCCTTCTTCTCTCCACCTGTTCATTCAGTTTGCTGTGGAATCTCACGTTGTCGAACTGGTAAGCTGGGTTGTTTGGGAAGTTGATTATTTCACTAATTTCTCGGGGTGGTAGTCTTTCGTGCATTATGGTATATGGAGTATCTTGTATTGATTCATGGTAAGCTAAGTTGATAAAGCTTTCTGTTTGTGTAATGTATTCACTCCACTTCTGGTGTTTATCAAAACAATATGTCCTGAGGATACGGCCAACCTCCCTCAGTACTCTTTCCGCCGGGTTGCTATTTGGGTGATAGACAGATGTTTTATATGTCTTGACACCTAGGTCTAACAAAGTCTCCTTCCATACCCTTCCTCGAAACTGAGTTCCGTGATCAGTAATAATTGACCTTGGAGCTCCTAACTCTGGTATGTATTGTTGGATCACTATTTGCAAAATCTTTTTTGTAGTCGCCTGATTAATGGGGTATAGTTTTGTAAATTTGGAGTAATGGTCGAACATGATTATAATAAATTTATACTGTTTTCTCCCTCCACTACGAGGTAATGGTCCACACACATCTAAAAATACTCTCTCTAATTTACCAGTTGATGTTGGTTGCATTATTCCTTCTGTTTTTTCGTTATTGCATTTTGCCAATTGACAGATGTGACACTGCCGAATACATTCTCTAACTCTCCGGTTGATATTCTTAATGTGTGTTCCTCAAGTGCTTTCATTACTTTTAATGCACCCATATGCCCATATCGGCTATGGTAGTCCAGTATTAATTCTGTTTCTAAAGCTTTAGGTATCACCACCTTCCATGAGCCTTGGTTATTATTTGGTTTGTAAAATAGTATGTCTTCATGTAGACAATAATATACAGTAATTTTTTCATCCTGTTGGATCAGTCTTTGCCTAAAATTGTTGATTTTTGTATCCTCTTTTTGTTGTTGTGAAATTGATTTCATGATGTTTTCCAAATCTGATTTTTTTTTTATTATAGTATATACCTTGACGATTGTTTCTTTTTCCCCTTCAAAAGTTTGTTGTTCTATGTTAATCCGGGACAATATATCTGCAGCAATATTCTGTTTTTCTGGAACATACTCCCAATTTATATGGTATTCCTGTAGTTCGAGTATCCACCTTGCCAATCTTCCATGGTTAATCTTGCAATTTTTTAGGAAAGATATTGACTTATGATCGCTCCTCACAGTTATCGGGTATCCAAGAATATAGGTTCTGAAACTTCCACAAGCGAATACAACGCTTAATAACTCCTTTTCCGTTACACTATAATTGCGTTCACATCCATTAAGTATTCTGCTTGCAAAACTCACCACCTGATGGTCTCCCTCACTATCTTCTTGATATAATACAGATCCTAAACTTATATCGCTGGCATCGCAGTTCATAAAGAAAGGTTGATTGAAATTAGGATGTTTTAATATAACTGAACTCAGGAAATTATGCTTGATCATTTGGAGTAAGTTGTCTTGTTCCTGTCCCCATGACCATTTGTTCTTAGAGAATAATTGTGGAGAAAACTTCGCTGTCATTTCAGAATAATTTCTCTGAAACTTCCTATAATAATTGCAAAGTCCCAGAAATGATTGAAGTTGCTTTTTATTTTTAGGACTTGGGAATTTCTGGATAGCTTCTATCTTTTCATTGGATGGTTTTATTCCTTGTCTTGTTAAGTTAAAACCCAGGAACTGGACTTCACTGGCGATAAGTTTGGATTTTTGAAGCTTTAGAGTAACGTTATTGTCTGATAATTTTTGTAATACTTGCCCTACTCTGTCACAATGGTCTTCCCAATTCACTGAAGTAATCAACAAGTCATCAACATAGACTGTGGTATATGGAATAGTATCTGGACCCAACACCTGGTCCATACATCTTACGAATACAGCTACTGAGTTTACCAGTCCAAACGGTAGTCTTTTGAACTGGTAGTTCCTCCCTTCGAAAATAAAGGCGACGTACTTTCGACTATCTGGGTGTAACTCCACCTGCCAATACCCACAAACAGTATCCCAGGTGCTGATAAATTGTATGCCATTAAATTTTTTTAATATCTCCTCAATCTCTCCGGGAGATGTTCTGTCATTAACTATGATCTTATTGATCTCTCTAGCATCCAAACAGAGTCGTACTTTGCCATCTTTCTTGGGAACGGCTATTAACGGACTTGTATATGGGGAAGAGCTATACTCAATAATATCTTCTGCTATCATTTTGTCTAGTTCACTCCTCACTGCTTCTTTTAATGCATAAGCAACGGGATATGATTTCTTATTAAAATTTACAGGCTCCTTGAATTGTAGTGTAAATTGATAATTTTTTACTTTGCCAGGTATATCAGAGAAAACATAGCGGTATTTATTATATATGGATATCAACTTTTCTATTTGTTGTGTGGTTAAATTACATTCATTTTGTTCTGACCGAAATTGTCGGATCTCTTCTAATTTTTCCAACCATAAACTATCTTCACTCCCAAAGTATTCCCTTCTTATATTCCATGAATCATCTTGCTTATTATTGAATTTTCTTATACTATTGCATAAAGGTACATTTTTATTTTCTACTAATTTTGCTGTCCATTCTATATTATCCATTTTTAACGACACTATGGCCTGTCTCATGTCAATTATTGCTGAGTATTTTCTCAAAATATCACAGCCTATTAGTAGATTAAATGGTAGATTACTAGCTATTAGAAAGATCATAGGTATAGCTACATTTCCGCTGGTTACTGTTAATGATACCTGTTTTCTTATTGACTTGTTTTGCCTTCCGGTGGCTCCGATTAAAATAATATTCTGAATTGGTAAAGTTGGTAAGATGACCTTACTATATTTTTGAATTTTGATGTATTCATTATTATCGATTAACGACACGTTTGCGCCCGTATCTATCATGAACCTTGCGTCTAGTCCATTCACTTGGGCGATAATATAGGCGATCTCATTATTCGAACTATTGTGTGTTATCGTGTCTTCGTTCAGTAGTTCTTCTCTCACATTTTTTAAGAAGTGATTGTGCACTATCGTCATTGTATCGTCAGTCATTTTGTCTCGTCCTAGTAAGTACCCAAATTGTCGGTTCAGTGATGGGACCTGATGGATTTCCCTGCCGCGGTCCGTTTAAATCAGGGCTGATCTCCTCAGTCCTGTTGTCTGGTTGACCGGGTCTGTCTCTATTTTGCAACTCTACCTCAATGGCGTTATTATCGAACGTCACTGAGTTTCTGTTATTCCTGTTGTCGTCACAGCTCCTACTTCGTCTATGTTCATCACGGTAGTGCTGGTTATTCTCCTCCTGAAAACTTCTCCCACGGTTCCCATTATAATTCGTTCGTCCCTGGTACGAACGCCTTCCCACATCTCTATCGTCAATGCTTACATAATTCACATGTCTTCGATATGTTTGGTTTTGATTGTTATTATTGCCGTTATTATTCTGTCTGTATCGGTTATCGTTGTTGTTGTTATAACCTCGGTTGTTCTGGTAATGGTGGTCTCTGTCATTGGCACGCTGGTATCCATTATTATTATTATTATTTGTAGGAGAGCTACGGTAATAGTGGTTGTTGTTATTGTTGTTATTATTTGCCGCATTATTTCGTGGATAGTTGTTATTGTTATTGTTGTTTTGGTAACCGCGTTGATAGTGGTTACCGTTGTTGTTGTAATTATTGTTCGGTCTTTGCCCGTTGTTTTCATATTGGGCGTCGCGGCGACCATTATTTCTATTTATTTCGTCGTTCCTTCGTCTGTACTGGAGGAAGTTCTTCTCCTGTTCCATCCCCGCTAATAATGTCGACATCTCTTCGATGGTTTGTATACATCCGTTTATTCGGCCTCTCGTAATTTCACCACCATAATGGTAAGCTAATAGCCTCACTAAACATTCGGTAGGAATAGCAGGCTCTAAATGTCTGGCTATGTTTATTTTTCCAAGAAAATATGCGGTCGGAGTTTGCTTGCCGTGCAGGTCATATCGGCCCAATCCTATGTCACTTCTTATCATATGTTGCGTGGCATCGGACCAATACTTAGATTTGAATTGTTTTTTAAATTCTTGGAAGTTTTGTATACTCGGCCGCATCGCCGTCCACCAATTGTCATAGACTTTTCGGAACATTTCGTCCAGCATACTCCTAATCACAAACCATCGGTCTTCTCCGGATTTGGCTATTTTCTCTTCTACCCGTTCTAAGAATAGCATGGGGTTTCTTCTATAATTTTGGAAATCGATAACTTCTCAATTTTCCTCGCATGTTGTATGGGCACCGGTACATTGTCTGTTTTTTAGGGAATTAATTTTATCTCTATGGGCAGTTGTTTGGTCTTGTACTCGATTGAGACTAGTACTCATACCTTCTAATCTTTCTCCCATCACTGCTTGATTGGTTCGTATGTTTTCAATTCGTCCATTCGTTTCTTCCCGGACGTTCAGTATCTCTTGGTTCATCCGCTCACACTTTTCCTTGGTCTCGGATTCTACCCTTTTAATTTCAGTCACCGGTTCTTCTAGTTTCTTGTCCCATTCTTCCTGCAATTGCCGGTTATTAATTTCCATCTTGTTATTCCACTCTTCTTTTAATGACTCTTTGTGTTCATCTAGTTTTTCGTGGTCTCTTGGTAATTTCCCTTCAATTCTTCCCTCAATGCTCTATTATTTTCGTCTATTTTCTCCTCCATTTTACTGCTATTCTCTTTCAATTCTCGGCTCAATTCTTCCTTTGTTTGTTTATTATCACTCTTTATTTACTCCATCCTCTTACTCAAGTCTTCCTTCAATATTACTAAGTTCTTATTACTATTCTCACTTAATTCTTCCTTCAAATTTTCTAAGTTCTTCTTACTGTTCTCACTTAATTCTTCCATTTTCTTATTACTCTCCTCCGTCTTCTTAATACTCTCCTCCGTTTTTCGGCTTATTTCCTCCATTTTTTCTTCCGTTTTCTTACTAGTTTCCTGCATTAATTCCATCATACATTTGAACATTTCTTGCGTCTTCTCGCCTTCCGTTTGTGTGGTTTCTTCTGGTTGTTTCTCCGGATCCTTCCTTGTTATAATTTCTACTTCCTCAACCGGTGTTGCTTCCTTGTCTTCCATGTTTAATTCGTCTACTTTCTCGGCTTCGGCCGCTCGTCTGCGCGATGTTTCCCGCTTCCTCATTTTTGTTTATTTTTTTGGTTTAATTATAAATTGTAATTTAATTTATATTAAATTAAACGCCTCACACGTTGGTTCGCCAATTTGTAACAAATTAATATGTTACGTCTTATTTCTTTAAGCTCTCGTTGGAAGAGTCATTTGTAACACTAAATATATAACTTGTTGCGTTATGTTTTAATGAGTTACTGATGTTATTTAAATGTGTCGCTCTTTACTTTCTGCCCCACTGTCGGGTTCGTCAATTTGTAACACACTAATTGTGTTGCGGGCACTTAAATTATATACGCCGCCCGTTGGAAGCATCAATTTGTTACCAATATAAAATAATATGTTGTGTGAACGTAACTTATTTCGCCTCACACTGGAGTCGTCAATTTATAATTATTAATACGTTATGTTGAACGGCGAATGATTTTGTAATCTGCCGCTCGCTCCCACTATACGTACCGTTTCAATGACGTCACCCACCGTTGCCAACCGTTGTGGTGTCCGCTGTGCTCTGTAAACTTATTTTTTAAATGGATCAGCAATAATAACGACGCAAATATAACAACAAACATATATCTTTATAGAAACCATTTATTCAGTAAAGCATTGGTTAATTGTTTCTCGTTCTTTTTATGATAATCACAATTGTGGCAAAAATTATGTGTCTTCTTTACCAGTTGGTACAGTAGTTGGACCAAAATAAAGCGTTGGTTATTATTTCTATTAAAGTAAATCATCTCAGGGCGTATCTGGTTCGGGGATTACATTTAAACAAAATATTATTCTATAAATCAAAGTACAAATTTTACAGTTCAAGGATATTACAAAGTTTAGAGTGTAGTGTGCACACAGGCAGTCGGATAGTGATTGCTAGTTATTATAGGTTATGTCCAGTTTATGTGGTTAATAGTTATTATTAAAATCAAAGGTTCTTGTGGTGTTTAAAAAGGTGTCAATCTCAATTCGTGTTATTAGTGAGTGTTCTTAGTGTTGGTGTAATATGATGTCTGTAGTTTTAGTTGGTTAATTCTTAAAAAGTCGTGTATACAAAAGTTGGTGTTGATACATAATATAATAAAATTTTCGAATTCACCAAATCCTCTTCTTAAAATGGTTCTTGGTCGAAGATAGGGCTCACGTCTGCTTCGGTCCTCCTCCCTGGTTCTTGATTCTTCTATTCAAATGCTGGATGTTCCTCACTCGGTTGTAATAATTCGTAATATGTATATCTATCTGTATTAAGATGTCTGGAATGTTTTTTCACAGTTTATAGTTAATTATGTAAGACGTTTTACAAACGCGTCTCTACGCTATGACCGTTGTTAAAGAAGTCCCATTTTATTTATCCGAAATTTCTGGTTGCTAAGGGTAAACTTGGAATCTGGTTGGTTGATTCGGATATACATTGTCATGTAAATTCATTATTTCAATGTCTGAATTTGTTCAAAACCTTTAAATTAGTATAACTTTTCTGTACTGATTTGGAATTTAAAACTATTAGCAACATTATTTTGGTCTTTACACTTGTGACACATAGACACTAAACATGCCTACCTTTACTTAAGAAATACAGCTGTTACAATTTTGTTATTTGAATTTTTCTTAATTATTTTGCTTCTATATTTGTAGTGTATACTATTAACTATAAATCTATTCATCCTTCAACATTTGTTTCACAAAATTCCTAACAGTATTATCTAAAATTTACAAAAGTTGGTTTTACATGGCTTCCTACAGTTTGCCATCCACAAAACATTTGCTACTCAATTTATTTGTTCAAAAAATGATCATCCTTATATAACTACTGTCTGCTTTGTTATTTTTCTATTTCTCATTAATTTAGAATGGTTGGTTGCTTTCCTGGCTATCCTGATAACATCATTACATGAACAATAACAAAACAATATATAATCAAATCAATTTAGTGTCATGCCCACATGGCTATGACTTTTATGGACATTAAATAAATAAGTTAAACTTTCATTAAACATAAACAACTGTTTACCACTAGTAATAACACCTCCTTTCACTCCATCTTGCCTTGATAACTAATTAATTAATCCTTATTATTAATACATAACAAATATATTTGAAAACAAAAGAGTTGTACTCTAACTCAGACCTTCCAGCCTTGAGTTCAATGAACCATTAATATAAACAAAACACATATGTTTTTTCATTACTTAAATTATTCCTTAAAATTAAGTTTTATTGCAGTCCTTGCTGTTTATGTTTTATTTCAGGGATGTACCCTTGATCACTGCACTACCTATTATATTATCTCATCACATTTATAGTCATATTACCTAATATTGTGAGATAAAAATAGCACTCACTCGGGATGATTTTTTGTATATTTTCATAATAAAATTACTTGCACTAGTCCACTGTTATTCTTTGATCTTATCTCTATTTGTTTTAAATAGTCTTATAAGATTAATAATCTTATTTATACAAGATTATTAAGATTTGTTTGTCCCATTATATAAATAATTTCCACTGGTTCACTTCTAATTCTACCTTTAGACACTTCTGTTACTGATTGTTTTGGTTTCATTGACACATAATATTCAGCTACTTCCTTATCCATTAAAATATATTTAATACTACAATATATCGTATTGTGTTTCTATTTGTCACATTCATTGTTTTTGTATTTGGGTTTACATTTGTATTGTCATTAAAAGAACTTCACCCTTGTTATAAAATATTACTGTGAATAAGTTATTTTTTGTTGTTTTCTGGACAACCTTATGACCATTATTTATTACAATTAGTTGTATGGTTCATGTATCTATAATAAGGTTTGTTATATTTTCATTACATCATTCAAATTAATCACTTACTAATATTTCTTTTTACATAGTATTGTATGTTTGGGCCTATTATCCCTCAATTTGTATTTTGATTATCTTGATATTATGATACATTGAATGAAACCATTTGTTTCCTTATAGCATTGATACATAATCTGTCTGTCTTTATAATACTTATTTTGCCATTATTTAAAGTTCATGTCTTAATCGGGGTTGAATATATTTTGCATCACTTTGCCTGAATCATTAATTTGGGTACGGTCATTTGTATTACTAGTCAGTCTGAAATAGTTATTCGTTCCTCTTCACTATCATCTTGAAAGATATTTTTCTTCTTGTCTAGCTTCTTATCCATTGTGTTCATTAAATCGGGTACGATATTAAGTGGTTCCCAATGTAATGTTACAATATATATATATATATATATATATATATATGTATGCACAATAACGTATAACAATGTAATGATCACCTAAAGGCATAACACACAACATATAATTAACATAGATACACATTTACATATAAATAGCACACACCATGTCCACCTGGTTAACAGCGTATATATATCATCATCATAACACCCTCAACCCTCTTATTCAGATCGAGTATCCGGCCCCTCTTAAATTTTCCATTAATAAACCCAAAACCCCAATTTATCAGTCACAAAAGAGTAGAGTAGACATACCCCAAAATTCTAAGCATGTGAACAGCCAAAATCAAGTTGGCTAAATAGTCCAAACGGCACACAAGTACCAAGCACAACAGGAATTATCAGTTTCGGATCCCGATAATAATAATAATAAGTGCCATCACGAGGTCAACATGGATGCCCGGTTGCATAACTGCATTTCTCATTTCTTTTATTTTCTTGACAAAAATTTGCAAAATCCGTGGAACGTGACTACCCATATATACTTATAACTGGTACTGATTTGTCTTGCATTCTTTAACGTTTATTAATGAATTGGTATTATGAACAATAAAAAGTTTAACAATTATTGTGCTGGCTATGGCAAAATTTTGTGGTTACAAAATTATTTGAACAGAAAAATTGAATTTCGAAAAGCAGAATCTATGGAATTAATGTACTAAAACATGCTTGAGGTGTTCATAAAGAATCCACTTGGCCCCAGGCACGGTCATGCGCCCGGACTGGATCCAGCAAACTATGACATGATATTGTCCTGTGGTGAACGGCACCTACAGGTGTCGTCCACAGGTTAAAACACCTCCCCCGACCTTTAAATTAATAATCCAATACACAACCCAATTAAATGGAAAAGTAATTACCCATAAAATTCCCCTACGGGGACCGAGACACCCGTGCATGCATGCTTAACACAGAAATAAATTAGTGGCCGGTAATGCCGACCATATTTACAGAAAACTCCCGTCAACTCGGGTGATGCATGACCCTGGCTGAGTTTATAATACTCTGAATGAGAAAAACATTAATATGTTAATGAGGCGTAAGCCTTAATGAAAAAACAATGAAAAAATAACATGTAAACCCAATTGTCCCGTTGGACTTGTCCGGAACAAAGTCCCCAAACTGGAGCATCTCCAAAAGTGTCTCAAAGAAACTGTATCGGCCACGAATATTTTGTTTCAAAAAAAAAGCTTAAATGTCACCTGGTTAGCAGCATATGGGTAGAGGATCTGGTCGAGTGTGTCCGTCCATCCGGCCTGACAGCTTGACGGAAGTGGTTGCATTTATTTCATGGAAAGCAGGTATTCGGCCATCCTCTGGAGCGAGACAGATTATCGTCTACATCGGAAACCCGGAAGGTCGTGTAGACTTCTACTTATACATAGCGGAAAATAGTAGAGCAATTTCAAGTCGATGCTGTCAGGCGAATCCGGACGTTACTACGCTGAATGATGAGATTGAACTGCTCAGTCCCGCAGCTGAAAAAATAGTATGAAGCGCTGGTCACAGAGCGCGCGCGGATCGGCCCAGTGGCCAGATAACGGGACGTTACGTAATTTCTTACGTAAACACTTACGTTGTTAAATACGTAATTTAATAATTCCACTATTAAAAAAAAAACACCGCCGAGTTTTTTCCAAAACACGGCACACCCCCCACCCCAAAAGGGCAACTTGGTTGCCTCACAGTTAAACTCAGGGAGTGTACCCTGCAGTGTACCCCCTTCCCAAAACAAGCTAGTGGTCTTCGTGATTATGGCGGCCCAGCAGCACTTGCTCTCAGGAGAACAGAGGCTCAGAAAGAAAACGAAAGAGACGAAAGAAGACGTGTAGTGTGTAAGTGTGTGGGTGCTGCACGCTGACCTGATCAGGGCCAGCCCACAGCAAAGAGGGACAGAGAAGAAAGACGAAAGAAAAGTTCGGGAGCTCCCTGAGTTCTGACCTCCTGAGGCCTGTCCACTCAAGCCAGAACACGACTGCCACCTTAACAGGGCCACCTGCCCTATATTCCTACGGGGGGATTCTCTAATACGACACCCATTCTAAACAATACCGTCACTGCACGGCAAAAGGAAAAGGGAAAATGATGGCCTCCATGATGCAATGGTCCCCACTCTGGACCGGGCGCAAAGCCTGTTAATATGACACTTATCCAATATACAAATAAGTTTTACATGTGTGCTCCAAGGGCATGTGGTGAACAACGTGAAGTAGGAGGAGCAAGATTTTCTAATTTTTTTTATTTTTTTATGTTTTTTAAGGGGAAGGTTAGGAAATCGGGAAGACGAAAGGGCAAGGATGATCGAAAGGTCATGGCCTGGGAATAAAGGTAGGGACATGGCTCCCTCCGGAAATGAGGACGAATGGAGAAAGCCACGGCTCGCGCAGGCAGGGGCGCATCCCTGAAGCAGACGAACCCCACTGGGACTGTGGGAAATATCTACCCGCTACCCTATTGTTCTCGATAACACCCCCGGAGCACACCCTTTTCCAATGACAAAATTCCCTACACACAGAGACCACCAATCATCCCCCCCCTGTCAGCCCGTTTACCCTTTTCTACATAGTTTCAATTTTGATATATGCGTAGTAATCTCCTTCGGACTGCCACCCGGCTCTTCCAACCGAGCCGTCACTGGTGACGCGAACGCCAGGATACGATATGGCCCCGACCAGCGATAACACAATTTAGCGGCTCTTTTATCGGCAGCTGAGCTGATCGGGTGGCTCTGGCAGTAGACCAAATCTCCTACTTTAAAGGGATTTGGAATTCGCCCCTGATTGTACCGACTACGGACGCGCTCGTGCGCTCTCAGCAAATTCCTCCGAGCCTCCTTCCATCTCTCCGCAGTTCCGTTATCTGGCTCCCGTGGTAGAAGATCATCAATGTTCCACACGTTTGTCAACGGGAGTGCGGGCGAGAATCCAAACATGATCTCAAAGGGGACGGCCTTATGACTGTCATGCAGGGCCGTGTTAAAGGCTAGCTGTAACCACTTCAGATTCTGGTCCCAGGTTGTCTGTTGCTCCGCATGATAAGCAATGAGTGCGGACCTAAGATTCCTATTGAATCTCTCCGCATGGGACGGCTGTGGGTAATACGGAGAAGTGGTTACATGTCTGATTCCGCTGGCGAAACACATCCGCCGGAACTCGCTCGAAACGAACTGGGGACCATTGTCGGAGACAATGATGGTTGGAAGACCAAAATGCTGAAAAATGTGGTTCTGAAGCGCGCTTATGGTCAAACGAGCTGTTGCCTGCCGTAAGGGCAGTAGCCAGGCAAACTTCGAAAAAGCATCCACGCACACAAGCAGGTAAGAATTACCCGACTTGCTACGCGGGAGAGGTCCCACGTAGTCTATGAATAGCTTCTCCATCGGTCTGCTCGCCACGTCCGATGACAACAACCCTAACTTTGTGTTCTGGGCAGGCTTGCTCAAGCCACACAGATGACAACTCTTAACCCTGGTTGCGATGTCCCTATCCATGCCCTTCCAGATGAAGTGTTTCCTAATACTGGAAATGGTCTTCGAAATTCCCTTGTGGCCTCCTACTGGGGAATTGTGATAATAGCTGAAGACCATGGGCACTAACTTGCTAGGCAGCACGATCTTAGGGGCACGTCCCTTTCTCTCTCGACAACACAGGACGCCCTTGGACAAGAAGTAAGGGGCCTGTACGTTACCCTCCTTTATATTCTGGATGATGGGACCCAGCTCTTCATCGTTCAACTTATATGGTAACACATCAGTGAAGGCTAACGGAAAGTCTAGCAGAACAGAACAGGGTTGCTCAGATTGGACTTCACTGGGCTGGGAAAACATGCGTGATAAAGCATCTGCAACCACATTTTGGGTTCCCCTAATGTGTTGCACTTTGAACTTGAGGGATGAGATCTTGACCACCCATCTACCAATTTTACCCAGTTGCCGGGGATGAGCAAGAAGCCAAGAGAGAGCCTGATTGTCGGTCTCGAGCAGGAACTCAGCGTGTTCCAGAAAACGCCTGAACTTATCTAGAGCGTATACAACAGCTAAACACTCTAGCTCATACACTGAAGACTTTTGTTCATGCTGAGTCAACGTTCGGGAAATGAAAGCCACAGGCTGCCTAGCACCATCAACGACTTGGGACAGAACCGCCCCGAGCGCAATCGAACTCGCATCCGTTTGGAGTATGAACGGTTTCGAGAAGTCTGGCATCCTCAGTACTGGAGGGGAAATGATGGCTTCCTTCAGGGTCTCGAAAGCCTTTTTTTGTTTTCCCCCATACAAACTTGGCGCCCTTTTTCCGGAGTTCATTCAGAGGTGCCGCAATCTCCGCCGCGTTTGGAATAAAACGCCGATAGAAATTGACCATCCCCACAAATCTCGCGATGCCTTTGGCATCCTTTGGTGGGGGAAAGTCCCTGATTCCCTGTGTTCGCTCAGGATCCACAGTGACACCTCTATGGGAAATCAGGTGGCCCAGAAAAGAGATTTGTGTCTGGGCAAACTTCACCTTTTCGGGGTTGACAGTGAGGCCAGCACCCCTCAACCTGCACATCACCTCTTCAAGATGACCCAAATGCTCATCGTACCCCTTGCTGTACACCAGCAAGTCGTCAAGATAATTGAAGATGTACTTGAACTTGACATCGTGAAAAACGGTGTCAAGTAAACGGGTGAGTGTTTGGGCCCCTACCGCTAGACCCATGGGAACCCTAGTGTACTGACAGAGGTTCCACGGAACACAGAATGCCGTGTAGGGCCTACTTTCTTTCGTCAACGGAATCTGGTGATATGCAGAGTTGAGGTCAATGATGGTAAAATACCTCGCCTCACTGAACCAATCACACGCGGAATGAAGGTCAGGAAGTGGGACCGAATCTACCTCAGTGTTGGCGTTGAGCTTGCGGTAGTCGATGACCATCCTATGCTTACCTCCAGGCTTGGGCACTAGGAACGCTGGACTGGCATAACTGGACTGAGAATGTTCAATCACCCCTTGATCTAATAACTCTTGAACCTTCTCCCTCAAGATGCTCATCTTCGGAGGGGCAAATTTATAAGGGTGGGAGCGCACCACCTTGGAGTCCGTTAGGCGGATCTTATACTCCAAGAGATGTGTGAGCCCAAGGGCCGGAGTTAATACAGTGGGGAAACGCTCACACAACCGATCTAATGAGGACCGCTGGGACTGGGAGAGGTGGTCTCTAGATGTGTCGGGGCACTTAACCTCTTGGGTATCTTGCCTGGTCCCCTGATATCCAAGGAAAGGGATTACAACTCCCCGATTAAATTTAAAATAGCATTGGTGCTCTTGGATGTCAATAACGCGACCACTTTTGCAGATGAAATCGGCACCAATAATGCATTCAACTCCCAGAGCAGGAGAAACCAGAAAGCTCCACACCCAAGAAAATCCCTCGATTTTAAACTTAAATGAAACTACCCGGGAAATGGGCAGAATTTCCTGGGACGCCGTCCAGCACACTACGGAAGACTGTTCTGACCTTTTAATTAAACCCTGTCGTTCAAGGTCCTCGCACACTTTGGATGAAATGATTGATCTTGCTGATGCGAAGTCAACTAATGCTCTGAGTTGACACTTTTTCAACTCCAACAGCAACAAGGGGCATACGGAAGTGGGCCTAGAGAGGGTTTGGAGGACCTTGATGCCCAAAGAACTGGGACCTACAACTGGCCTGGAGGCGCGTACCTTAGAAGACCCGCGACAGGTAGGAGAAGACCTCCGACATATCTTCCCCTCATTGACCTTTTTCTGAATGAACTTGGGCGCCTTGGGGAGGGACGTTGGACTCGACCCAACCCCGGTACAAAATCGTCTGATGTGGCCCAACCTACCACACCTAAAACAAGTCACCTTAGGCGAACGACGGCGCCTCTCGTTACAAGAGTTTTTAATTTCAATTTCGGCACCGCATGATGATGGAACAATTCGCCCTCCATGCGTCTCGGGTCTTGCCTTACCATGTGCTACTTGCTCACGGGACTCGTAAATCCCCTGGACCGTTCTAGAAACCACACACAGCCGTTCGAGGTCCGCAAAACAACGTGGACGGTCCGCGAACACCAAACGGGATCTCTCTTGGGGCGTCACCCCTTCTAAAATAATTCTAACGATATCCTTCTCGGGCAACCCCAACCTCAAAATCCGGGCACTTTTACGGATATCCTGCACAAAGTCCCCCAACGCCTCCCCGTTGGCCTGTGCACGATAGAATCGGTTATGTTTCAAATGCTCACGTTGCCGACGGGGTATGAAAGAGTCAAACACCTCCCCATGGAGAGAGTCGATACTGCCACCACGACGCAGAGTGTCGGTGACCAGCTCAGCCAATGAACCCCGGCAATACGGGTATATAAGGGACAAGAGGACATCATCGGACAGCCCCGGAAAATCCGCCAACTCCAGGACGATGTCCAGAAAAACCAATAATTTGCCCTCATCTTCTCCATCCACCACCGGAAGTCTCTGGAGGATGCCGGAAATAGGGTTGGGTAGTCTCTGGTAACCTACCCCCGCCAGAATCACACAATAAACCTAACACAAAAACATGACTTACAAAAGGAAAAACTTGAGTACTGTTCTTCCATCAAGTGGACCCCCGGGTTTCCTAGCGCTGCGAAAACCTGACCCGCTCCAGAACCAACTCTCCGTCAGTCGCCAGACTCGAAGAAGAAACGACATCAGACACTAACACCAACATACAATCCACACCACCGAACACCTACCACAACATATGACATTTCAACTAAGACATTATCACAATTGCAGTCGGACGGTACCGACTTCCAGTCGGGCCATACCGCATCCCGCTAACCGCACGCGCTATTACTTCCATACAATAAATAAGGGAGCCAATCCCCACGCGATCTCCGGTAAGGTCCAATCTCAAAACAACAAAACCCAACTACAAGACATGCCCGTGGCGGCACCAGGTTTACAATTCAAATCAATTCATACATAATACACATATACCTACATAGGATATCAACCCTGCCATTGCATCTAACTATTTTCATTTTCAAATATTTTCAAATATTATTGTTTTTTCCAAACTATTTCCGAGTTTGCAAGCCCCATCACACCAAAGGACCCAAGGGTTCACCCCTAGAATGAACCACGCTCTGCTACCATTTGTAACCCCTCTTTCCTTTTTATGCTTTATAAAAAAAATTTGTTTCTCCTTTTTTTTATTTATTTAATTTTTTTTGTATTTATTTTTTTTGGAAGAGAAGCCACTAGTTATTTAAAACTAGGCAAGAGCCTAGAGAAGCCAAAACTGCGCTGGGTCCAGTATGATGGGACTTGCAAATGAAACGCTGCTGTAAGATAACAATAACAAGATTTATTGTATTCATGTTTTTGTACAATGAATTCTCCGAGTGTACAATATATGCGCCTTTGAAAGAGTAAGATAATATTACAAGTGTTTTCATAATCAAGAATAGTTCAAACTTCAAAAACCACAATCGTTATTGTTCTTAAAATTATTATTATAATTCACATTCGACATAGGCATCGCCAAATATTGAGCTTGATATTACTGAGCAGAATACAGTTACTTTAAATAATGTAAAATGGCGCATAGTATCGACCCTCCCAGTAGGACACATAAATCATAACCATAAATATATATATATATATATATATATATATATATTGTAACGTAACAGAGTTGAGGTCCCCCAACGTTACATAAAAATTGAATGAAACATGGTCAAGGAGGACCATACCCTGAATTAAGGTTGTTCAGTAGTTAATGTGTCTGAGAAGTACCTCCAGTCAAAAGAGGCAATGACTAATGTTAAATATAAAAGAACCAGACCAATGAATAGTTAAATGTAGTAAAATGCTTGTGTTTATACTGTAACATGTTGAGGTTTACAGAATATTTTTGTTATATTTTGAGTATGGCAAGAATGAACTGATGTGGTTAATAGGAATAATTCATCAATAATTATATTTATATTTATGTTAGATTTGTCTTTATACAATCAAGTATAGTTACCAATGTTAGGCATTATACTAAGTTCTAAGTATTGTATAAAGTTGAATAATACTGTTGTTTTAATTAATGTTTATAAACTGGGCCAGGAGGGTGACCAGTGTTTCATGTTTGACAAGTAGTTCTGACAATTATATTATAAATTAATGAAGTGTTCCAGAACCAGTTAATTATTTAAAAAAAAAAGTAACCACCAGTAAACTAAAATTAATGTAATTAACCAGTTAACCAATAATTAATTGTACAGTAGGTCAGGTAAAAGAAAATTAAGTTAAAGAAACAAATAATGTTATAACGGTTGTCAGAAAATCTATAGGCCTAAATTCCATATTAGTGAAAGGAAATTAATACCTTTTTAAGAAACCCAGTCCCACGAAACTATGGTAAAACATTTACTGTTTAAGAAGGAAGGTTAGGGGAGAATTTTAGGTGATTTAATATTAATCCAAGCATGGAGTATTTTATTGGAAAGGAGTAGTAATATTCTATAATGCCGGCTCAGGGATATTTAGAAAACGTGGTTGTTAAGGCAACTGAAATGTACAGAAGTTGTTTATATGAATTTATTCGTTCTGATTGTTACAAGCTATTAGGTTGAGATGTACCGATATATTTAAAAAATATGAATAATAAATCTGGAAGAAACATGAATCAAAATTGAAAACCCCTTTTGAAAAATAATTGTAATTTAATGCTGATGAGTAATAAAAATTAAATAACCTTCCAAATTGTAAATGAATACATCTAAAAAGAATTGAAAGCCTCTCACCTCATTCACCAAATAATTCCGCTGAATTTGGTATTCAACCAATTCCTTCTATAAACAGAAGATCAGTTAAAAGAATTAAAGCCTGAACTAACGGAATTATTGAAAATACCAGAAGACCTAGTGTGGCAGAGATAACATTCACTGGCAGCAGAAGAAGCTGGGATCCTAAATTCATTTCACCGAGACCGAGAATTAACGAGGTCATAGAGGAAGATCAGAAGTCCGAAGAATTCCTGAGAGCTTCCCATTCATCTCCACAATCAATTTTATTAAAGGCAGAACATTTTTACTGGATGAAGACAAATTAATCTGAATCTTGGCAACTGTTTACGGACGCCCACAGCCAGTCGAAGTTTTCGTCAGCTTGGTAAAAAAACAACCTATTTTAATTTCACTATATTTAGAGTAAATAATTTTGTTTTGTAAATTGAGCAACCTTAATTATGCATTTTACCTGGCCTTACTAATGGTTCCAAGAACTTTATGAACCCTGGGATAAGAATTATTTATTATTATTTTTCATGTGTATATGTTTATAGAATTTGAGTAATTGATAATCGATATATTCCTGTGTGATCGATTTGATCGTATTATTATTTTTTGAGATAACGTGGACTGTGACTTAGTAGAGAAAATAAATAAAGTATCTTTATTGTATGAGATAACGTTTGAAATTATTGCAGAATAAATACTATAGGTAGTGGTTGGAATAATTTCCAAAAAGATTGATTCAAACTCAATGAATAACTAACCTATAAGTACGCTTATTACAAGTAACAGCGCTCAACGTTTGCAGCTGGTGGGACGGAAGATTGCTGAACTAGCTTGTGTTTAGTACAAAATTTGAATGGAATTTTCTATCATCGAGTGACTAGGGTTGACACAAATACCCTTTACATTCGGTTAATACTCCATACATATCGCTAATATTACCCAACCACTGAAAACTAAGTTAAATCTATGGAGTAGTATGATTATAAATTCAAGGAACATAATTATAATTTTGTTTACTTAATAATCTATTTTCTGAAGGTTTCATCGGTCACAACCGAAAGATATATTTAATTAATAACACATTAATTAAACCAGGTAACAACATTTTAATCGTTACGAATTGCCACCTGCAACGTATTACTTGGCGTTTGATACACAGGAGTCTCATCTAACTAATTACACCCATAGACAAGATTTCTTTACAATTTGACGCTTCCAGCGTGCAGCATATAATATAATATACGTCCTCACATAATTAGTTCTTTACAAAATTGGCGAACCCAACATTGGGGCTTGAATAAGACGGACGTTTCGATAGTACCTCACGGAATACGGTTTCTTTACAAATTGGCACATAACAACGTGGAGCTTGGTCAAACCCCGAAACCCAAAATAAATTTTTATTGATCCTAACAACGTAGTTCTTTACAAATTGGCGCTCAACGAGTGGGCTTTAGTTAAGTAAAAAATCATAGTAGAGGGAAAGTGAGCTTTAGAAAACACTTCCGGGTTCCAGTTGAAAACACTACCGGGTTCCAGTTCATGACGTCATAGAGGCACTGGCAGCTGGTGTCCGAGCTGTCCATGTGACGTCACTGTTTTGTGTGTGTGTGTGTGTGTGTGTATGTGTGTGTATGTGTGACTGAAACACCTCCGTGTTCCAGTTCATGACGTCATACAGAGGCTCAAGTCGCTGGTGTCCGCATGGCTAAAACCTGTTTCAAGACGTCACGGAGGCCGTGGTTTCTGCATGTCCAAAATTTGGTAGCCGAAAACAATGTGTAGCGGATGGGGGTACCCGGAATTCGGCGGTTGCCCGGACGCGCAGAGGCTATGTCATCGGGTACCGTTACTCGAAATTTTGGGGGCATCGGGTACCGTTACCCGAAATGTTTAAATCAACGGATGGGGGTACCCGAAATTTGTGGGTACGCCCACATGACGCATGTATAAAACACTGGTTATGACGAAACAGGAGGCTGGGTGGATATGCTAGCTGGTTCGACGATTACGTGATGTCTGAAATTTGACACCCGAAATGTTTAGAACAACGGATGGGGGTACCCCGAAATTTTTGATGTCCAATATTTGACAACCGAAATGTTTAAAACAACTGATGGGGGGTACCAGAAATCTCTTGGTGTCCGAAAGTTAACACCCGAAATGTTTAAATCAACGGATGGGGGTACCCGACATGACGCATGTGCTCGACTGTGAGGCGAGACAGTTGGTTTCCGCAAAAATTAAATTATGGCCCCTCCGGGATTTGACAACCGAAATGTTTAAAACAACGGATGGGGGGTACCAGAAATCTCTTGGTGTCCGAAAGTTAACACCCGAAATGTTTAAATCAACGGATGGGGGTACCCGACATGACGCATGTGCTCGACTGCGAGGCGAGACAGTTGGTTTCCGCAAAAAATAAATTATGGCCCCTCCGGGATTTGAACCCGGGACCTCCGGTACTCCAAACCGGCATGCATCCACTACACCAAGGGGCCGTTGTCGTTTAACTGTAATTATTTTTGTACTTATACTTCTCGTCTCTTACTTGCAACTATGAGGTGGACGAGTGATATCTACTGTTGTCCTATGTGTAAAACCATAAAAGCACAATATAAGTTTATTTATTATTAAAAATAAATAATCATTTTTTATACTTTTATTTTTTACCTCTCATCCTCTTCCTAGCGGCCAGAGGCGAATGAGAGACCGCTACGCTTTTTTTAACGTGGTTTCCCCAACTTTACAGATTCGTAAAGCAGGCCTACTCCACGTTATCTATCGCTGTACTATTAACTAATACAGTGGTAGATAATGATAAGATACACTATGCAATGCTAAGTCAATGTATAAAAGCAGTACATATATTTTTTATTTATTTACTTTATTTTTATTTTTTTATCGGGTGTATATGTTGTTCATACATGATGCGTATTCACATTTGCTGTACCGTAATGAGTAATTTTCACACCCATACTGGTCCTTGACGAGTTTTCAGGTATATCTACCGTGCCAGTGACCCGTCTCGAACTACCAGGACTACGTTTATGAGTATTTCTACCGCGACAGTGACGTAGTCAAGGTTAACACTCACCCACACACTACGGTACGTAATTCTACGTTTATGGACATTTCTGTCACGTAGCATTCACACTATCACCATGATGAAAACATGTTCACAACCGACTATATTTTATTTCGTTGCCGCAACCATTCTGCATAAAACAAAGCTTTGCGCAATGCACAGTGTAAGGGGGGAGTGGTAACGTGTTGACGATGAGGAACAGGACATTGTATGATGGGTACAAAGGATCTAGGAACTACAGGTGCTTGAATATCGTTTAAGTCAATCACCTCACCATGGTGATACAACTGTCGTAAGAAATTTGCCTTCTCAAACCCTTTTGTATAGACAACAGAACTGTCTGAAAAAAAGTCTGCAACGATGCGTACCATATTCTTGTACGGCACATTACCATCGTTCCACCGAATTCTGTGATAATGTGTTTCCAACCAGTCATTGATTTTTTGAAATTTCAGGTGCAGTCGTGCACGTTCGTATGGTGGAGCGAACAACACGATAACAAAACGTCCGGTTGTTATATCAACTGCAACGAACTCTTTGATTACATATTCATTTTTGTCACCACGAAACGCTTCAAACTCAGCCATAACCGTCCTATTCAAGTTCATTTTTCCGAGTGACACTTGTTCGCATCGAATACGTTAATTTTTTCAAATTCCCCCTCTACTTTTCCTTCCAATACAAGTTCATCGTAAAGACGATCAAATGTTAGCTGTTGGTCATGACGACTGCTTTCCAATCGAAAAAACGAGGGGAAAAAGAAGGATGGTGGTACATAACACCCCTTGGCTACTACCTGATTAATGTACGACTTGAAGTGATCTTGATCATAAAACAAGCGAACAAGATATTTCTTTAGTACTGTTAATAAACAACCAAAACGGATCCACTCGGGTTCTGTGAAAACAAATTTTTCGGTCTTACTACCTTTAATCCGAACAAACGTTTTCCCAAAGTTACGACTGATCATCACACTCTTCTTCTTTTCACGGTTTTCACCTTCTTCGTACAATAACATACTGGATAGTAGCTGTTCACGAAAGATCAACAAGTAATTCCACTCAGAAAAGTCAAGTAATATACGTTTCTTTTTTCCGTTTGTAAACAAAACACCCGGTTCATAGTTGAGTTCGTTAAACAGTCCGACGGTAACGAACTTAGTGTAAGAGTTAATAGGATATGCAAGAGATAAGTAAACGTTATACTCACAATGCCTGCCGCTGCTGCTGGCGCCGCTACCACAGTCACCTTCCATCGTTGAGACGGACTGATCTTGTTACAAGCTAGAGATCGCTAATACCTATCTTTATAAACTGGTAGAGGGGAGAACAAGTTTTTTATGACAAACGATGAACAGTATTCGACAACGCTGTGTACTGTACTATCCTATCGTGAATAATCAAAGCGTAAGCGGTGGTTTTATCTGGAAAATTGTTACTGGATTCAAATTCTAAACGCACATCAACGGCAGACGACTTGATTGGTTCTTCTTGTCTGGAACAATCGATGACAAACAACGGTGCTTTCGTTATAAATTCATTAGGTGTCAAAAGAGGCGTTCTGTTGCGACGGTCGTAGTATGATGTTTGAAAACGTGTATACATGTCGTAGAACAGTGCGTAACGTTTTTTTTCGATATCCTGGTTCAGGTTATCGTACGGATAGTATTTATCGTTCAGAAATAGCTTGACATTCGTTAAATTGCAGTGATCAAATTCCGACGCGTTTTTCGCTATATTGTTCTTTCTGTCCGTCTGAAATATCAGTATCACATACCGTGGTTTTTCCAACTGTGACGATGTCTTCAAGGTCCACGAATGTCGATTTGTCGTCGGTAGAACGGGATACTCGTGCAATTCCCAACTGCGGAACGGCATCACCAGTTCATGATCCTCCTCGATATGCTCCAATAGCGGTATTCGGTACTTGTTTGACACGCGCACATAGGGCATCTTCCAGTGTACTTTGTTTATTACGAGATTACCGTTTGCAGTTGCACCTGATTCTTTTAGCACCGTTGCGTTCTGATCGGTAGAGGTACGCAACAGAATCAATTCTTGCTTAACGTTCAGCATGATACGTGTATAGTCTTCGTTGAAACCGAGTAGCATTTTTAACGGAAGACAAAACGTAAAATCACCGGTACTCTCGTGTACTGTCAACGACTCGTCGGTTGTCGTCACCCATCCTGCATTGATTAGATGCTTTCTTTCATGCTCATTGCTCGATAGTAACAATTTCACAGTGCTCGTAATTCCAACGTTTTTCGTACGATCTACTTCCACACCGCACACTTCGTAACGGATCTCCTCAAACAAGAAAGCCATTGCATTGTTGATTAATTTCACGTTCAACGCTGTGTCGGTAGCGTTATCCTTGGTCAATGTTCCTTCGATGTACAGAAAACTCTCCGCCGGTAAAGTGAAAACATCCTGTTGTTGGATGGGTATACGTATTTCATCGTTGTTACCGTATCGGGTGGAAGCATACGGTGTGTGCGTACGATATTCGAACTCAACGATTCTGTTATCGAAAGCCGCTCCTCGTTCGATAGCTAGAATTTCACCCGACATTATTTTAATCGTATAATTTGAATCCAAGTGAAAGTAAGAAACGCTTGTTCCTTGATGTCAATCGCTTCAACGTTGAACACCGACTACCATGATTCTTTCGTACACACTCCCTTTTTACAGGTGACGTTTGTCCGAAATACAATCCCATATTTTCAGATGCAGTCGTATCGTGATACCTTCACCGCGAAAATCGACTAAATCCCCGTCCTGATCAACGAGAGACAAAATTATGTTGTCAACGCGTTGTACGTTTACCGGTAAGTATATTACGTTTGTCGGTGTTTCAACTATTTTGAAACCTGGTGCCACGGTCGGATAAAACGAATGCAACGTGTGCTGGTCCTGGCCGTCCTTGTACGCACCCTGTACGATATTACTCCATACGTGAACGGTGTTAACTTTGATTATGTCGACGGGTACGTACGACTCGTGTGTTTTATACGCTTCCAGCTGCTGATTCTCCTTAAATCCTAACATACTTGAGTAGTATAAAAGTGGGGGTTAGAAAACACTTCCGGGTTCCAGTTGAAAACACTACCTGGTTCCAGTTCATGACGTCATAGAGGCACTGGCAGCTGGTGTCCGAGCTGTCCATGTGACGTCACTGTTTTGTGTGTGTGTGTGTGTGTGTATGTGTGTGTATGTGTGACTGAAACACTTCCGTGTTCCAGTTCATGACGTCATACAGAGGCTCAAGTCGCTGGCGTCCGCATGGCTAAAACCTGTTTCAAGACGTCACGGAGGCCGTGGTTTCTGCATGTTCAAAATTTGGTAGCCGAAAACAATGTGTAGCGGATGGGGGTACCCGGAATTCGGCAGTTGCCCGGACGCGCAGAGGCTATGTCATCGGGTACCGTTACTCGAAATTTTGGGGGCATCGGGTACCGTTATCCGAAATGTTTAAATCAACGGATGGGGTACCCGAAATTTGTGGGTACGCCCTAACCGGGTTCCAGTTCATGACTGAGGCCCTGGCAGCTGGTGTCCGAATGTTAAAACACTTCCGCGTTCTGGTTTATTTTGATGTAACAAAATAATCGTTCTCTCTCGAAATTTTTTTAATGTCAGAATTTTGGTACCCTAAATGATTAAAACAACGGATGGGGGTACCCGAAATTTGTGGGTACGCCCACATGACGACGACGTAGAGGGCGTGATGTCTGAAATGTTTAAATCAACGGATGGGGGTACCCGAAATTTTTGGTGTCTGAAATTTAGTACCCGAAATGTTTAAATCAACGGATGGGGTTACCCGAAATTTTTGGTGTCCGAATTTTGACACCCGAAATGTTTAAATCAACGGATGGGGAGTACACCCTAAAACAAGTCCTGTATGTCTAAACTCTGGACGGGGAGGAGAAACCGTTACGCGAAATTGATCGGTTAAAATTTGGGACAATAGGTACCTGACGGGTTCCGAAATTTGGTGATTAATGACATCCCGACGCGGTTCCTCCGGTACTCAAAACCGGATATTGTATTATTATAATGTTTATATTGTGTTAATATAAAACAGATGCATCGATTTGAATACTGTTTAGAAAACATGCCTTTACGCAACAGTAAATTAACATTACGCGTGTAAAATTGATTAAGGATTTTAAATTTATCCGCGGATAAGTTGGAGACGAGTTTTTCAAGTGACGCGTTCATGAACCGCAGAGAATCGAGAAACCGGAGCTGACCGAGTGTAACGGAGATGTAACGTTCGCTTGTAGTAGCGATACACGTTATTTCATCTTCCTTGTACTTTCCGAAACCTTGCATCAAATGATGCGAGTCATAGCCACTTAAATTATGGAAAAAAACCGGAACGTGTGTTGGTATTTTGTAATTTATATTACACGCATTGTGAGCAGCGCCTAAATAGTTTCCCGTTATGTGGCAATGGTTTCGAACCGTGTCATCCGTTAACGCCTTCTTGCACAGATGACAGTGCGTAGCGTTTCGGAATGACCGTTCATCGGCCGCTGTCATTTGGATCGGTTTATTAAACTTTCTATCGAGTCGTTGAACGTCGACTAAAAGCACACGAAGGAACGTGTCCACCACGTCTTTACCGCGGTATATTACAGGTTCCTTGACGGCGTTTCCCATCCAGTCAACTATTACATAGCAGAAACTGGCTGGTATATGATGTGCCACGTTTTTACCGGTGGTCGGAACAATAAACGATTCGAAGTCAGCGTATACCGTATAAGGTACGCGGTGACAAAGTGAAAAGTTTTTAAAATACATCCACTTTTCGTTCTCGTCAGGAAGTTTTACTTTCTGTACTGCATGCTGAGAACAGTTGCGTTCGTGTTCATGTTCTACGATGGACGCTTTCTTCTCGCTATACGTTGAATAGTGTTTGACGTTGAATCTCTTTAGTAAAGCTTGTACGGTAGTGTTAAAGTACTCTTTCCCCTTATCCGTTTGCAGGTATTTCATTTTATTTTTTACAATTATTGGTTCGAGAGCATGTGCTACTTCAACACCCGATTTAGTTTTTAAGGGAATCGCATATGCATACTTGCTAAATTCGTTTATTACCGTCATTAGATATTTGTACCCCTTGTTCAACTTGGCATGCGGTATCATTTCCACCAAATCCGCTTGGTAGAGATCGTGTAACCCCTTCACCTCCACCGCACGTCTGGGAAAGTTCCTTCTCACCGGTCTGTGCAATTCTTTTGCAATAGTTTTGCGTACGTTTTCCATATCGCCACCCGAAACGCGAATCGCAAAATTTTGGTACGAGATATACCGTTACGTTTTCACTAAACCTCACCGACTTCATCGTCGTTACTGACAGTGTGTTGCTCCTGCAAGCGAGTCTTATATCAACGTATATCAAACGCATAATTTATAACGGATTTTCTCGCTTGCTGAATTATCTCGCGTCTGGGTTGACAGAGTTTATAATGACCGTACGCCAGTGTTGTTTCACCGTCATCCAAGACATATCGTTTGTCATCGTACGGTGACAGCGATAATTTTGTAAGCTTTCTTGTGTATATGTTATGTTTTTCGCTTTGGATAGTCTGCGCCGTAGTATAAGTTTGAGAAGTGGTCTTTACACATTGTTTATAAAGTTGATGTTTCAACTGTGTAGCTATCGCGGAACGTGGCACACCTTTCGCTACCTTTTTCTCTTTATCGTTTGCCGTAACGAATGAATAACATTTTTCGCGCAACCCGACAAATTCAAGTATCGGTATTCCATTTGTTTCGTCTTTAAAAGTATCCAACTTTTTCTTGTTTGTTTCACTATAGCACGGATGTGCCTTAGGGTACTCCGACGTGTCAAAGAGTTCGAGATGCTCCTCCATGTCTTTGTACACATCGTCGGTGCGAATGTCGTACAACAGAGAGTCAGTGTCCGTCATACATAGAAGTGCACGTGACCCGTACGTATTCATCGTGAATCCGTAATGGAACCGATACATAATCAGCTTACTAATATCCAATACACTGAACCCAACGTACAAAGGTCGGTTCAGTGTAATGGATATTTTTTTCATCGTGAGACCTACCAGGTCCTCGTTATAGATGAAAAAATGTTGTAGCCTGGGGTTAGCGGTTAGTTTGTGAAGTTTCTTCTCGTTTGGAACTAACTTGAAATCGATTCGCTTCCGTACGTTTTCCAACGATTTTCCGTACGGTGCGTTATTCATTAACTTAAAAAAGTCTTTTTCAAAGGTGTTTCTGGCTTCCTTTCGTCGCTCCGTATTAAAATCGATGAAAGGTTTCAACCATAGGCACTGTGTGAATGCTAACACACGGTGAATCGCTTTCAACTCCATTCCTAGTTCGAGGTAGAGTTTCAATGTTCTGTAATGAACAATGTATTTTGTCTTGTCCTCGAGGGACGTTATCAGTTTCTCTACCTTACCGTTACTACACACAAAGTCTTTTAACAGCTTCATGCGATAGCAGTACGGTGAAAGCATACTGTCCGTAATAGTACACTTTTCGGGTGCTAAAGGGTAGTCACTGTGTAAGTCGTGTAGGTAATGTGGATACCCCAGATCGACTTCCAGGATATAACCGGTGTCATCATCGTCACGTAACGTGTGCACGTTCAACGTATCGATCTCTGTACGTTCCAACCATCGAAAACCTGACAGTGGTAAAGGCTGTGTCATAGCCGTTCCGTACAGGTTGGTACAATCGAGGTAGAGTAAATAGTTATGCGGCTTGCTTGCGTCATAATCGGGAATGTACGGGTTGTTGGCCTTGGCGTTCCGATTAGAAATTGCTGCTAAGCCGCCACGGATACCTCTTTCGATGTACAGGTGTACGTCTATATCGCGGAGTAACTCTAACCTAACTCCTGTCATTTTCAGCATCGCGTTCCACGCTAAACCGGCGGTGGTAAAAACGTTACACGGATCGAGTTCGTAGTACTGCAGGCTCATGTTTCGAAAGTTTTTAAATACATCTGCAAGCAGTAGTACATATGTTTTTAAATAAAGGTCATGATAATCACCGAACGTTTGCATGTCGAAAGCCGACCAAACCGCTCGAGCGTGCGCGTAATCTTCTTCGTTTATATCCGACTCTGTCAACCCGTTGTAAAAATGTTCGCGGTCCGGTAACTGCCTCTCGTCAAATTTTGAATCGTCCGTAACGTATTCGTAAGGGTACACGCCTTTACGCAACAGTAAATTAACATTACGCGTGTAAAATTGATTAAGGATTTTAAATTTATCCGCGGATAAGTTGGAGACGAGTTTTTCAAGTGACGCGTTCATGAACCGCAGAGAATCGAGAAACCGGAGCTGACCGAGTGTAACGGAGATGTAACGTTCGCTTGTAGTAGCGATACACGTTATTTCATCTTCCTTGTACTTTCCGAAACCTTGCATCAAATGATGCGAGTCATAGCCACTTAAATTATGGAAAAAAACCGGAACGTGTGTTGGTATTTTGTAATTTATATTACACGCATTGTGAGCAGCGCCTAAATAGTTTCCCGTTATGTGGCAATGGTTTCGAACCGTGTCATCCGTTAACGCCTTCTTGCACAGATGACAGTGCGTAGCGTTTCGGAATGACCGTTCATCGGCCGCTGTCATTTGGATCGGTTTATTAAACTTTCTATCGAGTCGTTGAACGTCGACTAAAAGCACACGAAGGAACGTGTCCACCACGTCTTTACCGCGGTATATTACAGGTTCCTTGACGGCGTTTCCCATCCAGTCAACTATCACATAGCAGAAACTGGCTGGTATATGATGTGCCACGTTTTTACCGGTGGTCGGAACAATAAACGATTCGAAGTCAGCGTATACCGTATAAGGTACGCGGTGACAAAGTGAAAAGTTTTTAAAATACATCCACTTTTCGTTCTCGTCAGGAAGTTTTACTTTCTGTACTGCATGCTGAGAACAGTTGCGTTCGTGTTCTTCAACTCGTTTTCGCGCCGCGTTAGTATCTTTATTGTCCGAAAATCGGTGTAGACAGTAGTTGCAGTAAAACGAAGCGCCGTTTCGTTTTGACAACGACGAAAGCATACGCGAAAGGTTCCGTATGAGGCAGTAGTGAGTAGTGTTCGCGTCGGACAGTAGCAGTAGGTTTACGTGGTACTTTCGACCGCGGTGTTCAGTAATACGTAAAGGATATACCTCGCCTTCGTAGCCAAAAACGTTAACGGATATGTTTTCGTTTAATTTTTCAAAACGTTTTATCTTATTGACTGCGACGGGATAAGGTATGTCCTTCATGTTTATTTCTTCTTCGTACGGAAGGTAATGGCTAACGCGATGCGGGTTACACGCGATCGGGTGTATACCGGCGAGCACAGACCACAAAAAACACTTTTCATCTTCTAAATTTTTCACATTAATAATTCCTTTCTTACTGTGTGACAATTTTGATGGTGTAGGTAGAAAGCTCGACCCCACAAGAGGATTGTATTTTGTAATATTTATTTCCACCGACTCGACACCATTTTCGACCCACCCGCTTCCGTCACGCGTGAATTTGTCAACGGATTCCATTATTTTCTCGCTAGCTATCGAATACTGTTCATCGATATCGTCATACTGTGACTTAAGTTCTGTACGTGATCTAAATACCGCATTACAATAAATATTTTCGGTGTTTATTAATTTTTTAAAAGATACACGAACTGCTAAATACCACTTTATATAATTATTTAATGCAACGGCTTCGCTACAAATCTTATCAATAACCGTGCGTTTGTAATCTAATAATACTGTTTGTGTGTTTAGTGTATTGTCAAGTATCATAAATTTTATAGTAATTACATTACCATTGATAGCACGGTGTTCGCTGTTGCTGCCGCTGCTGCTGCTGCTGCTGTCGGTCATTGTGAAAGGAGTGAGGCCGGCTTCGCGTCGTCGGTTCCCTATATAGACAGTCCGGTGACCGGTAACGCTGTCGCCGCGCTCCGCTTGCGAGGAGCAGCTGCGCGGGGTGGGGTGCGGGGTTGTCGTGACCGATGCGGTGTGTGCTGGAGGTACGGGGTGGGGGTGCGGGCTAGGATGTCATCGTCCGGTCGTGACCGATGACGCGCGTTGCGGAGGGCTGGGTGGGGTGGGGAGTGCGGTGTAGGAAGCCGACGTCCGTGACCGATGCGGTGCGGGGTAAAGGTGTGGGATGGTGGTGCGGGGTAGGGAGCTAGGTTGCAGCCGGTGTCCGTGACCGAGAGGTAGGCGAGGTGCGGGGTACAGGATGCCGGCGACCTTGACCGAAGCGCGCTCGTTGAGTCGCCTCCCGCGGGATGTTGGGTGCGGGTACGGGGGGGCTGGGTTGTACGACCGGTCGTGACCGAAAGCAGATGGTGGCCCGAGACGACGCGAGGTGGGGTGCGGGTGACCGTGACCGACGGACTCGAGTGGGGTGCGGGGTGGGGGGTAAACCCGGTCGTTGCGGAGCGACAGAGAAAGTAATTGAACAAAATATGTAGGCGTGGTGCGGGGTGGTGGTGAGGCTCTGGGTGCGGTGTGGTGGTGCGGGGTAGGATGTCATCGTCCGGTCGTGACCGAAAGCAGATGGTGGCCCGTGACGACACGGGGTGGGGTAGGAAGCAAAATTATAGCCGTTACCGATGCGGTGGAGGTGCGGGGTAGGGTGTCGTCGTCCGGTCGTGACCGAAGGAGATGACGCTTTAGAAGGAAGGAACGTGGTCGGGGGAAACAGAATAAATACGCCAGTGTTTCCCTGTGCAGTCATCAGTACTCGCCATGGAAGGAATCGTTGCGAACGCGAAGACAGTTGAAAATTTTTTACCAAAAAGAGACTTGTCAAGTCTTTCTTTAGGAGTAAAGTATCATATAATTCACATGAAATTTGTGAAAACGAAATTCGGGGAGTCAGTTGTGGTAGATTTGGAAGATACCGGAGCCTGTCCTCAGCCGGAGGATAAACTTTTCTATGTATACCTACCTAAAAGGTGGTGTGACGTATTTACAGAGGAGCAATTGAAAGCTGTGAAGCCTTGTGTCCTATCACTATGCGTAACCTCACACACTCCGCTGGCGAACGAGAAAGTGAGCGTGCAGTTGGATATTGATTATGTGAGTATGATATTTCAGTACCACTAATAATTAGTGGTACTGAAATATCAACCACTTATACAGAAGTGGTTATGTATTAATTTTTTCTCTTTTTTTCCAGACCAAATAAACGAGAACAGGATTGGTTTATTATAATAATAATAGTAATAATAACATTAATAGTAAAATGTTTTTAAATGATGAAGTAGACTTCTCTATTTTTTTTTGTCGTTTTTTAATGTTAACTGTTCATTTTCACAGAAAGAACAAGGTGTTGCTTGGATCTAATATTGTAGAAAAACTTTTAAACAGAGAAATAAATGGTAATAATAGATTATATTGTCAATGCAACATGATTAAATTCGATTATAATTTTAGAAATAATCGTAAGACACTGAGTAGATGGATATCAATACGAAACGAAAAGAATATTTACAAAATGAAAGTATTTATTCGTAATGAGTTTTTCAAACTCTTCAAAACATCAATTAGTTATTGTAACAACCATAATATTGAATATCTTCAAATAAAAGATTTGCTAATTGCTAAAACAAAGCTGGTTAATCAAATATACTATATGATGTATAATTTTACTGGTACAGCGTATACCTCGCTAGTAAAAAAATATGAGTGGTCAAGGCATGACTCTAGCGGATGTCCGCTTCGTAACCGTTGTCGCGTCTGTTGTTATCTAAGATATCAAAATGACTTTAATTCAGAATACATGTTTTTTTTAATACCACACTAACTATCATTTAATGTGTCTACATTCTTTTGTATTTGATCAAGTATTATTAATTGTAGGAAATTATATTCTGTTTTTAATTATTAAAAAACGTATGTGGTTTATAACATAAAAAGTTGAGATAAACAATCATTAAAGTGTTAATTAAATTTTTATGTGTAATTAAATTTTTTAAAAGATTTCTCTCATAGTTACAGAAACCTTGTTTCGATGTTATGTGTTTGTGCGAATGCGAGGGAGATGTATGTCGTTCACCACCATATGGTGACCACTGTAACATTATGAGTGCTTGTGAGTGGAGAGAATTTACACTCTGAAGAACAATTGTTTTAAAAAATTATTTTGACAAAAAAATGTAATTGGTTAAGGCATAATTCCACTGGATGTGCGCTTTATAAGCGTTGTTGCCACTGTTATTATCTAAAATACTAAAAAGAGTTGAATTCAAGGTTTTGGTGTACCATTTTACACATGTAGTTAACACCATATTAATTATCATTTGATGTGTGTCTACATTCAGTATGTTATTATTAATATATTACACATCAACATTGTAATATTGTATGTTATTAATTATTATTATTATTGTTAGACATATAAGGCTTGTTTTGGTTGTAGTAAATGTAATTATTATTTTGTTAATTATATGTGTGTGTGTGTATGTGTGTATATATACATATATATATATGTAGAGAGAGAGAGAGAGAGAGAGAGAGAGAGAGAGAGAGAGAGAGAACCTTCAAGGCTGCAAAAGAGAGAGAAAGCGAGAGAGAAAAAAGATTATTTTGTATAATTATGTAAATATATATATATATATATATATATAGATAAAGTGTCTATTTTGTTTAGTTATGTATATAGAGAGAGGGCGTATGTTTTGCTCAATTATAATTGTCTTGTGAATATAGAACATGTGTGTGTAGAGAGAGAAAAAACTTATAGCTTATGATTTGATTGTAAAAGCTTTTGATATTATTAAAAATTATATATACATATAAACCATAACCTATGTTATTTTTATTATTATACCCCTTATACAAAACAATTATTCCTATCATACTTGAATAATCGCAAAAGCAGTAGAGATGTATGTCTCTCACATGGAATGTAACAGCAAAGAAACCGGTTTTTATAGTAGAGAAAGAGCGCTGCAAGTTACAACAGCTTGCCTGAGCCAGCTCTACGTCAACCTCACACACACACACACACACACACACACACACACACACACACACACACACACAGCTTTATAAAACACGGACGCCAGCTATCAGTTCCTCTTTGAATACATTAACGGAACGTGGTAGTGTTTCACACACACACCGCTTGTACCAGCTTAGATGCTGTTTGACTGGTTTACAGGCGAATCGTCACAGGAGTAAATATATTTATTCAGTTAACAATTTTAGTAACGCATAATAAGAATATATGTTTTCTAAACAGTATTCAAATCGATGCATCTGTTTTATATTAACACAATATAAACATTATAATAATACAATATCCGGTTTTGAGTATCGGAGGAACCGCGTCGGGATGTCATTAATCACCAAATTTCGGAACCCGTCAGGTACCTATTGTCCCAAATTTTAACCGATCAATTTCGCGTAACGGTTTCTCCTCCCCGTCCAGAGTTTAGACATACAGGACTTGTTTTAGGGTGTACCCCCATCCGTTGATTTAAACATTTCGGGTGTCAAAATTCGGACACCAAAAATTTCGGGTAACCCCATCCGTTGATTTAAACATTTCGGGTACTAAATTTCAGACACCGAAAATTTCGGGTACCCCCATCGGTTGATTTAAACATTTCAGACATCACGCCCTCTACGTCGTCGTCATGTGGGCGTACCCACAAATTTCGGGTACCCCCATCCGTTGTTTTAATCATTTAGGGTACCAAAATTCTGACATTAAAAATTTCGAGAGAGAACGATTATTTTGTTACATCAAAATAAACCAGAACGCGGAAGTGTTTTAACATTCGGACACCAGCTGCCAGGGCCTCTGTAAAGAACTGGAACCCGGTTAGGGCGTACCCACAAATTTCGGGTACCCCCATCCGTTGATTTAAACATTTCGGATAACGGTACCCGATGCCCCCAAAATTTCGAGTAACGGTACCCGATGACATAGACTCTGCGCGTCCGGGCAACCGCCGAATTCCGGGTACCCCCATCCGCTACACATTGTTTTCGGCTACCAAATTTTGGACATGCAGAAACCACGGCCTCCGTGACGTCTTGAAACAGGTTTTAGCCATGCGGAAGCCAGCGACTTGAGCCTCTGTATGACGTCATGAACTGGAACACGGAAGTGTTTCAGTCACACATACACACACATACACACACACACACACACACACACACACAAAACAGTGACGTCACATGGACAGCTCGGACACCAGCTGCCAGTGCCTCTATGACGTCATGAACTGGAACCCGGTAGTGTTTTCAACTGGAACCTGGAAGTGTTTTCTAACGCTCACTTTCCCTCTACTAATCATATTATTTGTTACTTAACTTGAGCAGGCAACCACTAGAGGCACAGGAATGCATACGAGAGGTGTTACGAAAAGAATGGAGAAGGAACAAGAAACAGAAGAAGATAGGAGGGAAGAAGAAACAGAGGCAGGTACAGATATTGAAATGGAACAACAGGCGAGCAATACAGAGGATGCCCAAGGGGACCAACCAGATAAAGTGGAAGCCAGAAGCGAACCAGCTTGGCAAGAAATGATGAGGCTAATAATGGAAAAAATTGATAGCATGAAGGAAAGCAATAATGAAAATTTCAGGAAACAGGAGGAAAACTCAAAGCAAACCAAGGAGGAAACTAATGAGAGTTTAAAACAAACTAATGAGAGTTTAAGACAAATCAAAGAAGATAATAGACAAACTAATGAAAAAATAGACAATATTAAGGAAAGTACTAGTGAACTTTTGAGGCAAACCATAAATGAAAATAATGAACAATTGAAGGCCGATTTTAGACAAATCAATGAAAGGCTGGAAAATAAAATAGACAGTATTAATGAAAACTGAAAAAAACAAAACGAAATTTTGAGCGAGAATTTAAACAAGCAAATGAATGAAAAGTTTGACAGGAATGACGAGAATTTGAGGCAGATTCAGGACGATAACAAACTAATGAACGAAAAACTTGAGGAAAACAATAGACGAATGAAAGCAGATCTTGAGAAAATCAATAAGGAAATATGGAAAACTTTCGGAGAGAAGTTTGAAACTGTTAATTCACTTATCCAAAAGGCAGATACATACAAGGAGGAGACAAATAAGCAAATGGATGAAGGTTTTAATAATTTGGATGAAACATTAGACAGCACTTCCGAAAGTATTATAGTAAGTCCAAACACAGAAGAGAGTAGCAAGAAAACAGAAATTAGAGAAGACCAGAATGCATTGCTATCTGAAAATAAGAATAGAAAGGACAAGGAGAAGATCCAAACCATGGAAGAGAATATCAAGAAAATATGGAGAAAGAAAATATTCAATACCAAAGAAGAAATGGTGATGAGGAAGGGTGGATTAATTAATATATTTAACCCTCCCATTAATAAACAAATGGAGTTAAATAAAGTTAGAAATTGTAGACAAAACTCAACAAAAATATCAAAGGTAAACCACCATAGAATAATAACAAAAAACTTGAATAAATTTAAATATCAGTTAAAAATGTCGACGATTGAAGTGCATCAGAAGATATCAGTCATATCATCAAGACGGAATATATCATTAAAAAATTTGGTAAATAATCCAGAGGAAAACGGGAATGGAATGATATTAAAAATGAGTGAGTACATTAAAATAGAGGAGATACAATACCTATTAATTAAGAAGGATCTAAATATGACCGAAAACCGTGACTTAAATGAAGACTTTGTATCAGCCGAGTTACAGTACCAGATACACGAGAGATATTTAACAAGGACAAAAATCATTATGGACAATGTAGTAATCCGAGAACATGGAGTACCTGAATTAATGGACCATGGTTGACCTAAATAATAACAAACCAGAAAAGGGGACTGAAATTTTGAAAATCGACCAAGCAACCCATTGGATAGCGGAAGAAAAACCCTAAAATTCCAAAAGTACGTAAGGACAACTTATTTAATTCATTTCGGAACAATATAATTTAAAATAAAGAGAACAAAACCCCAAAATTCAAAAAATGAAGTAAGTTCACCTTACAAACAAGTATTTAAGGAAACAATTTATGAGATATATAAAAAAGAGAATTTTGAAGATAACAACAACAAAATTCAAAAAAAAAAAAAAAAAGTAAGAACACCTTACTATATAATTCAGGAGAAATTACTTTAAACTACTATAAAAGAAAAAAAAATAACACTGATTAAACCTAATAAAAATCATCAAAACCAAAAGACAAAATAAGTTTGTCTGATGTAATATAATAGTGAGAAATGTAATTTAGAATGTAAAAGGAATAATAATGATTGTGCCAGAAGAATATAACTACATGATGTAATGTATAGTACTAACCAAAATCTCATAACCAGCTGTATTGATCATAAAGGAATATGAGCCAACGAAGATAAGAGAATGAAGAAGCCAAAATGGAACCGTCAAAAGGATCACAAGAAAAGAAAAAAAAAACAAATGGTTAAGAATTATCCGTAAAAAAACAATTAATAAATGTCAATAAAATAGCCAAGTATTGGAGAGGAGAAGTGTATAATAGAAGGAAGAATTAATATGAAGAAATAATATGACCTGAGTTAAAGTACAGTGAATAATCCCTAGAGTATGATTATTATTTATTATTTTATTGAAGGTCACATGATGACTACCTTACGAGGTTTATTAATGAAGATTGACTGTAGAATATTCCAGCAATCATTTAACTGGGCAGAGATGATGTTCCTCTGATCCCAGAAAGTATGTAACGGACGACGGTAATTGGTTAGCCGATAGAGCACCACCGATTCGATTCCAGTTATAATGTTAGGGAGGTTTAGGAAAATTAAATATTAGAGGGAAGACTCACAAATAAATATAGATGAATAAATAAAACCAGATCCAAAATGTATAATTAATAAAGAATGTCACAAGAATGATTATAGAAATAAGATTTAAACTTGGGAAATAATTGATTTTAAGAAGGAACGAAGAAATAATATTAATACAATGGATAATTGTGAAATATAAAAGTACTATGAATAGGAAACCAAGTGGCCAGATACAAGTTGTGCGTTTATTTCTTGCTAAACTTTGTTTATACAAAATAAACTTATTTCGAAGGGGGGGTGTTATGTAACGTAACAGAGTTGAGGTCCCCCAACGTTACATAAAAATTGAATGAAACATGGTCAAGGACCATACCCTGAATTAAGGTTGTTCAGTAGTTAATGTGTCTGAGAAGTACCTCCAGTCAAAAGAGGCAATGACTAATGTTAAATATAAAAGAACCAGACCAATGAATAGTTAAATGTAGTAAAATGCTTGTGTTTATACTGTAACATGTTGAGGTTTACAGAATATTTGTGTTATATTTTGAGTATGGCAAGAATGAACTGATGTGGTTAATAGGAATAATTCATCAATAATTATATTTATATTTATGTTAGATTTGTCTTTATACAATCAAGTATAGTTACCAATGTTAGGCATTATACTAAGTTCTAAGTATTGTATAAAGTTGAATAATACTGTTGTTTTAATTAATGTTTATAAACTGGGCCAGGAGGGTGACCAGTGTTTCATGTTTGACAAGTAGTTCTGACAATTATATTATAAATTAATGAAGGGTTCCAGAACCAGTTAATTAATGTAAAAAAAAGTAACCACCAGTAAACTAAAATTAATGTAATTAACCAGTTAACCAATAATTAATTGTACAGTAGGTCAGGTAAAAGAAAATTAAGTTAAAGAAACAAATAATGTTATAACGGTTGTAAGAAAATCTATAGGCCTAAATTCCATATTAGTGAAAGGAAATTAATACCTTTTTAAGAAACCCAGTCCCACGAAACTATGGTAAAACATTTACTGTTTAAGAAGGAAGGTTAGGGGAGAATTTTAGGTGATTTAATATTAATCCAAGCATGGAGTATTTTATTGGAAAGGAGTAGTAATATTCTATAATGCCGGCTCAGGGATATTTAGAAAACGTGGTTGTTAAGGCAACTGAAATGTACAGAAGTTGTTTATATGAATTTATTCGTTCTGATTGTTACAAGCTATTAGGTTGAGATGTACCGATATATATAAAAAATATGAATAATAAATCTGGAAGAAACACGAATCAAAATTGAAAACCCCTTTTGAAAAATAATTGTAATTTAATGCTGATGAGTAATAAAAATTAAATAACCTTCCAAATTGTAAATGAATACATCTAAAAAGAATTGAAAGCCTCTCACCTCATTCACCAAATAATTCCGCTGAATTTGGTATTCAACCAATTCCTTCTATAAACAGAAGATCAGTTAAAAGAATTAAAGCCTGAACTAACGGAATTATTGAAAATACCAGAAGACCTAGTGTGGCAGAGATAACATTCACTGGCAGCATAAGAAGCTGGGATCCTAAATTCATTTCACCGGGACCGAGAATGAACGAGGTCATAGAGGAAGATCAGAAGTCCGAAGAATTCCTGAGAGCTTCCCATTCATCTCCACAATCAATTTTATTAAAGGCAGAACACTTTTACTGGATGAAGACAAATTAATCTGAATCTTGGCAACTGTTTAAGGACGCCCACAGCCAGTCGAAGTTTTCGTCAGCTTGGTAAAAAAACAACCTATTTTAATTTCACTATATTTAGAGTAAATAATTTTGTTTTGTAAATTGAGCAACCTTGATTATGCATTTTACCTGGCCTTACTAATGGTTCCAAGAACTTTATGAACCCTGGGATAAGAATTATTTATTATTATTTTTCATGTGTATATGTTTATAGAATTTGAGTAATTGATAATCGATATACCCCTGTGTGATCGATTTGATCGTATTATTATTTTTTGAGATAACGTGGACTGTGAATTAGTAGAGAAAATAAATAAAGTATCTTTATTGTATGAGATAACGTTTGAAATTATTGCAGAATAAATACTATAGGTAGTGGTTGGAATAATTTCCAAAAAGGTTGATTCAAACTCAATGAATAACTAACCTATAAGTACGCTTATTACAAGTAACAGCGCTCAACGTTTGCAGCTGGTGGGACGGAAGATTGCTGAACTAGCTTGTGTTTAGTACAAAATTTGAATGGAATTTTCTATCATCGAGTGACTAGGGTTGACACAAATACCCCTTACATTCGGTTAATACTCCATACATAACGCTAATATTACCCAACCACTGAAAACTAAGTTAAATCTATAGAGTAGTATGATTATAAATTCAAGGAACATAATTATAATTTTGTTTACTTAATAATCTATTTTCTGAAGGTTTCATCGGTCACAACCGAAAGATATATTTAATTAATAACACATTAATTAAACCAGGTAACAACATTTTAATCGTTACGAATTGCCACCTGCAACGTATTACTTGGCGTTTGATACACAGGAGTCTCATCTAACTAATTACACCCATAGACAAGATTTCTTTACAATTTGACGCTTCCAGCGTGCAGCATATAATATAATATACGTCCTCACATAATTAGTTCTTTACAAAATTGGCGAACCCAACATTGGGGCTTGAATAAGACGGACGTTTCGATAGTACCTCACGGAATACGGTTTCTTTACAAATTGGCACATAACAACGTGGAGCTTGGTCAAACCCCGAAACCCAAAATAAATTTTTATTGATCCTAACAACGTAGTTCTTTACAAATTGGCGCTCAACGAGTGGGCTTTAGTTAAGTAAAAAATCATATTATTTGTTACTTAACTTGAGCAGGCAACCATTAGAGGCACAGGAATGCATACGAGAGGTGTTACGAAAAGAATGGAGAAGGAACAAGAGACAGAAGAAGATAGGAGGGAAGATGAAACAGAGGCAGGTACAGATATTGAAATGGAACAACAGGCGAGCAATACAGAGGATGCCCAAGGGGACCAACCAGATAAAGTGGAAGCCAGAAGCGAACCAGCTTGGCAAGAAATGATGAGGCTAATGATGGAAAAAATTGATAGCATGAAGGAAAGCAATAATGAAAATTTCAGGAAACAGGAGGAAAACCCAAAGCAAACCAAGGAGGAAACTAATGAGAGTTTAAAACAAACTAATGAGAGTTTAAGACAAATCAAAGAAGATAGTAGACAAACTAATGAAAAAATAGACAATATTAAGGTAAGTACTAGTGAACTTTTGAGGCAAACCATAAATGAAAATAATGAACAATTGAAGGCCGATTTTAGACAAATCAATGAAAGGCTGGAAAGTAAATAGACAGTATTAATGAAAACTGAAAACTAAAACGAAATTTTGAGCGAGAATTTAATCAAGCAAATGAATGAAAAGTTTGACAGGAATGACGAGAATTTGAGGCAGATTCAGGACGATAACAAACTAATGAACGAAAAACTTGAGGAAAACAATAGACGAATGAAAGCAGATCTTGAGAAAATCAATAAGGAAATATGGAAAACTTTCGGAGAGAAGTTTGAAAATGTTAATACACTTATCCAAAAGGCAGATACATACAAGGAGGAGACAAATAAGCAAATGGATGAAGGTTTTAATAATTTGGATGAAACATTAGACAGCACTTCCGAAAGTATTATAGTAAGTCCAAACACAGAAGAGAGTAGCAAGAAAACAGAAATTAGAGAAGACCAGAATGCATTGCTATCTGAAAATAAGAATAGAAAGGACAAGGAGAAGATCCAAACCATGGAAGAGAATATCAAGAAAATATGGAGAAAGAAAATATTCAATACCAAAGAAGAAATGGTGATGAGGAAGGGTGGATTAATTAATATATTTAACCCTCCCATTAATAAACAAATGGAGTTAAATAAAGTTAGAAATTGTAGACAAAACTCAACAAAAATATCAAAGGTAAACCACCATAGAATAATAACAAAAAACTTGAATAAATTTAAATATCAGTTAAAAATGTCGACGATTGAAGTGCATCAGAAGATATCAGTCATATCATCAAGACGGAATATACCATTAAAAAATTTGGTAAATAATCCAGAGGAAAACGGGAATGGAATGATATTAAAAATGAGTGAGTACATTAAAATAGAGGAGATACAATACCTATTAATTAAGAAGGATCTAAATATGACCGAAAACCGTGACTTAAATGAAGACTTTGTATCAGCCGAGTTACAGTACCAGATACACGAGAGATATTTAACAAGGACAAAAATCATTATGGACAATGTAGTAATCCGAGAACATGGAGTACCTGAATTAATGGACCATGGTTGACCTAAATAATAACAAACCAGAAAAGGGGACTGAAATTTTGAAAATCGACCAAGCAACCCATTGGATAGCGGAAGAAAAACCCTAAAATTCCAAAAGTACGTAAGGACAACTTATTTAATTTATTTCGGAACAATATAATTTAAAATAAAGAGAACAAAACCCAAAAATTCAAAAAATGAAGTAAGTTCACCTTACAAACAAGTATTTAAGGAAACAATTTATGAGATATATAAAAAAGAGAATTTTGAAGATAACAACAACAAAATTCAAAAAAAAAAAAAAGTAAGAACACCTTACTATATAATTCAGGAGAAATTACTTTAAACTACTATAAAAGAAAAAAAAATAACACTGATTAAACCTAATAAAAATCATCAAAACCAAAAGACAAAATAAGTTTGTCTGATGTAATATAATAGTGAGAAATGTAATTTAGAATGTAAAAGGAATAATAATGATTGTGCCAGAAGAATATAACTACATGATGTAATGTATACAGTAGTACTAACCAAAATCTCATAACCAGCTGTATTGATCATAAAGGAATATGAGCCGACGAAGATAAGAGAATGAAGAAGCCAAAATGGAACCGTCAAAAGGATCACAAGAAAAGAAAAAAAAAACAAATGGATAAGAATTATCCGTAAAAAAACAATTAATAAATGTCAATAAAATAGCCAAGGATTGGAGAGGAGAAGTGTATAATAGAAGGAAGAATTAATATGAAGAAATAATATGATCTGAGTTAAAGTACAGTGAATAATCCCTAGAGTATGATTATTATTTATTATTTTATTGAAGGTCACATGATGACTACCTTACGAGGTTTATTAATGAAGATTGACTGTAGAATATTCCAGCAATCATTTAACTGGGCAGAGATGATGTTCCTCTGATCCCAGAAAGTATGTAACGGACGACGGTAATTGGTTAGCCGATAGAGCACCACCGATTCGATTCCAGTTATAATGTTAGGGAGGTTTAGGAAAATTAAATATTAGAGGGAAGACTCACAAATAAATATAGATGAATAAATAAAACCAGATCCAAAATGTATAATTAATAAAGAATGTCACAAGAATGATTATAGAAATAAGATTTAAACTTGGGAAATAATTGATTTTAAGAAGGAACGAAGAAATAATATTAATACAATGGATAATTGTGAAATATAAAAGTACTATGAATAGGAAACCAAGTGGCCAGATACAAGTTGTGCGTTTATTTCTTGCTAAACTTTGTTTATACAAAATAAACTTATTTCGAAGGGGGGGTGTTATGTAACGTAACAGAGTTGAGGTCCCCCAACGTTACATAAAAATTGAATGAAACATGGTCAAGGACCATACCCTGAATTAAGGTTGTTCAGTAGTTAATGTGTCTGAGAAGTACCTCCAGTCAAAAGAGGCAATGACTAATGTTAAATATAAAAGAACCAGACCAATGAATAGTTAAATGTAGTAAAATGCTTGTGTTTATACTGTAACATGTTGAGGTTTACAGAATATTTGTGTTATATTTTGAGTATGGCAAGAATGAACTGATGTGGTTAATAGGAATAATTCATCAATAATTATATTTATATTTATGTTAGATTTGTCTTTATACAATCAAGTATAGTTACCAATGTTAGGCATTATACTAAGTTCTAAGTATTGTATAAAGTTGAATAATACTGTTGTTTTAATTAATGTTTATAAACTGGGCCAGGAGGGTGACCAGTGTTTCATGTTTGACAAGTAGTTCTGACAATTATATTATAAATTAATGAAGGGTTCCAGAACCAGTTAATTAATGTAAAAAAAAGTAACCACCAGTAAACTAAAATTAATGTAATTAACCAGTTAACCAATAATTAATTGTACAGTAGGTCAGGTAAAAGAAAATTAAGTTAAAGAAACAAATAATGTTATAACGGTTGTAAGAAAATCTATAGGCCTAAATTCCATATTAGTGAAAGGAAATTAATACCTTTTTAAGAAACCCAGTCCCACGAAACTATGGTAAAACATTTACTGTTTAAGAAGGAAGGTTAGGGGAGAATTTTAGGTGATTTAATATTAATCCAAGCATGGAGTATTTTATTGGAAAGGAGTAGTAATATTCTATAATGCCGGCTCAGGGATATTTAGAAAACGTGGTTGTTAAGGCAACTGAAATGTACAGAAGTTGTTTATATGAATTTATTCGTTCTGATTGTTACAAGCTATTAGGTTGAGATGTACCGATATATTTAAAAAATATGAATAATAAATCTGGAAGAAACACGAATCAAAATTGAAAACCCCTTTTGAAAAATAATTGTAATTTAATGCTGATGAGTAATAAAAATTAAATAACCTTCCAAATTGTAAATGAATACATCTAAAAAGAATTGAAAGCCTCTCACCTCATTCACCAAATAATTCCGCTGAATTTGGTATTCAACCAATTCCTTCTATAAACAGAAGATCAGTTAAAAGAATTAAAGCCTGAACTAACGGAATTATTGAAAATACCAGAAGACCTAGTGTGGCAGAGATAACATTCACTGGCAGCATAAGAAGCTGGGATCCTAAATTCATTTCACCGGGACCGAGAATGAACGAGGTCATAGAGGAAGATCAGAAGTCCGAAGAATTCCTGAGAGCTTCCCATTCATCTCCACAATCAATTTTATTAAAGGCAGAACACTTTTACTGGATGAAGACAAATTAATCTGAATCTTGGCAACTGTTTAAGGACGCCCACAGCCAGTCGAAGTTTTCGTCAGCTTGGTAAAAAAACAACCTATTTTAATTTCACTATATTTAGAGTAAATAATTTTGTTTTGTAAATTGAGCAACCTTGATTATGCATTTTACCTGGCCTTACTAATGGTTCCAAGAACTTTATGAACCCTGGGATAAGAATTATTTATTATTATTTTTCATGTGTATATGTTTATAGAATTTGAGTAATTGATAATCGATATACCCCTGTGTGATCGATTTGATCGTATTATTATTTTTTGAGATAACGTGGACTGTGAATTAGTAGAGAAAATAAATAAAGTATCTTTATTGTATGAGATAACGTTTGAAATTATTGCAGAATAAATACTATAGGTAGTGGTTGGAATAATTTCCAAAAAGGTTGATTCAAACTCAATGAATAACTAACCTATAAGTACGCTTATTACAAGTAACAGCGCTCAACGTTTGCAGCTGGTGGGACGGAAGATTGCTGAACTAGCTTGTGTTTAGTACAAAATTTGAATGGAATTTTCTATCATCGAGTGACTAGGGTTGACACAAATACCCCTTACATTCGGTTAATACTCCATACATAACGCTAATATTACCCAACCACTGAAAACTAAGTTAAATCTATAGAGTAGTATGATTATAAATTCAAGGAACATAATTATAATTTTGTTTACTTAATAATCTATTTTCTGAAGGTTTCATCGGTCACAACCGAAAGATATATTTAATTAATAACACATTAATTAAACCAGGTAACAACATTTTAATCGTTACGAATTGCCACCTGCAACGTATTACTTGGCGTTTGATACACAGGAGTCTCATCTAACTAATTACACCCATAGACAAGATTTCTTTACAATTTGACGCTTCCAGCGTGCAGCATATAATATAATATACGTCCTCACATAATTAGTTCTTTACAAAATTGGCGAACCCAACATTGGGGCTTGAATAAGACGGACGTTTCGATAGTACCTCACGGAATACGGTTTCTTTACAAATTGGCACATAACAACGTGGAGCTTGGTCAAACCCCGAAACCCAAAATAAATTTTTATTGATCCTAACAACGTAGTTCTTTACAAATTGGCGCTCAACGAGTGGGCTTTAGTTAAGTAAAAAATCATATTATTTGTTACTTAACTTGAGCAGGCAACCATTAAAAGCACAGGAATGCATACGAGAGGTGTTACGAAAAGAATGGAGAAGGAACAAGAAACAGAAGAAGATAGGAGGGAAGATGAAACAGAGGCAGGTACAGATATTGAAATGGAACAACAGGCGAGCAATACAGAGGATGCCCAAGGGGACCAACCAGATAAAGTGGAAGCCAGAAGCGAACCAGCTTGGCAAGAAATGATGAGGCTAATGATGGAAAAAATTGATAGCATGAAGGAAAGCAATAATGAAAATTTCAGGAAACAGGAGGAAAACCCAAAGCAAACCAAGGAGGAAACTAATGAGAGTTTAAAACAAACTAATGAGAGTTTAAGACAAATCAAAGAAGATAGTAGACAAACTAATGAAAAAATAGACAATATTAAGGTAAGTACTAGTGAACTTTTGAGGCAAACCATAAATGAAAATAATGAACAATTGAAGGCCGATTTTAGACAAATCAATGAAAGGCTGGAAAGTAAATAGACAGTATTAATGAAAACTGAAAACTAAAACGAAATTTTGAGCGAGAATTTAATCAAGCAAATGAATGAAAAGTTTGACAGGAATGACGAGAATTTGAGGCAGATTCAGGACGATAACAAACTAATGAACGAAAAACTTGAGGAAAACAATAGACGAATGAAAGCAGATCTTGAGAAAATCAATAAGGAAATATGGAAAACTTTCGGAGAGAAGTTTGAAAATGTTAATACACTTATCCAAAAGGCAGATACATACAAGGAGGAGACAAATAAGCAAATGGATGAAGGTTTTAATAATTTGGATGAAACATTAGACAGCACTTCCGAAAGTATTATAGTAAGTCCAAACACAGAAGAGAGTAGCAAGAAAACAGAAATTAGAGAAGACCAGAATGCATTGCTATCTGAAAATAAGAATAGAAAGGACAAGGAGAAGATCCAAACCATGGAAGAGAATATCAAGAAAATATGGAGAAAGAAAATATTCAATACCAAAGAAGAAATGGTGATGAGGAAGGGTGGATTAATTAATATATTTAACCCTCCCATTAATAAACAAATGGAGTTAAATAAAGTTAGAAATTGTAGACAAAACTCAACAAAAATATCAAAGGTAAACCACCATAGAATAATAACAAAAAACTTGAATAAATTTAAATATCAGTTAAAAATGTCGACGATTGAAGTGCATCAGAAGATATCAGTCATATCATCAAGACGGAATATATCATTAAAAAATTTGGTAAATAATCCAGAGGAAAACGGGAATGGAATGATATTAAAAATGAGTGAGTACATTAAAATAGAGGAGATACAATACCTATTAATTAAGAAGGATCTAAATATGACCGAAAACCGTGACTTAAATGAAGACTTTGTATCAGCCGAGTTACAGTACCAGATACACGAGAGATATTTAACAAGGACAAAAATCATTATGGACAATGTAGTAATCCGAGAACATGGAGTACCTGAATTAATGGACCATGGTTGACCTAAATAATAACAAACCAGAAAAGGGGACTGAAATTTTGAAAATCGACCAAGCAACCCATTGGATAGCGGAAGAAAAACCCTAAAATTCCAAAAGTACGTAAGGACAACTTATTTAATTTATTTCGGAACAATATAATTTAAAATAAAGAGAACAAAACCCAAAAATTCAAAAAATGAAGTAAGTTCACCTTACAAACAAGTATTTAAGGAAACAATTTATGAGATATATAAAAAAGAGAATTTTGAAGATAACAACAACAAAATTCAAAAAAAAAAAAAAGTAAGAACACCTTACTATATAATTCAGGAGAAATTACTTTAAACTACTATAAAAGAAAAAAAAATAACACTGATTAAACCTAATAAAAATTATCAAAACCAAAAGACAAAATAAGTTTGTCTGATGTAATATAATAGTGAGAAATGTAATTTAGAATGTAAAAGGAATAATAATGATTGTGCCAGAAGAATATAACTACATGATGTAATGTATAGTACTAACCAAAATCTCATAACCAGCTGTATTGATCATAAAGGAATATGAGCCGACGAAGATAAGAGAATGAAGAAGCCAAAATGGAACCGTCAAAAGGATCACAAGAAAAGAAAAAAAAAACAAATGGATAAGAATTATCCGTAAAAAAACAATTAATAAATGTCAATAAAATAGCCAAGGATTGGAGAGGAGAAGTGTATAATAGAAGGAAGAATTAATATGAAGAAATAATATGATCTGAGTTAAAGTACAGTGAATAATCCCTAGAGTATGATTATTATTTATTATTTTATTGAAGGTCACATGATGACTACCTTACGAGGTTTATTAATGAAGATTGACTGTAGAATATTCCAGCAATCATTTAACTGGGCAGAGATGATGTTCCTCTGATCCCAGAAAGTATGTAACGGACGACGGTAATTGGTTAGCCGATAGAGCACCACCGATTCGATTCCAGTTATAATGTTAGGGAGGTTTAGGAAAATTAAATATTAGAGGGAAGACTCACAAATAAATATAGATGAATAAATAAAACCAGATCCAAAATGTATAATTAATAAAGAATGTCACAAGAATGATTATAGAAATAAGATTTAAACTTGGGAAATAATTGATTTTAAGAAGGAACGAAGAAATAATATTAATACAATGGATAATTGTGAAATATAAAAGTACTATGAATAGGAAACCAAGTGGCCAGATACAAGTTGTGCGTTTATTTCTTGCTAAACTTTGTTTATACAAAATAAACTTATTTCGAAGGGGGGGTGTTATGTAACGTAACAGAGTTGAGGTCCCCCAACGTTACATAAAAATTGAATGAAACATGGTCAAGGACCATACCCTGAATTAAGGTTGTTCAGTAGTTAATGTGTCTGAGAAGTACCTCCAGTCAAAAGAGGCAATGACTAATGTTAAATATAAAAGAACCAGACCAATGAATAGTTAAATGTAGTAAAATGCTTGTGTTTATACTGTAACATGTTGAGGTTTACAGAATATTTGTGTTATATTTTGAGTATGGCAAGAATGAACTGATGTGGTTAATAGGAATAATTCATCAATAATTATATTTATATTTATGTTAGATTTGTCTTTATACAATCAAGTATAGTTACCAATGTTAGGCATTATACTAAGTTCTAAGTATTGTATAAAGTTGAATAATACTGTTGTTTTAATTAATGTTTATAAACTGGGCCAGGAGGGTGACCAGTGTTTCATGTTTGACAAGTAGTTCTGACAATTATATTATAAATTAATGAAGGGTTCCAGAACCAGTTAATTAATGTAAAAAAAAGTAACCACCAGTAAACTAAAATTAATGTAATTAACCAGTTAACCAATAATTAATTGTACAGTAGGTCAGGTAAAAGAAAATTAAGTTAAAGAAACAAATAATGTTATAACGGTTGTAAGAAAATCTATAGGCCTAAATTCCATATTAGTGAAAGGAAATTAATACCTTTTTAAGAAACCCAGTCCCACGAAACTATGGTAAAACATTTACTGTTTAAGAAGGAAGGTTAGGGGAGAATTTTAGGTGATTTAATATTAATCCAAGCATGGAGTATTTTATTGGAAAGGAGTAGTAATATTCTATAATGCCGGCTCAGGGATATTTAGAAAACGTGGTTGTTAAGGCAACTGAAATGTACAGAAGTTGTTTATATGAATTTATTCGTTCTGATTGTTACAAGCTATTAGGTTGAGATGTACCGATATATTTAAAAAATATGAATAATAAATCTGGAAGAAACACGAATCAAAATTGAAAACCCCTTTTGAAAAATAATTGTAATTTAATGCTGATGAGTAATAAAAATTAAATAACCTTCCAAATTGTAAATGAATACATCTAAAAAGAATTGAAAGCCTCTCACCTCATTCACCAAATAATTCCGCTGAATTTGGTATTCAACCAATTCCTTCTATAAACAGAAGATCAGTTAAAAGAATTAAAGCCTGAACTAACGGAATTATTGAAAATACCAGAAGACCTAGTGTGGCAGAGATAACATTCACTGGCAGCATAAGAAGCTGGGATCCTAAATTCATTTCACCGGGACCGAGAATGAACGAGGTCATAGAGGAAGATCAGAAGTCCGAAGAATTCCTGAGAGCTTCCCATTCATCTCCACAATCAATTTTATTAAAGGCAGAACATTTTTACTGGATGAAGACAAATTAATCTGTATCTTGGCAACTGTTTACGGACGCCCACAGCCAGTCGAAGTTTTCGTCAGCTTGGTAAAAAAACAACCTATTTTAATTTCACTATATTTAGAGTAAATAATTTTGTTTTGTAAATTGAGCAACCTTAATTATGCATTTTACCTGGCCTTACTAATGGTTCCAAGAACTTTATGAACCCTGGGATAAGAATTATTTATTATTATTTTTCATGTGTATATGTTTATAGAATTTGAGTAATTGATAATCGATATATTCCTGTGTGATCGATTTGATCGTATTATTATTTTTTGAGATAACGTGGACTGTGAATTAGTAGAGAAAATAAATAAAGTATCTTTATTGTATGAGATAACGTTTGAAATTTTTGTAGAATAAATACTATAGGTAGTGGTTGGAATAATTTCCAAAAAGATTGATTCGAACTCAATGAATAACTAACCTATAAGTACGCTTATTACAAGTAACAGCGCTCAACGTTTGCAGCTGGTGGGACGGAAGATTGCTGAACTAGCTTGTGTTTAGTACAAAATTTGAATGGAATTTTCTATCATCGAGTGACTAGGGTTGACACAAATACCCCTTACATTCGGTTAATACTCCATACATATCGCTAATATTACCCAACCACTGAAAACTAAGTTAAATCTATAGAGTAGTAGGATTATAAATTCAAGGAACATAATTATAATTTTGTTTACTTAATAATCTATTTTCTGAAGGTTTCATCGGTCACAACCGAAAGATATATTTAATTAATAACACATTAATTAAACCAGGTAACAACATTTTAATCGTTACGAATTGCCACCTGCAACGTATTACTTGGCGTTTGATACACAGGAGTCTCATCTAACTAATTACACCCATAGACAAGATTTCTTTACAATTTGACGCTTCCAGCGTGCAGCATATAATATAATATACGTCCTCACATAATTAGTTCTTTACAAAATTGGCGAACCCAACATTGGGGCTTGAATAAGACGGACGTTTCGATAGTACCTCACGGAATACGGTTTCTTTACAAATTGGCACATAACAACGTGGAGCTTGGTCAAACCCCGAAACCCAAAATAAATTTTTATTGATCCTAACAACGTAGTTCTTTACAAATTGGCGCTCAACGAGTGGGCTTTAGTTAAGTAAAAAATCATATTATTTGTTACTTAACTTGAGCAGGCAACCATTAGAGGCACAGGAATGCATACGAGAGGTGTTACGAAAAGAATGGAGAAGGAACAAGAGACAGAAGAAGATAGGAGGGAAGAAGAAACAGAGGCAGGTACAGATATTGAAATGGAACAACAGGCGAGCAATACAGAGGATGCCCAAGGGGACCAACCAGATAAAGTGGAAGCCAGAAGCGAACCAGCTTGGCAAGAAATGATGAGGCTAATGATGGAAAAAATTGATAGCATGAAGGAAAGCAATAATGAAAATTTCAGGAAACAGGAGGAAAACCCAAAGCAAACCAAGGAGGAAACTAATGAGAGTTTAAAACAAACTAATGAGAGTTTAAGACATATCAAAGAAGATAGTAGACAAACTAATGAAAAAATAGACAATATTAAGGAAAGTACTAGTGAACTTTTGAGGCAAACCATAAATGAAAATAATGAACAATTGAAGGCCGATTTTAGACAAATCAATGAAAGGCTGGAAAATAAAATAGACAGTATTAATGAAAACTGAAAACTAAAACGAAATTTTGAGCGAGAATTTAATCAAGCAAATGAATGAAAAGTTTGACAGGAATGACGAGAATTTGAGGCAGATTCAGGACGATAACAAACTAATGAACGAAAAACTTGAGGAAAACAATAGACGAATGAAAGCAGATCTTGAGAAAATCAATAAGGAAATATGGAAAACTTTCGGAGAGAAGTTTGAAAATGTTAATACACTTATCCAAAAGGCAGATACATACAAGGAGGAGACAAATAAGCAAATGGATGAAGGTTTTAATAATTTGGATGAAACATTAGACAGCACTTCCGAAAGTATTATAGTAAGTCCAAACACAGAAGAGAGTAGCAAGAAAACAGAAATTAGAGAAGACCAGAATGCATTGCTATCTGAAAATAAGAATAGAAAGGACAAGGAGAAGATCCAAACCATGGAAGAGAATATCAAGAAAATATGGAGAAAGAAAATATTCAATACCAAAGAAGAAATGGTGATGAGGAAGGGTGGATTAATTAATATATTTAACCCTCCCATTAATAAACAAATGGAGTTAAATAAAGTTAGAAATTGTAGACAAAACTCAACAAAAATATCAAAGGTAAACCACCATAGAATAATAACAAAAAACTTGAATAAATTTAAATATCAGTTAAAAATGTCGACGATTGAAGAGTGCATCAGAAGATATCAGTCATATCATCAAGACGGAATATATCATTAAAAAAATTTGGTAAATAATCCAGAGGAAAACGGGAATGGAATGATATTAAAAATGAGTGAGTGCATTAAAATAGAGGAGATACAATACCTATTAATTAAGAAGGACAACTCACCTTACAAACAAGTATTTAAGGAAACAATTTATGAGATATTTAAAAAAAAGAATTTTGAAGATAACAACAACAAAATTCAAAAAAAAAAAGTAAGAACACCTTACTATATAATTCAGGAGAAATTACTTTAAACTACTATAAAAGAAAAAAAAATAACACTGATTAAACCTAATGAAAATCATCAAAACCAAAAGACAAAATAAGTTTGTCTGATGTAATATAATAGTGAGAAATGTAATTTAGAATGTAAAAGGTATAATAATGATTGTGCCAGAAGAATATAACTACATGATGTAATGTATAGTACTAACCAAAATCTCATAACCAGCTGTATTGATCATAAAGGAATATGAGCCAACGAAGATAAGAGAATGAAGAAGCCAAAATGGAACCGTCAAAAGGATCACAAGAAAAGAATAAAAACAAATGGTTAAGAATTATCCGTAAAAAACCAATTAATAAATGTCAATAAAATAGCCAAGTATTGGAGAGGAGAAGTGTATAATAGAAGGAAGTATTAATATGAAGAAATAATATGATCTGAGTTAAAGTACAGTGAATAATCCCTAGAGTATAATTATTATTTATTATTTTATTGAAGGTCACATGATGACTACCTTACGAGGTTTATTAATGAAGATTGACTGTAGAATATTCCAACAATCATTTAACTGGGCAGAGATGATGTTCCTCTGATCCCAGAAAGTATGTAACGGACGACGGTAATTGGTTAGCCGATAGAGCACCACCGATTCGATTCCAGTTATAATGTTAGGGAGGTTTAGGAAAATTAAATATTAGAGGGAAAGTAGAGGGAAAATGAGAGTTCTAACTAACAAAGGATGCCGCCTTTCCCACGGTCCAAGATTTTTTCCCACGCTCTCCCCACCACCGCTGGACCTGCAGCATCCGCGATTTTCCACCAATAAAATTTCATGCCACCTTTGGCGCGCCAAGTTCAAAGAGATGCCGCCGTTCCCGCGGTCCAAGATTTTTTCCCACGCTCTCCCCACCACCGCTGGGCTACAGATTACCACTGTTACGACTCATAGAGAAAGACCACCCGATAACTATGCCTTTGTTGGTGGGGGGTTCCGACTTGATGCATTATAGTGTATATATTAAATATATGATCAGGGTTACCAACCTTGCATGAGTTCAAATTTGTTGTGTGTTATAATGTATATTAAATCTATATGATCAGGTTTACCAACCTATGTATGGGTTCAAACTTGATATGTGTGTGTATTATAGTGTATATTAAAATATATGATCAGGGTTACCAATCCTGCATTATTGTGTGTATTGAACAGATCTGCCAACATTTTTCTTCGGTGGGAAATTCAAACTATATTATAGTGTATAGTAAATTGTTGACGACTTCGATATCAACTCTCTCTCCCCTCCTCTCTCTTTGTCTCTAGACACAGTTATCGATCACGATATAAACTCTCTCTCTCTCTCTCTCACACACTCTCTCTCGCTAGCTCTTTATGTCATCGGTTTTACATAAGCGTCGTGCTACTTATGGATTATTGTAAGTAGCGATACTAAAATGTAATCACCAGGAAATATATTTATCACCTACCTCGTTGCGTCCTACTTCTAATTTTTTTTTTTTTGGCACATGACAGTCATTGACCACGATTTAGAAATTAATATACTGCCAAGTCTGTGTGTGTGTGTGGTAAAGTGTTACGCATAAAAAAAAATCTCCTTGAAATAAGGTATTTTCAAAAGTTTTGTGTACACATACACACATTGCATATGTCTCTCTCTCGCTGCAAACGTTGACAAGAATTCCCTTATTCAAAACGATTTGTATGTGTACACGAACTTAAATATAGTTTACAGACGATTGTAATTTTAAAAATTCATTTTTGCATTAATTAAATATATATCGTAAACAATTAAATAATAATATTTCGTCATTGTAAGATTTTAATAAAACAATTATCAGTTTAAATATTAATTTTCATGATTGTAAGATACAACCTACAAATTATTAAAATGTCTCTCTCACACATTTCTGATTACTATACACATAATTGCATGCATATTCGGAGGTTTATAACGAAATAAATTAAAATAAACCATAATTTGTTTTAAATAATTAAATACAGGGTTTTGACGAACAGACCAATCTGCTTGTACGCAAGGGGGTGTACCCTTACGAGTACGTTGACAGCATTGATCGGTTCAACGAAACAAGTCTATGCACACACACACACACACACACAACGATACTGAATTAGATATAGTTATTATTATTCGATAACTTAAACCAGAGGTCATTAACCTTGTATACGTCGTCTAAATCGAACGTTCTACTTTCTAATTGACACCTGTCAGTCATTAGCAGCGTTGACAGTAATTAGGATTAATTATGGATTAGAAAGTATTTACTCTAAAAACGGACATGCAAGCTTTCTCCCACTACCAGTGTACAATATATATACGCACAGAAAATTAGCGAAAATTTCTCATTTGACTGCTTGTGTGTGCTGATACATCGTGAAATCTATCTCTGCATCTTTTTTAATAGTTGAAAGACTGTTTGTACGTCTTCAGTATACGCAACTTTCATCATTAAGGGTGTATAGACAACACATACTAGTTTTATGAATTTAATACATGTGTGTGTGTGTGTGTGTGTGTGTGTGTGCGCGCGTATGTGTATGATCAAATTATTATGCAAAGCGCATTATTGAAACATTTGAATACGTTAATAACTGAGTATAATTTTTATTGTATGTACAGATTTTATTTAAACGTAAAAATTATTTGCATTAAAACATTATCAAGCGCATTATTTATTGAATTTAATACATACGTGTGTGTGTGTGTATGATCAAATTACAATTTCTGAAAATATATTCTTACCGTATTTTTATAGTGGCAATTTCTCATTGATCGCTTGCGTGTGCTGATACATCGTGAAATCTATCTATCTCTGCATCTTTTTTAATAGTTGAAAGACTGTTTGTGCGCATTCAGTATACACACAACTTTCATCATTAAGGGTGTGTAGACAACACATACTAGTTTTTGGTAAGTGTACAGATTTTATTTAATTTTAATGTATGTGCAGATTTTATTTAAACGTAAAAATTATTTGCATTAAAACATTATCAAGCGCATTATTGAATTTAATACATGTGTGTGTGTGTGTGTGTGTGTGTGTGTGCGCGCGTATGTGTATGATCAAATTATTATGCAAAGCGCATTATTGAAACATTTGAATACGTTAATAACTGAGTATAATTTTTATTGTATGTACAGATTTTATTTAAACGTAAAAATTATTTGCATTAAAACATTATCAAGCGCATTATTTATTGAATTTAATACATACGTGTGTGTGTGTGTATGATCAAATTACAATTTCTGAAAATATATTCTTACCGTATTTTTATAGTGGCAATTTCTCATTGATCGCTTGCGTGTGCTGATACATCGTGAAATCTATCTATCTCTGCATCTTTTTTAATAGTTGAAAGACTGTTTGTGCGCATTCAGTATACACACAACTTTCATCATTAAGGGTGTGTAGACAACACATACTAGTTTTTGGTAAGTGTACAGATTTTATTTAATTTTAATGTATGTGCAGATTTTATTTAAACGTAAAAATTATTTGCATTAAAACATTATCAAGCGCATTATTGAATTTAATACATGTGTGTGTGTGTGTGTGTATGTGTGTGTGTGTGTGTGTGTGTGCGCGCGCGTATGTGTATGATCAAATTATTATGCGTATACATTATGGAGTGGGTTATACAAATAATAATAATAATAAAGTGTGTGTAATATATACATTTATTAAAATACATTTATTAAAATACATACACACAGCTCCAAGATTATATTAAACAGTTTTTACAAATAAAAATACATACACAGCTCCAAGATTATATTGTTACAAGTATGAAAATATATCTAAACTAATATTTACAATTTAAAAAAAAAAAAAAAAAAAAAAATACACAGTTCCAAGATTATATTGTTACAAGTATTAAAATATATATCTAACTAGTTTTACAATTAAAAATACATACACACACACAGCTTCAATATTATAATGTTACAAATATGAAAATATATATATATTTAAAACTAGTATTTACAAAATATGTATAAAATAAGACTTAAACACGTCTATGTACTGTGTTGGACAATGGCGTATATTCTACAAGCGAATCATGTAGTATCATACAGTAGGCAGTCGTCTGTGTAGGAAAATTCATTGACGATTCAAATTCTAAACGTACATCAACTGCTGAAGACTTAAGTGCATCGTCTTGTCTGCTACAATCGAATACAAACAGCGGGGCTTTTGATTTGAATAATTCCGGTGTCAGTACTGGGCTGCCGTCTAAACGGTGGTAATACGAACTTTGAAAACTGGCGTACATATTGTACAATAATGCAAAACGGTCTTTCCCCATATCCAAGTTTAAATTATCGTAAGGATAATACTTGTCGTTTAGAAACAGTCTCGCATTGATCACGTTACAGTGATCAAATTCATCGGCGCGTGCTGTCAGTACATTCTTTCTTGCTGTCTGAAACGCTAACACAACAAAGCGTGGTTTTTCTAGCTGACTCGAGGTCTTGACAATCCAATTCTGCCTTTTAGTCTGTGGTAAGGCAGGATACACGTGCAACTCCCAGGTCCTAAAAGGCATAGTTATCGGGTGGTCTTTCTCTATGAGTCGTAACAGTGGTAATCTGTACGCATTAGCTACATGTACATAAGGCATTTTCCAGTAAACTTTATCTAGTTCAAGAACACAATTAGCAGTCGTTTGTCCGCTTGCTAAAACCATAGCGTTTATGTCGGTAGATGTGCGTAGGAGTATAAGTTCTTGTTTCACGTTCAGCACGATGCGTGTATAGTCTTCTGCGAATCCCATTAGCATTTTCAGTGGTATACAAAAGTTGAATTCACCGTCATCATTCACTTTTAATACGTTCGTGGTCGGCGCCACCCAACCTGCGTTTTCCATTGCGTTACATGTGTTGTTGTTGAGTGCTAGAAAAGTTTTAATAGTTGACGTAACACCGACGTTTCTGGTATGGTCCACTACCACTCCGGCCAACTCGTAACGAATCTCTTCAAAGAGAAATGCTATAGCATTGTTCACCAGTTCCACATTCAGTGCAGTATCTGCAGCCGCACTAGGGTTTTTAACCAACTTGCCTTCGATGTAGAGGAAACTTTCTGACGGCAGTGTAAAGACGTCCTGTTGTTGTATTGGCACACGTATTTCATCATTGTTTCCATATCTTGTTGTTGCGTACGGTGCGTGTGAGTGAAATGAAAAGTGTGTGATACTGTCTTCAAAGAACGGTTGCTGCTCCACAGATAATATTCCACTCGCCATGTTACTTGTTTACAACAACAAAACCCAGTGAAATCAGGAAACGGCGGTTAACTGATGTTAATCGTTTCAGTTTCGAACGAGTACTGATGCGTTTCCTAACTGATCTTTCTTCTTCTTCTTTTTTTATTACTGACGACTGTGGTAGCAGCGGTGGCGAAGAAACAAAGTACAAGCCCATGTCTATAGTCGTTTTAGATGTAAACGCACAGTGATGACTTCTCCGCGAAAATCTATTACGTCACCGTCCTGATCGTGTAAAGATAATGTTATGTTGTCCAAACGACTCACATTCACAGGTAGGTATATGACGTTTGTAGGCGATTCAATTATTTTGAATCCTGGTTCGACTGACGGATAGAACGAGTGCAGCGTGTGCTCGGTTTTACCGTTCTTGTATGATCCTTGCGCTATATTACACCTTATCAGTATACTGTTCACTTTTATAATGTTAACTGTGGGGTCAGACGTGTGAGTTTTATTCGCTTCAAGCAGACGCTTTTCCTTGAAACCCAACATATAACCGATACCGTACACTGTTTGTTGAAAGTCAATATCCAGTGCACAAGTCAGCTCACATTTCAGTGTATTGTTGTTAGGACGTAGACTAATCTTTGAGTCTCCTAACTGCTTTTTGAGGAAGGCTTCTATGTCACCGATTTCATAAGCACCTGTAGGTAAAGTTATCAAGTCCCACGTTGTTCCGTCCCGTAGTACTGGAAACACATTGTTTTTTCCCTCAATCACGTTCGGTATACTGTTGTATGTAGTAAAGTCCAATAGACCTACATACCATTCGCCGTTTGTTAGTTCGAGAGGCGGGAAAAAGTCACATACAAGAGCAGCAGCATTCGTGCCTTTTAAGGTGACCGACAGCGAAGACATCTTGTCGCTTACTGATCACTCACGCGTTAAGAAGTCCAAACATAAATGCCCACAGATGACTGTGTGTGGTGGCTGTTCACGCTCGTAATTGTAGTAAATGTCAGTGTCGGTTCCAAAATACTGTGTCAGCTCAAGAGGTGGCTGCATATTACCATACGCATCATAGTAGTAAACTTGTTTGTTTCGCTTCTTGTAGCAAACCCAGTGCGTACCAGGTCCTTCTGCACTGTCCAGATTAACAACTGCACTCTCATTCTTCCATGGTCGTGTGTGTGGTAAAGTGTTACGCATAAAAACTCCTCTGAAATAAGGTATTTTCAAAAGTTTTGCGTACACATACAAATCACTGTCAGACAATGCACGCACTGGTATGCAAATTAGTTTTTTTGTCTGTAAGGACGTAGGTATAGACCTGACGCTATTTTTTTATTGTGACGTTTATGCCTTGGGACTGTTTTGCGTTTGTGGGTTGTTTTGCGTTTGTTCGCGGATTGACGTTTAATTCCTGAACCCTTCTTCTTTTTTCTGCAACCACTACGCGAGCTCCCTCCACCCACCGCCGATTTCACTTTCATTGCGGCGGCTACAGCAGCAGCATACGCTCTTTCACTAACACCGGAATTCCAATCTTTCACTCGTTCCCACGCTTTGTCGGCAAGAACGCGATCAGCTATACGTCTTCGACTGTTGTCTTTGTACCTTGCGTAGGCGATATCGTTTTCGCGACAGGCTTCGTCCAGCTCGTTGTTTCCGCGCTCGCCACGTGCCAATCTCTCTTTGAGTTTTGTTCCAGGTCCACAGAATCGGTAGCCGGGTAGGTGTAATTCTACTGGTAATGTGTCCACCGCTCGATTAATCAAAGTAGGTACTGACGAAACGATAGCGGGCACAGTGTTTTTAAGTATTTTTCCAATTACACCACGCCCCATTCTTTTCTTACGAAGTACGTGCATTCTTGTAAACAGATCTCCAATCCTTGATTTCCGTTTCCGTATCGAGAACGTCTATTAAACGTCCCACCTCTTCAATATATTCAGACAGGACTGAACGCTGTGTCGTGCTGTCTTGATATTTATAGACAAACTTTATTAGATTGATTATATGTGCGTGAAATACCTGAGTGACCTTGTACAATTCGGTCTTTATATGTAATTTTAATTCGTGCATTTGTCGTACAGTGACTGCGTCTTTGTCATTGACACCGTTCGCTATATTCGTAATTTTTCTTCCGGCAGCGTAGAAAGTATCGTTTTGTAAACTGATTGTGTGTGCGTGTAAAAATTCCAAATTCACTGCGTCTTTGAAGTCAACAGGTGCTTGCACACGCGTTAGTCGACAGTCATTAACGATTACGTTACCTGCACGATCTTTTTTCAAACTCTTCTCGTCTACGTATTGTTTTGTGGCTGCATCTCTTGATTTAAGCGGATCGTTTAGCCTTATTATTCGATGATCTTTTGCGTCTACGGTAGCGTTGTCGTTCTTGTACTGTAAGCATGTGTCCTTTACGTACTGTAAAGAAACAACATCGTGCAACTCTTCAGGATCACCCAAGTTGCATATCTTTTTGTTTTTCACATCAAAGTGACCGTCGTTAGTCACTCCTAAACCGATATCCTCACGCAGACTTCGATGAGTTTCTTTTCGCACTCTTACAGCGCTGTCGTGTCTACCGAACTTGTCTACACTCATATTTATGAGGAAGAACTGATGGTTATAGAACGGTGCGTCTGCTTTTATATGATAATGCCGGTTTCACATAATTCTTCCAATATCGAAACGATTTCATTCCTATGACCAGTATGGCCGCTATTTTGAGACGCCATTAACAGTCTCAATCTATTAACCAACTCGTTAGGATCATCCCAATGCACGTAATCGATTGCAGTGTTCGGTTTCATCTCCATATAGCCACTCCCTGTACGTTTTCGTGCAAACAATTTAGATATTACTAGTCGGTACTTGACGCCACTGTTACTGTTTATTCGCGTATTGTGTTTATATTTTTGTTTGTGTCCGTTGGTTGCTAGTAGTATGGACTTATATTTCCTCATATCGTCCTTATTGTATTTTTTCGGTAGTTTCATAAACAAAAGTTCATACAGACCAGGCGTACCCTCGTAAATTTTTCCTTTGACATGAAAGTTGTCGTTATCATCGATTTTTACATTTGAATCACCTATCATAAATTTACCACCTTCGTATCGAACACCATACATACGATCTATAATCCGTTTACAGTCCGCCGATTCACACAAACGCATATATTTGTTTGCTAATGAATCCTCACTGAAATGTGAAGCGTTAGGGTTCCAGGCGTCCTCGTCACTGAAATGAGAAGCGTTATGACTCTGCGTGCCACTTTCGTTTTCTGTTATTACGTGTTGTGTAGGCTCTTCTTGTTTTATCTGCTGCTTCTTCTCCTCCTCCTCCTCCTCCTCCTCCTCCTCCTCCTCCTCCATCATATCACCACTTAACTTTCGTGAAATAGCTTCTAACGGTTCCAGAATCGGTCTGTAATTTTTTCTAAACGTCTCGTCGCTTTCTCTGATACCGTGTTGTAATGCATGATATTTTTTCCTTATGTTGTCGCTTATCGTATCTATATCATACACAAGTCGTTCCTCCTTATTCAACGCCATCGTGTGTTAGCAAGAGGACTGATTACATTACTACAGTGCAACCACTTTTATACTTCGTCGGAAACAATTATGAATCGATCAAAGCCGATTCTATATCTACCTTCATTTATTGACGAGTCTTTGTCTATGACTAGAAATCCATAACGATCCTTCCACGCTTCCATGCAGACGTCTTTGAAAGCATCATATTTCATATCTATGTTAACGTGATCATTGTATGCATGTCGTAAATTTAGATCGTCTTGTTTGAACAATATCAACAAGTTAGCGTTGTCACGTACCAATTGTTTCGGTATCTGGCTATATGTCTGGCATAGATAGAATGTGTCCACACCGCTATGTCTCCCCATAGCAAAATACTTTCGAATATTGTTTTGTCTTTCACACGATACATCATCGAATACGATAACAGAGTCGACACCAGTGATTTCACTCGGTAGCGGGACTTCTTCGTTCTCGCTGTATGCATGATAACCTAAACCTTCATCAGCGAGTGATTTCATCACTGTTTCTAGCATTCTGTATTTTGGTTGAAATAATGATTTTGAAAACACGTATACGTTGCGGAAACGTAGTCCGTTGGCATCAAACAGTAGGTTGAATAGCACATTTGATTTCCCGCAGGAACTTGGGCCTGTAACGATACAGCGAATACTGTTCGGTAATAGCGGGCCATGTTTACGCTTAGCACTACCTTCGTCACCAGCCAAAAAGTCCATATCCTTTATTGGTAATTTGTTTGCTTGCTGTACAATCTTCATCTTTGTGAATACCGAAAGCATACTGTTTTCATCACGTGCTGTCACCTTTTTTTATATTAGATCTTTCTTATGTATCCATGCATCGTGTTTACCATCGAAACCGAGCCAACGAACACGCACTCTGTCACCTTTGCGTCGTAACACCTTTTCCACTAGGTATACATCGCCGACTTTGGACTTACTAATCTCGTGCTCGTAAAAACCACCTTTCAACACTTTGTTTAGATGATCTTTTAGCAGATAAGTGACTGGGATGGTAGTGGATTGTACTTTATCCACAGTGAATATTTCGTTAGTCCAATTTGGTGTATAACCTTTGGCTAACGTCATTTTGTGCTTACTTATACGAACACGGTCACCGACTTTAAATTTGGGTGGTTCCGTTGGACTGATTTTAGGCGCTGTGTTCTTCCTTATTCGTTCCAACACTATATGTTCGTTGGCGTCATTCACTTCACTAGGTTTCATACCAATGGTTCTGTGTGTTGTATTGTTGTAAGATTTCAGTAATGTAGGTAGTAGATCCAACCAGCGGTAGTGTCCTTGTTCGCTGAAAGCTCGATACATGTGTGTCTTCAGTGTGCGATTAAAACGTTCCACTATGGAAGCTTTTTTCTCACTGTAGGTTGAGTAATGTTTCACATTATACTTTTTTAGCAACGCTTGTACTGTGCTGTTGTAATACTCCTTCCCGTTGTCCGTCTGTAAATATTTCATTCGATTAGCAGTTAGTATAGGCTCTAGTGCGTGCTTTACTTCTTTTCCTGTCTTTGTTTTCAGTGGTACAGCGTACGCGTACTTGCTAAACGCATTGATCACTGTCATCATGTACTTGTACCCTTTGTTCACTCGAGCGTATGGTATCATCTCCACAAGATCCGCCTGGTACAAGTCGTGTAGACCCTTCAATTCAACCGCGCGCCTAACGAAATTTCTTCTCGCTGCTCTGTGTAGCTCTAGAGCTATAGTCTTGCGTGCGTTGTTCATGGTTTAAGATACACTAACATAATACCAGCGTTAAAAATACTATATATATCTATAACAGTTTCTTTGTTTTTCAGTATTCATTCTCACATCTGAATATCATCATGTCCGACCTTCAACAGAATCCAGAACAACAACAACAACAACATCAGCAGGAACAGGAACATCCTCAACAAGGTAAAATTTTTTTTTTTTTTTTAAATACCAATTGTGTCTCTCTCTATAATTATGTAGCAAACCAAATTTGTTTGATATGAATTAACTCTGTCTAACCTGTACAAGATAGTCTCTTGACGTTGTTTAGAAATTGATATGGCGGAGAAAATTTTTTATATTCTGACATAGGTTTGTCACCTTCTCCCCAATGTATTGTCTCTTGACATCGTTTAGAAATTGACATGACGGAGAAAATTTTTCATGTTCCACCATAGGTATGTCACCTTCTCTCCAATGAACTAATTCAATTCCACAACAAAAGCATTTAACTCTATCGTCTATGAATGACATACTATGTCCACAAACATCATAATTTAGCGGATAGTAGTAAAACCCAGCAAACGCTAACTCACCGGGGCTGACAAACGTCACTTCCCAATACTTGAACGATTTTCTTCTTTCACTTTCAATGCTAAAATCAGGAGTAGCTGCCATCTTCACAGTTTGCAATAAACTAACGTATTACTAACGTGTACTATATATTTATTTACCACAAACATGAATTTGTGTGTGTGTTATTCATCATTCCTATTAGCTAATACATGTGTTTCTATTGTTTCAGTTATGACACGATTTTATATTGTGCGAAACACTAGTATTAGAGGATCCCTCACAACTTTTAATTACCTGCCTGTGTACACGGACACAGAAGAAGAAGATCAAGATATATTACCGATAATGACTGAGGTGCGACCTTTATTGTGCAAGGATATTCTGGCAGAACAAGCACGTTTACGCAGTATCAAATGGCATATTGCGTGCAGGATACGTTTCACTAAAACTGTGTTAGATGGTGACAGCGGCGAAGAAAAAGAGGTAACCAAAGACGCTGTCTTCCACGGACGTTGTCGTACGTTGCTCACGGACGACAACGACGAGTTGAACTGTCTACTCGATGAATCCTACGATAAAATCATGAATAGCATATCCAATTTTACCCGTGACGGGAGCGGATGGTCGGTGGATGCTGTACTGAAGCTGGAACTGGTTGTTGGACGGTACCGGCCTCTAGCAGCGTCCTCCTACCTTCCTACCCCGCGAAAACTTGCAGTCGCCAGGGCAGTAGTCAACATCAAGAACTCCCAAGATGAAATGTGTTTTCTATGGTCTGTTCTAGCCCACATACACCCTCAACAAAGGAATAAAGAATTTATTTCAAACTACATCTTATTCAAAAACACAATAAATATGTCCGGTATCGAATACCCTGTTTCTATAAACTCACTTTCTAAATTTGAAGCACAGAATCCCAACATTTCTATAAACGTTTTCGGCTATGATATAGAAGACAATATCAGAAACGAATTAAAAAATGAGGTTTATCCGTTAAGAATTACCCCCAATAAGGACAGATTACATCATGTTAATCTTTTACTTCTGTCCGATACAAATAGCCGAAAACACTACTGTCTTATCAGTAACATAAGTAGATTGTTATCATCCCTAACACAACACAACGGTCAATCATTTTACTGCGACTACTGCCTGCATCGTTTCTCCACAGAACATGGTCTGTCCGATCATCTCCCCTACTGCACACCTTACGGCGAGCAGAAAACCAAAATGCCCACAGAGGAGGAGACGTTTATGTCATTTAAAAATTACGCGCACTGTCTTAAAGTACCCTTTACCGTCTACGCCGACTTCGAGTCCCCCATCACTCCGCTTCAATCGTGTTCACCTGGTAACAACGTCCCGACGACAGTGCACGAGTTAGGTGAATTCTACTCAGTTGATAGCAACGGTGCCCGTCAGAAAATAACTTCTCCTCCTGTATCGTCCACATCATACGAAGCGATGCATATCCCGCAGGTTTCTCCTATGCTATCGTCGATCACACGCACAGCCTCTGGAGAGAGGCTAAAGTTTATCGGGGTGAAAACGTCGTAGACACTTTCTTCTCGTGGCTGATGAAAGACGCCGAGGATATGATGAAGGTAGTACGACATAACGTACAAATAATTATGTCCGATGATGACAATGTTGCATTCACTAACGCCACCGTTTGTCATTTGTGTGAGCGCCCTTTGACAGACGATGACAAGGTACGCAATCATTGTCATCTTACGGGGAAATTCTTGGGAGCAGCCCACAATAGCTGTAATCTAAGCTACAAGATGCCTCGTCATATCCCAGTCTTCTTTCACAACCTTCGTGGCTACGACTGCCACCATTTAATGCAGGGTTTAGGAAAATATGAGGACCAACACGTATCCTGCATTGCAACATCTAGTGAGCGTTACGTGTCGTTCTCCCTGGGTCCCTTGCCTTTCGTAGACTCCTTTCAATTTCTTAATCGCTCTCTGGACACACTCGTTACCAATCTGTCCACGTCCGGGAGCCAATTTCCTTTGCTCAGAGAGGAAATGCTTAGACGGGGTTTCGACGAACAGACCAATCTGCTCGTACGCAAGGGGGTATACCGTTACGAGTACGTTGACAGCATTGATCGGTTCAATGAAACAAGTCTACCCGCTCGTGAACACTTTGATAACCGGTTGTTGGAATCGTCTATTTCGGACGCAGATTACGAGCACGCACAAAACGTGTGGAGTGCATTCAATCTGCGTACGTTTGGAGATTACCACGATTTGTATTTGTTGACAGACGTAATGCTGCTGGCCGATGTCTTTGAAAGTTTCCGAGACATGGCCTTACGCGATTACTGCTTGGACCCGTGTCATTTTTACTCGCTTCCCGGACTCGCTTGGAACGCGATGCTAAAAATGACAGGGGTTGAATTAGAGCTGTTGATAGAGATAAATCAACATCTGTTCGTCGAGTCTGGGGTCCGCGGAGGCTGCGCGATGATATCCAACCGTCATGCAGTCGCTAACAACCCTTTGATTCCAGATCAGTACGATGTATCGAAACCGACCTTCTTCATTCTGTATACGGACTGTAATAATTTATACGGTGCAGCCATGTTGCAACCACTCCCTTACGCAGACTTCCGATGGCTCGATCGTAACGAAATCGAGTCCTTGGACGTACGTAATGTGAGTGATGATTCCGACATCGGGTACATCCTCGAAGTCGACCTACACTATCCTAATACCTTACACGACCTGCATTCCGACTACCCGCTTGCACCTGTGCGCCAGCGCGTAACACCCGATATCCTTTCTCCCTTTTACAAACGTTTACACGAGAGTATATACAGATCATCGTATAACGAATCAGGGTCATCCGTAGAGAAGTTGTTAACAACTTTGGAGGACAAACAAAATTACGTTCTCCATTATCGAAATTTGAAATTGTATTTAAGTCTTGGCTTAGAGCTGAAAGCGACTCATAGGGTGTTGTGTTTTAAGCAAAGCGCTTGGTTGAAACCGTTTATCGATTTCAACACCCGCAAGAGGCAAGCAGCCGTCAACAGCTTTGAAAAAGACCTTTTCAAACTGATGAACAACGCCGTATACGGTAAGTCGCTGGAGAACGTACGGAAACATATAGACTTTGAACTAGTCTCGGATGAACGACGGCTTCAAAAACTAGTTTCCACACCTAGGCTAAAACGTATGATTCGTTATACGAACGATCTGGTGGGGCTCTCACTTCGTAAAAAATTCATTGTTCTTTCCCGTCCCGTGTATGTCGGCTTCACGGTGCTTGACGTTAGCAAAACGATAATGTACGACTTTCATTATCGTTATGCTGTCGCCAAGTACGGTCGCAACGTTAAATTGTTAATGACAGATACAGACAGTCTGATGTATAGTATTCAAACATCAGACTTGTATGCAGACATGAAGAAGGACCTACACGTTTTTGACACATCGGATTACCCTACGTCTCATCCTTGTTATAGCCTTAAGAACAAAAAGGTTGTCGGACTGTTCAAGGATGAAACGTGTGGTCGTCCTATTAGAGAATTCGTGGGTCTCCGAGCGAAATGTTATTCGTTCCTTGTGGCCCACGAAGATCCTACCAAAGAGTGTCAAAAACGTGTATGTAAAGGTGTGCCTCGAGTTGCGATTAAGAGGAGTCTACGACACGATATGTATCGCAAGTGTCTCACTGATCATTGTCAGTTTTCTACCAGTGCGCTTTGTTTACGTAGCGATCATCATACGCTGTACACGATGCGTGTAAATAAGCAAGCGTTGTCACCGTATGATGATAAGCGCTATATACTAGACAATGGTCATGATACGCTTGCATACGGTCATTATCGAATACGACGACGCATCAACATAGAGAACGACGACGACACCTCCCCACCTACTAAAAAAATTTGTCTCCATGTATAGTAACCCCCCTCAACACTTGTTTCTTTCGTCAGTTGACGTCTCTCGGTGCTTCAGTCCAGACGTCTGTAAACGTAAGTTCACATATTAATATCGCAACGATATTTGTGTGTTTAAACATAATATATATATATAAGTTTGTAATGTGTGGTTTCTTTGTCTTACAGTATTATGGAAAACACTGCAGTTATAATCGACTTCCAGTGCTTTTTCGACGACAACGGAAAATATATTGTGAAGGAACTGTCAATCATGGACGTTCTGAGATTTGCTGGTAGACATTGGATTTTGACTCCACCTGCTACATCCGTTACAAATCCCAAATACGTTAGGACAAACCACTGGTTAACGTCAAATTATCATAGACTTAGATGGAGCGAAGGAGAGACACCGTACGACAATCTTGTTTCATTGTTAACATCACATACACGTATATATAAATATGTGTTTGTGAAGGGTTTTGAGAAAAAACGTTTTTTACAATCAAAGATAATACACAATAATATCATCAATCTCGATGACTTTGGTTGTCCTAAAAACATACCGTATCTATTTCATGGAACAGAATGTCTTAGACATTTCAATTCTTCTGACCGATGTGCCAACTATAAGGTGCATGCTATTCGGGAATGGATGATTCATGATTTTTGCTTTAAACAAACATTTTTAATGTAACAAATTTAGAAAGTAGGTCACAGCGAATGATGACATTTATATCTCTCTCTCATTCTGTTGTGGACATGTACATACATGCATAGCTGTAAGCGGTGACTATTTCCTTATGAAAATGGACTTTCCTAATGACATTGTTATATTTTTGATGTCTCTAATTTCGTCTGTGGGACATGTTCATACATGCAAATGAAAGTGGGACACCGACGTTACCACCACCACTATCACATTGTACTGTCCTTTTGTGTCGAATATTCTGTCATTGTTTGGTTCTCTCTCGCTTGATACAGACGTGTTCAGTAGTGTCTTTCTCTCTCTCTCTTCTAATAATGTCGTTTCTTGTAAAGTTTAATGCTGTAAGTGCTATCGAGTACAAACGATGTTCAGAATTGACAGTGAATAAAAAATATCGCATCATGGTCTTAACAAATGTGGACACAAAATATGGGAACTCTGTGCTTGCTACGTTGGAGGATGGCGACCGACAGTATCGTGTCTATCTTCCGAAGAAGTATGCAGGTGTCTTCACGAATGAGGAGCTCAGACATATCAAACCTAAAGAACTACATTTAGTGTATCGAGGGACGAGAAATCAAACAACACAAGTAGAGATTGAGTCCTAACGTCGTAAGTAGCAATCGTGTTAACAAACAATTTATTGATGTGTGTGTGTGTGTGTGTGTGTGTGTGTGTGTGTGTGTGTGTGTGTGTGTGTGTAGTTTCAACTCTCTGTACTTAACACTTTAATAATTGAATTTGTATGTACATGATAAATGTATCATTGATTCTACAAGTTTCGTTGAATAATAGTTGGTTCGATTAGAAATTATTTGAAAGTACATTAACTTATGCGATAAATGTATCATTGATTCTAAGCAGTATTTACAAATTTCCAGTGAATAATATTTGGTTTGATTAGAAATTATTTGAAAGTACATTAACTTATGAAAAATGACGTATACTTGAAAAAGTTTACTTACTTAACGCATTTGATTCTTTCCACTAACTGTGGGTGTGCATGTGATAATTGAATATTATCGTATCAGTAATTCTAATATCGACTGTATTGTTTATGTTACAGATAAACTACCTTGTGAACTGTATCTACAGCCGTGAAATTATTATTTAAAAATCTTACAAAATGTCAAAAATTATTATTAATATTGTATTTATTTTATATAACAATGTTTGTTTGTGATATATATATTTAATCAATGTAAATGTATTTTTGAATAATTGTATAAAATGTATTTTTTGAATAATTGTATTATAACGGTTTGTAAACTATATTTTAAGTTTGTGTACAGTGCTGTAAATATATATTTAATCATTTAAAACAATATTATTATTAATATTTTATATATAACAATGTTTGTTTGTGATATATATATTTAATCAATGTAAAATGTATTTTTGAATAATTGTATTATAGCGGTTTGTAAACTATATTTTAAGTTTGTGTACAGTGTTGTAAATATATATTTAATTATTAAAAACAAAATTATGGTTTATTTTAATTTATTTCGTTAAAAACCTCCGACTTTGCATGCAATTATTTGTATAGTAATCAGAAATGTGTGAGAGAGACATTTTAATAATTTGTAGGTTGTATCTTACAATCATGAAAATTATTATTTAAACTGATAATTGTTTTATTAAAATCTTACAATGACGAAATATTATTATTTCATTGTTTACGATATATATTTAATTAATGCAAAAATGAATTTTTAAAATTACAATCGTCTGTAAACTATATTTAAGTTCGTGTACACATACAAATCGTTTTGAATAAGGGAATTCTTGTCAACGTTTGCAGCGAGAGAGAGACATATGCAATGTGTGTATTTGTACACAAAACTTTTGAAAATACCTTATTTCAAGGAGATTTTTTTTTATGCGTAACACTTTACCACACACACACACAGACTTGGCAGTATATTAATTTCTAAATCGTGGTCAATGACTGTCATGTGCCAAAAAAAAAAAAAATTAGAAGTAGGACGCAACGAGGTAGGTGATAAATATATTTCCTGGTGATTAAATTTTAGTATCGCTACTTACAATAATCCATAAGTAGCACGACGCTTATGTAAAACCGATAACATAAAGAGCTAGCGAGAGAGAGTGTGTGAGAGAGAGAGAGAGAGTTTATATCGTGATCGATAACTGTGTCTAGAGACAAAGAGAGAGGAGGGGAGAGAGAGTTGATATCGAAGTCGTCAACAATTTACTATACACTATAATATAGTTTGAATTTCCCACCGAAGAAAAATGTTGGCAGATCTGTTCAATATACACAATAATGCAGGATTGGTAACCCTGATCATATATTTTAATATACACTATAATACACACACATATCAAGTTTGAACCCATACATAGGTTGGTAAACCTGATCATATAGATTTAATATACATTATAACACACAACAAATTTGAACTCATGCAGGGTTGGTAACCCTGATCATATATTTAATATATACACTATAATGCATCAAGTCGGAACCCCCCACCCACAAAGGCATAGTTATCGGGTGGTCTTTCTCTATGAGTCGTAACAGTGGTAATCTGTAGTCCAGCGGTGGTGGGGAGAGCGTGGGAAAAAATCTTGGACCGTGGGAAAGGCGGCATCCTTTGTTAGTTAGAACTCTCATTTTCCCTCTACTAGGGAAGACTCACAAATAAATATAGATGAATAAATAAAACCAGATCCAAAATGTATAATTAATAAAGAATGTCACAAGAATGATTATAGAAATAAGATTTAAACTTGGGAAATAATTGATTTTAAGAAGGAACGAAGAAATAATATTAATACAATGGATAATTCTGAAATATAAAAGTACTATGAATAGGAAACCAAGTGGCCAGATACAAGTTGTGCGTTTATTTCTTGCTAAACTTTGTTTATACAAAATAAACTTATTTCAAAGGGGGGGTGTTATGTAACGTAACAGAGTTGAGGTCCCCCAACGTTACATAAAAATTGAATGAAACATGGTCAAGGACCATACCCTGAATTAAGGTTGTTCAGTAGTTAATGTGTCTGAGAAGTACCTCCAGTCAAAAGAGGCAATGACTAATGTTAAATATAAAAGAACCAGACCAATGAATAGTTAAATGTAGTAAAATGCTTGTGTTTATACTGTAACATGTTGAGGTTTACAGAATATTTGTGTTATATTTTGAGTATGGCAAGAATAAACTGATGTTGTTAATAGGAATAATTCATCAATAATTATATTTATATTTATGTTAGATTTGTCTTTATACAATCAAGTATAGTTACCAATGTTAGGCATTATACTAAGTTCTAAGTATTGTATAAAGTTGAATAATACTGTTGTTTTAATTAATGTTTATAAACTGGGCCAGGAGGGTGACCAGTGTTTCATGTTTGACAAGTAGTTCTGACAATTATATTATAAATAATAAAGGGTTCCAGAACCAGTTAATTAATGTAAAAAAAAGTAACCACCAGTAAACTAAAATTAATGTAATTAACCAGTTAACCAATAATTAATTGTACAGTAGGTCAGGTAAAAGAAAATTAAGTTAAAGAAACAAATAATGTTATAACGGTTGTAAGAAAATCTATAGGCCTAAATTCCATATTAGTGAAAGAAATTAATACCTTTTTAAGAAACCCAGTCCCACGAAACTATGGTAAAACATTTACTGTTTAAGAAGGAAGGTTAGGGGAGAATTTTAGGTGATTTAATATTAATCCAAGCATGGAGTATTTTATTGGAAAGGAGTAGTAATATTCTATAATGCCGGCTCAGGGATATTTAGAAAACGTGGTTGTTAAGGCAACTGAAATGTACAGAAGTTGTTTATATGAATTTATTCGTTCTGATTGTTACAAGCTATTAGGTTGAGATGTACCGATATATTTAAAAAATATGAATAATAAATCTGGAAGAAACATGAATCAAAATTGAAAAACCCTTTTGAAAAATAATTGTAATTTAATGCTGATGAGTAATAAAAATTAAATAACCTTCCAAATTGTAAATGAATACATCTAAAAAGAATTGAAAGCCTCTCACCTCATTCACCAAATAATTCCGCTGGATTTGGTATTCAACCAATTCCTTCTATAAACAGAAGATCAGTTAAAAGAATTAAAGCCTGAACTAACGGAATTATTGAAAATACCAGAAGACCTAGTGTGGCAGAGATAACATTCACTGGCAGCAGAAGAAGCTGGGATCCTAAATTCATTTCACCGGGACCGAGAATTAACGAGGTCATAGAGGAAGATCAGAAGTCCGAAGAATTCCTGAGAGCTTCCCATTCATCTCCACAATCAATTTTATTAAAGGCAGAACACTTTTACTGGATGAAGACAAATTAATCTGAATCTTGGCAACTGTTTACGGACGCCCACAGCCAGTCGAAGTTTTCGTCAGCTTGGTAAAAAAACAACCTATTTTAATTTCACTATATTTAGAGTAAATAATTTTGTTTTGTAAATTGAGCAACCTTAATTATGCATTTTACCTGGCCTTACTAGTGGTTCCAAGAACTTTATGAACCCTGGGATAAGAATTATTTATTATTATTTTTCATGTGTATATGTTTATAGAATTTGAATAATTGATAATCGATATATTCCTGTGTGATCGATTTGATCGTATTATTATTTTATGAGATAACGTGGACTGTGAATTAGTAGAGAAAATAAATAAAGTATCTTTATTGTATGAGATAACGTTTGAAATTATTGCAGAATAAATACTATAGGTAGTGGTTGGAATAATTTCCAAAAAGGTTGATTCAAACTCAATGAATTAACTAACCTATAAGTACGCTTATTACAAGTAACAGCGCTCAACGTTTGCAGCTGGTGGGACGGAAGATTGCTGAACTAGCTTGTGTTTAGTACAAAATTTGAATGGAATTTTCTATCATCGAGTGACTAGGGTTGACACAAATACCCCTTACATTCGGTTAATACTCCATACATATCGCTAATATTACCCAACCACTGAAAACTAAGTTAAATCTATAGAGTAGTATGATTATAAATTCAAGGAACATAATTATAATTTTGTTTACTTAATAATCTATTTTCTGAAGGTTTCATCGGTCACAACCGAAAGATATATTTAATTAATAACACATTAATTAAACCAGGTAACAACATTTTAATCGTTACGAATTGCCACCTGCAACGTATTACTTGGCGTTTGATACACAGTAGTCTCATCTAACTAATTACACCCATAGACAAGATTTCTTTACAATTTGACGCTTCCAGCGTGCAGCATATAATATAATATACGTCCTCACATAATTAGTTCTTTACAAAATTGGCGAACCCAACATTGGGGCTTGAATAAGACGGACGTTTCGATAGTACCTCACGGAATACGGTTTCTTTACAAATTGGCACATAACATCGTGGAGCTTGGTCAAACCCCGAAACCCAAAATAAATTTTTATTGATCCTAACAACGTAGTTCTTTACAAATTGGCGCTCAACGAGTAGGCTTTAGTTAAGTAAAAAATCATATTATTTGTTACTTAACTTGAGCAGGCAACCATTAGAGGCACAGGAATGCATACGAGAGGTGTTACGAAAAGAATGGAGAAGGAACAAGTAACAGAAGAAGATAGGAGGGAAGAAAAAACAGAGGCAGGTACAGATATTGAAATGGAACAACAGGCGAGCAATACAGAGGATGCCCAAGGGGGCCAACCAGATAAAGTGGAAGCCAGAAGCGAACCAGCTTGGCAAGAAATGATGAGGCTAATGATGGAAAAAATTGATAGCATGAAGGAAAGCAATAATGAAAATTTCAGGAAACAGGAGGAAAACTCAAAGCAAACCAAGGAGGAAACTAATGAGAGTTTAAAACAAACTAATGAGAGTTTAAGACAAATCAAAGAAGATAATAGACAAACTAATGAAAAAATAGACAATATTAAGGAAAGTACTAGTGAACTTTTGAGGCAAACCATAAATGAAAATAATGAACAATTGAAGGCCGATTTTAGACAAATCAATGAAAGGCTGGAAAATAAAATAGACAGTATTAATGAAAACTGAAAAAAACAAAACGAAATTTTGAGCGAGAATTTAATCAAGCAAATGAATGAAAAGTTTGACAGGAATGACGAGAATTTGAGGCAGATTCAGGACGATAACAAACTAATGAACGAAAAACTTGAGGAAAATAATAGACGAATGAAAGCAGATCTTGAGAAAATCAATAAGGAAATATGGAAAACTTTCGAAGAGAAGTTTGAAAATGTTAATACACTTATCCAAAAGGCAGATACATACAAGGAGGAGACAAATAAGCAAATGGATGAAGGTTTTAATAATTTGGATGAAACATTAGACAGCACTTCCGAAAGTATTATAGTAAGTCCAAACACAGAAGAGAGTAGCAAGAAAACAGAAATTAGAGAAGAGCAGAATGCATTGCTATCTGAAAATAAGAATAGAAAGGACAAGGAGAAGATCCAAACCATGGAAGAGAATATCAAGAAAATATGGAGAAAGAAAATATTCAATACCAAAGAAGAAATGGTGATGAGGAAGGGTGGATTAATTAATATATTTAACCCTCCCATTAATAAACAAATGTAGTTAAATAAAGTTAGAAATTGTAGACAAAACTCAACAAAAACATCAAAGGTAAACCACCATAGAATAATAACAAAAAACCTGAATAAATTTAAATATCAGTTAAAAATGTCGACGATTGAAGTGCATCAGAAGATATCAGTCATATCATCAAGACGGAATATATCATTAAAAAATTTGGTAAATAATCCAGAGGAAAACGGAAATGGAATGATATTAAAAATGAGTGAGTACATTAAAATAGAGGAGATACAATACCTATTAATTAAGAAGGATCTAAATATGACCGAAAACCGTGACTTAAATGAAGACTTTGTATCAGCCGAGTTACAGTACCAGATACACGAGAGATATTTAACAAGGACAAAAATCATTATGGACAATGCAGTACTCCGAGAACATGGAGTACCTGAATTAATGGACCATGGTTGACCTAAATAATAACAAACCAGAAAAGGGGACTGAAATTTTGAAAATCGACCAAGCAACCCATTGGATAGCGGAAGAAAAACCCCAAAATTCCAAAAGTACGTAAGGACAACTTATTTAATTTATTACGGAACAACATAATTTAAAATAAAGAGAACAAAACCCCAAAATTCAAAAAATGAAGTAAGTTCACCTTACAAACAAGTATTTAAGGAAACAATTTATGAGATATATAAAAAAGAGAATTTTGAAGATAACAACAACAAAATTCAAAAAAAAAAAGTAAGAACACCTTACTATATAATTCAGGAGAAATTACTTTAAACTACTATAAAAGAAAAAAAAATAACACTGATTAAACCTAATAAAAATCATCAAAACCAAAAGACAAAATAAGTTTGTCTGATGTAATATAATAGTGAGAAATGTAATTTAGAATGTAAAAGGAATAATAATGATTGTGCCAGAAGAATATAACTACATGATGTAATGTATAGTACTAACCAAAATCTCATAACCAGCTGTATTGATCATAAAGGAATATGAGCCAACGAAGATAAGAGAATGAAGAAGCCAAAATGGAACCGTCAAAAGGATCACAAGAAAAGAAAAAAAAAACAAATGGTTAAGAATTATCCGTAAAAAACCAATTAATAAATGTCAATAAAATAGCCAAGTATTGGAGAGGAGAAGTGTATAATAGAAGGAAGAATTAATATGAAGAAATAATATGATCTGAGTTAAAGTACAGTGAATAATCCCTAGAGTATGATTATTATTTATTATTTTATTGAAGGTCACATGATGACTACCTTACGAGGTTTATTAATGAAGATTGACTTTAGAATATTCCAGCAATCATTTAACTGGGCAGAGATGATGTTCCTCTGATCCCAGAAAGTATGTAACGGACGACGGTAATTGGTTAGCCGAGAGAGCACCATCGATTCGATTCCAGTTATAATGTTAGGGAGGTTTAGGAAAATTAAATATTAGAGGGAAGACTCACAAATAAATATAGATGAATAAATAAAACCAGATCCAAAATGTATAATTAATAAAGAATGTCACAAGAATGATTATAGAAATAAGATTTAAACTTGGGAAATAATTGATTTTAAGAAGGAACGAAGAAATAATATTAATACAATGGATAATTCTGAAATATAAAAGTACTATGAATAGGAAACCAAGTGGCCAGATACAAGTTGTGCGTTTATTTCTTGCTAAACTTTGTTTATACAAAATAAACTTATTTCGAAGGGGGGGTGTTATGTAACGTAACAGAGTTGAGGTCCCCCAACGTTACATAAAAATTGAATGAAACATGGTCAAGGACCATACCCTGAATTAAGGTTGTTCAGTAGTTTATGTGTCTGAGAAGTACCTCCAGTCAAAAGAGGCAATGACTAATGTTAAATATAAAAGAACCAGACCTATGAATAGTTAAATTTAGTAAAATGCTTGTGTTTATACTGTAACATGTTGAGGTTTACAGAATATTTGTGTTATATTTTGAGTATGGCAAGAATGAACTGATGTGGTTAATAGGAATAATTCATCAATAATTATATTTATATTTATGTTAGATTTGTCTTTATACATTCAAGTATAGTTACCAATGTTAGGCATTATACTAAGTTCTAAGTATTGTATAAAGTTGAATAATACTGTTGTTTTAATTAATGTTTATAAACTGGGCCAGGAGGGTGACCAGTGTTTCATGTTTGACAAGTAGTTCTGAAATTATATTATAAATTAATGAAGGGTTCCAGAACCAGTTAATTAATGTAAAAAAAAAGTAACGACCAGTAAACTAAAATTAATGTAATTAACCAGTTAACCAATAATTAATTGTACAGTAGGTCAGGTAAAAGAAAATTAAGTTAAAGAAACAAATAATGTTATAACGGTTGTAAGAAAATCTATAGGCCTAAATTCCATACTAGTGGAAGGAAATTAATACCTTTTTAAGAAACCCAGTCCCACGAAACTATGGTAAAACATTTACTGTTTAAGAAGGAAGGTTAGGGGAGAATTTTAGGTGATTTAATATTATTCCAAGGATGGAGTATTTTATTGGAAAGGAGTAGTAATATTCTATAATGCCGGCTCAGGGATATTTAGAAAACGTGGTTGTTAAGGCAACTGAAATGTACAGAAGTTGTTTATATGAATTTATTCGTTCTGATTGTTACAAGCTATTAGGTTGAGATTTACCGATATATTTAAAAAATATGAATAATAAATCTGGAAGAAACATGAATCAAAATTGAAAAACCCTTTTGAAAAATAATTGTAATTTAATGCTGATGAGTAATAAAAATTAAATAACCTTCCAAATTGTAAATGAATACATCTAAAAAGAATTGAAAGCCTCTCACCTCATTCACCAAATAATTCCGCTGGATTTGGTATTCAACCAATTCCTTCTATAAACAGAAGATCAGTTAAAAGAATTAAAGCCTGAACTAACGGAATTATTGAAAATACCAGAAGACCTAGTGTGGCAGAGATAACATTCACTGGCAGCAGAAGAAGCTGGGATCCTAAATTCATTTCACCGGGACCGAGAATTAACGAGGTCATAGAGGAAGATCAGAAGTCCGAAGAATTCCTGAGAGCTTCCCATTCATCTCCACAATCAATTTTATTAAAGGCAGAACACTTTTACTGGATGAAGACAAATTAATCTGAATCTTGGCAACTGTTTACGGACGCCCACAGCCAGTCGAAGTTTTCGTCAGCTTGGTAAAAAAACAACCTATTTTAATTTCACTATATTTAGAGTAAATAATTTTGTTTTGTAAATTGAGCAACCTTAATTATGCATTTTACCTGGCCTTACTAATGGTTCCAAGAACTTTATGAACCCTGGGATAAGAATTATTTATTATTATTTTTCAAGTGTATATGTTTATAGAATTTGAGTAATTGATAATCGATATATTCCTGTGTGATCGATTTGATCGTATTATTATTTTTTGAGATAACGTGGACTGTGAATTAGTAGAGAAAATAAATAAAGTATCTTTATTGTATGAGATAACGTTTGAAATTATTGCAGAATAAATACTATAGGTAGTGGTTGGAATAATTTCCAAAAAGGTTGATTCAAACTCAATGAATAACTAACCTATAAGTACGCTTATTACAAGTAACAGCGCTCAACGTTTGCAGCTGGTGGGACGGAAGATTGCTGAACTAGCTTGTGTTTAGTACAAAATTTGAATGGAATTTTCTATCATCGAGTGACTAGGGTTGACACAAATACCCCTTACATTCGGTTAATACTCCATACATATCGCTAATATTACCCAACCACTGAAAACTAAGTTAAATCTATAGAGTAGTATGATTATAAATTCAAGGAACATAATTATAATTTTGTTTACTTAATAATCTATTTTCTGAAGGTTTCATCGGTCACAACCGAAAGATATATTTAATTAATAACACATTAATTATACCAGGTAACAACATTTTAATCGTTACGAATTGCCACCTGCAACGTATTACTTGGCGTTTGATACACAGGAGTCTCATCTAACTAATTACACCCATAGACAAGATTTCTTCACAATTTGACGCTTCCAGCGTGCAGCATATAATATAATATACGTCCTCACATAATTAGTTCTTTACAAAATTGGCGAACCCAACATTGGGGCTTGAATAAGACGGACGTTTCGATAGTACCTCACGGAATACGGTTTCTTTACAAATTGGCACATAACAACGTGGAGCTTGGTCAAACCCCGAAACCCAAAATAAATTTTTATTGATCCTAACAACGTAGTTCTTTACAATATATATATATATATATATATATGCACAATAACGTATAACAATGTAATGATCACCTAAAGGCATAACACACAACATATAATTAACATAGATACACATTTACATATAAATAGCACACACAATGTCCACCTGGTTAACAGCGTATATATATCATCATCATAACACCCTCAACCCTTTTATTCAGATCGAGTATCCGGCCCCTCTTAAATTTTCCATTAATAAACCCAAAACCCCAATTAATCAGTCACAAAAGAGTAGAGTAGACATACCCCAAAATTCTAAGCATGTGAACAGCCAAAATCAAGTTGGCTAAATAGTCCAAACGGCACACAAGTACCAAGCACAACAGGAATTATCAATTTCGGATCCCGATAATAATAATAATAAGTGCAATCACGAGGTCAACATGGATGCCCGGTTGCATAACTGCATTTCTCATTTCTTTTATTTTCTTGACAAAAATTTGCAAAATCCGTGGAACGTGACCACCCATAAATACTTATAACTGGTACTGATTTGTCTTGCATTCTTTAACATTTATTAATGTATTGGTATTATGACCAATAAAAAGTTTAACAATTATTGTGCTGGCTATGACAGAATTTTGTGGTTACAAAATTATTTGTACAGTAAAATTGAATTTCGAAAAGCAGAATCTATGGAATTAATGTACTAAAACATGCTCGAGGTGTTCATAAAGAATCCACTTGGCCCCAGGCACGGTCATGCGCCCGGACTGGATCCAGCAAACTATGACATGATATTGTCCTGTGGTGAACGGCACCTACAGGTGTCGTCCACAGGTTAAAACACCTCCCCCGACCTTTAAATTAATAATCCAATACACAACCCAATTAAATGGAAAAGTAATTACCCATAAAATTCCCCTACGGGGACCGAGACACCCGTGCATGCATGCTTAACACAGAAATAAATTAGTGGCCGGTAATGCCGACCATATTTACAGAAAACTCCCATCAACTCGGGTGATGCATGACCCTGGCTGAGTTTACAATACTCTGAATGAGAAAAACATTAATATGTTAATGAGGCGTAAGCCTTAATGAAAAAACAATGAAAAAAATAACATGTAAACCCAATTGTCCCGTTGGACTTGTCCGGAACAAAGTCCTCAAACTGGAGCATCTCCAAAAGTGTCTCAAAGAAAGTGTATCGGCCACGAATATTTTGTTTCAAAAAAAAAGCTTAAATGTCACCTGGTTAGCAGCATATGGGTAGAGGATCTGGTCGAGTGTGTCCGTCCATCCGGCCTGACAGCTTGACGGAAGTGGTTGCATTTATTTCATGGAAAGCAGGTATTCGGCCATCCTCTGGAGCGAGACAGATTATCGTCTACATCGGAAACCCGGAAGGTCGCGTAGACTTCTACTTATACATAGCGAAAAATAGTAGAGCAATTTCAAGTCGATGCTGTCAGGCGAATCCGGACGTTACTACGCTGAATGATGAGATTGAACTGCTCAGTCCCGCAGCTGAAAAAATAGTATGAAGCGCTGGTCACAGAGCGCGCGCGGATCGGCCCAGTGGCCAGATAACGGGACGTACGTAATTTCTTACGTAAACACTTACGTTGTTAAATATGTAATTTAATAATTCCACTATTAAAAAAAAAAAAACACCGCCGAGTTTTTTTCAAAACACGGCACAGTATCCTGATAAAAAGATCTTAATAATCCACTGTAGAAACGTAGATGAAATATGTATAAATGAAGAGGCTAGTTGAACGGGATAGGGGTAATTTTCTATAAATGAAAATTATAGTTGAAAGGGGAGGGAATAATTTTTATATGTGTACTACGTTATCGGCAACAAAGTAGTAGTTTGTTGTTAAAATTCCTTCCCGTCCTGTTTGGCCGTAGACCAATGTTTTCTGCAAAACCAGACGTTTCGGCAGTGCCGTTGACTTCTAACATCAGTGAAAATCGAGTGCGATAACGTGAGGTGGAATACGTTAGTGACCACAATACTGTGGTTAAGGCTGAAGCAGTACGTAGAAAGAAGTAGTTTCTATGGAAATATTTCATTTCGAAAATGATTTTAAATATAAATCTAAGAACATGGAAGTCATGTATGGTTCTCCATACCGGAATTTTACTTCCACGTTCCTTATGAAAATGGAAGTATGGTGATGGCAAAAAAATCATGTTCGAGATTATTGCAGATTCTGATTGAACTACCCTCAAAACATGAAAAAAAGTCATTTTTCGAAAAGTGTCAGTGTGTCTATAGATTTTTTTTCTATGGCAAACGATAACAGCCGCAAATTCAAACAGAATCAAATAATTTTTTGCATACAGCCCTACATTGTAGAGTTCTCAATACCTATTGGTGTTGGTGAAGATCGGTGAAGGGAAAGGGGTAGTTTACCGGCAACATTTTATGTTTTATAAAGGGTAATTTTTTATATGACGAACAATAACTGCCGTAAATTCAAACAGAATCAACTACGTTTTTGCATACCTTTTTGAACTAAAGACAACTCAAGGTCTGTATATTTTGTTGAAGATCGGTTAAAGGAAAGGGGTAGTCTATCAGCAACGTTTTATATTTTCAAAAGGGTAATTTTTCTTATGACGAACGATAACGGCCGAAAATTCAAAGAGAATCAAATAATTTTTGCAAACTTTCCTGAGTTGTAGAGAACTCAAGGTCTGTTGATTTTGGTGAAGATCGGTTAAGGGAAAGTGGTAGTTTACCGGCAACATTGTATATTGTAACAAGAGAAATGTTTCCATGACGAACGATAAATGCCGCACATTCAAACAGAATCAAATATTTTTTTGCATGCATCCCTGAATTGTAGAGGACTGAAAGTCTATTGATTTTGGAGAAGATCGGTTAAGAGAAAGGGCAGTTTACCTGAAACATTTTATGATTTAACAAGAGTAAAGTACTTAATTTTTAAAAATAAAGTATCCTGATAAGAAGCTCATAATAATCTACTGTAGAAACGTAGACGAAATATCTATAAATGAAGAGGTTAGGTGAACGGGGTGGGGGTAATTTTCTATTTTTAAAAATTATAGTTGATGGTGGAGGGGAGAATTTTTTATATGTGTACTACGTTATCTGGAACAAAGAAGTAGTTTTTTGTTAAAATCTCTTCCCGGGCTCTTTAGCCGTAGTCCAATGTTTTCTGCAAAACCAGACTTTTCGGCAGTGCCATCGACTGCCATCATCAGTGAAAATCGAGTGCGAAAACCTGAGGTTGTATACGTTAGCGACCACGGTACTGTGGTTAATGCTGAAGCAATAAGTAGAAAGACGTAGTTTCTATGGAAATATTTCATTTCGAATATGATTTTAAATATAAATCTTGGAACATGGAAGTCATGTATGGTTCTCCATATCGATATTTACTTCCATGTTCCTTAAGGAAATGGAAGTATGGCGATGGCAAAAAAATCGAGTTCGAGATTATTGAAGATTGTGATTGTACTACACTCAAATCATGAAAAAAATTCATTTTTCGAAAAGTGTCTGTGTGTGTGTGTCTCTCTCTCTCCCTCTGTGTGTGTGTGTGTGTGTGTGTGTGTGTGTGGATTTTTTTTTCTATGGTAAACGATAACAGCCGCAAATTCAAACAGAATCAAACAATATTTTTTATAAAGCCCTTATTTGTAGAGTACTCAAGACCTATTGTTTTTGATGAAGATCGGTTAACGGAAAGGGGTAGTTTACCGTCAACGTTTTATGTTTTAAAAGGGTATTTTCTATGGCAAACGATAACAGCCGTAAATTCAAACAGAATCAAATAATGTTTTGGATACAGCTCTGAATTGTTGAGTTCTCAAGACCTATTGGTTTTGGTCAAGATCGGTTAAGGGAAAGGAGTAGTTTAGCTGCAACATTTTAGGTTTAACAAGGGTAATTTTTTTTTAAGAACGATAACTGCCGTAAATTCAAAGAGAATCAAATAATGTTTTGCATACAGCCATGAATTGTAGTTCTCAAGATCTATTGTTTTTGGTGAAGATCGGTTAAGGGAAATGGGTAGTTTACCAGCAATGTTTTTTTTTATCAAGGGTAATTTTTTTCTATGGCAAACGATAACAGCCGCAAATTCAAACAGAATCACATATTGTTTTGCATACAGCCCTGAATGGTAGAGTTCTCAAGACCTTTTGTTTTTGGTGAAGATCGGTTAAGGGAAGTGGGTAGTTTACCTACAATGTTTTTTTTATCAAGGGTCATTTTTCTTATGACGAACGATAACTGCCGTAAATTCAAAGAGAATCAAATCCTTTTGTGCATGCTGTCCTGAATTATAAAGAAGTGAAGGCCTGATGATTTTGGTGAAGATGTGTTAAGGGAAAGGGGTAGTTTACCGGCCACTTTTCATGTTTTAACAAGAGTAATTGTTTCTATGACGAACGATAACTGCCGCACATTAAAACTGAATCAAATAATGTTTTGCATGCATACCTAAATTGTAGAGAACTCAAGGCCTGTTGATTTTGGTGAAGATCGGTTAAGAGAGAGGAGTAGTTTACCGGCAACGTTTTACGTTTTAACAAGAGTAAAGTACTTAATTTTGATAAACAAAGTATCCTGATAAGAAGCTCATAACAATCCGCTGTAGAAACGTAGGTGAAATATCTATAAATGAACTACGTTGTGTACTACGTTATCGGCAACAAAGAAGTATTTTCTTGTTAAAATTCCTTCCCGGGCTGTTTAGCCGTAGTCCAATGTTTTCTGCAATTTCTGCAAAACCAGACGTTTTGGCAGTGCCATCGACTGACATCATCAGTGAAAATCGATTGCGATAACGTGAGGTGGTATACGCTAGTGACCACAGTACTGTGGTTAAGGCTGAAGCAATAGAAAGAAGTCGATTCTATGGAAATATTTCATTTCGAATGTGATTTTAAATATAAATCTTAGAACATGGAAGTCATGTATTGTTCTCCATTCCGATATTTTTTATGGCAAACGATAACAGCCGCAAATTCAAACAGAACCAAATAATGTTTTGCGTACAGCCCTAGATTGTAGAGTTCTCAAGATAATGTGTTGCATTCCTTCCTAAGATATTGAGAACTCAATGTTTGTTGATTTTGGTGAAGATCGGTTAAGGGAAAGGGATAGTTTACCGGCCACATTTTATGTTTTAACAAGAATAATTGTTTCTATGACGAACGATAACAGCCGCAAATTCAAACAGTATCAAATAAAGTTTTGCATACAGCCCTGAATTGTAGAGTTCTCAAGGCACATTGTGTTTGTTGAAGATCGGTTTAGGGGAAGGGGTTGTTTACCGGCAACGTTTTATGTTTTAACAAGGGTATTTTATATGGCAAACGATAACAGCCGTAAATTCAAACATAATCAAATAAATTTTTGCATGCAACTCTGAATAGTAGAGTTCTCAAGACTTATTGTTTTTGTTGAAGATCGGTTAAGGGAAAGGGGTAGTTTACCAGCAACGTTTTATGTTTTAACATGGGTAATTTTTATTTGCCGAATTATAACTGCCGTAAATTCAATCAGAATCAAATAATGTGTTGCATACCTTCCTAAGCTATAGAGAACTCAATGTTTGTTGATTTTGGTGAAGATCGGTTAAGGGAAAGGGGTAGTTTACCGGCCACATTTTATGTTTTAACAAGAATAATTGTTTCTATGACAAACGATAACAGCCGCAAATTCAAACAGAATCAAATAAAGTTTTGCATACAGCCCTGAATTGTAAAGTTCTCAAGACACATTGTTTTTGTTGAAGATCGGTTTATGGAAAGGGGTAGTTGACCGGTAACGTTTTATGTTTTAACAAGGGTATTTTCTATGGCAAACGATAACAGCCGTAAATTCATATATAATCAAATAAATTTTTGCATGCAACTCTGAATAGTAGAGTTCTCAAGACTTATTGTTTTTGTTGAAGGTCGGTTTAGGGAAAGGGGTAGTTTACCAGCAACGTTTTATGTTTTAACAGGTGTAATTTTGTTTTTGACGAATGATAACTGCCGTAAATTCAATCAGAATCAAATAATGTGTTGCATACCTTCCTAAGCTATAGAGGTCTCAATGTTTGTTGATTTTGGTGAAGCTCGGTTAAGTGAAAGGGGTAGTTTACCAGCCACGTTTTATGTTTTAACAAGATTAATTGTTTCTATGACGAACGATAACTGCCGCACATTCAAACAGAATCAAACAATTTTTAGCATACAGCCCAGAATTATAGAGTATTCAATACCTATTGTTTTTGGTGAAGATCGGTTAAGGGAAGGGGGTAGTTTATCAGCATCATTTTTTTAAATCAAGGGTAATTTTTTTCTATGGCAAACGATAACAGCCGCAAATTCAAACAGAATCAACTAATTTTTTACATTTGTGCCTGAGTTGTAGAAGACTCAAGGCCTGTTGATTTTGGCGAAGAAAGGTTACGGGGAAAGGGCAGTTTACCAGAAACATTTTTTGTTGTAACAAGAGTAAAGTACTTAATATCGATAAATAAAGTATCCTGATAAGAAGATCTTAATAATCCACTGTAGAAACGTAGATGAAATTTGTATAAATGGAGAGGCTAGTTGAACGGGGTGGGGGTAATTTTCTATAAATGAAAATTATAGCTGAAGAGGGAGGGGATAATTTTTATATGTGTACTACGTTATCGGCAGGAAGTAGTAGTTTGTTGTTAAAATTCCTTCCCGGCCTGTTTGGCCGTAGTCCAATGTTTTCTGCTAAACAAGACGTTTCGGCAGTGCCGTCGACTGCCATCATCAGTGAAAATCGAGTGCGATAACGTGTGGTGGTATACGTTAGTGACCACAGTACTGTGGTTAATGCTGAAGCAATAAGTGGAAAGAAGTAGTTTATATGGAAACATTTCATTTCGTAAATGATTTAAAATACAAATCTAAGAACATGGAAGTCATGTGTGGTTCTCCACACCGATATTTTTACTTCCATGTTCCATAAGGAAATGGATGTATGGTGATGGCAAAAAAATCGTGGTCGAGATAATTCCAGATTCTGGTTGTACTACCCTCAAAACATGAAAAAAATTAATTTTTCGAAAAGTGTCTGTGTGTCTGTCTGTCTGTCTATCTATCTTAAATTTTTTTCTACGGCAAACGATAAGAGCCGCAAATTCAAACAGAATCATATAATATTTTGCATACTTCCCTGAATTGTAGAGTACTCAAAACCTGTTGATTTTGGTGAAGATCAGTTAGGAGAAAGGGATAGTTTACCGGCAACGTTTTATGTGATAACAAGCGTAATTTTTTTATGACGAACGACAAATGCTGTTAATTCAAACATAATCAAATAATTTTTTGCTTACGTCCCTATATTGTGCACAACTCAAGGCCTGTTGATTTTGGTGAAGATCGGTTAAGAGAGAGGGGTAGTTTACCGGCAACGTTTTACGTTTTAACAAGAGTAATGTACTTAATTTTGATAAACAAAGTATCCTGATAAGAAGCTCATAATAATCCGCTGTAGAAACGTAGATGAAATATCTATAAATGAAGAGGCTAGTAGAACGGGGTGGGGATAATTTTCTATTAATGAAAATTATAGTTGAAGAGGGAGGGGTGAATTTTTTATATGTTTACTACGTTATCGGCAACAAAGAAGTAGTTTCTTGTTAAAATTCCTTCCCGGGCTGTTTAGCCGTAGGCAAATGTTTTCTGCAAAACCAGACGTTTCGGCAGTGCCATCGACTGCCATCATCAGTGAAAATCGAGTGCGATAACGTGAGGTGGTATACGTTAGTGACCACTGTACTGTGGTTAAGGCTGAAGCAATAGAAAGAAGTAGTTTCTATGGAAATATTTCATTTCGAATATGATTTTAAATATAAATCTTGGAACATGGAAGTCATGTATGGTTCTCCATACCGATATTTACTTCCATGTTCCTTAAGGAAATGGAAGTATGGCGATGGCAAAAAAATCGTGTTCTGGATTATTGAAGATTCTGATTGTACTACACTCAAAACATGAAACAAATTCATTTTTCGAAAAGTGTGTGTGTGTGTGTGTGTGTGTGTGTGTGTGTGTGTGTGTGTGTGTGTGTGTGTGTGTGAATTTTTTTTTTGGTAAACGATAACAGCAGCTAATTCAAATAGAATCAGACAATATTTTTTATAAAGCCCTTATTTGTAGAGTACTCAGGACCTATTTTTTTTGGTAAAGATCGGTTAAGGGAAAGGGGTAGTTTACCGGCAACGTTTAACGTTTTAAAAGGGTATTTTTTATGGCAAACGATAACAGCCGCAAATTCAAACAGAATCACATAATGTTTTGCATACAGCCCTGAGTGGTAGAGTTCTCATGATCTTTTGTTCTTGGTGAAGATCGGTTAAGGGAAATGGGTAGTTTACCTGCAATGTTTTTTTTTATCAAGGGTCATTTTTCTTATGACGAAAAATAACTGCCGTAAATTCAAAGAGAATCAAATCCTTTTGTGCATGCTGTCCTGAATTATAAAGAAGTGAAGGACTGTTGATTTTGGTGAAGATGGGTTAATGGAAAGGTGTAGTTTACCGGCCACTTTTCATGTTTTAACAAAAGTAATTGTTTCTATGACAAACGATAACTGCCGCACATTAAAACTGAATCAAATAATGTTTTGCATGCATACCTGAATTGTAGAGATCTTAAGGCCTTTTGATTTTGGTGAAGATCGGTTAAGAGAGAGGGGTAGTTTACCGGCAACGTTTTACGTTTTAACAAGAGTAAAGTACTTAATTTTGATAAACAAAGTATCTTGATAAGAAGCTCATAATAATCCATTGTAGAAACGTATATGAAATATCTAGAAATGAAGAGGCTAGTTGAACGGGGTGGGGGTAATTTTCTATTAACGAAAATTATAGTTGAAGAGGGAGGGGTGAATTTTTTATATGTGTACTACGTTATCGGCAACAAAGAAGTAGTTTCTTGTTAAAATTCCTTCCCAGGCTGTTTAGCCGTAGTCCAAAGTTTTCTGCAAAACCAGACGTTTCGGCAGTGCCATCGACTGCCATCATCAGTGAAAATCGAGTGCGATAACGTGAGGTGGTATACGTTAGTGACCATAGTACTGTGGTTAAGGCTGAAGCAATAGAAAGAAGTAGATTCTATGGAAATATTTCATTTCGAATGTGATTTTAAATATAAATCTTAGAACATGGAAGTCGTGTATTGTTCTCCATACCGATATTTTTTTATGGCAAACGATAACAGCCGCAAATGCAAACAGAACCTAATTTTATTTTGCATACAGCCCTAGATTGTAGAGTTCTCAATACCTATTGTTTTTGGTGAAGATCGGTTAAGGGAAAGGGGTAGTTTACCAGCAACGTTTTATGTTTTACATGTGTAATTTTTTTTTGACGAAGATAAATGCCGTAAATTCAAACATAATCAAATAAATTTTTGAATGCAACTCTGAATAGTAGAGTTCTCAAGACTTATTGTTTTTGTTGAATATCGGATAAGGGAAAGGGGTAGTTTACCAGCAACGTTTTATGTTTTAACATGGGTAATTATTATTTGCCGAATTATAACTGCCGTAAATTCAATCAGAATCAAATAATGTGTTGCATACCTTTCTAAGCTATAGAGAACTCAATGTTTGTTGATTTTGGTGAAGATCGGTTAAGGGAAAGGGGTAGTTTACCGGCCACATTTTATGTTTTAACAAGAATAATTGTTTCTAAGACGAACGATAACAGCCGCAAATTCAAACATAATCAAATAAAGTTTTGCATACAGCCCTGAATTGTAGAGTTCTCAAGACTCATTGTTTTTGTTGAAGATCGGTTTAGGGAAAGGGGTAGTTTACCGGCACCGTTTTATGTTTTAACATGGGTAATTTTTATTTGGCGAATGATAACTGCCATAAATTCAATCACAATCAAATATTGTGTTGCATACCTTCCTAAGCTATAGAGGTCTCAATGTTTGTTGATTTTGGTGAAGCTCGGTTAAAGGAAAGGGGTAGTTTACCAGCCACATTTTATTTTTAACAAGATTAATTGTTTCTATGACGAACGATAACTGCCGCACATTCAAACAGAATCAAACAATTTTTAGCTTACAGCCCAGATGTATAGAGTATTTAATACCTATTGTTTTTGGTAAAGATCGTTTAAGGGAAAGTGGTAGTTTATCTGCAACATTTCATTAAATCAGGGGTAATTTTTTGCTATGGCAAACGATAACAGCCGCAAATTCAAACAGAATCACATAATATTTTGCATACAGCCCTGAGTGGTAGAGTTCTCAAAATCTTTTTTTTTTTGGTGAAGATCGGTTAAGGGAAATGGGTAGTTTACCTACAATGTTTTTTTTATCAAGGGTCATTTTTCTTATGACGAACGATAACTGCCGTAAATTCAAAGAGAATCAAATCCTTTTGTGCATGCTGTCCTGAATTATAAAGAAGTGAAGGCCTGTTGATTTTGGTGAAGATGTGTTAAGGGAAAGGGGTAGTTTACCGGCCACTTTTCATGTTTAAACAAGAGTAATTGTTTCTATGACGAACGATAACTGCCGCACATTAAAACTGAATCAAATAATGATTTGCATGCATACCTAAATTGTAGAGAACTCAAGGCCTGTTGATTTTGGTGAAGATCGGTTAAGAGAGAGGAGTAGTTTACCGGCAACGTTTTACGTTTTAACAAGAGTAAAGTACTTAATTTTGATAAACAATGTATCCTGATAAGAAGCTCATAACAATCCGCTGTAGAAACGTAGATGAAATATCTATAAATGAAGAGGCTAGTTAAACGGGGTGGGGGTAATTGTCTATTAATGAAAATTATAGTTGAAGGGGGAGGGGTGAATTTTTTATATGTGTACTACGTTATCGGCAACAAAGAAGTAGTTTCTTGTTAAAATTCCTTCCCGGGCTGTTTAGCCGTAGTCCAATGTTTTCTGCAAAGCCAGACGTTTCGGCAGTGCCATCGACTGCCATCATCAGTGAAAATCGAGTGCGATAACGTGAGGTGGTATACGTTAGTGACCACAGTACTGTGGTTAAGGCTGAAGCAATAGAAAGAAGTAGATTCTATGGAAATATTTCATTTCGAATGTGATTTTAAATATAAATCTTAGAACATGGTAGTCATGTATTGTTCTCCATACCGATATTTTTTATGGCAAACGATAACAGCCGTAAATGCAAACAGAACCTAATTTTATTTTGCATACAGCCCTAGATTGTAGAGTTCTCAAGACCTATTGTTTTTGGTGAAGATCGGTTTAGGGAAAGGGGTAGTTTACCAGCCACGTTTTATGTTTTACATGGGTAATTTTTTTTGACGAAGATAACTGCCGTAAATTCAAACATAATCAAATAAAATTTTGAATGCAACTCTGAATAGTAGAGTTCTCAAGACTTATTGTTTTTGTTGAAGATCGGATAAGGGAAAGGGGTAGTTTACCAGCAACGTTTTATGTTTTAACATGGGTAATTATTATTTGCCGAATTATAACTGCCGTAAATTCAATCAGAATCAAATAATGTGTTGCATACCTTTCTAAGCTATAGAGAACTCAATGTTTGTTGATTTTGGTGAAGATCGGTTAAGGGAAAGGGGTAGTTTACCGGCCACATTTTATGTTTTAACAAGAATAATTGTTTCTAAGACGAACGATAACAGCCGCAAATTCAAACATAATCAAATAAAGTTTTGCATACAGCCCTGAATTGTAGAGTTCTCAAGACTCATTGTTTTTGTTGAAGATCGGTTTAGGGAAACGGGTAGTTTACCGGCACCGTTTTATGTTTTAACATGGGTAATTTTTATTTGGCGAATGATAACTGCCATAAATTCAATCACAATCAAATATTGTGTTGCATACCTTCCTAAGCTATAGAGGTCTCAATGTTTGTTGATTTTGGTGAAGCTCGGTTAAAGGAAAGGGGTAGTTTACCAGCCACATTTTATTTTTAACAAGATTAATTGTTTCTATGACGAACGATAACTGCCGCACATTCAAACAGAATCAAACAATTTTTAGCTTACAGCCCAGATGTATAGAGTATTTAATACCTATTGTTTTTGGTAAAGATCGTTTAAGGGAAAGTGGTAGTTTATCTGCAACATTTCATTAAATCAGGGGTAATTTTTTGCTATGGCAAACGATAACAGCCGCAAATTCAAACAGAATCACATAATATTTTGCATACAGCCCTGAGTGGTAGAGTTCTCAAAATCTTTTTTTTTTTGGTGAAGATCGGTTAAGGGAAATGGGTAGTTTACCTACAATGTTTTTTTTATCAAGGGTCATTTTTCTTATGACGAACGATAACTGCCGTAAATTCAAAGAGAATCAAATCCTTTTGTGCATGCTGTCCTGAATTATAAAGAAGTGAAGGCCTGTTGATTTTGGTGAAGATGTGTTAAGGGAAAGGGGTAGTTTACCGGCCACTTTTCATGTTTAAACAAGAGTAATTGTTTCTATGACGAACGATAACTGCCGCACATTAAAACTGAATCAAATAATGATTTGCATGCATACCTAAATTGTAGAGAACTCAAGGCCTGTTGATTTTGGTGAAGATCGGTTAAGAGAGAGGAGTAGTTTACCGGCAACATTTTACGTTTTAACAAGAGTAAAGTACTTAATTTTGATAAACAATGTATCCTGATAAGAAGCTCATAACAATCCGCTGTAGAAACGTAGATGAAATATCTATAAATGAAGAGGCTAGTTAAACGGGGTGGGGGTAATTGTCTATTAATGAAAATTATAGTTGTAGGGGGAGGGGTGAATTTTTTATATGTGTACTACGTTATCGGCAACAAAGAAGTAGTTTCTTGTTAAAATTCCTTCCCGGGCTGTTTAGCCGTAGTCCAATGTTTTCTGCAAAGCCAGACGTTTCGGCAGTGCCATCGACTGCCATCATCAGTGAAAATCGAGTGCGATAACGTGAGGTGGTATACGTTAGTGACCACAGTACTGTGGTTAAGGCTGAAGCAATAGAAAGAAGTAGATTCTATGGAAATATTTCATTTCGAATGTGATTTTAAATATAAATCTTAGAACATGGTAGTCATGTATTGTTCTCCATACCGATATTTTTTATGGCAAACGATAACAGCCGTAAATGCAAACAGAACCTAATTTTATTTTGCATACAGCCCTAGATTGTAGAGTTCTCAAGACCTATTGTTTTTGGTGAAGATCGGTTTAGGGAAAGGGGTAGTTTACCAGCCACGTTTTATGTTTTACATGGGTAATTTTTTTTTGACGAAGATAACTGCCGTAAATTCAAACATAATCAAATAAAATTTTGAATGCAACTCTGAATAGTAGAGTTCTCAAGACTTATTGTTTTTGTTGAAGATCGGATAAGGGAAAGGGGTAGTTTACCAGCAACGTTTTATGTTTTAACATGGGTAATTATTATTTGCCGAATTATAACTGCCGTAAATTCAATCAGAATCAAATAATGTGTTGCATACCTTCCTAAGCTATAGAGAACTCAATGTTTGTTGATTTTGGTGAAGATCGGTTAAGGGAAAGGGGTAGTTTACCGGCCACATTTTATGTTTTAAAAAGAATAATTGTTTCTAATACGAACGATAACAGCCGCAAATTCAAACATAATCAAATAAAGTTTTGCATACAGCCCTGAATTGTAGAGTTCTCAAGACTCATTGTTTTTGTTGAAGATCGGTTTAGAGAAAGGGGTAGTTTACCGGCACCGTTTTAAGTTTTAACATGGGTAATTTTTATTTGGCGAATGATAACTGCCATAAATTCAATCACAATCAAATATTGTGTTGCATACCTTCCTAAGCTATAGAGGTCTCAATGTTTGTTGATTTTGGTGAAGCTCGGTTAAAGGAAAGGGGTAGTTTACCAGCCACATTTTATTTTTAACAAGATTAATTGTTTCTATGACGAACGATAACTGCCGCACATTCAAACAGAATCAAACAATTTTTAGCTTACAGCCCAGATGTATAGAGTATTTAATACCTATTGTTTTTGGTAAAGATCGTTTAAGGGAAAGTGGTAGTTTATCTGCAACATTTCATTAAATCAAGGGTAATTTTTTGCTATGGCAAACGATAACAGCCGCAAATTCAAACAGAATCACATAATATTTTGCATACAGCCCTAAATGGTAGAGTTCTCAAAATCTTTTTTTTGGTGAAGATCGGTTAAGGGAAATGGGTAGTATACCTACAATGTTTTTTTTATCAAGGGTCATTTTTCTTATGACGAACGATAACTGCCGTAAATTCAAAGAGAATCAAATCCTTTTGTGCATGCTGTCCTGAATTATAAAGAAGTGAAGGCCTGTTGATTTTGGTGAAGATGTGTTAAGGGAAAGGGGTAGTTTACCGGCCACTTTTCATGTTTTAACAAGAGTAATTGTTTCTATGACGAACGATAACTGCCGCACATTAAAACTGAATCAAATAATGTTTTGCATGCATACCTAAATTGTAGAGAACTCAAGGCCTGTTGATTTTGGTGAAGATCGGTTAAGAGAGAGGAGTAGTTTACCGGCAACGTTTTACGTTTTAACAAGAGTAAAGTACTTAATTTTGATAAACAATGTATCCTGATAAGAAGCTCATAACAATCCGCTGTAGAAACGTAGATGAAATATCTATAAATGAAGAGGCTAGTTAAACGGGGTGGGGGTAATTGTCTATTAATGAAAATTATAGTTGAAGAGGGAGGGGTGAATTTTTTATATTTGTACTACGTTATCGGCAACAAAGAAGTAGTTTCTTGTTAAAATTCCTTCCCGGGCTGTTCAGCCGTAGTCCAATGTTTTCTGCAAAGCCAGACGTTTCGGCAGTGCCATCGACTGCCATCATCAGTGAAAATCGAGTGCGATAACGTGAGGTGGTATACGTTAGTGACCACAGTACTGTGGTTAAGGCTGAAGCAATAGAAAGAAGTAGATTCTATGGAAATATTTCATTTCGAATGTGATTTTAAATATAAATCTTAGAACATGGTAGTCATGTATTGTTCTCCATACCGATATTTTTTTATGGCAAACGATAACAGCCGCAAATGCAAACAGAACCTAATTTTATTTTGCATACAGCCCTAGATTGTAGAGTTCTCAAGACCTATTGTTTTTGGTGAAGATCGGTTTAGGGAAAGGGGTAGTTTACCAGCAACGTTTTATGTTTAACATGGGTAATTTTTTTTGACGAAGATAACTGCCGTAAATTCAATCAGAATGAAATAATGTGTTGCATAACTTCCTAAGCTATAGGGAACTCAATGTTTGTTGATTTTTGTGAAGATCGGTTAAGGGAAAGGGGTAGCTTACTGGTCACATATTATGTTTTAACAAGAATAATTGTTTTTATGACGAACGATAACAACCGCAAATTCAAACAGGATCAAATAAAGTTTTGCATACAGCCCTGAATTGTAGAGTTCTCAAGACACATTGTTTTTGTTGAAGATCGGTTTATGGAAAGGGGTAGTTTACCGGCAACGTTTTATGTTTTAACTAGGGTATTTTCTATGGCAAACGATAACAGCTGTAAATTCAAACATAATCAAATAAATTTTTGAATGCAACTCTGAACAGTAGAGTTCTCAAGACTTATTGTTTTTGTTGAAGATCGGCTTAGAGAAAGGGGTAGTTTACCAGCAACGTTTTATGTTTTAACATATGTAATTTTTTTTGACGAATGATAACTGCCGTAAATTCAATCAGAATCAAATAATGTGTTGCATACCTTCCTAAGCTATAGAGAACTCAATGTTTGTTGATTTTGGTGAAGCTCTGTTAAGTGAAAGGGGTAGTTTACCAGCCACATTTTATTTTTAACAAGATTAATTGTTTCTATGACGAACGATAACTGCCGCACATTCAAACAGAATCAAACAATTTTTAGCTTACAGCCCAGATGTATAGAGTATTTAATACCTATTGTTTTTGGTAAAGATCGTTTAAGGGAAAGTGGTAGTTTATCTGCAACATTTCATTAAATCAGGGGTAATTTTTTGCTATGGCAAACGATAACAGCCGCAAATTCAAACAGAATCACATAATGTTTTGCATACAGCCCTGAGTGGTAGAGTTCTCAAAATCTTTTTTTTTTTGGTGAAGATCGGTTAAGGGAAATGGGTAGTTTACCTACAATGTTTTTTTTATCAAGGGTCATTTTTCTTATGACGAACGATAACTGCCGTAAATTCAAAGAGAATCAAATCCTTTTGTGCATGCTGTCCTGAATTATAAAGAAGTGAAGGCCTGTTGATTTTGGTGAAGATGTGTTAAGGGAAAGGGGTAGTTTACCGGCCACTTTTCATGTTTAAACAAGAGTAATTGTTTCTATGACGAACGATAACTGCCGCACATTAAAACTGAATCAAATAATGATTTGCATGCATACCTAAATTGTAGAGAACTCAAGGCCTGTTGATTTTGGTGAAGATCGGTTAAGAGAGAGGAGTAGTTTACCGGCAACGTTTTACGTTTTAACAAGAGTAAAGTACTTAATTTTGATAAACAATGTATCCTGATAAGAAGCTCATAACAATCCGCTGTAGAAACGTAGATGAAATATCTATAAATGAAGAGGCTAGTTAAACGGGGTGGGGGTAATTGTCTATTAATGAAAATTATAGTTGAAGGGGGAGGGGTGAATTTTTTATATGTGTACTACGTTATCGGCAACAAAGTAGTAGTTTCTTGTTAAAATTCCTTCCCGGGCTGTTTAGCCGTAGTCCAATGTTTTCTGCAAAGCCAGACGTTTCGGCAGTGCCATCGACTGCCATCATCAGTGAAAATCGAGTGCGATAACGTGAGGTGGTATACGTTAGTGACCACAGTACTGTGGTTAAGGCTGAAGCAATAGAAAGAAGTAGATTCTATGGAAATATTTCATTTCGAATGTGATTTTAAATATAAATCTTAGAACATGGTAGTCATGTATTGTTCTCCATACCGATATTTTTTATGGCAAACGATAACAGCCGTAAATGCAAACAGAACCTAATTTTATTTTGCATACAGCCCTAGATTGTAGAGTTCTCAAGACCTATTGTTTTTGGTGAAGATCGGTTTAGGGAAAGGGGTAGTTTACCAGCCACGTTTTATGTTTTACATGGGTAATTTTTTTTTGACGAAGATAACTGCCGTAAATTCAAACATAATCAAATAAAATTTTGAATGCAACTCTGAATAGTAGAGTTCTCAAGACTTATTGTTTTTGTTGAAGATCGGATAAGGGAAAGGGGTAGTTTACCAGCAACGTTTTATGTTTTAACATGGGTAATTATTATTTGCCGAATTATAACTGCCGTAAATTCAATCAGAATCAAATAATGTTTTGCATACCTTCCTAAGCTATAGAGAACTCAATGTTTGTTGATTTTGGTGAAGATCGGTTAAGGGAAAGGGGTAGTTTACCGGCCACATTTTATGTTTTAAAAAGAATAATTGTTTCTAATACGAACGATAACAGCCGCAAATTCAAACATAATCAAATAAAGTTTTGCATACAGCCCTGAATTGTAGAGTTCTCAAGACTCATTGTTTTTGTTGAAGATCGGTTTAGAGAAAGGGGTAGTTTACCGGCACCGTTTTAAGTTTTAACATGGGTAATTTTTATTTGGCGAATGATAACTGCCATAAATTCAATCACAATCAAATATTGTGTTGCATACCTTCCTAAGCTATAGAGGTCTCAATGTTTGTTGATTTTGGTGAAGCTCGGTTAAAGGAAAGGGGTAGTTTACCAGCCACATTTTATTTTTAACAAGATTAATTGTTTCTATGACGAACGATAACTGCCGCACATTCAAACAGAATCAAACAATTTTTAGCTTACAGCCCAGATGTATAGAGTATTTAATACCTATTGTTTTTGGTAAAGATCGTTTGAGGGAAAGTGGTAGTTTATCTGCAACATTTCATTAAATCAAGGGTTATTTTTTGCTATGGCAAACGATAACAGCCGCAAATTCAAACAGAATCACATAATATTTTGCATACAGCCCTAAATGGTAGAGTTCTCAAAATCTTTTTTTTGGTGAAGATCGGTTAAGGGAAATGGGTAGTATACCTACAATGTTTTTTTTATCAAGGGTCATTTTTCTTATGACGAACGATAACTGCCGTAAATTCAAAGAGAATCAAATCCTTTTGTGCATGCTGTCCTGAATTATAAAGAAGTGAAGGCCTGTTGATTTTGGTGAAGATGTGTTAAGGGAAAGGGGTAGTTTACCGGCCACTTTTCATGTTTTAACAAGAGTAATTGTTTCTATGACGAACGATAACTGCCGCACATTAAAACTGAATCAAATAATGTTTTGCATGCATACCTAAATTGTAGAGAACTCAAGGCCTGTTGATTTTGGTGAAGATCGGTTAAGAGAGAGGAGTAGTTTACCGGCAACGTTTTACGTTTTAACAAGAGTAAAGTACTTAATTTTGATAAACAATGTATCCTGATAAGAAGCTCATAACAATCCGCTGTAGAAACGTAGATGAAATATCTATAAATGAAGAGGCTAGTTAAACGGGGTGGGGGTAATTGTCTATTAATGAAAATTATAGTTGAAGAGGGAGGGGTGAATTTTTTATATTTGTACTACGTTATCGGCAACAAAGAAGTAGTTTCTTGTTAAAATTCCTTCCCGGGCTGTTTAGCCGTAGTCCAATGTTTTCTGCAAAGCCAGACGTTTCGGCAGTGCCATCGACTGCCATCATCAGTGAAAATCGAGTGCGATAACGTGAGGTGGTATACGTTAGTGACCACAGTACTGTGGTTAAGGCTGAAGCAATAGAAAGAAGTAGATTCTATGGAAATATTTCATTTCGAATGTGATTTTAAATATAAATCTTAGAACATGGTAGTCATGTATTGTTCTCCATACCGATATTTTTTTATGGCAAACGATAACAGCCGCAAATGCAAACAGAACCTAATTTTATTTTGCATACAGCCCTAGATTGTAGAGTTCTCAAGACCTATTGTTTTTGGTGAAGATCGGTTTAGGGAAAGGGGTAGTTTACCAGCAACGTTTTATGTTTAACATGGGTAATTTTTTTTGACGAAGATAACTGCCGTAAATTCAATCAGAATCAAATAATGTGTTGCATAACTTCCTAAGCTATAGGGAACTCAATGTTTGTTGATTTTTGTGAAGATCGGTTAAGGGAAAGGGGTAGCTTACTGGTCACATATTATGTTTTAACAAGAATAATTGTTTTTATGACGAACGATAACAACCGCAAATTCAAACAGGATCAAATAAAGTTTTGCATACAGCCCTGAATTGTAGAGTTCTCAAGACACATTGTTTTTGTTGAAGATCGGTTTATGGAAAGGGGTAGTTTACCGGCAACGTTTTATGTTTTAACTAGGGTATTTTCTATGGCAAACGATAACAGCTGTAAATTCAAACATAATCAAATAAATTTTTGAATGCAACTCTGAACAGTAGAGTTCTCAAGACTTATTGTTTTTGTTGAAGATCGGCTTAGAGAAAGGGGTAGTTTACCAGCAACGTTTTATGTTTTAACATATGTAATTTTTTTTGACGAATGATAACTGCCGTAAATTCAATCAGAATCAAATAATGTGTTGCATACCTTCCTAAGCTATAGAGAACTCAATGTTTGTTGATTTTGGTGAAGCTCTGTTAAGTGAAAGGGGTAGTTTACCAGCCACATTTTATGTTTAACAAGATTAATTGTTTCTATGACGAACGATAACTGCCGCACATTCAAACAGAATCAAACAATTTTTTGCATACAGCCCAGATTTTTAGAGCATTCAATAGTAGGGGTAACCTGACAGTTCTACCCCGGATGTGACGTCATATGGTGGGAATTTCAAAAATATTGGTGGTGGGGGAAAAAATCGGTTAGCCGACTTTCGGCCATGTTGTGGTCGGCCAGGATAAAGTGGGGTTATGTGTGCGTTGATTGGTGTAGGGGTCGGCGACGTTGCCGATTCGTGCATGTGTTATAGTTTATGGGTCTGTATATGTAAGGGGTTTTTCTGGTCGGCCATGTTGTAAAATCGTCGTGGTCGGCGTTGCCAACTTGTGCTGGTTAATCGACGTAGTAATCTCGTGCGTGTGTTATAGTGTACGGGTTTGTATATGAACGGCGCCGCAGCCGTTCGGATCTCGTCGATGCGGTGTATTGCATAGTTTCCAACAGCGTGTCTATGTGTTGTCCATGTTGATGACGTGTCGGTCGTTGATTGGTCGTAATTTGAAACGGCGTTGTGAGTTTGATCTGCCGTGGTTGGCGTGTCGAACTGTATCGTAAGTCCGTGTAGTGATCCGGTTCGCCGTTCGCCGTTCGCCGTTCGCCGGCCGCCGTTGGGTTGATCTGCTGTCGGACGCCATCCGCCGCCGACGGCGAAGGGCGAACGGCGAACGGGTTACGCGGTGATCCGGTACGTCGTCGAGGATTGGTCTGTGTGTCGGTGGTAAGTAAAAAACAAAGTGTTCAGCATCGTTGTAAAGATACAAATGATGACCTTTACTTGTATAAATTGTATAATGCATATTATGCATGAAAATTTATTTTAAAACAGTGTATGTTCAGTGGTGTTGTTCTCGGGCGTGGTTAGTCAAACAGGTCTCTAAACATCTGCCTTCCTGAGTCGTTAACTTTTTTTTGTTCATGACTGCATATCTTCATTTCCTTAAGCGGGCTGTTCAGCGATGTATAAAAAGCCGAAAGATTTGATATGTTGAAGTACATATCATCGTTGGATTCTCCTTTGACATCATCGGTGAAAGACAGAATATCTCGTACAGGGTAAGTTGCTTCAAAATTATTGTTTAGTTTCTGTAATATATTACCATTATGCAATTATTATAATATAAATTTGATTTTTTTTTAATTGAATGTATGTAATAACGGTCGGTGCGCAACGACCGTTCAAGCTTGTAGATTGAGTGTACTGTTATTTAAAATATGATTAAATGTACTGTTTGTTCAAAGGATGTTTTGAAATTAAATACAATGAAATGTTAAGATAATATCGTTTAATTTTATCAAATTAAATACATATAAGCACAATATATTACAAGTTAAAATATTTGAACACACACACACAATGAATTGAATTGACAATTGCATATAATTAAAACAAAAGAAATACGTGTGTGCACACTAATTACAAGTTAAAATACATACTATGTAAACACGTGTACAATTAAGAAACACATGTATGCATACTAATTACAAGTTAAAATACATAATATGTAAACACCTGTACATTGTCAATTGTGTACAATTAAGAAATATATGTAATCACACTATATTACAAGTTTATGATTGCATTCAAGTTAAAATACATATTATGCACACACACACACACACACACACACACACACACACACACACACACACACACACACACACACTGAATTGTAATTAAAACAAATGAATTACATGTGAGCGCTATATATATTACAAATTTAATAATGTGTACATTATGAAATACAAATATACTTGTTACTTCATAAGATGTCCATCCAGTATTACATTAAAATGTCCACCATGTAGGCCCTGTTTTTTCTCCGCGGTAAACGAGATATAGTGAGTTCGGTGGTGGGTTCGGTGTTTTAACTCATCGTCTTCCCAAACGCCTGCGTATCTCCTCGGAAGATAAACACGATATTTCAATTTATCGTCCGTATAGTCCTGGATAGTGGCGAGTACAGCATTTCCGTATTTACTGTCTACGTTTTGAAGTTGCACTATGGGATATTTTACACCCATTACTAGTTCTTTAATTTTCTTATATTGTATAGCACTAATGTCCGCGAATTTAGCAACGAATGAAGCCATTTCTAATGAAGAATCACTATTTGCTTACGTCCCTGTCAAGGTCTGAATTAAAAAACGCTCGTTCGCGACGTTATAAGTAGGGAGGCTGTTGAGGAGGGGGAAACCAGACAGCGCGAGGGAGGGGGAACCAGACAACGAGCAGTAAACGGTTATTATTAACCCTGTGAAACAGGATGAAAGCCGCTTTCACACGTCATGTTCGGTGGGTTTGAGGAGGCAACCAGTCGGCAACAGTTATTTTTTTATGTGTCTAGACAAGGTGTTGTAATCGACTCCTGCTGAGCGCGGAAGGGGGGTAGGCGAGCAGTCGACGCTGCTATTTTTTATACGTCTAGACAGAGTGATGTGTTTGATTCCCGTCGAGCGCGGAAGGGGAAAGGCGACCAGACGACGGCACTAATTTTTTATGCGTCTAGACAGGGTGATGTAATCGAATTCTGACGTGAAGGCAGTAATTTTTATGCAAGCGAAATGATGCTAAATAAAAACAAAAATGTTAATAATTTACAAGAAACCTACTGATGAGTCTAAAATCCGATACAACCCACTCGCGTAAAGCGTGGACTCTATTATTTGTACATATTTCTGGAAATAAACGGTGCGCGAAACATGCTGTTCCGTGCATCGGACGTAGTTGTTCGAGTTTAGGACAACCGAAATCTTCTAAATCTATAATATTGTAATGCACGATACGCTTTTCCAGAAATCTTTTTTCTGTAATCCTTTTACGAACACATAGTTTAAAGGAAACGTGTACTTTACTAATATCGGCACAAGATGTTCGTACGATGTCTCCCCGTCCCTCAACTCTAGTCCGTGAAAATGCTCCGTTAACCATCGGTTCGTCCTCATGTGTTTGTGATTCGAAACGTTCGTGTCCACTGGTGGAGCAAATATCCAATGTCTGCTGGCAAATGCGGTGACATCCATAACGGCCAGTTCCTTGACGAGTTCGTTTCCGTTATCGTCCACGAAACAGTGAAAGTCAAGTATGGCTGCTAGCTTCGTCGACTGCCATCTTTTTCTTTACAAACAATGTGTTCGGTGCTACTAGGAATGCTGCCGATCCGTCCGTCTCGCGAAACAGACACGTTGTATGTTGTGAAACGTCCGTAAAGAATTTTTTCGGAACGTTTACTTTGCACCTTGTCTCCACGTCACGAATCAGTGCAACAAATTCTTGCGTCAAAACGTTGTATACAAAAAGATCTACAGGGTACAGTACTGCGTGCGTTCAGTCACTGCATCGTCTGTACTCGTACGAAGTCAACAGCTCCATGCGTTCGTTCTCGACACGCCCTTCCGAAACACTGAGGAGGTAGTGAGATATCGTTTATTTATAAACACTTCCGCCACAGCAGCAGCATTGTTTTTCAAACAATTTTTACTGGTTTATTTCATGCATTAGACGAAGCGTTCTTGCTCTTGTATTAACAGTCGGTAAGCGCGAGTATGAATTTTCTGTTCGTTTTCTGACTGCACGTTGTTTAGACGTTCTCAGTGCATGAAAACGAACTAGAAATACGCTCTCATGTAAGCGGTGTATGTGGCTCTACATAAGGGACACTGATTTAGAGTGATGCCGCAATTCACACATATGACAAAATGGCGACAGGGATTAAGTACGACTTCAACGATGTGTGCGTAACAAACTTTGCACATCAGTAGTAATAAAAGGTTGGTTCTGGGACAGCCACGCCCCCTCGTTTGTTTATGTTTACATTTTTTTACCCTCTCCACCCCCGTCTTCACCTACATAAAAGCCGCGCGGTCACCGAACTCCGCGTGTTTGTTTACATTTTTTCGGTTTGTTTACATTTTTTCTCTCTCGCCACGCCCCCCACTCGTCTGTTTATGTTTACATTTTTCCTTCCTCCCCACCCCCGTTTCACCCCGCAGCCGCCGCGCGGTCATCGAACTCCTCGTGTTTATGTTTACGTTTTTTTTCACCGCGTGTCCCAGCTTTGCGTTGTTTACGTTTGTGCCGAGAGAGAATGTTTATGTTTACGTTTTTTTCGGCCGCCGATCGACACGCTGACCCAGTAACAAACGTAAACATAAACACTCGTTCCGACACGTAAACAAAGTAAAGCTGGGACACGCAGTAAAAAAACGTAAACATAAACATTCGGATTTCGGCGACCGCCGGAACGCGTCTGTTTGTAAACAAATGTTTAGGAGAAGGGATAATGATATGATATATTTTTTTATAAGTATTAACGACGTTGTTTGGTATTGTTTACGTGTCAATTTTTTCAGTTAATACGAGATTTTCGTTTAAGATGTCTGTAACGCGTGCTACACCCGTCCAGATTGTGCTAGATTTTTTTTGAAAACGATGGTTTTGTTTTTATAACTAATTCAGATAATATTAAATGCAGCAAGTGCGGTTTTAAAACAAAAGTATATCTGACAATCACGCATATCCAGTTCATGCATAAACTTTTATATCCGAAATGCAGAATGATTCGCGATAGGTATTATAAATTTGAAGATTACGCTAAATCGAGAGAGTGTATTACAAATTATCCAATCGCAGTGAAATGTGTTCGAGAAGCGCGGAAACAGATGGAAGCATCATTCGCGTTTCCTCGATGGCGAAAACGTTACCCGTCAGTCGAGAGACTGGTATCAGCAGGATTTTATTACATCGGAACGGAAGACGACGTAATATGTGTTGAATGCGGAATAGTACTTTGTGATTGGAACTAGACTGACGATCCTTGGTTCGAACACGCGAAAGCTTCGCCAGACTGTGTATTAATTAAATTGTACAAGAGACAGTGTGCGGAAAAATAGTAGTAAACAAGTTTTATCTGGAAATGTATACGCTTTTTTTATTTTGAATTATTCGTTCAGTATCGTTTTAAAATTATTATTTATCAAATATGATTTGGTCGTGTGCGTTAATTGTATCCTATAACGGTTTTATCAGTATTATTAGTTCGTAGGTGCGATCCCTCGCATTACCAAATCATATTTTTTTTATTAATTAAAATATATAAAGAATAATTTTCAGTGTCCGATTAAACAAATGTTTATTAAATTTCTCTGCCAGTAAATGGCTTGCGGTCTTAGCGGCAACATTGTGTTGAATTTTACGAGCGCAGATTTATTTTATAAATAATGAATTTTCTGAGACAAATGTTACTCGCTAAATCAAAAGAGTGTATTGCTAATTATCAGAATGCGATAAAATGTGTTGAAGAAACAGAAGAAATGATGAAGTTGACATTTTATACATGGCCAAAACGTTCACCGTCAGCCGATAGACTCAGATCAGCGGGATTCTATTATACCGGAATTGAAGATGACGTAATGTGTGTGGAATGCAAAGCGGTTCTTTGTGAGTGGGAGGAGACTGACGATCCTTGGATTGAACATGCGAAAGCTTCGCCATATTGTTTATTAGTTAGAATATATAAAGAATTATTTTCCATCCCCACCTAACCGAATGTTGAGTATACGTTCGATTTGATTGTCAGTGTTCAGTTTGCAGCCTCTGTGAGAACATGTTAACGAAAGAATGGACGGTTGCAGTATAATCGACTTATTAAAACGCGAATTTTCAGAAGACGTTGTATTAAGGTTATCAAATATTATTAAAGTAACGAGTTTAGACGATTTGGTGATAGATCATTTTCGAACGTGTCAACTGAAGGGGATATATGATTGTTTAAAAGAAATTATTTTTTATTGTGAAGTAAAGAAGTTATCTGAAGACGGGTGTTGTTGTAGTGATAAGTTTACTGACGTTATAGAAGGTCCGTGTCCGTGCGCTATTTTTGAAAGAAATAAAAGTAAATTACTGTGTTGTTTACAGTTGCTTGAAAGTCATGATGATTCAGAAATTAAATTATTTTTTGTAGATCGATATCTTCGATTTTTAAAAACAAAATGACTGATAAATTTGAAAACAGTATTTCCGCATTTAATTGGCAAATATATTATTTCGGCCGCCGCTCGATGGAGAATTAAATTTTAATGAAATTTGTTGTTTGATAGTGAATGAATTTACACGAGCAAATGTTGTTAAAATTGAAAGGAATAAACAGATTATTAAAATCAGTTTACCGATTACCTATACGTACGGTGCTGTATTAAAAAAATTAAAAAACTGTAGTCGTCAAACACTACTGAGTATCGATCATGAAGAAGAAGAAAAATTGTATAAAGTAAAATCAGTTCGTACGTCACCAGTCGCTGTGAAGACGTCGGTTAAAAAACAATGTCAAAACAAGCGCTGCTGTGTGAAAGATTAATCAATCATTCGATAAATGAATTGTTAGAATCCGGTTTTGTTTTTAAACGATATTTAGATAGTGTTCAGTGTTCTTTGTGCGGGTTTCAGACAAGAGGAACTTTACCTATCGAACATATTCAGTTTATGCATAAATTATCGAATCCGAATTGTGAGATGGAGCGATGTATAATGTATAATTTTAATAATTATAGAAATGCGAAAAGATGTATTGCAGAGACTAAAAAAGTGATGTTATTATCATTTAAAAGTTGGCCTACACTCGAACCCAATTTTAAAAAACTGGTTAACGCCGGATTTTATTATACCGGTGTTGGTAGTAAATTATCATGTATAGAGTGTAGAGTTATTTTAAACGGTTGGAAATGTTCTGACGATCCTTGGACTGTTCATGAAAAAGTATCACCACACTGTTTCTTGGTGAAAATTCACAAAGGTGAAAATTGTATGTAATTAATTATTATTATTAAAAAATAATAAAAAATAGTATTGATGTATTTGTGTTTGTTGTTTTTTATTCATTTTCTTATCGTAGTTAGAACCGTCAACATATATATAATGAGTGTAAGAGAGAATATCAGTAACGAATTACATAAACAAGTTAGAAAAAATTTTTTAACTCGTAGTGTTGAGCTCAAAGGTCTTGATGATTTATATCAAGCCGATCTTGTAGAAATGATTCCATATGCAAAGTTGAATAGAGGTTATAAGTATATATTAACGATGATAAATTGTTTCAGTAAATACGCATTCGCTGTTCCAATAAAAACAAAATCGTCTGAAAATGTTGCGCGAGTACTTAAAATTTTATTACAAAATAATAAAATGAATCATTTACAAACAGATAAAGGTAAAGAATGGTACAACGAACGTGTGCGTAATTTGTTGAAGCAATACAATATAAATCATTATTCTACACATTCAGATAAAAAAGCTTCTATTATCGAACGGTTCAACCGTACTTTGAAAAATAAAATGTGGAAATGGTTTACAACTAACGGTAAGTATATGTGGTTGAATGTTCTTCCTGATTTATTGAGAGACTACAATAATACTGTGCACAGAACGATTAAAATGAAACCTGTAGATGTAAGCAAGAATAACGAAAAAGAAGTATTGTTACGAATAAATAAAAGAAAACAATTAACGTTCAATAAGAAACCTCCAAAATTTAAAATCGGCGATAGAGTAAGAATTAGCAAATATAAAAAGGTGTTTGCTAAAGGTTACCTTCCCAACTGGACAAACGAGCTATTTACTATTTATAACGTTAAATCTACAGCGCCGAGAACGTATATTCTGAAGGACTATAATGGTAATATATTAGAAGGTGGTTTTTATGAACAAGAAATAAGTAAAACAAAATTCGGTGACGTATATTTAATTGAAAAAATTTTAAAACGTAAAGGCGAGAAAGTACTTGTACGTTGGTTGGGTTATGATAAATCACATGACAGTTGGATTAATAGAAATAATATTATATAATAACGTGTGTAAAAAAAATAGACGTCAGTGATGAAGCTTAAACGGCAGAAACATAAAATAAATATTCGCGATATTGATACGATTGTTTATAATTGTAGAGATCTGAAGAAAAAGAGAAAAAACATAGTAAATTATTACCAGATAATATTAGATGTTTAATTACAGGCTCATCAGACATGGGGAAGACTAATTTAATGCTTAATTTGTTATTCGATCCGAACGGATTATGTTTTGAAAATATATATGTGTTTTCAAAATCGTTGTATCAGCCTAAATACAAGTTTTTAAATAGAGTGTTTTCAAAAATACCGTTTATTGGTTATCATACGTTTACAGATAATGACGAGGTTATACATCCGAATGAAGCTAAACCTAATTCTGTAATAATTTTTGACGATATAGCTTGTGAACGGCAGTATAATATACGAAATTATTTTACAATGGGGAGACATAATAATATCGATGTTTTTTATTTGTGCCAGTCGTATAGTAAAATTCCAAAACAATTGATACGAGATAACGCAAATTTAATAGTTTTATTTCGACAAGATGAACTAAATTTAAAACATGTTTTTGCCGATCATGTTAACACGGATATGAGTTTTGATTGTTTTAAAGAAATTTGTAATAAAGCATGGATACGTGGTAAACATCATTTTTTAGTAATAGACAAAGAGAGTGATATGCGTCGCGGTCGTTATCGTATTGGATTCGATATTTATATAGATACATAAGGATTGATAAATTATTGTACAAGATGACGTCGCGGGCGAAACGTGAACAACTTGCGAAAGAGATCAAACAAATTAGGAAAGATATTAGACGGAAACACGCTAATTTGACTCAAAGCGCTATCAGCGAACAACAGGAATTAGAAAAACAATTAGAACCAATAGTTCAACCTTTAAAAAAGTTAATAAATTTACGTGATGTGCTTTACGATACGGATGAAAAAATGGATGATGTAGAAACGCGTTTAAAAAAACATAAACGTCGTGGAAATAAAATAGAAGAACAAAAAGAAGTAGGAATTACACCGATTAAAATGAGAAAAATTGGATCGATAACTAGTACACCTGAAATGGATGTTAACGAAGGTGCTACGGAAATATATGAAACACCGCCGACATTACAAGAAGTACTATCAACATCTACTGGCCTTAGTAGGGCAAATTATTGGATTGATAACGCTGTTACAGGAAAATTACCTAGATTATATTTACGTAAATTGTTTAATGATAAAAATAAGGAAATCGATCATACTTACGGTGTTTATTTTGGAGGAGATGATTCGATAAAGATAGGCAATTCAACTATTAATTTCGAGGGCGATAATATTATTATCGATAATGTAACGTATGAAGGTACACCTGGACTTTATGAACTTCTTTTTATGAAAATGCCTGACGATTATATATATTTAGAAGAGGATCTGAATACGTACGGTTTGATACTAAAAGCGACAAATGCTCATAAACAGAGTCGCTCTGATCGAGTTAAGAGTAACAAAGGATATAAATATAATAATATAATTAAAAATCTGGTATCAGAGTCAACGTCTAATAAATCGAAACTGAAACGTATTGAAGGACGTGGTGTTTTATCGTTAACTAACTATGATAAGCCGAATTATGTATATTGAGATGATCCGAACGAGTTATGCGACAGATTACGTTTATTAATAGCATCTAAGAATACTGGTCATACCGGACATGAAAATGAAATCATATCAATTATCGAAGAATTGCGAGAAGCGAATATAATAAAATAACGTGTAGTAAAGTTAATTTTGTCATTTACAAAATGAGTATCGATAAATTCGGACGTTACAATAGACATATGCGAATAAACGTTGTTCGCGGTCCCACCGGTGAAGGTTTTCGTTTAACAGATGAGGGTGATTATGATATAGATAATAAGAGACTCTGTAATGTCGGTAACGCTGTTTCGGAAGAAGATGCTGTTAGTTTTAAAATTTTAAAAGAAAATTGTTTATATCAAACTGATAATCAGTACGACGTTGCTTTGAAAAATATAATTAATTTAGCTGATCCGAAATTACTTACTGACGCGGCGACTAAATCGTATGTAGATACAAAAATTCCGACCGTATCAAATGGAATTTGTAACTTCGAAGGTTATAGGTTAAATAACATAGGTTATCCATCGGTTCCGACAGATGCTGTAAGCAAACAATTTATACTCGATACAGTTAATATAGTTCAACAGAGAGTTGAAGACAGATTAGGCAATTTTGTTAATATATTAAACAATCACGTGTATAGTATATTATATGATGTTTATGTAAAAACAACAAAAGATAATCCTGTCAGAAATATAAAAGATTGGAAAAAAAATATATATTTATAAATTATTGTTTATCGCCGTCACAAATGCGTGTATATCAGAAGAGTGCAGAAGATGTCCGTCGCGGTCGAGGATTAATCGGAAATTTACTGAATAAAGCGGTCGATATTTTACCTATCGAACTACATGTTCCTGGTTATCAATACTGTGGTCCGGGTACGAAATTAAGTAAACAATTACAGCGCGGAGATTCGGGTATTAATAAATTAGATGCGGCTTGTAAGGAACACGATATAATATACTCGAAATATCGAGATACTGAAAATCGTTCTAAAGCCGATCGCGAATTAGCGGAAAAAGCTTGGCAACGTGTAAAAGCACGAGACTCGTCTATCGGTGAAAAATCTGCTGCTTGGGCGTTAACTAATATTATGAAAGCGAAAAGTAAATTCGGCGGCGGTATAAAAAAGAAAAAAAATTAAAAAAATAAGCGAATTTCGAAATCAAAAAAAAGAAAAAGTAGGGGAAGGGGATTATACTTACGACCGCATAAAAAATCCGGTGGTGGTGGTGGGAATAAAAAAAAAACATCGAAAGAAATAGAGATTCCCTCACACGCTCTCACCAATAATGAATTGTTTTCCTATGCTAAACTCTTGAATGTATCTAATTTTAGAGGTGTTTTTATGAAGGATACTTTACCGTTAAAAATTCAGAAAAATGAAACCGGTATTGTTAATTTAGATAGTATACGCGGGTCAGGTACGCATTGGGTATGTTACCGTAAACAAAATAAGACAATAAACTATTTCGATAGTTTTGGTAATTTAAGACCGCCAATTGAATTAGTTCGTTATTTTCAAACATCGGAGCAACAACCCGTCAATATAAACTATAATTATAAACGTTATCAACGATCAAATACAGTTAATTGTGGACGTTTGTGTTTACAGTTTCTTAGTAATAATGTTTAGCTTAAACGGAGTAGGATCGTCACTTAGTTGTGATATATTTCCTCCCATCGAACTCGAAGGAAATTGGGAACTCGGGTTGATTAATTTCATGACATACAATTCCATACCGAATGTTGAAGAAAATGTAAATAATATGTTTTATTTCGGTGACGATGGAGTGATTGAATTACCTACAGGTTCTTATGAAATCGAGGATATAAACACTTATATAAATCAAAAATTACCAAAAAGTAATAAAAGGAAAATTATTAAATTATTAATACGTGCTAATAATAATACTTTGAAAAGCGAAATCTATTCGAGTGAAACGATAGATTTCACTAAGCCGAATTCTTTAGTTTCTCTTCTCGGATTCGCTAATACTGCCAAACTCGAACCGCTTATATGGCATTCATCACAGTCGACAATCAACATTGTAAAGACAGACGTTGTAAGACTTGTCTGTAGCGCTGTGGCTGGATCGCTGAAGAACGGCCGAGAATCTCATATATTACACGAATTTTATCCGACAGTCGGGCCGGGGTATAAATTAGTAGAATCACCGACAAACGTTATCTATTTACCAGTGAATACAAATAGATTAGATAATATCACAATACGATTAGAAGATCAAGACGGAAAGTTAATAAATTTTAGAGAAGAAACGATTTCTTTGCGATTACATATAAGAAAAAGACGAGATGAGGCTAATTTTTCCTTATGGACAAAATAAAACAATAGTTAAACCCGTAAATAACACCAGTAAAATACGGGATGCTAATCAGTTAACATCTCTTAATAGAAAATTTTTAAAGTCGTTAGGGTATAAAGTACTTATTAACAATGAGTATATTGGACGTGTTAAATAGCGCTGTCTATGATGACGATAGTATCATCGGACGTGCGTATCATACACACACTCCTTACGCATCTACTACATTAAATAATAATGATGAGATACGTATTCCTGTTCATCAACAAGATCATTATACACTTCCCTGTGAGAGTTATCTACATATCGAAGGTAAATTAATGGGCGAAAACAATCAGAAAAACGAAAATATTCAATTAATTAGTAACGGATTAGCATTTTTATTCGATGAAATACGGTACGAAATATGTGCTACGGAAGTAGATCGTGTTAAAAATGTCGGTATCACATCAGTAATGAAAAATATTTTAACATTCAAACCCGGTGATATGAAGAAAATAACTAATGCAGGATGGACGGGAGATGTAAAAAGTTGCTTCACAACAGATTCAACGAATTTCGTGTTTTGTATTCCTTTAAAATTATTACTCGGTTTTGCTGAACAATACAAACGCATAATTTTAAATGTGAAACAAGAACTGATTTTAATACGATCATCGTCTGATAATAACGCCGTAGTTTTAAACGCTGTCGATAAATATAAATTACAATTAACAAAAATCAATTGGCGAATTCCTTATATTTATGTTAGCGATGAGTATAGACACAGATTATTGAGTATTGTTGATAGAGATACGCCAATAAAATTAGCGTTTTGTAGATGGGAGTTGCAAGAATACCCGACTTTGCCAGAAACTAAACAGTTAACGTGGACAATAAAAACTGTAGCACAGACTGATAAACCGCGTTATATAATTGTAGGTTTTCAAACAGATAGAATAAATAACATAGCAAAAAATGCCTCTCATTTTGATTTATGCAACTTGCATAATATTAAATTATATTTGAATTCGCAATACTATCCGTATGATAATTTAAACGGAAGTAAAGAAACGTTATACGAGATGTATAAGGGGTTTCAATCATCGTATTATGATGGCAGCGAGAACGAACCTGTTCTGGACAGGACCGATTATTTATTATATGCGCCGATAATTGTTGTTGACTGCTCTCATCAGAGCGACCTTTTAAAAACCGGTTCTGTCGATGTTCGTTTAGAAATAGAATCAACACAAAATTTTCCGCCGAAAACGACCGCATATTGCCTACTAATATCTGATAATTTGCTCGTATATTTACCTTTATCTGGCGTTATAAGAAAATCGATAGAATGAATCGATTGTTAACATTATATTTATTTGCTTGTCATACACATTTTATAATCACTTGTAGTGTTAGCGCTTTATAATAATGATCGGCTTTATTGTTGATGTTCAATGTTTTTTCGATGATGCCAAAAATTATATTGTTAAAGAATTGTGTGTACAAAGAATAGAAAATCACAACTGTGCCGGTGTGAGAGAACATTTTTTGTTTTTACCACCATTCGATTATCGTTATTTATCAAAAAATAGAAAAAAACAAGTAGAGTGGTTGAAAAGATTTTTTCATGGTTTCAGCTGGAATTGTGGAATTCACAGCTATGACGAACTTCACAATATTTTAAACAGCATCGTTACTGAAGGTGAATATGTGTACACTAAAGGGGCGGAAATGCAGAAACTCATTGAGAACATGCTCGACTACAAGTCGGTTGAAGTAATAGATCTCGAAGCGCTTAAGTGTCCATCATTAAGTGTCTTACAACAGCAGACTGTGGCACGTGTCGATTGTCCATATAAACATAATCTTGATCATTGTGCGTTAAATAATGTATTACATATAGCAAATTGGATATTGAATAATAAAATTTAAAATGTATTTTTTTTAATGTATTTATTTTTTAATTTATTTCACATCTTTTTCCTTCACTATTATTAATCTATGATCGACTACAAGTCGGTTGAAGTGTCCATCATTAAGTATCTTAAAACAGCAGACTGTAGCACGTGTCGATTGTCCGTATAAACATATTTTTTATATTTTTTCTTCACTATTACTATGCTAGAACATCACATTATTATTATTAATCCGGGAATCCATGATAAATATCAAGCCCATTATTGTCACGCACCAACACTGTGCGTTTACTCCAGTCGTTCAGCCCTTCGTTATAACGAACCCAAGCTGATAAGGCTCTATGCAATTCCGAACCGTATAATGTTCGATTATTGCGATCTCTGTATATTAACAGTATAGCGGTATGATAGCACACACCATTTATTATACTCTTACAACTTGTATTATATATGGTGTTCGCTATTATACTATCGTCTGATTGCAAATGTAGATAACATTCATGACGTTCGCAGTACATTCGATCTGTTAATAACAGTTGTTTTTCTATCCATTTAATAATTTTTTTACCGTCTGTACAGCTAATTTTGGAACTGGACAGACAGGCGTCGACACAAGCACAATTATTAATTTTAGATTCGTGACCGTGTGTTAATATATGATTCAAAATATAATCTCTATATAAATTTATAGAATCACATACACACCGTATTATAGATCGTATATTACCCGTATACAAACGCGATGTATACAAACGATCTACTATATTTTTTGATTTGTTTCTATACATAGCACAACGACGGTCGCCTTCAGGAATTTTAAAAACTGTATTTTTATCGTGACTTGGTCGATAAAATTTAATATCAAGGTAATGTTCTAACATAGCTATACACTCCCATGTGTGACTTAAATATTTATCGCCGACACACACGCTTGGGTCGAACTCTTGGTCACGGTCCATTACCTGCACAAAGGAAAGGATTTTGTGAAAGTATTAAACACCAACACTAAATTTTTTATATGTTATTTATTTATGCATATATATATAAAATAACAAAAATTTTATTATTTTTTTATTAATTCTTTTATAAACGGCTTTATAGTCGAGCCTGGCCTGTCGACTATCGCTTTCAATTTCACAATTTCTCCAGGTGTTAATCTTTTCGGCGAAAAAACCATTTATTGAGAAGACGACTCTCCTCCTCCTGTTTTGATAACGTGCTCATTTCCATCAAAGACGCGGATAGAAGTAGGCCAAAAACAGCTGTAAATGTGTTCTATGTAAAATCAAATACGTTTTAAAAATATATAAAAAAATGATATAAAAAGAACACACTTATTTTACAGGCAACCAAAAAAATAAGAATTATTATACACGTTTTTGTGTAAAACATATTATTTTTATTATATATTAAAATTAAATTTAATAAACAACTGTAAATTATTTATATATATACATAAAATTAAAATTAAATACTTATACTTATTTATATACACGGTTAAATATTTATACTATATACATATTTACATCAATCATTCAACCAGCCGACCAACCTTAAATTATTTTAATACGGCTTATACCGCGTCTTGTACGAGCCGTGTGCTACATCTTTAACATTTTTAATTTTGGTTAAAGCCGATTTAAATAAATCGGTTGTTGCCACGAACAGCGGGTCTTGCGGTGACGACGCTAAAACAATTACTTTCCGTGATACTTTTTGCCACCAGTTGTCGGAAGGTATATGCTTGATGTCAGCCGTTTGTGTTAATTTTACCTCAATCAAATATGGACCTTCCTCACCTGGTGTTTTGATCCATTTCTTCGTACCGTCTTTTAATATTTCAAACTTTTGTTCAAATTTAGTATTTTTTACTTTTTTTGATTTTTTAGATTTTTTAGATTTAGAAAAAGAATTAAAAATTTTGTCAAAATCATCGCCGCTGCTATCTGATTCATCGTCGCTACCGCTATCGCTGTTTTTAGGTTCAATTGTTTCGGTTAATTTTGATTTGGTAATTAATTCCCTAAACAATTTAATGGTATCATAATCTAAGGTTTTGATGTGAAAATTGGTGTCATCAATTTAGAAGTTAAAATAATCAAGAATTTCAGTTAAAGTCATTTCTTTTTCCTTTTTACGAAAGATATCGATTTCCGATGGCTCTTCATCGAAAATATGCATAATCGCGTTTTGAATAATAAGATACAAATGTACAATAGTTGAAGGTTGGTCCAAAATAGTAGATTTTAAATTTGCGAACGCTTCCTCCCACATCACTATTTTCACCAATCCGCTTATGTATAAACATTGTATTAGGTCTTTCATTGAAAAATAGGTTGATGGACCGGCGGATGGTGAAGCAGGAGAAGCAGCGGATTCGTGTTCCATTGCTAGAAACAGAAAAAAATAACATAATTAATTTCTAACAACATTTAAAGAAATGAATAATATTGTTAGAAAAAAAAGAAAATTTAGAAATCCGTTAAAAATTTTTCTATTTCTAGCAATAATTTTTCATCATCATAGTTATCTGCAACGCTTGTTCCTCCCGTCGAATCAAAACCACAAGAGCCGCGAGCTGTTGAATCTAAACTCGCTAATTCTTGTAATTTTGGTTCAGCTATTTGTTCGCATATTAACTGCGCTATACGATCTCCTTTTCGAATGTAAAAAATTTCAGAAGAATGGTTAAATACAATTACACCAACATTGCCGCGATAATCTCTATCAATAACGCCTGCACTGACAGCGATATGATTTTTTAACGCTAACCCAGAACGTGGTTCAATTCGTCCGTAACATTTCTCTGGAATTTTAAAAGCCAAATCAGTTTTAACTAACGCATTGTCATGAGGAGCGATCATGCAATCATATGCGCTTCTAAGATCGAAAACCGCAGCATATGCTCTCATTTTGACTGGAGGATAAGCATTATCAGATAACTTGACAAAAAATAGAGTTGGAACTGCCATTGTGTCTGCAACACAAAAAACAAATTATACTGCCATCAGCGATGATAATATCTATATACAAAAACAATTACATTATCGGATAATATTAGCATATATTAAAAACAATTTTAAACAATTACTTACTTAATTGATGTATGAAGAAGTAGTGGTACAAAAAAGAGAAGAACAAACTGATAATATCTGTATAAAACAAAATAAAGTATTAGTTTTATAACTTAACATAGCCACCAATAGCGTTAGTGTTTTTAATAAAAATAATCATTTACCAAAAGTGACGATAGTCAGTCGATTGATAAAAACGTGCGAAGGGAGACGAAAAGCTGATAATATCTGTATAAAACAAAATAAAGTATTAGTTTTATAACTTAACATAACCACCAGTAGCGTTAGTGTTTTTAATAAAAATAATCATTTACCAAAAGTGACGGTAGTCGATTGATAAAAACGTGCGAAGGGAGACGGAAAGCTGATATAAGAACAAGCTGATAATATCTGTATAAAACAAAATAAAGTATTAATTTTACAACTTAAAATCTATCACTATCAATAGAGCTAATGTTTTTATATTAAATAAAAATATCTGCTTACCAAAAGTAGTAGTAGTAGTAGTAGTAGTAGTAATAAGCAGATGATATCTGTATAAAAATAAAAAAGTATTAATTTTACAACTTAACATTATCTATTTGAAATCTATCACCATCAACAATGTTAGTGTATATATAAAATTATCTCTTACCTGAGATAGCAACAGTACAACACGTCGAGTCGAACGAAGAATTGTACACAGATCAGTAAAATCCGATTCACTTTATATACATTTTTGAGAATACCGATTATGACCTCTGTACAGAGACTTGTTTACTGTTTTCCGTTATCAAGCCAATTCCATTTACGTAATTATACAAAAAACTGCAATTAATAATCATATGATATGCGCGTGAAACTTGTTATTTATAGATTGTAATGTCAAAAAAAAAAAAATAATATGTAAGAATACTGTAGAGAGAATAATAATTAAAATTCTGTACCTGGATTTCTTTACTGTTTCCGTTATCAAGCCAATTATTTTAATAACTGTAATTAATAATAGTGTGATATACACGTGAAACTTGTTATTTACAGATTGTAATATAAAAAACAAAACAAAAAATAATATAATTAAGAGTACTGTCGATTAAACAACCCGGAATTATCGCAAATTGGTTTTTCCATTTATGTACAGCGCCAATTAACTAAAATGACGTAAATATTTTTTTCTCAATTTGTATTTTACTGCTGTTACCGCAAAACGTTTAAATACTACGATTTTCTTCCTCTACATCAGTATGAAGACAAATTCATCAAATTCGTTACAGGACAAGAACTGATTTAATTCAGTTATAACAACAGCAACCTGTAAGTATTGGAATTATCTTTTACTGTTAAACTAATTCAATAGTAAATACTTACTTTTTAAAAAAATGAATGATTTTACTTTTTTTAGATTATAATGGACAAACAACTCCCGTTCAAAAAGAGATTGTCTGTAAGAACCATTAATGACGTGAATACTCACACACCTGGACCCGGACCTTCATCCAGACAAGATATTCAACCCGGGTCATCATACATACAAGATCCTCAACCTGGGCCGTCTTATACACAACATCCAAGTTATTCTTCCACATCATCATCATCATCATCATCATCATCATCATCATCATCATCATCATCATCATCATCATCATCACCATCATCATCATTATCATCATCTAATAATAATTTACGTTTAAAAAATAATAGATTAAAACATATAATTTTAGAAAATAAATTTATAGAAATAGAAAATGCGTCTAAAGGTAATTTAAGAGCATATTTTTATAAAAATAATAATAACGTAATTAAAGATATATGTCTATTATTAATTTATTTAAAATTAGAAATATTAAACATTTTAAGTAATATGATTGTAATATATAACGCTATAAAATTCAATATTTTAGTTGAATGTACATACGTTAAAAATAATATTAATGAATATCAGGATAGAACATTTAAAACCAAAAACATTATTTTACTTCATAGTTCGTCTATACCATCTGAAATAGACAGTATGATAAACAGTATTTGTAATGAAGAAGACATATATGTACAAAAGGGCTCTGGATGGTCGTTACATTCAATTGACGGGATATTGATTCGAATTAATCGTTTTAAGCCTTTAAGAGGTAGTTCGTATATCCCGCTTTCACCAAAACTGACTGCTAAAAAAAGCATAATTAATCCTAAAAATACAGATAATTATTGTTTTAAATGGGCGATTCTTTGTAAATTCATAAACGGCTCACACCCGGAACGCATAAATTTCCGTTATAAGGATTTAGAAAATAAATTTACTTTTAATAATATCGATTTTCCTACTCCGTTAACACAAATAAAAATTTTCGAAAAAAATAATAACGTTTCGATTAACGTGTATGGTGTTGAAAACGATATCACAATTTACCCGTTAAAAGTATGCGATAATGAAAAATCAAACCATTTCGATCGTTTATTATTAAATAAAAATAATACAACCCATTATTGTTATATTAAAAATTTTACCAGATTAATTAGATCGCAAGTAACTAAAAGTTTTAATGATATCGAATTTTGTAAACGGTGTCTAACTTACTTCACTGTTAAATCTAAAAAGTTAAAAATACATAAACGAAACTGTCAAAAAAATACACCTACACGAGTGATAATGCCGACTGATAATTTAAAATTTCAAAATTTCCAATACAATATAAACTTCCAATAGTAATTTACGCGGATTTTGAATGTATATTAAAACCGATAAGTACTTGTTACCCTGATCGGAAATATTCTTTTACAGTCGCGAATGAACTACACGAACCTATGAGTTTTTGTGTTTATTTCGTTGTAGAAAATTCAATTCCCGCTAATATTAAAAAACATTTGCCATCAGAACCGTTCTTATATAGAGGTAAAAATGCTGCGGAAAAATTCGTGTCATATCTCGTTGAAAACATAAATTTATTAGGTCTGCTTCTTAATAATATTAAACCGTTAAAAATGACAAAACAAGATAAAATCAAATATAAATCTACTACACATTGCGAAATGTGCAAACGTGAATTCACGTTATTTTACAGACCTGTTAGAGATCATTGCCATATTACTGGTCGTTACCGTTCCGCATTATGTAATAATTGTAATCTGAGGAGACAAAATCAAAAATTTGTTCCCGTTTTTATTCATGCTAGTTCAAATTATGATTCTCATTTTATCGTCCGCCAATTAGGGTATGATATTAGACAAATAATTGTTATTCCAAATTCGACTGAAACATATATATCATTTTCAAAAAAAACGTGTAACGGAATAACTATTAAATTTGTTGATACTTTTCGTTTTCTAAATAGATCCTTAGCGGAACTAAGTAATAATCTACCAAAAAATCAATTTTTTCATACTAGCAAATTTTTTTCAAATAATGATATGGATTTAGTCACTCGAAAAGGTGTATATCCTTACGAATATACCGATTCGTGGGAAAAATTGGAAGTACAAGAACTACCTCCTAAAGTCGAATTTTATAGTAAATTAAATGCGAAACATATAAGCGATGAAGATTATAATCACGTGGTTCAAGTTTGGAATCATTTTAAAATTAAATCGTTGGGCGACTACAGTGATTTATATTTGAAAATTGACGTATTGCTTTTATGTGACGTTTTTGAAAATTTTCGTTTGCCTTGTTTATCTTCACATAATTTAGATTGCGCGCATTATTTAACCGTTCCAGGGTTTGCTTTTGACGCGATGTTATTTTGTACTGGTATTGAACTTGAGTTGCTTAACGAATACGAAATGTATATTTTCTTCGAAGTCGCTATAAAAGGAGGATTCGTCATGTATTAAAAAATATTCAAAAGCCAATAACGAATATATAAAAGAAACATATAATCCAAATTATCCTAAAACATTTTTAACATATTTAGACGCGAATAATCTATACGGGTGGGCGATGAGTGGATATATTCCGTATTCTAACTTTGTATGGACTGATAAAATTACTATTACAGATATATTAAATACCTCTAATAATTCTAAAACAGGGTATATATTAGAAGTCGATATAGAATACCCTGAAAGTTTACACGATAACCATATGGATCTACCATTTCTTCCAATTAGTAAAAGTATAAATCACACAAAACAAACAAAATTACTAACTACAGTAGAACCAAAAGAACATTATATTTGCCATTATATCAATTTAAAACAAGCTGTCAATCACGGGTTGAAAGTAACTAAAATTCACAGAACGTTAACATTTTATCAAAAACCATGATTAAAACCGTATATCGATTTAAATACGGAAAAACGACGAATTGCAACAAACGAGTTTGAAAAAGATTTTTTTAAATTGTTAAATAATTCTGTCTTTGGTAAGTGTATGGAAAATGTGAGAAAAAGAATGAAATTAGATCTTGTAAGTGAAAATAAAAAATTATTAAAACTTATTTCTAAGCCGACTTTCAAAGACAGAATTATATATGATAAATCGCTTTGTGCTGTATTATCAAACAAAACGTCTATTTATTTTAATAAACCAATTTATGTAGGTTTCGCGGTATTAGAATTGAGCAAAACCTTAATGTATGAATTTCATTATGATATAATGAAAAAAAAGTATGGAAACAAAATTTCGTTATTATATACTGATACTGACAGTTTGTTTTATGAAATATTAACAAATGATTTTTACGAAGATATGTTAGATCCAGATTTGAAAATGTTTTTTGATACTAGCGATTATCCTCCTGATCATAAATGTTATTCTACTATAAATAAAAAAGTAATCGGCAAATTTAAAGACGAATGTAACGGTATTCCGATTAAGGAATTTATTGGTTTACGATCGAAATTATATACGTATACTACGCGTGACAATAATATTCAAAAGAAAGCGAAAGGAATTAAAAAATGTGTAATTAATAACGAGATCTCGTTTAACGATTTCAAAAATTGTCTTCATAATACTCTTTCGGAAACAGAAAAACGTAGAATTATGAAATTAATAAGATCGAAAAAACATATAGTAGAATCGGTATCAATTAATAAATTAGCGTTAAGCAATAATGATGATAAGAGAGTATTATGTGATAACGGGATAAATACAATCCCGTACGGTCATTATTCATTAAGCCATTCAAGCTGATACTTTATAGCCGAACTATGAATCGTCTTTTTATGTTACAAAATAAACACAATCAACGTAAAAACATCGTTTTTAATATTTACGATACTCAGGTTATAGGACTTAAAAATTTTAATATCTGTTATTATAAAATATTTAAATTTCTTCGTGAAAAAGTAGAAGAATATGATAATAATGTGGAGTGTATTAAAAATTGTACAAAGTTTGATGTGTATCAAAATACTTGTTGTAATAATCATTTAAAATGTGATCAACACGTTACTCAACTTTGGAATACTATATCTCAATTATTTTAACATATTTTAATTTACCACGACATTTTATGTATATATATTTTTAATACCTGATCAAAAAAATAATATCGACAATATTCAAACAATTTCCTACACAAAAAATGTTCATTAAAACGTACACTGGAAACGTGATTGTATTAATTGCAATGAAACTGATAATAAATCAATCTTTTGACCTTCTACTTACAACACGTACTGACGATAATGCGTTTTCTGTGTATATAAACCGATTAAAATTGTGGCTCAGCATCCAGAAGCATACCAGCTCCTGTAATGTATAATCACGTTGAATTTTTCAAACGCTTAACAACGTTTTATAAAGTTGAAAAAGTTGGACGGAAAAAACATTATCACAGATTATATCCGAATAGCAATCAAAACCCCCACAAACTGGCAGCCGCTGGATTTGTTTATGAAGGCGATGGAGACACCGTTCGGTGTCTGACATGTAGAATCAGATTTATGGAGTGGTCTGCGGAGGATTGCCCTATAACATTACATAAAAAAGTAATGCCGCAATGCCAGTTTGTGGTAACACAGCTTAGATGTACTGAAGCCGGTTGTCAAAATTCTCAGTACTATTGTTGGAAGGGGTCCGAATGATCATCATCATTAAGGTATTTTAAAAAAAATAGGTGATTATATTAGTTTCACAATGTAATTTAGTTACTTGTAAAATAACTTATTATAATATGTTCTACACAAGAACATACATATACAGTAATTATTCGTTACCTGTAAAATAAGTAAGGTTCTTCATATATCGTTTTTACATTTCTCTATTCCAAAAATTTTGTCTTATAAGTCTTTCCTATATCATTTTCTTAAATATGTAATGTATTCTATACGTTTCTCTATTACTTTTTTTATCTTAATTAATAGGGTTCAATTTTTAGTTCTTAAAAATTTAATTTATCTTTTGTTTAATTTTAAAAAAAATATGACTCTTTTTTTTCAAAGGATTCTTGGTACGTTTAGTTAACAAATTATTATTTTTGTTTGTTATAGGTTGGGAGGACCGACTTCCAACTGCTGTCAAAAAAAACAAAATAATATATGTAAATAAAGTTTTTTTTAAATATTTTCATTTATTAATTACTAAAATCATATATACATAGTTAATATAATCTCAATTATTTTGTTATCACAAAATTTGTAACTGTTCAAATAGTCATTTTGTATGTACTTGTTAATATAATCTCAATTATTTTATCATCATAAAATTTGTAACTGATCAAATAGTTATTTTGTATGTACTTGTTAATATAATCTCAATTATTTTGTTATCACAAAATTTGTAACTGTTCAAATAATCATTTTGTATGTATTTGTTAATATAATCTGTTCATTATATATGTATTTAATGGTACGATAATAAATATTGTGATCTGCTTTGATTTATTATTATTATTATTTTGTAAGAATAATTAAAATAAAACCAGTGTTTGTTATTAATTACTAAAATCATATATACAAAAGTCATTTTGTATGTACTTGTTAATATAATCTTAATTATTTTGTTATCACAAAATTTGTAACTATTCAAATAATCATTTTGTACGTATTTGTTAATATAATCTGTTCATTATATATGTATTTAATGGTATGATAATAAATATTGTGGTCTGCTTTGATTTGTTATTATTATTTTGTAGGAATAATTAAAATAAAACCAGTGTTTGTTAATAATACAATTTATTACACTCTTCGCAACATTGAAATATTTCTCAATACAAAAATTCAAGTCATATCAATTTGAAGGTTATAGGTTATCCGTCGACTGCTGCGTAAACAAGCGTCGACAATAATACATAACATAGTCATCGTACAAAACACATATCAACTCTATTTTTATAAATTTTATTCTTCTTCATCAATATTACTATCGATTATTGTGTGAAATCGATTGGTCTTTCTTTCGAATTATCAATTGTAATATTAATTCTTTCAATTTGTATAGTACATCATCATTTACACATTTCAATCCGAATATCGATAGATTATTTTTTTCTGTTCTAACTAATCCGCCCGTAAATTCATTAAAGACATACACAGTGTTATTCTTAAAAAAGTATAAATTGCCGTTAGAAAATCTAAATGATGAATCGATTTTAGGCGGTATTCCAGGAAATGTATCGGATATATAACCCCATGATTTAGTAGTGAACATACACTCATTGACTTCTCTATAATAATTATCATCATGAAAAATATAAGTTTTACCTGTATAACTGTTGAATACCGCATGAAAATTATTCGGTTGTATGTTAAATAAAGACTGGATATGCTTCGGATAACCATGACTTAATTTAAGACTCATTAAATCAAACATGAATACCAAAGAATCTATGAACATAACTATCTCGCCAGATGGTCGTTGATATACAGCTAAAATTTTTGTGAAATTTCTTGGAAGAAACGTTAACCAATGTTTTATTATAAGCGGTTTGGTGTATATCATCTCTGCCGGATTTAATATCCACAACCATTTTTCATGTAATATATATAATCGTTTATCGGCAATTAAAAATAAATTAATATTTTTAAAATTACAAAGATCAATTTTATTTGTATCTATAGAACGCTCGTCTTCTATCTTTGGTATTGAAGAAGATGGTGACATCGGTATGAAAGACGTCATAAAAGTGTTTTGTGTCTTACCATACAAATTTTGAATGGCTAAAACATCATCATCACCTAACTCAATTTTACCGTTATAATAAGCATACATTACAGAATCTGATACATCTGAATGTGATAAACCTATAGCATGACCGATTTCGTGTATTAAAGTTGCATACAAACTTGATTGACCAAAAGGAACGACTTTGCCAGTCGAATATGACCAATTTTCATCTTCATCAATATGAATTTCTCGTCTTGAATTATTATAATCAGGAAAATATGCGTGCGCTAATGTTCCGCCTTTACCGTCAAACATTCTCGTACATTGCCACGATTCTTTTTGCATCATATGTTTCAATCGTTTATTAGAAATTAAAATATCTGTATTCACTCTATCATGTTTGAAACGTATACCAGACTTTTCCTCCCATACTGCGAAAGCTTGTTTAGTCAATTCTAACACCTCTTGATTCGCTAAATAATAATGCCATGTTATTTCGGGCTTGTTCCATTTGAAACTGGATACTCGATAATCGATAATATCACTATTACCGCACCTAGTTTTCGACATTAAGTTTATAGTTTCATTATTTAACTCGCCATCAGTAGGCAATTTATAGTATTCTTGAAATATAAGTAACGCGTTAGCAATATCTGATTCATTTACCGCTTGCAACGAAAATTCATCATCTGTTTGAAGATAACCATAGTCATATAAATATCGTTTAACTTTATCCATTTCAATTTGTGTTGTATTATCGGTCGAAGAATTTGCTAGTAATATTTGATCGCATTTTGTCCATAATGTTAAAAAAAATATTACAGATTTAAGCGGCGTCATAGTTTCCGATTGTACTGTACAATGACAAATACCAAACAACGTCGTTAATACTTATAAAAGAATATATCATATCATTATCCCTTTTCCTAAAACATTTGTTTACAAACAGACGCGTTCCGGCGGTCGCCGAACTCAGCGTGTTTATGTTTACGTTTTTTTACCGCGTGTCCCAGCTTTACATTGTTTACGTATCGGAACGTTTATGTTTACGTTTGTTACTGGGTCAGCGTGTCGTCGATCTGTTAAGGAAAACAACGAGCACGTGGTGAAGGCCGCGTCGGCGAGAAAAAAACGTAAACATAAACGTTTCGATACGTAAACAACGCAAAGCTGGGACACGCGGTGAAAAAAAACGTAAACATAAACACGAGGAGTTCGATGACCGCGCGGTGACTGCGGGGTGAGGCGGGGGTGGGGAGGAAGGAAAAATGTAAACATAAACAGACGAGAGGACGTAAACAACGCAAAGCTGGGACACGCGGTGAAAAAAAACGTAAACATAAACACGAGGAGTTCGATGACCGCGCGGCGGCTGCGGGGTGAGGCGGGGGTGGGGAGGAAGGAAAAATGTAAACATAAACAGACGAGTGGGGGGCGTGGCGAGAGAGAAAAAATGTAAACAAACTGAAAAAATGTAAACAAACACGCGGAGTTCGGTGACCGCGCGGCGGTTATGTAGGTGAAGACGGGGGTGGAGAGGGTGAAAAAAATGTAAACATAAACAAACGAGGGGGGCGTGGCTGTCCCAGAACCAACCTTTTATTACTACTCACATCGTATCCCGATCCGGACCCCCTTCTCCTTTTTTTTTATTCTCTTTGATCGAGTCGGTGCTTTGTCCGTTCTCTGCTGCCACTACTGTTGATGCTGCGGCTCCCGGTTCTTTTTTTTTATTCTCTTTGATTGAGTCGGTGCTTTGTCCGTTCTCTGCTGCCACTGCTGTTGCTGCTGCTCCAGCTGTTGCTCCCGGTTCGGTAATGATACCCAATGCCTTTAGGATGAATTTTTTATCTTTCACTAACATTACGTAAGAGCACACGGGGAAATGACGTGCGTGTTCCGTCCAAGCGTTTTCTGCTCGCTCCCATTTGTTTAAACCGCCTCCACAGCAAAAACATATCACTCTATCGTTGCATCCGTTGTAAAAGAAACCCGCTTCGGCTAGTTCTTTAGGCGTTATCGTCAACGATATCGACCAATCTTTAAAACTCTTTAAACGGTCTTCAATGCTTCTGTAACGCAGATAAGGGGATATGATTTTTTTAATCAGTGCGATCTGCACTTCTTTGTCGTCTGGAGATACGGACTTGATCGTCATCGCTTCACCGCACTGTCTGAAATAGCGGTTTTCGTTGCGATCGTTATCGTCATCCTTGTGATTGTACGAAAGCATCGTGCACGCCCTCTCACGACTCGCGCTGATGAAACACTGAGCGAAGAATAGGAGGGGAAACGTTTCCCTCTCCCACCGTTCGGAAAGAGGGAGGTTACAGGTATTAAGAAAATAAAATACATGAAAATTTATTATATCTTTTAATATAAAAAACACATACATGAAATACACACACATAATATTGTAAAAAGCAACATAATATTTACAGCAAAAAAAAAACAATAATATACAGAGTGCGGTTCGCTAGACTGTTATTTTTACTGTCAGGTGGAATTTTCTTTTCATACAGAGATATTGTTGGCTAACACGTGGGCGTCGTTTTCTTCGTTTATGGCTCGCTCGAACGCTGTGATCATTTCTTCGTCGGTGACGGCTGTAGTGTCGTTCGTGTCGGCCGGTTTGATGACATTACCGCGAGCGTCCCATCTCAGGCAATTACGATACTGTTTTTTAACTATATTTCCAATGTCCACGGCGTGAGCGACGTCTTTCCATGCGCATAGTTTCTTCGCTGTAGGATGTTTGCGATATATTTTTCTCTCTCCTTCGTTGAAACTTTCCAGTTGTCTGCGCATAATGTACCAAACGTTTTCGGATATTTTGTACAGAGACAGCCAACGAATTTTGTTCCTGTTTATGGGGTTTGGCGCGATCTTCTTAGCCAGTACGTTCCTCAGTTTGTCGACACTGTATTCGATTTTGGACTGTAACAGTCTACTTCGTTCTTCCGCACGTTGCCGTTCTTCTTCCGCGCGACGTCTCTCTTCCTCTGCACGCTGTCGTTCTTCTTCCGCTCGTTGTCTTTCTTCCTCTGCGCGACGTCTCTCTTCGTCGTTAGTTTCTTGAATAGTTTTTATCATAGATTGTAAATTACCCATTTGTGTTGTTAACAAATTATTTTGCGTACTAATTAACTCCTTCAAACGTCCCTCGTACAATTTTTCATATTGTCTATATTTCATTACAATTTCTTTCATAATGGCATATAATTCACGCAATTCAACAGCTTTAGGGGTTCTCATTTGCATCAACAAAGAAGCGAAATCTATTCCATTTAACACATAATATTTTTTCTGTGCATTATCTTCATCTTGGACTTCGTAATATTCGATGTAATCGTTTTTCTTTAACCATCTGGTAATTCTGGATTTTCGATTTTTATATTTACCTGTATATCCGAGCCAATTCAATACATCGTCTGTAATTTTTATTTTATCCTGTATGATGCAGTTCCAGAAAAATCTATTTTTCGTATCTTTTCAACGTCGATACCGAATTGCAAACAGACCTGATACACGGACAATTTACATACATTACGTGAAATCAGTTCTTCCGGCGCTAGACTTTGTACACGGAGTACGAGTTCCCTGTTATTGTGTGCTACCATGACGTTCGCACCAAACCATGTCTAGCGCGCGTTATGTCGAGCCCTACAAAGTCATTCTGCCTAACATGTTGGTGCGAACGTACGGGGGGAGGGGATAATAATAAGACGTTTTCCCCTCCAAGGTTACGGGTATCAAGAAAATAAAATACATGAAAATTGAATACATTTTTTTTTAATAAAAAGAAATCACATACATGCAATGCATACATAATTGTGCGTTGATAGGCAGAGGCGTGGCGGCGGTATATTCGCCGTTCGCGGTTCACCGTCCGGCGGTGGCCTGACGGTGTCCTGGTCGCCGCCCGGAGTGGTGGGGTCTGCGTCCACGTTGTCGGGTGGAAGATGATTGGTGTGGTCGGCCATGTTGGAAAAGTGGCGAGGTTGTCAAGTAGTGTAAGAGTGTCCTGGTTAAGCGTCGGTCACGTTGCCAACTCGTGCATGTGTTATAGTGTACGGGTTTGGATATGTAAGGGGTTTTTCCGGACGTGCGTCCATGTGGGAAAAGCGTCGACGTTGTCGACTCGTGCGTGTGTGCTGGTTAAGCGTCGGCCACGTTGTCAACTCGTGCATATGTTATAGTGTACGGGTTTGGATATGTACGCCGTCGTGTATTGCATTGTTGCCAACTTGTGAACTGTGTTATTTTCCATTAGTGATGTGCGTTATATAAGTGAATTGACGTTCAATTATGCAGTGCATATCATGTGTGTTTCTTACAACAATTGTACACGACACTACACTTTTTTACGTTCGTGCGATAGAAATTACATATCAATAAGAATATAGTATATGTTGACGGGTGGCGCTAACTGTGTTATTCGTACGTTCCCGACCATTAGGTTAGAGTTCGTATCCTTCGGTATGATCTTCGCGTCCACGTATACTTTGGTCGCAGCGTCTCTCGCACGAATTGGATCTCTCAGAGACTGTATGCGATGGTCCCGCGCGTCGACGACAGGGCTGTTCTTCTTGTTCGGTACTGTCGTGAAACGCAAGCACATGTAGTCTACGTACTGCTTGTTGACAGCGTCCCCAAGATCGACGGAAGCGGCGGCGATGACGAGCTTACAACCTTTCATGTCTATTCCTTGCCTCGAATCGTTGACCAGACAGTGGTCACGCACAAACCGCAGTGGAACAGCATCGTTACCGTCGTGCGGTTCGTCCAAGTTGTGTATTTCTTTTTCCCGCTACATCGAAGTGTCCGTCCTCGGTCATCGCGATACCGATATCCTCCCGCAGACTGCGTCGCATCTCTCTTCGCGCTCTGACAGCGCTCTGGTGTCTGCCGAACTTGTCAACGCTCATCTCGTAAATGAAGCGCGTCGACCGCTCTGCACGATATTTTATACGATGATGATGATGATGATGATGATTCTTCACGTAGTTGTTCCACTATGGAAACGATTTCGTTCGTGTGTCCACCGTTTCGGGCGCGTTGTGACGCTATCAACAGTCGCAATCTATCCACCAGTTCGTTCAGATCGTCCCAGTGCACGTAATCGATTTTGTTTTTCTCTCGAGAGCATCATATACGTTCTGTCGGTATTATTATGTCCGTGTCCTGTACGTTTCGGTGGGAACAACCGTTATATTATCTGTTTATACTTTACACCTCTGTTTGTGTTTACCTGCGCGTTGACTAAATAATGATGCTTGTGCGCGTTGGTATCACGTAGTATATCTTTGTACGCATTCAGATCCATCTCGTTGTAAACGTTCTCTTTAGAGTGCTTCATGAACATGAGTTCGTATAGACCCGGTGTACCTTTGTAACGTTTACCGTTGATAAAGATTGAATCGTCTGTTTCGATTTCCAACGGTGAATCACCGATCATCCATTATCCGCTTTCGTGTCTTACACCGTACGTATAATCCATCAAACGATCGCGTTCAGCCGACACGATCATACGCATATACTTATTCGCTAACGATTCACTGTCGTATTTCTCCAGAAAATATCTACGGGCTTCTCGCCGCCCTTCCGGTGTGTCTAACTTTTTTTCGATGTTGAGATTAGGATCGTCCTCGTCGTCGTCCGATGTTTCACCTATCACAGAAGTTTTCAGGAAACGTGATGTCAACTGCTGTTGCGGTGACGGACAAAGCGGTGTTCCTCATCGATATTACTACTACTAGAACCCATCAGATCCTCCTCCTCTTCCTCCTCCTCCTCCTCCCCACGTTTCATCTTTTTCGCACTCGTAGGCTTTTCATTTGTTGTTTTACGTTTTTTTTTCAACCAACGCTTGCGAAATAATTTGTAACGGTTCGAGAATCGGTTTGTAACTTTTGGTTAACGTTTCTTCCTCTTCACGGATCACATGTTTTAACGCACGGCATTTCTTACGTATGTCATTGCTGATAGTGTCGATATCACGGGCTAGTTGTTTCTTCTTTTCGTCCATCTTGATAAACGGCAGTACACCGACTGATCTCGGTGACTCGAGACATCTGTATTTACCTGAACGATCGACGACTGTTTTAGTTAACGGTGACGTAACGGTGCAGCTGTTAAGTGCATTTATGCGAACAGTCTACAACTGTTTTTCCAGGACATGTGTATTTACCCGAACGGTCGACGACTGTTTTAGTTAACAGTGAACAGCTGTTACGTGCATTTATGCGAACAGTCTACAACTGTTTTTCCAATACATGTGTATTTACCCGAACGGTCGACGACTGGATCTTCCTCGTCGTCCTCGTCCGATGTTTCACCTATCACAGAAGTTTTCAGGAAACGTGGTGTCAACTGCTGTTGCGGTGACGGACGGAGCGGTGTTCCTACATCGATATTACTACTACTTGAACCCATCAGATCCTCCTCTTCCTCGCCACGTTTCATCTTTTTTGCACTCGTAGGCTTTTCATTTGTTCTTTTACGTTTTTTTCCAACCAACGCTTGCGAAATAGTTTGTAACGGTTCGAGAATCAGTTTGTAACTTTTGGTTAACGTTTCATCCTCTTCACAGATCCCATGATTTAACGCACGGTATTTCTTACGTATGTCATTGCTGATAGTGTCGATATCACGGGCTAGTTGTTTCTTCTTTTCGTCCATCTTGATAAACGGCAGTACACCGACTAACGTCGGTGACTCGAGACATCTGTATTTACCTGAACGATCGGTGACTGTTTTAGTTAACGGTGAACAGCTGTTAAGTGCATTTATGCGAACAGTCTACAACTGTTTTTGCAGGACATGCGTATTTACCTGAACGGTCGACGACTGTTTTAGTTAACAGTGAACAGCTGTTACGTGCATTTATGCGAACAGTCTACAACTGTTTTTGCAGGACATGCGTATTTACCTGAACGGTCGACGACTGTTTTAGTTAACAGTGAACAGCTGTTACGTGCATTTATGCAAACAGTCTACAGCTGTTTTTCCAGGACATGTGTATTTACCCGAACGGTCGACGACTGTTTTAGTTAACAGTGAACAGCTGTTACGTGCATTTATGAGAACAGTCTACAGCTGTTTTTCCAGGACATGTGTATTTACCCGAACGTTCGACGACTGTTTCAGTTAACAGTGAACAGCTGTTACGTGCATTTATGCGAACAGTCTACAACTGTTTTTTATTTTACCCAAACGCTCAAAGACTGGGTTAGTTAACAGTGAACAGCTGTTACGTGCAATTATGCGGACAGTCTACGAGAGTTTCTTTATTTTTCTGAGACGCTTATATTTACCTGAACGCTTGTCGACTGTTTTAGTTAACGGTGAACAGTTGTTACGTGCGAACAGCCCACAAATGTTTTTTTTATTTTCTAACCGTTAGGCGCGACTACTCCTTTCCCGTCCGGTGTACGTCGGCTTCACAGTACTCCATGTCAGTAAATTGATAATGTACGATTTTCATTATCGGTACGCTGTCGCCAAGTACGGTCGGCAATTGACATTACTAATGACTGACACGAACAGTTTGCTTTACAGCATACAGACTGACGACGTGTACGCGGATATGAAAGAGGATCTCCACCTTTTCGACACGTCGGACTATCCCGTGGATCATCTTTGTCATTGCGACGACAACAAAAAAGTCGTGGTGAAGTTCAAGGATGAGACCAATGGGAAACCCATCAGGGAATTTGTCGAATTTAGAGCAAAATGTTACTCGCTCCTATTGTCCGACTGCACCGACAAAAAGGTGGCAAAAGGTGTACCAAGGACAGCAATAAAAAAAGATTACGTCATCGATTGTACAGCGAGTGTCTTTTCGTCAGTCGTACGGTTTTCACCTCTGCCGAGTGTATACGAACCGATCGTCATAAGCTGTACACGCAACGTGTAACAAAACTTTCCCTATCACCTTATGACGATAAGAGGTACGTACTGGACGACGGCGTAACTTCACTCGCGTACGGACACTTCGGAACACGTAAACGTGCGCTATCCGACGACGCTGCTGGTCCTAACGCGAAGAGACAGAGGTACAAGGACCAATAACTAACGGTAAGAATAAACTCGTATTTCATGTATAAAAAGTACTAAATTCAATAGAGCATCACTGAGTATGGGCGGGGAGGTAGGCGACTAGACGGCAACAGTTAATTTGTGATACAGGATCTAATCGACACCCGCTGAGACATTCACACGCTATGTACGCGTCCAGTTATATTTTATTCACTTACATCAATATGCTGACTGCCCATATGTTACCGTTGCGTGTGAATGTTGTGAGGGTGAGGGGTCTTTTTCATATGTACATATATTTGTTTAACCTTGTGAAACAGGACGCAAGTCGTGGGTGATGTAATCGACGAGAGCTTTGCAAGGGAGGGGTTTAATGTAATCGCGTTTAATTTTAAACAAGATGTTGTCTGACCTCGCAGCGTGTATGAGGGTGGGGGGACTCTGTCTGTAGCAGCTCTCGTCGAGCATATGCATATAAATATGTATTTTGTTGTGTCGATTCAGTTTGTTTTACAACTTGCATGTAAGTACTTACGTTGATGTTCAGCATTACACACACACACACACACACACACACACACACACACACACACACACACACACACACACTTCATTATGCTCTTTACCTAATTATTTTACAACTTTCATTACGTCTTACAGAATGAACAACAAAGTGAATAAACGTCTGTCAGAGGAGCAACGACGAGTACGACGGTAAATACAATATTTTTTCTTTATTTAATGTGTACAAACAAAATATTCCATTCGACTGACTTACTGTTTTTTTTTATAGTTAGCAACGGTTACGTCGTGCTCTGCTGGGGAGCACATCTCCTAAACCCGGCTCGAGTCGGTAAGTCCGTTTTCATTAACAATCTCTTGTAGTCATCCGTTTACGTCTATTTTTAAATTTGTACTTTTTTCCAGCGATGTCGATCATACCGACGACGACGTCAAAACCCTCAGCGGGTTCTTGGGAGATGAGGATGAATTGGGATACAATATCGATTTCCTCGAAGCAGAAGATGATGATGATGATGAGAAGGAATATACACCCTCATCGTCATCGACGATTTCATCTTCGAGGACAGTATGTAAGTCTTCTTCTTATGCGTACATATTTTTCTTTTTCCACGTCTGTATACCTTTTTTTATGTCTTTTTTTGTCCTCAGTGACATTCAGCCGTGCCCATGTCCTCTGCTGCCGCAGTCACAACAGCAATTGATACGCCCTCTGCCGCAGCATCCTCATCCTCAACCGCAACCTCAGCCACAGCCTCAGCCGCAACAGCCGCAGCCTCAACCACAGCCTCATCCACAACAGTAGCACCTTCTGCTGCAACAGCAACAACGAGATCCCCGTTTGAGACCCCCTCCAGAAGCCGCACCGGCCTTCTTTGACATTTTGGAAACCATAGAACCACGGATGGACGGTGAGCCAACCACGATGAGGCTCCTTCTGCGAAGGAAAATACCGACATGGTGTTGGCACAGAGGAGAACTCTGTCCCGTCCAGGGTATAGTGCCCCATACCTCGTGTAGTATATGTATGGAGGATTACACCGACGGACAGAGGCTCCTCGGTTTGGCGTGTGGACACGCCTATCACTATCGTTGCATCCTGAGTTGGCTCCAGACGGTGGCGTTGGAGGGGGTCCCGCCTAGATGTCCGCATTATCGTCTATACGCGTTCGGCAAGACGACACTGACGTTATATGCGCGTATGCATATTTGAGGTATGTTATAGTGCTCAAAAACGTTATTCTAATCCATCCTACTAGTATTAACCATACAGCACTAATATTGTTTCTATTTTTTCTGTTACAGATGGCTGTGCACAACAACAACAGTCTACTAGAATTTTTTACATTGTATATATTTGATATGTATCGTTTTATTGTATATATTATAACAGGACCAAATAGCATTAATTTGGAGTTATATGTTAAGAGTATACTATATTGATGTTTAAATAAATTTTAATAGTCGAAACTCCACTCATATGTAATAGCGATCATAATAATCCATTGTAAAAGACGCACACGCGGCTGTTACATAATCAACTCGCTGTGTAACGCATACGACCACACCCAAACTTTCAATTATTAATATTTCGGAAACCAGTAAATTCAGGCGAAATCCATTATAGCCAAAATGTTTGCCGAAATATTAATAATAGGGTGTGCGAATTTTAGGCGATATAATTAAATAATAACAGAGTTAATTAATTTTATGTGAATAACTTTTGTAATAATTGAGCTACGTAAAAGAGCTTTTAATATGTTATAGCTATAAGAATTTACAACAAATTGTATATTTTGGAATTAGCACAACTTGGTTTGCAACCAAGATAATTGCAATATAAAAGTGCCACAGGAAATCCGGAACGACAATTCAGTTCCGTTGTGTTAAGAATATTAATAATAATATAAATTCTCCGTCTGTGGGAAACTAACTTCGTTCTCACGGATTAAGGTGATTCAAATTTTGTGTAGTAGGGAGTGTGTGTCAGCCAATCAAATCATTCGAAGAAATCCCAACCAGCGCGGAGTTTTGGGGCTGACAAAACACTCTACTGCCAGTATTCAAGAAGAACAGACGTATATCTTCGATCGTCTCAAAACCATAGTTTGGTGAAGACTCATCTGAAGACTCTACGTGGTCAACACGCATAATTACGATCATCATAACACAGATCAACTGTAACGACTCGTAATTACAAGCGTCCAGTCAAGATACTCTTCTAAATCAACAAACAAGCTTATTGTGCACTACACTAGCTGTGGGCATAAGCACGCAAGAGATCTACAAGACTACAAGACATTACTTCAAGAATACGACAGAGAGGCCGTCTAAACCATTGGTGAATCAGCTGACGAGCAGAACTACAACTCGAAGCGACACACACACACGCTGACGTGAAACGTGAATCGACGAGGGACGTGAGGCAGTTCTCGCAGAAAGCCACAGACGTAAAAACTTCAACAAATAGCAGGAGAGCAGAGTGTTGCTGATTTCCGAGCTCAACGCCGAAACCCAGGACGCTCAAGTAGATCACTATCTCTAGACGATTGGACAAGGACAGCGAGGGACATCTGGAGCATCTCTACAATCCACTTCAGTATCAGGAAAGTCAAAATCAAGTTATCTATTTTTCAACTGTTAAATTTTCTTTCTTTTTTAATTAAAATCATTGTAATATAAATTATTCAGGTGCCAGAAATCAAAGACTCTAGTTAAATAAGAATTATTCATGTGTGATAATCTGTATAGCCAGTATAAGTAATTAATAAGCTTTAATTAAGAATTAATAGTAGACAAAACAAAAAGCGCTATACAAATCTTAACAAAGAATTAAATAATTTGCTCATACTGCAGTATACGAGAGTCAAATCACTAGTAAATAAAGGGACGTGAACTAGATTGTCACGCCTAGTTTATTTTGGAATATATTCAATTAACTTTAGAGTTTTTATTTCATTTGAATCAAATTTTAAAGACATTTTAATTAAATTAAATTAAAATAAATTAATTAATTAACTTCTCAGTTTAAAATAAACTGTTTCAAAATAACGAGCTCAACTTATGAAAATTACCAACCATTTAGAAAACATTATTCAAGATCTATTTATTGTTTAGTGTGTAAGAATATTTGATCATATAAGCATTTCATTCTTGTGTGTCATTGGAGTAATTAACACCGTTTTATTACCCCATATTGTATTTTTTTATTGCTGTACTACGGAGCCTACCAACCTCACAAAACTCTTCACTTTTAAAGTAACTTATTTAGTGTGCTGTTGTCATATATCTGAGTTCACATACTTGCGAAATCAAATCCAAAATCCACACGGCCTAGTCGGAAGAAAACCGCAAGATCGGACAGCAGGTAGGTGCTCATACATTCACACAACACAACAACACGCATTAAGTAGAGTTACAATATTTGTTTCCATTTTTTCTTGCAATGTATATATTTGTTCTATGTATATATATTATTTGATAAGTATCTTTTTATTGTATATATTTGTTTCCATTTTTTTTGCAATGTATATATTTGTTGTATGTATATATAAATTATTGTGTTTATTTTCTTACAATATACATGTAAATTTTTCATAGCTTTATTGTTTATTTTCAACTATTCTTTTCCCTGCATGATATGTGTTACACATATTTTTTCCATGCATAATGCGTGTTACAAAATTTTTACAAGTCAAGTGATTTTCATTAATACACAATGAACCAAATCAAAGAGAGAAGAGAGTTTCTTACGAGATATGCAGAAGACACTCCACTATTTTTACTACGTCTGCCCGACAGATATTACATACCCATCAGATTTTTTTACTACGTGTGCCCGACAGGTATTACATACCCATCAAAATAATATAAATGGTAATTATTTCCTATGCATGATGTGTGTTAGACAATTTTTACAAGTGAAGTGGTTTTCACTTATGCAGTGCATACACACGGGGTGCATGTCATGTGAATTTCTTACAACAGATGCAGATGACACTACACTTTTCTTTTAATACGTCCTGCGATAGAAATTACATATCAATCAGAATATTATATATGGTAATTCTTATCTTCCGTGCATTATGTATATATTTTCCATGCACGGATGTGTGATATACAATTTATACAAGTGAATTGGTTTTCAATTATGCGTCGAGGAAAAAATTTAATATCACCTCGACGACGGATGTTGTAAAAGCTCTTTCGTTAGTTTTCAAAAGAATATGTGTACACGTCCATATCTGAAGCAAGAATGTTAGTTTGTCATGCGTTTGGATTTTGTGGGAATCGTTGTATGATACCTGTAAATCAGTACGGAACAGCCGACACCGTTCGTCGAGAAGGACATAGCAAAACTGCAACGTCCGTTGTGTGGAATTATTTTCAATGTTTCATTGTCCAAACGTCCGTAGCGAGAATGTTTCAGATCGAAATACTGCCACCACCTCGACGACGGATGTTGTGTAAATACTTTCCTTTGTAAAACATTTTATACTTTTATAAAGATTTGTTGAGCACATTCTTCTCCAATTGTCATAGTTATTCGAGTTGGTAAACACGTGTAAATATTCTCACGGTTTACCGTATAGAAAATTGGGAAAATTTATTGTTTCCTCTTTTATTAGTGTTTTTTAAATAGTCCATCCAATTTTGGTGTCCTTTATCAGTTGGAATTCTAAATTGTGTTGCATAATTTTTTCGTAGTGTAGGCCTATACTCAACTTTTGCTAAAGTGCTCACATTGACATCGGCAAATTTATATTTTTTACTAACTAAGTGGTAAAAATTACAGAATTCTTTTTGTATTTTATAGTGTGATGTGCACAACTCGTAGGTCGTTAATTTTGAACATCTTTGTCCGTTACCCATGTTTAGAGCTTCGCATTCTTTGTATTTTTCTTTTAGTAGAAACATTCTAAATAAATTATTCCATTTTCTTATGAACGCTCTTTTGAATCGCTTACTCATTGGGACCCTAAAACATATTTATCAAAAATTGTATACAATTGTATTTTGTAATTGTCATTACTGTGTGCGTTTACATATTTGTCATAGTGCACTTGTTTATTTTAACTTGTAATTAGTTTTACTTAGGCAACTGGCAGGGGCAGTTCGTTCTTAGGGCGCTAAGGCGCGCGCCCCCCAGATTAAATCATATCATTAAACAACCCATTATCACTACTTTTGGAAAGTCATTACATATTTCTTTAATAGTTCGGACAAGAAAATATTTTTGTATTAGATAATAGCAGAAATGTTTTCGGAACAGCATGCGTTACGGCGCTCTGATAATCGCGCCCATTTCTCAATTCCCCCACTCTATCCAAAGTTGAACGAAGTTGTAAGCTTAAATACGGCATTTAGACGGTCGCTCGGCGCGCCGGCTTCCGCGCCACGTTTAGCAGAACGTGGCCTGATTCACTCAGTACAACTAATCGCAGACTATTGATAATGATATGAGATTTGCTCTTTTTAGTGTTTATAGTTCCTCTGGCGTGGTTAATTGAGTACGGACATTTGTTTAGGTTTAGGTTTTGAGTTTGTGTGTGTTTTTTAAAGCTTCACGAATAATTTAGGGAAATACTGTAGTGTCGAATTATTATGTTTTGTTTTAACATTTAATCCAACATTTTAACATTTAGTGCAGGCCCTTAAAGCAATAACTTTTGCAAATTCAAAAAATTGAACTAAAGTCATTAGGTAGGCCAACTCCTGAATTCTGCATGACGCAAACAGAAAATAAGAAAAGTGGGGATCGTGTTTTCAGATGGCAACTGCTTTCAAAAGATGCATACCAAAAATATGACTGGATCTGGGTGGCTGCGACGTTCATAAATCTTTGTTCTGTTTTCCATGTATTTTATTGTCTGCCAGAGACAATGGTGATCCAATAATGTTGGATGCAGCACTAGAATAGGGGATGCAAAAGAAGTACGTGACATCATTATAACTCACGTAAACGATAGATTTACTTACACGGGTCACCTAGAAGCAGCTTCAATGATGTCCAATGACTTATTTCCACTTTTTTCTACACACTTTCCGGAAGAAAAATTCAAGCTAGTGATTCGGCATTAACCTTTCTTACAAGAAAATAAACTCCGGAGTGAATTGGAACTATTATACAGACGGCATGATTATAATATTAAAGGCGCAATAAAACTTCTTAAATTTATAGAAGAAAACAATCTTACGTCATTTTTCAAAGAAGTGTTGATACATCTGAAAATTGTCATAACTACCCCCATGACAACTGCCGAACCTGAGCGCTGCTTTTCGACTCTGAAAAGACTAAAGACTTTCTTGAGAAATGCAATGAAAAACGATAGACTGAATGCCCTTGCGATGTTATCTATCAACAAGGAACTTGTTAAAGAAATGAAGGACTTTGATGCTAGAAAGTTCGTTAATTTAAAGGAAAGGCGAATGGACTTTGTTTATAAATAAATGGTCTGTTTAAAGTGTAGGTATCGTAAAAATAATATAATGTAAATATAATATATTACTTTTTTTTTGTGGAAACAGCATATACATTTTTGTGGATACTTTCGAGAGTTTGTAGTTATGTTTATTAATAAAGCTGCTGACTCTCTACAAGAGACCACAATACAATATTTGAGGTGAGATCAAATTTTTAAATAATCGTTGCATGCTGCACGTGTTACTATTCTTATTTTATTAATGAATTATGTGATCAAATATTGGCGATTTCCATTGTGCGTTAACTTCAATATTGATAAATAATTAAGAAGCCTAAAGGCCGCGCCCTCCAGCCTCTTAAGTCACGAGCCGCCAATGGCAACTGGTTTATCGTGGAGAAAAGGATAGAGCTTACATAGTAGACATTGTAGAGTAGGACCGAATGGACATCTTCATTTATCATGTATAATTTTCATTGCACATACACATAATTCTCATTAGCTGCGCGTACGATTACATATTTATATTAACTTGTACTTAGTTGTATTTTATTTAATTTCTTTTAATTACACATAATATATTTTAACTTATAATATAATGTGCTTAAACATATTCATTTGATTTAATTGTATTCAATTGTCAATGTGCTTATGTCTAGATAATAAAACAAGGCTTACGTGGTGTACATTTTAGAGTAAGCCCGGATAGACATCTTCAAAATTAACAAATATATTTGTACATATAATACTTATCTTCTATGCACAAATGCGTGATATTCAATTTTTACTAGTGAATTGACTTTTAATTTTGCACCGAAGGACCGAGTCATCGTGAGTTTCGCACTGATGATGTGTACATTTTTTATTTTTATAATATATACTTACCACAAGGGCACACACATTCGAATTTACAGTTCACAAGTTGGCAACAATGCAATATACCTCATTCAATCTCTTCACATCGACGATATCCGGACGACGGCGGCGTACATATCTAAACCCATACCCTATAACACATGCACTAGTTGACAACGTGGCCGACGCTAAACCAGCACACATGCACAAGTTGACAACGTCGACGCTTTTCCAACATGGCCACCGTTCCGGAAAACGCCGTATATATTGTTATAAGACGACGACTTGCGTCTTATAATGTGTCACGCAATGTAAGCCTATTCGTTGCTATGAACGGGTATGTTCCCCTGTCTTTACTCTCTTAGGTCGTTTAATTTACTTAATTATTGAAATATCTGAGATATTTGGAGTTGTGGGATATATTGATGTAATTAATTAATATTAACTTAGTTCTCTAAAAAATATCAGTGTTAGTGTACTTGAAACTTAAATAATTAATGTGTTATTCTGTAATTTCGTTCAACCCTATTATACCTTGAAGAGAATTATGTATAATTTTGTATTTTTACGCTCTCTCTTTGGTGTCGGATAATTCCGCTATAAGCGCTGTAGTACCGGAGCAACGAAACTTATAGGTTATTTCACTGTTTATGTTAACCAATTATTCTATACTTAGTCAGTTACTTTTTATTCCCAAATCATTAAATCATACTCCAAATGACAAGATTTTGCAACTATATAAAGGTTCTTTATTTGTTTACTTCTTTAACATTGAATAAGATATGTTCTAACTGACATACGCTTGGGCTATATATTGCGTGAATCGATTATTGATTATTCCGATCCTTTATTTAAATTCAGTTATATAGTGTGTTTTAATTTGTAATTAATTTAATTCAGGGTGTGAAGGTTCTTGTAACTGTGGGGAAGATTAAAAATACATAGATAAGAATGCAAGATTTACAAATTTGAAGTGTTGTGTAGTTAGTATGATTAATATAATAATCATTTACCAGACTAGAACGAAGCAAATCGTGTAGGCGGTTGATTGATAAATTTACTGTTCTGGACGATTATGCCGTACGATATTCTTTCTTCGGTTTAATAAAACGGAATTCTTGTCCTGTCCACTTCGGAAATACAGCTCTCTGGATTGATTTACAGCCCGATTGATGCTTCTTCTGCAATTCCAGGATCCAAATACGTTCTTCTCTCGGTTGAAGCAATTAGTGATGTTCCGTGTATTTGAAAGGTTATGAGTTCTAGTGTAGTGTATTTTATTAGTTGTGATACATTGACTCTTTCTATTTGGTTTATTATATCGTCAATTCCTTTCGGATATGGGACAATTCAAGTCCTTCCTTGTAGAATCCAGTTATTTATTTTCTATTGTGATTTCATACTATTGTCTTGTTTGGTTAAATTGTACTGGCAAGATTCAAGAATATTATCTTTAGTATTGTAATTATGATAACTGTGTCAAATATTTTAGAGTATTTAGATTATATGAGATATTTCTTAGATTTTCAATCTCATCACATTCAAATCATCAAAAGCAATTATTGACAAATCAACAACTTCTTCTTTTCCTGTAGTCCCTAGCAACACATGATGTTTCTTCCTTTCACATGTTTTGTATATAGTGTTTATTTCATATATTTTTTGTCTATTCCTTATCAATTTGCTATCCTATCGGAATGTAACTTTACCGATAATTGGTTTATTATTTTCTACACATATTCTGCTGGTTTTTTTATATAAGCCTGTTTCTTTTATATTTACTACCTTTTCGATATTAAACGTTATCAATCGATATCATGGCATTATGGCATTATCATAATTTGTATAAATTGATATGGTTTATTATATATCATTATTAATTTAATGTTTTTTTCTAGCTCTTCAAACCGTATTCATTAATTATTATTAATTTATGTACCTAACCTTTAGTTATGAGTGGTTATATAGTGGTTTTGGCTGTTAGGCCTTTTATTGTAAACGGATCTACCTGTGTTTATAACTGGTAAACATCTATAGCCCCTTTTACATAAATTCATACATATAATCAAATCTTAACTATTAACATTTACATAAACAATTATTTTTTCCATATCTAATGACAATTTTATCTTGACCTATGGATCACATATAAGAAAATTCAAATCTATTAACGTTAACTAGCTGCTTCACACTTCATTCTACAACAGTAATTGAATAATACATCTTGTTTCATTACCTTTCATTAACTCAACACATATTTGGTATAACATAACATAAACTTTATCATAACATTTTTTGTCACAAAATAATATCTTTTAACTCAAAATCCTTACTTGCTATTATTATAAAGTAAATTATTGTTTCATTTTTTGTTTGCTTTTCACTGAACATATATCATTAACTATTATCTAACTTACAGGTTCGTTTATTCTTGTTAATACTACCTTGCATCCTTATTTACCTTTATCTATAATTATAAATGTAATTATTAGATTTTTGTTTTATCATGGGGTTAGATATTGACTTGTTTATTATTCTGTTAACCTAGTTTTTATGTAACATGGATGCTAGCATTTCTGTTGCGTTACAATATCCAAACCCGTACACTATATATACTTACCACAAAGGCACACACATTCGAATTTACAGTTCACAAGTTGGCAACAATGCAATACATGTCTCCTCACATCGACGATATCCGGACGGCGGCGGCGTACATATCTAAACCCATACACTAAAACACATGCACGAGTTGACAACGTGGCCGACGCTAAACCAGCACACATGCACAATTTGGCAACGTCGACGCTTTTCCAACATGGCCACCGTTCCGGAAAAAACTGTATATATCCAAACCCGTACACTATAACACATGCACGACTTGGCAACATGGCTGACCCTTAACCAGCACACTCTTACACAACCCGACAACCTCGCCACTTTTCCAACATGGACGACGACCCCACCACTCCTGGCGGCGATCAAGCCACGAGGATGATCAACGACGAGATAGCAGTCATACTTGACTTTCACTGTTTCGTTGACGACAATGGAAACGAACTCATCAAGGAACTAGCCATTATGGATATCACCGCATTTGCCAGCAGGCATTGGATATTTGCACCTCCAGTAAACACGATCGTTTCGAATCACAAACACATGAGGACAAACTGTTGGTTAACGGAGCATTATCATAGATTAGAGTGGACGGACGGGGACACATCGTAAGAACATCTTGTCTCGATATTAATAAAGTACACGTTTCCTTTTAACTATGTGTTCGTAAAAGGATTACAGAAAAAAAGATTTCTGGAGAAACGTATTGTACATTTCAATATTATAAACTTAGAAGATTTCAGTTGTCCTAAACTCGAACAATTACGTTCAATACACGGAACAGCCTGTCTCGTGCACCGCTTATTTCCGGAAATATGTACAAATCAAAGAGTACACGCTTTACGCGAGTGGGTTGTATCGGATTTTAGACTAATCAATAGGTTTCTGGTAAATTACTAATTGCATACATTGTTGTTTTTATTTAGCATCATAAAAATATCACTTGTTGCCTTTCTGTCAATTACATCATCCTGTCTACATGCATAAAACAATTAGCATCATCGACTTGTTCCCACACGCTCGAGTGTAGTCGATGACATCACAAAAAAAAAAAAAAAAACCGAGTCGTCTCCCCCCACCTACCCGCTGAACATAGCGTGAGAAAGCAGCTTGCATCCTGTTTACACGGTTAAAAATAACCGCTTACTGTACGTTGAGTGGATCCCACTCTCCGGTTTCCCCCTCCTCAACTACCTCCCTATTTTATACCGCTACAAACTAGTGTTATTCATTCAGACCTTGACAGACGCGCAAGCGAAATTCTTCATTGTAAAATGGCATAATTCGTTGCGAAGTTTGCTACCATTAGAGCGATTGAATATAAAAAAATTAAGGAATTAATAATTGGTGTTAAATATCCAATAGAAGAATTACAAAATATAGATGTGAAGTACGGGAAGGTCGTACTCGCCACTATCCAGGACTACAGGGACCCAAAATTGAAATATCACGTAAATCTACCTAAGAGATACGCAAGCGTTTTCGATGATGAAGAATTAAAAAATTTTAGCACCATATTCACTTCAACTGGTTTATCGTGGAGAAAAAGATAGGGCTTATGTGGTAGACATTTTAGAGTAATACCGAATGGGCACTCATTTATCATGTATAATTGTCATTGTACACACACACACACACACACACACACACACACACACACAATTGTCATTGCCTGTAAGTACGATTACATATGTATTTCATTTGATTTAATTGTACACAATTGTCATTGTGCTTATGTTTATTGTATTGTGTAATTCTCACAGTAATTGTCACTACTGTGTGCGTTTACATAATATTTATTTTCCTTATACATATTTCATTTTGATTTAATTGTACACATTTTGTAACCCCTTTTTGACTTAGGCAGTAAAAAAAAAGATAATTTTTTTTTTTGAAAATTTTTTTGAAATTTTTTTTTTTTTTTTTTTGTAAAGAGGGGCCACAAGTTAATTAGAACTAGGCTAAAGCCTAGAGAAGCCAAAATTGCGCTGGATTTAGTGAGACGGGACTTGCAATGAAAACTCATAAATTAAACAATTAATAAATCCCATTTATTATTCTATCTCACCTGGTTAACACATTAATAATAAAATAAATAAACCCAGCAGTCATAATCTATAATTCCCTTAAATTGTCAATTAAATAAAGTATACTCTCTCAACAAGGTCACCTGAAAATATTTATTAACACCAATAAAATAATTTGCTATCTCTCTTTACAAATGAATTGAAATTTAAAACCATTACTATCCTTTCCATTAAATAAAGTTTCCATTAAAATATTAATAATATATAAAATTTATTTTATATGTTCTCCAGAATGCTCCATTTAAACTTAATGGAGATAAATGGTATAGATTCCTTGCTAATATTAATTATAATAATAAATTTTCAAACAAATTAAATAAATTTTAAAGGGTGACAATTCCTATACTTGTTATTAAAGTTAAATAAAATAAATGATTTTCCAAAGAAATAATCAGCAAAGATTAATTGAGATAGAATACCTGTTATAAAGAATGAAAAGGATATATACATAATTCCATGTATCAACTTTCTTTTATAAAAAGACAAACCCGATATCTAAAGTCCCCACCAAAAATACAGCTAAATGCACAATACATATAACCCCCACAATGCACACAAAAATATACAAAACATCACATGTTCCACAATACAAATACACTATACAATACCATACAATACAATATATATAAGGATCTCTTGCCACGCCCCCTTTTTTTTTTATATTACCCCCATGATGTATATAAATTATTACTTCTTTTATAAATATCCCTGTTAGGATTACAATTTACTTGGTTGATTACACATCCGTGTATTAGATAATGCTTAAGCCTTCAGTAGTCCCCAGGACCTAATAACTTTCAAAATTTTGGCTAAGTGCCTAATACAGTTATACAATTCTGCCCCACTGGGCTCTATTACTGTGAGAAATAAAAAATATTTAAAACAATGAACACCCCCCAGTTATCATAAATAATTTAAAGAATTTATATATATTGAAACATTGCCAAGTAATGAAAATAGAAATATGGCATAAATATTATAACCCTATGAAAAATACTTTTGGCCCAGAGACCGACATGTTAATTGCCAGTTGATGCAGAATTTAACCTGTCTCAACGACAAGTTCAATGCTGTATGAACATGCATCTATTCAGGATGAAACTTGTGAAAAATGCACCTACCTACCCCAGAAATTTCTATACAATAAGAATTAAACCGATTTTAAAATTTAGAATATATATATATAATGAACCCTAAATTGAACTCGATAAATTACCAATAGAAAGAATGACTTAAAATCTGTAAAGAAACACATATACTGAAATAAGAGGAAATTATACGTTGAATGTTGAACTGTTTAAGACACATGCCAGTCTCTGAGCTGACAATTTTACAAGAAATTTAATAAAATTTACAAATAATTTTACACCCAGTTCACACACTAAACTGTCCCATCAATTGGGGATCCAATTAAATGTTTAAAAACTTGAAAGTGTTGTAGTTGATAGAGAGAACTGGTCACTGGGTATTATTGAGTGCTGACTCTATGTGTACAATATATTGGTTTTGTATCACCTGATTTTGTCCATGGTTAAGGATTTTGATAAGGTGGCGATCTCGTGGCCTACATTATAGGTGTTGGTGTGGCTTTCTGGCAATTCCTCCGGTAGTGAAGAAGAGAGTTTCAAGATATTCCTAGTTCAGGCCATGTTGTAGGGTCTTGTAGTTCTCGACTGTTCGGTGGACCCTGATTACACACCATTATATATATTAGCCAGAGTACTAAACACACTGCCCCGAGAAGTTTGCACACCCCCCCAAAATACATATATAAGTTAACATAGCTTTAGAGCTACTTAAATGTAACTTGACAAATTTATATGGCCAACATGCCCTATTTAACAATCTTTAGAACAGTAAATCTTTATAATAATAACTTCACCCAATGCGGGTTACCATGTTTGCAATTTGACAATTAATTATGGCTTTGTACCATTTCATAAACTTTATACATAGTGTGAATATGTAGTTACCACGTGGTTGAGGTTAATTCAAATTACATAGTCTTTACTATAGTAATTAATATGAATTGGTGATTATATAACTTTCAAAACGTGCCTCAGTAAGTTTCCAGATATTAATAAAGTTTTACCATTAATTCTCGTGAAACTTGTATGCCATCTAAACTAAGTACGCCTTGTGCAATAACCTAGGTACGTAACATGAATCTAGTTACATCCATGTTAAGATATATTTTAAACTTAGATTTTTGTATTTAATTTACTTAACCTTTTAGTGCCGAAATTCGGACACGTGAATGGAATATAGTTTTATAATGTTTTAAAAATTTTACCTTCAAATTGTATATTGCACAACCGCATGAGGTTGCATCAAGGTGAACAGAAATCCACTTACTTAGGTTTATTAAAAACAGTTTTCTCTAGTGAAATATTACATTCTATTAATATGAAAGTATAAACGACACTTACCGCAGCCGTGTACAGAACTTAGCCTATCATAGTTGGAAGAAGTTAGACCAAATTCTCTTCATCTCCCGGAGTAAATACGCCACGAGGCAACCACTTAGAATTCCAGGCAGCGACAAGTATAGAAACGCAGTTGCTGCTACTATTCGCCCGTCATCAGTATCTAGCACAAGAGTGCAGCACCGAACAAACGCAGTCTAGATTCATTCGGTAGGGCTTATCTTCACGGAAAGAGTGCAGCACGAATTAAACAACTATAATTCCGTACTGCCTATAACTACAGGCCGTATATGTACTGGTTTTGCGCCGTCTCTCCACTAGAGTTCGGCACACCCTCCAATTGTTAATCACTGAAAGCTCGCCGAATCTTCCCGACTCGGCACAATTTGTCATAGTGCATTTGTTTATTTTAACTTGTACTTAGTTTACTTAGATGTATTTCGTGTATATATTATGTATTTTGTAATTGTCACTACTGTGTGGTTTATATATTATGTATTTTAAATTGTAATATATTTTGATTACATGTATTTTAATTGTTTTTAATTAAACGGTATTGCTTTAACATTTTTATTGTATTTAATTTCAAAAGTCCTTCTAATATATTTTGTCTGTACTTTAACATATATTTTTGGTTTGTTTAAATTATATATATAAATTTTTCTTTTAATTGTTTATTTTCAACTATCCTTTTTCCATGCATGATGCGTCCTGCATAATCTTTACAAGTGAAGTGTTAATCAGAATATTATGTATATAGTAATACTTATCTACTATGCACAAATGTGTGATATTCAATTTTTACAAGTGAATTGATTTCAATTATGCACCGAAGGACCGAGTCATCGAGAGTTTCGCAGTGATGATGTGCACATTTTTTTATTTTTACAATATATACTTATCACAAACACACGCATTCGAATTTACACAGTTCACATGTTGACAACAATGCAATACACGTCACTCAGTGTCTTCACATCAACGATATCTGGACGGTGGCGGCGTACATATCTAAACCCGTACACTATAACACATGCACGAGTTGACAACATGGACGACGCTAAACCAGCACACATGCACAAGTTGGCAACGTCGCGCTTTTATCTTCTATGCACAAATGTGTGATATTCAATTTTTAAAAGTGAATTGATTTTTAACTGCAACGATATCCGGACGACGGCGGTGGTGGCGTACATATACAAACCCGTACACTATAACACACGCACGAGTTGACAACGTCGATAAACCATCACAAGTTGGCAACGGCGACGACGCTTTTCCAACATGGTCGCACTTCCGGAAAACCCCCTTACATATACAAACCCATACACTATAACACATGCACGGTTTTTACTTACCACCGACACACAGACCAATCCTCGACGACGAACCGGTCACCGCGTAACCCGTTCAACGCTCGCCGGCCGCCGACGGCGGCCGGCGAACGGCGAACGGCACCAACAGGATGACAACGCAGCCTTACAAACCCGTTCGCCGTTCGCCCTTCGCCGTCGGCGGCGGATGGCGTCCGACAGCAAATCAACCCAACGGCGGCCGGCGAACGGCGAACGGCGAACCGGATCACTACACGGACTTACGATACAGTTCGACACGCCAACCACGGCCGATCAAACTCACAACGCCGTTTCAAATTACGACCAATCAACGACCGACACGTCATCAACATGGACAACACATAGACACGCTGTTGCCAAGTATGTAACACACCGCATCGACGAGATCCGGACGGCCGCGGCGCCGTTCATATACAAACCCGTACACTATAACACACGCACGAGTTTACTACGTCGATTACCCAGCACAAGTTGCCAACGCCGACCACGACGATTTTACAACATGGCCGACCGGAAAAACCCCTTACATATACAAACTCATACACTATAACACATGCACGAATCGGCAACGTCGCCGACCCCTACACCAATCAACGCACACATAACCCCACTTTATCCTGGCCGACCACAACATGGCCGAAAGTCGACTAACCGATTTTTAACCCCACCACCAATATTTTTGAATTTCCCGCCATATGATGTCACATCCGGGGTAGAACTGTCAGTTTACCCCTACTTTCAATACCTATTGTTTTTGGTGCCGTCGACTGCCATGATCAGTGAAAATCGAGTGCGATAACGTGTGGTGGTATACGTTAGTGACCACAGTACTGTGGTTAATGCTGAAGCAATAAGTGGAAAGAAGTAGTTTATACGGAAACATTTCATTTCATAAATGTTTTTAAATATAAATCTAAGAACATGGAAGTCATGTGTGGTTCTCCATACCGATATTTTTACTTCCATGTTCCATAAGGAAATGGAAGTATGGTGATGGCAAAAAATCGTGTTCGTGATAATTGCAGATTCTGATTGTACTACCCTCAAAACATGAAAAAAATTCATTTTTCGAAAAGTGTGTGTGCGTCTGTCTGTCTATCAATCTTAGATTTTTTTTCTACGGCAAACGATAAGAGCCGCAAATTCAAACATAATCAAATAATTTTTTGCGTACGTCCCTATATTGTGCATAACTCAAGGCCTGTTCATTTTGGTGAAGATCGGTTAAGAGAGAGGGGTAGTTTACCGGCAACGTTTTACGTTTTAACAAGAGTAAACTACTTAATTTTGATAAACAAAGTATCCTGATAAGAATCTCATAATAATCCGCTGTAGAAACGTAGATGAAATATCTATAAATGAAGAGGCTAGTTGAACGGGTTGGGGGTAATAGTCTATTAATGAAAATTATAGTTGAAGAGGGAGGGGTGAATTTTTTATATGTGTACTACGTTATCGGCAACAAAGAAGTAGTTTCTTGTTAAAATTCCTTCCCGGGATGTTTAGCCATAGTCCAATGTTTTCTGCAAAACCAGACGTTTCGGCAGTGACATCAACTGCCATCATCAGTGAAAATAGAGTGCGATAACGTGAGGTGGTATACGTTAGTGACCACAGTACTGTGGTTAAGGCTGAAGCAATAGAAAGAAGTAGATTCTATGGAAATATTTCATTTCGAATGTGATTTTAAATATAAATCTTGGAACATGGAAGTCATGTATTGTTCTCCATACCGATATTTTTTTATGGCAAACGATAACAGCCGCAAATTCAAACAGAACCAAATAATGTTTTGCATACAGCCCTAGATTGTAGAGTTCTCAAGACCTATTGTTTTTGGTGAAGATCGGTTTAGGGAAAGGGGTAGTTTACCAGCAACGTTTTATGTTTTAACATGGGTAATTTTTTTTTTGACGAACGATAACTTCCGTAAATTCAATCAGAATCAAATAATGTGTTGCATACCTTCCTAAGTTATAGAGAACTCAATGTTTGTTGATCTTGGTGAAGATCGGTTAAGGGAAAGGGCTAGTTTACCGGCCATATTTTATGTTTTAACAAGAATAATTGTTTCTATGACGAACGATAACAGCCGCAAATTCAAACAGAATCAAATAAAGTTTTGCATACAGCCCTGAATTGTAGAGTTCTCAAGACACATTGTTTTTGTTGAAGATCGGTTTAGGGAAAGGGGTAGTTTACCGGCAACGTTTTACGTTTTAACAAGGGTATTTTATATGGCAAACGATAACAGCCGTAAATTCAAACATAATCAAATAAATTTTTGCATGCAACTCTGAATAGTAGAGTTCTCAAGACTTATTGTTTTTGTTGAAGATCGGTTTAGGGAAAGGTGTAGTTTACCAGCAACGTTTTATGTCTGAACATGGGTAATTTTTTTTTGACGATTGATAACTGCCGTAAATTCAATCAGAATCAAATAATGTGTTGCATACCTTCCTAAGCTATAGAGGTCTCAATGTTTGTTGATTTTCGTGAAGCTCGATTAAGGGAAAGGGGTAGTTTACCAGCCACATTTTATGTTTTAACAAGATTAATTGTTTCTATGACGAACGATAACTGCCGCACATTAAAACAGAATCAAACAATTTTTAGCATACATCCCAGATTTATAGAGTATTCAATGCCTATTGTTTTTGGTGAAGATCGGTTAAGGAAAAGGGGTAGTTTATCAGCAACATTTTTTTAAATCAAGGGTAATTTTTTTCTATGGCAAACGATAACAGCCGCAAATTCAAACAGAATCAAATAATTTTTTACATATGTGCCTGAGTTGTAGAAAACTCAAGGCCTGTTGATTTTGATGAAGAAAGGTTACGGGGAAAGGGCAGTTTACCAGAAACATTTTTTGATGTAACAAGAGTAAAGTACTTAATTTTGATAAATAAAGTATCCTGATAAGAAGATCTTAATAATCCACTGTAGAAACGTAGATTAAATATGTATAAATGAAGAGGCTAGTTGAACGGGGTGGGGGTAATTTTCTATAAATGAAAATTATAGTTGAAGCGGGAGGGGATAATTTTTATATGTGTACTCTGTTATCGGCAACAAAGTAGTAGTTTGTTGTTAAAATTCCTTCCCGGCCTGTTTGGCCGTAGTCCAATGTTTTCTGCTAAACCAGATGTTTCGGCAGTGCCGTCGACTGCCATCGTCAGTGAAAATCGTGTGCGATAACGTGTGGTGGTATACGTTAGTGACCACAGTACTGTGGTTAATACTGAAGCAATAAGTGGAAAGAAGTAGTTTCTGTGGAAACATTTCATTTCGTAAATGATTTTAAATATAAATCTAAGAACATGGAAGTCATGTGTGGTTCTCCATACCGATATTTTTACTTCCATGTTCCATAAGGAAATGGAAGTATGGTGATGGCAAAAAAATCGTGTTAGAGATAATTGCAGATTCTGATTGTACTACCCTCAAAACATGAAAAAAAGTCATTTTCCGAAAAGTGTGTGTGTGTCTGTCTGTCTGTCTATCTTAGATTTTTTTTTACGGCAAACTATAAGAGCCGCAAATTCAAACAGAATCAAATAATGTTTTGCATACTTCCCTGAATTGTAGAGGACTCAAAACCTGTTGTTTTTGGTGAAGATCGGTTTAGGGAAAGGGGTAGTTTACCGGCCACATTTTATGTTTTAACATGGGTAATTTTTTTTTTTTTGACGAATGATAACTGCCGAAAATTCAATCAGAATCAAATAATGTGTTGCATACCTTCCTAAGCTATAGAGAAATCAATGTTTGTTGTTTTTGGTGAAGATCGGTTAAGGGAAAGGGGTAGTTTACCGGCTACATTTTATGTTTTAACAAGAATAATTGTTTCTATGACGAACGATAACAGCCGCAAATTCAAATTGAATCAAATAAAGTTTTGCATACAGCCCTGAATTGTAGAGTTCTCAAGACACATTGTTTTTGTTGAAGATTGGTTTAGGGAAAAGGGTAGTTTACCGGCAACGTTTTATGTTTTACAAGGGTATTTTCTATGGCAAACGATAACAGCCGTAAATTCAAACATAGTCAAATAAATTTTTGCATGCAACTCTGAATAGTAGAGTTCTCAAGACTTATTGTTTTTGTTGAAGATCGGTTTAGGGCCGTAGTTCAATGTTTTCTGCTAAACCAGACGTTTCGGCAGTGCCGTCGACTGCCATCATCAGTGAATATCGAGTGCGATATCGTGTAGTGGTATACGTTAGTGACCACAGTACTGGGGTTAATACTGAAGCAATAAGTGGAAAGAAGTAATTTCTATGGAAACATTTCATTTCGTAAATGATTTTAAATATAAATCTAAGAACATGGAAGTCATGTGTGGTTCTCCATACCGATATTTTTACTTCCATGTTCCATAAGGAAATGGAAGTATGGTGATGGCAAAAAAATCGTGTTCGAGATAATTGCAGATTCTGATTGTACTACCCTCAAAACATGAAAAAAGTCATTTTTCGAAAAGTGTCTGTGTGTGTGTCTGTCTGTCTGTCTATCTTAGATTTTTTTTCTACGGCATACGATAAGAGCCGCAAATTCAAACAGAATCAAATAATGTTTTGCATACTTCCCTGAATTGTAGAGGACTCAAAACCTGTTGATTCTGGTAAGTTAAGAGAAAGGGATAGTTTACCAGCAACGTTTTATGTGATAACAAGCGTAATTTTATGTGACGAACGGCAAATGCCGTAAATTCAAATATAATCAAATAATTTCTTGCATACGTCCCTATATTGTGCATAACTCAAGTCCTGTTGATTTTGGTGAAGATCGGTTAAGGGAAAGGGGTAGTTTACCTGCTACTTTTTATGTTGTAACAAGAGAAATTTTCTCATGACAAATGATAACTGCCGTAAATTCAAACAGAATTAAATAATTTTTTACATATGTGCCTGAGTTGTAGAATACTCAAGGCCTGTTGATTTTGGTGAAGATCGGTTATGGGGAAAGTGTAGTTTACCTGAATTATTTTTTGTTGTAACAAGAGTAAAGTACTTAATTTTGATAAATAAAGTATCCTGGTAGGAAGATCCTAATAATACACTGTAGAAACGTAGATTAGATATCAATAAATGAAGAGGCTAGTTGAACGGGATGGGGGTAATTTTCTATAAATGAAAATTCGTTAAATGGGAGGGGAAATTGTTTATGTGTACTACGTTATCGGCAACAAAGTTGTAGTTTTTTGTTAAAATTCTTTCCCGGGCTGTTTGGCCGTAGTCCAATGTATTCTGCAAAACCACACGTTTCGGCAGTACAATCGACTGCCATCATCAGTGAAAATCGAGTGCGATAACGTGAGGTGGTATACGTTAGTGACCAGTACATTAGTACTGTGGTTAAGGCTGAAGCAATAAGTAGAAAGAAGTAGTTTCTATGGAAATACTTCATTTCAAAAATTATTTAAAATATAAATCTTAGATCATGGAAGTCATGTATGGTTCTCTATACCGATATTTCATTGTATTTCTCAAGAAAGTCTTTAGTCTTTTCAGAATCGAAAAGCAGCACTCAGTTTCAGCAGTTGTCGTGAGGGTAGTTATGACAATTTTCAGAAGTATCAACACACTTCTTTGAAAACTGACGTAAGATTGTTTTCTTCTATAAAGTTAAGAAGTTTTATTGCGCTTTTAATATTACTTCCATGTTCCATAAGGAAATGGAAGTATGGTCATGGCGAAAAAATTCGTGTTCGAGATAAGGGCTAATTCTGATTGTACTACCCTCAAAACATGAAGAAAATTCATTTTTCGAAATGTGTGTGTGTGTGTGTGTGTGTGTGTGTGTGTGTGTGTGTGTGTGTGTGTTGTCTGTCTGTCTGTGTGTAGAATTTTTCTATGGCAAACGATAACAGTCGCAATTTCAAACAGAATCAAATAAATTTTTGCATACAGCTGTGAATTGTAGAGTACTCAAGGCCTATTGTTTTTGGAGAAGTTCGATTAAGGGAAAGGGGTAGTTTACGCGCAACGTTTTATGTTTTAACAAGGGTAATTTTTTCTATGGCGAACGATAGCTGCCGCATATTCACACAGAATCAAATATTTTTTTGCATACGTCCCTAAATTGTAGAGGACTCAAGGCCATTTGATTTTGGTAAAGATCTGTTAAGGGGAAGGGGTAGTTTACCTGCAACCTTTTACGTTTTAACAAGAGTAAAATACTTTAAAATTCATTTAAACTTTTTCAAACAATGGTAATTGTTAAAAATAAAATAATTTTGTTGCCTAGCAATAGAATTATAATTTTTTCATTTTAATTTAAATCGTGTATTAGAGAAAAATTATCGTTCTTGGGAGGCAAGCATATCTCAATTATGTAATGTTTACGTTTCCATTTTATTATTATGATTACCGCAATAAAAAGCAGGCAAGGCACACACACACACACACACACACACACACACAATTCGCGTTATTTCTGGCCTCACTCATGTTTATTTTCTTACATTTGCACGCTTTTTAAATGGAAAGTGCCGAAACCCACACCAACACAACGCGTGCAAGCCGAAAAACTGTCCAGCGTGGATAGCGATTTGCTTCCTGTGGATCGCTGGTCAGTGTAACTGCACGTGTTTACAGACAAACGGTTCATAGACAGACTTTTCGTCTTTACGGAATGAACCCTCTGCAAGGTGGTCAGGGTCCATGAGTGACTTCGGAGCGCTCCTTCTTTTCCGCGTGTTTGTTCTGTGAAACGTACACTGTAGATTCGCAGCTTTACTCTGAGCAACGCTGTATAGGGATTGTTGAAAATTTTTGTCCACGGTGTACCCTCATACACGCTAAACCTGCTCTGATGTTTTAATTACGGACATCATAATATTAAAAATTTGGAAACTTGAGCACTACTTAATGGAGATCAAACAATAACTTTTACAAGACATTAATTTTATACATATTTTGAAGCAATAAATGTTTTAATAAATTAATACAATCTGTCTACTTATTTCTATTTTCATATAAGAATTAAAAACTAATATGTGCATGTGTGTATGTATGAAAAATATAAATATTTTCCTCCTCTGGGAAATTGCTTGCCTCTCTTGGAAAATATTTTGAGCTCCCTGATGGCTAGTTATTTACTACCCAGTGTGGAGTATAGCGTTATGACATGGATCAGAATGGTTGGTGTTAAACAGAATGTGACGATTTAAATAAAAGAAATAATCAAGAAAATAAAAATTTTAAAAAATTTATGTTGCGAGCTCTTAAGCCATTTAAATCTCACTGTATTAATATAAAATACCTGTATGTACTCAGTATGAGAGGAAGCAGTAATTAATTAGTTATTTAGAAGATACTCTAATAAAAAGATAAATTGTAAAGAGTTATTAATATCGTATTTAACCCTTTGCTTGTAAGCAGGCGCTGTCCTGTTGATTCCAGACTCGACATGTTTTCCGAGTCTTGTGTGAGTTAGAATAAGATAAAAAAACTAATGTTAATAATAAAAAAAATCTGAAGACATAAATAGTCGCTAAAACAACTGATTTAAATTATGTATATTTGTTTAGGGATAGTTTGTATAAATAAAAATGTTAACTTAAATATAGTTAGGAACTATATTCTCGCGCGGAAATTGTCCCACTAACTTTTGCCCAGTACCAGGCGAAGGGAGCAGAATTTCTCTCTCTTGCAATGGTGACTTCGTACAGTATAGACTTAGGAGCTGTGCGCTTAAAATATGTTAACTATATTTTGTCTCACCTTAAGATGGTGTACCAGATGTAGCTGTTTAAAGCATCTGGATGTATTAATTAATATAGTCATGTAAATAGACGAGAAAAGCCAAGTAAAAAAAAAATCGAAACGTAAAAAAGGAGTGTAACACAAGATGACTTCGTGCTTCAACAAATAACAACAATTCCAAAGTCATACCTGGAGATGTGAAATATCAGAAGCCACAAACTCCACTGCACGTGACAGAATATGCAGATCAGGACATCCGAGCATCTACAAGATTATCGTAGATATCTACACGACGTATTGTTCGACCTGCGAACTTTTGGAGCCCTTACAGAGGAAGGCCAGACCGAGATGACGACGTAGCTGTTCCTGTTTCCCAAGACGGATACCCCAGGACGAGTCTTCTGCATACCAATTAAAAGGTGACTCGATAGCCTGTCTATCGAGGGTTACTAATATTTGTTACACAACACATCTTGAAAGAGACTTTTCAGAAACTATTAACTTTGTAAAGACTTATAAATTAAATCTAAGAATTTCATGTAACTATTCTAACTTCATACGTTGTAACAGTTTATATGCTAATGTAGAGTAATATAATTCAAGCAATAATACCATTCTTCCAATGGTTGAATAAAGGAAAGTCTTGCAAGCTAATATCATGAAATGAGTATAATTAAAAGTCTTAATTACAGAAATACAGAAAGTTGACCCGGATCCGAGGTATAGCTATATGTAATCAAGTTTGATCTCAAAGTTTAAAGAAACCTTTCAAATAACTTAACAATTGAATTAGTAATGTCATGGGATCTGTCAGTATATGTTTTTTAAATGTTAAATAAAGAGAAGTCTTCTTGTTACACACATATGAGGAGTGCTTAAATCAATTGTATACCTTGCCATTGTTTCCTTACACAGTTAGTAAGTAATTTGTTATATTAATTATTTGTGATCAATTCTGTTACAACGTAGGCAGCCCATCTAATTAACGGAGTTTAATTACGAGGGGTTCCCTGGATTTGTAACGCGGCGAAAAGACGTTACAAAAGTGCGCCACTCTGCTTTCTTGTAAAAAAATAAAAGGGTAATTGTTTACAGAGTGTCACAAAAGTGCGCCACTGCTAAATTTTATAAAGGTGTTTTAAGCAAACAAAATTGCATTCATACAAAAAAAAATTAAGGAAACAAAGGAAAGAGTTTTAATTGTGTATATAGTGTCACAAACAAAATTGCATTCACTATGCGTGGATAAATTGTATGATCAACAACTAAATATATAATATTGATATATGCACTCAGAAAGTTACTTTAATAAATGTAATGTTCGAAACATATTTAATAGTGTATTAAGTTACGTAGATGGTAGTATGTATAAGTAAAATATCCTTAGCGTCATACAATGCATGTAGCTTTTGCATTCTATAGGCCAGTAGAAACCTGCATAATTCGATGTAAGTACTTGCATACATGAATTGTGACCAAGCATAACAATTTTGGTCAACCGAACAATCTGTAACAGGTTTGTTTACGACAATCTATGACCTGTTGTTTCCTGAATCATTCTGCACAGTGTATGTCCAACTATCTAGCTTACATACACTAGTATGTGTTATAAAAAAAAAAAAAAATTTGATTAAAAATAACTTTGTTAATAATAATAAAGTAATTAAGTAGAAGTTCGTGATTTAAAACTTGTGAACAAAATAAGTAATTATTTAATTGAGAAAAGTTTATGAATGAACGGAGCCAAAGTGTTGCCAAGCGTAGTAATAATAAATGTGTTGCATAAGATTGCGCTCCCCTTCTCTCGTGTTTATACCGGTTCAGAGTACGTATACAGTAGTTGTGTTATTCAGTCGCATTGTGGAGAACAATAAGAGTAAAACCCCCTTCCTCACTGACACGCTCAACCCTCCATTGTTAACTAAATATGTAGGCCACCCTCTGACCTACATTCCAATAAACAGCTGATCGGCTATTTAACCTTGAAAGAGATGTGTGTGTGATTTCTGTCTCTCCCTTAGAAGAGAAATTGTTCTTTTCTAATTTGTGTAAATTGATTACTTATGAATATATTGTATGTATATGTAATATATGAGTATTAATTTTAAGTACGTGCTAATGTGTTAGAACAAAATGGCCCAATTTAACCCGGATTTGTTATTAAAAGACGAGCTGTCTTACGAAGCCCTTTTGCGTGGACTACCCCATGCTGATGTAACAGTCGCGGAATTACGAAGTTCAATTCGCGAATGTGGATTTGATGCACCCGTGCAATTAAACAATCTAAGCCAACTCGATTATGAAAGCGAGAAAGAAATTTGTAATGCCAAGTATAGTGAACTATACTTATTGTCTCAAACACTCCAAGACGAGAAATCTCCGGCAAAAATTTTGCGGACTACCCAGAGAATAGAGCATTTAACCAGGCGAATAAAAAATTTGTCGATCTGGCCGAATCTCACAGAAATACCCGTTGATGTACAAAAGCTAGCAGACGAAGCTCTACGCCGCTTACCTTCAATTATCAACGATTTAAGACGAAAATCCGACTCATTCAGGATGGACGAAATAGAGAAATCATTAATGAAATTACACATCTCCCCAGTACAATCCCCCACCACTGGTTTACCTCCGCCTAACTCGGATCGGAACTCACCTATTGTATCGCAAGTGCAAGCGAACCCAGAACAAAAAACTGATACAGATGTAAATGTCCCTCCTCCCGAGCATTTTCAGTTTCGTCCCGGAAATAATGAATTGACCAACACCCCCAATGAATCTAATCACCCTCATCGAGGAATTACCCCTATGAACTATAACGCAGATCTATACGGAAAAATGACTCACCATGTAGAGAAGATTTTAACCGAAATCCCTTATACAGATGGTTTAAATGTTTCCAAGTTACTAACATTTATTAGTTATCTTCTTCAGATAAAGGATCTACAGCAGCTGAATGACTGGCAAATTTTACAAGTTCTGTTACCAAAGTGTAAACCCCTGTTAAAAAATCGTGTGCTAGAAGCCCTAACCTCTACTTTCCCAGTAGAAGAGCTACATAGCTCTTTAATAAAATACTTTATTCCCACCGGCATCTATGAAGAAATAAAAAGGAAGACAGTACTCCGAGTACAAGGACATCAGGAGAGATTAGCTCACTACATCTCCGATATTAGGGAGTCCTCTCGACTACTACGTGTAAGCTGGAATGAAACACAACTGGTGGACACCATTTTAATAGGAGTGTCACCCGAAGAAAGATCTCGACTATCATTGATGAATATACCCAATACAATTGCTGATCTGGAACAGTGCAGTATCCATTCTTCAAATGTATGGTACTCAGATCAAAATAGAGAAGCAATGAAAACCTCTGGAACTAATAGACATCAATTGCGAGCACTACTGCCTGATGTAACAACCTCGTATGAAAGACAAGTTTCTAGTAGACCTCACCATGTGCGCAAAGCTGGTAAGTTAACTGTAAACCCAGATAAAGCGGAAACCAAGTACCCACCTCGCAGAAAACCCACCTGTTATAATTGTGGCAAATATGGGCACATAAGAAGAGAGTGCAAAAGTAAGCCATTGGAACGGAATAACCCCAATTCAAAAAACATGTAAGGCAGGGAGACCCGAAAACCTGTGTCTTCCGCAGCTACTCAAAATTGGGTAAACTAAAAGAAACCAGTAATAATAGTAAGAATGAATTATTCTGTAACCAAGTGAAAAACAAAAAAGGTGCGAAATAAATCGACCCCTATGTGCGAGAATTTCGTGAAAAGTGTAATGCGATTAATAGATGTAAATTGAAAAAAAATCTACTACCATTAATACAAGTCGACTTAGGCGTTACATCCCCCATCGCCTTAATTGATTCGGGATCTAGTAGAAGCTTAATCAGCCAAGAATTAGCGGACATGTTAGCTAAACATCATCTAGTAAAACGCAACCAACCTGTGAATATAAAGGGTGCTACCGCTGATAAACGTAAAATAAATATAAACCTGAGCATTACCGTTAAGGTTAAAATAAAAAACCTAAGTTGGATATTTACAATGTTAGTATGTAAAGAATTAGGACCTGATTTAATTTTAGGTGCAGATTTTATTAGTAAGACAGGAATGATTCTTGATATCTACGAAACCTCAAATCTGCGCTAATAGCCTATCATGCGAACGATCACACGTCGTGGGACCAAAATCTATCCTGGATTCAATACGCTTTTAATTCAGCTTACCACGAAGGTCACAAGTCGACCCCGTTCGAGTTACTATACAAGTATCGACCAAACCACCCTTTGTCCACAAGATGGAATATACACGATCTGCTGCCTCTGCAAATAACGGATAAGCAGATAAAGCGAATATGGAACAAAGCCCGCTCTAACTTAAGAGCAAGCTTGGAAAAATCCAGAAGATACCACGAGAAAGGTAATCATAGCAACTCAGTCAGGTACCAAGTAGGTGACTTAGTAATGTACAAGACTCACCCCATTAGTAGTGCGATTGATAAGACCACCTCGAAACTATCATTCAGATGGTGTGGCCCTTACCAAATCCAAAAGTACCTAACTCCAGTTACAGTAGCCCTGTGCGAACCTGCAACTCAGAAATATGTGCGGAGAACGCATATTTCGCAACTAAAGTTATAAGAAGAAGTGACGGTATAGTATAACCCAAAAAAAAAGAAAAGGGAATACTAGGCAGTAAAGAAAATTATATTTCTGAATCCACGTAAGAAATGTAAAACGTAGAGTTTGGAAACGAGGCCTGATCAACCTGAGTTCCAGTTCTGCGAAGCATGCATTAATGAATAATCATTAACTAGATGGGTACTAACACTCATTAACTACATGAGTTATATAGGACTCACAGAAGAAAAGATAGAATTCTAAATAGTAAAGATTTAGAAAGTTACTCTACAGAAGAGAGAGTAAGACAAACAAAAAAACCGGTAGTAAAATTAAGTGATAGAGATAAGAAAGAGTTTTGTGTTTTAATTGTGTATATATTTAGTGTAAATAGTACGTAAAAAAAAAAAAGGTAGTTCATAAGAATATAAAGTGTACTGTGTTGTAACTATAGGTAATAACTATGTGGACAACGTTGTAAAGTGTACAACAACTATGTGAAAGAAATTACACACACTAACCCCATTCAATATCCCAGTGCCCAATAGTGAGTTAGACACAAAAAGCTTAACCGTAGCGTGCAATTTAAGCGGTGGAGTATGTGACGATTTAAATAAAAGAAATAATCAAGAAAATAAAAATTTTAAAAAATTTAGGTTGCGAGCTCTTAAGCCATTTAAATCTCACTGTATTAATATAAAATACCTGTATGTACTCAGTATGAGAGGAAGCAGTAATTAATTAGTTATTTAGAAGATACTCTAATAAAAAGATAAATTGTAAAGAGTTATTAATATCGTATTTAACCCTTTGCTTGTAAGCAGGCGCTGTCCTGTTGATTCCAGACTCGACATGTTTTCCGAGTCTTGTGTGAGTTAGAATAAGATAAAAAACTAATGTTAATAATAAAAAAAATCTGAAGACATAAATAGTCGCTAAAACAACTGATTTAAATTATGTATATTTGTTTAGGGATAGTTTGTATAAATAAAAATGTTAACTTAAATATAGTTAGGAACTATATTCTCGCGCGGAAATTGTCCCACTAACTTTTGCCCAGTACCAGGCGAAGGGAGCAGAATTTCTCTCTCTTGCAATGGTGACTTCGTACAGTATAGACGTAGGAGCTGTGCGCTTAAAATATGTTAACTATATTTTGTCTCACCTTAAGATGGTGTACCAGATGTAGCTGTTTAAAGCATCTGGATGTATTAATTAATATAGTCATGTAAATAGACGAGAAAAGCCAAGTAAAAAAAAAATCGAAACGTAAAAAAGGAGTGTAACACAAGATGACTTCGTGCTTCAACAAATAACAACAATTCCAAAGTCATACCTGGAGATGTGAAATATCAGAAGCCACAAACTCCACTGCACGTGACAGAATATGCAGATCAGGACATCCGAGAATCTACAAGATTATCGTAGATATCTACACGACGTATTGTTCGATCTGCGAACTTTTGGAGCCCTTACAGAGGAAGGCCAGACCGAGATGACGACGTAGCTGTTCCTGTTTCCCAAGACGGATACCCCAGGACGAGTCTTCTGCATACCAATTAAAAGGTGACTCGATAGCCTGTCTATCGAGGGTTACTAATATTTGTTACACAACACATCTTGAAAGAGACTTTTCAGAAACTATTAACTTTGTAAAGACTTATAAATTAAATCTAAGAATTTCATGTAACTATTCTAACTTCATACGTTGTAACAGTTTATATGCTAATGTAGAGTAATATAATTCAAGCAATAATACCATTCTTCCAATGGTTGAATAAAGGAAAATCTTGCAAGCTAATATCATGAAATGAGTATAATTAAAAGTCTTAATTACAGAAATACAGAAAGTTGACCCGGATCCGAGGTATAGCTATATGTAATCAAGTTTGATCTCAAAGTTTAAAGAAACCTTTCAAATAACTTAACAATTGAATTAGTAATGTCATGGGATCTGTCAGTATATGTTTTTTAAATGTTAAATAAAGAGAAGTCTTCTTGTTACACACATATGAGGAGTGCTTAAATCAATTGTATACCTTGCCATTGTTTCCTTACACAGTTAGTAAGTAATTTGTTATATTAATTATTTGTGATCAATTCTGTTACAACGTAGGCAGCCCATCTAATTAACGGAGTTTAATTACGAGGGGTTCCCTGGATTTGTAACGCGGCGAAAAGACGTTACAAAAGTGCGCCACTCTGCTTTCTTGTAAAAAAATAAAAGGGTAATTGTTTACAGAGTGTCACAAAAGTGCGCCACTGCTAAATTTTATAAAGGTGTTTTAAGCAAACAAAATTGCATTCATTCAAAAAAAAATAAAGGAAACAAAGGAAAGAGTTTTAATTGTGTATATAGTGTCACAAACAAAATTGCATTCACTATGCGTGGATAAACTGTATGATCAACAACTAAATATATAATATTGATATATGCACTCAGAAAGTTACTTTAATAAATGTAATGTTCGAAACATATTTAATAGTGTATTAAGTTACGTAGATGGTAGTATGTATAAGTAAAATATCCTTAGCGTCATACAATGCATGTAGCTTTTGCATTCTATAGGCCAGTAGAAACCTGCATAATTCGATGTAAGTACTTGCATACATGAATTGTGACCAAGCATAACAATTTTGGTCAACCGAACAATCTGTAACAGGTTTGTTTACGACAATCTATGACCTGTTGTTTCCTGAATCATTCTGCACAGTGTATGTCCAACTATCTAGCTTACATACACTAGTATGTGTTATAAAAAAAAAAAAATTTTGATTAAAAATAACTTTGTTAATAATAATAAAGTAATTAAGTAGAAGTTCGTGATTTGAAACTTGTGAACAAAATAAGTAATTATTTAATTGAGAAAAGTTTATGAATGAACGGAGCCAAAGTGTTGCCAAGCGTAGTAATAATAAATGTGTTGCATAAGATTGCGCTCCCCTTCTCTCGTGTTTATACCGGTTCAGAGTACGTATACAGTAGTTGTGTTATTCAGTCGCATTGTGGAGAACAATAAGAGTAAAACCCCCTTCCTCACTGACACGCTCAACCCTCCATTGTTAACTAAATATGTAGGCCACCCTCTGACCTACATTCCAATAAACAGCTGATCGGCTATTTAACCTTGAAAGAGATGTGTGTGTGATTTCTGTCTCTCCCTTAGAAGAGAAATTGTTCTTTTCTAATTTGTGTAAATTGATTACTTATGAATATATTGTATGTATATGTAATATATGAGTATTAATTTTAAGTACGTGCTAATGTGTTAGAACAAAATGGCCCAATTTAACCCGGATTTGTTATTAAAAGACGAGCTGTCTTACGAAGCCCTTTTGCGTGGACTACCCCATGCTGATGTAACAGTCGCGGAATTACGAAGTTCAATTCGCGAATGTGGATTTGATGCACCCGTGCAATTAAACAATCTAAGCCAACTCGATTATGAAAGCGAGAAAGAAATTTGTAATGCCAAGTATAGTGAACTATACTTATTGTCTCAAACACTCCAAGACGAGAAATCTCCGGCAAAAATTTTGCGGACTATCCAGAGAATAGAGCATTTAACCAGGCGAATAAAAAATTTGTCGATCTGGCCGAATCTCACAGAAATACCCGTTGATGTACAAAAGCTAGCAGACGAAGCTCTACGCCGCTTACCTTCAATTATCAACGATTTAAGACGAAAATCCGACTCATTCAGGATGGACGAAATAGAGAAATCATTAATGAAATTACACATCTCCCCAGTACAATCCCCCACCACTGGTTTACCTCCGCCTAACTCGGATCGGAACTCACCTATTGTATCGCAAGTGCAAGCGAACCCAGAACAAAAAACTGATACAGATGTAAATGTCCCTCCTCCCGAGCATTTTCAGTTTCGTCCCGGAAATAATGAATTGACCAACACCCCCAATGAATCTAATCACCCTCATCGAGGAATTACCCCTATGAACTATAACGCAGATCTATACGGAAAAATGACTCACCCTGTAGAGAAGATTTTAACCGAAATCCCTTATACAGATGGTTTAAATGTTTCCAAGTTACTAACATTTATTAGTTATCTTCTTCAGATAAAGGATCTACAGCAGCTGAATGACTGGCAAATTTTACAAGTTCTGTTACCAAAGTGTAAACCCCTGTTAAAAAATCGTGTGCTAGAAGCCCTAACCTCTACTTTCCCAGTAGAAGAGCTACATAGCTCTTTAATAAAATACTTTATTCCCACCGGCATCTATGAAGAAATAAAAAGGAAGACAGTACTCCGAGTACAAGGACATCAGGAGAGATTAGCTCACTACATCTCCGATATTAGGGAGTCCTCTCGACTACTACGTGTAAGCTGGAATGAAACACAACTGGTGGACACCATTTTAATAGGAGTGTCACCCGAAGAAAGATCTCGACTATCATTGATGAATAGACCCAATACAATTGCTGATCTGGAACAGTGCAGTATCCATTCTTCAAATGTGTGGTACTCAGATCAAAATAGAGAAGCAATGAAAACCTCTGGAACTAATAGACATCAATTGCGAGCACTACTGCCTGATGTAACAACCTCGTATGAAAGACAAGTTTCTAGTAGACCTCACCATGTGCGCAAAGCTGGTAAGTTAACTGTAAACCCAGATAAAGCGGAAACCAAGTACCCACCTCGCAGAAAACCCACCTGTTATAATTGTGGCAAATATGGGCACATAAGAAGAGAGTGCAAAAGTAAGCCATTGGAACGGAATAACCCCAATTCAAAAAACATGTAAGGCAGGGAGACCCGAAAACCTGTGTCTTCCGCAGCTACTTAAAATTGGGTAAACTAAAAGAAACCAGTAATAATAATAAGAATGAATTATTCTGTAACCAAGTGAAAAACAAAAAAGGTGCGAAAGAAATCGACCCCTATGTGCGAGAATTTCGTGAAAAGTGTAATGCGATTGATAGATGTAAATTGAAAAAAAATCTACTACCATTAATACAAGTCGACTTAGGCGTTACATCCCCCATCGCCTTAATTGATTCGGGATCTAGTAGAAGCTTAATCAGCCAAGAATTAGCGGACATGTTAGCTAAACATCATCTAGTAAAACGCAACCAACCTGTGAATATAAAGTGTGCTACCGCTGATAAACGTAAAATAAATATAAACCTGAGCATTACCGTTAAGGTTAAAATAAAAAACCTAAGTTGGATATTTACAATGTTAGTATGTAAAGAATTAGGACCTGATTTAATATTAGGTGCAGATTTTATTAGTAAGACAGAAATGATTCTTGATATCTACGAAACCTCAAATCTGCGCTAATAGCCTATCATGCGAACGATCACACGTCGTGGGACCAAAATCTATCCTGGATTCAATACGCTTTTAATTCAGCTTACCACGAAGGTCACAAGTCGACCCCGTTCGAGTTACTATACAAGTATCGACCAAACCACCCTTTGTCCACAAGATGGAATATACACGATCTGCTGCCTCCGCAAATAACGGATAAGCAGATAAAGCGAATATGGAACAAAGCCCGCTCTAACTTAAGAGCAAGCTTGGAAAAATCCAGAAGATACCACGAGAAAGGTAATCATAGCAACTCAGTCAGGTACCAAGTAGGTGACTTAGTAATGTACAAGACTCACCCCATTAGTAGTGCGATTGATAAGACCACCTCGAAACTATCATTCAGATGGTGTGGCCCTTACCAAATCCAAAAGTACCTAACTCCAGTTACAGTAGCCCTGTGCGAACCTGCAACTCAGAAATATGTGCGGAGAACGCATATTTCGCAACTAAAGTTGTATAAGAAGAAGTGACGGTATAGTATAACCAAAAAAAAAAGAAAAGGGAATACTAGGCAGTAAAGAAAATTATATTTCTGAATCCACGTAAGAAATGTAAAACGTAGAGTTTGGAAACGAGGCCTGATCAACCTGAGTTCCAGTTCTGCGAAGCATGCATTAATGAATAATCATTAACTAGATGGGTACTAACAGTCATTAACTACATGAGTTATATAGGACTCACAGAAGAAAAGATAGAATTCTAAATAGTAAAGATTTAGAAAGTTACTCTACAGAAGAGAGAGTAAGACAAACAAAAAAACCGGTAGTAAAATTAAGTGATAGAGATAAGAAAGAGTTTTGTGTTTTAATTGTGTATATATTTAGTGTAAATATTACGTAAAAAAAAAAAAAGGTAGTTCATAAGAATATAAAGTGTACTGTGTTGTAACTATAGGTAATAACTATGTGGACAACGTTGTAAAGTGTACAACAACTATGTGAAAGAAATTACACACACTAACCCCATTCAATATCCCAGTGCCCAATAGTGAGTTAGACACAAAAAGCTTAACCGTAGCGTGCAATTTAAGCGGTGGAGTATGTGACGATTTAAATAAAAGAAATAATCAAGAAAATAAAAATTTTAAAAAATTTAGGTTGCGAGCTCTTAAGCCATTTAAATCTCACTGTATTAATATAAAATACCTGTATGTACTCAGTATGAGAGGAAGCAGTAATTAATTAGTTATTTAGAAGATACTCTAATAAAAAGATAAATTGTAAAGAGTTATTAATATCGTATTTAACCCTTTGCTTGTAAGCAGGCGCTGTCCTGTTGATTCCAGACTCGACATGTTTTCCGAGTCTTGTGTGAGTTAGAATAAGATAAAAAAACTAATGTTAATAATAAAAAAAATCTGAAGACATAAATAGTCGCTAAAACAACTGATTTAAATTATGTATATTTGTTTAGGGATAGTTTGTATAAATAAAAATGTTAACTTAAATATAGTTAGGAACTATATTCTCGCGCGGAAATTGTCCCACTAACTTTTGCCCAGTACCAGGCGAAGGGAGCAGAATTTCTCTCTCTTGCAATGGTGACTTCGTACAGTATAGACGTAGGAGCTGTGCGCTTAAAATATGTTAACTATATTTTGTCTCACCTTAAGATGGTGTACCAGATGTAGCTGTTTAAAGCATCTGGATGTATTAATTAATATAGTCATGTAAATAGACGAGAAAAGCCAAGTAAAAAAAAAATCGAAACGTAAAAAAGGAGTGTAACACAAGATGACTTCGTGCTTCAACAAATAACAACAATTCCAAAGTCATACCTGGAGATGTGAAATATCAGAAGCCACAAACTCCACTGCACGTGACAGAATATGCAGATCAGGACATCCGAGAATCTACAAGATTATCGTAGATATCTACACGACGTATTGTTCGACCTGCGAACTTTTGGAGCCCTTACAGAGGAAGGCCAGACCGAGATGACGACGTAGCTGTTCCTGTTTCCCAAGACGGATACCCCAGGACGAGTCTTCTGCATACCAATTAAAAGGTGACTCGATAGCCTGTCTATCGAGGGTTACTAATATTTGTTACACAACACATCTTGAAAGAGACTTTTCAGAAACTATTAACTTTGTAAAGACTTATAAATTAAATCTAAGAATTTCATGTAACTATTCTAACTTCATACGTTGTAACAGTTTATATGCTAATGTAGGGTAATATAATTCAAGCAATAATACCATTCTTCCAATGGTTGAATAAAGGAAAGTCTTGCAAGCTAATATCATGAAATGAGTATAATTAAAAGTCTTAATTACAGAAATACAGAAAGTTGACCCGGATCCGAGGTATAGCTATATGTAATCAAGTTTGATCTCAGAGTTTAAAGAAACCTTTCAAATAACTTAACAATTGAATTAGTAATGCCATGGGATCTGTCAGTATATGTTTTTTAAATGTTAAATAAAGAGAAGTCTTCTTGTTACACACATATGAGGAGTGCTTAAATCAATTGTATACCTTGCCATTGTTTCCTTACACAGTTAGTAAGTAATTTGTTATATTAATTATTTGTGATCAATTCTGTTACAACGTAGGCAGCCCATCTAATTAACGGAGTTTAATTACGAGGGGTTCCCTGGATTTGTAACGCGGCGAAAAGACGTTACAAAAGTGCGCTACTCTGCTTTCTTGTAAAAAAATAAAAGGGTAATTGTTTACAGAGTGTCACAAAAGTGCGCCACTGCTAAATTTTATAAAGGTGTTTTAAGCAAACAAAATTGCATTCATTCAAAAAAAAAAATAAAGGAAACAAAGGAAAGAGTTTTAATTGTGTATATAGTGTCACAAACAAAATTGCATTCACTATGCGTGGATAAATTGTATGATCAACAACTAAATATATAATATTGATATATGCACTCAGAAAGTTACTTTAATAAATGTAATGTTCGAAACATATTTAATAGTGTATTAAGTTACGTAGATGGTAGTATGTATAAGTAAAATATCCTTAGCGTCATACAATGCATGTAGCTTTTGCATTCTATAGGCCAGTAGAAACCTGCATAATTCGATGTAAGTACTTGCATACATGAATTGTGACCAAGCATAACAATTTTGGTCAACCGAACAATCTGTAACAGGTTTGTTTACGACAATCTATGACCTGTTGTTTCCTGAATCATTCTGCACAGTGTATGTCCAACTATCTAGCTTACATACACTAGTATGTGTTATAAAAAAAAAAAAATTTTGATTAAAAATAACTTTGTTAATAATAATAAAGTAATTAAGTAGAAGTTCGTGATTTAAAACTTGTGAACAAAATAAGTAATTATTTAATTGAGAAAAGTTTATGAATGAACGGAGCCAAAGTGTTGCCAAGCGTAGTAATAATAAATGTGTTGCATAAGATTGCGCTCCCCTTCTCTCGTGTTTATACCGGTTCAGAGTACGTATACAGTAGTTGTGTTATTCAGTCGCATTGTGGAGAACAATAAGAGTAAAACCCCCTTCCTCACTGACACGCTCAACCCTCCATTGTTAACTAAATATGTAGGCCACCCTCTGACCTACATTCCAATAAACAGCTGATCGGCTATTTAACCTTGAAAGAGATGTGTGTGTGATTTCTGTCTCTCCCTTAGAAGAGAAATTGTTCTTTTCTAATTTGTGTAAATTGATTACTTATGAATATATTGTATGTATATGTAATATATGAGTATTAATTTTAAGTACGTGCTAATGTGTTAGAACAAAATGGCCCAATTTAACCCGGATTTGTTATTAAAAGACGAGCTGTCTTACGAAGCCCTTTTGCGTGGACTACCCCATGCTGATGTAACAGTCGCGGAATTACGAAGTTCAATTCGCGAATGTGGATTTGATGCGCCCGTGCAATTAAACAATCTAAGCCAACTCGATTATGAAAGCGAGAAAGAAATTTGTAATGCCAAGTATAGTGAACTATACTTATTGTCTCAAACACTCCAAGACGAGAAATCTCCGGCAAAAATTTTGCGGACTACCCAGAGAATAGAGCATTTAACCAGGCGAATAAAAAATTTGTCGATCTGGCCGAATCTCACAGAAATACCCGTTGATGTACAAAAGCTAGCAGACGAAGCTCTACGCCGCTTACCTTCAATTATCAACGATTTAAGACGAAAATCCGACTCATTCAGGATGGACGAAATAGAGAAATCATTAATGAAATTACACATCTCCCCAGTACAATCCCCCACCACTGGTGTACCTCCGCCTAACTCGGATCGGAACTCACCTATTGTATCGCAAGTGCAAGCGAACCCAGAACAAAAAACTGATACAGATGTAAATGTCCCTCCTCCCGAGCATTTTCAGTTTCGTCCCGGAAATAATGAATTGACCAACACCCCCAATGAATCTAATCACCCTCATCGAGGAATTACCCCTATGAACTATAACGCAGATCTATACGGAAAAATGACTCACCATGTAGAGAAGATTTTAACCGAAATCCCTTATACAGATGGTTTAAATGTTTCCAAGTTACTAACATTTATTAGTTATCTTCTTCAGATAAAGGATCTACAGCAGCTGAATGACTGGCAAATTTTACAAGTTCTGTTACCAAAGTGTAAACCCCTGTTAAAAAATCGTGTGCTAGAAGCCCTAACCTCTACTTTCCCAGTAGAAGAGCTACATAGCTCTTTAATAAAATACTTTATTCCCACCGGCATCTATGAAGAAATAAAAAGGAAGACAGTACTCCGAGTACAAGGACATCAGGAGAGATTAGCTCACTACATCTCCGATATTAGGGAGTCCTCTCGACTACTACGTGTAAGCTGGAATGAAACACAACTGGTGGACACCATTTTAATAGGAGTGTCACCCGAAGAAAGATCTCGACTATCATTGATGAATATACCCAATACAATTGCTGATCTGGAACAGTGCAGTATCCATTCTTCAAATGTATGGTACTCAGATCAAAATAGAGAAGCAATGAAAACCTCTGGAACTAATAGACATCAATTGCGAGCACTACTGCCTGATGTAACAACCTCGTATGAAAGACAAGTTTCTAGTAGACCTCACCATGTGCGCAAAGCTGGTAAGTTAACTGTAAACCCAGATAAAGCGGAAACCAAGTACCCACCTCGCAGAAAACCCACCTGTTATAATTGTGGCAAATATGGGCACATAAGAAGAGAGTGCAAAAGTAAGCCATTGGAACGGAATAACCCCAATTCAAAAAACATGTAAGGCAGGGAGACCCGAAAACCTGTGTCTTCCGCAGCTACTCAAAATTGGGTAAACTAAAAGAAACCAGTAATAATAGTAAGAATGAATTATTCTGTAACCAAGTGAAAAACAAAAAAGGTGCGAAATAAATCGACCCCTATGTGCGAGAATTTCGTGAAAAGTGTAATGCGATTAATAGATGTAAATTGAAAAAAAATCTACTACCATTAATACAAGTCGACTTAGGCGTTACATCCCCCATCGCCTTAATTGATTCGGGATCTAGTAGAAGCTTAATCAGCCAAGAATTAGCGGACATGTTAGCTAAACATCATCTAGTAAAACGCAACCAACCTGTGAATATAAAGGGTGCTACCGCTGATAAACGTAAAATAAATATAAACCTGAGCATTACCGTTAAGGTTAAAATAAAAAACCTAAGTTGGATATTTACAATGTTAGTATGTAAAGAATTAGGACCTGATTTAATTTTAGGTGCAGATTTTATTAGTAAGACAGGAATGATTCTTGATATCTACGAAACCTCAAATCTGCGCTAATAGCCTATCATGCGAACGATCACACGTCGTGGGACCAAAATCTATCCTGGATTCAATACGCTTTTAATTCAGCTTACCACGAAGGTCACAAGTCGACCCCGTTCGAGTTACTATACAAGTATCGACCAAACCACCCTTTGTCCACAAGATGGAATATACACGATCTGCTGCCTCTGCAAATAACGGATAAGCAGATAAAGCGAATATGGAACAAAGCCCGCTCTAACTTAAGAGCAAGCTTGGAAAAATCCAGAAGATACCACGAGAAAGGTAATCATAGCAACTCAGTCAGGTACCAAGTAGGTGACTTAGTAATGTACAAGACTCACCCCATTAGTAGTGCGATTGATAAGACCACCTCGAAACTATCATTCAGATGGTGTGGCCCTTACCAAATCCAAAAGTACCTAACTCCAGTTACAGTAGCCCTGTGCGAACCTGCAACTCAGAAATATGTGCGGAGAACGCATATTTCGCAACTAAAGTTATAAGAAGAAGTGACGGTATAGTATAACCCAAAAAAAAAGAAAAGGGAATACTAGGCAGTAAAGAAAATTATATTTCTGAATCCACGTAAGAAATGTAAAACGTAGAGTTTGGAAACGAGGCCTGATCAACCTGAGTTCCAGTTCTGCGAAGCATGCATTAATGAATAATCATTAACTAGATGGGTACTAACACTCATTAACTACATGAGTTATATAGGACTCACAGAAGAAAAGATAGAATTCTAAATAGTAAAGATTTAGAAAGTTACTCTACAGAAGAGAGAGTAAGACAAACAAAAAAACCGGTAGTAAAATTAAGTGATAGAGATAAGAAAGAGTTTTGTGTTTTAATTGTGTATATATTTAGTGTAAATAGTACGTAAAAAAAAAAAGGTAGTTCATAAGAATATAAAGTGTACTGTGTTGTAACTATAGGTAATAACTATGTGGACAACGTTGTAAAGTGTACAACAACTATGTGAAAGAAATTACACACACTAACCCCATTCAATATCCCAGTGCCCAATAGTGAGTTAGACACAAAAAGCTTAACCGTAGCGTGCAATTTAAGCGGTGGAGTATGTGACGATTTAAATAAAAGAAATAATCAAGAAAATAAAAATTTTAAAAAATTTAGGTTGCGAGCTCTTAAGCCATTTAAATCTCACTGTATTAATATAAAATACCTGTATGTACTCAGTATGAGAGGAAGCAGTAATTAATTAGTTATTTAGAAGATACTCTAATAAAAAGATAAATTGTAAAGAGTTATTAATATCGTATTTAACCCTTTGCTTGTAAGCAGGCGCTGTCCTGTTGATTCCAGACTCGACATGTTTTCCGAGTCTTGTGTGAGTTAGAATAAGATAAAAAACTAATGTTAATAATAAAAAAAATCTGAAGACATAAATAGTCGCTAAAACAACTGATTTAAATTATGTATATTTGTTTAGGGATAGTTTGTATAAATAAAAATGTTAACTTAAATATAGTTAGGAACTATATTCTCGCGCGGAAATTGTCCCACTAACTTTTGCCCAGTACCAGGCGAAGGGAGCAGAATTTCTCTCTCTTGCAATGGTGACTTCGTACAGTATAGACGTAGGAGCTGTGCGCTTAAAATATGTTAACTATATTTTGTCTCACCTTAAGATGGTGTACCAGATGTAGCTGTTTAAAGCATCTGGATGTATTAATTAATATAGTCATGTAAATAGACGAGAAAAGACAAGTAAAAAAAAAATCGAAACGTAAAAAAGGAGTGTAACACAAGATGACTTCGTGCTTCAACAAATAACAACAATTCCAAAGTCATACCTGGAGATGTGAAATATCAGAAGCCACAAACTCCACTGCACGTGACAGAATATGCAGATCAGGACATCCAAGAATCTACAAGATTATCGTAGATATCTACACGACGTATTGTTCGACCTGCGAACTTTTGGAGCCCTTACAGAGGAAGGCCAGACCGAGATGACGACGTAGCTGTTCCTGTTTCCCAAGACGGATACCCCAGGACGAGTCTTCTGCATACCAATTAAAAGGTGACTCGATAGCCTGTCTATCGAGGGTTACTAATATTTGTTACACAACACATCTTGAAAGAGACTTTTCAGAAACTATTAACTTTGTAAAGACTTATAAATTAAATCTAAGAATTTCATGTAACTATTCTAACTTCATACGTTGTAACAGTTTATATGCTAATGTAGAGTAATATAATTCAAGCAATAATACCATTCTTCCAATGGTTGAATAAAGGAAAGTCTTGCAAGCTAATATCATGAAATGAGTATAATTAAAAGTCTTAATTACAGAAATACAGAAAGTTGACCCGGATCCGAGGTATAGCTATATGTAATCAAGTTTGATCTCAAAGTTTAAAGAAACCTTTCAAATAACTTAACAATTGAATTAGTAATGTCATGGGATCTGTCAGTATATGTTTTTTAAATGTTAAATAAAGAGAAGTCTTCTTGTTACACACATATGAGGAGTGCTTAAATCAATTGTATACCTTGCCATTGTTTCCTTACACAGTTAGTAAGTAATTTGTTATATTAATTATTTGTGATCAATTCTGTTACAACGTAGGCAGCCCATCTAATTAACGGAGTTTAATTACGAGGGGTTCCCTGGATTTGTAACGCGGCGAAAAGACGTTACAAAAGTGCGCCACTCTGCTTTCTTGTAAAAAAATAAAAGGGTAATTGTTTACAGAGTGTCACAAAAGTGCGCCACTGCTAAATTTTATAAAGGTGTTTTAAGCAAACAAAATTGCATTCATTCAAAAAAAAATAAAGGAAACAAAGGAAAGAGTTTTAATTGTGTATATAGTGTCACAAACAAAATTGCATTCACTATGCGTGGATAAATTGTATGATCAACAACTAAATATATAATATTGATATATGCACTCAGAAAGTTACTTTAATAAATGTAATGTTCGAAACATATTTAATAGTGTATTAAGTTACGTAGATGGTAGTATGTATAAGTAAAATATCCTTAGCGTCATACAATGCATGTAGCTTTTGCATTCTATTGGCCAGTAGAAACCTGCATAATTCGATGTAAGTACTTGCATACATGAATTGTGACCAAGCATAACAATTTTGGTCAACCGAACAATCTGTAACAGGTTTGTTTACGACAATCTATGACCTGTTGTTTCCTGAATCATTCTGCACAGTGTATGTCCAACTATCTAGCTTACATACACTAGTATGTGTTATAAAAAAAAAAAAATTTTGATTAAAAATAACTTTGTTAATAATAATAAAGTAATTAAGTAGAAGTTCGTGATTTAAAACTTGTGAACAAAATAAGTAATTATTTAATTGAGAAAAGTTTATGAATGAACGGAGCCAAAGTGTTGCCAAGCGTAGTAATAATAAATGTGTTGCATAAGATTGCGCTCCCCTTCTCTCGTGTTTATACCGGTTCAGAGTACGTATACAGTAGTTGTGTTATTCAGTCGCATTGTGGAGAACAATAAGAGTAAAACCCCCTTCCTCACTGACACGCTCAACCCTCCATTGTTAACTAAATATGTAGGCCACCCTCTGACCTACATTCCAATAAACAGCTGATCGGCTATTTAACCTTGAAAGAGATGTGTGTGTGATTTCTGTCTCTCCCTTAGAAGAGAAATTGTTCTTTTCTAATTTGTGTAAATTGATTACTTATGAATATATTGTATGTATATGTAATATATGAGTATTAATTTTAAGTACGTGCTAATGTGTTAGAACAAAATGGCCCAATTTAACCCGGATTTGTTATTAAAAGACGAGCTGTCTTACGAAGCCCTTTTGCGTGGACTACCCCATGCTGATGTAACAGTCGCGGAATTACGAAGTTCAATTCGCGAATGTGGATTTGATGCACCCGTGCAATTAAACAATCTAAGCCAACTCGATTATGAAAGCGAGAAAGAAATTTGTAATGCCAAGTATAGTGAACTATACTTATTGTCTCAAACACTCCAAGACGAGAAATCTCCGGCAAAAATTTTGCGGACTACCCAGAGAATAGAGCATTTAACCAGGCGAATAAAAAATTGTCGATCTGGCCGAATCTCACAGAAATACCCGTTGATGTACAAAAGCTAGCAGACGAAGCTCTACGCCGCTTACCTTCAATTATCAACGATTTAAGACGAAAATCCGACTCATTCAGGATGGACGAAATAGAGAAATCATTAATGAAATTACACATCTCCCCAGTACAATCCCCCACCACTGGTTTACCTCCGCCTAACTCGGATCGGAACTCACCTATTGTATCGCAAGTGCAAGCGAACCCAGAACAAAAAACTGATACAGATGTAAATGTCCCTCCTCCCGAGCATTTTCAGTTTCGTCCCGGAAATAATGAATTGACCAACACCCCCAATGAATCTAATCACCCTCATCGAGGAATTACCCCTATGAACTATAACGCAGATCTATACGGAAAAATGACTCACCCTGTAGAGAAGATTTTAACCGAAATCCCTTATACAGATGGTTTAAATGTTTCCAAGTTACTAACATTTATTAGTTATCTTCTTCAGATAAAGGATCTACAGCAGCTGAATGACTGGCAAATTTTACAAGTTCTGTTACCAAAGTGTAAACCCCTGTTAAAAAATCGTGTGCTAGAAGCCCTAACCTCTACTTTCCCAGTAGAAGAGCTACATAGCTCTTTAATAAAATACTTTATTCCCACCGGCATCTATGAAGAAATAAAAAGGAAGACAGTACTCCGAGTACAAGGACATCAGGAGAGATTAGCTCACTACATCTCCGATATTAGGGAGTCCTCTCGACTACTACGTGTAAGCTGGAATGAAACACAACTGGTGGACACCATTTTAATAGGAGTGTCACCCGAAGAAAGATCTCGATTATCATTGATGAATAGACCCAATACAATTGCTGATCTGGAACAGTGCAGTATCCATTCTTCAAATGTATGGTACTCAGATCAAAATAGAGAAGCAATGAAAACCTCTGGAACTAATAGACATCAATTGCGAGCACTACTGCCTGATGTAACAACCTCGTATGAAAGACAAGTTTCTAGTAGACCTCACCATGTGCGCAAAGCTGGTAAGTTAACTGTAAACCCAGATAAAGCGGAAACCAAGTACCCACCTCGCAGAAAACCCACCTGTTATAATTGTGGCAAATATGGGCACATAAGAAGAGAGTGCAAAAGTAAGCCATTGGAACGGAATAACCCCAATTCAAAAAACATGTAAGGCAGGGAGACCCGAAAACCTGTGTCTTCCGCAGCTACTCAAAATTGGGTAAACTAAAAGAAACCAGTAATAATAATAAGAATGAATTATTCTGTAACCAAGTGAAAAACAAAAAAGATGCGAAAGAAATCGACCCCTATGTGCGAGAATTTCGTGAAAAGTGTAATGCGATTAATAGATGTAAATTGAAAAAAAATCTACTACCATTAATACAAGTCGACTTAGGCGTTACATCCCCCATCGCCTTAATTGATTCGGGATCTAGTAGAAGCTTAATCAGCCAAGAATTAGCGGACATGTTAGCTAAACATCATCTAGTAAAACGCAACCAACCTGTGAATATAAAGTGTGCTACCGCTGATAAACGTAAAATAAATATAAACCTGAGCATTACCGTTAAGGTTAAAATAAAAAACCTAAGTTGGATATTTACAATGTTAGTATGTAAAGAATTAGGACCTGATTTAATATTAGGTGCAGATTTTATTAGTAAGACAGGAATGATTCTTGATATCTACGAAACCTCAAATCTGCGCTAATAGCCTATCATGCGAACGATCACACGTCGTGGGACCAAAATCTATCCTGGATTCAATACGCTTTTAATTCAGCTTACCACGAAGGTCACAAGTCGACCCCGTTCGAGTTACTATACAAGTATCGACCAAACCACCCTTTGTCCACAAGATGGAATATACACGATCTGCTGCCTCCGCAAATAACGGATAAGCAGATAAAGCGAATATGGAACAAAGCCCGCTCTAACTTAAGAGCAAGCTTGGAAAAATCCAGAAGATACCACGAGAAAGGTAATCATAGCAACTCAGTCAGGTACCAAGTAGGTGACTTAGTAATGTACAAGACTCACCCCATTAGTAGTGCGATTGATAAGACCACCTCGAAACTATCATTCAGATGGTGTGGCCCTTACCAAATCCAAAAGTACCTAACTCCAGTTACAGTAGCCCTGTGCGAACCTGCAACTCAGAAATATGTGCGGAGAATGCATATTTCGCAACTAAAGTTGTATAAGAAGGAGTGACGGTATAGTATAACCCAAAAAAAAAGAAAAGGGAATACTAGGCAGTAAAGAAAATTATATTTCTGAATCCACGTAAGAAATGTAAAACGTAGAGTTTGGAAACGAGGCCTGATCAACCTGAGTTCCAGTTCTGCGAAGCATGCATTAATGAATAATCATTAACTAGATGGGTACTAACACTCATTAACTACATGAGTTATATAGGACTCACAGAAGAAAAGATAGAATTCTAAATAGTAAAGATTTAGAAAGTTACTCTACAGAAGAGAGAGTAAGACAAACAAAAAAACCGGTAGTAAAATTAAGTGATAGAGATAAGAAAGAGTTTTGTGTTTTAATTGTGTATATATTTAGTGTAAATAGTACGTAAAAAAAAAAAAAGGTAGTTCATAAGAATATAAAGTGTACTGTGTTGTAACTATAGGTAATAACTATGTGGACAACGTTGTAAAGTGTACAACAACTATGTGAAAGAAATTACACACACTAACCCCATTCAATATCCCAGTGCCCAATAGTGAGTTAGACACAAAAAGCTTAACCGTAGCGTGCAATTTAAGCGGTGGAGTATGTGACGATTTAAATAAAAGAAATAATCAAGAAAATAAAAATTTTAAAAAATTTAGGTTGCGAGCTCTTAAGCCATTTAAATCTCACTGTATTAATATAAAATACCTGTATGTACTCAGTATGAGAGGAAGCAGTAATTAATTAGTTATTTAGAAGATACTCTAATAAAAAGATAAATTCTAAAGAGTTATTAATATCGTATTTAACCCTTTGCTTGTAAGCAGGCGCTGTCCTGTTGATTCCAGACTCGACATGTTTTCCGAGTCTTGTGTGAGTTAGAATAAGATAAAAAAACTAATGTTAATAATAAAAAAAATCTGAAGACATAAATAGTCGCTAAAACAACTGATTTAAATTATGTATATTTGTTTAGGGATAGTTTGTATAAATAAAAATGTTAACTTAAATATAGTTAGGAACTATATTCTCGCGCGGAAATTGTCCCACTAACTTTTGCCCAGTACCAGGCGAAGGGAGCAGAATTTCTCTCTCTTGCAATGGTGACTTCGTACAGTATAGACGTAGGAGCTGTGAGCTTAAAATATGTTAACTATATTTTGTCTCACCTTAAGATGGTGTACCAGATGTAGCTGTTTAAAGCATCTGGATGTATTAATTAATATAGTCATGTAAATAGACGAGAAAAGCCAAGTAAAAAAAAAAATCGAAACGTAAAAAAGGAGTGTAACACAAGATGACTTCGTGCTTCAACAAATAACAACAATTCCAAAGTCATACCTGGAGATGTGAAATATCAGAAGCCACAAACTCCACTGCACGTGACAGAATATGCAGATCAGGACATCCGAGAATCTACAAGATTATCGTAGATATCTACACGACGTATTGTTCGACCTGCGAACTTTTGGAGCCCTTACAGAGGAAGGCCAGACCGAGATGACGACGTAGCTGTTCCTGTTTCCCAAGACGGATACCCCAGGACGAGTCTTCTGCATACCAATTAAAAGGTGACTCGATAGCCTGTCTATCGAGGGTTACTAATATTTGTTACACAACACATCTTGAAAGAGACTTTTCAGAAACTATTAACTTTGTAAAGACTTATAAATTAAATCTAAGAATTTCATGTAACTATTCTAACTTCATACGTTGTAACAGTTTATATGCTAATGTAGAGTAATATAATTCAAGCAATAATACCATTCTTCCAATGGTTGAATAAAGGAAAGTCTTGCAAGCTAATATCATGAAATGAGTATAATTAAAAGTATTAATTACAGAAATACAGAAAGTTGACCCGGATCCGAGGTATAGCTATATGTAATCAAGTTTGATCTCAAAGTTTAAAGAAACCTTTCAAATAACTTAACAATTGAATTAGTAATGTCATGGGATCTGTCAGTATATGTTTTTTAAATGTTAAATAAAGAGAAGTCTTCTTGTTACACACATATGAGGAGTGCTTAAATCAATTGTATACCTTGCCATTGTTTCCTTACACAGTTAGTAAGTAATTTGTTATATTAATTATTTGTGATCAATTCTGTTACAACGTAGGCAGCCTATCTAATTAACGGAGTTTAATTACGAGGGGTTCCCTGGATTTGTAACGCGGCGAAAAGACGTTACAAAAGTGCGCCACTCTGCTTTCTTGTAAAAAAATAAAAGGGTAATTGTTTACAGAGTGTCACAAAAGTGCGCCACTGCTAAATTTTATAAAGGTGTTTTAAGCAAACAAAATTGCATTCATTCAAAAAAAAATAAAGGAAACAAAGGAAAGAGTTTTAATTGTGTATATAGTGACACAAACAAAATTGCATTCACTATGCGTGGATAAATTGTATGATCAACAACTAAATATATAATATTGATATATGCACTCAGAAAGTTACTTTAATAAATGTAATGTTCGAAACATATTTAATAGTGTATTAAGTTACGTAGATGGTAGTATGTATAAGTAAAATATCCTTAGCGTCATACAATGCATGTAGCTTTTGCATTCTATAGGCCAGTAGAAACCTGCATAATTCGATGTAAGTACTTGCATACATGAATTGTGACCAAGCATAACAATTTTGGTCAACCGAACAATCTGTAACAGGTTTGTTTACGACAATCTATGACCTGTTGTTTCCTGAATCATTCTGCACAGTGTATGTCCAACTATCTAGCTTACATACACTAGTATGTGTTATAAAAAAAAAAAAAATTTGATTAAAAATAACTTTGTTAATAATAATAAAGTAATTAAGTAGAAGTTCGTGATTTAAAACTTGTGAACAAAATAAGTAATTATTTAATTGAGAAAAGTTTATGAATGAACGGAGCCAAAGTGTTGCCAAGCGTAGTAATAATAAATGTGTTGCATAAGATTGCGCTCCCCTTCTCTCGTGTTTATACCGGTTCAGAGTACGTATACAGTAGTTGTGTTATTCAGTCGCATTGTGGAGAACAATAAGAGTAAAACCCCCTTCCTCACTGACACGCTCAACCCTCCATTGTTAACTAAATATGTAGGCCACCCTCTGACCTACATTCCAATAAACAGCTGATCGGCTATTTAACCTTGAAAGAGATGTGTGTGTGATTTCTGTCTCTCCCTTAGAAGAGAAATTGTTCTTTTCTAATTTGTGTAAATTGATTACTTATGAATATATTGTATGTATATGTAATATATGAGTATTAATTTTAAGTACGTGCTAATGTGTTAGAACAAAATGGCCCAATTTAACCCGGATTTGTTATTAAAAGACGAGCTGTCTTACGAAGCCCTTTTGCGTGGACTACCCCATGCTGATGTAACAGTCGCGGAATTACGAAGTTCAATTCGCGAATGTGGATTTGATGCGCCCGTGCAATTGAACAATCTAAGCCAACTCGATTATGAAAGCGAGAAAGAAATTTGTAATGCCAAGTATAGTGAACTATACTTATTGTCTCAAACACTCCAAGACGAGAAATCTCCGGCAAAAATTTTGCGGACTACCCAGAGAATAGAGCATTTAACCAGGCGAATAAAAAATTTGTCGATCTGGCCGAATCTCACAGAAATACCCGTTGATGTACAAAAGCTAGCAGACGAAGCTCTACGCCGCTTACCTTCAATTATCAACGATTTAAGACGAAAATCCGACTCATTCAGGATGGACGAAATAGAGAAATCATTAATGAAATTACACATCTCCCCAGTACAATCCCCCACCACTGGTTTACCTCCGCCTAACTCGGATCGGAACTCACCTATTGTATCGCAAGTGCAAGCGAACCCAGAACAAAAAACTGATACAGATGTAAATGTCCCTCCTCCCGAGCATTTTCAGTTTCGTCCCGGAAATAATGAATTGACCAACACCCCCAATGAATCTAATCACCCTCATCGAGGAATTACCCCTATGAACTATAACGCAGATCTATACGGAAAAATGACTCACCCTGTGGAGAAGATTTTAACCGAAATCCCTTATACAGATGGTTTAAATGTTTCCAAGTTACTAACATTTATTAGTTATCTTCTTCAGATAAAGGATCTACAGCAGCTGAATGACTGGCAAATTTTACAAGTTCTGTTACCAAAGTGTAAACCCCTGTTAAAAAATCGTGTGCTAGAAGCCCTAACCTCTACTTTCCCAGTAGAAGAGCTACATAGCTCTTTAATAAAATACTTTATTCCCACCGGCATCTATGAAGAAATAAAAAGGAAGACAGTACTCCGAGTACAAGGACATCAGGAGAGATTAGCTCACTACATCTCCGATATTAGGGAGTCCTCTCGACTACTACGTGTAAGCTGGAATGAAACACAACTGGTGGACACCATTTTAATAGGAGTGTCACCCGAAGAAAGATCTCGACTATCATTGATGAATAGACCCAATACAATTGCTGATCTGGAACAGTGCAGTATCCATTCTTCAAATGTATGGTACTCAGATCAAAATAGAGAAGCAATGAAAACCTCTGGAACTAATAGACATCAATTGCGAGCACTACTGCCTGATGTAACAACCTCGTATGAAAGACAAGTTTCTAGTAGACCTCACCATGTGCGCAAAGCTGGTAAGTTAACTGTAAACCCAGATAAAGCGGAAACCAAGTACCCACCTCGCAGAAAACCCACCTGTTATAATTGTGGCAAATATGGGCACATAAGAAGAGAGTGCAAAAGTAAGCCATTGGAACGGAATAACCCCAATTCAAAAAACATGTAAGGCAGGGAGACCCGAAAACCTGTGTCTTCCGCAGCTACTCAAAATTGGGTAAACTAAAAGAAACCAGTAATAATAATAAGAATGAATTATTCTGTAACCAAGTGAAAAACAAAAAAGGTGCGAAAGAAATCGACCCCTATGTGCGAGAATTTCGTGAAAAGTGTAATGCGATTAATAGATGTAAATTGAAAAAAAATCTACTACCATTAATACAAGTCGACTTAGGCGTTACATCCCCCATCGCCTTAATTGATTCGGGATCTAGTAGAAGCTTAATCAGCCAAGAATTAGCGGACATGTTAGCTAAACATCATCTAGTAAAACGCAACCAACCTGTGAATATAAAGTGTGCTACCGCTGATAAACGTAAAATAAATATAAACCTGAGCATTACCGTTAAGGTTAAAATAAAAAACCTAAGTTGGATATTTACAATGTTAGTATGTAAAGAATTAGGACCTGATTTAATATTAGGTGCAGATTTTATTAGTAAGACAGGAATGATTCTTGATATCTACGAAACCTCAAATCTGCGCTAATAGCCTATCATGCGAACGATCACACGTCGTGGGACCAAAATCTATCCTGGATTCAATACGCTTTTAATTCAGCTTACCACGAAGGTCACAAGTCGACCCCGTTCGAGTTACTATACAAGTATCGACCAAACCACCCTTTGTCCACAAGATGGAATATACACGATCTGCTGCCTCCGCAAATAACGGATAAGCAGATAAAGCGAATATGGAACAAAGCCCGCTCTAACTTAAGAGCAAGCTTGGAAAAATCCAGAAGATACCACGAGAAAGGTAATCATAGCAACTCAGTCAGGTACCAAGTAGGTGACTTAGTAATGTACAAGACTCACCCCATTAGTAGTGCGATTGATAAGACCACCTCGAAACTATCATTCAGATGGTGTGGCCCTTACCAAATCCAAAAGTACCTAACTCCAGTTACAGTAGCCCTGTGCGAACCTGCAACTCAGAAATATGTGCGGAGAACGCATATTTCGCAACTAAAGTTGTATAAGAAGAAGTGACGGTATAGTATAACCCAAAAAAAAAGAAAAGGGAATACTAGGCAGTAAAGAAAATTATATTTCTGAATCCACGTAAGAAATGTAAAACGTAGAGTTTGGAAACGAGGCCTGATCAACCTGAGTTCCAGTTCTGCGAAGCATGCATTAATGAATAATCATTAACTAGATGGGTACTAACACTCATTAACTACATGAGTTATATAGGACTCACAGAAGAAAAGATAGAATTCTAAATAGTAAAGATTTAGAAAGTTACTCTACAGAAGAGAGAGTAAGACAAACAAAAAAACCGGTAGTAAAATTAAGTGATAGAGATAAGAAAGAGTTTTGTGTTTTAATTGTGTAAATATTTAGTGTAAATAGTATGTAAAAAAAAAAAGGTAGTTCATAAGAATATAAAGTGTACTGTGTTGTAACTATAGGTAATAACTATGTGGACAACGTTGTAAAGTGTACAACAACTATGTGAAAGAAATTACACACACTAACCCCATTCAATATCCCAGTGCCCAATAGTGAGTTAGACACAAAAAGCTTAACCGTAGCGTGCAATTTAAGCGGTGGAGTATGTGACGATTTAAATAAAAGAAATAATCAAGAAAATAAAAATTTTAAAAAATTTAGGTTGCGAGCTCTTAAGCCATTTAAATCTCACTGTATTAATATAAAATACCTGTATGTACTCAGTATGAGAGGAAGCAGTAATTAATTAGTTATTTAGAAGATACTCTAATAAAAAGATAAATTGTAAAGAGTTATTAATATCGTATTTAACCCTTTGCTTGTAAGCAGGCGCTGTCCTGTTGATTCCAGACTCGACATGTTTTCCGAGTCTTGTGTGAGTTAGAATAAGATAAAAACTAATGTTAATAATAAAAAAAATCTGAAGACATAAATAGTCGCTAAAACAACTGATTTAAATTATGTATATTTGTTTAGGGATAGTTTGTATAAATAAAAACGTTAACTTAAATATAGTTAGGAACTATATTCTCGCGCGGAAATTGTCCCACTAACTTTTGCCCAGTACCAGGCGAAGGGAGCAGAATTTCTCTCTCTTGCAATGGTGACTTCGTACAGTATAGACGTAGGAGCTGTGCGCTTAAAATATGTTAACTATATTTTGTCTCACCTTAAGATGGTGTACCAGATGTAGCTGTTTAAAGCATCTGGATGTGTTAATTAATATAGTCATGTAAATAGACGAGAAAAGCCAAGTAAAAAAAAAATCGAAACGTAAAAAAGGAGTGTAACACAAGATGACTTCGTGCTTCAACAAATAACAACAATTCCAAAGTCATACCTGGAGATGTGAAATATCAGAAGCCACAAACTCCACTGCACGTGACAGAATATGCAGATCAGGACATCCGAGAATCTACAAGATCATCGTAGATATCTACACGACGTATTGTTCGACCTGCGAACTTTTGGAGCCCTTACAGAGGAAGGCCAGACCGAGATGACGACGTAGCTGTTCCTGTTTCCCAAGACGGATACCCCAGGACGAGTCTTCTGCATACCAATTAAAAGGTGACTCGATAGCCTGTCTATCGAGGGTTACTAATATTTGTTGCACAACACATCTTGAAAGAGACTTTTCAGAAACTATTAACTTTGTAAAGACTTATAAATTAAATCTAAGAATTTCATGTAACTATTCTAACTTCATACGTTGTAACAGTTTATATGCTAATGTAGAGTAATATAATTCAAGCAATAATACCATTCTTCCAATGGTTGAATAAAGGAAAGTCTTGCAAGCTAATATCATGAAATGAGTATAATTAAAAGTCTTAATTATAGAAATACAGAAAGTTGACCCGGATCCGAGGTATAGCTATATGAAATCAAGTTTGATCTCAAAGTTTAAAGAAACCTTTCAAATAACTTAACAATTGAATTAGTAATGTCATGGGATCTGTCAGTATATGTTTTTTAAATGTTAAATAAAGAGAAGTCTTCTTGTTACACACATATGAGGAGTGCTTAAATCAATTGTATACCTTGCCATTGTTTCCTTACACAGTTAGTAAGTAATTTGTTATATTAATTATTTGTGATCAATTCTGTTACAACGTAGGCAGCCCATCTAATTAACGGAGTTTAATTACGAGGGGTTCCCTGGATTTGTAACGCGGCGAAAAGACGTTACAAGAAGACACAAACGTATTGAGGAAGAAATGTTTTCCTGAGAAATTTATAATTATACGGGTGAACAGAATCGTCGTTCAGAAAATCAGAAGACGAATGGAAAGAAAGAAAAACTCGATTTAAAAAAAGAAAAATGACTAGTATATTATTGACAGGAAAGACTTTGATATAGACTATAGACATCATTCACCCTCGGCCGATAACTCACAGCGAGAGTCCAATTTCGTTACAGGAATCAGATCGCAGCTCCCTTTGGCCAGCTCTTCGTTCGACCTACAAACATTTATCCATAAGTACAGTCCTTCCTCACGAAGTTTGAGGATAGTCTTCACCCACCTGACATGGGTGTGCCAATTTTTATCTGATACGTCATTTCTTCAGATCTAAAGTATCCACTTATTTAATTAATATTTAAATGATTTTAAATATAAATTTTAGGACATGGAAGTCATGTATGTTTCTCCATACCGATTTTTATAATCATGCCGTCTGTATAATAGTTACAATTCACTCCGGAGAGTTTGTTTTCTTGTAAGAAAGGTTAATGTCGAATCACTAGCTGAATTTTTCTTTCGGAATGTTTATAGAAAAAAGTGGAAATAAATCATTGGACATCAATGAAGCTACTTCTAGGTGACGCGTGTAAGTAAATCTACCTTTTACGTGAGTTATAATGATGTCACATACTTCTTTTCCATCCCCTATTCTGGTGCTGCATCCAACATTATTGGATCACCATTGTCTCTGGGAGACAATAAAATCCATGGAAAACAACAAAGATTTCTGAACGTCGCAACCACCCAGATCCAGTCACTTTTTTGGTATGCATCTTTCGAAAGCAGTTGCCATCTGAAAACACGATTCCCACTTTTCTTATTTTCTGTTCGCATCATGCAGAATTCAGGAGTTGGCCTACCTACTGTCGGATTTCTTATTTAAAAACTAGTTACATCAAATTTTTGCGCGTTTAATTTTGCGTTGATCTGTGTAAGAAACATATTTTTTGAAGGTTGATTAAAATTTTTTTTCGCGGTTAGAGTAAAAAGGTCCATGTTTTCTTGTGTTTTTCAAGAAACCGCTCTCTTTAAAATTATATAAATTAAAAACCCTTGGTCCGATAATAACTAAATTTTTACACAATATGGGCACAAGTGTTTTCAATACACTGCTTAAGTTACAAAACTGTTTTGTGATCCAAAAAAAGTTGTTATCAGTTTTGTGAAACAACTTTTTCTCAGTACAGGATAGTCGTACAAAGGCAGACTTGGTCTTGTTTTGAAGCTCTTGATCGTGGTTATCAAAATCCACAACTGCTGCAAACATACATTGAGATGCCGATTTTATACAGAGTGATATTCATGCAAGGGTGTGTGTGCGCTGGACCGTGTGTAAGCGGGCCTTCCGGCGGCAAAAGCGGGTGCCGTGTTGCCAAGTTCAATCACGTACGAGTAGGCAGCTTATTGCAGGGGTTTTGTTTGTTGTTTTTCTATGATGACCAGTTTATTATAAAAAAATGAAATAATTTTATGTGCTAGCAAATATTCATTTAGCACGACTATGTTCTAGTCAGTGTGTTTGGAATAACTTAACTGTGCGGTTTAAGCTTGAGTCCAATCACAAACAAAAACATTAGTTTTTGTCCGAGCACTATATTTTAGAAAGGCGTTGGGAAACAAGCGAGTCTTATTACGACCAGTAAATACTTTCTTTCTTAACTGCTCGGATCCATCATTAAGATGTCTCATTCGTGAGATGTGGAGTACATAACAACACATGTTGTACATGCAGAGATATTGAGACGAATCTCTAGATTTACCGTTACGAGTATTTATCGAATCTGCAGACAAACATAGGTGAAGAGGGGAGAACGTCAGCAGGACTTTAGAAGATCATAGACACTAATTAGAAATTATGGCTTATGAGACTATTAAAGTAGTTGGTTTGATTACTTCACTAACAGAAACGGAAGAAGCCGTATACTTAATTTAGAATTTCCAATGAACCCGTTACGGAAGATTACGGTCTCTGAGTTCCAGAATACTCATCAAGACTGCTCTGTTTTCGAAAACGACTTACTTGTTTTTTTTCACTATTCAAAGACTTGCCAAATAGCGTATGCATAAAGTCACTGATATTACAATAGTTTAAAAAATTGTCTCTCTCCCTTTTGTTTTAGCCATAATACTGCTTTGAGAAAACCAGTCTTTATCCTTGTTTTATGCAGTCTTTAACGTCTGGTACATACAGCTAGGGCCTCATATTTTTCTGACGATAAACTTAACGCTTTTATCGTTCTGTACTGATTCATGATTAATACTTCCAGCAAAGACTAACTGTAACAACTAAACGAAGAAAATAGAATAACTAAAGAATTTATGAAATAGCTATAGATACGTCCATATAATTTCAAATATTTTCAAAATTCAACTGAAAATCGATAACGTAGTGGCGGCAACAAACAGCGTAAATAAAAGGAAATGAAAAGAAAATAAAGGGAATAAAAGGGAACAAAGCAAGGCCGTGACTCGACGGAGTAACGGAATTAAAAACCAGTACAAAAATCGTACTTTTGTACAGTAGTAGAAAGAAAATCGTCTCCTGAGAAAAAGAAATACAACATGACGTTCACTGACGGACGCGACGTTTAGGTACTATAGCGTGGCTTTCTTTGAGTCATGCGGTCATAGAGAAACGATTTCTTTTCTACCGTAAATGGAATCGTTTAGAAATTTTTTTCAAATGCGAATATTCAACCGACAATAAACTCTTATTTTTTTGTATGATTTAAAAAATTGTATCGGATATGAACAATGAACAAAAATTAACAGTAACGGGTTCCCTGTTTTAAAAGTTAAACAACGCACACCTACTACCTCTTGTAGTTTACAAAAAAACATTTCGGGTGCATCTGTGTTGCTTAAAGAAAACAGCAAAGAGTACGGTAAACACTAATGTTTTTCTTTGTGATTGGACTCAAGCTTAAACCGCACAGTCAAGTTATTCCAAACACACTGACTAGAACATAGTCGTGCTAAATGAATATTTGCTAGCACATAAAATTATTTCATTTTTTTATAATAAACTGGTCATCATAGAAAAACAACAAACAAAACCCCTGCAATAAGCTGCCTACTCGTACGTGATTGAACTTGGCAACACGGCACCCGCTTTTGCCGCCGGAAGGCCCGCTTACACACGGTCCAGCGCACACACACCCTTGCATGAATATCACTCTGTATAAAATCGGCATCTCAATGTATGTTTGCAGCAGTTGTGGATTTTGATAACCACGATCAAGAGCTTCAAAACAAGACCAAGTCTGCCTTTGTACGACTATCCTGTACTGAGAAAAAGTTGTTTCACAAAACTGATAACAACTTTTTTTGGATCACAAAACAGTTTTGTAACTTAAGCAGTGTATTGAAAACACTTGTGCCCATATTGTGTAAAAATTTAGTTATTATCGGACCAAGGGTTTTTAATTTATATAATTTCAAAGAGAGCGGTTTCTTGAAAAACACAAAACACATGGACTTTTTTTACTCTAACCGCGAAAAAAAATTTTAATCAACCTTCAAAAAATATGTTTCTTACACAGATCAACGCAAAATTAAACGCGCAAAAATTTGATGTAACTAGTTTTTAAGTAGACCTACAGGTTTACTTGTAATTAACGCTTAAACTCGAGTATCCATAATAAAAAATCCGACAGTAATGACTTTAGTTCAATTTTTGATCTTGCAAAAGTTATTGCGTTAAGCGCCTGCACTGATTATCCGTGTTGGATTAAATGTTAAAACAAAACCTAATAATTCGACACCATAATATTTCCCTAAATTATTCGTGAAGCTTTAAAAAAAAAAACACACAAACTCAAAACCTAAACCTAAACAAATGCCCGCGCTGAATTAACCACGCCAGAGAAACTATAAACACTAAAAAGAGCAAGTCTCATATTATTATCAATAGTCTGCGAATATTTGTACTGAGTGAATCACGCGACGTTCTGTTAAACGTGCCGCGAGAGCCGGCGCGCCGAGCGACAGTGTAAATCCCGTATTTAAGCTTACAAATTCGTTCAACTTTGGATAGAGTGGGGGAATTGAGAAATGGGCGCTATTGTCAGAGCGCCGTAATGTATGCTGTTCCGAAAACATTTCTGCTATTACGTAATACAAAAACATTTTCTTGTCCGAAGTATTAAAGAAATATGTAATGACTTTCCACAAGTAGTGATAATGGGTTGTTTAATGTTATGATGTAATCTGGGGGCGCGCACCTGAGCGCCCTAAGAACGAACCGCCCCTGTTCAAAAGATGAGTTACGCATAGAAAACCAACACCTTATTATTTGTAATTTGGTTAATGAAGAACGTTTTTTCTGTGTTTACGCCTAATTCCATCTAGACTTTTGAATTATTTCCCTCCATATCACATGCCACAGCCGCTACACGAATATTACTGCTCTCAACGGCACTGATAGTGCTTTTAAGCTATTCGTCTGTCATGATTACATCAAAATCATAATAATTGGGTTGCTTCCACTTAGGCAAACAGACCTCTAGACATGACCATCTTAACATTACTGTGGGGCCCCAGAATTACGTCATCAGATGAATCGTAGCAGACACGTTCATCAACATTCATTTCATCGGAAGAAAGGACACAGATTTACTCAAGTTCTGTAAAATTTGTAGCCTTAACTTTCATTAAAGACAAAACTTCCTGAAGGATGCCTCGCCTGTACTTAAACTGTCGTGTCCAGTTTTGGAGAGTAGAACGAGCAGGTAAGGGAAATTGCGTTTCCTTAAGTAATCGTAGGTCTTCTTTGAAAGTATTCTTAGCGTGAGAGCATTCGCGGTGTCTTTTGATGACCATTTAACCCTCTTGTCTTGTAAAAGACATCGAATCTGCCCTGGAGCGAAGCACTTAGACAGGATATCTTTTACATCTTGATTTAACTTTTCCCGTGCTGTCTTGGACGGATTGAAAGACGCTACATATTGTTACGAGAAGCGTACCGAACAATCCAGAACATTCTCCACTCCCCCCGTCCAGTGTGGCTTGTGTTGCGTCATTCACGTAGGTGGTTCTAGTGAGTTCCAGGAACACGTGAAATACTACGCACTAAGCCGCCGGCGTGCAGTTAAGGAGGGAAAGCTGTACTGGGCCTCAGACCGGCGTATATAAAGCTATAGCTGCCGGGTTGTCAGTTCAGTAACGTGAGCGATTTTCGCTAGTGCGTATTGAGTATGTCGAAGTGAAGTAGTATTTTTTAATAATTGTGTGAAACTCTATTAATACACATGGTTATTGCGTGTGGAGAAATCTAACTGGAAATATTGTACGAGTTAATTACAAACTGTGTATTTGTGAAAATTAAAGCTGGTGATTAGTAACGTAATTGGTGTCTTATATTTTGTTGTTTGCCACTGTACCTCGACGATCAAGTTAGACCGTCGTAACAATATATTGCTCTTTTTAGTGTTCTTAGAGCAGCTTGCGTTTGTTTTAGCGCGAGTAGATTTAGGGCATTTTTCTTTTTTGCTGTAAAAATTTTTCACGAAGTTTCACTATTTCTATATCTTTTTCTGTGTCCTGTTTTAACTCAGTGCTAGTTTCCTGGTCGATACTTTTTTCTTTGTGGGCAAAGTACTTATTGTTAATAGCGCTCGTTTTCTAACAGATCTGACTTCCATGCGGGCCTCTCGATCACTAGAGACCTATAGAGGATAAATGATCCCTTAATTTTATATAATTCGGGAGTGAAACATTAAAAAAATAAGGAGGGAACGATTACATTAAGTAGAGGTAAATTAACTAATAAATTATCTGTTATTGAGATGCAGAACTCGCTATCAATTTTAAACGGACTAAACCAATCATTACTAGTTTGGGTACAATTAACACTACAAACCCCAACCCAGACTACTGTACTGTTGTTTAATTAAATTTATAACCATAATTGCTAAATGACAAATAGTTTATTTTTAGTTTATGTACACTTGAAAACACACAAACACACACAAGCTAGTCAACACTGAGAACACCCTTCGCTCGTTAAATTAAAGACCATAATTTATTCAGTCCACACCAGCCAGTAATGCGAAGTCTACTCAATGAGTGTAATTTTTGTACACTCAAACGATTGTAATTAACAAAAACGACACTCAAAAATAACGCACTGTACAAAATTCTGTTAATTCGGACCATAATTAATTATCTACTCTCCCTTTGCAATTAAACTCAAACGCTGTACTTTGTTCTTATTCTTCCACGGGGTGACGTCACGCGTCAACAACAGCTGAACGCTAGGTTAAGCGCGGGAAGCCGGAGTGGCCCATATACAACTTTCGTCTCCGCGTTTGTACGTTTTTCCGTGTCCGATGTGTACTAGAACTGTTTTCTTCACAAGTAACTAATGCCAGGTTATGGAGGTTATGTACGACAATGTAACTTAAATAAAATTTACTATGTTAGTGTACAATAAAAGGGTGTATTTATTGGAAGTGCAGAAATTAGTTTCCATTTATCGCACATAATTACGGTACACAGACGATTTTTGGAGGTTGTGTCTACGTTTAACAATGTAACTTAACCTTTTAGATTTTTAAAATTAATTAGATTTAACAAAAATTTCCTTTGTTAGTGTACATAAAATTATTGTATGGATAAAAGGCTGTACATAACATTAAAGGCTGTATTTATTAGAAGTACCGGAATTAAAACCTACTTCCAATTTAGAACGTAGGCCTATAACCTAGTAGGCTACGTTATTGGTGCATATTTTATTGGGGTTTATTGGCACATATTTTATTAAAAAGTGTATTTATTGGAAGTACAGAAATTAGTTTCCATTTATCGCACATAATTACGGTACAGAGACGATTTTGGGAGGTTGTGTCTACGTTTAATTATCTAACTTAACCTTTTAAATTCTTGGATTTCGTTGTCCACGACGTGTCCGTTACTTAACTAAATATCACTATAATATTGACGACTCGGAACACTAAGTTTTTTATAAGTAAAAACGTAAAGTTTTACCTTACAGCCTAAACCGGCTTTCACCTATAGAAGGTTTCATCAGAGCCTCTGATGAAGCCTTCTATAGGTGAAAGCCGGTTTAGGCTGTAAGGTAAAACTTTACGTTTTTACTTATAAAAAACTTAGTGTTCCGAGTCGTCAATATTATAGTGATATTTAGTTAACCTTTTAGATTTTTAAAATTAATTAGACTTAACAAACATTTCCTTACTTAGTGTACATTCAAAGGCTGTATTTATTGTATGGATAAAAGGCTGTATATACATTAAAGGCTGTATTTATTCGAAGTACCAGAATTAAAACCTACTTCCAATTTAGAACACAGTAGGCTACAATCTAACGTAGGCCTATAACCAAACAAGTACTGTAGGCTACATTAAAATCCTTTTTTCAACATAATGCAATAAAAAGCAATGTGCAGTTTCTGTTAACACGCAAATGATTAAGTATTAATAATGGGTTAGAGTGGAATTCAATGTTACTATGGTCTAAATTTAAGACAAAAAATAAACATAATCTGTGTTTATCAACACATAAGTGATACATAAGTCAATTGTTACAAAGATAAACAAAAATATGTCTAAGATTATAACCAATTATAAGTGAGAGACCTGCTTCTAAAACGGCTTAAGTAGTGCAAAGTTTTTTTCTTCCTTTCATTTGAGCAAACTGGTCAATAACATCTGACTGATAAATTAATACTGTTAGCCAATTCATTTTTAATAGCTAAAATTGCCAAATTATTAAGCCTTTCTTGGTAGGTAGTGCTTCTCTGCCAATTTTTCAGTGAATTCGCTAACCTGCTGAAAGATTTTTCAGGAGACGAAACTGTAACTGGAATAGTACAGAAAAGCCTATAGGCAAGACAGAAGTTCACAAATACAGCTTGAAGGTTTTTGGAGTAGGCTTAGTGGATTCTTTTCTGATTCAAACTCTGTTTCATAAATGTTCTTCAAGTGTAATATTTCTTCAAATAGATCCATTGCCAATTCCTTTTTAAACTTGCTAATGAGAACTTTTACTTTCAATTCTAATTCATCATTTTCCATCTCCGTAAAGTTCAATACTGGTGGAAACAAGTCACGAATTGAACTAATTGCAGTGAATCGTGTTTTTATGTTGCCCATTACAAACTATAATACTGGGTACATGACTGAGGTTTTAAATTTATTTTCTTGATCTTTGTTTACTGAAAAATCACTATTGGATTGATCTGTACTTTTTTTCCACCTTTTGGGAGATTCAGGAGGAACTTTTATTAGTTCTTTTGCAATTAAGTTTGGTTCTTCAATTATGCTGTCTGGATTATCACGCAACAATTTCAATTCTGTCAGCAAATCTTCCACTAGAGTTATTTCAACATTGAGTGTGATTCCTTTGCTTTGAATAACAACATTTTTTTAGTCAATATATGAAAGCACTTTGAACCAAAAAGATGCCAACATTAAGCTCTTTGTGGAATTGAAATATTTCTTAAGCCCTAATATGATGTTGTAGGCAGAGGGAGTTAGACTAGAAGACATCTCTTCTAAAATATATCCAACAATTTAAGTACTCCTGGGTAGTGCTTAACTATCGGTTTGACAGCTTGGATCCTCTCACTTCATCTTGTTTCAGGGAAGCTCTGCAGTGATAAAGGAATGTGCTTTTTCAAAACTTCAAAAAATTTTTCTCTAGGACTGCTAGAAAAAAATGAGTAAAGACTTGCAACATGCCCGAAAAATGTCATCACATCTGCATTGAGTTTTGCAGCATTAACACCCACATGTTTCAAGGAATGCGCCCCAAATGGTAAAAATATTATGGATTCGTTCATTTCAAGAATTCTACTTCCAATTTAGAACCCAGTACAATCTAACGTATAGCCAAACAAGTACATTAAAATCCTTTTTTCAACATAATGCAATAAAAAGCAATGTGCAGTTTCTGTTAACACTCAAATGATTAAGTATTAATAATGGGTTAGAGTGGAATTTAATAATTACAAATTTTGTGGACTTGTGAAATTAGTAACACTATGTACTAATGTGTGATTATCAGTTGAATTTCTGAATTCCTTTGATTCATTAATAAATTTTATTAATTTGTTTCTTTATGTCTATTTAATGATTTCTTATTAGTTTTTAATCTTTGTGTTTTCATTATTCATTTGTAAATTCTTGGATTTTGTTGTCCATGACACGTCCATTGATTAACTAATTATCATTAAAACACACAGAGGACTGATCTTCTTTTGCAAGATCACAAGAAGTATGTTTCAAGACCATTTGCAGGTCAGGCATTGTTCTGTCTGTTCACTTTCTGAAAGTGGTTGAGGAGCAAGGGGGAAGATGTCTCCATTAACACACACACACACACACACACACACTAGCACGCACACAATTCCTTTTTTTCTTTATTTAATTTGAATTCTGTATTAGAACAAATGTTTTCAGAGTTTAAAAGTTTTTTTTAAATTTCTTGGATCAAACAATGTACAACGTTTGATTTGTTCTTGTATTCCATACTTCCAGCAGTTTTACATGATACATTCCTAGCACGAATAAGAAAAGTTTATATCTGCTGATGATCTAAAGGAGTGATAGTTATTTGCAGACTGACAGGGTTACAAAAGAATTGTTGCTTTTACAATACCATCCTTTATCAAGTGACTACTCAAATCTGCCAGTTTTTCACAGAAACTAAAGTTGACCTAGTGATGCTCCAAACATTTCAAGGATTCTCCTAGCCTTAAAAAACTGGACTGGCCTCATTGATTGACATGATTAATGTTAAATTTACTTTGGGATACTTCCAAACATAATACAGTTTACAATAAACAAAAAAAATTGTATGCCTGTCTAATTTTTCCAGAACTGTATACACATAATTTAATCTGGATAGAACATGTATTAAACAATAATACTATTTGATGCAAATAATTAAAATATCGGTGTGGAAAACCATACATGACTTCCATGTTTTAAGATTTATATTTAAAATCATTTTAGAAATGAAATATTTCTACAGAAACTACTTCTATCTTCAGCCTCAACCACAGAATTGTGGTCACTAACATATACCACCTCACGTTAGCGCACTTGATTTTCACTGATGATGGCAGTCGATGGCACTTCCGAAACGTTTGGTTTTACAGAAAACATTGGACCACGGCCAAACAGCCTGGAAAGGCATTTTATCAACAAACTACTTCATTGTTGCTGATAACGTAGTACACATATAAAAAATTATCCCCTCCCCTTCACCTATTATAACCTCTTCTTTTGAGTTATAACGGAGGGAACCCAAAATAATTGGTTCTGCCAATTATTTCAGGCTGCCTTATTCCAGACGAGCTGAAATTTAAATCAGAACAATACACAGTAAGACATACAAGGAAATAGGGAAGGTGAAACTGTTGATTTATATACTCCGTATATGTGTGTAACAAGAAGACTTGCTTTATTAAACATTTGAAATATAACATATACTCCAAAGAACAGATCCCATGACATTATTAATCAAATTATTAAAATTAATTGAATTGCTTTATTTAGACTACGGGATCACAACAGATTTATCTAGCTATACCCCCGGATCCGGGTAACCATTGATATTTAGTCTCTAATCTTTTAATTGTATTTAATTCAAAACTTTATCTTGCAAGACTTTTTACCTTTTTGCTTCTTTATATATTCCATTAGAAGAATGGTATTAATAATACTACGTTACGTTAATATCTAAACTGTTACAATTGAATGATATTGAATAGTTACAATTAAATTCTCAAATTTAAGTTCTTTATATTCTTATAAAATCAATCGTCTCTGAAAGTCTCTTTAATAGAGTATTGTGTTACAAAAACTATTATCATTATTCCTCGATAGACGTGCTATCGAGTCACCTCTATTTTTGGATGTAGTAATCTCCCCCATGTGGTTCCGTCTTGGGAGTCCTAAAACGTCGTCGTCGTCTTGGTCTGGTCTCAGTTGTTCATGGCTTAAAACGTCTGCAGGGTAGGTAGAGTCTTCTACACAGATACTCGTTGATTCTCAGATGTCTCGAACTGCATCATCGGTAGGTATACTAGAATTGTAATTCAGAGGGTCCATGACCACAGGTGAGAAGTTGAAAAGATTCGTCCATCGGTGAAGATTGCAGTCATCGTTTTTTCTTTAACACTTGTCGTTTGTAGTTACATCTTTCTTCTTGTTACAAAGTTTTTTTGAAATGTTCTTTTTGTTAACGTTACATGTTACACTTTTTGTAACACTTAGTAAAATACAAAATAATAATTAATTAATCCACACTAACAATAAATTGCACAACTTTTGAACAGAGCATTTTGCTCGTGCGTCTGCACTGCTGGGAGTCGTCATGGCGAGAGCGGTATTTTTCGTCCGCTACCCTTGTACATGACAAGAGAGAGTGGGGTGTTTATTCCGCGAGCATATATAGTTCCTGTTTCTCTTTGAATAAACTTTTTTATTTATACAAACTATCGCTAGATAAAAATACATCATTTAAATTAATTGTTTTAGTTACTCTCTGTGTCTACAGATACTTCAATTATTAACATTAGTTTTAATTATTTTTAATATTATTATTATTATTATTATTTTCATATTATTTTTAATTACAGTAGACTCGGAAAACATGTCGATTCCGGTATCAACAGGTAGGCGCTTGATAGCAAGCAAAGGGTTAAATACGAACATAATAATTATTTACAATATGCCTTTTCTTTACGGATACTTTGCCCTGATTAATTACTTCTTACATTCCCATTTAGTACCTACATGTTTTTATTATTATTATTATTATTATTATTGTGAGATTGAAATGGTTAATAGTACGCAACCTTAATTAATTAAAAATTTTTTTTTATTTTTGTAATTGTCACAGTTTAAATCGTCACACTATCATTTTAATTTAGAAAATTATCCCCTCCCCCTTCAACTTCCCCAACCCCTTTTCATTTATAGATATTTCATGCACCTTTCTACAGTGGATTATTATGACTTTTTCAGGATAATTTATTTATCAAAATTAAGTACTTTACTCTTGTTAAAACATAAAACGTTGCAGGTAAACTACTCCTTCTCCTTAACCGATCGTCACCAAAATCAACAGACCTTGAGTCCTCTACAATATGCAAACAATTATTTGAATTTGCGGCAATTATCATTCGCCATAGACAAAATTCTACACACAGACATCTTTCAAAAAATGACTTCTTTATGTTTTGAGGGTAGTACAATCAGAATCAGCCCTGATCTCGAACACGATTTTTTTGCCATCCATTTCCTTATGGAACATGGAAGTAAAAACAATATCCTTCCTTTTATAATATGTATTGCACATGTTTTCTAACACGGGACACTAATTATTAGATAAAATATTTACCTTCATTTAAGCCAGCTTCCACTCACTGTGTACTTTCTCAGAGGCCATAACATGTTCTTTTTAACATTGCCGAACATAAATTGATGTTGAATTAAAAATAAAGTAAAGGATTAGCACCTGAAGTTTGCAACGTGCAAGTTGAAGAATATATTAATTATTGCACTTAACTTGATATAAGTACTGATTACATTTCAGGATTATTATTTTCAGAAATAATGTATGTAAACCAGATTTCCCCATATAAAGTTAATTAAAATTCTTTAATGCATAGCATTCCAGGCCTTTATGGTAGTAGATTTGTATTACTAAATTTGAATTTACACAAATAATTCTCTTTGATTAACCAGAGTTACACACACAAACTAAATGCTGAGTGTCGTCCTAGTGTATAAATTCAGCTAAAACACTATTCCAAAAACTTACCTTATTACTAGGATATGTGACATGATGAACTTTTCATGTTAAATAGTTTAAATACTTTGTGTTGAGAGTTAAGCAATTTAATAATTTTTATTGATGCAGGCGTATAGCAAAATCTGATCATCATGAAAAAGGAATAAGGCATTTTTTATAGCAATTACCTGATTAGTTCCTGCTGTATTACTGACTTATATTACAAGATCAATTTTTGTTTAATTGAAAAGATATATTTTAACTGTTTCTTTTGGTGCAATCTGTAAATTCCATGACACAAACCCATAAAGGTTTGAAAATATGCTTATTGCAGTTTGATAGGGAATACATTCTCAAAAAACTAATACAAATTTGTTATGTCTGATCGCCAGCTATCCTTTCTATTTGAAATGAGCCTTTTATCCAAATTTATTACATAGTATTGTGCCAAGATATATCACTACATTTGTATACTGTAATACAATAGTGGTAGAATATTATTATCATTCCACTAATATTACCCTAACATAATAAATGAAAATACATTATATACACATCTTTTGACATAATCATCCTTTCACTTATCACTTTTTGCCTATCAATTTATTTGATGAATATATATTTAGCGATTTATGTAAAATACAACAGGTGTTTAACGGACACGTACTATGTGTAGAACTCTTATTTCCCTCCTCGGCAGGTCGAAGATCAACTGGCACTAGAGTTGGGTATGCAATTATACTATGCTCATAGTCTGTCTGTAAAGTGTAAAAATGTAAAATAAAAATGGCATGACTTAAGTGTAAATAAAAAGTGAACACTTTACAGTAGCACAAAAAATGACAGAATGAAATGCTACAGTTCAGTTAAGAATATTGCAATCTCCCTCACACAAAATTTTAAAGAATAAAGACATATCAACACCACAAAATATTTTTTTTGGAGCAAAAGGAAACACAATGGAAAGGCATCTCAGGTAGTATCGCTTTGAAACTATGGTTTCAAAATATTTAGGGAAAAGAATAAAAAAATGCTAGCATTAAGAATCCAACATTGTATCGAAAAGTTCAGGATCTTGCTAGGTACATTATAGGGTAAATTGGTTTTGTAGCTGCTAGTGGATATTTGTTTCTGTAATAAATAATTGCAGTATCTAATAAATTATGGTACATATTTAATCATTTATTGAATAATTTGTCATTTATACAATTTTGTTTATTTTTTAATTTCTATAGATACTTTTGGTGTGTTTGTTGTAATTTTGTGTTTTACATAATCTTTTGTGATTAAATCATTTGGTATAAAATGTTCCAGATTATAAAATACACCTCACAGTTTTAACATACAATATATATAGTAATACCTGTACACATAGTAACAGGTATATCAATATGCCTGTAATCACAGGTATGGGAAAGTAATGGTAAATCTTGTTATCAGTTATTGTTATTATTCGGCTAGTGCTATTGGCATATTCATATTCATATTGGCCCAAAGTGATCACAAAAGGAATTTATTGTATTTGTTTACAGTCAACAGTGTAGATTCCAGGTGATGATATGAGATTTATATAAATTAATTTTCACTCACATGAATGAAGTTGCAACCGTAAAGAAATACAGAATATATTTTCTATGACAGCAGACAAGACAGAACACTTGTATTTTGCCTTTTATGTATACATTGAGACATAATTTATTTGGATTGACTCTGCAAGCTTGAAATCATATAACAATAATGTTTTATATTTTACATTAGTTTATATGTAAAATTATAATCATCCAAGTATAATATTGAATTAATTGGGATGTTTCGTTAAATTGTTACGACGGTCTCACCGATCGTCACATAGTACAGTGGAAACCAAAATAAAACACACTTATGAATTTGCTAATTTAGTTTATTAATTAATTGCTAATCTTTAATTGGTGTTGTTACAGCTTGTTCACATGTTTCATTACTTTTTTAATCAGTGTTGTGTTGTGAGTAGCTACGATGGTTGAGTGTTATTGTTACAGAAGAGGATGCTGCAGTTTCTTTTCTTCAAGAAAAAGGTTTTGGTTCACAATCCTTGTCAATGTGAACAAGAACACGACATGGTATTAGCCTTTGGGCAGCAACAGTGTTTGTGTTGCAACAAGAGGACTTGCCGTGAGTATAAGGTAGTTCGCAAGGGCACATTTTTACAGGGGTCCAAATTACCGCTGGGAAAAATAATAAAATTTATTTCTTTCTGGTGTGAAGGGCTAGTAGTGTGAAAAACAGTAAAAATCAACTGGAAATCGGCGTCAACACACACACAGACACACACACACACAGTGGACGGCTTACTTAAGATATATCTGTGCCGTAACGTCATGAGAAACCCACGGAAAATTGGAGGACCGAATTTAACAGTTGAAATTGATGAGAGTGTGTTTGCCAAGAGAAAAAATAATGTGGGCCGGGTGTATCCACAACAATGGGTATTCGATGTATACTGCCGAGAAACGAAGGAATGCTTTTTGTGTAGTGTGGAAGATAGATCAGCAGCTACCCTCCTACCTCTCATAGTGGCAAATACTGAACCAGGGTCTACTATAATGTCAGATGAGTGGCGTTCGTACCGTCAAATTGTTAATTTCCCACAACAGTACAGTCATTTGACTGTAAACCATAGTTATAACTTTGTGGATCCTGAAACGGGAGCGCATACACAAGGCGTAGAAAGCATGTGGCGGTCCTGTAAACGCCGAAACATGATTGAATGTGGTACGAGAAGGGAACGCTTAGATTCCTATTTAAGTGAGTTCATGTGGAGGTCCGCAGAGGTCCAGAATATCTTTCCAGGTGATGTATCGAGAAGCGTATAGAGTCACCTCCTTACCACTCACAACTACCTGTGGCTAGCTGGTGTTTCTGTAAAAACACAATACTCAACATCTAACATTTTCTAGATAAAAAAAGGAACATGCATTATGGTTAATAAGTTAGTATTATTAAATACACAGTTTTAATAGGTTAGTATTACATATCTACCACTTTTTAGATAAAGAAGGAGTATGCACTACGGTTAATAGCTTATGGTACAAGATACATGTGTTTATTTTAAAAATTAGTACAGTAACATACAAGACAGGTTACATGAACAATTGCTGGAAGAAACGGAGAATAAACAGTTACAGTGAGGTCAAAAGACGTAGAATTGAGCACTACAGAGTCAATTGGGTTTGTAAAGAAACGTCAAACCCAATGTACTATCATTACACACAATAATGTACTATCATTACCTAACCAACCACAACACTCATGTAGAATAGACGCATTATTTAAGAAGTATCTGTGCCTCAACCCAGTACTAAATCCAGTATACTGTAACAGGATCTACTGTTCCACACTGTAAATAAAGAAGACAGGCAATAATATATATCTATGTGTAGGCTGAGGAGATTGGAATGGCTGTTTACTTACCACTTTGGTATTTTGGTCACTTAACCAAATATCGGTATGGAGAACCATACGTGACTTCTATGTTGTAAGATTTATATTTAAAATCATTTAGGCAATGAAATGTTTCCATAGAAACTACTTCTTTCCACTTATTGCTTCAGCCTTAACCACAGTACTGTAGTCACTAACGTATACCACCACACGTTATCGGACTCGATTTTCACTGATGATGGCAGTCGACGGCACTGCGGAAACGTCTGGTTTTGCAGAAAACATTGGACTACGGCCAAACAGCCCGGGAAGGAATTTTAACAACAAACTACTACTTTGTTGCCGATAACGTAGTACACATATACAAATTATCCCCTCCCCTTTCAACTATAATTTTCATTTACAGAAAAATAACCCCACCCCGTTCAACTAGTCTCTTCATTTATAGATATTTCATCTACGTTTCTACAGTGGATTATTAAGATCTTCTTATCAGGATACTTTATATCTAAATTGAGTACTTTACTCTTGTTACAACAAAACATGTTTCAGGTAAACTGCCCTTTCCCCGTAACCGATCTTCACCAAAATCAACAGGCCTTGAGTATTCTACAACTCAAGCACATATGTAAAAAATTATTTGATTCTGTTTGAATTTACAGCAGTTATTGTTTGCCATAAAAAAAATCTACTGACACACACACAGACACTTTTCGAAAAATGACTTTTTTTCATGTTTTGAGGGTAGTACAATCAGAATATTTGCCATCACCATACTTCCATTTTCTTAAGGAACATACAACTATTTATTTTTACTTTAATTATATTTATGTTTCTGTAGCAATATTAAATACAATACAATAATTAAAATAAAAGCATATTTTTGTTAAAAAGTATTTTATTTTTTATTGAATAATAATAATAATAACATAAGAATAGAGAATAAAGTAATTTGTAAATATATTGTTATACTTCTGACATGTAAAGTAGTACAGTATACATCAATAGTCTACTCTCATACAGTACCGTATACGAATTTGTTGGAAAATATCAGGCACACTACTTGGCAAGTGTTCAACACTGATTTAAAAATGTTTTGTTTAATGCACTGAAACACACTGTACACAAGAAATAGAACTCATCATGAACATAACGTGATTATATTACTTCTTATGGTATAAGAATATGATATCGGTTTTTTGTTTAATATCCACTTGTAAAGGAAAAAATACAGCAGATTAATATTTTATAAATAACTTTGTTAAAGCTGCTGTGAAGTTGTTTAGATCAAATAATGTAACCTAACCAACTTTTAAGTATTGAATATTAAGTATAAGTATTTTAATCCTGAGAGAAAATGAACAATTAACACCATTTTTGAAAGAAGTATGAAAGGAGAGAGGATGCGCTTGTGTACGAAATGCAAAGTGGAGTATCTTATGTAGAGATGAAAGCTCAAAAGTTCAAGCAAAATACATATGAATGGAGATGATTGGTAATATCTGGGACCTTTCACACAACAGAACACCATACAATGATGATACTGTATATGTATGATGTAATGTGCCTGCTTTTAATATTTTCAAAGGATTTTAATACTTTGTTTTGACTGGTTTCACAGTGTAAACTACAAAACTGAATATGGTGCTGGAAGTTTCAGTACCTCAGCCTGCGTAATGATGATGTAGGCCTAAATGTTTCTAACCTTTCCTTGTGCCTGCAAAGAAAAATAAATTAGGCCTACATCACCGGACACACAAAGTACTGACATATGAACATTAATCAATTATTTTGTTTAATCAGTCAACATTCTAGGAGACCAATATTAAAGGGTTTACAGATTACTGACCCGTCCACCAAAACACACACACACACAGGTTCTGATATGTGTTACAATTGTATATTATTTTCAGCCAACCGTTCTTTTACAGGTGAAATCAGTACAATTATATCTCGTGAGTATAAGGTTAGTTTAAACTGTAACCTATGATCTTAAAAATAATAATACACTGAACATGATTATTACACTTTATATGATATCAGCTTTTAAATAGCACAAAATAATTTTTATTTAAAATAACATGTGAGAAAATAATCCACCCTCCCCTCTGTACCTAAATGCCTGTATCAACTTGTAAAAATCTAGTGCGGACATGAAAATTACCCTATATTGAAGCGAATATTAATAATCATTCTAATTAAATGAAAAGACGTGATAATAATAAATGAAATACCTAACTCGATAAAGAAAAGGTAGGATTATTAATAGTAGTTAATTAGTGTAAAAATAATAATAATAAAAGTACGAACTACTTTTCTCTCTCCGCGTGAACTGCGCCCGCTTCCCTACTAACCGCCGCAAAACCAACCCCAGTCGAGCCAGAATTTCAGACAAGGTAACAGCTTTACCATGTGTCGTGAAGGTAAACGTGTGAATATATACCAAAAACGATGTCACAGAAGGTAAGTGTTTCGTGGTGACATACTCCACATGTAGTTCAAATGAAGTGAAAAATTAAACCAAGTTAAGTAGTTGAAATGTAGAGAAATAACTAAAAATAACTAACATAGCCGACACATCTCTTTATAAAAAAATGTTTAAATTGTAAGGTATGTTCCACACCATATAAAAAGGTAACATTAGTGCAGTTAAAAGTAAAATGTGAAAAGTGAACACCAACGTCAGGAGTGAAGCAACGACGACAACTTTACGAGCTCCAGGTAGCAGAATCCTTTCGTCATGATCGCAACTTAGAATCAACAAAATAAATGGAGGAACCCGAACGACAACGAAGAACGTCCAGGAACACCAACTGAAGAGGATCCGCAAGAGAACCTGCCGCTGATACACCTTATACCCAGGTGAAACCAAACCGTTATCTTTCTAACAACCACAACAAAAAACAGTACATTTTGTAAAGACTCATTAAAATCATGTAAATGTTAACATTGTAATGTTTGTAGTTACTGTAACGAAATAATAGTTACTGTAACGAAATTCGATTAAACTATTCTTTTAATAGTTTGCATAATGTTGAAGTATTTTAGAATATTATAAAGTTAAAACCTGGATCCGAGGTATTCAATGTAATATACAACTGTATGGTTTGCTCATCAGAGTAACATTTTAAAGAGTATAATAGCATTTGATGCAGAATCTATCAGAAGTTTATTTTAACGTAAAGCAAAAAGATAACCATTATTTTTAAATCATTATTTAAGAATCCATAATAAAGAGATATTTTTGCTAAAAATCCAGAGGGTGAGTAAATTTACGTACCCCAAGACAAATTCCCGTTCTATATATTTTCCCAATTTGTTAGTAAGTAATTGTACTAACAACGGCAGCCGGTTTAGTTGAAAGCAACCAATTAAGCTGGTTCCCTGTGTTATAATGTCTTAACAGGAGAGACGTTATAAAATGCGCCACTCTGCTTATACAAATGCTTATATTGTGCTGTTGTTGTTCTAAAAATAATTGTGTACGTCGTGGCACATACAAAAGGCCACACTCTGCTAAATAATTAACAGTAATTTGCTAAAATGCGTAAATTTATTCACTCTGAATTTGTGAAAAAATAAATAGAGTTTCATTTATGAAATAATAATAGTAGTATTAGGACTATTATCGACGTATCGACGTAATAAGCAAGTCCCCGCTTGTAAAATATTCAATTTTAAACCTGTCGGTATATCTACAGGCTATTTCATGTTTGATTCGTGTCGAGGAATGTACGTTCTGCCCCGTAAACAAAATAAGTTATTTGAATAGAATTCCCAACATTGTCAATATACGACAGTCCTGTGCAGGAAATAAACGTGTTCCAGATTGTAAGAAGTCACCCTCCTTTGTTATGAACCCCTTGCCAAGGTAAACAATAAGCCACCTTAACGCATACAATAGACCTCCCCACACAGCTGATCTATTGTGTTAGTGTAAACACAATGAACTCTTCGTGTGAAATTTCTTTCACAATAAAGTGATAATATCTCCCCAATAACTTTATCTCCACACAGATTATAATTAGGTTTACATATATTTGAATTGATTAGTATAAGATTGTTATCGTATATATATATATATATATGTGTGTGTGTTTATATGAATTAAAATTTCATAAGAGTGTTTAAAATAGATAACATATTTAACGTAAGTAGTACATAAGATTTAAAAATTATTATTACGACTACAATGGTTCAATTTAACCCCGACTTGTTGTTGAAGGACAAACTGAGTTATGAAGCTTTGTTACGCGGTCTCCCATACAAAAACGTAACTGTCGCGGAACTGCGCAAAACATTACGAGAGAATAGACCAGACAAACCCTCACTGGTGAATCGTTAAAGTGTATTAGACTTCGAAAGTGAAAAGGAAACATGCTATAGTAAATATACGGAGCTTATCTCCATTGCACAAACCTTGCGAGATGAAAAATCCCCCGCGGTAATTTTAAGAACCACTCAAAGAATAGAATATTTGACCCGCCGCATCACCAATTTGTTGAATTGGCCCGGTGACAAAGTTACTCCACCGGACGTGCGAAAATTCGCGGAAGAAGCCTTACAACAATTACCAGACATACTGCGCGAATTAGTATAAGGTCCGAATCGTTTAGAATAGAGGAGATCGAAGAAGCAATGACGAAACTAAATATTTCCCCCACACAATCTCCTACTCAAGAACAGCAACCCAGTGCTGTAAAAATTCCATTTCTCCAGGAATCTAGTATAGAACCCAGTAAGGATCGGTTAACGGCTAGACAAGCGAATACCCTCCCCGTAACCACCTCGCCATTTCCAAATGAACTAGGGAAGATTACCCATAATTACGACTTACCTCCCCTCTTACAAACAAATCCACCAGCGGAAAAACCTGTAACGACATCTCAATTAAATTTCAACACTGAGTTCTATGGAAAAATAACTCACCCCGTAGAACGTATTTTATCTGAGATACCAACCACTGATGGTCTGAATATTACGAAACTCCTAGATTTTATCAATCACCTATTACAAAATCAAGGATCTGCGACAACTAAGAGATGACCAAATTTTACAAGAACTTCTACCTAAATGTAGATCTCCTTTAAAAGATCGTGTGTTAGAGTCACTAAGGTATAATCACCCTGTAGAAGAACTACATACAACCCTGATAAGACACTTCATCCCCACCGGTATCTACGAAGAATTAAAGCGGAACCCAGTACTTCGTGTACAAGGAGCGTACGAGAGACTAGCTCATTATATATCTGAAACAAGGGAATCGGCCTTATTACTACAAGTTAACTGGAGTGAACAACAGCTAGTAGACACTATTTTAGTAGGACTATCTCCCGAGGAGCGATCTCGCCTAGCACTCATGAACAGACCAACCACATTCACAGAACTAGAACTGTGTTGTATACATTCATCCAACGTCTGGTATTCAGATCAAAACAGACGCGTTTTAATGTCCCAGACTCCACGCAGGGATACATTCCTACCTCTACCCATTGGGACTGATACTCGAACCTACCGCGATAAGCGATTCGTAAGAACTTCTAAAACCCAAAGCTACCCCAATACATCAAACTCACTACAAAAACCCCGACAGCATGCGAGCGATGCCAATGACGAAAGAAGATGTTATAACTGTGGAAAGTCCGGACACATTAGCAAACATTGTAAACAAAAGCGGTACCAACAAAAAACCGACAAGTCAAAAAACATCTGAAGCACGAAGAACAAAAATCCTACGTCTTCCGCAGCATCAAAAGGAAAGGTATAAACACTAATCACCCTAAAGTAAAAATAAATATAAACAAACGTACAGACCCTTACGTAACAAGATTTATTGACAAGTGCAACTCTATTGGTACATGCAAAACAAGTATATGCCAATTACCCTACATACAGATAGACCTTGGAGCAACGAATATCCTCGGTTTAATCGATTCGGGATCTACACGTAGTATTATCAGTCAACAGCTAGCCACCGCATTAGCTAATCATAATCTTATTAGACGTAGCCAAAACGTGGACATAAAGTGTGCCACCGCGAATAAGTAAAACCTAAATATATCACGTAGTATTACTGTCAAATTAAAAATAAAGAATTTTACTTGGTATGTTCCAGCTTGGTAGCTGAAGTATTAGGACAAAACTTAATACTAGGCGCCGACTTTATAAGCAAAACTGGCTTAATTCTCGACATATATGCTAAACAATATTTCTTTAGGTTTGATCGTATTCGAAAATAACAGTTCGACTCCGAGCTAAGTAACAGCGAGAATTGCGAAACATCAACTATTCATTTGGAGCATCATGAATCTGGTTTGAGTCATTTAAAAGGTAATGAGCGACAAAGAATAAAAAAACTAATAAGGGAATTTTCTACTGTACTAACACCTAAGTTAGGGTTGACAAACCTAATCGAATACAAAATAAATCTCAGCGACAACAAAGTAATACGTCTGCATCCATACAAATTATCACCGCCCAAGATGGACATAATGAGAAACCAAATCAACAAACTCATAGAACAACACGTCATTGAACCGTCAACTTCCCCATATTCATCTCCTGCATTCCTAGTACCGAAAGGAACTGACAAACATAGACTAGTCGTGGATTATAGACAGCTGAATAAGAATATAGAATTTGAATCGGTTCCCCTGCCCGACATTCACAGCGCATTCCACTATTTTACCAAAGCGAAAATTTTCACCATAATGGATCTCAACCAGGCCTTCCACCAAATTCCACTAGCTGAAGAATCGAAACATCTAACTGCGTTTGCTGTCCCATTTAATCTATATCAATTTACTAGGGTACCATTCGGAATATCACAAGGAAGTTCAGTATGTAGTAGACTGTTAGAAAAAATATTCCATGACGTTAAATTTAAATTCGTATATCACTATCTTGACGACATAGTAGTATATAGTGAATCGATGGATCAGCACATAGATAACTTGCGTGAGGTATTATCAAGGTTAAAGAATGCTGGACTAACGGTAAACCCCAGTAGAGTTAATTTCGCAGTAAAACAATTCTCTTTCTTAGGTCATATAGTATCAGCCGAAGGTAAGGTTAGCATCGACCCAGAACGCACGCGCGCAATCCGAGAATTTTTACCACCTAGAGACACCAAAGGTATAGCTCGATTTTTAGGTATGATCAATTATTTTCACAAGTACATACCCCATCTAGCGGATATAGCAGCCCCATTAAATGCATTAAGGAAAAAAGGAGCGAAATTCGAGTGGACTACTCGCCACCAAACCGCATTCGAAACACTCAAAGAAAGCATCATATCACCCCCTGTATTGCAGTTAGCAGATTTCAGTAAACCATTTGTCGTACAGACCGACAGTTCTAGTGTAGCATTAGGAGCAGTAATATACCAAGAAATAGATAATACAAGACTACCGATCAGCTATGCATCACGTACTTTGACGGATCAAGAAAGGAAGTTCTCAGCCTATGAACTTGAATGTTTAGCTGTAGTGTTCGCCTTCGAAAAATTCAAACCATTTTTGGAACACAAGGAATTTCTACTACAGACCGACAAACAAGCTTTGTCGTGGTTGTTGAACCATCCAAAACAATTAGGTCGTATCGGAAGATGGGTGTTAAGATTACATTGCTACAAGTTTAAAGTACAACATATTCGTGGTACCCAAAATGTAGTCGCCGATACACTATCCCGCATGTTCCAACTACCCAATGCCAGACCTGGCGAAGACAAGGTTGAAACCACCACTGTCAATACGCTAATAACAGAATTCCCCCTTGCATTCAAGGATATAGCGCATCACCAACAACAAAATCCTAAATTGTGTAAGATAATAGAACAAATAGATAAAGGAAATTATTCTGACAAGTATACCTTGAGTAAACGAGTACTTTGTTATAAAAAGGCTAACGGAAAGTCATTGAGAATAATCGCCCCGGAAAATATTAAACCCATGCTAATGGAATACTACCACTCATCAACCATTGGAGCTCATATGGGAATAAGGAAAACGATACATCGTATTCACAAGGAATATCATTGGGAAAACATGAACAGTCAAATAACTAAGTTCGTGAAACAATGCGAAATCTGTGCCCTGAGCAAGCCAGCAAGAAACAGTCAAATCGGAAAATTAATCTCAGAAATCCCCACAACACCCTTTTCAAAGATATATATAGATTTTTATGGACCTTATCCCCGTTCTAAGTCAGGAAATACTATGCTATTAATTTTCGTGGACTCCTCCACTAAATTCGTGTGGATGTACCCGATGAGACGTGCCTTAGCATCTACGACAATAAAGATTCTACAAGAAAGACTATTTAAAGATTACGGTACACCAGTACACCTAGTATCTGACAATGGACCTTAGTTTAAATCGAAAGAATTTAATGACATGTGTTTTAAATTAGGAATAAATCATATTACAGTCACAGAGTACCGACCGCAAGGAAACCTAGCTGAGAGATACTTGCGAAACCTAAAATCAGCCTTAATACCTTATCACGCTAAAGATCAGACAGCGTGGGATCAAAATCTTTCGTGGATACAATTTGCCTTCAACTCGGCGTATCATGAAGGACATAAATCATCACCATTTGATTTACTATACAAGTATAAACCGAATCATCCGTTAACCACAAAGTGGAAATTTCATGAGTTATTGCCCCGCGAAATAAATGGGAATAATATAAGGAAAATATGGAACGAAGCTCGCGCAAATTTGAGAGCGAATCTACAAAGATCGCGGAAATATCATGAGCAGAATAATAGGAAAATAAAGTACAAAGTAGGTGATTTAGTCGTGTATAAAACTCACCCTACCAGTAAAGCCGTTGATAGGACCACTTCCAAACTATCTTACCGATGGCGTGGCCCCTACACAATTCACAAGTTCATCACCCCCGTGACAGTACGAACCCAATACAGATAATTACGTTCGCAGAAGTCATGTGTCTCAAATAAAAATTTTTTCTTCTTGTGAAAATAAAGAAGCACGACTACCAGAAAGATAGTAAACTAAAATACTACCTAAGTATTAAGATTAAAATATAGGCAACATCCTATATCGTAATTGAGTCTAAACTCAAACACCTCGTACGAATACTAGCGAGGCCTGATCAACCTTAGCTCATATCCTGCGAGAATAAAATAAATAATGAGAAGTCAGCTGACGAACAACAAACCTCTACCTCAGTAAAATAAAGGTAATTCTATTGTCATTACAATACGTTATTGTTATTAATAACCTATAACATGTTACTCTTTGCGATGAACATGATAGTAGTAATACACTAAATTGTAGTTCACGTTTGCGAATAAGAGAAAGACAAACGTAGGAAATAAGAGGAGTAGTCGACAACAAAAAGTCAAAATAACCAGCGATTCGACGCGTTGAATATTATAAAGGTGCGAAAACCCTTCTGTAAGAAAATTAGAGAAACTTTAACCTTACAGCAATACTGTATATCTGTATAAACGTAAACAGATACACACTAGTATACCTGAAATATGCTGAAACCTACTCATGAGTGTAACTCTTAAAACGAGTGAAGAAACAAAAAACCGTTAGTAGCTTTAAGAAATAGAAATAAGGTAGATTTATGTATTTGGGTATTTTATGTGTTGTATATGTATTGAATTTTAAGTATTTTGTGTAGTATGTAAGATAATCGACGGATGAATCGAAATAACCTTGTGGAGAGAAATTTCATCACGAAGTCTCGTGCCAAGTATAATTGTATTTCATAGGTTTTCTTTTAAATAACCACTAACGTCGCCCCGTCGTCTCCTTTAAGTGGAGGAGGATGTGATGATTTAAAAGGAATTTAAATAGCACAAAATAATTGTTATTTAAAATAACATGTGAGAAAATAATCCACCCTCCCCTCTGTACCTAAATGCCTGTATCAACTTGTAAAAATCTAGTGCGGACATGAAAATTACCCTATATTGAAGCGAATATTAATAATCATTCTAATTAAATAAAAAGACGTGATAATAATAAATGAAATACCTAACTCGATAAAGAAAAGGTAGGATTATTAATAGTAGTTAATTAGTGTAAAAATAATAATAATAAAAGTACGAACTACTTTTCTCTCTCCGCGTGAACTGCGCCCGCTTCCCTACTAACCGCCGCAAAACCAACCCCAGTCGAGCCAGAATTTCAGACAAGGTAACAGCTTTACCATGTGTCGTGAAGGTAAACGTGTGAATATATACCAAAAACGATGTCACAGAAGGTAAGTGTTTCGTGGTGACATACTCCACATGTAGTTCAAATGAAGTGAAAAATTAAACCAAGTTAAGTAGTTGAAATGTAGAGAAATAACTAAAAATAACTAACATAGCCGACACATCTCTTTATAAAAAAATGTTTAAATTGTAAGGTATGTTCCACACCATATAAAAAGGTAACATTAGTGCAGTTAAAAGTAAAATGTGAAAAGTGAACACCAACGTCAGGAGTGAAGCAACGACGACAACTTTACGAGCTCCAGGTAGCAGAATCCTTTCGTCATGATCGCAACTTAGAATCAACAAAATAAATGGAGGAACCCGAACGACAACGAAGAACGTCCAGGAACACCAACTGAAGAGGATCCGCAAGAGAACCTGCCGCTGATACACCTTATACCCAGGTGAAACCAAACCGTTATCTTTCTAACAACCACAACAAAAAACAGTACATTTTGTAAAGACTCATTAAAATCATGTAAATGTTAACATTGTAATGTTTGTAGTTACTGTAACGAAATAATAGTTACTGTAACGAAATTCGATTAAACTATTCTTCTAATAGTTTGCTTAATGTTGAAGTATTTTAGAATATTATAAAGTTAAAACCCGGATCCGTGGTATTCAATGTAATATACAACTGTATGGTTTGCTCATCAGAGTAACATTTTAAAGAGTATAATAGCATTTGATGCAGAATCTATCAGAAGTTTATTTTAACGTAAAAGCAAAAAGATAACCATTATATTTAAATCATTATTTAAGAAGCCATAATAAAGAGATGTTTTTGTTAAAAATCCAGAGAGTGAGTAAATTTACGTACCCTAAGACAAATTCCTGTTCTATATATTTTCCCAATTTGTTAGTAAGTAATTGTACTAACAACGGCAGCCGGTTTAGTTGAAAGCAACCAATTAAGCTGTTTCCCTGTGTTATAATGTCTTAACAGGAGAGACGTTATAAAATGCGCCACTCTGCTTATACAAATGCTTATATTGTGCTGTTGATGTTCTAAAAATAATTGTGTACGTCGTGGTACATACAAAAGGCCACACTCTGCTAAATAATTAACAGTAATTTGCTAAAATGCGTAAATTTATTCACTCTGAATTTGTGAAAAATAAATAGAGTTTCATTTATAAAATAATAATAGTAGTATTAGGACTATTATCGACGTATCGACGTAATAAGCAAGTCCCCGCTTGTAAAAATATTCAATTTTAAACCTGTCGGTATATCTACAGGCTATTTCATGTTTGATTCGTGTCGAGGAATGTACGTTCTGCCCCGTAAACGAAATAAGTTATTTGAATAGAATTCCCAACATTGTCAATATACGACAGTCCTGTGCAGGAAATAAACGTGTTCTAGATTGTAAGAAGTCACCCTCCTTTGTTATGAACCCCTTGCCAAGGTAAACAATAAGCCACCTTAACGCATACAATAGACCTCCCCACACAGCTGATCTATTGTGTTAGTGTAAACACAATGAACTCTTCGTAAGAAATTTCTTTCACAATAAAGTGATAATATCTCCCCAATAACTTTATCTCCACACAGATAATAATTAGGTTTACATATATTTGAATTGATTAGTATAAGATTGTTATCTTATATATATATATATATGTGTGTGTGTTTATATGAATTCAAATTTCATAAGAGTGTTTAAAATAGATAACATATTTAACGTAAGTAGTACATAAGATTTAAAAATTATTATTACGACTACAATGGCTCAATTTAACCCCGACTTGTTGTTGAAGGACAATCTGAGTTATGAAGCTTTGTTACGCGGTCTCCCATACAAAAACGTTACTGTCGCGGAACTGCGCAAAACATTACGAGAGAATAGACCAGACAAACCCTCACTGGTGAATCGTTAAAGTGTATTAGACTTCGAAAGTGAAAAGGAAACATGCTATAATAAATATACGGAGCTTATCTCCATCGCACAAACCTTGCGAGATGAAAAATCCCCCGCGGTAATTTTAAGAACCACTCAAAGAATAGAACATTTGACCCGCCGCATCACCAATTTGTTGAATTGGCCCGGTGACAAAGTTACTCCACCGGACGTGCGAAAATTCGCGGAAGAAGCCTTACAACAATTACCAGACATACTGCGCGAATTACGTATAAGGTCCGAATCGTTTAGAATAGAGGAGATCGAAGAAGCAATGACGAAACTAAATATTTCCCCCACACAATCTCCTACTCAAGAACAGCAACCCAGTGCTGTAAAAATTCCATTTCTCCAGGAATCTAGTATAGAACCCAGTAAGGATCAGTTAACGGCTAGACAAGCGAATACCCTCCCCGTAACCACCTCGCCATTTCCAAATGAACTAGGGAAGATTACCCATAATTACGACTTACCTCCCCTCTTACAAACAAATCCACCAGCGGAAAAACCTGTAACGACATCTCAATTAAATTTCAACACTGAGTTCTATGGAAAAATAACTCACCCCGTAGAACGTATTTTATCTGAGATACCAACCACTGATGGTCTGAATATTACGAAACTCCTAGATTTTATCAATCACCTATTACAAAATCAAGGATCTGCGACAACTAAGAGATGACCAAATTTTACAAGTACTTCTACCTAAATGTAGATCTCCTTTAAAAGATCGTGTGTTAGAGTCACTAAGGTATAATCACCCTGTAGAAGAACTACATACAACCCTGATAAGACACTTCATTCCCACTGGTATCTACGAAGAATTAAAGCGGAACTCAGTACTTCGTTTACAAGGAGCGTACGAGAGACTAGTTCATTATATATCTGAAACAAGGGAATCGGCCTTATTACTACAAGTTAACTGGAGTGAACAACAGCTAGTAGACACTATTTTAGTAGGACTATCTCCCGAGGAGCGATCTCGCCTAGCACTCATGAACAGACCAACCACATTCACAGAACTAGAACTGTGTTGTATACATTCATCCAACGTCTGGTATTCAGATCAAAACAGACGCGTTTTAATGTCCCAGACTCCACGCAGGGATACATTCCTACCTCTACCCATTGGGACTGATACTCGAACCTACCGCGATAAGCGATTCGTAAGAACTTCTAAAACCCAAAGCTACCCCAATACATCAAACTCACTACAAAAACCCCGACAGCATGCGAGCGATGCCAATGACGAAAGAAGATGTTATAACTGTGGAAAGTCCGGACACATTAGCAAACATTGTAAACAAAAGCGGTACCAACAAAAAACCGACAAGTCAAAAAACATCTGAAGCAGGAAGAACAAAAATCCTACGTCTTCCGCAGCATCAAAAGGAAAGGTATAAACACTAATCACCCTAAAGTAAAAATAAATATAAACAAACGTACAGACCCTTACGTAACAAGATTTATTGACAAGTGCAACTCTATTGGTACATGCAAAACAAGTATATGCCAATTACCCTACATACAGATAGACCTTGCAGCAACGAATAAACTCGGTTTAATCGATTCGGGATCTACACGTAGTATTATCAGTCAACAGCTAGCCACCGTATTAGCTAATCATAATCTTATTAGACGTAGCCAAAACGTGGACATAAAGTGTGCCACCGCGAATAAGTAAAACCTAAATATATCACGTAGTATTACTGTCAAATTAAAAATAAAGAATTTTACTTGGTATGTTCCAGCTTGGTAGCTGAAGTATTAGGACAAAACTTAATACTAGGCGCCGACTTTATAAGCAAAACTGGCTTAATTCTCGACATATATGCTAAACAATATTTCTTTAGGTTTGATCGTATTCGAAAATATCAGTTCGACTCCGAGCTAAGTAACAGCGAGAATTGCGAAACATCAACTATTCATTTGGAGCATCATGAATCTGGTTTGAGTCATTTAAAAGGTAATGAGCGACAAAGAATAAAAAAACTAATAAGGGAATTTTCTACTGTACTAACACCTAAGTTAGGGTTGACAAACCTAATCGAATACAAAATAAATCTCAGCGACAACAAAGTAATACGTCTGCATCCATACAAATTATCACCGCCCAAGATGGACATAATGAGAAACCAAATCAACAAACTCATAGAACAACACGTCATTGAACCGTCAACTTCCCCATATTCATCTCCTGCATTCCTAGTACCGAAAGGAACTGACAAACATAGACTAGTCGTGGATTATAGACAGCTGAATAAGAATATAGAATTTGAATCGATTCCCCTGCCCGACATTCACAGCGCATTCCACTATTTTACCAAAGCGAAAAGTTTCACCATAATGGATCTCAACCAGGCCTTCCACCAAATTCCACTAGCTGAGGAATCGAAACATCTAACTGCGTTTGCTGTCCCATTTAATCTATATCAATTTACTAGGGTACCATTCGGAATATCACAAGGAAGTTCAGTATGTAGTAGACTGTTAGAAAAAATATTCCATGACGTTAAATTTAAATTCGTATATCACTATCTTGACGACATAGTAGTATATAGTGAATCGATGGATCAGCACATAGATAACTTGCGTGAGGTATTATCAAGGTTAAAGAATGCTGGACTAACGGTAAACCCCAGTAAAGTTAATTTCGCAGTAAAACAATTCTCTTTCTTAGGTCATATAGTATCAGCCGAAGGTAAGGTTAGCATCGACCCAGAACGCACGCGCGCAATCCGAGAATTTTTACCACCTTGAGACACCAAAGGTATAGCTCGATTTTTAGGTATGATCAATTATTTTCACAAGTACATACCCCATCTAGCGGATATAGCAGCCCCATTAAATGCATTAAGGAAAAAAGGAGCGAAATTCGAGTGGACTACTCGCCACCAAGCCGCATTCGAAACACTCAAAGAAAGCATCATATCACCCCCTGTATTGCAGTTAGCAGATTTCAGTAAACCATTTGTCGTACAGACCGACAGTTCTAGTGTAGCATTAGGAGCAGTAATATACCAAGAAATAGATAATACAAGACTACCGATCAGCTATGCATCACGTACTTTGACGGATCAAGAAAGGAAGTTCTCAGCCTATGAACTTGAATGTTTAGTTGTAATGTTCGCCTTCGAAAAATTCAAACCATTTTTGGAACACAAGGAATTTCTACTAGAGACCGACAACCAAGCTTTGTCGTGGTTGTTGAACCATCCAAAACAATTAGGTCGTATCGGAAGATGGGTGTTAAGATTAAATTGCTACAAGTTTAAAGTACAACATATTCGTGGTACCCAAAATGTAGTCGCCGATACACTATCCCGCATGTTCCAACTACCCAATGCCAGACCTGGCGAAGACAATGTTGAAACCACCACTGTCAATACGCTAATAACAGAATTCCCCCTTGCATTCAAGGATATACCGCATCACCAACAACAAGATCCTAAATTGTGTAAGATAATAGAACAAATAGATAAAGGAAATTATTCTGACAAGTATACCTTGAGTAAACGAGTACTTTGTTATAAAAAGGCTAACGGAAAGTCATTGAGAATAATCGCCCCGGAAAATATTAAACCCATGCTAATGGAATACTACCACTCATCAACCATTGGAGCTCATATGGGAATAAGGAAAACGATACATCGTATTCACAAGGAATATCATTGGGAAAACATGAACAGTCAAATAACTAAGTTCGTGAAACAATGCCAAATCTGTGCCCTGAGCAAGCCAGCAAGAAACAGTCAAATCGGAAAATTAATCTCAGAAATCCCCACAACACCCTTTTCAAAGATATATATAGATTTTTATGGACCTTATCCCCGTTCTAAGTCAGGAAATACTATGCTATTAATTTTCGTGGACTCCTTCACTAAATTCGTGTGGATGTACCCGATGAGACGTGCCTTAGCATCTACGACAATAAAGTTTCTACAAGAAAGACTATTTAAAGATTACGGTACACCAGTACACCTAGTATCTGACAATGGACCTCAGTTTAAATCGAAAGAATTTAATGACATGTGTTTTAAATTAGGAATAAATCATATTACAGTCACAGAGTACCGACCGCAAGGAAACCTAGCTAAGAGATACTTGCGAAACCTAAAATCAGCCTTAATACCTTATCACGCTAAAGATCAGACAGCGTGGGATCAAAATCTATCGTGGATACAATTTGCCTTCAACTCGGCGTATCATGAAGGATATAAATCATCACCATTTGATTTACTATACAAGTATAAACCGAACCATCCGTTAACCACAAAGTGGAAATTTCATGAGTTATTGCCCCGCGAAATAAATGGGAATAATATAAGGAAAATATGGAACGAAGCTCGCGCAAATTTGAGAGCGAATCTACAAAAATCGCGGAAATATCATGAGCAGAATAATAGGAAAATAAAGTACAAAGTAGGTGATTTAGTCGTGTATAAAACTCACCCTACCAGTAAAGCCGTTGATAGGACCACTTCCAAACTATCTTACCGATGGCGTGGCCCCTACACGATTCACAAGTTCATCACCCCCGTGACAGTACGAACCCAATACAGATAATTACGTTCGCAGAAGTCATGTGTCTCAAATAAAAATTTTTTCTTCTTGTGAAAATAAAGAAGCACGACTACGAGAAAGATAGTAAACTAAAATACTACCTAAGTATTAAGATTAAAATATAGGCAACATCCTATATCGTAATTGAGTCTAAACTCAAACACCTCGTACGAATACTAGCGAGGCCTGATCAACCTTAGCTCATATTCTGCGAGAATAAAATAAATAATGAGAAGTCAGCTGACGAACAACAAACCTCTACCTCAGTAAAATAAAGGTAATTCTATTGTTACTACAATACGTTAATGTTATTAATAACCTATAACATGTTACTCTTTGCGATGAACATGATAGTAGTAATACACTAAATTGTAGTTCACGTTTGCGAATAAGAGAAAGACAAACGTAGGAAGTAAGAGGAGTAGTCGACAAAAAAAAGTCAAAATAACCAGCGATTCGACGCGTTGAATATTATAAAGGTGCGAAAACCCTTCTGTAAGAAAATTAGAGAAACTTTAACCTTACAGCAATACTGTATATCTGTATAAACGTAAACAGATACACACTAGTATACCTGAAATATGCTGAAACCTACTCATGAGTGTAACTCTTAAAACGAGTGAAGAAACAAAAAACCGTTAGTAGCTTTAAGAAATAGAAATAAGGTAGATTTATGTATTTGGGTATTTTATGTGTTGTATATGTATTGAATTTTAAGTATTTTGTATAGTATGTAAGATAATCGACGGATGAATCAAAATAACCTTGTGGAGAGAAATTTCATCACGAAGTCTCGTGCCAAATATAATTGTATTTCATAGGTTTTCTTTTAATAACCACTAACGTCGCCCCGTCGTCTCCTTTAAGTAGAGGAGGATGTGATGATTTAAAAGGAATTTAAATAGCACAAAATAATTTTTATTTAAAATAACATGTGAGAAAATAATCCACCCTCCCCTCTGTACCTAAATGCCTGTATCAACTTGTAAAAATCTAGTGCGGACATGAAAATTACCCTATATTGAAGCGAATATTAATAATCATTCTAATTAAATAAAAAGACGTGATAATAATAAATGAAATACCTAACTCGATAAAGAAAAGGTAGGATTATTAATAGTAGTTAATTAGTGTAAAAATAATAATAATAAAAGTACGAACTACTTTTCTCTCTCCGCGTGAACTGCGCCCGCTTCCCTACTAACCGCCGCAAAACCAACCCCAGTCGAGCCAGAATTTCAGACAAGGTAACAGCTTTACCATGTGTCGTGAAGGTAAACGTGTGAATATATACCAAAAACGATGTCACAGAAGGTAAGTGTTTCGTGGTGACATACTCCACATGTAGTTCAAATGAAGTGAAAAATTAAACCAAGTTAAGTAGTTGAAATGTAGAGAAATAACTAAAAATAACTAACATAGCCGACACATCTCTTTATAAAAAAATGTTTAAATTGTAAGGTATGTTCCATACCATATAAAAAGGTAACATTAGTGCAGTTAAAAGTAAAATGTGAAAAGTGAACACCAACGTCAGGAGTGAAGCAACGACGACAACTTTACGAGCTCCAGGTAGCAGAATCCTTTCGTCATGATCGCAACTTAGAATCAACAAAATAAATGGAGGAACCCGAACGACAACGAAGAACGTCCAGGAACACCAACTGAAGAGGATCCGCAAGAGAACCTGCCGCTGATACACCTTATACCCAGGTGAAACCAAACCGTTATCTTTCTAACAACCACAACAAAAAACACTACATTTTGTAAAGACTCATTAAAATCATATAAATGTTAACATTGTAATGTTTGTAGTTACTGTAACGAAATAATAGTTACTGTAACGAAATTCGATTAAACTATTCTTTTAATAGTTTGCATAATGTTGAAGTATTTTAGAATATTATAAAGTTAAAACCTGGATCCGAGGTATTCAATGTAATATACAACTGTATGGTTTGCTCATCAGAGTAACATTTTAAAGAGTATAATAGCAATTGATGCAGAATCTATCAGAAGTTTATTTTAACGTAAAGCAAAAAGATAACCATTATTTTTAAATCATTATTTAAGAATCCATAATAAAGAGATATTTTTGCTAAAAATCCAGAGGGTGAGTAAATTTACGTACCCTAAGACAAATTCCCGTTCTATATATTTTCCCAATTTGTTAGTAAGTAATTGTACTAACAACGGCAGCCGGTTTAGTTGAAAGCAACCAATTAAGCTGGTTCCCTGTGTTATAATGTCTTAACAGGAGAGACGTTATAAAATGCGCCACTCTGCTTATACAAATGCTTATATTGTGCTGTTGATGTTCTAAAAATAATTGTGTACGTCGTGGCACATACAAAAGGCCACACTCTGCTAAATAATTAACAGTAATTTGCTAAAATGCGTAAATTTATTCACTCTGAATTTGTGAAAAAATAAATAGAGTTTCATTTATGAAATAATAATAGTAGTATTAGGACTATTATCGACGTATCGACGTAATAAGCAAGTCCCCGCTTGTAAAATATTCAATTTTAAACCTGTCGGTATATCTACAGGCTATTTCATGTTTGATTCGTGTCGAGGAATGTACGTTCTGCCCGGTAAACAAAATAAGTTATTTGAATAGAATTCCCAACATTGTCAATATACGACAGTCCTGTGCAGGAAATAAACGTGTTCCAGATTGTAAGAAGTCACCCTCCTTTGTTATGAACCCCTTTCCAAGGTAAACAATAAGCCACCTTAACGCATACAATAGACCTCCCCACACAGCTGATCTATTGTGTTAGTGTAAACACAATGAACTCTTCGTGTGAAATGTCTTTCACAATAAAGTGATAATATCTCCCCAATAACTTTATCTCCACACAGATAATAATTAGGTTTACATATATTTGAATTGATTAGTATAAGATTGTTATTGTATATATATATATATATATGTGTGTGTGTGTGTTTATATGAATTCAAATTTCATAAGAGTGTTTAAAATAGATAACATATTTAACGTAAGTAGTACATAAGATTTAAAAATTATTATTACGACTACAATGGTTCAATTTAACCCCGACTTGTTGTTGAAGGACAAACTGAGTTATGAAGCTTTGTTACGCGGTCTCCCATACAAAAACGTTACTGTCGCGGAACTGCGCAAAACATTACGAGAGAATAGACCAGACAAACCCTCACTGGTGAATCGTTAAAGTGTATTAGACTTCGAAAGTGAAAAGGAAACATGCTATAATAAATATACGGAGCTTATCTCCATCGCACAAACCTTGCGAGATGAAAAATCCCCCGCGGTAATTTTAAGAACCACTCAAAGAATAGAACATTTGACCCGCCGCATCACCAATTTGTTGAATTGGCCCGGTGACAAAGTTACTCCACCGGACGTGCGAAAATTCGCGGAAGAAGCCTTACAACAATTACCAGACATACTGCGCGAATTACGTATAAGGTCCGAATCGTTTAGAATAGAGGAGATCGAAGAAGCAATGACGAAACTAAATATTTCCCCCACACAATCTCCTACTCAAGAACAGCAACCCAGTGCTGTAAAAATTCCATTTCTCCAGGAATCTAGTATAGAACCCAGTAAGGATCGGTTAACGGCTAGACAAGCAAATACCCTCCCCGTAACCACCTCGCCATTTCCAAATGAACTAGGGAAGATTACCCATAATTACGACTTACCTCCCCTCTTACAAACAAATCCACCAGCGGAAAAACCTGTAACGACATCTCAATTAAATTTCAACACTGAGTTCTATGGAAAAATAACTCACCCCGTAGAACGTATTTTATCTGAGATACCAACCACTGATGGTCTGAATATTACGAAACTCCTAGATTTTATCAATCACCTATTACAAAATCAAGGATCTGCGACAACTAAGAGATGACCAAATTTTACAAGTACTTCTACCTAAATGTAGATCTCCTTTAAAAGATCGTGTGTTAGAGTCACTAAGGTATAATCACCCTGTAGAAGAACTACATACAACCCTGATAAGACACTTCATCCCCACCGGTATCTACGAAGAATTAAAGCGGAACTCAGTACTTCGTGTACAAGGAGCGTACGAGAGACTAGCTCATTATATATCTGAAACAAGGGAATCGGCCTTATTACTACAAGTTAACTGGAGTGAACAACAGCTAGTAGACACTATTTTAGTAGGACTATCTCCCGAGGAGCGATCTCGCCTAGCACTCATGAACAGACCAACCACATTCACAGAACTAGAACTGTGTTGTATACATTCATCCAACGTCTGGTATTCAGATCAAAACAGACGCGTTTTAATGTCCCAGACTCCACGCAGGGATACATTCCTACCTCTACCCATTGGGACTGATACTCGAACCTACCGCGATAAGCGATTCGTAAGAACTTCTAAAACCCAAAGCTACCCCAATACATCAAAGTCACTACAAAAACCCCGACAGCATGCGAGCGATGCCAATGACGAAAGAAGATGTTATAACTGTGGAAAGTCCGGACAAATTAGCAAACATTGTAAACAAAAGCGGTACCAACAAAAAACCGACAAGTCAAAAAACATCTGAAGCAGGAAGAACAAAAATCCTACGTCTTCCGCAGCATCAAAAGGAAAGGTATAAACACTAATCACCCTAAAGTAAAAATAAATATAAACAAACGTACAGACCCTTACGTAACAAGATTTATTGACAAGTGCAACTCTATTGGTACATGCAAAACAAGTATATGCCAATTACCCTACATACAGATAGACCTTGGAGCAACGAATATCCTCGGTTTAATCGATTCGGGATCTACACGTAGTATTATCAGTCAACAGCTAGCCACCGCATTAGCTAATCATAATCTTATTAGACGTAGCCAAAACGTGGACATAAAGTGTGCCACCGCGAATAAGTAAAACCTAAATATATCACGTAGTATTACTGTCAAATTAAAAATAAAGAATTTTACTTGGTATGTTCCAGCTTGGTAGCTGAAGTATTAGGACAAAACTTAATACTAGGCGCCGACTTTATAAGCAAAACTGGCTTAATTCTCGACATATATGCTAAACAATATTTCTTTAGGTTTGATCGTATTCGAAAATATCAGTTCGACTCCGAGCTAAGTAACAGCGAGAATTGCGAAACATCAACTATTCATTTGGAGCATCATGAATCTGGTTTGAGTCATTTAAAAGGTAATGAGCGACAAAGAATAAAAAAACTAATAAGGGAATTTTCTACTGTACTAACACCTAAGTTAGGGTTGACAAACCTAATCGAATACAAAATAAATCTCAGCGACAACAAAGTAATACGTCTGCATCCATACAAATTATCACCGCCCAAGATGGACATAATGAGAAACCAAATCAACAAACTCATAGAACAACACGTCATTGAACCGTCAACTTCCCCATATTCATCTCCTGCATTCCTAGTACCGAAAGGAACTGACAAACATAGACTAGTCGTGGATTATAGACAGCTGAATAAGAATATAGAATTTGAATCGGTTCCCCTGCCCGACATTCACAGCGCATTCCACTATTTTACCAAAGCGAAAATTTTCACCATAATGGATCCCAACCAGGCCTTCCACCAAATTCCACTAGCTGAAGAATCGAAACATCTAACTGCGTTTGCTGTCCCATTTAATCTATATCAATTTACTAGGGTACCATTCGGAATATCACAAGGAAGTTCAGTATGTAGTAGACTGTTAGAAAAAATATTCCATGACGTTAAATTTAAATTCGTATATCACTATCTTGACGACATAGTAGTATATAGTGAATCGATGGATCAGCACATAGATAACTTGCGTGAGGTATTATCAAGGTTAAAGAATGCTGGACTAACGGTAAACCCCAGTAAAGTTAATTTCGCAGTAAAACAATTCTCTTTCTTAGGTCATATAGTATCAGCCGAAGGTAAGGTTAGCATCGACCCAGAACGCACGCGCGCAATCCGAGAATTTTTACCACCTTGAGACACCAAAGGTATAGCTCGATTTTTAGGTATGATCAATTATTTTCACAAGTACATACCCTATCTAGCGGATATAGCAGCCCCATTAAATGCATTAAGGAAAAAAGGAGCGAAATTCGAGTGGACTACTCGCCACCAAGCCGCATTCGAAACACTCAAAGAAAGCATCATATCACCCCCTGTATTGCAGTTAGCAGATTTCAGTAAACCATTTGTCGTACAGACCGACAGTTCTAGTGTAGCATTAGGAGCAGTAATATACCAAGAAATAGATAATACAAGACTACCGATCAGCTATGCATCACGTACTTTGACGGATCAAGAAAGGAAGTTCTCAGCCTATGAACTTGAATGTTTAGTTGTAATGTTCGCCTTCGAAAAATTCAAACCATTTTTGGAACACAAGGAATTTCTACTAGAGACCGACAACCAAGCTTTGTCGTGGTTGTTGAACCATCCAAAACAATTAGGTCGTATCGGAAGATGGGTGTTAAGATTAAATTGCTACAAGTTTAAAGTACAACATATTCGTGGTACCCAAAATGTAGTCGCCGATACACTATCCCGCATGTTCCAACTACCCAATGCCAGACCTGGCGAAGACAATGTTGAAACCACCACTGTCAATACGCTAATAACAGAATTCCCCCTTGCATTCAAGGATATACCGCATCACCAACAACAAGATCCTAAATTGTGTAAGATAATAGAACAAATAGATAAAGGAAATTATTCTGACAAGTATACCTTGAGTAAACGAGTACTTTGTTATAAAAAGGCTAACGGAAAGTCATTGAGAATAATCGCCCCGGAAAATATTAAACCCATGCTAATGGAATACTACCACTCATCAACCATTGGAGCTCATATGGGAATAAGGAAAACGATACATCGTATTCACAAGGAATATCATTGGGAAAACATGAACAGTCAAATAACTAAGTTCGTGAAACAATGCCAAATCTGTGCCCTGAGCAAGCCAGCAAGAAACAGTCAAATCGGAAAATTAATCTCAGAAATCCCCACAACACCCTTTTCAAAGATATATATAGATTTTTATGGACCTTATCCCCGTTCTAAGTCAGGAAATACTATGCTATTAATTTTCGTGGACTCCTTCACTAAATTCGTGTGGATGTACCCGATGAGACGTGCCTTAGCATCTACGACAATAAAGTTTCTACAAGAAAGACTATTTAAAGATTACGGTACACCAGTACACCTAGTATCTGACAATGGACCTCAGTTTAAATCGAAAGAATTTAATGACATGTGTTTTAAATTAGGAATAAATCATATTACAGTCACAGAGTACCGACCGCAAGGAAACCTAGCTAAGAGATACTTGCGAAACCTAAAATCAGCCTTAATACCTTATCACGCTAAAGATCAGACAGCGTGGGATCAAAATCTATCGTGGATACAATTTGCCTTCAACTCGGCGTATCATGAAGGATATAAATCATCACCATTTGATTTACTATACAAGTATAAACCGAACCATCCGTTAACCACAAAGTGGAAATTTCATGAGTTATTGCCCCGCGAAATAAATGGGAATAATATAAGGAAAATATGGAACGAAGCTCGCGCAAATTTGAGAGCGAATCTACAAAAATCGCGGAAATATCATGAGCAGAATAATAGGAAAATAAAGTACAAAGTAGGTGATTTAGTCGTGTATAAAACTCACCCTACCAGTAAAGCCGTTGATAGGACCACTTCCAAACTATCTTACCGATGGCGTGGCCCCTACACGATTCACAAGTTCATCACCCCCGTGACAGTACGAACCCAATACAGATAATTACGTTCGCAGAAGTCATGTGTCTCAAATAAAAATTTTTTCTTCTTGTGAAAATAAAGAAGCACGACTACGAGAAAGATAGTAAACTAAAATACTACCTAAGTATTAAGATTAAAATATAGGCAACATCCTATATCGTAATTGAGTCTAAACTCAAACACCTCGTACGAATACTAGCGAGGCCTGATCAACCTTAGCTCATATTCTGCGAGAATAAAATAAATAATGAGAAGTCAGCTGACGAACAACAAACCTCTACCTCAGTAAAATAAAGGTAATTCTATTGTTACTACAATACGTTATTGTTATTAATAACCTATAACATGTTACTCTTTGCGATGAACATGATAGTAGTAATACACTAAATTGTAGTTCACGTTTGCGAATAAGAGAAAGACAAACGTAGGAAGTAAGAGGAGTAGTCGACAAAAAAAAGTCAAAATAACCAGCGATTCGACGCGTTGAATATTATAAAGGTGCGAAAACCCTTCTGTAAGAAAATTAGAGAAACTTTAACCTTACAGCAATACTGTATATCTGTATAAACGTAAACAGATACACACTAGTATACCTGAAATATGCTGAAACCTACTCATGAGTGTAACTCTTAAAACGAGTGAAGAAACAAAAAACCGTTAGTAGCTTTAAGAAATAGAAATAAGGTAGATTTATGTATTTGGGTATTTTATGTGTTGTATATGTATTGAATTTTAAGTATTTTGTATAGTATGTAAGATAATCGACGGATGAATCAAAATAACCTTGTGGAGAGAAATTTCATCACGAAGTCTCGTGCCAAATATAATTGTATTTCATAGGTTTTCTTTTAATAACCACTAACGTCGCCCCGTCGTCTCCTTTAAGTAGAGGAGGATGTGATGATTTAAAAGGAATTTAAATAGCACAAAATAATTTTTATTTAAAATAACATGTGAGAAAATAATCCACCCTCCCCTCTGTACCTAAATGCCTGTATCAACTTGTAAAAATCTAGTGCGGACATGAAAATTACCCTATATTGAAGCGAATATTAATAATCATTCTAATTAAATAAAAAGACGTGATAATAATAAATGAAATACCTAACTCGATAAAGAAAAGGTAGGATTATTAATAGTAGTTAATTAGTGTAAAAATAATAATAATAAAAGTACGAACTACTTTTCTCTCTCCGCGTGAACTGCGCCCGCTTCCCTACTAACCGCCGCAAAACCAACCCCAGTCGAGCCAGAATTTCAGACAAGGTAACAGCTTTACCATGTGTCGTGAAGGTAAACGTGTGAATATATACCAAAAACGATGTCACAGAAGGTAAGTGTTTCGTGGTGACATACTCCACATGTAGTTCAAATGAAGTGAAAAATTAAACCAAGTTAAGTAGTTGAAATGTAGAGAAATAACTAAAAATAACTAACATAGCCGACACATCTCTTTATAAAAAAATGTTTAAATTGTAAGGTATGTTCCATACCATATAAAAAGGTAACATTAGTGCAGTTAAAAGTAAAATGTGAAAAGTGAACACCAACGTCAGGAGTGAAGCAACGACGACAACTTTACGAGCTCCAGGTAGCAGAATCCTTTCGTCATGATCGCAACTTAGAATCAACAAAATAAATGGAGGAACCCGAACGACAACGAAGAACGTCCAGGAACACCAACTGAAGAGGATCCGCAAGAGAACCTGCCGCTGATACACCTTATACCCAGGTGAAACCAAACCGTTATCTTTCTAACAACCACAACAAAAAACACTACATTTTGTAAAGACTCATTAAAATCATATAAATGTTAACATTGTAATGTTTGTAGTTACTGTAACGAAATAATAGTTACTGTAACGAAATTCGATTAAACTATTCTTTTAATAGTTTGCATAATGTTGAAGTATTTTAGAATATTATAAAGTTAAAACCTGGATCCGAGGTATTCAATGTAATATACAACTGTATGGTTTGCTCATCAGAGTAACATTTTAAAGAGTATAATAGCAATTGATGCAGAATCTATCAGAAGTTTATTTTAACGTAAAGCAAAAAGATAACCATTATTTTTAAATCATTATTTAAGAATCCATAATAAAGAGATATTTTTGCTAAAAATCCAGAGGGTGAGTAAATTTACGTACCCTAAGACAAATTCCCGTTCTATATATTTTCCAAATTGTTAGTAAGTAATTGTACTAACAACGGCAGCCGGTTTAGTTGAAAGCAACCAATTAAGCTGGTTCCCTGTGTTATAATGTCTTAACAGGAGAGACGTTATAAAATGCGCCACTCTGCTTATACAAATGCTTATATTGTGCTGTTGTTGTTCTAAAAATAATTGTGTACGTCGTGGCACATACAAAAGGCCACACTCTGCTAAATAATTAACAGTAATTTGCTAAAATGCGTAAATTTATTCACTCTGAATTTGTGAAAAAATAAATAGAGTTTCATTTATGAAATAATAATAGTAGTATTAGGACTATTATCGACGTATCGACGTAATAAGCAAGTCCCCGCTTGTAAAATATTCAATTTTAAACCTGTCGGTATATCTACAGGCTATTTCATGTTTGATTCGTGTCGAGGAATGTACGTTCTGCCCGGTAAACAAAATAAGTTATTTGAATAGAATTCCCAACATTGTCAATATACGACAGTCCTGTGCAGGAAATAAACGTGTTCCAGATTGTAAGAAGTCACCCTCCTTTGTTATGAACCCCTTGCCAAGGTAAACAATAAGCCACCTTAACGCATACAATAGACCTCCCCACACAGCTGATCTATTGTGTTAGTGTAAACACAATGAACTCTTCGTGTGAAATGTCTTTCACAATAAAGTGATAATATCTCCCCAATAACTTTATCTCCACACAGATAATAATTAGGTTTACATATATTTGAATTGATTAGTATAAGATTGTTATCGTATATATATATATATATGTGTGTGTGTGTGTTTATATGAATTCAAATTTCATAAGAGTGTTTAAAATAGATAACATATTTAACGTAAGTAGTACATAAGATTTAAAAATTATTATTACGACTACAATGGTTCAATTTAACCCCGACTTGTTGTTGAAGGACAAACTGAGTTATGAAGCTTTGTTACGCGGTCTCCCATACAAAAACGTTACTGTCGCGGAACTGCGCAAAACATTACGAGAGAATAGACCAGACAAACCCTCACTGGTGAATCGTTAAAGTGTATTAGACTTCGAAAGTGAAAAGGAAACATGCTATAATAAATATACGGAGCTTATCTCCATCGCACAAACCTTGCGAGATGAAAAATCCCCCGCGGTAATTTTAAGAACCACTCAAAGAATAGAACATTTGACCCGCCGCATCACCAATTTGTTGAATTGGCCCGGTGACAAAGTTACTCCACCGGACGTGCGAAAATTCGCGGAAGAAGCCTTACAACAATTACCAGACATACTGCGCGAATTACGTATAAGGTCCGAATCGTTTAGAATAGAGGAGATCGAAGAAGCAATGACGAAACTAAATATTTCCCCCACACAATCTCCTACTCAAGAACAGCAACCCAGTGCTGTAAAAATTCCATTTCTCCAGGAATCTAGTATAGAACCCAGTAAGGATCGGTTAACGGCTAGACAAGCAAATACCCTCCCCGTAACCACCTCGCCATTTCCAAATGAACTAGGGAAGATTACCCATAATTACGACTTACCTCCCCTCTTACAAACAAATCCACCAGCGGAAAAACCTGTAACGACATCTCAATTAAATTTCAACACTGAGTTCTATGGAAAAATAACTCACCCCGTAGAACGTATTTTATCTGAGATACCAACCACTGATGGTCTGAATATTACGAAACTCCTAGATTTTATCAATCACCTATTACAAAATCAAGGATTTGCGACAACTAAGAGATGACCAAATTTTACAAGTACTTCTACCTAAATGTAGATCTCCTTTAAAAGATCGTGTGTTAGAGTCACTAAGGTATAATCACACTGTAGAAGAACTACATACAACCCTGATAAGACACTTCATCCCCACCGGTATCTACGAAGAATTAAAGCGGAACTCAGTACTTCGTGTACAAGGAGCGTACGAGAGACTAGCTCATTATATATCTGAAACAAGGGAATCGGCCTTATTACTACAAGTTAACTGGAGTGAACAACAGCTAGTAGACACTATTTTAGTAGGACTATCTCCCGAGGAGCGATCTCGCCTAGCACTCATGAACAGACCAACCACATTCACAGAACTAGAACTGTGTTGTATACATTCATCCAACGTCTGGTATTCAGATCAAAACAGACGCGTTTTAATGTCCCAGACTCCACGCAGGGATACATTCCTACCTCTACCCATTGGGACTGATACTCGAACCTACCGCGATAAGCGATTCGTAAGAACTTCTAAAACCCAAAGCTACCCCAATACATCAAAGTCACTACAAAAACCCCGACAGCATGCGAGCGATGCCAATGACGAAAGAAGATGTTATAACTGTGGAAAGTCCGGACAAATTAGCAAACATTGTAAACAAAAGCGGTACCAACAAAAAACCGACAAGTCAAAAAACATCTGAAGCAGGAAGAACAAAAATCCTACGTCTTCCGCAGCATCAAAAGGAAAGGTATAAACACTAATCACCCTAAAGTAAAAATAAATATAAACAAACGTACAGACCCTTACGTAACAAGATTTATTGACAAGTGCAACTCTATTGGTACATGCAAAACAAGTATATGCCAATTACCCTACATACAGATAGACCTTGCAGCAACGAATAAACTCGGTTTAATCGATTCGGGATCTACACGTAGTATTATCAGTCAACAGCTAGCCACCGCATTAGCTAATCATAATCTTATTAGACGTAGCCAAAACGTGGACATAAAGTGTGCCACCGCGAATAAGTAAAACCTAAATATATCACGTAGTATTACTGTCAAATTAAAAATAAAGAATTTTACTTGGTATGTTCCAGCTTGGTAGCTGAAGTATTAGGACAAAACTTAATACTAGGCGCCGACTTTATAAGCAAAACTGGCTTCATTCTCGACATATATGCTAAACAATATTTCTTTAGGTTTGATCGTATTCGAAAATATCAGTTCGACTCCGAGCTAAGTAACAGCGAGAATTGCGAAACATCAACTATTCATTTGGAGCATCATGAATCTGGTTTGAGTCATTTAAAAGGTAATGAGCGACAAAGAATAAAAAAACTAATAAGGGAATTTTCTACTGTACTAACACCTAAGTTAGGGTTGACAAACCTAATCGAATACAAAATAAATCTCAGCGACAACAAAGTAATACGTCTGCATCCATACAAATTATCACCGCCCAAGATGGACATAATGAGAAACCAAATCAACAAACTCATAGAACAACACGTCATTGAACCGTCAACTTCCCCATATTCATCTCCTGCATTCCTAGTACCGAAAGGAACTGACAAACATAGACTAGTCGTGGATTATAGACAGCTGAATAAGAATATAGAATTTGAATCGGTTCCCCTGCCCGACATTCACAGCGCATTCCACTATTTTACCAAAGCGAAAATTTTCACCATAATGGATCTCAACCAGGCCTTCCACCAAATTCCACTAGCTGAAGAATCGAAACATCTAACTGCGTTTGCTGTCCCATTTAATCTATATCAATTTACTAGGGTACCATTCGGAATATCACAAGGAAGTTCAGTATGTAGTAGACTGTTAGATAAAATATTCCATGACGTTAAATTTAAATTCGTATATCACTATCTTGACGACATAGTAGTATATAGTGAATCGATGGATCAGCACATAGATAACTTGCGTGAGGTATTATCAAGGTTAAAGAATGCTGGACTAACGGTAAACCCCAGTAAAGTTAATTTCGCAGTAAAACAATTCTCTTTCTTAGGTCATATAGTATCAGCCGAAGGTAAGGTTAGCATCGACCCAGAACGCACGCGCGCAATCCGAGAATTTTTACCACCTAGAGACACCAAAGGTATAGCTCGATTTTTAGGTATGATCAATTATTTTCACAAGTACATACCCCATCTAGCGGATATAGCAGCCCCATTAAATGCATTAAGGAAAAAAGGAGCGAAATTCGAGTGGACTACTCGCCACCAAGCCGCATTCGAAACACTCAAAGAAAGCATCATATCACCCCCTGTATTGCAGTTAGCAGATTTCAGTAAACCATTTGTCGTACAGACCGACAGTTCTAGTGTAGCATTAGGAGCAGTAATATACCAAGAAATAGATAATACAAGACTACCGATCAGCTATGCATCACGTACTTTGACGGATCAAGAAAGGAAGTTCTCAGCCTATGAACTTGAATGTTTAGTTGTAGTGTTCGCCTTCGAAAAATTCAAACCATTTTTGGAACACAAGGAATTTCTACTAGAGACCGACAACCAAGCTTTGTCGTGGTTGTTGAACCATCCAAAACAATTAGGTCGTATCGGAAGATGGGTGTTAAGATTAAATTGCTACAAGTTTAAAGTACAACATATTCGTGGTACCCAAAATGTAGTCGCCGATACACTATCCCGCATGTTCCAACTACCCAATGCCAGACCTGGCGAAGACAAGGTTGAAACCACCACTGTCAATACGCTAATAACAGAATTCCCCCTTGCATTCAAGGATATACCGCATCACCAACAACAAGATCCTAAATTGTGTAAGATAATAGAACAAATAGATAAAGGAAATTATTCTGACAAGTATACCTTGAGTAAACGAGTACTTTGTTATAAAAAGGCTAACGGAAAGTCATTGAGAATAATCGCCCCGGAAAATATTAAACCCATGCTAATGGAATACTACCACTCATCAACCATTGGAGCTCATATGGGAATAAGGAAAACGATACATCGTATTCACAAGGAATATCATTGGGAAAACATGAACAGTCAAATAACTAAGTTCGTGAAACAATGCGAAATCTGTGCCCTGAGCAAGCCAGCAAGAAACAGTCAAATCGGAAAATTAATCTCAGAAATCCCCACAACACCCTTTTCAAAGATATATATAGATTTTTATGGACCTTATCCCCGTTCTAAGTCAGGAAATACTATGCTATTAATTTTCGTGGACTCCTTCACTAAATTCGTGTGGATGTACCCGATGAGACGTGCCTTAGCATCTACGACAATAAAGTTTCTACAAGAAAGACTATTTAAAGATTACGGTACACCAGTACACCTAGTATCTGACAATGGACCTCAGTTTAAATCGAAAGAATTTAATGACATGTGTTTTAAATTAGGAATAAATCATATTACAGTCACAGAGTACCGACCGCAAGGAAACCTAGCTAAGAGATACTTGCGAAACCTAAAATCAGCCTTAATACCTTATCACGCTAAAGATCAGACAGCGTGGGATCAAAATCTATCGTGGATACAATTTGCCTTCAACTCGGCGTATCATGAAGGATATAAATCATCACCATTTGATTTACTATACAAGTATAAACCGAACCATCCGTTAACCACAAAGTGGAAATTTCATGAGTTATTGCCCCGCGAAATAAATGGGAATAATATAAGGAAAATATGGAACGAAGCTCGCGCAAATTTGAGAGCGAATCTACAAAAATCGCGGAAATATCATGAGCAGAATAATAGGAAAATAAAGTACAAAGTAGGTGATTTAGTCGTGTATAAAACTCACCCTACCAGTAAAGCCGTTGATAGGACCACTTCCAAACTATCTTACCGATGGCGTGGCCCCTACACGATTCACAAGTTCATCACCCCCGTGACAGTACGAACCCAATACAGATAATTACGTTCGCAGAAGTCATGTGTCTCAAATAAAAATTTTTTCTTCTTGTGAAAATAAAGAAGCACGACTACGAGAAAGATAGTAAACTAAAATACTACCTAAGTATTAAGATTAAAATATAGGCAACATCCTATATCGTAATTGAGTCTAAACTCAAACACCTCGTACGAATACTAGCGAGGCCTGATCAACCTTAGCTCATATTCTGCGAGAATAAAATAAATAATGAGAAGTCAGCTGACGAACAACAAACCTCTACCTCAGTAAAATAAAGGTAATTCTATTGTTACTACAATTCGTTATTGTTATTAATAACCTATAACATGTTACTCTTTGCGATGAACATGATAGTAGTAATACACTAAATTGTAGTTCACGTTTGCGAATAAGAGAAAGACAAACGTAGGAAGTAAGAGGAGTAGTCGACAAAAAAAAGTCAAAATAACCAGCGATTCGACGCGTTGAATATTATAAAGGTGCGAAAACCCTTCTGTAAGAAAATTAGAGAAACTTTAACCTTACAGCAATACTGTATATCTGTATAAACGTAAACAGATACACACTAGTATACCTGAAATATGCTGAAACCTACTCATGAGTGTAACTCTTAGTAACTCTTAAAACGAGTGAAGAAACAAAAAACCGTTAGTAGCTTTAAGAAATAGAAATAAGGTAGATTTATGTATTTGGGTATTTTATGTGTTGTATATGTATTGAATTTTACGTATTTTGTATAGTATGTAAGATAATCGACGGATGAATCAAAATAACCTTGTGGAGAGAAATTTCATCACGAAGTCTCGTGCCAAATATAATTGTATTTCATAGGTTTTCTTTTAATAACCACTAACGTCGCCCCGTCGTCTCCTTTAAGTAGAGGAGGATGTGATGATTTAAAAGGAATTTAAATAGCACAAAATAATTTTTATTTAAAATAACATGTGAGAAAATAATCCACCCTCCCCTCTGTACCTAAATGCCTGTATCAACTTGTAAAAATCTAGTGCGGACATGAAAATTACCCTATATTGAAGCGAATATTAATAATCATTCTAATTAAATAAAAAGACGTGATAATAATAAATGAAATACCTAACTCGATAAAGAAAAGGTAGGATTATTAATAGTAGTTAATTAGTGTAAAAATAATAATAATAAAAGTACGAACTACTTTTCTCTCTCCGCGTGAACTGCGCCCGCTTCCCTACTAACCGCCGCAAAACCAACCCCAGTCGAGCCAGAATTTCAGACAAGGTAACAGCTTTACCATGTGTCGTGAAGGTAAACGTGTGAATATATACCAAAAACGATGTCACAGAAGGTAAGTGTTTCGTGGTGACATACTCCACATGTAGTTCAAATGAAGTGAAAAATTAAACCAAGTTAAGTAGTTGAAATGTAGAGAAATAACTAAAAATAACTAACATAGCCGACACATCTCTTTATAAAAAAATGTTTAAATTGTAAGGTATGTTCCATACCATATAAAAAGGTAACATTAGTGCAGTTAAAAGTAAAATGTGAAAAGTGAACACCAACGTCAGGAGTGAAGCAACGACGACAACTTTACGAGCTCCAGGTAGCAGAATCCTTTCGTCATGATCGCAACTTAGAATCAACAAAATAAATGGAGGAACCCGAACGACAACGAAGAACGTCCAGGAACACCAACTGAAGAGGATCCGCAAGAGAACCTGCCGCTGATACACCTTATACCCAGGTGAAACCAAACCGTTATCTTTCTAACAACCACAACAAAAAACACTACATTTTGTAAAGACTCATTAAAATCATATAAATGTTAACATTGTAATGTTTGTAGTTACTGTAACGAAATAATAGTTACTGTAACGAAATTCGATTAAACTATTCTTTTAATAGTTTGCATAATGTTGAAGTATTTTATAATATTATAAAGTTAAAACCTGGATCCGAGGTATTCAATGTAATATACAACTGTATGGTTTGCTCATCAGAGTAACATTTTAAAGAGTATAATAGCAATTGATGCAGAATCTATCAGAAGTTTATTTTAACGTAAAGCAAAAAGATAACCATTATTTTTAAATCATTATTTAAGAATCCATAATAAAGAGATATTTTTGCTAAAAATCCAGAGGGTGAGTAAATTTACGTACCCTAAGACAAATTCCCGTTCTATATATTTTCCAAATTGTTAGTAAGTAATTGTACTAACAACGGCAGCCGGTTTAGTTGAAAGCAACCAATTAAGCTGGTTCCCTGTGTTATAATGTCTTAACAGGAGAGACGTTATAAAATGCGCCACTCTGCTTATACAAATGCTTATATTGTGCTGTTGTTGTTCTAAAAATAATTGTGTACGTCGTGGCACATACAAAAGGCCACACTCTGCTAAATAATTAACAGTAATTTGCTAAAATGCGTAAATTTATTCACTCTGAATTTGTGAAAAAATAAATAGAGTTTCATTTATGAAATAATAATAGTAGTATTAGGACTATTATCGACGTATCGACGTAATAAGCAAGTCCCCGCTTGTAAAATATTCAATTTTAAACCTGTCGGTATATCTACAGGCTATTTCATGTTTGATTCGTGTCGAGGAATGTACGTTCTGCCCGGTAAACAAAATAAGTTATTTGAATAGAATTCCCAACATTGTCAATATACGACAGTCCTGTGCAGGAAATAAACGTGTTCCAGATTGTAAGAAGTCACCCTCCTTTGTTATGAACCCCTTGCCAAGGTAAACAATAAGCCACCTTAACGCATACAATAGACCTCCCCACACAGCTGATCTATTGTGTTAGTGTAAACACAATGAACTCTTCGTGTGAAATGTCTTTCACAATAAAGTGATAATATCTCCCCAATAACTTTATCTCCACACAGATAATAATTAGGTTTACATATATTTGAATTGATTAGTATAAGATTGTTATCGTATATATATATATATATATGTGTGTGTGTGTGTTTATATGAATTCAAATTTCATAAGAGTGTTTAAAATAGATAACATATTTAACGTAAGTAGTACATAAGATTTAAAAATTATTATTACGACTACAATGGTTCAATTTAACCCCGACTTGTTGTTGAAGGACAAACTGAGTTATGAAGCTTTGTTACGCGGTCTCCCATACAAAAACGTTACTGTCGCGGAACTGCGCAAAACATTACGAGAGAATAGACCAGACAAACCCTCACTGGTGAATCGTTAAAGTGTATTAGACTTCGAAAGTGAAAAGGAAACATGCTATAATAAATATACGGAGCTTATCTCCATCGCACAAACCTTGCGAGATGAAAAATCCCCCGCGGTAATTTTAAGAACCACTCAAAGAATAGAACATTTGACCCGCCGCATCACCAATTTGTTGAATTGGCCCGGTGACAAAGTTACTCCACCGGACGTGCGAAAATTCGCGGAAGAAGCCTTACAACAATTACCAGACATACTGCGCGAATTACGTATAAGGTCCGAATCGTTTAGAATAGAGGAGATCGAAGAAGCAATGACGAAACTAAATATTTCCCCCACACAATCTCCTACTCAAGAACAGCAACCCAGTGCTGTAAAAATTCCATTTCTCCAGGAATCTAGTATAGAACCCAGTAAGGATCGGTTAACGGCTAGACAAGCAAATACCCTCCCCGTAACCACCTCGCCATTTCCAAATGAACTAGGGAAGATTACCCATAATTACGACTTACCTCCCCTCTTACAAACAAATCCACCAGCGGAAAAACCTGTAACGACATCTCAATTAAATTTCAACACTGAGTTCTATGGAAAAATAACTCACCCCGTAGAACGTATTTTATCTGAGATACCAACCACTGATGGTCTGAATATTACGAAACTCCTAGATTTTATCAATCACCTATTACAAAATCAAGGATTTGCGACAACTAAGAGATGACCAAATTTTACAAGTACTTCTACCTAAATGTAGATCTCCTTTAAAAGATCGTGTGTTAGAGTCACTAAGGTATAATCACACTGTAGAAGAACTACATACAACCCTGATAAGACACTTCATCCCCACCGGTATCTACGAAGAATTAAAGCGGAACTCAGTACTTCGTGTACAAGGAGCGTACGAGAGACTAGCTCATTATATATCTGAAACAAGGGAATCGGCCTTATTACTACAAGTTAACTGGAGTGAACAACAGCTAGTAGACACTATTTTAGTAGGACTATCTCCCGAGGAGCGATCTCGCCTAGCACTCATGAACAGACCAACCACATTCACAGAACTAGAACTGTGTTGTATACATTCATCCAACGTCTGGTATTCAGATCAAAACAGACGCGTTTTAATGTCCCAGACTCCACGCAGGGATACATTCCTACCTCTACCCATTGGGACTGATACTCGAACCTACCGCGATAAGCGATTCGTAAGAACTTCTAAAACCCAAAGCTACCCCAATACATCAAAGTCACTACAAAAACCCCGACAGCATGCGAGCGATGCCAATGACGAAAGAAGATGTTATAACTGTGGAAAGTCCGGACAAATTAGCAAACATTGTAAACAAAAGCGGTACCAACAAAAAACCGACAAGTCAAAAAACATCTGAAGCAGGAAGAACAAAAATCCTACGTCTTCCGCAGCATCAAAAGGAAAGGTATAAACACTAATCACCCTAAAGTAAAAATAAATATAAACAAACGTACAGACCCTTACGTAACAAGATTTATTGACAAGTGCAACTCTATTGGTACATGCAAAACAAGTATATGCCAATTACCCTACATACAGATAGACCTTGCAGCAACGAATAAACTCGGTTTAATCGATTCGGGATCTACACGTAGTATTAGCAGTCAACAGCTAGCCACCGCATTAGCTAATCATAATCTTATTAGACGTAGCCAAAACGTGGACATAAAGTGTGCCACCGCGAATAAGTAAAACCTAAATATATCACGTAGTATTACTGTCAAATTAAAAATAAAGAATTTTACTTGGTATGTTCCAGCTTGGTAGCTGAAGTATTAGGACAAAACTTAATACTAGGCGCCGACTTTATAAGCAAAACTGGCTTAATTCTCGACATATATGCTAAACAATATTTCTTTAGGTTTGATCGTATTCGAAAATATCAGTTCGACTCCGAGCTAAGTAACAGCGAGAATTGCGAAACATCAACTATTCATTTGGAGCATCATGAATCTGGTTTGAGTCATTTAAAAGGTAATGAGCGACAAAGAATAAAAAAACTAATAAGGGAATTTTCTACTGTACTAACACCTAAGTTAGGGTTGACAAACCTAATCGAATACAAAATAAATCTCAGCGACAACAAAGTAATACGTCTGCATCCATACAAATTATCACCGCCCAAGATGGACATAATGAGAAACCAAATCAACAAACTCATAGAACAACACGTCATTGAACCGTCAACTTCCCCATATTCATCTCCTGCATTCCTAGTACCGAAAGGAACTGACAAACATAGACTAGTCGTGGATTATAGACAGCTGAATAAGAATATAGAATTTGAATCGGTTCCCCTGCCCGACATTCACAGCGCATTCCACTATTTTACCAAAGCGAAAATTTTCACCATAATGGATCTCAACCAGGCCTTCCACCAAATTCCACTAGCTGAAGAATCGAAACATCTAACTGCGTTTGCTGTCCCATTTAATCTATATCAATTTACTAGGGTACCATTCGGAATATCACAAGGAAGTTCAGTATGTAGTAGACTGTTAGAAAAAATATTCCATGACGTTAAATTTAAATTCGTATATCACTATCTTGACGACATAGTAGTATATAGTGAATCGATGGATCAGCACATAGATAACTTGCGTGAGGTATTATCAAGGTTAAAGAATGCTGGACTAACGGTAAACCCCAGTAAAGTTAATTTCGCAGTAAAACAATTCTCTTTCTTAGGTCATATAGTATCAGCCGAAGGTAAGGTTAGCATCGACCCAGAACGCACGCGCGCAATCCGAGAATTTTTACCACCTTGAGACACCAAAGGTATAGCTCGATTTTTAGGTATGATCAATTATTTTCACAAGTACATACCCCATCTAGCGGATATAGCAGCCCCATTAAATGCATTAAGGAAAAAAGGAGCGAAATTCGAGTGGACTACTCGCCACCAAGCCGCATTCGAAACACTCAAAGAAAGCATCATATCACCCCCTGTATTGCAGTTAGCAGATTTCAGTAAACCATTTGTCGTACAGACCGACAGTTCTAGTGTAGCATTAGGAGCAGTAATATACCAAGAAATAGATAATACAAGACTACCGATCAGCTATGCATCACGTACTTTGACGGATCAAGAAAGGAAGTTCTCAGCCTATGAACTTGAATGTTTAGTTGTAGTGTTCGCCTTCGAAAAATTCAAACCATTTTTGGAACACAAGGAATTTCTACTAGAGACCGACAACCAAGCTTTGTCGTGGTTGTTGAACCATCCAAAACAATTAGGTCGTATCGGAAGATGGGTGTTAAGATTAAATTGCTACAAGTTTAAAGTACAACATATTCGTGGTACCCAAAATGTAGTCGCCGATACACTATCCCGCATGTTCCAACTACCCAATGCCAGACCTGGAGAAGACAAGGTTGAAACCACCACTGTCAATACGCTAATAACAGAATTCCCCCTTGCATTCAAGGATATACCGCATCACCAACAACAAGATCCTAAATTGTGTAAGATAATAGAACAAATAGATAAAGGAAATTATTCTGACAAGTATACCTTGAGTAAACGAGTACTTTGTTATAAAAAGGCTAACGGAAAGTCATTGAGAATAATCGCCCCGGAAAATATTAAACCCATGCTAATGGAATACTACCACTCATCAACCATTGGAGCTCATATGGGAATAAGGAAAACGATACATCGTATTCACAAGGAATATCATTGGGAAAACATGAACAGTCAAATAACTAAGTTCGTGAAACAATGCGAAATCTGTGCCCTGAGCAAGCCAGCAAGAAACAGTCAAATCGGAAAATTAATCTCAGAAATCCCCACAACACCCTTTTCAAAGATATATATAGATTTTTATGGACCTTATCCCCGTTCTAAGTCAGGAAATACTATGCTATTAATTTTCGTGGACTCCTTCACTAAATTCGTGTGGATGTACCCGATGAGACGTGCCTTAGCATCTACGACAATAAAGTTTCTACAAGAAAGACTATTTAAAGATTACGGTACACCAGTACACCTAGTATCTGACAATGGACCTCAGTTTAAATCGAAAGAATTTAATGACATGTGTTTTAAATTAGGAATAAATCATATTACAGTCACAGAGTACCGACCGCAAGGAAACCTAGCTAAGAGATACTTGCGAAACCTAAAATCAGCCTTAATACCTTATCACGCTAAAGATCAGACAGCGTGGGATCAAAATCTATCGTGGATACAATTTGCCTTCAACTCGGCGTATCATGAAGGATATAAATCATCACCATTTGATTTACTATACAAGTATAAACCGAACCATCCGTTAACCACAAAGTGGAAATTTCATGAGTTATTGCCCCGCGAAATAAATGGGAATAATATAAGGAAAATATGGAACGAAGCTCGCGCAAATTTGAGAGCGAATCTACAAAAATCGCGGAAATATCATGAGCAGAATAATAGGAAAATAAAGTACAAAGTAGGTGATTTAGTCGTGTATAAAACTCACCCTACCAGTAAAGCCGTTGATAGGACCACTTCCAAACTATCTTACCGATGGCGTGGCCCCTACACGATTCACAAGTTCATCACCCCCGTGACAGTACGAACCCAATACAGATAATTACGTTCGCAGAAGTCATGTGTCTCAAATAAAAATTTTTTCTTCTTGTGAAAATAAAGAAGCACGACTACGAGAAAGATAGTAAACTAAAATACTACCTAAGTATTAAGATTAAAATATAGGCAACATCCTATATCGTAATTGAGTCTAAACTCAAACACCTCGTACGAATACTAGCGAGGCCTGATCAACCTTAGCTCATATTCTGCGAGAATAAAATAAATAATGAGAAGTCAGCTGACGAACAACAAACCTCTACCTCAGTAAAATAAAGGTAATTCTATTGTTACTACAATTCGTTATTGTTATTAATAACCTATAACATGTTACTCTTTGCGATGAACATGATAGTAGTAATACACTAAATTGTAGTTCACGTTTGCGAATAAGAGAAAGACAAACGTAGGAAGTAAGAGGAGTAGTCGACAAAAAAAAGTCAAAATAACCAGCGATTCGACGCGTTGAATATTATAAAGGTGCGAAAACCCTTCTGTAAGAAAATTAGAGAAACTTTAACCTTACAGCAATACTGTATATCTGTATAAACGTAAACAGATACACACTAGTATACCTGAAATATGCTGAAACCTACTCATGAGTGTAACTCTTAAAACGAGTGAAGAAACAAAAAACCGTTAGTAGCTTTAAGAAATAGAAATAAGGTAGATTTATGTATTTGGGTATTTTATGTGTTGTATATGTATTGAATTTTAAGTATTTTGTATAGTATGTAAGATAATCGACGGATGAATCAAAATAACCTTGTGGAGAGAAATTTCATCACGAAGTCTCGTGCCAAGTATAATTGTATTTCATAGGTTTTCTTTTAAATAACCACTAACGTCGCCCCGTCGTCTCCTTTAAGTAGAGGAGGATGTGATGATTTAAAAGGAATTTAAATAGCACAAAATAATTTTTATTTAAAATAACATGTGAGAAAATAATCCACCCTCCCCTCTGTACCTAAATGCCTGTATCAACTTGTAAAAATCTAGTGCGGACATGAAAATTACCCTATATTGAAGCGAATATTAATAATCATTCTAATTAAATAAAAAGACGTGATAATAATAAATGAAATACCTAACTCGATAAAGAAAAGGTAGGATTATTAATAGTAGTTAATTAGTGTAAAAATAATAATAATAAAAGTACGAACTACTTTTCTCTCTCCGCGTGAACTGCGCCCGCTTCCCTACTAACCGCCGCAAAACCAACCCCAGTCGAGCCAGAATTTCAGACAAGGTAACAGCTTTACCATGTGTCGTGAAGGTAAACGTGTGAATATATACCAAAAACGATGTCACAGAAGGTAAGTGTTTCGTGGTGACATACTCCACATGTAGTTCAAATGAAGTGAAAAATTAAACCAAGTTAAGTAGTTGAAATGTAGAGAAATAACTAAAAATAACTAACATAGCCGACACATCTCTTTATAAAAAAATGTTTAAATTGTAAGGTATGTTCCATACCATATAAAAAGGTAACATTAGTGCAGTTAAAAGTAAAATGTGAAAAGTGAACACCAACGTCAGGAGTGAAGCAACGACGACAACTTTACGAGCTCCAGGTAGCAGAATCCTTTCGTCATGATCGCAACTTAGAATCAACAAAATAAATGGAGGAACCCGAACGACAACGAAGAACGTCCAGGAACACCAACTGAAGAGGATCCGCAAGAGAACCTGCCGCTGATACACCTTATACCCAGGTGAAACCAAACCGTTATCTTTCTAACAACCACAACAAAAAACACTACATTTTGTAAAGACTCATTAAAATCATATAAATGTTAACATTGTAATGTTTGTAGTTACTGTAACGAAATAATAGTTACTGTAACGAAATTCGATTAAACTATTCTTTTAATAGTTTGCATAATGTTGAAGTATTTTAGAATATTATAAAGTTAAAACCTGGATCCGAGGTATTCAATGTAATATACAACTGTATGGTTTGCTCATCAGGGTAACATTTTAAAGAGTATAATAGCAATTGATGCAGAATCTATCAGAAGTTTATTTTAACGTAAAGCAAAAAGATAACCATTATTTTTAAATCATTATTTAAGAATCCATAATAAAGAGATATTTTTGCTAAAAATCCAGAGGGTGAGTAAATTTACGTACCCTAAGACAAATTCCCGTTCTATATATTTTCCCAATTTGTTAGTAAGTAATTGTACTAACAACGGCAGCCGGTTTAGTTGAAAGCAACCAATTAAGCTGGTTCCCTGTGTTATAATGTCTTAACAGGAGAGACGTTATAAAATGCGCCACTCTGCTTATACAAATGCTTATATTGTGCTGTTGTTGTTCTAAAAATAATTGTGTACGTCGTGGCACATACAAAAGGCCACACTCTGCTAAATAATTAACAGTAATTTGCTAAAATGCGTAAATTTATTCACTCTGAATTTGTGAAAAAATAAATAGAGTTTCATTTATGAAATAATAATAGTAGTATTAGGACTATTATCGACGTATCGACGTAATAAGCAAGTCCCCGCTTGTAAAATATTCAATTTTAAACCTGTCGGTATATCTACAGGCTATTTCATGTTTGATTCGTGTCGAGGAATGTACGTTCTGCCCGGTAAACAAAATAAGTTATTTGAATAGAATTCCCAACATTGTCAATATACGACAGTCCTGTGCAGGAAATAAACGTGTTCCAGATTGTAAGAAGTCACCCTCCTTTGTTATGAACCCCTTGCCAAGGTAAACAATAAGCCACCTTAACGCATACAATAGACCTCCCCACACAGCTGATCTATTGTGTTAGTGTAAACACAATGAACTCTTCGTGTGAAATGTCTTTCACAATAAAGTGATAATATTTCCCCAATAACTTTATCTCCACACAGATAATAATTAGGTTTACATATATTTGAATTGATTAGTATAAGATTGTTATCGTATATATATATATATATATATGTGTGTGTGTGTGTTTATATGAATTCAAATTTCATAAGAGTGTTTAAAATAGATAACATATTTAACGTAAGTAGTACATAAGATTTAAAAATTATTATTACGACTACAATGGTTCAATTTAACCCCGACTTGTTGTTGAAGGACAAACTGAGTTATGAAGCTTTGTTACGCGGTCTCCCATACAAAAACGTTACTGTCGCGGAACTGCGCAAAACATTACGAGAGAATAGACCAGACAAACCCTCACTGGTGAATCGTTAAAGTGTATTAGACTTCGAAAGTGAAAAGGAAACATGCTATAATAAATATACGGAGCTTATCTCCATCGCACAAACCTTGCGAGATGAAAAATCCCCCGCGGTAATTTTAAGAACCACTCAAAGAATAGAACATTTGACCCGTCGCATCACCAATTTGTTGAATTGGCCCGGTGACAAAGTTACTCCACCGGACGTGCGAAAATTCGCGGAAGAAGCCTTACAACAATTACCAGACATACTGCGCGAATTACGTATAAGGTCCGAATCGTTTAGAATAGAGGAGATCGAAGAAGCAATGACGAAACTAAATATTTCCCCCACACAATCTCCTACTCAAGAACAGCAACCCAGTGCTGTAAAAATTCCATTTCTCCAGGAATCTAGTATAGAACCCAGTAAGGATCGGTTAACGGCTAGACAAGCAAATACCCTCCCCGTAACCACCTCGCCATTTCCAAATGAACTAGGGAAGATTACCCATAATTACGACTTACCTCCCCTCTTACAAACAAATCCACCAGCGGAAAAACCTGTAACGACATCTCAATTAAATTTCAACACTGAGTTCTATGGAAAAATAACTCACCCCGTAGAACGTATTTTATCTGAGATACCAACCACTGATGGTCTGAATATTACGAAACTCCTAGATTTTATCAATCACCTATTACAAAATCAAGGATCTGCGACAACTAAGAGATGACCAAATTTTACAAGTACTTCTACCTAAATGTAGATCTCCTTTAAAAGATCGTGTGTTAGAGTCACTAAAGTATAATCACCCTGTAGAAGAACTACATACAACCCTGATAAGACACTTCATCCCCACCGGTATCTACGAAGAATTAAAGCGGAACTCAGTACTTCGTGTACAAGGAGCGTACGAGAGACTAGCTCATTATATAACTGAAACAAGGGAATCGGCCTTATTACTACAAGTTAACTGGAGTGAACAACAGCTAGTAGACACTATTTTAGTAGGACTATCTCCCGAGGAGCGATCTCGCCTAGCACTCATGAACAGACCAACCACATTCACAGAACTAGAACTGTGTTGTATACATTCATCCAACGTCTGGTATTCAGATCAAAACAGACGCGTTTTAATGTCCCAGACTCCACGCAGGGATACATTCCTACCTCTACCCATTGGGACTGATACTCAAACCTACCGCGATAAGCGATTCGTAAGAACTTCTAAAACCCAAAGCTACCCCAATACATCAAACTCACTACAAAAACCCCGACAGCATGCGAGCGATGCCAATGACGAAAGAAGATGTTATAACTGTGGAAAGTCCGGACAAATTAGCAAACATTGTAAACAAAAGCGGTACCAACAAAAAACCGACAAGTCAAAAAACATCTGAAGCAGGAAGAACAAAAATCCTACGTCTTCCGCAGCATCAAAAGGAAAGGTATAAACACTAATCACCCTAAAGTAAAAATAAATATAAACAAACGTACAGACCCTTACGTAACAAGATTTATTGACAAGTGCAACTCTATTGGTACATGCAAAACAAGTATATGCCAATTACCCTACATACAGATAGACCTTGGAGCAACGAATATCCTCGGTTTAATCGATTCGGGATCTACACGTAGTATTATCAGTCAACAGCTAGCCACCGCATTAGCTAATCATAATCTTATTAGACGTAGCCAAAACGTGGACATAAAGTGTGCCACCGCGAATAAGTAAAACCTAAATATATCACGTAGTATTACTGTCAAATTAAAAATAAAGAATTTTACTTGGTATGTTCCAGCTTGGTAGCTGAAGTATTAGGACAAAACTTAATACTAGGCGCCGACTTTATAAGCAAAACTGGCTTAATTCTCGACATATATGCTAAACAATATTTCTTTAGGTTTGATCGTATTCGAAAATATCAGTTCGACTCCGAGCTAAGTAACAGCGAGAATTGCGAAACATCAACTATTCATTTGGAGCATCATGAATCTGGTTTGAGTCATTTAAAAGGTAATGAGCGACAAAGAATAAAAAAACTAATAAGGGAATTTTCTACTGTACTAACACCTAAGTTAGGGTTGACAAACCTAATCGAATACAAAATAAATCTCAGCGACAACAAAGTAATACGTCTGCATCCATACAAATTATCACCGCCCAAGATGGACATAATGAGAAACCAAATCAACAAACTCATAGAACAACACGTCATTGAACCGTCAACTTCCCCATATTCATCTCCTGCATTCCTAGTACCGAAAGGAACTGACAAACATAGACTAGTCGTGGATTATAGACAGCTGAATAAGAATATAGAATTTGAATCGGTTCCCCTGCCCGACATTCACAGCGCATTCCACTATTTTACCAAAGCGAAAATTTTCACCATAATGGATCTCAACCAGGCCTTCCACCAAATTCCACTAGCTGAAGAATCGAAACATCTAACTGCGTTTGCTGTCCCATTTAATCTATATCAATTTACTAGGGTACCATTCGGAATATCACAAGGAAGTTCAGTATGTAGTAGACTGTTAGAAAAAATATTCCATGACGTTAAATTTAAATTCGTATATCACTATCTTGACGACATAGTAGTATATAGTGAATCGATGGATCAGCACATAGATAACTTGCGTGAGGTATTATCAAGGTTAAAGAATGCTGGACTAACGGTAAACCCCAGTAAAGTTAATTTCGCAGTAAAACAATTCTCTTTCTTAGGTCATATAGTATCAGCCGAAGGTAAGGTTAGCATCGACCCAGAACGCACGCGCGCAATCCGAGAATTTTTACCACCTAGAGACACCAAAGGTATAGCTCGATTTTTAGGTATGATCAATTATTTTCACAAGTACATACCCCACCTAGCGGATATAGCAGCCCCATTAAATGCATTAAGGAAAAAAGGAGCGAAATTCGAGTGGACTACTCGCCACCAAGCCGCATTCGAAACACTCAAAGAAAGCATCATATCACCCCCTGTATTGCAGTTAGCAGATTTCAGTAAACCATTTGTCGTACAGACCGACAGTTCTAGTGTAGCATTAGGAGCAGTAATATACCAAGAAATAGATAATACAAGACTACCGATCAGCTATGCATCACGTACTTTGACGGATCAAGAAAGGAAGTTCTCAGCCTATGAACTTGAATGTTTAGTTGTAGTGTTCGCCTTCGAAAAATTCAAACCATTTTTGGAACACAAGGAATTTCTACTAGAGACCGACAACCAAGCTTTGTCGTGGTTGTTGAACCATCCAAAACAATTAGGTCGTATCGGAAGATGGGTGTTAAGATTAAATTGCTACAAGTTTAAAGTACAACATATTCGTGGTACCCAAAATGTAGTCGCCGATACACTATCCCGCATGTTCCAACTACCCAATGCCAGACCTGGCGAAGACAAGGTTGAAACCACCACTGTCAATACGCTAATAACAGAATTCCCCCTTGCATTCAAGGATATAGCGCATCACCAACAACAAGATCCTAAATTGTGTAAGATAATAGAACAAATAGATAAAGGAAATTATTCTGACAAGTATACCTTGAGTAAACGAGTACTTTGTTATAAAAAGGCTAACGGAAAGTCATTGAGAATAATCGCCCCGGAAAATATTAAACCCATGCTAATGGAATACTACCACTCATCAACCATTGGAGCTCATATGGGAATAAGGAAAACAATACATCGTATTCACAAGGAATATCATTGGGAAAACATGAACAGTCAAATAACTAAGTTCGTGAAACAATGCGAAATCTGTGCCCTGAGCAAGCCAGCAAGAAACAGTCAAATCGGAAAATTAATCTCAGAAATCCCCACAACACCCTTTTCAAAGATATATATAGATTTTTATGGACCTTATCCCCGTTCTAAGTCAGGAAATACTATGCTATTAATTTTCGTGGACTCCTTCACTAAATTCGTGTGGATGTACCCGATGAGACGTGCCTTAGCATCTACGACAATAAAGATTCTACAAGAAAGACTATTTAAAGATAACGGTACACCAGTACACCTAGTATCTGACAATGGACCTCAGTTTAAATCGAAAGAATTTAATGACATGTGTTTTAAATTAGGAATAAATCATATTACAGTCACAGAGTACCGACCGCAAGGAAACCTAGCTGAGAGATACTTGCGAAACCTAAAATCAGCCTTAATACCTTATCACGCTAAAGATCAGACAGCGTGGGATCAAAATCTATCGTGGATACAATTTGCCTTCAACTCGGCGTATCATGAAGGACATAAATCATCACCATTTGATTTACTATACAAGTATAAACCGAACCATCCGTTAACCACAAAGTGGAAATTTCATGAGTTATTGCCCCGCGAAATAAATGGGAATAATATAAGGAAAATATGGAACGAAGCTCGCGCAAATTTGAGAGCGAATCTACAAAAATCGCGGAAATATCATGAGCAGAATAATAGGAAAATAAAGTACAAAGTAGGTGATTTAGTCGTGTATAAAACTCACCCTACCAGTAAAGCCGTTGATAGGACCACTTCCAAACTATCTTACCGATGGCGTGGCCCCTACACGATTCACAAGTTCATCACCCCCGTGACAGTACGAACCCAATACAGATAATTACGTTCGCAGAAGTCATGTGTCTCAAATAAAAATTTTTTCTTCTTGTGAAAATAAAGAAGCACGACTACGAGAAAGATAGTAAAATAAAATACTACCTAAGTATTAAGATTAAAATATAGGCAACATCCTATATCGTAATTGATTCTAAACTCAAACACCTCGTACGAATACTAGCGAGGCCTGATCAACCTTAGCTCATATTCTGCGAGAATAAAATAAATAATGAGAAGTCAGCTGACGAACAACAAACCTCTACCTCAGTAAAATAAAGGTAATTCTATTGTTATTACAATACGTTATTGTTATTAATAACCTATAACATGTTACTCTTTGCGATGAACATGATAGTAGTAATACACTAAATTGTAGTTCACGTTTGCGAATAAGAGAAAGACAAACGTAGGAAATAAGAGGAGTAGTCGACAACAAAAAGTCAAAATAACCAGCGATTCGACGCGTTGAAAATTATAAAGGTGCGAAAACCCTTCTGTAAGAAAATTAGAGAAACTTTAACCTTACAGCAATACTGTATATCTGTATAAACGTAAACAGATACACACTAGTATACCTGAAATATGCTGAAACCTACTCATGAGTGTAACTCTTAAAACGAGTGAAGAAACAATAAACCGTTAGTAGCTTTAAGAAATAGAAATAAGGTAGATTTATGTATTTGGGTATTTTATGTGTTGTATATGTATTGAATTTTAAGTATTTTGTATAGTATGTAAGATAATCGACGGATGAATCAAAATAACCTTGTGGAGAGAAATTTCATCACGAAGTCTCGTGCCAAGTATAATTGTATTTCATAGGTTTTCTTTTAAATAACCACTAACGTCGCCCCGTCGTCTCCTTTAAGTAGAGGAGGATGTGATGATTTAAAAGGAATTTAAATAGCACAAAATAATTTTTATTTAAAATAACATGTGAGAAAATAATCCACCCTCCCCTCTGTACCTAAATGCCTGTATCAACTTGTAAAAATCTAGTGCGGACATGAAAATTACCCTATATTGAAGCGAATATTAATAATCATTCTAATTAAATAAAAAGACGTGATAATAATAAATGAAATACCTAACTCGATAAAGAAAAGGTAGGATTATTAATAGTAGTTAATTAGTGTAAAAATAATAATAATAAAAGTACGAACTACTTTTCTCTCTCCGCGTGAACTGCGCCCGCTTCCCTACTAACCGCCGCAAAACCAACCCCAGTCGAGCCAGAATTTCAGACAAGGTAACAGCTTTACCATGTGTCGTGAAGGTAAACGTGTGAATATATACCAAAAACGATGTCACAGAAGGTAAGTGTTTCGTGGTGACATACTCCACATGTAGTTCAAATGAAGTGAAAAATTAAACCAAGTTAAGTAGTTGAAATGTAGAGAAATAACTAAAAATAACTAACATAGCCGACACATCTCTATATAAAAAAATGTTTAAATTGTAAGGTATGTTCCATACCATATAAAAAGGTAACATTAGTGCAGTTAAAAGTAAAATGTGGAAAGTGAACACCAACGTCAGGAGTGAAGCAACGACGACAACTTTACGAGCTCCAGGTAGCAGAATCCTTTCGTCATGATCGTAACTTAGAATCAACAAAATAAATGGAGGAACCCGAACGACAACGAAGAACGTCCAGGAACACCAACTGAAGAGGATCCGCAAGAGAACCTGCCGCTGATACACCTTATACCCAGGTGAAACCAAACCGTTATCTTTCTAACAACCACAACAAAAAACAGTACATTTTGTAAAGACTCATTAAAATCATGTAAATGTTAACATTGTAATGTTTGTAGTTACTGTAACGAAATAATAGTTACTGTAACGAAATTCGATTAAACTATTCTTTTAATAGTTTGCATAATGTTGAAGTATTTTAGAATATTATAAAGTTAAAACCTGGATCCGAGGTATTCAATGTAATATACAACTGTATGGTTTGCTCATCAGAGTAACATTTTAAAGAGTATAATAGCATTTGATGCAGAATCTATCAGAAGTTTATATTAACGTAAAGCAAACAGATAACCATTATTTTTAAATCATTATTTAAGAATCCATAATAAAGAGATATTTTTGCTAAAAATCCAGAGGGTGAGTAAATTTACGTACCCTAAGACAAATTCCCGTTCTATATATTTTCCCAATTTGTTAGTAAGTAATTGTACTAACAACGGCAGCCGGTTTAGTTGAAAGCAACCAATTAAGCTGGTTCCCTGTGTTATAATGTCTTAACAGGAGAGACGTTATAAAATGCGCCACTCTGCTTATACAAATGCTTATATTGTGCTGTTGTTGTTCTAAAAATAATTGTGTACGTCGTGGCACATACATAAGGCCACACTCTGCTAAATAATTAACAGTAATTTGCTAAAATGCGTAAATTTATTCACTCTGAATTTGTGAAAAAATAAATAGAGTTTCATTTATGAAATAATAATAGTAGTATTAGGACTATTATCGACGTATCGACGTAATAAGCAAGTCCCCGCTTGTAAAATATTCAATTTTAAACCTGTCGGTATATCTACAGACTATTTCATGTTTGATTCGTGTCGAGGAATGTACGTTCTGCCCCGTAAACAAAATAAGTTATTTGAATAGAATTCCCAACATTGTCAATATACGACAGTCCTGTGCAGGAAATAAACGTGTTCCAGATTGTAAGAAGTTACCCTCCTTTGTTATGAACCCCTTGCCAAGGTAAACAATAAGCCACCTTAACGCATACAATAGACCTCCCCACACAGCTGATCTATTGTGTTAGTGTAAACACAATGAACTCTTCGTGTGAAATTTCTTTCACAATAAAGTGATAATATCTCCCCAATAACTTTATCTCCACACAGATAATAATTAGGTTTACATATATTTGAATTGATTAGTATAAGATTGTTATCGTATATATATATATATATATGTGTGTGTGTGTGTTTATATGAATTCAAAGTTCATAAGAGTGTTTAAAATAGATAACATATTTAACGTAAGTAGTACATAAGATTTAAAAATTATTATTACGACTACAATGGTTCAATTTAACCCCGACTTGTTGTTGAAGGACAAACTGAGTTATGAAGCTTTGTTACGCGGTCTCCCATACAAAAACGTTACTGTCGCGGAACTGCGCAAAACATTACGAGAGAATAGACCAGACAAACCCTCACTGGTGAATCGTTAAAGTGTATTAGACTTCGAAAGTGAAAAGGAAACATGCTATAATAAATATACGGAGCTTATCTCCATCGCACAAACCTTGCGAGATGAAAAATCCCCCGCGGTAATTTTAAGAACCACTCAAAGAATAGAACATTTGACCCGCCGCATCACCAATTTGTTGAATTGGCCCGGTGACAAAGTTACTCCAACGGACGTGCGAAAATTCGCGGAAGAAGCCTTACAACAATTACCAGACATACTGCGCGAATTACGTATAAGGTCCGAATCGTTTAGAATAGAGGAGATCGAAGAAGCAATGACGAAACTAAATATTTCCCCCACACAATCTCCTACTCAAGAACAGCAACCCAGTGCTGTAAAAATTCCATTTCTCCAGGAATCTAGTATAGAACCCAGTAAGGATCGGTTAACGGCTAGACAAGCAAATACCCTCCCCGTAACCACCTCGCCATTTCCAAATGAACTAGGGAAGATTACCCATAATTACGACTTACCTCCCCTCTTACAAACAAATCCACCAGCGGAAAAACCTGTAACGACATCTCAATTAAATTTCAACACTGAGTTCTATGGAAAAATAACTCACCCCGTAGAACGTATTTTATCTGAGATACCAACCACTGATGGTCTGAATATTACGAAACTCCTAGATTTTATCAATCACCTATTACAAAATCAAGGATCTGCGACAACTAAGAGATGACCAAATTTTACAAGTACTTCTACCTAAATGTAGATCTCCTTTAAAAGATCGTGTGTTAGAGTCACTAAAGTATAATCACCCTGTAGAAGAACTACATACAACCCTGATAAGACACTTCATCCCCACCGGTATCTACGAAGAATTAAAGCGGAACTCAGTACTTCGTGTACAAGGAGCGTACGAGAGACTAGCTCATTATATATCTGAAACAAGGGAATCGGCCTTATTACTACAAGTTAACTGGAGTGAACAACAGCTAGTAGACACTATTTTAGTAGGACTATCTCCCGAGGAGCGATCTCGCCTAGCACTCATGAACAGACCAACCACATTCACAGAACTAGAACTGTGTTGTATACATTCATCCAACGTCTGGTATTCAGATCAAAACAGACGCGTTTTAATGTCCCAGACTTCACGCAGGGATACATTCCTACCTCTACCCATTGGGACTGATACTCAAACCTACCGCGATAAGCGATTCGTAAGAACTTCTAAAACCCAAAGCTACCCCAATACATCAAACTCACTACAAAAACCCCGACAGCATGCGAGCGATGCCAATGACGAAAGAAGATGTTATAACTGTGGAAAGTCCGGACACATTAGCAAACATTGTAAACAAAAGCGGTACCAACAAAAAACCGACAAGTCAAAAAACATCTGAAGCAGGAAGAACAAAAATCCTACGTCTTCCGCAGCATCAAAAGAAAAGGTATAAACACTAATCACCCTAAAGTAAAAATAAATATAAACAAACGTACAGACCCTTACGTAACAAGATTTATTGACAAGTGCAACTCTATTGGTACATGCAAAACAAGTATATGCCAATTACCCTACATACAGATAGACCTTGGAGCAACGAATATCCTCGGTTTAATCGATTCGGGATCTACACGTAGTATTATCAGTCAACAGCTAGCCACCGCATTAGCTAATCATAATCTTATTAGACGTAGCCAAAACGTGGACATAAAGTGTGCCACCGCGAATAAGTAAAACCTAAATATATCACGTAGTATTACTGTCAAATTAAAAATAAAGAATTTTACTTGGTATGTTCCAGCTTGGTAGCTGAAGTATTAGGACAAAACTTAATACTAGGCGCCGACTTTATAAGCAAAACTGGCTTAATTCTCGACATATATGCTAAACAATATTTCTTTAGGTTTGATCGTATTCGAAAATATCAGTTCGACTCCGAGCTAAGTAACAGCGAGAATTGCGAAACATCAACTATTCATTTGGAGCATCATGAATCTGGTTTGAGTCATTTAAAAGGTAATGAGCGACAAAGAATAAAAAAACTAATAAGGGAATTTTCTACTGTACTAACACCTAAGTTAGGGTTGACAAACCTAATCGAATACAAAATAAATCTCAGCGACAACAAAGTAATACGTCTGCATCCATACAAATTATCACCGCCCAAGATGGACATAATGAGAAACCAAATCAACAAACTCATAGAACAACACGTCATTGAACCGTCAACTTCCCCATATTCATCTCCTGCATTCCTAGTACCGAAAGGAACTGACAAACATAGACTAGTCGTGGATTATAGACAGCTGAATAAGAATATAGAATTTGAATCGGTTCCCCTGCCCGACATTCACAGCGCATTCCACTATTTTACCAAAGCGAAAATTTTCACCATAATGGATCTCAACCAGGCCTTCCACCAAATTCCACTAGCTGAAGAATCGAAACATCTAACTGCGTTTGCTGTCCCATTTAATCTATATCAATTTACTAGGGTACCATTCGGAATATCACAAGGAAGTTCAGTATGTAGTAGACTGTTAGAAAAAATATTCCATGACGTTAAATTTAAATTCGTATATCACTATCTTGACGACATAGTAGTATATAGTGAATCGATGGATCAGCACATAGATAACTTGCGTGAGGTATTATCAAGGTTAAAGAATGCTGGACTAACGGTAAACCCCAGTAAAGTTAATTTCGCAGTAAAACAATTCTCTTTCTTAGGTCATATAGTATCAGCCGAAGGTAAGGTTAGCATCGACCCAGAACGCACGCGCGCAATCCGTGAATTTTTACCACCTAGAGACACCAAAGGTATAGCTCGATTTTTAGGTATGATCAATTATTTTCACAAGTACATACCCCACCTAGCGGATATAGCAGCCCCATTAAATGCATTAAGGAAAAAAGGAGCGAAATTCGAGTGGACTACTCGCCACCAAGCCGCATTCGAAACACTCAAAGAAAGCATCATATCACCCCCTGTATTGCAGTTAGCAGATTTCAGTAAACCATTTGTCGTACAGACCGACAGTTCTAGTGTAGCATTAGGAGCAGTAATATACCAAGAAATAGATAATACAAGACTACCGATCAGCTATGCATCACGTACTTTGACGGATCAAGAAAGGAAGTTCTCAGCCTATGAACTTGAATGTTTAGTTGTAGTGTTCGCCTTCGAAAAATTCAAACCATTTTTGGAACACAAGGAATTTCTACTAGAGACCGACAACCAAGCTTTGTCGTGGTTGTTGAACCATCCAAAACAATTAGGTCGTATCGGAAGATGGGTGTTAAGATTAAATTGCTACAAGTTTAAAGTACAACATATTCGTGGTACCCAAAATGTAGTCGCCGATACACTATCCCGCATGTTCCAACTACCCAATGCGAGACCTGGCGAAGACAAGGTTGAAACCACCACTGTCAATACGCTAATAACAGAATTCCCCCTTGCATTCAAGGATATAGCGCATCACCAACAACAAGATCCTAAATTGTGTAAGATAATAGAACAAATAGATAAAAGGAAATTATTCTGACAAGTATACCTTGAGTAAACGAGTACTTTGTTATAAAAAGGCTAACGGAAAGTCATTGAGAATAATCGCCCCGGAAAATATTAAACCCATGCTAATGGAATACTACCACTCATCAACCATTAGAGCTCATATGGGAATAAGGAAAACGATACATCGTATTCACAAGGAATATCATTGGGAAAACATGAACAGTCAAATAACTAAGTTCGTGAAACAATGCGAAATCTGTGCCCTGAGCAAGCCAGCAAGAAACAGTCAAATCGGAAAATTAATCTCAGAAATCCCCACAACACCCTTTTCAAAGATATATATAGATTTTTATGGACCTTATCCCCGTTCTAAGTCAGGAAATACTATGCTATTAATTTTCGTGGACTCCTTCACTAAATTCGTGTGGATGTACCCGATGAGACGTGCCTTAGCATCTACGACAATAAAGATTCTACAAGAAAGACTATTTAAAGATTACGGTACACCAGTACACCTAGTATCTGACAATGGACCTCAGTTTAAATCGAAAGAATTTAATGACATTTGTTTTAAATTAGGAATAAATCATATTACAGTCACAGAGTACCGACCGCAAGGAAACCTAGCTGAGAGATACTTGCGAAACCTAAAATCAGCCTTAATACCTTATCACGCTAAAGATCAGACAGCGTGGGATCAAAATCTATCGTGGATACAATTTGCCTTCAACTCGGCGTATCATGAAGGACATAAATCATCACCATTTGACTTACTATACAAGTATAAACCGAACCATCCGTTAACCACAAAGTGGAAATTTCATGAGTTATTGCCCCGCGAAATAAATGGGAATAATATAAGGAAAATATGGAACGAAGCTCGCGCAAATTTGAGAGCAAATCTACAAAAATCGCGGAAATATCATGAGCAGAATAATAGGAAAATAAAGTACAAAGTAGGTGATTTAGTCGTGTATGAAACTCACCCTACCAGTAAAGCCGTTGATAGGACCACTTCCAAACTATCTTACCGATGGCGTGGCCCCTACACGATTCACAAGTTCATCACCCCCGTGACAGTACGAACCCAATACAGATAATTACGTTCGCAGAAGTCATGTGTCTCAAATAAAAATTTTTTCTTCTTGTGAAAATAAAGAAGCACGACTACGAGAAAGATAGTAAACTAAAATACTACCTAAGTATTAAGATTAAAATATAGGCAACATCCTATATCGTAATTGAGTCTAAACTCAAACACCTCGTACGAATACTAGCGAGGCCTGATCAACCTTAGCTCATATTCTGCGAGAATAAAATAAATAATGAGAAGTCAGCTGACGAACAACAAACCTCTACCTCAGTAAAATAAAGGTAATTCTATTGTTATTACAATACGTTATTGTTATTAATAACCTATAACATGTTACTCTTTGCGATGAACATGATAGTAGTAATACACTAAATTGTAGTTCACGTTTGCGAATAAGAGAAAGACAAACGTAGGAAATAAGAGGAGTAGTCGACAACAAAAAGTCAAAATAACCAGCGATTCGACGCGTTGAATATTATAAAGGTGCGAAAACCCTTCTGTAAGAAAATTAGAGAAACTTTAAACTTACAGCAATACTGTATATCTGTATAAACGTAAACAGATACACACTAGTATACCTGAAATATGCTGAAACCTACTCATGAGTGTAACTCTTAAAACGAGTGAAGAAACAAAAATCCGTTAGTAGCTTTAAGAAATAGAAATAAGGTAGATTTATGTATTTGGGTATTTTATGTGTTGTATATGTATTGAATTTTAAGTATTTTGTATAGTATGTAAGATAATCGACGGATGAATCGAAATAACCTTGTGGAGAGAAATTTCATCACGAAGTCTCGTGCCAAGTATAATTGTATTTCATAGGTTTTCTTTTAAATAACCACTAACGTCGCCCCGTCGTCTCCTTTAAGTAGAGGAGGATGTGATGATTTAAAAGGAATTTAAATAGCACAAAATAATTTTTATTTAAAATAACATGTGAGAAAATAATCCACCCTCCCCTCTGTACCTAAATGCCTGTATCAACTTGTAAAAATCTAGTGCGGACATGAAAATTACCCTATATTGAAGCGAATATTAATAATCATTCTAATTAAATAAAAAGACGTGATAATAATAAATGAAATACCTAACTCGATAAAGAAAAGGTAGGATTATTAATAGTAGTTAATTAGTGTAAAAATAATAATAATAAAAGTACGAACTACTTTTCTCTCTCCGCGTGAACTGCGCCCGCTTCCCTACTAACCGCCGCAAAACCAACCCCAGTCGAGCCAGAATTTCAGACAAGGTAACAGCTTTACCATGTGTCGTGAAGGTAAACGTGTGAATATATACCAAAAACGATGTCACAGAAGGTAAGTGTTTCGTGGTGACATACTCCACATGTAGTTCAAATGAAGTGAAAAATTAAACCAAGTTAAGTAGTTGAAATGTAGAGAAATAACTAAAAATAACTAACATAGCCGACACATCTCTATATAAAAAAATGTTTAAATTGTAAGGTATGTTCCATACCATATAAAAAGGTAACATTAGTGCAGTTAAAAGTAAAATGTGGAAAGTGAACACCAACGTCAGGAGTGAAGCAACGACGACAACTTTACGAGCTCCAGGTAGCAGAATCCTTTCGTCATGATCGTAACTTAGAATCAACAAAATAAATGGAGGAACCCGAACGACAACGAAGAACGTCCAGGAACACCAACTGAAGAGGATCCGCAAGAGAACCTGCCGCTGATACACCTTATACCCAGGTGAAACCAAACCGTTATCTTTCTAACAACCACAACAAAAAACAGTACATTTTGTAAAGACTCATTAAAATCATGTAAATGTTAACATTGTAATGTTTGTAGTTACTGTAACGAAATAATAGTTACTGTAACGAAATTCGATTAAACTATTCTTTTAATAGTTTGCATAATGTTGAAGTATTTTAGAATATTATAAAGTTAAAACCTGGATCCGAGGTATTCAATGTAATATACAACTGTATGGTTTGCTCATCAGAGTAACATTTTAAAGAGTATAATAGCATTTGATGCAGAATCTATCAGAAGTTTATATTAACGTAAAGCAAACAGATAACCATTATTTTTAAATCATTATTTAAGAATCCATAATAAAGAGATATTTTTGCTAAAAATCCAGAGGGTGAGTAAATTTACGTACCCTAAGACAAATTCCCGTTCTATATATTTTCCCAATTTGTTAGTAAGTAATTGTACTAACAACGGCAGCCGGTTTAGTTGAAAGCAACCAATTAAGCTGGTTCCCTGTGTTATAATGTCTTAACAGGAGAGACGTTATAAAATGCGCCACTCTGCTTATACAAATGCTTATATTGTGCTGTTGTTGTTCTAAAAATAATTGTGTACGTCGTGGCACATACATAAGGCCACACTCTGCTAAATAATTAACAGTAATTTGCTAAAATGCGTAAATTTATTCACTCTGAATTTGTGAAAAAATAAATAGAGTTTCATTTATGAAATAATAATAGTAGTATTAGGACTATTATCGACGTATCGACGTAATAAGCAAGTCCCCGCTTGTAAAATATTCAATTTTAAACCTGTCGGTATATCTACAGACTATTTCATGTTTGATTCGTGTCGAGGAATGTACGTTCTGCCCCGTAAACAAAATAAGTTATTTGAATAGAATTCCCAACATTGTCAATATACGACAGTCCTGTGCAGGAAATAAACGTGTTCCAGATTGTAAGAAGTCACCCTCCTTTGTTATGAACCCCTTGCCAAGGTAAACAATAAGCCACCTTAACGCATACAATAGACCTCCCCACACAGCTGATCTATTGTGTTAGTGTAAACACAATGAACTCTTCGTGTGAAATTTCTTTCACAATAAAGTGATAATATCTCCCCAATAACTTTATCTCCACACAGATAATAATTAGGTTTACATATATTTGAATTGATTAGTATAAGATTGTTATCGTATATATATATATATATGTGTGTGTGTGTGTGTTTATATGAATTCAAAGTTCATAAGAGTGTTTAAAATAGATAACATATTTAACGTAAGTAGTACATAAGATTTAAAAATTATTATTACGACTACAATGGTTCAATTTAACCCCGACTTGTTGTTGAAGGACAAACTGAGTTATGAAGCTTTGTTACGCGGTCTCCCATACAAAAACGTTACTGTCGCGGAACTGCGCAAAACATTACGAGAGAATAGACCAGACAAACCCTCACTGGTGAATCGTTAAAGTGTATTAGACTTCGAAAGTGAAAAGGAAACATGCTATAATAAATATACGGAGCTTATCTCCATCGCACAAACCTTGCGAGATGAAAAATCCCCCGCGGTAATTTTAAGAACCACTCAAAGAATAGAACATTTGACCCGCCGCATCACCAATTTGTTGAATTGGCCCGGTGACAAAGTTACTCCAACGGACGTGCGAAAATTCGCGGAAGAAGCCTTACAACAATTACCAGACATACTGCGCGAATTACGTATAAGGTCCGAATCGTTTAGAATAGAGGAGATCGAAGAAGCAATGACGAAACTAAATATTTCCCCCACACAATCTCCTACTCAAGAACAGCAACCCAGTGCTGTAAAAATTCCATTTCTCCAGGAATCTAGTATAGAACCCAGTAAGGATCGGTTAACGGCTAGACAAGCAAATACCCTCCCCGTAACCACCTCGCCATTTCCAAATGAACTAGGGAAGATTACCCATAATTACGACTTACCTCCCCTCTTACAAACAAATCCACCAGCGGAAAAACCTGTAACGACATCTCAATTAAATTTCAACACTGAGTTCTATGGAAAAATAACTCACCCCGTAGAACGTATTTTATCTGAGATACCAACCACTGATGGTCTGAATATTACGAAACTCCTAGATTTTATCAATCACCTATTACAAAATCAAGGATCTGCGACAACTAAGAGATGACCAAATTTTACAAGTACTTCTACCTAAATGTAGATCTCCTTTAAAAGATCGTGTGTTAGAGTCACTAAAGTATAATCACCCTGTAGAAGAACTACATACAACCCTGATAAGACACTTCATCCCCACCGGTATCTACGAAGAATTAAAGCGGAACTCAGTACTTCGTGTACAAGGAGCGTACGAGAGACTAGCTCATTATATATCTGAAACAAGGGAATCGGCCTTATTACTACAAGTTAACTGGAGTGAACAACAGCTAGTAGACACTATTTTAGTAGGACTATCTCCCGAGGAGCGATCTCGCCTAGCACTCATGAACAGACCAACCACATTCACAGAACTAGAACTGTGTTGTATACATTCATCCAACGTCTGGTATTCAGATCAAAACAGACGCGTTTTAATGTCCCAGACTTCACGCAGGGATACATTCCTACCTCTACCCATTGGGACTGATACTCAAACCTACCGCGATAAGCGATTCGTAAGAACTTCTAAAACCCAAAGCTACCCCAATACATCAAACTCACTACAAAAACCCCGACAGCATGCGAGCGATGCCAATTACGAAAGAAGATGTTATAACTGTGGAAAGTCCGGACACATTAGCAAACATTGTAAACAAAAGCGGTACCAACAAAAAACCGACAAGTCAAAAAACATCTGAAGCAGGAAGAACAAAAATCCTACGTCTTCCGCAGCATCAAAAGAAAAGGTATAAACACTAATCACCCTAAAGTAAAAATAAATATAAACAAACGTACAGACCCTTACGTAACAAGATTTATTGACAAGTGCAACTCTATTGGTACATGCAAAACAAGTATATGCCAATTACCCTACATACAGATAGACCTTGGAGCAACGAATATCCTCGGTTTAATCGATTCGGGATCTACACGTAGTATTATCAGTCAACAGCTAGCCACCGCATTAGCTAATCATAATCTTATTAGACGTAGCCAAAACGTGGACATAAAGTGTGCCACCGCGAATAAGTAAAACCTAAATATATCACGTAGTATTACTGTCAAATTAAAAATAAAGAATTTTACTTGGTATGTTCCAGCTTGGTAGCTGAAGTATTAGGACAAAACTTAATACTAGGCGCCGACTTTATAAGCAAAACTGGCTTAATTCTCGACATATATGCTAAACAATATTTCTTTAGGTTTGATCGTATTCGAAAATATCAGTTCGACTCCGAGCTAAGTAACAGCGAGAATTGCGAAACATCAACTATTCATTTGGAGCATCATGAATCTGGTTTGAGTCATTTAAAAGGTAATGAGCGACAAAGAATAAAAAAACTAATAAGGGAATTTTCTACTGTACTAACACCTAAGTTAGGGTTGACAAACCTAATCGAATACAAAATAAATCTCAGCGACAACAAAGTAATACGTCTGCATCCATACAAATTATCACCGCCCAAGATGGACATAATGAGAAACCAAATCAACAAACTCATAGAACAACACGTCATAGAACCGTCAACTTCCCCATATTCATCTCCTGCATTCCTAGTACCGAAAGGAACTGACAAACATAGACTAGTCGTGGATTATAGACAGCTGAATAAGAATATAGAATTTGAATCGGTTCCCCTGCCCGACATTCACAGCGCATTCCACTATTTTACCAAAGCGAAAATTTTCACCATAATGGATCTCAACCAGGCCTTCCACCAAATTCCACTAGCTGAAGAATCGAAACATCTAACTGCGTTTGCTGTCCCATTTAATCTATATCAATTTACTAGGGTACCATTCGGAATATCACAAGGAAGTTCAGTATGTAGTAGACTGTTAGAAAAAATATTCCATGACGTTAAATTTAAATTCGTATATCACTATCTTGACGACATAGTAGTATATAGTGAATCGATGGATCAGCACATAGATAACTTGCGTGAGGTATTATCAAGGTTAAAGAATGCTGGACTAACGGTAAACCCCAGTAAAGTTAATTTCGCAGTAAAACAATTCTCTTTCTTAGGTCATATAGTATCAGCCGAAGGTAAGGTTAGCATCGACCCAGAACGCACGCGCGCAATCCGTGAATTTTTACCACCTAGAGACACCAAAGGTATAGCTCGATTTTTAGGTATGATCAATTATTTTCACAAGTACATACCCCACCTAGCGGATATAGCAGCCCCATTAAATGCATTAAGGAAAAAAGGAGCGAAATTCGAGTGGACTACTCGCCACCAAGCCGCATTCGAAACACTCAAAGAAAGCATCATATCACCCCCTGTATTGCAGTTAGCAGATTTCAGTAAACCATTTGTCGTACAGACCGACAGTTCTAGTGTAGCATTAGGAGCAGTAATATACCAAGAAATAGATAATACAAGACTACCGATCAGCTATGCATCACGTACTTTGACGGATCAAGAAAGGAAGTTCTCAGCCTATGAACTTGAATGTTTAGTTGTAGTGTTCGCCTTCGAAAAATTCAAACCATTTTTGGAACACAAGGAATTTCTACTAGAGACCGACAACCAAGCTTTGTCGTGGTTGTTGAACCATCCAAAACAATTAGGTCGTATCGGAAGATGGGTGTTAAGATTAAATTGCTACAAGTTTAAAGTACAACATATTCGTGGTACCCAAAATGTAGTCGCCGATACACTATCCCGCATGTTCCAACTACCCAATGCCAGACCTGGCGAAGACAAGGTTGAAACCACCACTGTCAATACGCTAATAACAGAATTCCCCCTTGCATTCAAGGATATAGCGCATCACCAACAACAAGATCCTAAATTGTGTAAGATAATAGAACAAATAGATAAAAGGAAATTATTCTGACAAGTATACCTTGAGTAAACGAGTACTTTGTTATAAAAAGGCTAACGGAAAGTCATTGAGAATAATCGCCCCGGAAAATATTAAACCCATGCTAATGGAATACTACCACTCATCAACCATTAGAGCTCATATGGGAATAAGGAAAACGATACATCGTATTCACAAGGAATATCATTGGGAAAACATGAACAGTCAAATAACTAAGTTCGTGAAACAATGCGAAATCTGTGCCCTGAGCAAGCCAGCAAGAAACAGTCAAATCGGAAAATTAATCTCAGAAATCCCCACAACACCCTTTTCAAAGATATATATAGATTTTTATGGACCTTATCCCCGTTCTAAGTCAGGAAATACTATGCTATTAATTTTCGTGGACTCCTTCACTAAATTCGTGTGGATGTACCCGATGAGACGTGCCTTAGCATCTACGACAATAAAGATTCTACAAGAAAGACTATTTAAAGATTACGGTACACCAGTACACCTAGTATCTGACAATGGACCTCAGTTTAAATCGAAAGAATTTAATGACATTTGTTTTAAATTAGGAATAAATCATATTACAGTCACAGAGTACCGACCGCAAGGAAACCTAGCTGAGAGATACTTGCGAAACCTAAAATCAGCCTTAATACCTTATCACGCTAAAGATCAGACAGCGTGGGATCAAAATCTATCGTGGATACAATTTGCCTTCAACTCGGCGTATCATGAAGGACATAAATCATCACCATTTGACTTACTATACAAGTATAAACCGAACCATCCGTTAACCACAAAGTGGAAATTTCATGAGTTATTGCCCCGCGAAATAAATGGGAATAATATAAGGAAAATATGGAACGAAGCTCGCGCAAATTTGAGAGCAAATCTACAAAAATCGCGGAAATATCATGAGCAGAATAATAGGAAAATAAAGTACAAAGTAGGTGATTTAGTCGTGTATGAAACTCACCCTACCAGTAAAGCCGTTGATAGGACCACTTCCAAACTATCTTACCGATGGCGTGGCCCCTACACGATTCACAAGTTCATCACCCCCGTGACAGTACGAACCCAATACAGATAATTACGTTCGCAGAAGTCATGTGTCTCAAATAAAAATTTTTTCTTCTTGTGAAAATAAAGAAGCACGACTACGAGAAAGATAGTAAACTAAAATACTACCTAAGTATTAAGATTAAAATATAGGCAACATCCTATATCGTAATTGAGTCTAAACTCAAACACCTCGTACGAATACTAGCGAGGCCTGATCAACCTTAGCTCATATTCTGCGAGAATAAAATAAATAATGAGAAGTCAGCTGACGAACAACAAACCTCTACCTCAGTAAAATAAAGGTAATTCTATTGTTATTACAATACGTTATTGTTATTAATAACCTATAACATGTTACTCTTTGCGATGAACATGATAGTAGTAATACACTAAATTGTAGTTCACGTTTGCGAATAAGAGAAAGACAAACGTAGGAAATAAGAGGAGTAGTCGACAACAAAAAGTCAAAATAACCAGCGATTCGACGCGTTGAATATTATAAAGGTGCGAAAACCCTTCTGTAAGAAAATTAGAGAAACTTTAAACTTACAGCAATACTGTATATCTGTATAAACGTAAACAGATACACACTAGTATACCTGAAATATGCTGAAACCTACTCATGAGTGTAACTCTTAAAACGAGTGAAGAAACAAAAATCCGTTAGTAGCTTTAAGAAATAGAAATAAGGTAGATTTATGTATTTGGGTATTTTATGTGTTGTATATGTATTGAATTTTAAGTATTTTGTATAGTATGTAAGATAATCGACGGATGAATCGAAATAACCTTGTGGAGAGAAATTTCATCACGAAGTCTCGTGCCAAGTATAATTGTATTTCATAGGTTTTCTTTTAAATAACCACTAACGTCGCCCCGTCGTCTCCTTTAAGTAGAGGAGGATGTGATGATTTAAAAGGAATTTAAATAGCACAAAATAATTTTTATTTAAAATAACATGTGAGAAAATAATCCACCCTCCCCTCTGTACCTAAATGCCTGTATCAACTTGTAAAAATCTAGTGCGGACATGAAAATTACCCTATATTGAAGCGAATATTAATAATCATTCTAATTAAATAAAAAGACGTGATAATAATAAATGAAATACCTAACTCGATAAAGAAAAGGTAGGATTATTAATAGTAGTTAATTAGTGTAAAAATAATAATAATAAAAGTACGAACTACTTTTCTCTCTCCGCGTGAACTGCGCCCGCTTCCCTACTAACCGCCGCAAAACCAACCCCAGTCGAGCCAGAATTTCAGACAAGGTAACAGCTTTACCATGTGTCGTGAAGGTAAACGTGTGAATATATACCAAAAACGATGTCACAGAAGGTAAGTGTTTCGTGGTGACATACTCCACATGTAGTTCAAATGAAGTGAAAAATTAAACCAAGTTAAGTAGTTGAAATGTAGAGAAATAACTAAAAATAACTAACATAGCCGACACATCTCTATATAAAAAAATGTTTAAATTGTAAGGTATGTTCCATACCATATAAAAAGGTAACATTAGTGCAGTTAAAAGTAAAATGTGGAAAGTGAACACCAACGTCAGGAGTGAAGCAACGACGACAACTTTACGAGCTCCAGGTAGCAGAATCCTTTCGTCATGATCGTAACTTAGAATCAACAAAATAAATGGAGGAACCCGAACGACAACGAAGAACGTCCAGGAACACCAACTGAAGAGGATCCGCAAGAGAACCTGCCGCTGATACACCTTATACCCAGGTGAAACCAAACCGTTATCTTTCTAACAACCACAACAAAAAACAGTACATTTTGTAAAGACTCATTAAAATCATGTAAATGTTAACATTGTAATGTTTGTAGTTACTGTAACGAAATAATAGTTACTGTAACGAAATTCGATTAAACTATTCTTTTAATAGTTTGCATAATGTTGAAGTATTTTAGAATATTATAAAGTTAAAACCTGGATCCGAGGTATTCAATGTAATATACAACTGTATGGTTTGCTCATCAGAGTAACATTTTAAAGAGTATAATAGCATTTGATGCAGAATCTATCAGAAGTTTATATTAACGTAAAGCAAACAGATAACCATTATTTTTAAATCATTATTTAAGAATCCATAATAAAGAGATATTTTTGCTAAAAATCCAGAGGGTGAGTAAATTTACGTACCCTAAGACAAATTCCCGTTCTATATATTTTCCCAATTTGTTAGTAAGTAATTGTACTAACAACGGCAGCCGGTTTAGTTGAAAGCAACCAATTAAGCTGGTTCCCTGTGTTATAATGTCTTAACAGGAGAGACGTTATAAAATGCGCCACTCTGCTTATACAAATGCTTATATTGTGCTGTTGTTGTTCTAAAAATAATTGTGTACGTCGTGGCACATACATAAGGCCACACTCTGCTAAATAATTAACAGTAATTTGCTAAAATGCGTAAATTTATTCACTCTGAATTTGTGAAAAAATAAATAGAGTTTCATTTATGAAATAATAATAGTAGTATTAGGACTATTATCGACGTATCGACGTAATAAGCAAGTCCCCGCTTGTAAAATATTCAATTTTAAACCTGTCGGTATATCTACAGACTATTTCATGTTTGATTCGTGTCGAGGAATGTACGTTCTGCCCCGTAAACAAAATAAGTTATTTGAATAGAATTCCCAACATTGTCAATATACGACAGTCCTGTGCAGGAAATAAACGTGTTCCAGATTGTAAGAAGTCACCCTCCTTTGTTATGAACCCCTTGCCAAGGTAAACAATAAGCCACCTTAACGCATACAATAGACCTCCCCACACAGCTGATCTATTGTGTTAGTGTAAACACAATGAACTCTTCGTGTGAAATTTCTTTCACAATAAAGTGATAATATCTCCCCAATAACTTTATCTCCACACAGATAATAATTAGGTTTACATATATTTGAATTGATTAGTATAAGATTGTTATCGTATATATATATATATATGTGTGTGTGTGTGTTTATATGAATTCAAAGTTCATAAGAGTGTTTAAAATAGATAACATATTTAACGTAAGTAGTACATAAGATTTAAAAATTATTATTACGACTACAATGGTTCAATTTAACCCCGACTTGTTGTTGAAGGACAAACTGAGTTATGAAGCTTTGTTACGCGGTCTCCCATACAAAAACGTTACTGTCGCGGAACTGCGCAAAACATTACGAGAGAATAGACCAGACAAACCCTCACTGGTGAATCGTTAAAGTGTATTAGACTTCGAAAGTGAAAAGGAAACATGCTATAATAAATATACGGAGCTTATCTCCATCGCACAAACCTTGCGAGATGAAAAATCCCCCGCGGTAATTTTAAGAACCACTCAAAGAATAGAACATTTGACCCGCCGCATCACCAATTTGTTGAATTGGCCCGGTGACAAAGTTACTCCAACGGACGTGCGAAAATTCGCGGAAGAAGCCTTACAACAATTACCAGACATACTGCGCGAATTACGTATAAGGTCCGAATCGTTTAGAATAGAGGAGATCGAAGAAGCAATGACGAAACTAAATATTTCCCCCACACAATCTCCTACTCAAGAACAGCAACCCAGTGCTGTAAAAATTCCATTTCTCCAGGAATCTAGTATAGAACCCAGTAAGGATCGGTTAACGGCTAGACAAGCAAATACCCTCCCCGTAACCACCTCGCCATTTCCAAATGAACTAGGGAAGATTACCCATAATTACGACTTACCTCCCCTCTTACAAACAAATCCACCAGCGGAAAAACCTGTAACGACATCTCAATTAAATTTCAACACTGAGTTCTATGGAAAAATAACTCACCCCGTAGAACGTATTTTATCTGAGATACCAACCACTGATGGTCTGAATATTACGAAACTCCTAGATTTTATCAATCACCTATTACAAAATCAAGGATCTGCGACAACTAAGAGATGACCAAATTTTACAAGTACTTCTACCTAAATGTAGATCTCCTTTAAAAGATCGTGTGTTAGAGTCACTAAAGTATAATCACCCTGTAGAAGAACTACATACAACCCTGATAAGACACTTCATCCCCACCGGTATCTACGAAGAATTAAAGCGGAACTCAGTACTTCGTGTACAAGGAGCGTACGAGAGACTAGCTCATTATATATCTGAAACAAGGGAATCGGCCTTATTACTACAAGTTAACTGGAGTGAACAACAGCTAGTAGACACTATTTTAGTAGGACTATCTCCCGAGGAGCGATCTCGCCTAGCACTCATGAACAGACCAACCACATTCACAGAACTAGAACTGTGTTGTATACATTCATCCAACGTCTGGTATTCAGATCAAAACAGACGCGTTTTAATGTCCCAGACTTCACGCAGGGATACATTCCTACCTCTACCCATTGGGACTGATACTCAAACCTACCGCGATAAGCGATTCGTAAGAACTTCTAAAACCCAAAGCTACCCCAATACATCAAACTCACTACAAAAACCCCGACAGCATGCGAGCGATGCCAATGACGAAAGAAGATGTTATAACTGTGGAAAGTCCGGACACATTAGCAAACATTGTAAACAAAAGCGGTACCAACAAAAAACCGACAAGTCAAAAAACATCTGAAGCAGGAAGAACAAAAATCCTACGTCTTCCGCAGCATCAAAAGAAAAGGTATAAACACTAATCACCCTAAAGTAAAAATAAATATAAACAAACGTACAGACCCTTACGTAACAAGATTTATTGACAAGTGCAACTCTATTGGTACATGCAAAACAAGTATATGCCAATTACCCTACATACAGATAGACCTTGGAGCAACGAATATCCTCGGTTTAATCGATTCGGGATCTACACGTAGTATTATCAGTCAACAGCTAGCCACCGCATTAGCTAATCATAATCTTATTAGACGTAGCCAAAAAACGTGGACATAAAGTGTGCCACCGCGAATAAGTAAAACCTAAATATATCACGTAGTATTACTGTCAAATTAAAAATAAAGAATTTTACTTGGTATGTTCCAGCTTGGTAGCTGAAGTATTAGGACAAAACTTAATACTAGGCGCCGACTTTATAAGCAAAACTGGCTTAATTCTCGACATATATGCTAAACAATATTTCTTTAGGTTTGATCGTATTCGAAAATATCAGTTCGACTCCGAGCTAAGTAACAGCGAGAATTGCGAAACATCAACTATTCATTTGGAGCATCATGAATCTGGTTTGAGTCATTTAAAAGGTAATGAGCGACAAAGAATAAAAAAACTAATAAGGGAATTTTCTACTGTACTAACACCTAAGTTAGGGTTGACAAACCTAATCGAATACAAAATAAATCTCAGCGACAACAAAGTAATACGTCTGCATCCATACAAATTATCACCGCCCAAGATGGACATAATGAGAAACCAAATCAACAAACTCATAGAACAACACGTCATTGAACCGTCAACTTCCCCATATTCATCTCCTGCATTCCTAGTACCGAAAGGAACTGACAAACATAGACTAGTCGTGGATTATAGACAGCTGAATAAGAATATAGAATTTGAATCGGTTCCCCTGCCCGACATTCACAGCGCATTCCACTATTTTACCAAAGCGAAAATTTTCACCATAATGGATCTCAACCAGGCCTTCCACCAAATTCCACTAGCTGAAGAATCGAAACATCTAACTGCGTTTGCTGTCCCATTTAATCTATATCAATTTACTAGGGTACCATTCGGAATATCACAAGGAAGTTCAGTATGTAGTAGACTGTTAGAAAAAATATTCCATGACGTTAAATTTAAATTCGTATATCACTATCTTGACGACATAGTAGTATATAGTGAATCGATGGATCAGCACATAGATAACTTGCGTGAGGTATTATCAAGGTTAAAGAATGCTGGACTAACGGTAAACCCCAGTAAAGTTAATTTCGCAGTAAAACAATTCTCTTTCTTAGGTCATATAGTATCAGCCGAAGGTAAGGTTAGCATCGACCCAGAACGCACGCGCGCAATCCGTGAATTTTTACCACCTAGAGACACCAAAGGTATAGCTCGATTTTTAGGTATGATCAATTATTTTCACAAGTACATACCCCACCCAGCGGATATAGCAGCCCCATTAAATGCATTAAGGAAAAAAGGAGCGAAATTCGAGTGGACTACTCGCCACCAAGCCGCATTCGAAACACTCAAAGAAAGCATCATATCACCCCCTGTATTGCAGTTAGCAGATTTCAGTAAACCATTTGTCGTACAGACCGACAGTTCTAGTGTAGCATTAGGAGCAGTAATATACCAAGAAATAGATAATACAAGACTACCGATCAGCTATGCATCACGTACTTTGACGGATCAAGAAAGGAAGTTCTCAGCCTATGAACTTGAATGTTTAGTTGTAGTGTTCGCCTTCGAAAAATTCAAACCATTTTTGGAACACAAGGAATTTCTACTAGAGACCGACAACCAAGCTTTGTCGTGGTTGTTGAACCATCCAAAACAATTAGGTCGTATCGGAAGATGGGTGTTAAGATTAAATTGCTACAAGTTTAAAGTACAACATATTCGTGGTACCCAAAATGTAGTCGCCGATACACTATCCCGCATGTTCCAACTACCCAATGCCAGACCTGGCGAAGACAAGGTTGAAACCACCACTGTCAATACGCTAATAACAGAATTCCCCCTTGCATTCAAGGATATAGCGCATCACCAACAACAAGATCCTAAATTGTGTAAGATAATAGAACAAATAGATAAAAGGAAATTATTCTGACAAGTATACCTTGAGTAAACGAGTACTTTGTTATAAAAAGGCTAACGGAAAGTCATTGAGAATAATCGCCCCGGAAAATATTAAACCCATGCTAATGGAATACTACCACTCATCAACCATTAGAGCTCATATGGGAATAAGGAAAACGATACATCGTATTCACAAGGAATATCATTGGGAAAACATGAACAGTCAAATAACTAAGTTCGTGAAACAATGCGAAATCTGTGCCCTGAGCAAGCCAGCAAGAAACAGTCAAATCGGAAAATTAATCTCAGAAATCCCCACAACACCCTTTTCAAAGATATATATAGATTTTTATGGACCTTATCCCCGTTCTAAGTCAGGAAATACTATGCTATTAATTTTCGTGGACTCCTTCACTAAATTCGTGTGGATGTACCCGATGAGACGTGCCTTAGCATCTACGACAATAAAGATTCTACAAGAAAGACTATTTAAAGATTACGGTACACCAGTACACCTAGTATCTGACAATGGACCTCAGTTTAAATCGAAAGAATTTAATGACATTTGTTTTAAATTAGGAATAAATCATATTACAGTCACAGAGTACCGACCGCAAGGAAACCTAGCTGAGAGATACTTGCGAAACCTAAAATCAGCCTTAATACCTTATCACGCTAAAGATCAGACAGCGTGGGATCAAAATCTATCGTGGATACAATTTGCCTTCAACTCGGCGTATCATGAAGGACATAAATCATCACCATTTGACTTACTATACAAGTATAAACCGAACCATCCGTTAACCACAAAGTGGAAATTTCATGAGTTATTGCCCCGCGAAATAAATGGGAATAATATAAGGAAAATATGGAACGAAGCTCGCGCAAATTTGAGAGCAAATCTACAAAAATCGCGGAAATATCATGAGCAGAATAATAGGAAAATAAAGTACAAAGTAGGTGATTTAGTCGTGTATGAAACTCACCCTACCAGTAAAGCCGTTGATAGGACCACTTCCAAACTATCTTACCGATGGCGTGGCCCCTACACGATTCACAAGTTCATCACCCCCGTGACAGTACGAACCCAATACAGATAATTACGTTCGCAGAAGTCATGTGTCTCAAATAAAAATGTTTTCTTCTTGTGAAAATAAAGAAGCACGACTACGAGAAAGATAGTAAACTAAAATACTACCTAAGTATTAAGATTAAAATATAGGCAACATCCTATATCGTAATTGAGTCTAAACTCAAACACCTCGTACGAATACTAGCGAGGCCTGATCAACCTTAGCTCATATTCTGCGAGAATAAAATAAATAATGAGAAGTCAGCTGACGAACAACAAACCTCTACCTCAGTAAAATAAAGGTAATTCTATTGTTATTACAATACGTTATTGTTATTAATAACCTATAACATGTTACTCTTTGCGATGAACATGATAGTAGTAATACACTAAATTGTAGTTCACGTTTGCGAATAAGAGAAAGACAAACGTAGGAAATAAGAGGAGTAGTCGACAACAAAAAGTCAAAATAACCAGCGATTCGACGCGTTGAATATTATAAAGGTGCGAAAACCCTTCTGTAAGAAAATTAGAGAAACTTTAAACTTACAGCAATACTGTATATCTGTATAAACGTAAACAGATACACACTAGTATACCTGAAATATGCTGAAACCTACTCATGAGTGTAACTCTTAAAACGAGTGAAGAAACAAAAATCCGTTAGTAGCTTTAAGAAATAGAAATAAGGTAGATTTATGTATTTGGGTATTTTATGTGTTGTATATGTATTGAATTTTAAGTATTTTGTATAGTATGTAAGATAATCGACGGATGAATCGAAATAACCTTGTGGAGAGAAATTTCATCACGAAGTCTCGTGCCAAGTATAATTGTATTTCATAGGTTTTCTTTTAAATAACCACTAACGTCGCCCCGTCGTCTCCTTTAAGTAGAGGAGGATGTGATGATTTAAAAGGAATTTAAATAGCACAAAATAATTTTTATTTAAAATAACATGTGAGAAAATAATCCACCCTCCCCTCTGTACCTAAATGCCTGTATCAACTTGTAAAAATCTAGTGCGGACATGAAAATTACCCTATATTGAAGCGAATATTAATAATCATTCTAATTAAATAAAAAGACGTGATAATAATAAATGAAATACCTAACTCGATAAAGAAAAGGTAGGATTATTAATAGTAGTTAATTAGTGTAAAAATAATAATAATAAAAGTACGAACTACTTTTCTCTCTCCGCGTGAACTGCGCCCGCTTCCCTACTAACCGCCGCAAAACCAACCCCAGTCGAGCCAGAATTTCAGACAAGGTAACAGCTTTACCATGTGTCGTGAAGGTAAACGTGTGAATATATACCAAAAACGATGTCACAGAAGGTAAGTGTTTCGTGGTGACATACTCCACATGTAGTTCAAATGAAGTGAAAAATTAAACCAAGTTAAGTAGTTGAAATGTAGAGAAATAACTAAAAATAACTAACATAGCCGACACATCTCTATATAAAAAAATGTTTAAATTGTAAGGTATGTTCCATACCATATAAAAAGGTAACATTAGTGCAGTTAAAAGTAAAATGTGGAAAGTGAACACCAACGTCAGGAGTGAAGCAACGACGACAACTTTACGAGCTCCAGGTAGCAGAATCCTTTCGTCATGATCGTAACTTAGAATCAACAAAATAAATGGAGGAACCCGAACGACAACGAAGAACGTCCAGGAACACCAACTGAAGAGGATCCGCAAGAGAACCTGCCGCTGATACACCTTATACCCAGGTGAAACCAAACCGTTATCTTTCTAACAACCACAACAAAAAACAGTACATTTTGTAAAGACTCATTAAAATCATGTAAATGTTAACATTGTAATGTTTGTAGTTACTGTAACGAAATAATAGTTACTGTAACGAAATTCGATTAAACTATTCTTTTAATAGTTTGCATAATGTTGAAGTATTTTAGAATATTATAAAGTTAAAACCTGGATCCGAGGTATTCAATGTAATATACAACTGTATGGTTTGCTCATCAGAGTAACATTTTAAAGAGTATAATAGCATTTGATGCAGAATCTATCAGAAGTTTATATTAACGTAAAGCAAACAGATAACCATTATTTTTAAATCATTATTTAAGAATCCATAATAAAGAGATATTTTTGCTAAAAATCCAGAGGGTGAGTAAATTTACGTACCCTAAGACAAATTCCCGTTCTATATATTTTCCCAATTTGTTAGTAAGTAATTGTACTAACAACGGCAGCCGGTTTAGTTGAAAGCAACCAATTAAGCTGGTTCCCTGTGTTATAATGTCTTAACAGGAGAGACGTTATAAAATGCGCCACTCTGCTTATACAAATGCTTATATTGTGCTGTTGTTGTTCTAAAAATAATTGTGTACGTCGTGGCACATACATAAGGCCACACTCTGCTAAATAATTAACAGTAATTTGCTAAAATGCGTAAATTTATTCACTCTGAATTTGTGAAAAAATAAATAGAGTTTCATTTATGAAATAATAATAGTAGTATTAGGACTATTATCGACGTATCGACGTAATAAGCAAGTCCCCGCTTGTAAAATATTCAATTTTAAACCTGTCGGTATATCTACAGACTATTTCATGTTTGATTCGTGTCGAGGAATGTACGTTCTGCCCCGTAAACAAAATAAGTTATTTGAATAGAATTCCCAACATTGTCAATATACGACAGTCCTGTGCAGGAAATAAACGTGTTCCAGATTGTAAGAAGTCACCCTCCTTTGTTATGAACCCCTTGCCAAGGTAAACAATAAGCCACCTTAACGCATACAATAGACCTCCCCACACAGCTGATCTATTGTGTTAGTGTAAACACAATGAACTCTTCGTGTGAAATTTCTTTCACAATAAAGTGATAATATCTCCCCAATAACTTTATCTCCACACAGATAATAATTAGGTTTACATATATTTGAATTGATTAGTATAAGATTGTTATCGTATATATATATATATATGTGTGTGTGTGTGTTTATATGAATTCAAAGTTCATAAGAGTGTTTAAAATAGATAACATATTTAACGTAAGTAGTACATAAGATTTAAAAATTATTATTACGACTACAATGGTTCAATTTAACCCCGACTTGTTGTTGAAGGACAAACTGAGTTATGAAGCTTTGTTACGCGGTCTCCCATACAAAAACGTTACTGTCGCGGAACTGCGCAAAACATTACGAGAGAATAGACCAGACAAACCCTCACTGGTGAATCGTTAAAGTGTATTAGACTTCGAAAGTGAAAAGGAAACATGCTATAATAAATATACGGAGCTTATCTCCATCGCACAAACCTTGCGAGATGAAAAATCCCCCGCGGTAATTTTAAGAACCACTCAAAGAATAGAACATTTGACCCGCCGCATCACCAATTTGTTGAATTGGCCCGGTGACAAAGTTACTCCAACGGACGTGCGAAAATTCGCGGAAGAAGCCTTACAACAATTACCAGACATACTGCGCGAATTACGTATAAGGTCCGAATCGTTTAGAATAGAGGAGATCGAAGAAGCAATGACGAAACTAAATATTTCCCCCACACAATCTCCTACTCAAGAACAGCAACCCAGTGCTGTAAAAATTCCATTTCTCCAGGAATCTAGTATAGAACCCAGTAAGGATCGGTTAACGGCTAGACAAGCAAATACCCTCCCCGTAACCACCTCGCCATTTCCAAATGAACTAGGGAAGATTACCCATAATTACGACTTACCTCCCCTCTTACAAACAAATCCACCAGCGGAAAAACCTGTAACGACATCTCAATTAAATTTCAACACTGAGTTCTATGGAAAAATAACTCACCCCGTAGAACGTATTTTATCTGAGATACCAACCACTGATGGTCTGAATATTACGAAACTCCTAGATTTTATCAATCACCTATTACAAAATCAAGGATCTGCGACAACTAAGAGATGACCAAATTTTACAAGTACTTCTACCTAAATGTAGATCTCCTTTAAAAGATCGTGTGTTAGAGTCACTAAAGTATAATCACCCTGTAGAAGAACTACATACAACCCTGATAAGACACTTCATCCCCACCGGTATCTACGAAGAATTAAAGCGGAACTCAGTACTTCGTGTACAAGGAGCGTACGAGAGACTAGCTCATTATATATCTGAAACAAGGGAATCGGCCTTATTACTACAAGTTAACTGGAGTGAACAACAGCTAGTAGACACTATTTTAGTAGGACTATCTCCCGAGGAGCGATCTCGCCTAGCACTCATGAACAGACCAACCACATTCACAGAACTAGAACTGTGTTGTATACATTCATCCAACGTCTGGTATTCAGATCAAAACAGACGCGTTTTAATGTCCCAGACTTCACGCAGGGATACATTCCTACCTCTACCCATTGGGACTGATACTCAAACCTACCGCGATAAGCGATTCGTAAGAACTTCTAAAACCCAAAGCTACCCCAATACATCAAACTCACTACAAAAACCCCGACAGCATGCGAGCGATGCCAATGACGAAAGAAGATGTTATAACTGTGGAAAGTCCGGACACATTAGCAAACATTGTAAACAAAAGCGGTACCAACAAAAAACCGACAAGTCAAAAAACATCTGAAGCAGGAAGAACAAAAATCCTACGTCTTCCGCAGCATCAAAAGAAAAGGTATAAACACTAATCACCCTAAAGTAAAAATAAATATAAACAAACGTACAGACCCTTACGTAACAAGATTTATTGACAAGTGCAACTCTATTGGTACATGCAAAACAAGTATATGCCAATTACCCTACATACAGATAGACCTTGGAGCAACGAATATCCTCGGTTTAATCGATTCGGGATCTACACGTAGTATTATCAGTCAACAGCTAGCCACCGCATTAGCTAATCATAATCTTATTAGACGTAGCCAAAACGTGGACATAAAGTGTGCCACCGCGAATAAGTAAAACCTAAATATATCACGTAGTATTACTGTCAAATTAAAAATAAAGAATTTTACTTGGTATGTTCCAGCTTGGTAGCTGAAGTATTAGGACAAAACTTAATACTAGGCGCCGACTTTATAAGCAAAACTGGCTTAATTCTCGACATATATGCTAAACAATATTTCTTTAGGTTTGATCGTATTCGAAAATATCAGTTCGACTCCGAGCTAAGTAACAGCGAGAATTGCGAAACATCAACTATTCATTTGGAGCATCATGAATCTGGTTTGAGTCATTTAAAAGGTAATGAGCGACAAAGAATAAAAAAACTAATAAGGGAATTTTCTACTGTACTAACACCTAAGTTAGGGTTGACAAACCTAATCGAATACAAAATAAATCTCAGCGACAACAAAGTAATACGTCTGCATCCATACAAATTATCACCGCCCAAGATGGACATAATGAGAAACCAAATCAACAAACTCATAGAACAACACGTCATTGAACCGTCAACTTCCCCATATTCATCTCCTGCATTCCTAGTACCGAAAGGAACTGACAAACATAGACTAGTCGTGGATTATAGACAGCTGAATAAGAATATAGAATTTGAATCGGTTCCCCTGCCCGACATTCACAGCGCATTCCACTATTTTACCAAAGCGAAAATTTTCACCATAATGGATCTCAACCAGGCCTTCCACCAAATTCCACTAGCTGAAGAATCGAAACATCTAACTGCGTTTGCTGTCCCATTTAATCTATATCAATTTACTAGGGTACCATTCGGAATATCACAAGGAAGTTCAGTATGTAGTAGACTGTTAGAAAAAATATTCCATGACGTTAAATTTAAATTCGTATATCACTATCTTGACGACATAGTAGTATATAGTGAATCGATGGATCAGCACATAGATAACTTGCGTGAGGTATTATCAAGGTTAAAGAATGCTGGACTAACGGTAAACCCCAGTAAAGTTAATTTCGCAGTAAAACAATTCTCTTTCTTAGGTCATATAGTATCAGCCGAAGGTAAGGTTAGCATCGACCCAGAACGCACGCGCGCAATCCGTGAATTTTTACCACCTAGAGACACCAAAGGTATAGCTCGATTTTTAGGTATGATCAATTATTTTCACAAGTACATACCCCACCTAGCGGATATAGCAGCCCCATTAAATGCATTAAGGAAAAAAGGAGCGAAATTCGAGTGGACTACTCGCCACCAAGCCGCATTCGAAACACTCAAAGAAAGCATCATATCACCCCCTGTATTGCAGTTAGCAGATTTCAGTAAACCATTTGTCGTACAGACCGACAGTTCTAGTGTAGCATTAGGAGCAGTAATATACCAAGAAATAGATAATACAAGACTACCGATCAGCTATGCATCACGTACTTTGACGGATCAAGAAAGGAAGTTCTCAGCCTATGAACTTGAATGTTTAGTTGTAGTGTTCGCCTTCGAAAAATTCAAACCATTTTTGGAACACAAGGAATTTCTACTAGAGACCGACAACCAAGCTTTGTCGTGGTTGTTGAACCATCCAAAACAATTAGGTCGTATCGGAAGATGGGTGTTAAGATTAAATTGCTACAAGTTTAAAGTACAACATATTCGTGGTACCCAAAATGTAGTCGCCGATACACTATCCCGCATGTTCCAACTACCCAATGCCAGACCTGGCGAAGACAAGGTTGAAACCACCACTGTCAATACGCTAATAACAGAATTCCCCCTTGCATTCAAGGATATAGCGCATCACCAACAACAAGATCCTAAATTGTGTAAGATAATAGAACAAATAGATAAAAGGAAATTATTCTGACAAGTATACCTTGAGTAAACGAGTACTTTGTTATAAAAAGGCTAACGGAAAGTCATTGAGAATAATCGCCCCGGAAAATATTAAACCCATGCTAATGGAATACTACCACTCATCAACCATTAGAGCTCATATGGGAATAAGGAAAACGATACATCGTATTCACAAGGAATATCATTGGGAAAACATGAACAGTCAAATAACTAAGTTCGTGAAACAATGCGAAATCTGTGCCCTGAGCAAGCCAGCAAGAAACAGTCAAATCGGAAAATTAATCTCAGAAATCCCCACAACACCCTTTTCAAAGATATATATAGATTTTTATGGACCTTATCCCCGTTCTAAGTCAGGAAATACTATGCTATTAATTTTCGTGGACTCCTTCACTAAATTCGTGTGGATGTACCCGATGAGACGTGCCTTAGCATCTACGACAATAAAGATTCTACAAGAAAGACTATTTAAAGATTACGGTACACCAGTACACCTAGTATCTGACAATGGACCTCAGTTTAAATCGAAAGAATTTAATGACATTTGTTTTAAATTAGGAATAAATCATATTACAGTCACAGAGTACCGACCGCAAGGAAACCTAGCTGAGAGATACTTGCGAAACCTAAAATCAGCCTTAATACCTTATCACGCTAAAGATCAGACAGCGTGGGATCAAAATCTATCGTGGATACAATTTGCCTTCAACTCGGCGTATCATGAAGGACATAAATCATCACCATTTGACTTACTATACAAGTATAAACCGAACCATCCGTTAACCACAAAGTGGAAATTTCATGAGTTATTGCCCCGCGAAATAAATGGGAATAATATAAGGAAAATATGGAACGAAGCTCGCGCAAATTTGAGAGCAAATCTACAAAAATCGCGGAAATATCATGAGCAGAATAATAGGAAAATAAAGTACAAAGTAGGTGATTTAGTCGTGTATGAAACTCACCCTACCAGTAAAGCCGTTGATAGGACCACTTCCAAACTATCTTACCGATGGCGTGGCCCCTACACGATTCACAAGTTCATCACCCCCGTGACAGTACGAACCCAATACAGATAATTACGTTCGCAGAAGTCATGTGTCTCAAATAAAAATTTTTTCTTCTTGTGAAAATAAAGAAGCACGACTACGAGAAAGATAGTAAACTAAAATACTACCTAAGTATTAAGATTAAAATATAGGCAACATCCTATATCGTAATTGAGTCTAAACTCAAACACCTCGTACGAATACTAGCGAGGCCTGATCAACCTTAGCTCATATTCTGCGAGAATAAAATAAATAATGAGAAGTCAGCTGACGAACAACAAACCTCTACCTCAGTAAAATAAAGGTAATTCTATTGTTATTACAATACGTTATTGTTATTAATAACCTATAACATGTTACTCTTTGCGATGAACATGATAGTAGTAATACACTAAATTGTAGTTCACGTTTGCGAATAAGAGAAAGACAAACGTAGGAAATAAGAGGAGTAGTCGACAACAAAAAGTCAAAATAACCAGCGATTCGACGCGTTGAATATTATAAAGGTGCGAAAACCCTTCTGTAAGAAAATTAGAGAAACTTTAAACTTACAGCAATACTGTATATCTGTATAAACGTAAACAGATACACACTAGTATACCTGAAATATGCTGAAACCTACTCATGAGTGTAACTCTTAAAACGAGTGAAGAAACAAAAATCCGTTAGTAGCTTTAAGAAATAGAAATAAGGTAGATTTATGTATTTGGGTATTTTATGTGTTGTATATGTATTGAATTTTAAGTATTTTGTATAGTATGTAAGATAATCGACGGATGAATCGAAATAACCTTGTGGAGAGAAATTTCATCACGAAGTCTCGTGCCAAGTATAATTGTATTTCATAGGTTTTCTTTTAAATAACCACTAACGTCGCCCCGTCGTCTCCTTTAAGTAGAGGAGGATGTGATGATTTAAAAGGAATTTAAATAGCACAAAATAATTTTTATTTAAAATAACATGTGAGAAAATAATCCACCCTCCCCTCTGTACCTAAATGCCTGTATCAACTTGTAAAAATCTAGTGCGGACATGAAAATTACCCTATATTGAAGCGAATATTAATAATCATTCTAATTAAATAAAAAGACGTGATAATAATAAATGAAATACCTAACTCGATAAAGAAAAGGTAGGATTATTAATAGTAGTTAATTAGTGTAAAAATAATAATAATAAAAGTACGAACTACTTTTCTCTCTCCGCGTGAACTGCGCCCGCTTCCCTACTAACCGCCGCAAAACCAACCCCAGTCGAGCCAGAATTTCAGACAAGGTAACAGCTTTACCATGTGTCGTGAAGGTAAACGTGTGAATATATACCAAAAACGATGTCACAGAAGGTAAGTGTTTCGTGGTGACATACTCCACATGTAGTTCAAATGAAGTGAAAAATTAAACCAAGTTAAGTAGTTGAAATGTAGAGAAATAACTAAAAATAACTAACATAGCCGACACATCTCTATATAAAAAAATGTTTAAATTGTAAGGTATGTTCCATACCATATAAAAAGGTAACATTAGTGCAGTTAAAAGTAAAATGTGGAAAGTGAACACCAACGTCAGGAGTGAAGCAACGACGACAACTTTACGAGCTCCAGGTAGCAGAATCCTTTCGTCATGATCGTAACTTAGAATCAACAAAATAAATGGAGGAACCCGAACGACAACGAAGAACGTCCAGGAACACCAACTGAAGAGGATCCGCAAGAGAACCTGCCGCTGATACACCTTATACCCAGGTGAAACCAAACCGTTATCTTTCTAACAACCACAACAAAAAACAGTACATTTTGTAAAGACTCATTAAAATCATGTAAATGTTAACATTGTAATGTTTGTAGTTACTGTACCGAAATAATAGTAATCTGATGATAGTTAAAGGTAAAGTTAATTCGAAATTCGATCAAACTATTCTTCTAATAGTTTGCTTAATGTTGAAGTATTTTAGAATATTATAAAGTTAAAACCCGGATCCGTGGTATTCAATGTAATATACAACTGTATGGTTTGCTCATCAGAGTAACATTTTAAAGAGTATAATAGTATTTGATGCAGAATCTATCAGAAGTTTATTTTAACGTAAAAGCAAAAAGATAACCATTATATTTAAATCATTATTTAAGAAGCCATAATAAAGAGATGTTTTTGTTAAAAATCCAGAGAGTGAGTAAATTTACGTACCCTAAGACAAATTCCTGTTTTATATATTTTCCCAATTTCTTAGTAAGTAATTGTACTAACAACGGCAGACGGTTTAATTGAAAGCAACCAACTAAGCTGGTTCCCTGTGTTATAATGTCTTAACAGGAGAGATGTTATAAAATGCGCCACTCTGCTTACACAAATGCTTATATTGTGCTGTTGATGTTCTAAAAATAATTGTGTACGTCGTGGTACATACATAAGGCCACACTCTGCTAAATAATTAACAGTAATTTGCTAAAATGCGTAAATTTATTCACTCTGAATTTGTGAAAAATAAATAGAGTTTCATTTATAAAATAATAATAGTAGTATTAGGACTATTATCGACGTATCGACGTAATAAGCAAGTCCCCGCTTGTAAAAATATTCAATTTTAAACCTGTCGGTATATCTACAGGCTATTTCATGTTTGATTCGTGTCGAGGAATGTACGTTCTGCCCCGTAAACGAAATAAGTTATTTGAATAGAATTCCCAACATTGTCAATATACGACAGTCCTGTGCAGGAAATAAACGTGTTCCAGATTGTAAGAAGTCACCCTCCTTTGTTATGAACCCCTTGCCAAGGTAAACAATAAGCCACCTTAACGCATACAATAGACCTCCCCACACAGCTGATCTATTGTGTTAGTGTAAACACAATGAACTCTTCGTGTGAAATTTCTTTCCACAATAAAGTGATAATATCTCCCCAATAACTTTATCTCCACACAGATAATAATTAGGTTTACATATATTTGAATTGATTAGTATAAGATTGTTATCTTATATATATATATATATATATGTGTGTGTTTATATGAATTCAAATTTCATAAGAGTGTTTAAAATAGATAACATATTTAACGTAAGTAGTACATAAGATTTAAAAATTATTATTACGACTACAATGGCTCAATTTAACCCCGACTTGTTGTTGAAGGACAAACTGAGTTATGAAGCTTTGTTACGCGGTCTCCCATACAAAAACGTTACTGTCGCGGAACTGCGCAAAACATTACGAGAGAATAGACCAGACAAACCCTCACTGGTGAATCGTTAAAGTGTATTAGACTTCGAAAGTGAAAAGGAAACATGCTATAATAAATATACGGAGCTTATCTCCATCGCACAAACCTTGCGAGATGAAAAATCCCCCGCGGTAATTTTAAGAACCACTCAAAGAATAGAACATTTGACCCGCCGCATCACCAATTTGTTGAATTGGCCCGGTGACAAAGTTACTCCACCGGACGTGCGAAAATTCGCGGAAGAAGCCTTACAACAATTACCAGACATACTGCGCGAATTACGTATAAGGTCCGAATCGTTTAGAATAGAGGAGATCGAAGAAGCAATGACGAAACTAAATATTTCCCCCACACAATCTCCTACTCAAGAACAGCAACCCAGTGCTGTAAAAATTCCATTTCTCCAGGAATCTAGTATAGAACCCAGTAAGGATCGGTTAACGGCTAGACAAGCGAATACCCTCCCCGTAACCACCTCGCCATTTCCAAATGAACTAGGGAAGATTACCCATAATTACGACTTACCTCCCCTCTTACAAACAAATCCACCAGCGGAAAAACCTGTAACGACATCTCAATTAAATTTCAACACTGAGTTCTATGGAAAAATAACTCACCCCGTAGAACGTATTTTATCTGAGATACCAACCACTGATGGTCTGAATATTACGAAACTCCTAGATTTTATCAATCACCTATTACAAAATCAAGGATCTGCGACAACAAAGAGATGACCAAATTTTACAAGTACTTCTACCTAAATGTAGATCTCCTTTGAAAGATCGTGTGTTAGAGTCACTAAGGTATAATCACCCTGTAGAAGAACTACATACAACCCTGATAAGACACTTCATCCCCACCGGTATCTACGAAGAATTAAAGCGGAACTCAGTACTTCGTGTACAAGGAGCGTACGAGAGACTAGTTCATTATATATCTGAAACAAGGGAATCGGCCTTATTACTACAAGTTAACTGGAGTGAACAACAGCTAGTAGACACTATTTTAGTAGGACTATCTCCCGAGGAGCGATCTCGCCTAGCACTCATGAACAGACCAACCACATTCACAGAACTAGAACTGTGTTGTATACATTCATCCAACGTCTGGTATTCAGATCAAAACAGACGCGTTTTAATGTCCCAGACTCCACGCAGGGATACATTCCTACCTATACCCATTGGGACTGATACTCGAACCTACCGCGATAAGCGATTCGTAAGAACTTCTAAAACCCAAAGCTACCCCAATACATCAAACTCACTACAAAAACCCCGACAGCATGCGAGCGATGCCAATGACGAAAGAAGATGTTATAACTGTGGAAAGTCCGGACAAATTAGCAAACATTGTAAACAAAAGCGGTACCAACAAAAAACCGACAAGTCAAAAAACATCTGAAGCAGGAAGAACAAAAATCCTACGTCTTCCGCAGCATCAAAAGGAAAGGTATAAACACTAATCACCCTAAAGTAAAAATAAATATAAACAAACGTACAGACCCTTACGTAACAAGATTTATTGACAAGTGCAACTCTATTGGTACATGCAAAACAAGTATATGCCAATTACCCTACATACAGATAGACCTTGGAGCAACGAATATCCTCGGTTTAATCGATTCGGGATCTACACGTAGTATTATCAGTCAACAGCTAGCCACCGCATTAGCTAATCATAATCTTATTAGACGTAGCCAAAACGTGGACATAAAGTGTGCCACCGCGAATAAGTAAAACCTAAATATATCACGTAGTATTACTGTCAAATTAAAAATAAAGAATTTTACTTGGTATGTTCCAGCTTGGTAGCTGAAGTATTAGGACAAAACTTAATACTAGGCGCCGACTTTATAAGCAAAACTGGCTTAATTCTCGACATATATGCTAAACAATATTTCTTTAGGTTTGATCGTATTCGAAAATATCAGTTCGACTCCGAGCTAAGTAACAGCGAGAATTGCGAAACATCAACTATTCATTTGGAGCATCATGAATCTGGTTTGAGTCATTTAAAAGGTAATGAGCGACAAAGAATAAAAAAACTAATAAGGGAATTTTCTACTGTACTAACACCTAAGTTAGGGTTGACAAACCTAATCGAATACAAAATAAATCTCAGCGACAACAAAGTAATACGTCTGCATCCATACAAATTATCACCGCCCAAGATGGACATAATGAGAAACCAAATCAACAAACTCATAGAACAACACGTCATTGAACCGTCAACTTCCCCATATTCATCTCCTGCATTCCTAGTACCGAAAGGAACTGACAAACATAGACTAGTCGTGGATTATAGACAGCTGAATAAGAATATAGAATTTGAATCGGTTCCCCTGCCCGACATTCACAGCGCATTCCACTATTTTACCAAAGCGAAAATTTTCACCATAATGGATCTCAACCAGGCCTTCCACCAAATTCCACTAGCTGAAGAATCGAAACATCTAACTGCGTTTGCTGTCCCATTTAATCTATATCAATTTACTAGGGTACCATTCGGAATATCACAAGGAAGTTCAGTATGTAGTAGACTGTTAGAAAAAATATTCCATTACGTTAAATTTAAATTCGTATATCACTATCTTGACGACATAGTAGTATATAGTGAATCGATGGATCAGCACATAGATAACTTGCGTGAGGTATTATCAAGGTTAAAGAATGCTGGACTAACGGTAAACCCCAGTAAAGTTAATTTCGCAGTAAAACAATTCTCTTTCTTAGGTCATATAGTATCAGCCGAAGGTAAGGTTAGCATCGACCCAGAACGCACGCGCGCAATCCGAGAATTTTTACCACCTAGAGACACCAAAGGTATAGCTCGATTTTTAGGTATGATCAATTATTTTCACAAGTACATACCCCACCTAGCGGATATAGCAGCCCCATTAAATGCATTAAGGAAAAAAGGAGCGAAATTCGAGTGGACTACTCGCCACCAAGCCGCATTCGAAACACTCAAAGAAAGCATCATATCACCCCCTGTATTGCAGTTAGCAGATTTCAGTAAACCATTTGTCGTACAGACCGACAGTTCTAGTGTAGCATTAGGAGCAGTAATATACCAAGAAATAGATAATACAAGACTACCGATCAGCTATGAATCACGTACTTTGACGGATCAAGAAAGGAAGTTCTCAGCCTATGAACTTGAATGTTTAGTTGTAGTGTTCGCCTTCGAAAAATTCAAACCATTTTTGGAACACAAGGAATTTCTACTAGAGACCGACAACCAAGCTTTGTCGTGGTTGTTGAACCATCCAAAACAATTAGGTCGTATCGGAAGATGGGTGTTAAGATTAAATTGCTACAAGTTTAAAGTACAACATATTCGTGGTACCCAAAATGTAGTCGCCGATACACTATCCCGCATGTTCCAACTACCCAATGCCAGACCTGGCGAAGACAAGGTTGAAACGCTAATAACAGAATTCCCCCTTGCATTCAAGGATATAGCGCATCACCAACAACAAGATCCTAAATTGTGTAAGATAATAGAACAAATAGATAAAGGAAATTATTCTGACAAGTATACCTTGAGTAAACGAGTACTTTGTTATAAAAAGGCTAACGGAAAGTCATTGAGAATAATCGCCCCGGAAAATATTAAACCCATACTAATGGAATACTACCACTCATCAACCATTGGAGCTCATATGGGAATAAGGAAAACGATACATCGTATTCACAAGGAATATCATTGGGAAAACATGAACAGTCAAATAACTAAGTTCGTGAAACAATGCGAAATCTGTGCCCTGAGCAAGCCAGCAAGAAACAGTCAAATCGGAAAATTAATCTCAGAAATCCCCACAACACCCTTTTTAAAGATATATATAGATTTTTATGGACCTTATCCCCGTTCTAAGTCAGGAAATACTATGCTATTAATTTTCGTGGACTCCTTCACTAAATTCGTGTGGATGTACCCGATGAGACGTGCCTTAGCATCTACGACAATAAAGATTCTACAAGAAAGACTATTTAAAGATTACGGTACACCAGTACACCTAGTATCTGACAATGGACCTCAGTTTAAATCGAAAGAATTTAATGACATGTGTTTTAAATTAGGAATAAATCATATTACAGTCACAGAGTACCGACCGCAAGGAAACCTAGCTGAGAGATACTTGCGAAACCTAAAATCAGCCTTAATACCTTATCACGCTAAAGATCAGACAGCGTGGGATCAAAATCTATCGTGGATACAATTTGCCTTCAACTCGGCGTATCATGAAGGACATAAATCATCACCATTTGATTTACTATACAAATATAAACCGAACCATCCGTTAACCACAAAGTGGAAATTTCATGAGTTATTGCGCCGCGAAATAAATGGGAATAATATAAGGAAAATATGGAACGAAGCTCGCGCAAATTTGAGAGCAAATCTACAAAAATCGCGGAAATATCATGAGCAGAATAATAGGAAAATAAAGTACAAAGTAGGTGATTTAGTCGTGTATAAAACTCACCCTACCAGTAAAGCCGTTGATAGGACCACTTCCAAACTATCTTACCGATGGCGTGGCCCCTACACGATTCACAAGTTCATCACCCCCGTGACAGTACGAACCCAATACAGATAATTACGTTCGCAGAAGTCATGTGTCTCAAGTAAAAATTTTTTCTTCTTGTGAAAATAAAGAAGCACGACTACGAGAAAGATAGTAAACTAAAATACTACCTAAGTATTAAGATTAAAATATAGGCAACATCCTATATCGTAATTGAGTCTAAACTCAAACACCTCGTACGAATACTAGCGAGGCCTGATCAACCTTAGCTCATATTCTGCGAGAATAAAATAAATAATGAGAAGTCAGCTGACGAACAACAAACCTCTACCTCAGTAAAATAAAGGTAATTCTATTGTTATTACAATACGTTATTGTTATTAATAACCTATAACATGTTACTCTTTGCGAGGAACATGATAGTAGTAATACACTAAATTGTAGTTCACGTTTGCGAATAAGAGAAAGACAAACGTAGGAAATAAGAGGAGTAGTCGACAACAAAAAGTCAAAATAACCAGCGATTCGACGCGTTGAATATTATAAAGGTGCGAAAACCCTTCTGTAAGAAAATTAGAGAAACTTTAACCTTACAGCAATACTGTATATCTGTATAAACGTAAACAGATACACACTAGTATACCTGAAATATGCTGAAACCTACTCATGAGTGTAACTCTTAAAACGAGTGAAGAAACAAAAAACCGTTAGTAGCTTTAAGAAATAGAAATAAGGTAGATTTATGTATTTGGGTATTTTATGTGTTGTATATGTATTGAATTTTAAGTATTTTGTATAGTATGTAAGATAATCGACGGATGAATCGAAATAACCTTGTGGAGAGAAATTTCATCACGAAGTCTCGTGCCAAGTATAATTGTATTTCATAGGTTTTCTTTTAAATAACCACTAACGTCGCCCCGTCGTCTCCTTTAAGTAGAGGAGGATGTGATGATTTAAAAGGAATCTAAATAGCACAAAATAATTTTTATTTAAAATAACATGTGAGAAAATAATCCACCCTCCCCTCTGTACCTAAATGCCTGTATCAACTTGTAAAAATCTAGTGCGGACATGAAAATTACCCTATATTGAAGCGAATATTAATAATCATTCTAATTAAATAAAAAGACGTGATAATAATAAATGAAATACCTAACTCGATAAAGAAAAGGTAGGATTATTAATAGTAGTTAATTAGTGTAAAAATAATAATAATAAAAGTACGAACTACTTTTCTCTCTCCGCGTGAACTGCGCCCGCTTCCCTACTAACCGCCGCAAAACCAACCCCAGTCGAGCCAGAATTTCAGACAAGGTAACAGCTTTACCATGTGTCGTGAAGGTAAACGTGTGAATATATACCAAAAACGATGTCACAGAAGGTAAGTGTTTCGTGGTGACATACTCCACATGTAGTTCAAATGAAGTGAAAAATTAAACCAAGTTAAGTAGTTGAAATGTAGAGAAATAACTAAAAATAACTAACATAGCCGACACATCTCTATATAAAAAAATGTTTAAATTGTAAGGTATGTTCCATACCATATAAAAAGGTAACATTAGTGCAGTTAAAAGTAAAATGTGGAAAGTGAACACCAACGTCAGGAGTGAAGCAACGACGACAACTTTACGAGCTCCAGGTAGCAGAATCCTTTCGTCATGATCGTAACTTAGAATCAACAAAATAAATGGAGGAACCCGAACGACAACGAAGAACGTCCAGGAACACCAACTGAAGAGGATCCGCAAGAGAACCTGCCGCTGATACACCTTATACCCAGGTGAAACCAAACCGTTATCTTTCTAACAACCACAACAAAAAACAGTACATTTTGTAAAGACTCATTAAAATCATGTAAATGTTAACATTGTAATGTTTGTAGTTACTGTACCGAAATAATAGTAATCTGATGATAGTTAAAGGTAAAGTTAATTCGAAATTCGATCAAACTATTCTTCTAATAGTTTGCTTAATGTTGAAGTATTTTAGAATATTATAAAGTTAAAACCCGGATCCGTGGTATTCAATGTAATATACAACTGTATGGTTTGCTCATCAGAGTAACATTTTAAAGAGTATAATAGCATTTGATGCCGAATCTATCAGAAGTTTATTTTAACGTAAAAGCAAAAAGATAACCATTATATTTAAATCATTATTTAAGAAGCCATAATAAAGAGATGTTTTTGTTAAAAATCCAGAGAGTGAGTAAATTTACGTACCCTAAGACAAATTCCTGTTCTATATATTTTCCCAATTTGTTAGTAAGTAATTGTACTAACAACGGCAGACGGTTTAATTGAAAGCAACCAATTAAGCTGGTTCCCTGTGTTATAATGTCTTAACAGGAGAGACGTTATAAAATGCGCCACTCTGCTTATACAAATGCTTATATTGTGCTGTTGATGTTCTAAAAATAATTGTGTACGTCGTGGTACATACAAAAGGCCACACTCTGCTAAATAATTAACAGTAATTTGCTAAAATGCGTAAATTTATTCACTCTGAATTTGTGAAAAATAAATAGAGTTTCATTTATAAAATAATAATAGTACTATTAGGACTATTATCGACGTATCGACGTAATAAGCAAGTCCCCGCTTGTAAAAATATTCAATTTTAAACCTGTCGGTATATCTACAGGCTATTTCATGTTTGATTCGTGTCGAGGAATGTACGTTCTGCCCCGTAAACGAAATAAGTTATTTGAATAGAATTCCCAACATTGTCAATATACGACAGTCCTGTGCAGGAAATAAACGTGTTCCAGATTGTAAGAAGTCACCCTCCTTTGTTATGAACCCCTTGCCAAGGTAAACAATAAGCCACCTTAACGCATACAATAGACCTCCCCACACAGCTGATCTATTGTGTTAGTGTAAACACAATGAACTCTTCGTGTGAAATTTCTTTCCACAATAAAGTGATAATATCTCCCCAATAACTTTATCTCCACACAGATAATAATTAGGTTTACATATATTTGAATTGATTAGTATAAGATTGTTATCTTATATATATATATATATATATATGTGTGTGTTTATATGAATTCAAATTTCATAAGAGTGTTTAAAATAGATAACATATTTAACGTAAGTAGTACATAAGATTTAAAAATTATTATTACGACTACAATGGCTCAATTTAACCCCGACTTGTTGTTGAAGGACAAACTGAGTTATGAAGCTTTGTTACGCGGTCTCCCATACAAAAACGTTACTGTCGCGGAACTGCGCAAAACATTACGAGAGAATAGACCAGACAAACCCTCACTGGTGAATCGTTAAAGTGTATTAGACTTCGAAAGTGAAAAGGAAACATGCTATAATAAATATACGGAGCTTATCTCCATCGCACAAACCTTGCGAGATGAAAAATCCCCCGCGGTAATTTTAAGAACCACTCAAAGAATAGAACATTTGACCCGCCGCATCACCAATTTGTTGAATTGGCCCGGTGACAAAGTTACTCCACCGGACGTGCGAAAATTCGCGGAAGAAGCCTTACAACAATTACCAGACATACTGCGCGAATTACGTATAAGGTCCGAATCGTTTAGAATAGAGGAGATCGAAGAAGCAATGACGAAACTAAATATCTCCCCCACACAATCTCCTACTCAAGAACAGCAACCCAGTGCTGTAAAAATTCCATTTCTCCAGGAATCTAGTATAGAACCCAGTAAGGATCGGTTAACGGCTAGACAAGCGAATACCCTCCCCGTAACCACCTCGCCATTTCCAAATGAACTAGGGAAGATTACCCATAATTACGACTTACCTCCCCTCTTACAAACAAATCCACCAGCGGAAAAACCTGTAACGACATCTCAATTAAATTTCAACACTGAGTTCTATGGAAAAATAACTCACCCCGTAGAACGTATTTTATCTGAGATACCAACCACTGATGGTCTGAATATTACGAAACTCCTAGATTTTATCAATCACCTATTACAAAATCAAGGATCTGCGACAACAAAGAGATGACCAAATTTTACAAGTACTTCTACCTAAATGTAGATCTCCTTTGAAAGATCGTGTGTTAGAGTCACTAAGGTATAATCACCCTGTAGAAGAACTACATACAACCCTGATAAGACACTTCATCCCCACCGGTATCTACGAAGAATTAAAGCGGAACTCAGTACTTCGTGTACAAGGAGCGTACGAGAGACTAGTTCATTATATATCTGAAACAAGGGAATCGGCCTTATTACTACAAGTTAACTGGAGTGAACAACAGCTAGTAGACACTATTTTAGTAGGACTATCTCCCGAGGAGCGATCTCGCCTAGCACTCATGAACAGACCAACCACATTCACAGAACTAGAACTGTGTTGTATACATTCATCCAACGTCTGGTATTCAGATCAAAACAGACGCGTTTTAATGTCCCAGACTCCACGCAGGGATACATTCCTACCTATACCCATTGGGACTGATACTCGAACCTACCGCGATAAGCGATTCGTAAGAACTTCTAAAACCCAAAGCTACCCCAATACATCAAACTCACTACAAAAACCCCGACAGCATGCGAGCGATGCCAATGACGAAAGAAGATGTTATAACTGTGGAAAGTCCGGACAAATTAGCAAACATTGTAAACAAAAGCGGTACCAACAAAAAACCGACAAGTCAAAAAACATCTGAAGCAGGAAGAACAAAAATCCTACGTCTTCCGCAGCATCAAAAGGAAAGGTATAAACACTAATCACCCTAAAGTAAAAATAAATATAAACAAACGTACAGACCCTTACGTAACAAGATTTATTGACAAGTGCAACTCTATTGGTACATGCAAAACAAGTATATGCCAATTACCCTACATACAGATAGACCTTGGAGCAACGAATATCCTCGGTTTAATCGATTCGGGATCTACACGTAGTATTATCAGTCAACAGCTAGCCACCGCATTAGCTAATCATAATCTTATTAGACGTAGCCAAAACGTGGACATAAAGTGTGCCACCGCGAATAAGTAAAACCTAAATATATCACGTAGTATTACTGTCAAATTAAAAATAAAGAATTTTACTTGGTATGTTCCAGCTTGGTAGCTGAAGTATTAGGACAAAACTTAATACTAGGCGCCGACTTTATAAGCAAAACTGGCTTAATTCTCGACATATATGCTAAACAATATTTCTTTAGGTTTGATCGTATTCGAAAATATCAGTTCGACTCCGAGCTAAGTAACAGCGAGAATTGCGAAACATCAACTATTCATTTGGAGCATCATGAATCTGGTTTGAGTCATTTAAAAGGTAATGAGCGACAAAGAATAAAAAAACTAATAAGGGAATTTTCTACTGTACTAACACCTAAGTTAGGGTTGACAAACCTAATCGAATACAAAATAAATCTCAGCGACAACAAAGTAATACGTCTGCATCCATACAAATTATCACCGCCCAAGATGGACATAATGAGAAACCAAATCAACAAACTCATAGAACAACACGTCATTGAACCGTCAACTTCCCCATATTCATCTCCTGCATTCCTAGTACCGAAGGGAACTGACAAACATAGACTAGTCGTGGATTATAGACAGCTGAATAAGAATATAGAATTTGAATCGGTTCCCCTGCCCGACATTCACAGCGCATTCCACTATTTTACCAAAGCGAAAATTTTCACCATAATGGATCTCAACCAGGCCTTCCACCAAATTCCACTAGCTGAAGAATCGAAACATCTAACTGCGTTTGCTGTCCCATTTAATCTATATCAATTTACTAGGGTACCATTCGGAATATCACAAGGAAGTTCAGTATGTAGTAGACTGTTAGAAAAAATATTCCATGACGTTAAATTTAAATTCGTATATCACTATCTTGACGACATAGTAGTATATAGTGAATCGATGGATCAGCACATAGATAACTTGCGTGAGGTATTATCAAGGTTAAAGAATGCTGGACTAACGGTAAACCCCAGTAAAGTTAATTTCGCAGTAAAACAATTCTCTTTCTTAGGTCATATAGTATCAGCCGAAGGTAAGGTTAGCATCGACCCAGAACGCACGCGCGCAATCCGAGAATTTTTACTACCTAGAGACACCAAAGGTATAGCTCGATTTTTAGGTATGATCAATTATTTTCACAAGTACATACCCCACCTAGCGGATATAGCAGCCCCATTAAATGCATTAAGGAAAAAAGGAGCGAAATTCGAGTGGACTACTCGCCACCAAGCCGCATTCGAAACACTCAAAGAAAGCATCATATCACCCCCTGTATTGCAGTTAGCAGATTTCAGTAAACCATTTGTCGTACAGACCGACAGTTCTAGTGTAGCATTAGGAGCAGTAATATACCAAGAAATAGATAATACAAGACTACCGATCAGCTATGCATCACGTACTTTGACGGATCAAGAAAGGAAGTTCTCAGCCTATGAACTTGAATGTTTAGTTGTAGTGTTCGCCTTCGAAAAATTCAAACCATTTTTGGAACACAAGGAATTTCTACTAGAGACCGACAACCAAGCTTTGTCGTGGTTGTTGAACCATCCAAAACAATTAGGTCGTATCGGAAGATGGGTGTTAAGATTAAATTGCTACAAGTTTAAAGTACAACATATTCGTGGTACCCAAAATGTAGTCGCCGATACACTATCCCGCATGTTCCAACTACCCAATGCCAGACCTGGCGAAGACAAGGTTGAAACCACCACTGTCAATACGCTAATAACAGAATTCCCCCTTGCATTCAAGGATATAGCGCATCACCAACAACAAGATCCTAAATTGTGTAAGATAATAGAACAAATAGATAAAGGAAATTATTCTGACAAGTATACCTTGAGTAAACGAGTACTTTGTTATAAAAAGGCTAACGGAAAGTCATTGAGAATAATCGCCCCGGAAAATATTAAACCCATACTAATGGAATACTACCACTCATCAACCATTGGAGCTCATATGGGAATAAGGAAAACGATACATCGTATTCACAAGGAATATCATTGGGAAAACATGAACAGTCAAATAACTAAGTTCGTGAAACAATGCGAAATCTGTGCCCTGAGCAAGCCAGCAAGAAACAGTCAAATCGGAAAATTAATCTCAGAAATCCCCACAACACCCTTTCCAAGATATATATAGATTTTTATGGACCTTATCCCCGTTCTAAATCAGGAAATACTATGCTATTAATTTTCGTGGACTCCTTCACTAAATTCGTGTGGATGTACCCGATGAGACGTGCCTTAGCATCTACGACAATAAAGATTCTACAAGAAAGACTATTTAAAGATTACGGTACACCAGTACACCTAGTATCTGACAATGGACCTCAGTTTAAATCGAAAGAATTTAATGACATGTGTTTTAAATTAGGAATAAATCATATTACAGTCACAGAGTACCGACCGCAAGGAAACCTAGCTGAGAGATACTTGCGAAACCTAAAATCAGCCTTAATACCTTATCACGCTAAAGATCAGACAGCGTGGGATCAAAATCTATCGTGGATACAATTTGCCTTCAACTCGGCGTATCATGAAGGACATAAATCATCACCATTTGATTTACTATACAAGTATAAACCGAACCATCCGTTAACCACAAAGTGGAAATTTCATGAGTTATTGCCCCGCGAAATAAATGGGAATAATATAAGGAAAATATGGAACGAAGCTCGCGCAAATTTGAGAGCGAATCTACAAAAATCGCGGAAATATCATGAGCAGAATAATAGGAAAATAAAGTACAAAGTAGGTGATTTAGTCGTGTATAAAACTCACCCTACCAGTAAAGCCGTTGATAGGACCACTTCCAAACTATCTTACCGATGGCGTGGCCCCTACACGATTCACAAGTTCATCACCCCCGTGACAGTACGAACCCAATACAGATAATTACGTTCGCAGAAGTCATGTGTCTCAAGTAAAAATTTTTTCTTCTTGTGAAAATAAAGAAGCACGACTACGAGAAAGATAGTAAACTAAAATACTACCTAAGTATTAAGATTAAAATATAGGCAACATCCTATATCGTAATTGAGTCTAAACTCAAACACCTCGTACGAATACTAGCGAGGCCTGATCAACCTTAGCTCATATTCTGCGAGAATAAAATAAATAATGAGAAGTCAGCTGACGAACAACAAACCTCTACCTCAGTAAAATAAAGGTAATTCTATTGTTATTACAATACGTTATTGTTATTAATAACCTATAACATGTTACTCTTTGCGAGGAACATGATAGTAGTAATACACTAAATTGTAGTTCACGTTTGCGAATAAGAGAAAGACAAACGTAGGAAATAAGAGGAGTAGTCGACAACAAAAAGTCAAAATAACCAGCGATTCGACGCGTTGAATATTATAAAGGTGCGAAAACCCTTCTGTAAGAAAATTAGAGAAACTTTAACCTTACAGCAATACTGTATATCTGTATAAACGTAAACAGATACACACTAGTATACCTGAAATATGCTGAAACCTACTCATGAGTGTAACTCTTAAAACGAGTGAAGAAACAAAAAACCGTTAGTAGCTTTAAGAAATAGAAATAAGGTAGATTTATGTATTTGGGTATTTTATGTGTTGTATATGTATTGAATTTTAAGTATTTTGTATAGTATGTAAGATAATCGACGGATGAATCGAAATAACCTTGTGGAGAGAAATTTCATCACGAAGTCTCGTGCCAAGTATAATTGTATTTCATAGGTTTTCTTTTAAATAACCACTAACGTCGCCCCGTCGTCTCCTTTAAGTAGAGGAGGATGTGATGATTTAAAAGGAATTTAAATAGCACAAAATAATTTCTATTTAAAATAACATGTGAGAAAATAATCCACCCTCCCCTCTGTACCTAAATGCCTGTATCAACTTGTAAAAATCTAGTGCGGACATGAAAATTACCCTATATTGAAGCGAATATTAATAATCATTCTAATTAAATAAAAAGACGTGATAATAATAAATGAAATACCTAACTCGATAAAGAAAAGGTAGGATTATTAATAGTAGTTAATTAGTGTAAAAATAATAATAATAAAAGTACGAACTACTTTTCTCTCTCCGCGTGAACTGCGCCCGCTTCCCTACTAACCGCCGCAAAACCAACCCCAGTCGAGCCAGAATTTCAGACAAGGTAACAGCTTTACCATGTGTCGTGAAGGTAAACGTGTGAATATATACCAAAAACGATGTCACAGAAGGTAAGTGTTTCGTGGTGACATACTCCACATGTAGTTCAAATGAAGTGAAAAATTAAACCAAGTTAAGTAGTTGAAATGTAGAGAAATAACTAAAAATAACTAACATAGCCGACACATCTCTTTATAAAAAAATGTTTAAATTGTAAGGTATGTTCCATACCATATAAAAAGGTAACATTAGTGCAGTTAAAAGTAAAATGTGGAAAGTGAACACCAACGTCAGGAGTGAAGCAACGACGACAACTTTACGAGCTCCAGGTAGCAGAATCCTTTCGTCATGATCGTAACTTAGAATCAACAAAATAAATGGAGGAACCCGAACGACAACGAAGAACGTCCAGGAACACCAACTGAAGAGGATCCGCAAGAGAACCTGCCGCTGATACACCTTATACCCAGGTGAAACCAAACCGTTATCTTTCTAACAACCACAACAAAAAACAGTACATTTTGTAAAGACTCATTAAAATCATGTAAATGTTAACATTGTAATGTTTGTAGTTACTGTACCGAAATAATAGTAATCTGATGATAGTTAAAGGTAAAGTTAATTCGAAATTCGATCAAACTATTCTTCTAATAGTTTGCTTAATGTTGAAGTATTTTAGAATATTATAAAGTTAAAACCCGGATCCGTGGTATTCAATGTAATATACAACTGTATGGTTTGCTCATCAGAGTAACATTTTAAAGAGTATAATAGCATTTGATGCCGAATCTATCAGAAGTTTATTTTAACGTAAAAGCAAAAAGATAACCATTATATTTAAATCATTATTTAAGAAGCCATAATAAAGAGATGTTTTTGTTAAAAATCCAGAGAGTGAGTAAATTTACGTACCCTAAGACAAATTCCTGTTCTATATATTTTCCCAATTTGTTAGTAAGTAATTGTACTAACAACGGCAGACGGTTTAATTGAAAGCAACCAATTAAGCTGGTTCCCTGTGTTATAATGTCTTAACAGGAGAGACGTTATAAAATGCGCCACTCTGCTTATACAAATGCTTATATTGTGCTGTTGATGTTCTAAAAATAATTGTGTACGTCGTGGTACATACAAAAGGCCACACTCTGCTAAATAATTAACAGTAATTTGCTAAAATGCGTAAATTTATTCACTCTGAATTTGTGAAAAATAAATAGAGTTTCATTTATAAAATAATAATAGTACTATTAGGACTATTATCGACGTATCGACGTAATAAGCAAGTCCCCGCTTGTAAAAATATTCAATTTTAAACCTGTCGGTATATCTACAGGCTATTTCATGTTTGATTCGTGTCGAGGAATGTACGTTCTGCCCCGTAAACGAAATAAGTTATTTGAATAGAATTCCCAACATTGTCAATATACGACAGTCCTGTGCAGGAAATAAACGTGTTCCAGATTGTAAGAAGTCACCCTCCTTTGTTATGAACCCCTTGCCAAGGTAAACAATAAGCCACCTTAACGCATACAATAGACCTCCCCACACAGCTGATCTATTGTGTTAGTGTAAACACAATGAACTCTTCGTGTGAAATTTCTTTCCACAATAAAGTGATAATATCTCCCCAATAACTTTATCTCCACACAGATAATAATTAGGTTTACATATATTTGAATTGATTAGTATAAGATTGTTATCTTATATATATATATATATATATATATGTGTGTGTTTATATGAATTCAAATTTCATAAGAGTGTTTAAAATAGATAACATATTTAACGTAAGTAGTACATAAGATTTAAAAATTATTATTACGACTACAATGGCTCAATTTAACCCCGACTTGTTGTTGAAGGACAAACTGAGTTATGAAGCTTTGTTACGCGGTCTCCCATACAAAAACGTTACTGTCGCGGAACTGCGCAAAACATTACGAGAGAATAGACCAGACAAACCCTCACTGGTGAATCGTTAAAGTGTATTAGACTTCGAAAGTGAAAAGGAAACATGCTATAATAAATATACGGAGCTTATCTCCATCGCACAAACCTTGCGAGATGAAAAATCCCCCGCGGTAATTTTAAGAACCACTCAAAGAATAGAACATTTGACCCGCCGCATCACCAATTTGTTGAATTGGCCCGGTGACAAAGTTACTCCACCGGACGTGCGAAAATTCGCGGAAGAAGCCTTACAACAATTACCAGACATACTGCGCGAATTACGTATAAGGTCCGAATCGTTTAGAATAGAGGAGATCGAAGAAGCAATGACGAAACTAAATATTTCCCCCACACAATCTCCTACTCAAGAACAGCAACCCAGTGCTGTAAAAATTCCATTTCTCCAGGAATCTAGTATAGAACCCAGTAAGGATCGGTTAACGGCTAGACAAGCGAATACCCTCCCCGTAACCACCTCGCCATTTCCAAATGAACTAGGGAAGATTACCCATAATTACGACTTACCTCCCCTCTTACAAACAAATCCACCAGCGGAAAAACCTGTAACGACATCTCAATTAAATTTCAACACTGAGTTCTATGGAAAAATAACTCACCCCGTAGAACGTATTTTATCTGAGATACCAACCACTGATGGTCTGAATATTACGAAACTCCTAGATTTTATCAATCACCTATTACAAAATCAAGGATCTGCGACAACAAAGAGATGACCAAATTTTACAAGTACTTCTACCTAAATGTAGATCTCCTTTGAAAGATCGTGTGTTAGAGTCACTAAGGTATAATCACCCTGTAGAAGAACTACATACAACCCTGATAAGACACTTCATCCCCACCGGTATCTACGAAGAATTAAAGCGGAACTCAGTACTTCGTGTACAAGGAGCGTACGAGAGACTAGTTCATTATATATCTGAAACAAGGGAATCGGCCTTATTACTACAAGTTAACTGGAGTGAACAACAGCTAGTAGACACTATTTTAGTAGGACTATCTCCCGAGGAGCGATCTCGCCTAGCACTCATGAACAGACCAACCACATTCACAGAACTAGAACTGTGTTGTATACATTCATCCAACGTCTGGTATTCAGATCAAAACAGACGCGTTTTAATGTCCCAGACTCCACGCAGGGATACATTCCTACCTATACCCATTGGGACTGATACTCGAACCTACCGCGATAAGCGATTCGTAAGAACTTCTAAAACCCAAAGCTACCCCAATACATCAAACTCACTACAAAAACCCCGACAGCATGCGAGCGATGCCAATGACGAAAGAAGATGTTATAACTGTGGAAAGTCCGGACAAATTAGCAAACATTGTAAACAAAAGCGGTACCAACAAAAAACCGACAAGTCAAAAAACATCTGAAGCAGGAAGAACAAAAATCCTACGTCTTCCGCAGCATCAAAAGGAAAGGTATAAACACTAATCACCCTAAAGTAAAAATAAATATAAACAAACGTACAGACCCTTACGTAACAAGATTTATTGACAAGTGCAACTCTATTGGTACATGCAAAACAAGTATATGCCAATTACCCTACATACAGATAGACCTTGGAGCAACGAATATCCTCGGTTTAATCGATTCGGGATCTACACGTAGTATTATCAGTCAACAGCTAGCCACCGCATTAGCTAATCATAATCTTATTAGACGTAGCCAAAACGTGGACATAAAGTGTGCCACCGCGAATAAGTAAAACCTAAATATATCACGTAGTATTACTGTCAAATTAAAAATAAAGAATTTTACTTGGTATGTTCCAGCTTGGTAGCTGAAGTATTAGGACAAAACTTAATACTAGGCGCCGACTTTATAAGCAAAACTGGCTTAATTCTCGACATATATGCTAAACAATATTTCTTTAGGTTTGATCGTATTCGAAAATATCAGTTCGACTCCGAGCTAAGTAACAGCGAGAATTGCGAAACATCAACTATTCATTTGGAGCATCATGAATCTGGTTTGAGTCATTTAAAAGGTAATGAGCGACAAAGAATAAAAAAACTAATAAGGGAATTTTCTACTGTACTAACACCTAAGTTAGGGTTGACAAACCTAATCGAATACAAAATAAATCTCAGCGACAACAAAGTAATACGTCTGCATCCATACAAATTATCACCGCCCAAGATGGACATAATGAGAAACCAAATCAACAAACTCATAGAACAACACGTCATTGAACCGTCAACTTCCCCATATTCATCTCCTGCATTCCTAGTACCGAAGGGAACTGACAAACATAGACTAGTCGTGGATTATAGACAGCTGAATAAGAATATAGAATTTGAATCGGTTCCCCTGCCCGACATTCACAGCGCATTCCACTATTTTACCAAAGCGAAAATTTTCACCATAATGGATCTCAACCAGGCCTTCCACCAAATTCCACTAGCTGAAGAATCGAAACATCTAACTGCGTTTGCTGTCCCATTTAATCTATATCAATTTACTAGGGTACCATTCGGAATATCACAAGGAAGTTCAGTATGTAGTAGACTGTTAGAAAAAATATTCTATTACGTTAAATTTAAATTCGTATATCACTATCTTGACGACATAGTAGTATATAGTGAATCGATGGATCAGCACATAGATAACTTGCGTGAGGTATTATCAAGGTTAAAGAATGCTGGACTAACGGTAAACCCCAGTAAAGTTAATTTCGCAGTAAAACAATTCTCTTTCTTAGGTCATATAGAATCAGCCGAAGGTAAGGTTAGCATCGACCCAGAACGCACGCGCGCAATCCGAGAATTTTTACCACCTAGAGACACCAAAGGTATAGCTCGATTTTTAGGTATGATCAATTATTTTCACAAGTACATACCCCACCTAGCGGATATAGCAGCCCCATTAAATGCATTAAGGAAAAAAGGAGCGAAATTCGAGTGGACTACTCGCCACCAAGCCGCATTCGAAACACTCAAAGAAAGCATCATATCACCCCCTGTATTGCAGTTAGCAGATTTCAGTAAACCATTTGTCGTACAGACCGACAGTTCTAGTGTAGCATTAGGAGCAGTAATATACCGAGAAATAGATAATACAAGACTACCGATCAGCTATGCATCACGACTTTGACGGATCAAGAAAGGAAGTTCTCAGCCTATGAACTTGAATGTTTAGTTGTAGTGTTCGCCTTCGAAAAATTCAAACCATTTTTGGAACACAAGGAATTTCTACTAGAGACCGACAACCAAGCTTTGTCGTGGTTGTTGAACCATCCAAAACAATTAGGTCGTATCGGAAGATGGGTGTTAAGATTAAATTGCTACAAGTTTAAAGTACAACATATTCGTGGTACCCAAAATGTAGTCGCCGATACACTATCCCGCATGTTCCAACTACCCAATGCCAGACCTGGCGAAGACAAGGTTGAAACCACCACTGTCAATACGCTAATAACAGAATTCCCCCTTGCATTCAAGGATATAGCGCATCACCAACAACAAGATCCTAAATTGTGTAAGATAATAGAACAAATAGATAAAGGAAATTATTCTGACAAGTATACCTTGAGTAAACGAGTACTTTGTTATAAAAAGGCTAACGGAAAGTCATTGAGAATAATCGCCCCGGAAAATATTAAACCCATACTAATGGAATACTACCACTCATCAACCACTGGAGCTCATATGGGAATAAGGAAAACGATACATCGTATTCACAAGGAATATCATTGGGAAAACATGAACAGTCAAATAACTAAGTTCGTGAAACAATGCGAAATCTGTGCCCTGAGCAAGCCAGCAAGAAACAGTCAAATCGGAAAATTAATCTCAGAAATCCCCACAACACCCTTTTCAAAGATATATATAGATTTTTATGGACCTTATCCCCGTTCTAAGTCAGGAAATACTATGCTATTAATTTTCGTGGACTCCTTCACTAAATTCGTGTGGATGTACCCGATGAGACGTGCCTTAGCATCTACGACAATAAAGATTCTACAAGAAAGACTATTTAAAGATTACGGTACACAAGTACACCTAGTATCTGACAATGGACCTCAGTTTAAATCGAAAGAATTTAATGACATGTGTTTTAAATTAGGAATAAATCATATTACAGTCACAGAGTACCGACCGCAAGGAAACCTAGCTGAGAGATACTTGCGAAACCTAAAATCAGCCTTAATACCTTATCACGCTAAAGATCAGACAGCGTGGGATCAAAATCTATCGTGGATACAATTTGCCTTCAACTCGGCGTATCATGAAGGACATAAATCATCACCATTTGATTTACTATACAAGTATAAACCGAACCATCCGTTAACCACAAAGTGGAAATTTCATGAGTTATTGCCCCGCGAAATAAATGGGAATAATATAAGGAAAATATGGAACGAAGCTCGCGCAAATTTGAGAGCGAATCTACAAAAATCGCGGAAATATCATGAGCAGAATAATAGGAAAATAAAGTACAAAGTAGGTGATTTAGTCGTGTATAAAACTCACCCTACCAGTAAAGCCGTTGATAGGACCACTTCCAAACTATCTTACCGATGGCGTGGCCCCTACACGATTCACAAGTTCATCACCCCCGTGACAGTACGAACCCAATACAGATAATTACGTTCGCAGAAGTCATGTGTCTCAAGTAAAAATTTTTTCTTCTTGTGAAAATAAAGAAGCACGACTACGAGAAAGATATTAAACTAAAATACTACCTAAGTATTAAGATTAAAATATAGGCAACATCCTATATCGTAATTGAGTCTAAACTCAAACACCTCGTACGAATACTAGCGAGGCCTGATCAACCTTAGCTCATATTCTGCGAGAATAAAATAAATAATGAGAAGTCAGCTGACGAACAACAAACCTCTACCTCAGTAAAATAAAGGTAATTCTATTGTTATTACAATACGTTATTGTTATTAATAACCTATAACATGTTACTCTTTGCGATGAACATGATAGTAGTAATACACTAAATTGTAGTTCACGTTTGCGAATAAGAGAAAGGCAAACGTAGGAAATAAGAGGAGTAGTCGACAACAAAAAGTCAAAATAACCAGCGATTCGACGCGTTGAATATTATAAAGGTGCGAAAACCCTTCTGTAAGAAAATTAGAGAAACTTTAACCTTACAGCAATACTGTATATCTGTATAAACGTAAACAGATACACACTAGTATACCTGAAATATGCTGAAACCTACTCATGAGTGTAACTCTTAAAACGAGTGAAGAAACAAAAAACCGTTAGTAGCTTTAAGAAATAGAAATAAGGTAGATTTATGTATTTGGGTATTTTATGTGTTGTATATGTATTGAATTTTAAGTATTTTGTATAGTATGTAAGATAATCGACGGATGAATCGAAATAACCTTGTGGAGAGAAATTTCATCACGAAGTCTCGTGCCAAGTATAATTGTATTTCATAGGTTTTCTTTTAAATAACCACTAACGTCGCCCCGTCGTCTCCTTTAAGTAGAGGAGGATGTGATGATTTAAAAGGAATTTAAATAGCACAAAATAATTTTTATTTAAAATAACATGTGAGAAAATAATCCACCCTCCCCTCTGTACCTAAATGCCTGTATCAACTTGTAAAAATCTAGTGCGGACATGAAAATTACCCTATATTGAAGCGAATATTAATAATCATTCTAATTAAATAAAAAGACGTGATAATAATAAATGAAATACCTAACTCGATAAAGAAAAGGTAGGATTATTAATAGTAGTTAATTAGTGTAAAAATAATAATAATAAAAGTACGAACTACTTTTCTCTCTCCGCGTGAACTGCGCCCGCTTCCCTACTAACCGCCGCAAAACCAACCCCAGTCGAGCCAGAATTTCAGACAAGGTAACAGCTTTACCATGTGTCGTGAAGGTAAACGTGTGAATATATACCAAAAACGATGTCACAGAAGGTAAGTGTTTCGTGGTGACATACTCCACATGTAGTTCAAATGAAGTGAAAAATTAAACCAAGTTAAGTAGTTGAAATGTAGAGAAATAACTAAAAATAACTAACATAGCCGACACATCTCTTTATAAAAAAATGTTTAAATTGTAAGGTATGTTCCATACCATATAAAAAGGTAACATTAGTGCAGTTAAAAGTAAAATGTGGAAAGTGAACACCAACGTCAGGAGTGAAGCAACGACGACAACTTTACGAGCTCCAGGTAGCAGAATCCTTTCGTCATGATCGTAACTTAGAATCAACAAAATAAATGGAGGAACCCGAACGACAACGAAGAACGTCCAGGAACACCAACTGAAGAGGATCCGCAAGAGAACCTGCCGCTGATACACCTTATACCCAGGTGAAACCAAACCGTTATCTTTCTAACAACCACAACAAAAAACAGTACATTTTGTAAAGACTCATTAAAATCATGTAAATGTTAACATTGTAATGTTTGTAGTTACTGTACCGAAATAATAGTAATCTGATGATAGTTAAAGGTAAAGTTAATTCGAAATTCGATCAAACTATTCTTCTAATAGTTTGCTTAATGTTGAAGTATTTTAGAATATTATAAAGTTAAAACCCGGATCCGTGGTATTCAATGTAATATACAACTGTATGGTTTGCTCATCAGAGTAACATTTTAAAGAGTATAATAGCATTTGATGCCGAATCTATCAGAAGTTTATTTTAACGTAAAAGCAAAAAGATAACCATTATATTTAAATCATTATTTAAGAAGCCATAATAAAGAGATGTTTTTGTTAAAAATCCAGAGAGTGAGTAAATTTACGTACCCTAAGACAAATTCCTGTTCTATATATTTTCCCAATTTGTTAGTAAGTAATTGTACTAACAACGGCAGACGGTTTAATTGAAAGCAACCAATTAAGCTGGTTCCCTGTGTTATAATGTCTTAACAGGAGAGACGTTATAAAATGCGCCACTCTGCTTATACAAATGCTTATATTGTGCTGTTGATGTTCTAAAAATAATTGTGTACGTCGTGGTACATACAAAAGGCCACACTCTGCTAAATAATTAACAGTAATTTGCTAAAATGCGTAAATTTATTCACTCTGAATTTGTGAAAAATAAATAGAGTTTCATTTATAAAATAATAATAGTACTATTAGGACTATTATCGACGTATCGACGTAATAAGCAAGTCCCCGCTTGTAAAAATATTCAATTTTAAACCTGTCGGTATATCTACAGGCTATTTCATGTTTGATTCGTGTCGAGGAATGTACGTTCTGCCCCGTAAACGAAATAAGTTATTTGAATAGAATTCCCAACATTGTCAATATACGACAGTCCTGTGCAGGAAATAAACGTGTTCCAGATTGTAAGAAGTCACCCTCCTTTGTTATGAACCCCTTGCCAAGGTAAACAATAAGCCACCTTAACGCATACAATAGACCTCCCCACACAGCTGATCTATTGTGTTAGTGTAAACACAATGAACTCTTCGTGTGAAATTTCTTTCCACAATAAAGTGATAATATCTCCCCAATAACTTTATCTCCACACAGATAATAATTAGGTTTACATATATTTGAATTGATTAGTATAAGATTGTTATCTTATATATATATATATATATATGTGTGTGTTTATATGAATTCAAATTTCATAAGAGTGTTTAAAATAGATAACATATTTAACGTAAGTAGTACATAAGATTTAAAAATTATTATTACGACTACAATGGCTCAATTTAACCCCGACTTGTTGTTGAAGGACAAACTGAGTTATGAAGCTTTGTTACGCGGTCTCCCATACAAAAACGTTACTGTCGCGGAACTGCGCAAAACATTACGAGAGAATAGACCAGACAAACCCTCACTGGTGAATCGTTAAAGTGTATTAGACTTCGAAAGTGAAAAGGAAACATGCTATAATAAATATACGGAGCTTATCTCCATCGCACAAACCTTGCGAGATGAAAAATCCCCCGCGGTAATTTTAAGAACCACTCAAAGAATAGAACATTTGACCCGCCGCATCACCAATTTGTTGAATTGGCCCGGTGACAAAGTTACTCCACCGGACGTGCGAAAATTCGCGGAAGAAGCCTTACAACAATTACCAGACATACTGCGCGAATTACGTATAAGGTCCGAATCGTTTAGAATAGAGGAGATCGAAGAAGCAATGACGAAACTAAATATCTCCCCCACACAATCTCCTACTCAAGAACAGCAACCCAGTGCTGTAAAAATTCCATTTCTCCAGGAATCTAGTATAGAACCCAGTAAGGATCGGTTAACGGCTAGACAAGCGAATACCCTCCCCGTAACCACCTCGCCATTTCCAAATGAACTAGGGAAGATTACCCATAATTACGACTTACCTCCCCTCTTACAAACAAATCCACCAGCGGAAAAACCTGTAACGACATCTCAATTAAATTTCAACACTGAGTTCTATGGAAAAATAACTCACCCCGTAGAACGTATTTTATCTGAGATACCAACCACTGATGGTCTGAATATTACGAAACTCCTAGATTTTATCAATCACCTATTACAAAATCAAGGATCTGCGACAACAAAGAGATGACCAAATTTTACAAGTACTTCTACCTAAATGTAGATCTCCTTTGAAAGATCGTGTGTTAGAGTCACTAAGGTATAATCACCCTGTAGAAGAACTACATACAACCCTGATAAGACACTTCATCCCCACCGGTATCTACGAAGAATTAAAGCGGAACTCAGTACTTCGTGTACAAGGAGCGTACGAGAGACTAGTTCATTATATATCTGAAACAAGGGAATCGGCCTTATTACTACAAGTTAACTGGAGTGAACAACAGCTAGTAGACACTATTTTAGTAGGACTATCTCCCGAGGAGCGATCTCGCCTAGCACTCATGAACAGACCAACCACATTCACAGAACTAGAACTGTGTTGTATACATTCATCCAACGTCTGGTATTCAGATCAAAACAGACGCGTTTTAATGTCCCAGACTCCACGCAGGGATACATTCCTACCTATACCCATTGGGACTGATACTCGAACCTACCGCGATAAGCGATTCGTAAGAACTTCTAAAACCCAAAGCTACCCCAATACATCAAACTCACTACAAAAACCCCGACAGCATGCGAGCGATGCCAATGACGAAAGAAGATGTTATAACTGTGGAAAGTCCGGACAAATTAGCAAACATTGTAAACAAAAGCGGTACCAACAAAAAACCGACAAGTCAAAAAACATCTGAAGCAGGAAGAACAAAAATCCTACGTCTTCCGCAGCATCAAAAGGAAAGGTATAAACACTAATCACCCTAAAGTAAAAATAAATATAAACAAACGTACAGACCCTTACGTAACAAGATTTATTGACAAGTGCAACTCTATTGGTACATGCAAAACAAGTATATGCCAATTACCCTACATACAGATAGACCTTGGAGCAACGAATATCCTCGGTTTAATCGATTCGGGATCTACACGTAGTATTATCAGTCAACAGCTAGCCACCGCATTAGCTAATCATAATCTTATTAGACGTAGCCAAAACGTGGACATAAAGTGTGCCACCGCGAATAAGTAAAACCTAAATATATCACGTAGTATTACTGTCAAATTAAAAATAAAGAATTTTACTTGGTATGTTCCAGCTTGGTAGCTGAAGTATTAGGACAAAACTTAATACTAGGCGCCGACTTTATAAGCAAAACTGGCTTAATTCTCGACATATATGCTAAACAATATTTCTTTAGGTTTGATCGTATTCGAAAATATCAGTTCGACTCCGAGCTAAGTAACAGCGAGAATTGCGAAACATCAACTATTCATTTGGAGCATCATGAATCTGGTTTGAGTCATTTAAAAGGTAATGAGCGACAAAGAATAAAAAAACTAATAAGGGAATTTTCTACTGTACTAACACCTAAGTTAGGGTTGACAAACCTAATCGAATACAAAATAAATCTCAGCGACAACAAAGTAATACGTCTGCATCCATACAAATTATCACCGCCCAAGATGGACATAATGAGAAACCAAATCAACAAACTCATAGAACAACACGTCATTGAACCGTCAACTTCCCCATATTCATCTCCTGCATTCCTAGTACCGAAGGGAACTGACAAACATAGACTAGTCGTGGATTATAGACAGCTGAATAAGAATATAGAATTTGAATCGGTTCCCCTGCCCGACATTCACAGCGCATTCCACTATTTTACCAAAGCGAAAATTTTCACCATAATGGATCTCAACCAGGCCTTCCACCAAATTCCACTAGCTGAAGAATCGAAACATCTAACTGCGTTTGCTGTCCCATTTAATCTATATCAATTTACTAGGGTACCATTCGGAATATCACAAGGAAGTTCAGTATGTAGTAGACTGTTAGAAAAAATATTCCATGACGTTAAATTTAAATTCGTATATCACTATCTTGACGACATAGTAGTATATAGTGAATCGATGGATCAGCACATAGATAACTTGCGTGAGGTATTATCAAGGTTAAAGAATGCTGGACTAACGGTAAACCCCAGTAAAGTTAATTTCGCAGTAAAACAATTCTCTTTCTTAGGTCATATAGTATCAGCCGAAGGTAAGGTTAGCATCGACCCAGAACGCACGCGCGCAATCCGAGAATTTTTACTACCTAGAGACACCAAAGGTATAGCTCGATTTTTAGGTATGATCAATTATTTTCACAAGTACATACCCCACCTAGCGGATATAGCAGCCCCATTAAATGCATTAAGGAAAAAAGGAGCGAAATTCGAGTGGACTACTCGCCACCAAGCCGCATTCGAAACACTCAAAGAAAGCATCATATCACCCCCTGTATTGCAGTTAGCAGATTTCAGTAAACCATTTGTCGTACAGACCGACAGTTCTAGTGTAGCATTAGGAGCAGTAATATACCAAGAAATAGATAATACAAGACTACCGATCAGCTATGCATCACGTACTTTGACGGATCAAGAAAGGAAGTTCTCAGCCTATGAACTTGAATGTTTAGTTGTAGTGTTCGCCTTCGAAAAATTCAAACCATTTTTGGAACACAAGGAATTTCTACTAGAGACCGACAACCAAGCTTTGTCGTGGTTGTTGAACCATCCAAAACAATTAGGTCGTATCGGAAGATGGGTGTTAAGATTAAATTGCTACAAGTTTAAAGTACAACATATTCGTGGTACCCAAAATGTAGTCGCCGATACACTATCCCGCATGTTCCAACTACCCAATGCCAGACCTGGCGAAGACAAGGTTGAAACCACCACTGTCAATACGCTAATAACAGAATTCCCCCTTGCATTCAAGGATATAGCGCATCACCAACAACAAGATCCTAAATTGTGTAAGATAATAGAACAAATAGATAAAGGAAATTATTCTGACAAGTATACCTTGAGTAAACGAGTACTTTGTTATAAAAAGGCTAACGGAAAGTCATTGAGAATAATCGCCCCGGAAAATATTAAACCCATACTAATGGAATACTACCACTCATCAACCATTGGAGCTCATATGGGAATAAGGAAAACGATACATCGTATTCACAAGGAATATCATTGGGAAAACATGAACAGTCAAATAACTAAGTTCGTGAAACAATGCGAAATCTGTGCCCTGAGCAAGCCAGCAAGAAACAGTCAAATCGGAAAATTAATCTCAGAAATCCCCACAACACCCTTTCCAAGATATATATAGATTTTTATGGACCTTATCCCCGTTCTAAATCAGGAAATACTATGCTATTAATTTTCGTGGACTCCTTCACTAAATTCGTGTGGATGTACCCGATGAGACGTGCCTTAGCATCTACGACAATAAAGATTCTACAAGAAAGACTATTTAAAGATTACGGTACACCAGTACACCTAGTATCTGACAATGGACCTCAGTTTAAATCGAAAGAATTTAATGACATGTGTTTTAAATTAGGAATAAATCATATTACAGTCACAGAGTACCGACCGCAAGGAAACCTAGCTGAGAGATACTTGCGAAACCTAAAATCAGCCTTAATACCTTATCACGCTAAAGATCAGACAGCGTGGGATCAAAATCTATCGTGGATACAATTTGCCTTCAACTCGGCGTATCATGAAGGACATAAATCATCACCATTTGATTTACTATACAAGTATAAACCGAACCATCCGTTAACCACAAAGTGGAAATTTCATGAGTTATTGCCCCGCGAAATAAATGGGAATAATATAAGGAAAATATGGAACGAAGCTCGCGCAAATTTGAGAGCGAATCTACAAAAATCGCGGAAATATCATGAGCAGAATAATAGGAAAATAAAGTACAAAGTAGGTGATTTAGTCGTGTATAAAACTCACCCTACCAGTAAAGCCGTTGATAGGACCACTTCCAAACTATCTTACCGATGGCGTGGCCCCTACACGATTCACAAGTTCATCACCCCCGTGACAGTACGAACCCAATACAGATAATTACGTTCGCAGAAGTCATGTGTCTCAAGTAAAAATTTTTTCTTCTTGTGAAAATAAAGAAGCACGACTACGAGAAAGATAGTAAACTAAAATACTACCTAAGTATTAAGATTAAAATATAGGCAACATCCTATATCGTAATTGAGTCTAAACTCAAACACCTCGTACGAATACTAGCGAGGCCTGATCAACCTTAGCTCATATTCTGCGAGAATAAAATAAATAATGAGAAGTCAGCTGACGAACAACAAACCTCTACCTCAGTAAAATAAAGGTAATTCTATTGTTATTACAATACGTTATTGTTATTAATAACCTATAACATGTTACTCTTTGCGAGGAACATGATAGTAGTAATACACTAAATTGTAGTTCACGTTTGCGAATAAGAGAAAGACAAACGTAGGAAATAAGAGGAGTAGTCGACAACAAAAAGTCAAAATAACCAGCGATTCGACGCGTTGAATATTATAAAGGTGCGAAAACCCTTCTGTAAGAAAATTAGAGAAACTTTAACCTTACAGCAATACTGTATATCTGTATAAACGTAAACAGATACACACTAGTATACCTGAAATATGCTGAAACCTACTCATGAGTGTAACTCTTAAAACGAGTGAAGAAACAAAAAACCGTTAGTAGCTTTAAGAAATAGAAATAAGGTAGATTTATGTATTTGGGTATTTTATGTGTTGTATATGTATTGAATTTTAAGTATTTTGTATAGTATGTAAGATAATCGACGGATGAATCGAAATAACCTTGTGGAGAGAAATTTCATCACGAAGTCTCGTGCCAAGTATAATTGTATTTCATAGGTTTTCTTTTAAATAACCACTAACGTCGCCCCGTCGTCTCCTTTAAGTAGAGGAGGATGTGATGATTTAAAAGGAATTTAAATAGCACAAAATAATTTCTATTTAAAATAACATGTGAGAAAATAATCCACCCTCCCCTCTGTACCTAAATGCCTGTATCAACTTGTAAAAATCTAGTGCGGACATGAAAATTACCCTATATTGAAGCGAATATTAATAATCATTCTAATTAAATAAAAAGACGTGATAATAATAAATGAAATACCTAACTCGATAAAGAAAAGGTAGGATTATTAATAGTAGTTAATTAGTGTAAAAATAATAATAATAAAAGTACGAACTACTTTTCTCTCTCCGCGTGAACTGCGCCCGCTTCCCTACTAACCGCCGCAAAACCAACCCCAGTCGAGCCAGAATTTCAGACAAGGTAACAGCTTTACCATGTGTCGTGAAGGTAAACGTGTGAATATATACCAAAAACGATGTCACAGAAGGTAAGTGTTTCGTGGTGACATACTCCACATGTAGTTCAAATGAAGTGAAAAATTAAACCAAGTTAAGTAGTTGAAATGTAGAGAAATAACTAAAAATAACTAACATAGCCGACACATCTCTTTATAAAAAAATGTTTAAATTGTAAGGTATGTTCCATACCATATAAAAAGGTAACATTAGTGCAGTTAAAAGTAAAATGTGGAAAGTGAACACCAACGTCAGGAGTGAAGCAACGACGACAACTTTACGAGCTCCAGGTAGCAGAATCCTTTCGTCATGATCGTAACTTAGAATCAACAAAATAAATGGAGGAACCCGAACGACAACGAAGAACGTCCAGGAACACCAACTGAAGAGGATCCGCAAGAGAACCTGCCGCTGATACACCTTATACCCAGGTGAAACCAAACCGTTATCTTTCTAACAACCACAACAAAAAACAGTACATTTTGTAAAGACTCATTAAAATCATGTAAATGTTAACATTGTAATGTTTGTAGTTACTGTACCGAAATAATAGTAATCTGATGATAGTTAAAGGTAAAGTTAATTCGAAATTCGATCAAACTATTCTTCTAATAGTTTGCTTAATGTTGAAGTATTTTAGAATATTATAAAGTTAAAACCCGGATCCGTGGTATTCAATGTAATATACAACTGTATGGTTTGCTCATCAGAGTAACATTTTAAAGAGTATAATAGCATTTGATGCCGAATCTATCAGAAGTTTATTTTAACGTAAAAGCAAAAAGATAACCATTATATTTAAATCATTATTTAAGAAGCCATAATAAAGAGATGTTTTTGTTAAAAATCCAGAGAGTGAGTAAATTTACGTACCCTAAGACAAATTCCTGTTCTATATATTTTCCCAATTTGTTAGTAAGTAATTGTACTAACAACGGCAGACGGTTTAATTGAAAGCAACCAATTAAGCTGGTTCCCTGTGTTATAATGTCTTAACAGGAGAGACGTTATAAAATGCGCCACTCTGCTTATACAAATGCTTATATTGTGCTGTTGATGTTCTAAAAATAATTGTGTACGTCGTGGTACATACAAAAGGCCACACTCTGCTAAATAATTAACAGTAATTTGCTAAAATGCGTAAATTTATTCACTCTGAATTTGTGAAAAATAAATAGAGTTTCATTTATAAAATAATAATAGTACTATTAGGACTATTATCGACGTATCGACGTAATAAGCAAGTCCCCGCTTGTAAAAATATTCAATTTTAAACCTGTCGGTATATCTACAGGCTATTTCATGTTTGATTCGTGTCGAGGAATGTACGTTCTGCCCCGTAAACGAAATAAGTTATTTGAATAGAATTCCCAACATTGTCAATATACGACAGTCCTGTGCAGGAAATAAACGTGTTCCAGATTGTAAGAAGTCACCCTCCTTTGTTATGAACCCCTTGCCAAGGTAAACAATAAGCCACCTTAACGCATACAATAGACCTCCCCACACAGCTGATCTATTGTGTTAGTGTAAACACAATGAACTCTTCGTGTGAAATTTCTTTCCACAATAAAGTGATAATATCTCCCCAATAACTTTATCTCCACACAGATAATAATTAGGTTTACATATATTTGAATTGATTAGTATAAGATTGTTATCTTATATATATATATATATATATATATGTGTGTGTTTATATGAATTCAAATTTCATAAGAGTGTTTAAAATAGATAACATATTTAACGTAAGTAGTACATAAGATTTAAAAATTATTATTACGACTACAATGGCTCAATTTAACCCCGACTTGTTGTTGAAGGACAAACTGAGTTATGAAGCTTTGTTACGCGGTCTCCCATACAAAAACGTTACTGTCGCGGAACTGCGCAAAACATTACGAGAGAATAGACCAGACAAACCCTCACTGGTGAATCGTTAAAGTGTATTAGACTTCGAAAGTGAAAAGGAAACATGCTATAATAAATATACGGAGCTTATCTCCATCGCACAAACCTTGCGAGATGAAAAATCCCCCGCGGTAATTTTAAGAACCACTCAAAGAATAGAACATTTGACCCGCCGCATCACCAATTTGTTGAATTGGCCCGGTGACAAAGTTACTCCACCGGACGTGCGAAAATTCGCGGAAGAAGCCTTACAACAATTACCAGACATACTGCGCGAATTACGTATAAGGTCCGAATCGTTTAGAATAGAGGAGATCGAAGAAGCAATGACGAAACTAAATATTTCCCCCACACAATCTCCTACTCAAGAACAGCAACCCAGTGCTGTAAAAATTCCATTTCTCCAGGAATCTAGTATAGAACCCAGTAAGGATCGGTTAACGGCTAGACAAGCGAATACCCTCCCCGTAACCACCTCGCCATTTCCAAATGAACTAGGGAAGATTACCCATAATTACGACTTACCTCCCCTCTTACAAACAAATCCACCAGCGGAAAAACCTGTAACGACATCTCAATTAAATTTCAACACTGAGTTCTATGGAAAAATAACTCACCCCGTAGAACGTATTTTATCTGAGATACCAACCACTGATGGTCTGAATATTACGAAACTCCTAGATTTTATCAATCACCTATTACAAAATCAAGGATCTGCGACAACAAAGAGATGACCAAATTTTACAAGTACTTCTACCTAAATGTAGATCTCCTTTGAAAGATCGTGTGTTAGAGTCACTAAGGTATAATCACCCTGTAGAAGAACTACATACAACCCTGATAAGACACTTCATCCCCACCGGTATCTACGAAGAATTAAAGCGGAACTCAGTACTTCGTGTACAAGGAGCGTACGAGAGACTAGTTCATTATATATCTGAAACAAGGGAATCGGCCTTATTACTACAAGTTAACTGGAGTGAACAACAGCTAGTAGACACTATTTTAGTAGGACTATCTCCCGAGGAGCGATCTCGCCTAGCACTCATGAACAGACCAACCACATTCACAGAACTAGAACTGTGTTGTATACATTCATCCAACGTCTGGTATTCAGATCAAAACAGACGCGTTTTAATGTCCCAGACTCCACGCAGGGATACATTCCTACCTATACCCATTGGGACTGATACTCGAACCTACCGCGATAAGCGATTCGTAAGAACTTCTAAAACCCAAAGCTACCCCAATACATCAAACTCACTACAAAAACCCCGACAGCATGCGAGCGATGCCAATGACGAAAGAAGATGTTATAACTGTGGAAAGTCCGGACAAATTAGCAAACATTGTAAACAAAAGCGGTACCAACAAAAAACCGACAAGTCAAAAAACATCTGAAGCAGGAAGAACAAAAATCCTACGTCTTCCGCAGCATCAAAAGGAAAGGTATAAACACTAATCACCCTAAAGTAAAAATAAATATAAACAAACGTACAGACCCTTACGTAACAAGATTTATTGACAAGTGCAACTCTATTGGTACATGCAAAACAAGTATATGCCAATTACCCTACATACAGATAGACCTTGGAGCAACGAATATCCTCGGTTTAATCGATTCGGGATCTACACGTAGTATTATCAGTCAACAGCTAGCCACCGCATTAGCTAATCATAATCTTATTAGACGTAGCCAAAACGTGGACATAAAGTGTGCCACCGCGAATAAGTAAAACCTAAATATATCACGTAGTATTACTGTCAAATTAAAAATAAAGAATTTTACTTGGTATGTTCCAGCTTGGTAGCTGAAGTATTAGGACAAAACTTAATACTAGGCGCCGACTTTATAAGCAAAACTGGCTTAATTCTCGACATATATGCTAAACAATATTTCTTTAGGTTTGATCGTATTCGAAAATATCAGTTCGACTCCGAGCTAAGTAACAGCGAGAATTGCGAAACATCAACTATTCATTTGGAGCATCATGAATCTGGTTTGAGTCATTTAAAAGGTAATGAGCGACAAAGAATAAAAAAACTAATAAGGGAATTTTCTACTGTACTAACACCTAAGTTAGGGTTGACAAACCTAATCGAATACAAAATAAATCTCAGCGACAACAAAGTAATACGTCTGCATCCATACAAATTATCACCGCCCAAGATGGACATAATGAGAAACCAAATCAACAAACTCATAGAACAACACGTCATTGAACCGTCAACTTCCCCATATTCATCTCCTGCATTCCTAGTACCGAAGGGAACTGACAAACATAGACTAGTCGTGGATTATAGACAGCTGAATAAGAATATAGAATTTGAATCGGTTCCCCTGCCCGACATTCACAGCGCATTCCACTATTTTACCAAAGCGAAAATTTTCACCATAATGGATCTCAACCAGGCCTTCCACCAAATTCCACTAGCTGAAGAATCGAAACATCTAACTGCGTTTGCTGTCCCATTTAATCTATATCAATTTACTAGGGTACCATTCGGAATATCACAAGGAAGTTCAGTATGTAGTAGACTGTTAGAAAAAATATTCTATTACGTTAAATTTAAATTCGTATATCACTATCTTGACGACATAGTAGTATATAGTGAATCGATGGATCAGCACATAGATAACTTGCGTGAGGTATTATCAAGGTTAAAGAATGCTGGACTAACGGTAAACCCCAGTAAAGTTAATTTCGCAGTAAAACAATTCTCTTTCTTAGGTCATATAGAATCAGCCGAAGGTAAGGTTAGCATCGACCCAGAACGCACGCGCGCAATCCGAGAATTTTTACCACCTAGAGACACCAAAGGTATAGCTCGATTTTTAGGTATGATCAATTATTTTCACAAGTACATACCCCACCTAGCGGATATAGCAGCCCCATTAAATGCATTAAGGAAAAAAGGAGCGAAATTCGAGTGGACTACTCGCCACCAAGCCGCATTCGAAACACTCAAAGAAAGCATCATATCACCCCCTGTATTGCAGTTAGCAGATTTCAGTAAACCATTTGTCGTACAGACCGACAGTTCTAGTGTAGCATTAGGAGCAGTAATATACCGAGAAATAGATAATACAAGACTACCGATCAGCTATGCATCACGACTTTGACGGATCAAGAAAGGAAGTTCTCAGCCTATGAACTTGAATGTTTAGTTGTAGTGTTCGCCTTCGAAAAATTCAAACCATTTTTGGAACACAAGGAATTTCTACTAGAGACCGACAACCAAGCTTTGTCGTGGTTGTTGAACCATCCAAAACAATTAGGTCGTATCGGAAGATGGGTGTTAAGATTAAATTGCTACAAGTTTAAAGTACAACATATTCGTGGTACCCAAAATGTAGTCGCCGATACACTATCCCGCATGTTCCAACTACCCAATGCCAGACCTGGCGAAGACAAGGTTGAAACCACCACTGTCAATACGCTAATAACAGAATTCCCCCTTGCATTCAAGGATATAGCGCATCACCAACAACAAGATCCTAAATTGTGTAAGATAATAGAACAAATAGATAAAGGAAATTATTCTGACAAGTATACCTTGAGTAAACGAGTACTTTGTTATAAAAAGGCTAACGGAAAGTCATTGAGAATAATCGCCCCGGAAAATATTAAACCCATACTAATGGAATACTACCACTCATCAACCACTGGAGCTCATATGGGAATAAGGAAAACGATACATCGTATTCACAAGGAATATCATTGGGAAAACATGAACAGTCAAATAACTAAGTTCGTGAAACAATGCGAAATCTGTGCCCTGAGCAAGCCAGCAAGAAACAGTCAAATCGGAAAATTAATCTCAGAAATCCCCACAACACCCTTTTCAAAGATATATATAGATTTTTATGGACCTTATCCCCGTTCTAAGTCAGGAAATACTATGCTATTAATTTTCGTGGACTCCTTCACTAAATTCGTGTGGATGTACCCGATGAGACGTGCCTTAGCATCTACGACAATAAAGATTCTACAAGAAAGACTATTTAAAGATTACGGTACACAAGTACACCTAGTATCTGACAATGGACCTCAGTTTAAATCGAAAGAATTTAATGACATGTGTTTTAAATTAGGAATAAATCATATTACAGTCACAGAGTACCGACCGCAAGGAAACCTAGCTGAGAGATACTTGCGAAACCTAAAATCAGCCTTAATACCTTATCACGCTAAAGATCAGACAGCGTGGGATCAAAATCTATCGTGGATACAATTTGCCTTCAACTCGGCGTATCATGAAGGACATAAATCATCACCATTTGATTTACTATACAAGTATAAACCGAACCATCCGTTAACCACAAAGTGGAAATTTCATGAGTTATTGCCCCGCGAAATAAATGGGAATAATATAAGGAAAATATGGAACGAAGCTCGCGCAAATTTGAGAGCGAATCTACAAAAATCGCGGAAATATCATGAGCAGAATAATAGGAAAATAAAGTACAAAGTAGGTGATTTAGTCGTGTATAAAACTCACCCTACCAGTAAAGCCGTTGATAGGACCACTTCCAAACTATCTTACCGATGGCGTGGCCCCTACACGATTCACAAGTTCATCACCCCCGTGACAGTACGAACCCAATACAGATAATTACGTTCGCAGAAGTCATGTGTCTCAAGTAAAAATTTTTTCTTCTTGTGAAAATAAAGAAGCACGACTACGAGAAAGATATTAAACTAAAATACTACCTAAGTATTAAGATTAAAATATAGGCAACATCCTATATCGTAATTGAGTCTAAACTCAAACACCTCGTACGAATACTAGCGAGGCCTGATCAACCTTAGCTCATATTCTGCGAGAATAAAATAAATAATGAGAAGTCAGCTGACGAACAACAAACCTCTACCTCAGTAAAATAAAGGTAATTCTATTGTTATTACAATACGTTATTGTTATTAATAACCTATAACATGTTACTCTTTGCGATGAACATGATAGTAGTAATACACTAAATTGTAGTTCACGTTTGCGAATAAGAGAAAGACAAACGTAGGAAATAAGAGGAGTAGTCGACAACAAAAAGTCAAAATAACCAGCGATTCGACGCGTTGAATATTATAAAGGTGCGAAAACCCTTCTGTAAGAAAATTAGAGAAACTTTAACCTTACAGCAATACTGTATATCTGTATAAACGTAAACAGATACACACTAGTATACCTGAAATATGCTGAAACCTACTCATGAGTGTAACTCTTAAAACGAGTGAAGAAACAAAAATCCGTTAGTAGCTTTAAGAAATAGAAATAAGGTAGATTTATGTATTTGGGTATTTTATGTGTTGTATATGTATTGAATTTTAAGTATTTTGTATAGTATGTAAGATAATCGACGGATGAATCGAAATAACCTTGTGGAGAGAAATTTCATCACGAAGTCTCGTGCCAAGTATAATTGTATTTCATAGGTTTTCTTTTAAATAACCACTAACGTCGCCCCGTCGTCTCCTTTAAGTAGAGGAGGATGTGATGATTTAAAAGGAATTTAAATAGCACAAAATAATTTTTATTTAAAATAACATGTGAGAAAATAATCCACCCTCCCCTCTGTACCTAAATGCCTGTATCAACTTGTAAAAATCTAGTGCGGACATGAAAATTACCCTATATTGAAGCGAATATTAATAATCATTCTAATTAAATAAAAAGACGTGATAATAATAAATGAAATACCTAACTCGATAAAGAAAAGGTAGGATTATTAATAGTAGTTAATTAGTGTAAAAATAATAATAATAAAAGTACGAACTACTTTTCTCTCTCCGCGTGAACTGCGCCCGCTTCCCTACTAACCGCCGCAAAACCAACCCCAGTCGAGCCAGAATTTCAGACAAGGTAACAGCTTTACCATGTGTCGTGAAGGTAAACGTGTGAATATATACCAAAAACGATGTCACAGAAGGTAAGTGTTTCGTGGTGACATACTCCACATGTAGTTCAAATGAAGTGAAAAATTAAACCAAGTTAAGTAGTTGAAATGTAGAGAAATAACTAAAAATAACTAACATAGCCGACACATCTCTTTATAAAAAAATGTTTAAATTGTAAGGTATGTTCCATACCATATAAAAAGGTAACATTAGTGCAGTTAAAAGTAAAATGTGGAAAGTGAACACCAACGTCAGGAGTGAAGCAACGACGACAACTTTACGAGCTCCAGGTAGCAGAATCCTTTCGTCATGATCGTAACTTAGAATCAACAAAATAAATGGAGGAACCCGAACGACAACGAAGAACGTCCAGGAACACCAACTGAAGAGGATCCGCAAGAGAACCTGCCGCTGATACACCTTATACCCAGGTGAAACCAAACCGTTATCTTTCTAACAACCACAACAAAAAACAGTACATTTTGTAAAGACTCATTAAAATCATGTAAATGTTAACATTGTAATGTTTGTAGTTACTGTACCGAAATAATAGTAATCTGATGATAGTTAAAGGTAAAGTTAATTCGAAATTCGATCAAACTATTCTTCTAATAGTTTGCTTAATGTTGAAGTATTTTAGAATATTATAAAGTTAAAACCCGGATCCGTGGTATTCAATGTAATATACAACTGTATGGTTTGCTCATCAGAGTAACATTTTAAAGAGTATAATAGCATTTGATGCCGAATCTATCAGAAGTTTATTTTAACGTAAAAGCAAAAAGATAACCATTATATTTAAATCATTATTTAAGAAGCCATAATAAAGAGATGTTTTTGTTAAAAATCCAGAGAGTGAGTAAATTTACGTACCCTAAGACAAATTCCTGTTCTATATATTTTCCCAATTTGTTAGTAAGTAATTGTACTAACAACGGCAGACGGTTTAATTGAAAGCAACCAATTAAGCTGGTTCCCTGTGTTATAATGTCTTAACAGGAGAGACGTTATAAAATGCGCCACTCTGCTTATACAAATGCTTATATTGTGCTGTTGATGTTCTAAAAATAATTGTGTACGTCGTGGTACATACAAAAGGCCACACTCTGCTAAATAATTAACAGTAATTTGCTAAAATGCGTAAATTTATTCACTCTGAATTTGTGAAAAATAAATAGAGTTTCATTTATAAAATAATAATAGTACTATTAGGACTATTATCGACGTATCGACGTAATAAGCAAGTCCCCGCTTGTAAAAATATTCAATTTTAAACCTGTCGGTATATCTACAGGCTATTTCATGTTTGATTCGTGTCGAGGAATGTACGTTCTGCCCCGTAAACGAAATAAGTTATTTGAATAGAATTCCCAACATTGTCAATATACGACAGTCCTGTGCAGGAAATAAACGTGTTCCAGATTGTAAGAAGTCACCCTCCTTTGTTATGAACCCCTTGCCAAGGTAAACAATAAGCCACCTTAACGCATACAATAGACCTCCCCACACAGCTGATCTATTGTGTTAGTGTAAACACAATGAACTCTTCGTGTGAAATTTCTTTCCACAATAAAGTGATAATATCTCCCCAATAACTTTATCTCCACACAGATAATAATTAGGTTTACATATATTTGAATTGATTAGTATAAGATTGTTATCTTATATATATATATATATATATGTGTGTGTTTATATGAATTCAAATTTCATAAGAGTGTTTAAAATAGATAACATATTTAACGTAAGTAGTACATAAGATTTAAAAATTATTATTACGACTACAATGGCTCAATTTAACCCCGACTTGTTGTTGAAGGACAAACTGAGTTATGAAGCTTTGTTACGCGGTCTCCCATACAAAAACGTTACTGTCGCGGAACTGCGCAAAACATTACGAGAGAATAGACCAGACAAACCCTCACTGGTGAATCGTTAAAGTGTATTAGACTTCGAAAGTGAAAAGGAAACATGCTATAATAAATATACGGAGCTTATCTCCATCGCACAAACCTTGCGAGATGAAAAATCCCCCGCGGTAATTTTAAGAACCACTCAAAGAATAGAACATTTGACCCGCCGCATCACCAATTTGTTGAATTGGCCCGGTGACAAAGTTACTCCACCGGACGTGCGAAAATTCGCGGAAGAAGCCTTACAACAATTACCAGACATACTGCGCGAATTACGTATAAGGTCCGAATCGTTTAGAATAGAGGAGATCGAAGAAGCAATGACGAAACTAAATATTTCCCCCACACAATCTCCTACTCAAGAACAGCAACCCAGTGCTGTAAAAATTCCATTTCTCCAGGAATCTAGTATAGAACCCAGTAAGGATCGGTTAACGGCTACAAGCGAATACCCTCCCCGTAACCACCTCGCCATTTCCAAATGAACTAGGGAAGATTACCCATAATTACGACTTACCTCCCCTCTTACAAACAAATCCACCAGCGGAAAAACCTGTAACGACATCTCAATTAAATTTCAACACTGAGTTCTATGGAAAAATAACTCACCCCGTAGAACGTATTTTATCTGAGATACCAACCACTGATGGTCTGAATATTACGAAACTCCTAGATTTTATCAATCACCTATTACAAAATCAAGGATCTGCGACAACTAAGAGATGACCAAATTTTACAAGTACTTCTACCTAAATGTAGATCTCCTTTGAAAGATCGTGTGTTAGAGTCACTAAGGTATAATCACCCTGTAGAAGAACTACATACAACCCTGATAAGACACTTCATCCCCACCGGTATCTACGAAGAATTAAAGCGGAACTCAGTACTTCGTGTACAAGGAGCGTACGAGAGACTAGTTCATTATATATCTGAAACAAGGGAATCGGCCTTATTACTACAAGTTAATTGGAGTGAACAACAGCTAGTAGACACTATTTTAGTAGGACTATCTCCCGAGGAGCGATCTCGCCTAGCACTCATGAACAGACCAACCACATTCACAGAACTAGAACTGTGTTGTATACATTCATCCAACGTCTGGTATTCAGATCAAAACAGACGCGTTTTAATGTCCCAGACTCCACGCAGGGATACATTCCTACCTATACCCATTGGGACTGATACTCGAACCTACCGCGATAAGCGATTCGTAAGAACTTCTAAAACCCAAAGCTACCCCAATACATCAAACTCACTACAAAAACCCCGACAGCATGCGAGCGATGCCAATGACGAAAGAAGATGTTATAACTGTGGAAAGTCCGGACAAATTAGCAAACATTGTAAACAAAAGCGGTACCAACAAAAAACCGACAAGTCAAAAAACATCTGAAGCAGGAAGAACAAAAATCCTACGTCTTCCGCAGCATCAAAAGGAAAGGTATAAACACTAATCACCCTAAAGTAAAAATAAATATAAACAAACGTACAGACCCTTACGTAACAAGATTTATTGACAAGTGCAACTCTATTGGTACATGCAAAACAAGTATATGCCAATTACCCTACATACAGATAGACCTTGGAGCAACGAATATCCTCGGTTTAATCGATTCGGGATCTACACGTAGTATTATCAGTCAACAGCTAGCCACCGCATTAGCTAATCATAATCTTATTAGACGTAGCCAAAACGTGGACATAAAGTGTGCCACCGCGAATAAGTAAAACCTAAATATATCACGTAGTATTACTGTCAAATTAAAAATAAAGAATTTTACTTGGTATGTTCCAGCTTGGTAGCTGAAGTATTAGGACAAAACTTAATACTAGGCGCCGACTTTATAAGCAAAACTGGCTTAATTCTCGACATATATGCTAAACAATATTTCTTTAGGTTTGATCGTATTCGAAAATATCAGTTCGACTCCGAGCTAAGTAACAGCGAGAATTGCGAAACATCAACTATTCATTTGGAGCATCATGAATCTGGTTTGAGTCATTTAAAAGGTAATGAGCGACAAAGAATAAAAAAACTAATAAGGGAATTTTCTACTGTACTAACACCTAAGTTAGGGTTGACAAACCTAATCGAATACAAAATAAATCTCAGCGACAACAAAGTAATACGTCTGCATCCATACAAATTATCACCGCCCAAGATGGACATAATGAGAAACCAAATCAACAAACTCATAGAACAACACGTCATTGAACCGTCAACTTCCCCATATTCATCTCCTGCATTCCTAGTACCGAAAGGAACTGACAAACATAGACTAGTCGTGGATTATAGACAGCTGAATAAGAATATAGAATTTGAATCGGTTCCCCTGCCCGACATTCACAGCGCATTCCACTATTTTACCAAAGCGAAAATTTTCACCATAATGGATCTCAACCAGGCCTTCCACCAAATTCCACTAGCTGAAGAATCGAAACATCTAACTGCGTTTGCTGTCCCATTTAATCTATATCAATTTACTAGGGTACCATTCGGAATATCACAAGGAAGTTCAGTATGTAGTAGACTGTTAGAAAAAATATTCTATTACGTTAAATTTAAATTCGTATATCACTATCTTGACGACATAGTAGTATATAGTGAATCGATGGATCAGCACATAGATAACTTGCGTGAGGTATTATCAAGGTTAAAGAATGCTGGACTAACGGTAAACCCCAGTAAAGTTAATTTCGCAGTAAAACAATTCTCTTTCTTAGGTCATATAGAATCAGCCGAAGGTAAGGTTAGCATCGACCCAGAACGCACGCGCGCAATCCGAGAATTTTTACCACCTAGAGACACCAAAGGTATAGCTCGATTTTTAGGTATGATCAATTATTTTCACAAGTACATACCCCACCTAGCGGATATAGCAGCCCCATTAAATGCATTAAGGAAAAAAGGAGCGAAATTCGAGTGGACTACTCGCCACCAAGCCGCATTCGAAACACTCAAAGAAAGCATCATATCACCCCCTGTATTGCAGTTAGCAGATTTCAGTAAACCATTTGTCGTACAGACCGACAGTTCTAGTATAGCATTAGGAGCAGTAATATACCGAGAAATAGATAATACAAGACTACCGATCAGCTATGCATCACGACTTTGACGGATCAAGAAAGGAAGTTCTCAGCCTATGAACTTGAATGTTTAGTTGTAGTGTTCGCCTTCGAAAAATTCAAACCATTTTTGGAACACAAGGAATTTCTACTAGAGACCGACAACCAAGCTTTGTCGTGGTTGTTGAACCATCCAAAACAATTAGGTCGTATCGGAAGATGGGTGTTAAGATTAAATTGCTACAAGTTTAAAGTACAACATATTCGTGGTACCCAAAATGTAGTCGCCGATACACTATCCCGCATGTTCCAACTACCCAATGCCAGACCTGGCGAAGACAAGGTTGAAACCACCACTGTCAATACGCTAATAACAGAATTCCCCCTTGCATTCAAGGATATAGCGCATCACCAACAACAAGATCCTAAATTGTGTAAGATAATAGAACAAATAGATAAAGGAAATTATTCTGACAAGTATACCTTGAGTAAACGAGTACTTTGTTATAAAAAGGCTAACGGAAAGTCATTGAGAATAATCGCCCCGGAAAACATTAAACCCATACTAATGGAATACTACCACTCATCAACCATTGCAGCTCATATGGGAATAAGGAAAACGATACATCGTATTCACAAGGAATATCATTGGGAAAACATGAACAGTCAAATAACTAAGTTCGTGAAACAATGCGAAATCTGTGCCCTGAGCAAGCCAGCAAGAAACAGTCAAATCGGAAAATTAATCTCAGAAATCCCCACAACACCCTTTCCAAGATATATATAGATTTTTATGGACCTTATCCCCGTTCTAAATCAGGAAATACTATGCTATTAATTTTCGTGGACTCCTTCACTAAATTCGTGTGGATGTACCCGATGAGACGTGCCTTAGCATCTACGACAATAAAGATTCTACAAGAAAGACTATTTAAAGATTACGGTACACCAGTACACCTAGTATCTGACAATGGACCTCAGTTTAAATCGAAAGAATTTAATGACATGTGTTTTAAATTAGGAATAAATCATATTACAGTCACAGAGTACCGACCGCAAGGAAACCTAGCTGAGAGATACTTGCGAAACCTAAAATCAGCCTTAATACCTTATCACGCTAAAGATCAGACAGCGTGGGATCAAAATCTATCGTGGATACAATTTGCCTTCAACTCGGCGTATCATGAAGGACATAAATCATCACCATTTGATTTACTATACAAGTATAAACCGAACCATCCGTTAACCACAAAGTGGAAATTTCATGAGTTATTGCCCCGCGAAATAAATGGGAATAATATAAGGAAAATATGGAACGAAGCTCGCGCAAATTTGAGAGCGAATCTACAAAAATCGCGGAAATATCATGAGCAGAATAATAGGAAAATAAAGTACAAAGTAGGTGATTTAGTCGTGTATAAAACTCACCCTACCAGTAAAGCCGTTGATAGGACCACTTCCAAACTATCTTACCGATGGCGTGGCCCCTACACGATTCACAAGTTCATCACCCCCGTGACAGTACGAACCCAATACAGATAATTACGTTCGCAGAAGTCATGTGTCTCAAATAAAAATTTTTTCTTCTTGTGAAAATAAAGAAGCACGACTACGAGAAAGATAGTAAGCTAAAATACTACCTAAGTATTAAGATTAAAATATAGGCAACATCCTATATCGTAATTGAGTCTAAACTCAAACACCTCGTACGAATACTAGCGACGCCTGATCAACCTTAGCTCATATTCTGCGAGAATAAAATAAATAATGAGAAGTCAGCTGACGAACAACAAACCTCTACCTCAGTAAACTAAAGGTAATTCTATTGTTATTACAATACGTTATTGTTATTAATAACCTATAACATGTTACTCTTTGCGATGAACATGATAGTAGTAATACACTAAATTGTAGTTCACGTTTGCGAATAAGAGAAAGACAAACGTAGGAAATAAGAGGAGTAGTCGACAACAAAAAGTCAAAATAACCAGCGATTCGACGCGTTGAATATTATAAAGGTGCGAAAACCCTTCTGTAAGAAAATTAGAGAAACTTTAACCTTACAGCAATACTGTATATCTGTATAAACGTAAACAGATACACACTAGTATACCTGAAATATGCTGAAACCTACTCATGAGTGTAACTCTTAAAACGAGTGAAGAAACAAAAATCCGTTAGTAGCTTTAAGAAATAGAAATAAGGTAGATTTATGTATTTGGGTATTTTATGTGTTGTATATGTATTGAATTTTAAGTATTTTGTATAGTATGTAAGATAATCGACGGATGAATCGAAATAACCTTGTGGAGAGAAATTTCATCACGAAGTCTCGTGCCAAGTATAATTGTATTTCATAGGTTTTCTTTTAAATAACCACTAACGTCGCCCCGTCGTCTCCTTTAAGTAGAGGAGGATGTGATGATTTAAAAGGAATTTAAATAGCACAAAATAATTTTTATTTAAAATAACATGTGAGAAAATAATCCACCCTCCCCTCTGTACCTAAATGCCTGTATCAACTTGTAAAAATCTAGTGCGGACATGAAAATTACCCTATATTGAAGCGAATATTAATAATAATTCTAATTAAATAAAAAGACGTGATAATAATAAATGAAATACCTAACTCGATAAAGAAAAGGTAGGATTATTAATAGTAGTTAATTAGTGTAAAAATAATAATAATAAAAGTACGAACTACTTTTCTCTCTCCGCGTGAACTGCGCCCGCTTCCCTACTAACCGCCGCAAAACCAACCCCAGTCGAGCCAGAATTTCAGACAAGGTAACAGCTTTACCATGTGTCGTGAAGGTAAACGTGTGAATATATACCAAAAACGATGTCACAGAAGGTAAGTGTTTCGTGGTGACATACTCCACATGTAGTTCAAATGAAGTGAAAAATTAAACCAAGTTAAGTAGTTGAAATGTAGAGAAATAACTAAAAATAACTAACATAGCCGACACATCTCTTTATAAAAAAATGTTTAAATTGTAAGGTATGTTCCACACCATATAAAAAGGTAACATTAGTGCAGTTAAAAGTAAAATGTGAAAAGTGAACACCAACGTCAGGAGTGAAGCAACGACGACAACTTTACGAGCTCCAGGTAGCAGAATCCTTTCGTCATGATCGCAACTTAGAATCAACAAAATAAATGGAGGAACCCGAACGACAACGAAGAACGTCCAGGAACACCAACTGAAGAGGATCCGCAAGAGAACCTGCCGCTGATACACCTTATACCCAGGTGAAACCAAACCGTTATCTTTCTAACAACCACAACAAAAAACAGTACATTTTGTAAAGACTCATTAAAATCATGTAAATGTTAACATTGTAATGTTTGTAGTTACTGTACCGAAATAATAGTAATCTGATGATAGTTAAAGGTAAAGTTAATTCGAAATTCGATCAAACTATTCTTCTAATAGTTTGCTTAATGTTGAAGTATTTTAGAATATTATAAAGTTAAAACCCGGATCCGTGGTATTCAATGTAATATACAACTGTATGGTTTGCTCATCAGAGTAACATTTTAAAGAGTATAATAGCATTTGATGCCGAATCTATCAGAAGTTTATTTTAACGTAAAAGCAAAAAGATAACCATTATATTTAAATCATTATTTAAGAAGCCATAATAAAGAGATGTTTTTGTTAAAAATCCAGAGAGTGAGTAAATTTACGTACCCTAAGACAAATTCCTGTTCTATATATTTTCCCAATTTGTTAGTAAGTAATTGTACTAACAACGGCAGACGGTTTAATTGAAAGCAACCAATTAAGCTGGTTCCCTGTGTTATAATGTCTTAACAGGAGAGACGTTATAAAATGCGCCACTCTGCTTATACAAATGCTTATATTGTGCTGTTGATGTTCTAAAAATAATTGTGTACGTCGTGGTACATACAAAAGGCCACACTCTGCTAAATAATTAACAGTAATTTGCTAAAATGCGTAAATTTATTCACTCTGAATTTGTGAAAAATAAATAGAGTTTCATTTATAAAATAATAATAGTAGTATTAGGACTATTATCGACGTATCGACGTAATAAGCAAGTCCCCGCTTGTAAAAATATTCAATTTTAAACCTGTCGGTATATCTACAGGCTATTTCATGTTTGATTCGTGTCGAGGAATGTACGTTCTGCCCCGTAAACGAAATAAGTTATTTGAATAGAATTCCCAACATTGTCAATATACGACAGTCCTGTGCAGGAAATAAACGTGTTCCAGATTGTAAGAAGTCACCCTCCTTTGTTATGAACCCCTTGCCAAGGTAAACAATAAGCCACCTTAACGCATACAATAGACCTCCCCACACAGCTGATCTATTGTGTTAGTGTAAACACAATGAACTCTTCGTGTGAAATTTCTTTCCACAATAAAGTGATAATATCTCCCCAATAACTTTATCTCCACACAGATAATAATTAGGTTTACATATATTTGAATTGATTAGTATAAGATTGTTATCTTATATATATATATATGTGTGTGTTTATATGAATTCAAATTTCATAAGAGTGTTTAAAATAGATAACATATTTAACGTAAGTAGTACATAAGATTTAAAAATTATTATTACGACTACAATGGCTCAATTTAACCCCGACTTGTTGTTGAAGGACAAACTGAGTTATGAAGCTTTGTTACGCGGTCTCCCATACAAAAACGTTACTGTCGCGGAACTGCGCAAAACATTACGAGAGAATAGACCAGACAAACCCTCACTGGTGAATCGTTAAAGTGTATTAGACTTCGAAAGTGAAAAGGAAACATGCTATAATAAATATACGGAGCTTATCTCCATCGCACAAACCTTGCGAGATGAAAAATCCCCCGCGGTAATTTTAAGAACCACTCAAAGAATAGAACATTTGACCCGCCGCATCACCAATTTGTTGAATTGGCCCGGTGACAAAGTTACTCCACCGGACGTGCGAAAATTCGCGGAAGAAGCCTTACAACAATTACCAGACATACTGCGCGAATTACGTATAAGGTCCGAATCGTTTAGAATAGAGGAGATCGAAGAAGCAATGACGAAACTAAATATTTCCCCCACACAATCTCCTACTCAAGAACAGCAACCCAGTGCTGTAAAAATTCCATTTCTCCAGGAATCTAGTATAGAACCCAGTAAGGATCGGTTAACGGCTAGACAAGCGAATACCCTCCCCGTAACCACCTCGCCATTTCCAAATGAACTAGGGAAGATTACCCATAATTACGACTTACCTCCCCTCTTACAAACAAATCCACCAGCGGAAAAACCTGTAACGACATCTCAATTAAATTTCAACACTGAGTTCTATGGAAAAATAACTCACCCCGTAGAACGTATTTTATCTGAGATACCAACCACTGATGGTCTGAATATTACGAAACTCCTAGATTTTATCAATCACCTATTACAAAATCAAGGATCTGCGACAACAAAGAGATGACCAAATTTTACAAGTACTTCTACCTAAATGTAGATCTCCTTTGAAAGATCGTGTGTTAGAGTCACTAAGGTATAATCACCCTGTAGAAGAACTACATACAACCCTGATAAGACACTTCATCCCCACCGGTATCTACGAAGAATTAAAGCGGAACTCAGTACTTCGTGTACAAGGAGCGTACGAGAGACTAGTTCATTATATATCTGAAACAAGGGAATCGGCCTTATTACTACAAGTTAACTGGAGTGAACAACAGCTAGTAGACACTATTTTAGTAGGACTATCTCCCGAGGAGCGATCTCGCCTAGCACTCATGAACAGACCAACCACATTCACAGAACTAGAACTGTGTTGTATACATTCATCCAACGTCTGGTATTCAGATCAAAACAGACGCGTTTTAATGTCCCAGACTCCACGCAGGGATACATTCCTACCTATACCCATTGGGACTGATACTCGAACCTACCGCGATAAGCGATTCGTAAGAACTTCTAAAACCCAAAGCTACCCCAATACATCAAACTCACTACAAAAACCCCGACAGCATGCGAGCGATGCCAATGACGAAAGAAGATGTTATAACTGTGGAAAGTCCGGACAAATTAGCAAACATTGTAAAAAAAAGCGGTACCAACAAAAAACCGACAAGTCAAAAAACATCTGAAGCAGGAAGAACAAAAATCCTACGTCTTCCGCAGCATCAAAAGGAAAGGTATAAACACTAATCACCCTAAAGTAAAAATAAATATAAACAAACGTACAGACCCTTACGTAACAAGATTTATTGACAAGTGCAACTCTATTGGTACATGCAAAACAAGTATATGCCAATTACCCTACATACAGATAGACCTTGGAGCAACGAATATCCTCGGTTTAATCGATTCGGGATCTACACGTAGTATTATCAGTCAACAGCTAGCCACCGCATTAGCTAATCATAATCTTATTAGACGTAGCCAAAACGTGGACATAAAGTGTGCCACCGCGAATAAGTAAAACCTAAATATATCACGTAGTATTACTGTCAAATTAAAAATAAAGAATTTTACTTGGTATGTTCCAGCTTGGTAGCTGAAGTATTAGGACAAAACTTAATACTAGGCGCCGACTTTATAAGCAAAACTGGCTTAATTCTCGACATATATGCTAAACAATATTTCTTTAGGTTTGATCGTATTCGAAAATATCAGTTCGACTCCGAGCTAAGTAACAGCGAGAATTGCGAAACATCAACTATTCATTTGGAGCATCATGAATCTGGTTTGAGTCATTTAAAAGGTAATGAGCGACAAAGAATAAAAAAACTAATAAGGGAATTTTCTACTGTACTAACACCTAAGTTAGGGTTGACAAACCTAATCGAATACAAAATAAATCTCAGCGACAACAAAGTAATACGTCTGCATCCATACAAATTATCACCGCCCAAGATGGACATAATGAGAAACCAAATCAACAAACTCATAGAACAACACGTCATTGAACCGTCAACTTCCCCATATTCATCTCCTGCATTCCTAGTACCGAAAGGAACTGACAAACATAGACTAGTCGTGGATTATAGACAGCTGAATAAGAATATAGAATTTGAATCGGTTCCCCTGCCCGACATTCACAGCGCATTCCACTATTTTACCAAAGCGAAAATTTTCACCATAATGGATCTCAACCAGGCCTTCCACCAAATTCCACTAGCTGAAGAATCGAAACATCTAACTGCGTTTGCTGTCCCATTTAATCTATATCAATTTACTAGGGTACCATTCGGAATATCACAAGGAAGTTCAGTATGTAGTAGACTGTTAGAAAAAATATTCCATGACGTTAAATTTAAATTCGTATATCACTATCTTGACGACATAGTAGTATATAGTGAATCGATGGATCAGCACATAGATAACTTGCGTGAGGTATTATCAAGGTTAAAGAATGCTGGACTAACGGTAAACCCCAGTAAAGTTAATTTCGCAGTAAAACAATTCTCTTTCTTAGGTCATATAGTATCAGCCGAAGGTAAGGTTAGCATCGACCCAGAACGCACGCGCGCAATCCGAGAATTTTTACCACCTAGAGACACCAAAGGTATAGCTCGATTTTTAGGTATGATCAATTATTTTCACAAGTACATACCCCACCTAGCGGATATAGCAGCCCCATTAAATGCATTAAGGAAAAAAGGAGCGAAATTCGAGTGGACTACTCGCCACCAAGCCGCATTCGAAACACTCAAAGAAAGCATCATATCACCCCCTGTATTGCAGTTAGCAGATTTCAGTAAACCATTTGTCGTACAGACCGACAGTTCTAGTGTAGCATTAGGAGCAGTAATATACCAAGAAATAGATAATACAAGACTACCGATCAGCTATGCATCACGTACTTTGACGGATCAAGAAAGGAAGTTCTCAGCCTATGAACTTGAATGTTTAGTTGTAGTGTTCGCCTTCGAAAAATTCAAACCATTTTTGGAACACAAGGAATTTCTACTAGAGACCGACAACCAAGCTTTGTCGTGGTTGTTGAACCATCCAAAACAATTAGGTCGTATCGGAAGATGGGTGTTAAGATTAAATTGCTACAAGTTTAAAGTACAACATATTCGTGGTACCCAAAATGTAGTCGCCGATACACTATCCCGCATGTTCCAACTACCCAATGCCAGACCTGGCGAAGACAAGGTTGAAACGCTAATAACAGAATTCCCCCTTGCATTCAAGGATATAGCGCATCACCAACAACAAGATCCTAAATTGTGTAAGATAATAGAACAAATAGATAAAGGAAATTATTCTGACAAGTATACCTTGAGTAAACGAGTACTTTGTTATAAAAAGGCTAACGGAAAGTCATTGAGAATAATCGCCCCGGAAAATATTAAACCCATACTAATGGAATACTACCACTCATCAACCATTGGAGCTCATATGGGAATAAGGAAAACGATACATCGTATTCACAAGGAATATCATTGGGAAAACATGAACAGTCAAATAACTAAGTTCGTGAAACAATGCGAAATCTGTGCCCTGAGCAAGCCAGCAAGAAACAGTCAAATCGGAAAATTAATCTCAGAAATCCCCACAACACCCTTTTCAAAGATATATATAGATTTTTATGGACCTTATCCCCGTTCTAAGTCAGGAAATACTATGATATTAATTTTCGTGGACTCCTTCACTAAATTCGTGTGGATGTACCCGATGAGACGTGCCTTAGCATCTACGACAATAAAGATTCTACAAGAAAGACTATTTAAAGATTACGGTACACCAGTACACCTAGTATCTGACAATGGACCTCAGTTTAAATCGAAAGAATTTAATGACATGTGTTTTAAATTAGGAATAAATCATATTACAGTCACAGAGTACCGACCGCAAGGAAACCTAGCTGAGAGATACTTGCGAAACCTAAAATCAGCCTTAATACCTTATCACGCTAAAGATCAGACAGCGTGGGATCAAAATCTATCGTGGATACAATTTGCCTTCAACTCGGCGTATCATGAAGGACATAAATCATCACCATTTGATTTACTATACAAGTATAAACCGAACCATCCGTTAACCACAAAGTGGAAATTTCATGAGTTATTGCCCCGCGAAATAAATGGGAATAATATAAGGAAAATATGGAACGAAGCTCGCGCAAATTTGAGAGCGAATCTACAAAAATCGCGGAAATATCATGAGCAGAATAATAGGAAAATAAAGTACAAAGTAGGTGATTTAGTCGTGTATAAAACTCACCCTACCAGTAAAGCCGTTGATAGGACCACTTCCAAACTATCTTACCGATGGCGTGGCCCCTACACGATTCACAAGTTCATCACCCCCGTGACAGTACGAACCCAATACAGATAATTACGTTCGCAGAAGTCATGTGTCTCAAGTAAAAATTTTTTCTTCTTGTGAAAATAAAGAAGCACGACTACGAGAAAGATAGTAAACTAAAATACTACCTAAGTATTAAGATTAAAATATAGGCAACATCCTATATCGTAATTGAGTCTAAACTCAAACACCTCGTACGAATACTAGCGAGGCCTGATCAACCTTAGCTCATATTCTGCGAGAATAAAATAAATAATGAGAAGTCAGCTGACGAACAACAAACCTCTACCTCAGTAAAATAAAGGTAATTCTATTGTTATTACAATACGTTATTGTTATTAATAACCTATAACATGTTACTCTTTGCGAGGAACATGATAGTAGTAATACACTAAATTGTAGTTCACGTTTGCGAATAAGAGAAAGACAAACGTAGGAAATAAGAGGAGTAGTCGACAACAAAAAGTCAAAATAACCAGCGATTCGACGCGTTGAATATTATAAAGGTGCGAAAACCCTTCTGTAAGAAAATTAGAGAAACTTTAACCTTACAGCAATACTGTATATCTGTATAAACGTAAACAGATACACACTAGTATACCTGAAATATGCTGAAACCTACTCATGAGTGTAACTCTTAAAACGAGTGAAGAAACAAAAAACCGTTAGTAGCTTTAAGAAATAGAAATAAGGTAGATTTATGTATTTGGGTATTTTATGTGTTGTATATGTATTGAATTTTAAGTATTTTGTATAGTATGTAAGATAATCGACGGATGAATCGAAATAACCTTGTGGAGAGAAATTTCATCACGAAGTCTCGTGCCAAGTATAATTGTATTTCATAGGTTTTCTTTTAAATAACCACTAACGTCGCCCCGTCGTCTCCTTTAAGTAGAGGAGGATGTGATGATTTAAAAGGAATTTAAATAGCACAAAATAATTTCTATTTAAAATAACATGTGAGAAAATAATCCACCCTCCCCTCTGTACCTAAATGCCTGTATCAACTTGTAAAAATCTAGTGCGGACATGAAAATTACCCTATATTGAAGCGAATATTAATAATCATTCTAATTAAATAAAAAGACGTGATAATAATAAATGAAATACCTAACTCGATAAAGAAAAGGTAGGATTATTAATAGTAGTTAATTAGTGTAAAAATAATAATAATAAAAGTACGAACTACTTTTCTCTCTCCGCGTGAACTGCGCCCGCTTCCCTACTAACCGCCGCAAAACCAACCCCAGTCGAGCCAGAATTTCAGACAAGGTAACAGCTTTACCATGTGTCGTGAAGGTAAACGTGTGAATATATACCAAAAACGATGTCACAGAAGGTAAGTGTTTCGTGGTGACATACTCCACATGTAGTTCAAATGAAGTGAAAAATTAAACCAAGTTAAGTAGTTGAAATGTAGAGAAATAACTAAAAATAACTAACATAGCCGACACATCTCTTTATAAAAAAATGTTTAAATTGTAAGGTATGTTCCATACCATATAAAAAGGTAACATTAGTGCAGTTAAAAGTAAAATGTGGAAAGTGAACACCAACGTCAGGAGTGAAGCAACGACGACAACTTTACGAGCTCCAGGTAGCAGAATCCTTTCGTCATGATCGTAACTTAGAATCAACAAAATAAATGGAGGAACCCGAACGACAACGAAGAACGTCCAGGAACACCAACTGAAGAGGATCCGCAAGAGAACCTGCCGCTGATACACCTTATACCCAGGTGAAACCAAACCGTTATCTTTCTAACAACCACAACAAAAAACAGTACATTTTGTAAAGACTCATTAAAATCATGTAAATGTTAACATTGTAATGTTTGTAGTTACTGTACCGAAATAATAGTAATCTGATGATAGTTAAAGGTAAAGTTAATTCGAAATTCGATCAAACTATTCTTCTAATAGTTTGCTTAATGTTGAAGTATTTTAGAATATTATAAAGTTAAAACCCGGATCCGTGGTATTCAATGTAATATACAACTGTATGGTTTGCTCATCAGAGTAACATTTTAAAGAGTATAATAGCATTTGATGCCGAATCTATCAGAAGTTTATTTTAACGTAAAAGCAAAAAGATAACCATTATATTTAAATCATTATTTAAGAAGCCATAATAAAGAGATGTTTTTGTTAAAAATCCAGAGAGTGAGTAAATTTACGTACCCTAAGACAAATTCCTGTTCTATATATTTTCCCAATTTGTTAGTAAGTAATTGTACTAACAACGGCAGACGGTTTAATTGAAAGCAACCAATTAAGCTGGTTCCCTGTGTTATAATGTCTTAACAGGAGAGACGTTATAAAATGCGCCACTCTGCTTATACAAATGCTTATATTGTGCTGTTGATGTTCTAAAAATAATTGTGTACGTCGTGGTACATACAAAAGGCCACACTCTGCTAAATAATTAACAGTAATTTGCTAAAATGCGTAAATTTATTCACTCTGAATTTGTGAAAAATAAATAGAGTTTCATTTATAAAATAATAATAGTACTATTAGGACTATTATCGACGTATCGACGTAATAAGCAAGTCCCCGCTTGTAAAAATATTCAATTTTAAACCTGTCGGTATATCTACAGGCTATTTCATGTTTGATTCGTGTCGAGGAATGTACGTTCTGCCCCGTAAACGAAATAAGTTATTTGAATAGAATTCCCAACATTGTCAATATACGACAGTCCTGTGCAGGAAATAAACGTGTTCCAGATTGTAAGAAGTCACCCTCCTTTGTTATGAACCCCTTGCCAAGGTAAACAATAAGCCACCTTAACGCATACAATAGACCTCCCCACACAGCTGATCTATTGTGTTAGTGTAAACACAATGAACTCTTCGTGTGAAATTTCTTTCCACAATAAAGTGATAATATCTCCCCAATAACTTTATCTCCACACAGATAATAATTAGGTTTACATATATTTGAATTGATTAGTATAAGATTGTTATCTTATATATATATATATGTGTGTGTTTATATGAATTCAAATTTCATAAGAGTGTTTAAAATAGATAACATATTTAACGTAAGTAGTACATAAGATTTAAAAATTATTATTACGACTACAATGGCTCAATTTAACCCCGACTTGTTGTTGAAGGACAAACTGAGTTATGAAGCTTTGTTACGCGGTCTCCCATACAAAAACGTTACTGTCGCGGAACTGCGCAAAACATTACGAGAGAATAGACCAGACAAACCCTCACTGGTGAATCGTTAAAGTGTATTAGACTTCGAAAGTGAAAAGGAAACATGCTATAATAAATATACGGAGCTTATCTCCATCGCACAAACCTTGCGAGATGAAAAATCCCCCGCGGTAATTTTAAGAACCACTCAAAGAATAGAACATTTGACCCGCCGCATCACCAATTTGTTGAATTGGCCCGGTGACAAAGTTACTCCACCGGACGTGCGAAAATTCGCGGAAGAAGCCTTACAACAATTACCAGACATACTGCGCGAATTACGTATAAGGTCCGAATCGTTTAGAATAGAGGAGATCGAAGAAGCAATGACGAAACTAAATATTTCCCCCACACAATCTCCTACTCAAGAACAGCAACCCAGTGCTGTAAAAATTCCATTTCTCCAGGAATCTAGTATAGAACCCAGTAAGGATCGGTTAACGGCTAGACAAGCGAATACCCTCCCCGTAACCACCTCGCCATTTCCAAATGAACTAGGGAAGATTACCCATAATTACGACTTACCTCCCCTCTTACAAACAAATCCACCAGCGGAAAAACCTGTAACGACATCTCAATTAAATTTCAACACTGAGTTCTATGGAAAAATAACTCACCCCGTAGAACGTATTTTATCTGAGATACCAACCACTGATGGTCTGAATATTACGAAACTCCTAGATTTTATCAATCACCTATTACAAAATCAAGGATCTGCGACAACAAAGAGATGACCAAATTTTACAAGTACTTCTACCTAAATGTAGATCTCCTTTGAAAGATCGTGTGTTAGAGTCACTAAGGTATAATCACCCTGTAGAAGAACTACATACAACCCTGATAAGACACTTCATCCCCACCGGTATCTACGAAGAATTAAAGCGGAACTCAGTACTTCGTGTACAAGGAGCGTACGAGAGACTAGTTCATTATATATCTGAAACAAGGGAATCGGCCTTATTACTACAAGTTAACTGGAGTGAACAACAGCTAGTAGACACTATTTTAGTAGGACTATCTCCCGAGGAGCGATCTCGCCTAGCACTCATGAACAGACCAACCACATTCACAGAACTAGAACTGTGTTGTATACATTCATCCAACGTCTGGTATTCAGATCAAAACAGACGCGTTTTAATGTCCCAGACTCCACGCAGGGATACATTCCTACCTATACCCATTGGGACTGATACTCGAACCTACCGCGATAAGCGATTCGTAAGAACTTCTAAAACCCAAAGCTACCCCAATACATCAAACTCACTACAAAAACCCCGACAGCATGCGAGCGATGCCAATGACGAAAGAAGATGTTATAACTGTGGAAAGTCCGGACAAATTAGCAAACATTGTAAAAAAAAGCGGTACCAACAAAAAACCGACAAGTCAAAAAACATCTGAAGCAGGAAGAACAAAAATCCTACGTCTTCCGCAGCATCAAAAGGAAAGGTATAAACACTAATCACCCTAAAGTAAAAATAAATATAAACAAACGTACAGACCCTTACGTAACAAGATTTATTGACAAGTGCAACTCTATTGGTACATGCAAAACAAGTATATGCCAATTACCCTACATACAGATAGACCTTGGAGCAACGAATATCCTCGGTTTAATCGATTCGGGATCTACACGTAGTATTATCAGTCAACAGCTAGCCACCGCATTAGCTAATCATAATCTTATTAGACGTAGCCAAAACGTGGACATAAAGTGTGCCACCGCGAATAAGTAAAACCTAAATATATCACGTAGTATTACTGTCAAATTAAAAATAAAGAATTTTACTTGGTATGTTCCAGCTTGGTAGCTGAAGTATTAGGACAAAACTTAATACTAGGCGCCGACTTTATAAGCAAAACTGGCTTAATTCTCGACATATATGCTAAACAATATTTCTTTAGGTTTGATCGTATTCGAAAATATCAGTTCGACTCCGAGCTAAGTAACAGCGAGAATTGCGAAACATCAACTATTCATTTGGAGCATCATGAATCTGGTTTGAGTCATTTAAAAGGTAATGAGCGACAAAGAATAAAAAAACTAATAAGGGAATTTTCTACTGTACTAACACCTAAGTTAGGGTTGACAAACCTAATCGAATACAAAATAAATCTCAGCGACAACAAAGTAATACGTCTGCATCCATACAAATTATCACCGCCCAAGATGGACATAATGAGAAACCAAATCAACAAACTCATAGAACAACACGTCATTGAACCGTCAACTTCCCCATATTCATCTCCTGCATTCCTAGTACCGAAAGGAACTGACAAACATAGACTAGTCGTGGATTATAGACAGCTGAATAAGAATATAGAATTTGAATCGGTTCCCCTGCCCGACATTCACAGCGCATTCCACTATTTTACCAAAGCGAAAATTTTCACCATAATGGATCTCAACCAGGCCTTCCACCAAATTCCACTAGCTGAAGAATCGAAACATCTAACTGCGTTTGCTGTCCCATTTAATCTATATCAATTTACTAGGGTACCATTCGGAATATCACAAGGAAGTTCAGTATGTAGTAGACTGTTAGAAAAAATATTCCATGACGTTAAATTTAAATTCGTATATCACTATCTTGACGACATAGTAGTATATAGTGAATCGATGGATCAGCACATAGATAACTTGCGTGAGGTATTATCAAGGTTAAAGAATGCTGGACTAACGGTAAACCCCAGTAAAGTTAATTTCGCAGTAAAACAATTCTCTTTCTTAGGTCATATAGTATCAGCCGAAGGTAAGGTTAGCATCGACCCAGAACGCACGCGCGCAATCCGAGAATTTTTACCACCTAGAGACACCAAAGGTATAGCTCGATTTTTAGGTATGATCAATTATTTTCACAAGTACATACCCCACCTAGCGGATATAGCAGCCCCATTAAATGCATTAAGGAAAAAAGGAGCGAAATTCGAGTGGACTACTCGCCACCAAGCCGCATTCGAAACACTCAAAGAAAGCATCATATCACCCCCTGTATTGCAGTTAGCAGATTTCAGTAAACCATTTGTCGTACAGACCGACAGTTCTAGTGTAGCATTAGGAGCAGTAATATACCAAGAAATAGATAATACAAGACTACCGATCAGCTATGCATCACGTACTTTGACGGATCAAGAAAGGAAGTTCTCAGCCTATGAACTTGAATGTTTAGTTGTAGTGTTCGCCTTCGAAAAATTCAAACCATTTTTGGAACACAAGGAATTTCTACTAGAGACCGACAACCAAGCTTTGTCGTGGTTGTTGAACCATCCAAAACAATTAGGTCGTATCGGAAGATGGGTGTTAAGATTAAATTGCTACAAGTTTAAAGTACAACATATTCGTGGTACCCAAAATGTAGTCGCCGATACACTATCCCGCATGTTCCAACTACCCAATGCCAGACCTGGCGAAGACAAGGTTGAAACGCTAATAACAGAATTCCCCCTTGCATTCAAGGATATAGCGCATCACCAACAACAAGATCCTAAATTGTGTAAGATAATAGAACAAATAGATAAAGGAAATTATTCTGACAAGTATACCTTGAGTAAACGAGTACTTTGTTATAAAAAGGCTAACGGAAAGTCATTGAGAATAATCGCCCCGGAAAATATTAAACCCATACTAATGGAATACTACCACTCATCAACCATTGGAGCTCATATGGGAATAAGGAAAACGATACATCGTATTCACAAGGAATATCATTGGGAAAACATGAACAGTCAAATAACTAAGTTCGTGAAACAATGCGAAATCTGTGCCCTGAGCAAGCCAGCAAGAAACAGTCAAATCGGAAAATTAATCTCAGAAATCCCCACAACACCCTTTTCAAAGATATATATAGATTTTTATGGACCTTATCCCCGTTCTAAGTCAGGAAATACTATGATATTAATTTTCGTGGACTCCTTCACTAAATTCGTGTGGATGTACCCGATGAGACGTGCCTTAGCATCTACGACAATAAAGATTCTACAAGAAAGACTATTTAAAGATTACGGTACACCAGTACACCTAGTATCTGACAATGGACCTCAGTTTAAATCGAAAGAATTTAATGACATGTGTTTTAAATTAGGAATAAATCATATTACAGTCACAGAGTACCGACCGCAAGGAAACCTAGCTGAGAGATACTTGCGAAACCTAAAATCAGCCTTAATACCTTATCACGCTAAAGATCAGACAGCGTGGGATCAAAATCTATCGTGGATACAATTTGCCTTCAACTCGGCGTATCATGAAGGACATAAATCATCACCATTTGATTTACTATACAAGTATAAACCGAACCATCCGTTAACCACAAAGTGGAAATTTCATGAGTTATTGCCCCGCGAAATAAATGGGAATAATATAAGGAAAATATGGAACGAAGCTCGCGCAAATTTGAGAGCGAATCTACAAAAATCGCGGAAATATCATGAGCAGAATAATAGGAAAATAAAGTACAAAGTAGGTGATTTAGTCGTGTATAAAACTCACCCTACCAGTAAAGCCGTTGATAGGACCACTTCCAAACTATCTTACCGATGGCGTGGCCCCTACACGATTCACAAGTTCATCACCCCCGTGACAGTACGAACCCAATACAGATAATTACGTTCGCAGAAGTCATGTGTCTCAAGTAAAAATTTTTTCTTCTTGTGAAAATAAAGAAGCACGACTACGAGAAAGATAGTAAACTAAAATACTACCTAAGTATTAAGATTAAAATATAGGCAACATCCTATATCGTAATTGAGTCTAAACTCAAACACCTCGTACGAATACTAGCGAGGCCTGATCAACCTTAGCTCATATTCTGCGAGAATAAAATAAATAATGAGAAGTCAGCTGACGAACAACAAACCTCTACCTCAGTAAAATAAAGGTAATTCTATTGTTATTACAATACGTTATTGTTATTAATAACCTATAACATGTTACTCTTTGCGAGGAACATGATAGTAGTAATACACTAAATTGTAGTTCACGTTTGCGAATAAGAGAAAGACAAACGTAGGAAATAAGAGGAGTAGTCGACAACAAAAAGTCAAAATAACCAGCGATTCGACGCGTTGAATATTATAAAGGTGCGAAAACCCTTCTGTAAGAAAATTAGAGAAACTTTAACCTTACAGCAATACTGTATATCTGTATAAACGTAAACAGATACACACTAGTATACCTGAAATATGCTGAAACCTACTCATGAGTGTAACTCTTAAAACGAGTGAAGAAACAAAAAACCGTTAGTAGCTTTAAGAAATAGAAATAAGGTAGATTTATGTATTTGGGTATTTTATGTGTTGTATATGTATTGAATTTTAAGTATTTTGTATAGTATGTAAGATAATCGACGGATGAATCGAAATAACCTTGTGGAGAGAAATTTCATCACGAAGTCTCGTGCCAAGTATAATTGTATTTCATAGGTTTTCTTTTAAATAACCACTAACGTCGCCCCGTCGTCTCCTTTAAGTAGAGGAGGATGTGATGATTTAAAAGGAATTTAAATAGCACAAAATAATTTCTATTTAAAATAACATGTGAGAAAATAATCCACCCTCCCCTCTGTACCTAAATGCCTGTATCAACTTGTAAAAATCTAGTGCGGACATGAAAATTACCCTATATTGAAGCGAATATTAATAATCATTCTAATTAAATAAAAAGACGTGATAATAATAAATGAAATACCTAACTCGATAAAGAAAAGGTAGGATTATTAATAGTAGTTAATTAGTGTAAAAATAATAATAATAAAAGTACGAACTACTTTTCTCTCTCCGCGTGAACTGCGCCCGCTTCCCTACTAACCGCCGCAAAACCAACCCCAGTCGAGCCAGAATTTCAGACAAGGTAACAGCTTTACCATGTGTCGTGAAGGTAAACGTGTGAATATATACCAAAAACGATGTCACAGAAGGTAAGTGTTTCGTGGTGACATACTCCACATGTAGTTCAAATGAAGTGAAAAATTAAACCAAGTTAAGTAGTTGAAATGTAGAGAAATAACTAAAAATAACTAACATAGCCGACACATCTCTTTATAAAAAAATGTTTAAATTGTAAGGTATGTTCCATACCATATAAAAAGGTAACATTAGTGCAGTTAAAAGTAAAATGTGGAAAGTGAACACCAACGTCAGGAGTGAAGCAACGACGACAACTTTACGAGCTCCAGGTAGCAGAATCCTTTCGTCATGATCGTAACTTAGAATCAACAAAATAAATGGAGGAACCCGAACGACAACGAAGAACGTCCAGGAACACCAACTGAAGAGGATCCGCAAGAGAACCTGCCGCTGATACACCTTATACCCAGGTGAAACCAAACCGTTATCTTTCTAACAACCACAACAAAAAACAGTACATTTTGTAAAGACTCATTAAAATCATGTAAATGTTAACATTGTAATGTTTGTAGTTACTGTACCGAAATAATAGTAATCTGATGATAGTTAAAGGTAAAGTTAATTCGAAATTCGATCAAACTATTCTTCTAATAGTTTGCTTAATGTTGAAGTATTTTAGAATATTATAAAGTTAAAACCCGGATCCGTGGTATTCAATGTAATATACAACTGTATGGTTTGCTCATCAGAGTAACATTTTAAAGAGTATAATAGCATTTGATGCCGAATCTATCAGAAGTTTATTTTAACGTAAAAGCAAAAAGATAACCATTATATTTAAATCATTATTTAAGAAGCCATAATAAAGAGATGTTTTTGTTAAAAATCCAGAGAGTGAGTAAATTTACGTACCCTAAGACAAATTCCTGTTCTATATATTTTCCCAATTTGTTAGTAAGTAATTGTACTAACAACGGCAGACGGTTTAATTGAAAGCAACCAATTAAGCTGGTTCCCTGTGTTATAATGTCTTAACAGGAGAGACGTTATAAAATGCGCCACTCTGCTTATACAAATGCTTATATTGTGCTGTTGATGTTCTAAAAATAATTGTGTACGTCGTGGTACATACAAAAGGCCACACTCTGCTAAATAATTAACAGTAATTTGCTAAAATGCGTAAATTTATTCACTCTGAATTTGTGAAAAATAAATAGAGTTTCATTTATAAAATAATAATAGTACTATTAGGACTATTATCGACGTATCGACGTAATAAGCAAGTCCCCGCTTGTAAAAATATTCAATTTTAAACCTGTCGGTATATCTACAGGCTATTTCATGTTTGATTCGTGTCGAGGAATGTACGTTCTGCCCCGTAAACGAAATAAGTTATTTGAATAGAATTCCCAACATTGTCAATATACGACAGTCCTGTGCAGGAAATAAACGTGTTCCAGATTGTAAGAAGTCACCCTCCTTTGTTATGAACCCCTTGCCAAGGTAAACAATAAGCCACCTTAACGCATACAATAGACCTCCCCACACAGCTGATCTATTGTGTTAGTGTAAACACAATGAACTCTTCGTGTGAAATTTCTTTCCACAATAAAGTGATAATATCTCCCCAATAACTTTATCTCCACACAGATAATAATTAGGTTTACATATATTTGAATTGATTAGTATAAGATTGTTATCTTATATATATATATATGTGTGTGTTTATATGAATTCAAATTTCATAAGAGTGTTTAAAATAGATAACATATTTAACGTAAGTAGTACATAAGATTTAAAAATTATTATTACGACTACAATGGCTCAATTTAACCCCGACTTGTTGTTGAAGGACAAACTGAGTTATGAAGCTTTGTTACGCGGTCTCCCATACAAAAACGTTACTGTCGCGGAACTGCGCAAAACATTACGAGAGAATAGACCAGACAAACCCTCACTGGTGAATCGTTAAAGTGTATTAGACTTCGAAAGTGAAAAGGAAACATGCTATAATAAATATACGGAGCTTATCTCCATCGCACAAACCTTGCGAGATGAAAAATCCCCCGCGGTAATTTTAAGAACCACTCAAAGAATAGAACATTTGACCCGCCGCATCACCAATTTGTTGAATTGGCCCGGTGACAAAGTTACTCCACCGGACGTGCGAAAATTCGCGGAAGAAGCCTTACAACAATTACCAGACATACTGCGCGAATTACGTATAAGGTCCGAATCGTTTAGAATAGAGGAGATCGAAGAAGCAATGACGAAACTAAATATTTCCCCCACACAATCTCCTACTCAAGAACAGCAACCCAGTGCTGTAAAAATTCCATTTCTCCAGGAATCTAGTATAGAACCCAGTAAGGATCGGTTAACGGCTAGACAAGCGAATACCCTCCCCGTAACCACCTCGCCATTTCCAAATGAACTAGGGAAGATTACCCATAATTACGACTTACCTCCCCTCTTACAAACAAATCCACCAGCGGAAAAACCTGTAACGACATCTCAATTAAATTTCAACACTGAGTTCTATGGAAAAATAACTCACCCCGTAGAACGTATTTTATCTGAGATACCAACCACTGATGGTCTGAATATTACGAAACTCCTAGATTTTATCAATCACCTATTACAAAATCAAGGATCTGCGACAACAAAGAGATGACCAAATTTTACAAGTACTTCTACCTAAATGTAGATCTCCTTTGAAAGATCGTGTGTTAGAGTCACTAAGGTATAATCACCCTGTAGAAGAACTACATACAACCCTGATAAGACACTTCATCCCCACCGGTATCTACGAAGAATTAAAGCGGAACTCAGTACTTCGTGTACAAGGAGCGTACGAGAGACTAGTTCATTATATATCTGAAACAAGGGAATCGGCCTTATTACTACAAGTTAACTGGAGTGAACAACAGCTAGTAGACACTATTTTAGTAGGACTATCTCCCGAGGAGCGATCTCGCCTAGCACTCATGAACAGACCAACCACATTCACAGAACTAGAACTGTGTTGTATACATTCATCCAACGTCTGGTATTCAGATCAAAACAGACGCGTTTTAATGTCCCAGACTCCACGCAGGGATACATTCCTACCTATACCCATTGGGACTGATACTCGAACCTACCGCGATAAGCGATTCGTAAGAACTTCTAAAACCCAAAGCTACCCCAATACATCAAACTCACTACAAAAACCCCGACAGCATGCGAGCGATGCCAATGACGAAAGAAGATGTTATAACTGTGGAAAGTCCGGACAAATTAGCAAACATTGTAAACAAAAGCGGTACCAACAAAAAACCGACAAGTCAAAAAACATCTGAAGCAGGAAGAACAAAAATCCTACGTCTTCCGCAGCATCAAAAGGAAAGGTATAAACACTAATCACCCTAAAGTAAAAATAAATATAAACAAACGTACAGACCCTTACGTAACAAGATTTATTGACAAGTGCAACTCTATTGGTACATGCAAAACAAGTATATGCCAATTACCCTACATACAGATAGACCTTGGAGCAACGAATATCCTCGGTTTAATCGATTCGGGATCTACACGTAGTATTATCAGTCAACAGCTAGCCACCGCATTAGCTAATCATAATCTTATTAGACGTAGCCAAAACGTGGACATAAAGTGTGCCACCGCGAATAAGTAAAACCTAAATATATCACGTAGTATTACTGTCAAATTAAAAATAAAGAATTTTACTTGGTATGTTCCAGCTTGGTAGCTGAAGTATTAGGACAAAACTTAATACTAGGCGCCGACTTTATAAGCAAAACTGGCTTAATTCTCGACATATATGCTAAACAATATTTCTTTAGGTTTGATCGTATTCGAAAATATCAGTTCGACTCCGAGCTAAGTAACAGCGAGAATTGCGAAACATCAACTATTCATTTGGAGCATCATGAATCTGGTTTGAGTCATTTAAAAGGTAATGAGCGACAAAGAATAAAAAAACTAATAAGGGAATTTTCTACTGTACTAACACCTAAGTTAGGGTTGACAAACCTAATCGAATACAAAATAAATCTCAGCGACAACAAAGTAATACGTCTGCATCCATACAAATTATCACCGCCCAAGATGGACATAATGAGAAACCAAATCAACAAACTCATAGAACAACACGTCATTGAACCGTCAACTTCCCCATATTCATCTCCTGCATTCCTAGTACCGAAAGGAACTGACAAACATAGACTAGTCGTGGATTATAGACAGCTGAATAAGAATATAGAATTTGAATCGGTTCCCCTGCCCGACATTCACAGCGCATTCCACTATTTTACCAAAGCGAAAATTTTCACCATAATGGATCTCAACCAGGCCTTCCACCAAATTCCACTAGCTGAAGAATCGAAACATCTAACTGCGTTTGCTGTCCCATTTAATCTATATCAATTTACTAGGGTACCATTCGGAATATCACAAGGAAGTTCAGTATGTAGTAGACTGTTAGAAAAAATATTCTATTACGTTAAATTTAAATTCGTATATCACTATCTTGACGACATAGTAGTATATAGTGAATCGATGGATCAGCACATAGATAACTTGCGTGAGGTATTATCAAGGTTAAAGAATGCTGGACTAACGGTAAACCCCAGTAAAGTTAATTTCGCAGTAAAACAATTCTCTTTCTTAGGTCATATAGAATCAGCCGAAGGTAAGGTTAGCATCGACCCAGAACGCACGCGCGCAATCCGAGAATTTTTACCACCTAGAGACACCAAAGGTATAGCTCGATTTTTAGGTATGATCAATTATTTTCACAAGTACATACCCCACCTAGCGGATATAGCAGCCCCATTAAATGCATTAAGGAAAAAAGGAGCGAAATTCGAGTGGACTACTCGCCACCAAGCCGCATTCGAAACACTCAAAGAAAGCATCATATCACCCCCTGTATTGCAGTTAGCAGATTTCAGTAAACCATTTGTCGTACAGACCGACAGTTCTAGTGTAGCATTAGGAGCAGTAATATACCGAGAAATAGATAATACAAGACTACCGATCAGCTATGCATCACGACTTTGACGGATCAAGAAAGGAAGTTCTCAGCCTATGAACTTGAATGTTTAGTTGTAGTGTTCGCCTTCGAAAAATTCAAACCATTTTTGGAACACAAGGAATTTCTACTAGAGACCGACAACCAAGCTTTGTCGTGGTTGTTGAACCATCCAAAACAATTAGGTCGTATCGGAAGATGGGTGTTAAGATTAAATTGCTACAAGTTTAAAGTACAACATATTCGTGGTACCCAAAATGTAGTCGCCGATACACTATCCCGCATGTTCCAACTACCCAATGCCAGACCTGGCGAAGACAAGGTTGAAACCACCACTGTCAATACGCTAATAACAGAATTCCCCCTTGCATTCAAGGATATAGCGCATCACCAACAACAAGATCCTAAATTGTGTAAGATAATAGAACAAATAGATAAAGGAAATTATTCTGACAAGTATACCTTGAGTAAACGAGTACTTTGTTATAAAAAGGCTAACGGAAAGTCATTGAGAATAATCGCCCCGGAAAACATTAAACCCATACTAATGGAATACTACCACTCATCAACCATTGCAGCTCATATGGGAATAAGGAAAACGATACATCGTATTCACAAGGAATATCATTGGGAAAACATGAACAGTCAAATAACTAAGTTCGTGAAACAATGCGAAATCTGTGCCCTGAGCAAGCCAGCAAGAAACAGTCAAATCGGAAAATTAATCTCAGAAATCCCCACAACACCCTTTCCAAGATATATATAGATTTTTATGGACCTTATCCCCGTTCTAAATCAGGAAATACTATGCTATTAATTTTCGTGGACTCCTTCACTAAATTCGTGTGGATGTACCCGATGAGACGTGCCTTAGCATCTACGACAATAAAGATTCTACAAGAAAGACTATTTAAAGATTACGGTACACCAGTACACCTAGTATCTGACAATGGACCTCAGTTTAAATCGAAAGAATTTAATGACATGTGTTTTAAATTAGGAATAAATCATATTACAGTCACAGAGTACCGACCGCAAGGAAACCTAGCTGAGAGATACTTGCGAAACCTAAAATCAGCCTTAATACCTTATCACGCTAAAGATCAGACAGCGTGGGATCAAAATCTATCGTGGATACAATTTGCCTTCAACTCGGCGTATCATGAAGGACATAAATCATCACCATTTGATTTACTATACAAGTATAAACCGAACCATCCGTTAACCACAAAGTGGAAATTTCATGAGTTATTGCCCCGCGAAATAAATGGGAATAATATAAGGAAAATATGGAACGAAGCTCGCGCAAATTTGAGAGCGAATCTACAAAAATCGCGGAAATATCATGAGCAGAATAATAGGAAAATAAAGTACAAAGTAGGTGATTTAGTCGTGTATAAAACTCACCCTACCAGTAAAGCCGTTGATAGGACCACTTCCAAACTATCTTACCGATGGCGTGGCCCCTACACGATTCACAAGTTCATCACCCCCGTGACAGTACGAACCCAATACAGATAATTACGTTCGCAGAAGTCATGTGTCTCAAATAAAAATTTTTTCTTCTTGTGAAAATAAAGAAGCACGACTACGAGAAAGATAGTAAGCTAAAATACTACCTAAGTATTAAGATTAAAATATAGGCAACATCCTATATCGTAATTGAGTCTAAACTCAAACACCTCGTACGAATACTAGCGACGCCTGATCAACCTTAGCTCATATTCTGCGAGAATAAAATAAATAATGAGAAGTCAGCTGACGAACAACAAACCTCTACCTCAGTAAACTAAAGGTAATTCTATTGTTATTACAATACGTTATTGTTATTAATAACCTATAACATGTTACTCTTTGCGATGAACATGATAGTAGTAATACACTAAATTGTAGTTCACGTTTGCGAATAAGAGAAAGACAAACGTAGGAAATAAGAGGAGTAGTCGACAACAAAAAGTCAAAATAACCAGCGATTCGACGCGTTGAATATTATAAAGGTGCGAAAACCCTTCTGTAAGAAAATTAGAGAAACTTTAACCTTACAGCAATACTGTATATCTGTATAAACGTAAACAGATACACACTAGTATACCTGAAATATGCTGAAACCTACTCATGAGTGTAACTCTTAAAACGAGTGAAGAAACAAAAATCCGTTAGTAGCTTTAAGAAATAGAAATAAGGTAGATTTATGTATTTGGGTATTTTATGTGTTGTATATGTATTGAATTTTAAGTATTTTGTATAGTATGTAAGATAATCGACGGATGAATCGAAATAACCTTGTGGAGAGAAATTTCATCACGAAGTCTCGTGCCAAGTATAATTGTATTTCATAGGTTTTCTTTTAAATAACCACTAACGTCGCCCCGTCGTCTCCTTTAAGTAGAGGAGGATGTGATGATTTAAAAGGAATTTAAATAGCACAAAATAATTTTTATTTAAAATAACATGTGAGAAAATAATCCACCCTCCCCTCTGTACCTAAATGCCTGTATCAACTTGTAAAAATCTAGTGCGGACATGAAAATTACCCTATATTGAAGCGAATATTAATAATCATTCTAATTAAATAAAAAGACGTGATAATAATAAATGAAATACCTAACTCGATAAAGAAAAGGTAGGATTATTAATAGTAGTTAATTAGTGTAAAAATAATAATAATAAAAGTACGAACTACTTTTCTCTCTCCGCGTGAACTGCGCCCGCTTCCCTACTAACCGCCGCAAAACCAACCCCAGTCGAGCCAGAATTTCAGACAAGGTAACAGCTTTACCATGTGTCGTGAAGGTAAACGTGTGAATATATACCAAAAACGATGTCACAGAAGGTAAGTGTTTCGTGGTGACATACTCCACATGTAGTTCAAATGAAGTGAAAAATTAAACCAAGTTAAGTAGTTGAAATGTAGAGAAATAACTAAAAATAACTAACATAGCCGACACATCTCTTTATAAAAAAATGTTTAAATTGTAAGGTATGTTCCACACCATATAAAAAGGTAACATTAGTGCAGTTAAAAGTAAAATGTGAAAAGTGAACACCAACGTCAGGAGTGAAGCAACGACGACAACTTTACGAGCTCCAGGTAGCAGAATCCTTTCGTCATGATCGCAACTTAGAATCAACAAAATAAATGGAGGAACCCGAACGACAACGAAGAACGTCCAGGAACACCAACTGAAGAGGATCCGCAAGAGAACCTGCCGCTGATACACCTTATACCCAGGTGAAACCAAACCGTTATCTTTCTAACAACCACAACAAAAAACAGTACATTTTGTAAAGACTCATTAAAATCATGTAAATGTTAACATTGTAATGTTTGTAGTTACTGTACCGAAATAATAGTAATCTGATGATAGTTAAAGGTAAAGTTAATTCGAAATTCGATCAAACTATTCTTCTAATAGTTTGCTTAATGTTGAAGTATTTTAGAATATTATAAAGTTAAAACCCGGATCCGTGGTATTCAATGTAATATACAACTGTATGGTTTGCTCATCAGAGTAACATTTTAAAGAGTATAATAGCATTTGATGCCGAATCTATCAGTAGTTTATTTTAACGTAAAAGCAAAAAGATAACCATTATATTTAAATCATTATTTAAGAAGCCATAATAAAGAGATGTTTTTGTTAAAAATCCAGAGAGTGAGTAAATTTACGTACCCTAAGACAAATTCCTGTTCTATATATTTTCCCAATTTGTTAGTAAGTAATTGTACTAACAACGGCAGACGGTTTAATTGAAAGCAACCAATTAAGCTGGTTCCCTGTGTTATAATGTCTTAACAGGAGAGACGTTATAAAATGCGCCACTCTGCTTATACAAATGCTTATATTGTGCTGTTGATGTTCTAAAAATAATTGTGTACGTCGTGGTACATACAAAAGGCCACACTCTGCTAAATAATTAACAGTAATTTGCTAAAATGCGTAAATTTATTCACTCTGAATTTGTGAAAAATAAATAGAGTTTCATTTATAAAATAATAATAGTACTATTAGGACTATTATCGACGTATCGACGTAATAAGCAAGTCCCCGCTTGTAAAAATATTCAATTTTAAACCTGTCGGTATATCTACAGGCTATTTCATGTTTGATTCGTGTCGAGGAATGTACGTTCTGCCCCGTAAACGAAATAAGTTATTTGAATAGAATTCCCAACATTGTCAATATACGACAGTCCTGTGCAGGAAATAAACGTGTTCCAGATTGTAAGAAGTCACCCTCCTTTGTTATGAACCCCTTGCCAAGGTAAACAATAAGCCACCTTAACGCATACAATAGACCTCCCCACACAGCTGATCTATTGTGTTAGTGTAAACACAATGAACTCTTCGTGTGAAATTTCTTTCCACAATAAAGTGATAATATCTCCCCAATAACTTTATCTCCACACAGATAATAATTAGGTTTACATATATTTGAATTGATTAGTATAAGATTGTTATCTTATATATATATATATATATATATATGTGTGTGTTTATATGAATTCAAATTTCATAAGAGTGTTTAAAATAGATAACATATTTAACGTAAGTAGTACATAAGATTTAAAAATTATTATTACGACTACAATGGCTCAATTTAACCCCGACTTGTTGTTGAAGGACAAACTGAGTTATGAAGCTTTGTTACGCGGTCTCCCATACAAAAACGTTACTGTCGCGGAACTGCGCAAAACATTACGAGAGAATAGACCAGACAAACCCTCACTGGTGAATCGTTAAAGTGTATTAGACTTCGAAAGTGAAAAGGAAACATGCTATAATAAATATACGGAGCTTATCTCCATCGCACAAACCTTGCGAGATGAAAAATCCCCCCCGGTAATTTTAAGAACCACTCAAAGAATAGAACATTTGACCCGCCGCATCACCAATTTGTTGAATTGGCCCGGTGACAAAGTTACTCCACCGGACGTGCGAAAATTCGCGGAAGAAGCCTTACAACAATTACCAGACATACTGCGCGAATTACGTATAAGGTCCGAATCGTTTAGAATAGAGGAGATCGAAGAAGCAATGACGAAACTAAATATTTCCCCCACACAATCTCCTACTCAAGAACAGCAACCCAGTGCTGTAAAAATTCCATTTCTCCAGGAATCTAGTATAGAACCCAGTAAGGATCGGTTAACGGCTACAAGCGAATACCCTCCCCGTAACCACCTCGCCATTTCCAAATGAACTAGGGAAGATTACCCATAATTACGACTTACCTCCCCTCTTACAAACAAATCCACCAGCGGAAAAACCTGTAACGACATCTCAATTAAATTTCAACACTGAGTTCTATGGAAAAATAACTCACCCCGTAGAACGTATTTTATCTGAGATACCAACCACTGATGGCCTGAATATTACGAAACTCCTAGATTTTATCAATCACCTATTACAAAATCAAGGATCTGCGACAACAAAGAGATGACCAAATTTTACAAGTACTTCTACCTAAATGTAGATCTCCTTTGAAAGATCGTGTGTTAGAGTCACTAAGGTATAATCACCCTGTAGAAGAACTACATACAACCCTGATAAGACACTTCATCCCCACCGGTATCTACGAAGAATTAAAGCGGAACTCAGTACTTCGTGTACAAGGAGCGTACGAGAGACTAGTTCATTATATATCTGAAACAAGGGAATCGGCCTTATTACTACAAGTTAACTGGAGTGAACAACAGCTAGTAGACACTATTTTAGTAGGACTATCTCCCGAGGAGCGATCTCGCCTAGCACTCATGAACAGACCAACCACATTCACAGAACTAGAACTGTGTTGTATACATTCATCCAACGTCTGGTATTCAGATCAAAACAGACGCGTTTTAATGTCCCAGACTACACGCAGGGATACATTCCTACCTCTACCCATTGGGACTGATACTCGAACCTACCGCGATAAGCGATTCGTAAGAACTTCTAAAACCCAAAGCTACCCTAATACATCAAACTAACTACAAAAACCCTGACAGCATGCGAGCGATGCCAATGACGAAAGAAGATGTTATAACTGAGGAAAGTCCGGACACATTAGCAAACATTGTAAACAAAAGCGGTACCAACAAAAAAACGACAAGTCAAAAAACATCTGAAGCAGGAAGAACAAAAATCCTACGTCTTCCGCAGCATCAAAAGGAAAGGTATAAACACTAATCACCCTAAAGTAAAATAAATATAAACAAACGTACAGACCCTTACGTAACAAGATTTATTGACAAGTGCAACTCTATTGGTACATGCAAAACAAGTATATGCCAATTACCCTACATACAGATAGACCTTGGAGCAACGAATATCCTCGGTTTAATCGATTCGGGATCTACACGTAGTATTATCAGTCAACAGCTAGCCACCGCATTAGCTAATCATAATCTTATTAGACGTAGCCAAAACGTGGACATAAAGTGTGCCACCGCGAATAAGTAAAACCTAAATATATCACGTAGTATTACTGTCAAATTAAAAATAAAGAATTTTACTTGGTATGTTCCAGCTTGGTAGCTGAAGTATTAGGACAAAACTTAATACTAGGCGCCGACTTTATAAGCAAAACTGGCTTAATTCTCGACATATATGCTAAACAATATTTCTTTAGGTTTGATCGTATTCGAAAATATCAGTTCGACTCCGAGCTAAGTAACAGCGAGAATTGCGAAACATCAACTATTCATTTGGAGCATCATGAATCTGGTTTGAGTCATTTAAAAGGTAATGAGCGACAAAGAATAAAAAAACTAATAAGGGAATTTTCTACTGTACTAACACCTAAGTTAGGGTTGACAAACCTAATCGAATACAAAATAAATCTCAGCGACAACAAAGTAATACGTCTGCATCCATACAAATTATCACCGCCCAAGATGGACATAATGAGAAACCAAATCAACAAACTCATAGAACAACACGTCATTGAACCGTCAACTTCCCCATATTCATCTCCTGCATTCCTAGTACCGAAAGGAACTGACAAACATAGACTAGTCGTGGATTATAGACAGCTGAATAAGAATATAGAATTTGAATCGGTTCCCCTGCCCGACATTCACAGCGCATTCCACTATTTTACCAAAGCGAAAATTTTCACCATAATGGATCTCAACCAGGCCTTCCACCAAATTCCACTAGCTGAAGAATCGAAACATCTAACTGCGTTTGCTGTCCCATTTAATCTATATCAATTTACTAGGGTACCATTCGGAATATCACAAGGAAGTTCAGTATGTAGTAGACTGTTAGAAAAAATATTCCATTACGTAAATTTAAATTCGTATATCACTATCTTGACGACATAGTAGTATATAGTGAATCGATGGATCAGCACATAGATAACTTGCGTGAGGTATTATCAAGGTTAAAGAATGCTGGACTAACGGTAAACCCCAGTAAAGTTAATTTCGCAGTAAAACAATTCTCTTTCTTAGGTCATATAGTATCAGCCGAAGGTAAGGTTAGCATCGACCCAGAACGCACGCGCGCAATCCGAGAATTTTTACCACCTAGAGACACCAAAGGTATAGCTCGATTTTTAGGTATGACCAATTATTTTCACAAGTACATACCCCACCTAGCGGATATAGCAGCCCCATTAAATGCATTAAGGAAAAAAGGAGCGAAATTCGAGTGGACTACTCGCCACCAAGCCGCATTCGAAACACTCAAAGAAAGCATCATATCGCCCCCTGTATTGCAGTTAGCAGATTTCAGTAAACCATTTGTCGTACAGACCGACAGTTCTAGTGTAGCATTAGGAGCAGTAATATACCAAGAAATAGATAATACAAGACTACCGATCAGCTATGCATCACGTACTTTGACGGATCAAGAAAGGAAGTTCTCAGCCTATGAACTTGAATGTTTAGTTGTAGTGTTCGCCTTCGAAAAATTCAAACCATTTTTGGAACACAAGGAATTTCTACTAGAGACCGACAACCAAGCTTTGTCGTGGTTGTTGAACCATCCAAAACAATTAGGTCGTATCGGAAGATGGGTGTTAAGATTAAATTGCTACAAGTTTAAAGTACAACATATTCGTGGTACCCAAAATGTAGTCGCCGATACACTATCCCGCATGTTCCAACTACCCAATGCCAGACCTGGCGAAGACAAGGTTGAAACCACCACTGTCAATACGCTAATAACAGAATTCCCCCTTGCATTCAAGGATATAGCGCATCACCAACAACAAGATCCTAAATTGTGTAAGATAATAGAACAAATAGATAAAGGAAATTATTCTGACAAGTATACCTTGAGTAAACGAGTACTTTGTTATAAAAAGGCTAACGGAAAGTCATTGAGAATAATCGCCCCGGAAAATATTAAACCCATACTAATGGAATACTACCACTCATCAACCATTGCAGCTCATATAGGAATAAGGAAAACGATACATCGTATTCACAAGGAATATCATTGGGAAAACATGAACAGTCAAATAACTAAGTTCGTGAAACAATGCGAAATCTGTGCCCTGAGCAAGCCAGCAAGAAACAGTCAAATCGGAAAATTAATCTCAGAAATCCCCACAACACCCTTTTCAAAGATATATATAGATTTTTATGGACCTTATCCCCGTTCTAAGTCAGGAAATACTATGCTATTAATTTTCGTGGACTCCTTCACTAAATTCGTGTGGATGTACCCGATGAGACGTGCCTTAGCATCTACGACAATAAAGATTCTACAAGAAAGACTATTTAAAGATTACGGTACACCAGTACACCTAGTATCTGACAATGGACCTCAGTTTAAATCGAAAGAATTTAATGACATGTGTTTTAAATTAGGGATAAATCATATTACAGTCACAGAGTACCGACCGCAAGGAAACCTAGCTGAGAGATACTTGCGAAACCTAAAATCAGCCTTAATACCTTATCACGCTAAAGATCAGACAGCGTGGGATCAAAATCTATCGTGGATACAATTTGCCTTCAACTCGGCGTATCATGAAGGACATAAATCATCACCATTTGATTTACTATACAAGTATAAACCGAACCATCCGTTAACCACAAAGTGGAAATTTCATGAGTTATTGCCCCGCGAAATAAATGGGAATAATATAAGGAAAATATGGAACGAAGCTCGCGCAAATTTGAGAGCGAATCTACAAAAATCGCGGAAATATCATGAGCAGAATAATAGGAAAATAAAGTACAAAGTAGGTGATTTAGTCGTGTATAAAACTCACCCTACCAGTAAAGCCGTTGATAGGACCACTTCCAAACTATCTTACCGATGGCGTGGCCCCTACACGATTCACAAGTTCATCACCCCCGTGACAGTACGAACCCAATACAGATAATTACGTTCGCAGAAGTCATGTGTCTCAAATAAAAATTTTTTCTTCTTGTGAAAATAAAGAAGCACGACTACGAGAAAGATAGTAAGCTAAAATACTACCTAAGTATTAAGATTAAAATATAGGCAACATCCTATATCGTAATTGAGTCTAAACTCAAACACCTCGTACGAATACTAGCGAGGCCTGATCAACCTTAGCTCATATTCTGCGAGAATAAAATAAATAATGAGAAGTCAGCTGACGAACAACAAACCTCTACCTCAGTAAACTAAAGGTAATTCTATTGTTATTACAATACGTTATTGTTATTAATAACCTATAACATGTTACTCTTTGCGATGAACATGATAGTAGTAATACACTAAATTGTAGTTCACGTTTGCGAATAAGAGAAAGACAAACGTAGGAAATAAGAGGAGTAGTCGACAACAAAAAGTCAAAATAACCAGCGATTCGACGCGTTGAATATTATAAAGGTGCGAAAACCCTTCTGTAAGAAAATTAGAGAAACTTTAACCTTACAGCAATACTGTATATCTGTATAAACGTAAACAGATACACACTAGTATACCTGAAATATGCTGAAACCTACTCATGAGTGTAACTCTTAAAACGAGTGAAGAAACGAAAAACCGTTAGTAGCTTTAAAAAATAGAAATAAGGTAGATTTATGTATTTGGGTATTTTATGTGTTGTATATGTATTGAATTTTAAGTATTTTGTATAGTATGTAAGATAATCGACGGATGAATCGAAATAACCTTGTGGAGAGAAATTTCATCACGAAGTCTCGTGCCAAATATAATTGTATTTCATAGGTTTTCTTTTAATAACCACTAACGTCGCCCCGTCGTCTCCTTTAAGTAGAGGAGGATGTGATGATTTAAAAGGAATTTAAATAGCACAAAATAATTTTTATTTAAAATAACATGTGAGAAAATAATCCACCCTCCCCTCTGTACCTAAATGCCTGTATCAACTTGTAAAAATCTAGTGCGGACATGAAAATTACCCTATATTGAAGCGAATATTAATAATCATTCTAATTAAATAAAAAGACGTGATAATAATAAATGAAATACCTAACTCGATAAAGAAAAGGTAGGATTATTAATAGTAGTTAATTAGTGTAAAAATAATAATAATAAAAGTACGAACTACTTTTCTCTCTCCGCGTGAACTGCGCCCGCTTCCCTACTAACCGCCGCAAAACCAACCCCAGTCGAGCCAGAATTTCAGACAAGGTAACAGCTTTACCATGTGTCGTGAAGGTAAACGTGTGAATATATACCAAAAACGATGTCACAGAAGGTAAGTGTTTCGTGGTGACATACTCCACATGTAGTTCAAATGAAGTGAAAAATTAAACCAAGTTAAGTAGTTGAAATGTAGAGAAATAACTAAAAATAACTAACATAGCCGACACATCTCTTTATAAAAAAATGTTTAAATTGTAAGGTATGTTCCATACCATATAAAAAGGTAACATTAGTGCAGTTAAAAGTAAAATGTGGAAAGTGAACACCAACGTCAGGAGTGAAGCAACGACGACAACTTTACGAGCTCCAGGTAGCAGAATCCTTTCGTCATGATCGTAACTTAGAATCAACAAAATAAATGGAGGAACCCGAACGACAACGAAGAACGTCCAGGAACACCAACTGAAGAGGATCCGCAAGAGAACCTGCCGCTGATACACCTTATACCCAGGTGAAACCAAACCGTTATCTTTCTAACAACCACAACAAAAAACAGTACATTTTGTAAAGACTCATTAAAATCATGTAAATGTTAACATTGTAATGTTTGTAGTTACTGTACCGAAATAATAGTAATCTGATGATAGTTAAAGGTAAAGTTAATTCGAAATTCGATCAAACTATTCTTCTAATAGTTTGCTTAATGTTGAAGTATTTTAGAATATTATAAAGTTAAAACCCGGATCCGTGGTATTCAATGTAATATACAACTGTATGGTTTGCTCATCAGAGTAACATTTTAAAGAGTATAATAGCATTTGATGCCGAATCTATCAGAAGTTTATTTTAACGTAAAAGCAAAAAGATAACCATTATATTTAAATCATTATTTAAGAAGCCATAATAAAGAGATGTTTTTGTTAAAAATCCAGAGAGTGAGTAAATTTACGTACCCTAAGACAAATTCCTGTTCTATATATTTTCCCAATTTGTTAGTAAGTAATTGTACTAACAACGGCAGACGGTTTAATTGAAAGCAACCAATTAAGCTGGTTCCCTGTGTTATAATGTCTTAACAGGAGAGACGTTATACTGTGTTCAATAAGGAAACAAAATACTTGTACAGAATACTTAAATCCTTGAAAGTGGTATTAGATTAAGCTTGAGCAATGAATAATTAAACTAAGCATTTAATTTCAAAGTCAATATCATTATGAAAACGTATTCTAAATAGAACATACTTACCAAAATTGATAATACTTACCAAAATCATATTTGTTTTTAGTAAAAAGGGGCCTCATATTTGTTGGTGGTTTCCAGCATTTTCTGGAACAAATCCTCATTTCTATTTCTAGTTCGCCACATGAACTCACTTAAATAGGAATCTAAGCGTTCCCTTCTCGTACCACATTCAATCATGTTTCGGCGTTTACAGGACCGCCACATGCTTTCTACGCCTTGTGTATACGCTCCCGTTTCAGGATCCACAAAGTTATAACTATGGTTTACAGTCAAATGACTGTACTGTTGTGGCAAATTAACAATTTGACGGTACGAACGCCACTCATCTGACATTATAGTAGACCCTGGTTCAGTATTTGCCACTATGAGAGGTAGGAGGGTAACGGCTGATCTATCTTCCACTCTACACAAAAAGCATTCCTTCGTTTCTCGGCAGTATCCACTGCCGTCCACTCTGTGTGTGTGTTGACGCCGATTTCCAGTTGATTTTTACTGTTTTTCACACTACTACGCCCTTCACACCAGAAATAAATAAATTTTATTATTTTTATGTAACAATACCCATTGTTGTGGATACACTCGGCCAACATTATTTTTTCTCTTGGCAAACACACTCTCGTCAATTTCAACTGTTAAATTCGGTCCTCCAATTTTCCGTGGGTTTCTTATGACATCTACGGCACAGATATATCTTAAGTAAGCCGTCCACTCTTTGTGTGTGTTGACGCCGATTTCCAGTTGATTTTTACTGTTTTTCACACTACTACGGCCTTCACACCAGAAATAAATAAATTTTATTATTTTTCCCAGCGGTAATTTGGACCCCTGTAAAAATGTGCCCTTGCGAACTACCTTATACTCACGGCAAGTCCTCTTGTTGCAACACAAACACTGTTGCTGCCCAAGGGCTAATACCATGTCGTGTCCTTGTTCACATTGACGTGGATTGTGAACCAAACCTTTTTCTTGAAGAAAAGAAATTGCATCCTCTTCTGTACTAATAACACTCAACAGTTCAATGTAGCTAATTATTCTTTAATTAAATGAATGTCAAACTCACAACACAACACTGATTAAAAATGTAATGAAACATGCTAACAAGCCTCACATCTATTCGCGCGTCCGCCATTGTAACAACACAATTTTACCACGTGGTGTACAAATGGCATTGGGTCTTTGGCTATTCTAAGCAAATTTCAAGAGATTTAGGAAAAAACTTTAAAACAAATTTAAAGACTCCCTGTATTAAGTCTTTTAAAGTCTACTAAAATTAACGTTTCTTTTTCATACATGTTATTTCAATTTATTTTCATAGCAATTAAAATTAAAAGTGCTAACTGAAGATAGCGACACACCATACATTTGCGGTTAGGTGGGGTAATTGTAAACGGAAAATTGATTGAAACATTTTGATTGATTAAAAATTGTGTATACGTTTTAAAATTGAAATAACTGCAAATATTTCAACCTTTTGTTATTATGTTGCGTACAAAAAATTGTTTAAATATAAATAATAAATACAGCTCTAAAATTCAATTTACAATTACCCTTGACATCTTAGAGGTAATTGTAAACAAGTGTTTTCTTTATCCTTTGAAACTAAAAAACTGACACTCCTCTTGAAATTGAAAAAAGGATTTTAATGTACTTGTTTGGTTATACGTTAGATTGTACTAGGTTATAAATTGGAAGTAAATTCCGGTACTTCGAATAAATACAGCCTTTTATGTTATATACAGCCTTTTATCCATACAATAAATACACACATTAACTAAGGTTTATGGAAGTATGCAATACAAGGACAAATCGAACATTGTACTTTTTTATGTTAGGTACACTTTACAAAACCTTTTCATCAGATGTTCAAAAGTGCAAGCTTGTAATTTTTTTTATAAGCTCCTCAGTAAGGTTTCTCAGTAACAATTACTGGATGTCACAGTTTGTTTCTAGGATGTTTTACAAAGTATAACTTATTTTATTATACACTGTAAGGAGGTATGCTTTAATCATTTTGCACACATCATTCCAGAAGTCTGTTCTAAAAACAATTATAATCAAACTGCTGTTTCAACAGTACTAATAATGCAACATGGCAAAATTTAAACCATTTTTATTGGTCTGAACGTTTGTTTCAAGCTGAGTAGCCTATACCAAATATGTTTGTAATAGGTTTATAATTTAAGATGTGAAGTATATGAAGCCATTACTAGTACCTGTTTATTAGACAAAAAATAATAACTATAATTTCCATTAATTTTGTTAATGTTCTTTCCCATTCATTATTTAGTTACTTTTTTACTATTAGAAAGGAAAAGTTCTAATGAAATTTATGTATGTGTTATTTTTGGTCTCTATCTCTCTCTCTCTCTCTCTCTCTCTCTCTCTCTCACTCACTCACTCCTCTCATTTTTATTTGCATTAATGGACATTGCATCGTTGCATTAATGGACATGATATGGTACTGAAAATGGGACAGCGACCTCGATGGTGTTGCAATAAAAAAACTTGCCGTGAGTATAAGGTACTTCGCCAGGGCACATTTTTAGAGGGGTGCAAAATACCGCTGATAAAAATAATTTTGTTTATTTATTGCTGGTGCGAAGGCCGTAGTAGTGTGAAAAACAGTAAAAATCAACTGGAAATCGGCGCCAACACACACACAGAGTGGACGGCTTACTTAAGATATATCTGTGGCTTAGACATCATGAGCAACCCACAGAAAATTGGAGGACCGAATTTAACAGTTGAAATTGACGAGAGTGTGTTTGCCAAGAGAAAAAATAATGTTGGCCGGGTGTTACCACAACAGTGGGTATTTGGAGGATACTGCCGGGAAACCAAGGAATGCTTCTTGTGTTGTGTCGAAGATCGCTCAGCCGCTACTCTTCTTCCTCCCATACAGCAAAATATTGAACCAGGGTCCACTATAATATCAGATGAGTGGCGTTCATACAGACAAATTGTTAATTTGCCACAACAGTACAGTCATTTGACTGTAAACCATAGTTATAACTTTGTGGATCCTCAAACGGGAGCTCATACACAAGGCATAGAAAGCCTATGGCGGTCCTGTAAACGCCGAAACAAGATTGAATGTGGTACAAGAAGGGAACTCTTAGATTCCTATTTATGTGAGTTCATGTGGTGAACAAGAAACGCAAACGACGATTTGTTCGAGAAAATGCTTCAAGATATCAAAAAATATCATGATTAATGATTCTTGTTTTACATGATTTTGGTAAGTATTATCAATTTTGTTAAGTATGTTCAATTTAGAATACTAATTTCATAATGATATTAACTTTGAAATCATGTGCTTAGTTTAATTATTCCTTGCACAAGCTTAATCCAATGCCATTTTCAAGGATTTTAAGTATTCTGTAAAAGTATTTTGTTTCCTTATTGAACACAGTACATGACAAATTAAAAGCATTCAGTACTTAAAAGTAGGTTAGGTTACATTATTTAATCTAAACAACTTCACAGAAGCTGTAACAAAGTTAATTATAAAATAATAATCATTTTATATTTTTTCTTTTACAAGTGGATATTAAGCCAACAAGCTGATATCATATAAAGTGTAATAATCATGTCAGTGTTACACATATTATTATTGTTTTTAATATCATAGGTTACAGATTAAACTAACCTTATACTCACGAGGTATAATAATTGTACTGATTTCACCTGTAAAAGAACAGTTGGCTGAAAATAAGACACAATTGTAACACATATCAGACCCTGTGTGTGTGTGTTTTGGTGAATGGGTCAATAATCTGTAAACCCTTTAATATTGGTCTCCTAGAATGTTGACTGATTAAACAAAATAATTGATTAATGTTCATATGTCAGTACTTTGTGTGTCCGGTGATGTAATTTATTTTTCTTTGCAGGCATTCCTGATTTAATGCGAAACGCGGCTGTGAATGGAAAAATCGATTACCGTATGTATTCCAGCACTATATTCAGATTTGTAATTTACACAGTGAAACCAGTCAAAACAAAGTATTAAAATCCTTTGAGAATATTATTAAAAGCAGGCACATTACATGGTAAGAGATGTGATGAAATAAGTGATACACACTATCATCATTGTATGGTGTTCTGTTGTGTGACAGATCGCAGATATTACCAATCATCTCCATTCATATGTATTTGGCTTGAACTTTTGAGCTTTCATCTCTACATAAGATACTCCACTTTGCATTTCGTACACAAGCTCATCTTCTCTCCTTTCATGGTTCTTTCAAAAACTGGTGTTAATTGTTCATTTTCTCTCAGGATTAAATATACTTATACTTAATATTCAATACTTAAAAGTTGGTTAGGTTACATTATTTAATCAAAACAACTTCACAGCAGCTGTAACAAAGTTATTTATAAAATAATTATCTGCTGTATTTTTTCTTTTACAAGTGGATATTAAACAAAAAACCGATATCATATTCTTATACCATAATGTGATTATACACACACTCTACCACATTTTAATTAATAAAAACTTCTCTTACCTTTTGTCGGCCAGAGGCCTTCACACGAACTCGTGATCTATAAGCATGATTTGGGGTTTTTGTTATCAAGAAACTCGACTCTCATTTAGTTGTTAATTTACTCAACTTTTATTCAAAAAATACCACATTTATTTTACATTCTTTTTTAGCTTTACTTGTTATTCATTTTCCTTCTCAAACAAAAAAAAACTATTACTGTTTCTTTAAACATACAAAACATTGTTTATGAGGAACATTTCTAAAAAAAAGACACATCTTGAAAAGACAACTTAAACTATTTTATAGCTATTCTAAGACAACCCAGTATTTGCGCACACACTTCATTCATACTTTTACCCCATTTATTCTATTTAAAGGAATGTCTTAATTATTCAACAATGATATATAACTCTCTCTCTCTCTCTCTCTCTCTCTCTCTCTCTCTCTCTCTCTCTCTCTCTCTCTCTCTCTCTCTCTCTGTCTCTCTCTCTCTCTCTTCCCCTCCCTCTCTCTGTGGGGGGGGGTGAATATATGAGTGATAGTTTAATCTTGTTTTCAACAAATTCCAGTTACATTGCATTCTGATAGGTTAGAGTCTGTACATAAAATGGAAAAATTTTTGATTAAGTGACCAAAATACCAGGTAAAGTGGTAAGTAAACAGCCATTCCATTCTACTCAGCCTACAAATAGATATATATTATTGCCTGTCTTCTTTATTTACAGTGTGGAACAGTACATCCTGTTACAGTATACTGGATTTAGTACTGGGTTGAGGCACAGATACTTCTTAAATAATACGTCTACTCTACATGAGTGTTGTGGTTGGTTTCCAGTTAATTTTCACTATGTTTCACATTAGTACGCTGATCATACCAGCAGTAAATAAATTAAATTTTTGTTCTGAGCGCCAGTCTGGTCCTCTCAAACCATGTGTCCTGGCAAACTGACTTATACACGTGGCAAGCTCTCTTACTGCAACACCAAAGTTGTCAATTTCCAAGATGCAACACTGTGTCATGCCCATTCCAATAATGCAATGGTGACGATTATCAAGCAATCCTTTTTCTTCAAGAAAAGAAACTGCATCCTCTTCTGTGCCAACAACATTCATCAGTTCATCATACCTAATCATTCTGAATAATTAATGTAAATCTTACAACAAAGAACACCGATAAAAAATGGAGCACTTGGCATACAGTGAGAAATGGCGCAAATTTTTGGAAGACGCTTTTTGTAATGGTATGTTTCATATGATTGGGGTTTTTGTATTAGAAATGGAAAGTTTTCTGATAAAATGATGAGAAGTGTAAACAAAAAGTAGCTTATATACAGGGCATTTCTAATGTTTATAACCTTGTATACTGTTCTGGATTTAATTAACCAAAATTTGGTGTACAAATTTTTAAAAAATTTAAAAGTGTGTGTAATGTTAGTACATTGGGTTTGACGTTTCTTTACAAACCCAATTGACTCTGTAGTGCTCTATCGTACGTCTTTTGATCTCACTGTAACTGTTTATTCTCCGTTTCTTCCAGCAATTGTCATGTAACCTGTCTTGTATGTTACTGTATTAATTTTTAAAATAAACACTTATGTACCTTGTAGCATAAGCTACTATCCGTAGTGCATACTCCTTCTTTATCTAAAAAGTGGTAGATATCTAATACTAACCTATTAAAACTGTGTATTTAATAATACCAACTTATTAACCATAATGCATGTTCCTTCTTTATCTAGAAAATGTTAGATGTTGAGTATTGTGTTTTTACAGAAACACCAGCTAGCCACAGGTAGTCGTGAGTGGTAAGGAGGTGACTCTACACGCTTCTACATTAATACAGCGAGTTCAGTGTCTGTAAATCCCAGTGGCGAAGTTACATGGGGGCAATTGAGGCAATGCCTACACTAAAAATTCTGTAGAATAAAAATTATAAATACGTATGAACTACGTAACGTAAAGATTATACATTGTTACTGTGACTGTCGAATTTATCAAGCCGAAATGTGCTTTACTGAGCGACCGCTAGATGGTGACAGGTGAGATTCGGCATAAAGCGAATGAGGCAACGTGAACTTGCCTCAGCGTTTTTTGTATACATCGTATGTAAGCAATGTGCTGGCGCGAAAGGGAAGTGCGGGAGAGGGGGATTGTCCTGTGCTGTACACATAGAGCGTTGAGGCATGTCTCATTTCTATGGTGCAAACAGTTAAGTTAAAGCGCGCTGTGTGGTTTATAAGTGTGCTTATTTTATGCGGTTATTAAAAGTGTGCCTGTTATTCCGCTGAACTAACAGATGATCAAGATTGGTTTTTGAATTTTTTGTAACATTAAACATATAATATATAGAAACTAATCAAGTTTAAAAATTTGAAGTTCAATCAGATGTATTATTGTGTATGATTATACAAGGATTGTTCAATAGAAACACGTTTAGAGCTGTAAAGCATTTTTTATTCAACGATTTTAAAAGAAGTCTCCATTAACATTAAGACATAAGTCCCACTCTTGCACTAATCTGTAGATTCCCTGCTAGTAAAATTCTTACGGCTGTTTGGGAACCAATCGCTAACAGCAAACTTTGCCACAGCGTCCGATTTGAACCACCGTCCTTTTAGTGATTCCTTAAAAAAAATTTAAGATACGATTTTTGCCTACCCATTCATTAACTACTAGCTTCGCCACTGGTAAATCCCCAGATTGTTCCAGTAACTACGTAATTATTCTCGATGCATCGCCTAGAAAGATATTCTGGACCTCTGCGGACCTCCACATGAACTCACATAAATAGGAATCTAAGAGTTCCCTTCTCGTACCACACTCAATCTTGTTTCAGCGTTTACAGGACCGCCATAAGCTTTCTATGCCTTGTGTATGCGCTCCCGTTTGAGGATCCACAAAATGATAACGATGGTTTACAGTCAAATGACTGTACTGTTGTGGCAAATTAACAATTTGTCTGTATGAACGCCACTCATCTGATATTATAGTGGAACCTGGTTCAATATTTTGCTGTATGAGAGGAAGAAGAGTAGCGGCTGAGCGATCTTCGACACAACACAAGAAGCATTCCTTGGTTTCCCGGCAGTATCCTTCATTTGGGCAGCAGAACAGTGGGTATTTACCCACTGTTGTGGTAACACCCGGCCAACATTATTTTATCTCTTCGTAAACACACTCTCGTCAATTTCAACTGTTAAATTCGGTCCTCCAATTTTCTGTGGGTTGCTCATGATGTCTAAGCCACAGATATATCTTAAGTAAGCCGTCCACTCTGTGTGTGTGTTGGTGCCGATTTCCAGTTGATTTTTACTGTTTTTCACACTAGTACGCCCTTCACACCAGCAATAAATAAACAGAGTTATTTTTCTCAGCGGTATTTTGCACCCCTCTAAAAATGTGCCCTGGCGAAGTACCTTATACTCACGGCAAGTTTTTTTATTGCAACACCATCGAGGTCGCTGTCCCATTATCAGTACCATATCAAGTCCATTAATGCAAGGATGCGGATTATGAGGTAATCCTTTTTCTTGAAGAAAAGAAACTGCACCGTCCTCTTCTGTACCAATAACACTCAACCATCATAGCTAATCATGAATAATTAATGTAAAACTTCCACCAAGAACACTGATTAAAAATGTAACGAAACTTAACAAGCCTGTAACACAACCAAACCACAACACAAATGTATATGTATATTGGATAATATAATAAGATGAATTAACAAATTCATAAGTGTGTTTTATTTTTGTTTCCACTGTACTATGTGACGATCGGTGAGACCGTCGTAACAATTTAACGAAACATCCCAATTAATTAAATATTATACTTTGAGGATTATAATTTTACATATACACTAATGTAAAATATAAAACATTATTGTTACCCGATTTCAAGCCTGCAGAAGTCAATCCAAATAAATGATGTCTGAATGTATGTACACACATAAAAGGCAAAATACAAGTGTTCTGTCTTGTATGCTGTCATAGAAAATATATTCTGTATTTCTTTACGGTTGCAACTTCATTCATGTGAGTGAAAATTAATTTATATAAATTTCAAATCAACACCTGGAATCTACACTGTTGGCTGTAAACAAATACAATAAATTCCTTTTGTGATCACTTTGGGCCAATATGAATATGAATATTGTAACATGACATATGAGCCCTAAGATTTCAGTAACATAAAATATTTATACATGTCAATAATTGAGTCAAAGAGACAAGCCAAGTAATTTATCTAACATGCCAAGCATTAAAACTACATGAGCTACCTATCACCAAAGATAAACTCACAACAATAAGAGTTAATGAACTGATGTTAACTAGCAAGTGAAATGACATTATGATGAAAAGAAGATGCACCACACAATGATTGTACCACAGGAAGCAACAACCCAATAGTTTTCGGTCAGTGAAGAACCAAGGAAGACAAGGAAGAATCAGTGAAGAACCAAGGAAGAATCAGTGAAGAACCAAGGAAGACAACGAAGAAACCTACTACGAGAAGGACACCTAACAACCGTGGCATAAAGTATAGATTCCAAGAGCCAGTCAACTATAAATCAACATCTTACCCGTATATGCAGTAACTAATCAACCTACAGATTGAAGAGATGGACAAGAACTGACTAACTGAGATGACCAATATACAACAAATAATGTTATAAATGAATAGGACAAGATATGTTATAAAAAGAATGAAAATAACAATAATGTTTACTGAATAGAAGCTGTAAATAAAAGCATATTAACATGTTATGCACAGCACCAATGTAACAAAAGAAGTATTAATTTGTCTCAGAATAATAGCAAATATTAGTCAAATAGTCTGACAATCATGTAAGACAAGAAAGGGAATAACTAAAACGTTATTAGTTATCATAATTAAAACCAAACTTAAGAAAATAAGGTTAAAAGAATACCAATTTGTGTCAACCTAACATATACATTGTTGGCACAAATGACAAAATCACATAACCTAAGATGTAGGTACTATTCATCTAAATTCACAACTAGCAGTAGAAAAAACCTACCCAAACCAGAATGTTTCATATGTAAAACTAAGTAGAAATAATAATCTTTCTATAGGTACCAATATAAGATACCAAAGACAAGTTTTAAATAAGAATATAAACAAATAAATTGAACCAAAACCAACCAAAATGGAATTCACTATGTAAAACCTGTATAAAACCATATTATAAAACCGGATAGAAACAAAAGGTTAATGTCAATACCACAAGTAGAGTGTAATACCACTACTGTACTAATGTAAAAAGATTATAAGAAAGGATATAGCCTAATATATTATAATTGTAATTAAGTGCACCTGTCATGTGACACCAGGTGTAAGTAATATTATTTATTCATATACAATATGGAAAAGACTAGTGTACAAAAAACACCAAGCCCATTACAAAGATACTGTTATTGTTCAACTATTGCAACTAAATAATAATGACAAAAGAGCTAAAAATACCAAATAAGAGTAACATTAATTATGCATCTCATAATGAAAAATAGAGACCACTTTATTAACAAAAAATGACAAGGAATACATAATATTCCAGCTAGCAAAGGTTCTCAGTAGTTGTAACCATCTGTTATTATCAACTGGAGCCATACAAAAAGTAAACAGATACTTTCTAATATGCAAAATATGTAAAAACAAATATAAGAACATAGGCTAAGACAATGGTAGTTTAAGAAATGTATTTTGTCAGTAAATTTAAGTAAATAGCAACTAAGGAGTGTAAGAGAACTTGGAAGGCATGCCCTCAAGTGGGTATGAGTGCCATTTAATAGTGTTAATCAAAAATTAAAAATAAATAATAATGTATAGTGAATGGTGATAATAACAAACATTAACTTCCTTGATAATGGACCAAAGCACACCATGAATGGACTCAAAATAAAGAGCCGAGTGTTACCAATCCAGTGATACACTCAGATTTAAAATCTAAGCCATATTAACAAAGTTATTACAATTATAAGGAATTCATGTCAAATTGAGAAAACATTTATACTCTTGACACCAAAGACCCCACGCCAACTTCAACAATTAAAATAATGCGCGAAGGGGGTATGTGCATAAAATTAAAGATCGTCAGCCAATCAAATCCAAGGAATTAACAAAATTTTGGACGATCGCAAAACGGAACGGCAAAGCGAGACCTGCTTTTTCGTCACGTTTTAATCAACATCAGAAGCGAGTAGACGGCTACAACCGAGACCAAAATGTCAGCTGATCATATGATTTGTGCGCGTCACCGATGTAAACAGTGTAACCTAACCTCAAATTGTGATAGCGAAAATACTTTAGTATCAGAGGTGTGAAGTGTAACAGTGCGTAACAAGGATTGCTCAGTGTATAATCCAGAGCAATTCCGGGATTTAAGTTATAAAATAAAAGGGAGTATAAGTGATTATTACATTCTTAGTTAAGAAATGAAAAACGATATAGTCGAAACATTTCCAAACAATGATAGTAGATTAAGATGTGTTTATAATAGCACCTAACCAACAGTAATGACAATCCTCAGAGATTTGAATATTCTATTTTTATGAATTTATTAAACCTTCAATTAATTTTTATGTACGAATACTCCGTGTGAATTAACCACACGTAATGACAGTTGTCAATTACTACATATCAATTGCATTAACCAATAATTACCAATGACCGAGGTTTGTCAACTGATTGATCTATTAACGAAAGTTAATATAATATTTCAATGTTATTTATGTTTTATGATTTAGGAAAAGAATCTACTATTATAACCATTTCAATGTTTTTTCTTGCTATGAATAATAACCAAGGTTGTTAAGATATATGGTTACTTACAGCCATGCAATTATATTTATGTAACACTAAACAGTGAATCAGATGTTTTACTAAATGACACTGCTTCAATATATAATATTATTATTCATTTTTAATTATCTTGTCAGGAATTATTTTGACTTTAATTAACTTTATTTCAACCATTTATTATCAATTGAATTTAATAATTGCTAACCTGCAATGTCCAGAATAGACACATGGTTATTATTTTTGTATGTTAATTATAAGTGATGACTGAATTGTAGTCAACATCAAACTGTTTGATGACGATTGAACGATAGTTCTATTCAATGATTTGGTATTCTGTCAGCTCAAAGAATCCACGAAGGTATTAAATTATTTTAACCAAAAAAGAACATTTCGATAAATTAACTTTGTAAACAGTTCTGCCACCCTGAGGCAAATGTTATAAAACTAACAGTCTCATGCTATTTATTCTGAATTTAATTATAAATGATACTTCTGCTCATTCAGAGAGAGCACACTAATTGAATAAAATATTATTTGACATAAGAAAACAGAGTCAGTCAGTTTATTTCAGTAGACTAGTTGAAAACAGGTGAATGAATTTCATTGGTCAACTCAACAAGCAGCGGCGAATATAAACACGGTAAGTCCGTATACAATTGGATTGAGATAGCGACCCTGCAAGTTCGACAAGACTCACCAAGTAAGTGATTGTGAATGCAGAATATTTGTGTTTTCAGCACGGAACATACACCACCGTTTCAACGAGTCAACGGAAGAACATCCGTGTAAATAAACTAACCGAAGTAGAAAATTACTTCGATAAATAATTTCTTGTGCATCAACCGGACTTATTCAAGTTGGATTCAACGCTAGGTTGAATTGAACCGGATAAGTCAATAATAATACAACATTAAGCAAAAGTTATTACAAATTTTGAACAAAAATAAACGGGAAGTTATCACCCCAGAACCCCAAACGACGTTTCGTAACAAATTGGCGCCCAACGTGGGGCGTAAAACCTACCACGACGACGTTTCGTAACAAATTGGCGCTCAACGTAAGAGGTTTAAATTAGGACAACTAATAATAAATAAAAAACAATCAAATCAGTTTTACTGAATTTCAAGCAAGCAGCTGCAGTACCAGAAGGATAGAACATGTACTAAAAGAAATCGTCATCTAAGAAACGCGCAGCGGACGCGGATCCAAAAATCAACACGGACGAAAAGGAGACGACGCCGGTGGAAGACGTCGAAGAGTTACCACCTCCTATGGAACCGAGCCGACCCGTACAAACCGAGGATGAAAAGTTCCGAGAAACCATGATGAAGGTGTTGGGGCAACTAGGCCAGCAAATGAACGATAGCAAAGCAGATAACAAAAAATTAAGCGAAAAAATGGATGACACCAACAAGAAAATGGATGACACAAACAAGAAAATAGATGACAGCAACAAGGAATTAAAAGCAGATAGCCAAAAGAATTTGGAGTCATTAAAGCAGGAGCTAAGCGGAAAAATGGATGACACCAACAAAAAAATAGATGAGCTTAAACAAGACAGCCAAAGAAACATGGAAACTCTGAACGAAAAAATCGAGGAGGAGATGACAGAAGTCAGAAAGGAAATAGCTGAAATAAAGAGAAGTGGAAGCAGACCAATAACGGAAATGCAACAAACTAAAGAAGATATTAATGTTCGAGTGGACAGCCTGGAGGAAGCTTATCAAATCCAGATCACGGCCGTGCAACAGAAAACTGAAGAACGGTGCACAGGTATCGAGACAACCGTGAACACTATACAAACACGGGTCGACAGTAATTACGAGCGAATTGAAGATATACAGCGACGGGAAATCCCAAGAATACGGGAAGAGATTGAAAATATCGGAAATCGACCAGCAATAGTGCCAACATTCCAACACGCTGACAACCGGGAAGCCATGAATTTTAGGGCGTACAAACGAAACCCTATGGAATTCCTCGCCCGAATCGACGAAACATTGAGCAGGAACCGGGAGACCTGATGGCCAATTATAAGAGGCCAAATCGATGAGTATTTCAAAGAAATAAATGACAATTGGTGGACGGCGACATGGCACGATATCCAGAGTTACGCCGAACTCAAGGAGCTGTTCAAAGCAAAATATTGGTCCGAGAGTACCCAAAATATAGTACGGGACAATATTTGCTATGGTAGATATGAAACAGGCAGAGGATCGACACTGACGGCCTACTTTCTAGGAAAAGTTTGCCTGGCGAGAAATTTGGAGCCACGGATCCCCGAAGAAAGCCTGGTCACCAAATTAGCGTTTCATTATGAAGGAGGAGTCGCAAGGGCCAGACTTATCGGACAAGTAAAAACAATACAAGCGATGGCGGCTTTACTAGAAGGGTACGAGCATGAGGAGTACTACCGCAAGAGTCGACAAGGGAACGACCGGTACAATGATTCAGCAAACCAGGCTAATGGCAACAACAGTCGTGGAAATTACCGCCCTAACTTTACTGATCGTAACAATAACAACGACAACAGAGGACAGTTCTTTCGGCCAAGCCCAAACCAGAATAACAACAACAACATCAATAATAATAACAACCGACCAAGCGGTAACAATAACTTTAACAACAGGGCAAATGGTCCGAACTATCCGCCGAACAGGGCGAATAACTCGGGTTACAACAATAATCGTAACCCAAATAATGATTACAATCAGCAGAATAGACCGTACAGAAGAGTCAACTATGTACATGCCGGAAATTACGGAGGGGGAAGACGTCCATACGTGAGACATTTCAACCGATACAGTAGCCCACAAAGAAGTCGCAGCTATGATGACAGGCGTATCCCCAGAAACGACACCAGGAGGAGTCGCAGTCAAGAGGAGTATCGATGATCCAGTTATGAAGAGGACCACCCTCAACCCGGGAATAGACCCCAAGACTACGAACGAAGAAGTTCGCAAGACCAACGGCAGGTAGAAGCCGAAACACCTTTCAACTAGAAGCGGCGGTGAGAACACAAGATGGACCTTCACTGAACCGAACTATTGGGTACAATCATATGGTAAATCAAAGGACAACAACAAATACCATTACAATCATTACAACGAACTTCCTCAAAAACATACGTGAAGAATTATTGGAGGAAAATAGCCACGAAACGGAACACCATAACACCGAGATTGCCTACGTAAGCACCGAAATTAATGGAGTGCACGTCAAAGTGATGATAGACACCGGTGCAAACGTGTCATTAATCGACAACATCGAACTAAGTAGGATACAGGAAATGGGTAACAAAATAATACCTACACTACCTGTCATTAATATAGTGTTGATCGGGGCAACAGGGCGTCAAAACAAAACCGTCCGCAAACAAGTCATGCTAGAATTAAACAGTAACGGCAAGACCATAACTATGGAATTTTTGGTAGCACATGGACTACCCTTCACTATGTTAATTGGCTGCGATATGCTGAGAAAATATTCGGCAATCATAAACATGAGCAGAGCCAAAGTAACTCTAGAAGCTAATTGAAAGCGAGAATGCCCTTTCAGACCGGACAGTTTACAATGTACAAGAAATAAGAAACCATAGATGGCATATGCCAAGTAACAATGTATTTTATGAAAGTGATAATGACCAATTGTGGAGAGAGAAACTCCAAGAAATATATACATTTAAACATGACAAGACGAATGCCCAAATAACCGACACACAAGTAGAAACGCTGATAGGCATTTATAACGAATACCGACATGTATTCTCCGACTCGCCTGGTAAAGTAAAAAATTACCAATGCACGATAAGATTTAAAGAACCGGTGAACTTCAACCGAAAATCTTATCCCATCGCCTATTCCCTGAAAGAGGCAGTACGTGATGAAATCAACAATCTATTAAGAGAAGACATAATCGAACCCAGTCAGTCCCCATATACCAGCCCAATATTAGCAGTGCCAAAGAAGAACGAGAAGGTGCGAATTTGTTTGGACGCACGTGAAATAAATAAGACCATTATCAACGACCGGACATCCCCGGGGGAAATAGAAGAAATTCTCAAAATATTCCATGGTACCCGATTTATAAGCACTTGGGATACAGTCTGCGGGTATTGGCAGGTGGAATTACACCCGAACAGCCGCCAATACATGGCATTCATATTCGAGGGTCGCAACTACCACTTCAAGAGGCTACCCTTCGGACTAGTCAATTCCGTAGCCGTGTTCGTGAAGTGTATGGACACAGTATTGGGACAAGAAGCACTTCAATTCACAACCATTTACGTGGACGATTTGTTAATAACATCAGCGAACTGGGAAGAGCATTGCCAGAGAGTGAAACATGTACTACAGAAACTATCCGAAAATAATATCACCCTGAAACTGGAAAAGTCAAAATTTATAGCAGACGAAGTGCAGTTCCTAGGTTTCAACCTATCCGAACATGGGATTACACCAGCTAAAGACAAGATCGAAGCGATCCAGAAATTCCCAACCACGAAGAACAAGAAACAACTATAGTCATTCTTAGGGATTTGCAACTATTACCGGAAATTCAAAGAAAATTACTCCGAACTGACGGCACGATTTGCAAACCAATTATCATCAAAGAATAAGTGGACATGGGGGCCTGACCAAGACACAACGCTACAGTTAATCAAAACTAAAAACTAAGTTTCTTAATACAATCATGCTACACCATCCTGATTTTGCAAAACCTTTCTACATGAATTGCGACGCTAGCGACGTTAGTCTAGGGTCCGTATTATATCAGGAGGACGATGAGAAGAACCATCTAGTGATCAGCTTCGCTAGCCGAATACTTAATAGCTGCGAGCGCAATTACAATGTAACAGAGAAGGAGTTACTAAGCGTTGTTTTTGCATGCAACAAGTATCGGACATACATTTTGGGATACCCTATAACGGTTCGCACGGATCACAAGTCAATCTCTTTCTTGAAGAACTACAAGCTAAATCATGGCCGACTAACGAGATGGAGCCTGTTACTTCAAGAATATAATGTAAGTTGGGAATACATCCTAGGAAAGAAGAACATTGCAGCAGATACACTATCCCGAATAAATGTAGAGAATCAGAAATTCGAAGGAGAGAAAGAGACTGTAGTCAAGTTATATAATATCGTTGCGAGCAGGTCCGACTTAGAGAACATTGTGCAGAAGATCGGCCAACACCAAAAACAAGATGGCAAAACAATTAAAATTCTGCAACGACTAGCAGAACAAGATGAACAAATCACATCTTTCTATTGTTTACATCAAAACATACTATTCATAAAAACAAAATTTGGCTACAATACCTGGAAAATAGTGATACCCAGATCCATAGAAAAGGAATTGATTCTCAACTACCACATACGATACGGACACATGGGAGCAGTAAAAGTTGTCAAAGCACTCGAAGAACACACATACATAAAAGATATGAACAGACGAGTGAGAAATGGTATAAAAAGTTGTCACATCTGCCAACTTGTCAAGCATAATAATGACAGAAAAGAAGGGACGATGATACCAATTACGTCATCATCCAAACTAGAGAAAGTCTTCATAAGACATATGTGGTCCCTTTCCAAGGAGGGAATATTTTATATTATGACCAATATAAATTCCTGGTCATAATATTTGACCTTTACACTAAATTTACCAAATTGTATGCAATCAACCGTGCAACAACACAAAAGATATTGGGAATTGTTTTACAACACTACCTACCCGAAATAGGAAGACCAAAGTCAATAATTAGCGACCACGAGACACAGTTTCGAGGGAAAAGATGGAAGGAAACGCTGCTGAACCAAGGTATTAAATCGTACAAAACGTCTGTGTACCATCCGAGCAGCAACCCAGCTGAGAGAGTGTTAAGGGAAGTAGGGAGAATACTTCGAACCTACTGCCACAACCAGCAGAGAAGATGGTCAGAATACCTGTCAAGTGCAGAAGAATATATAAACTTATCATACCACCAAGCAATTGATAACACCCCATACACAGCAATGTTTGGAAGGCCTCCACCAAGGGAGATAGTTGAAATCATTAACTTTCCTCGAGGCGAAGAATATAAATTCGATGAAATAAAGTTCTACAATAAAGTACTAGAACGAACAGAGAAGAGAAGGAGGAAGTATCAAGAACATCAACCCAAGCCCATAGAGTACAACGTAGGAGACCAAGTATTACTCAAGAATAGGGAGCTGCCCAGTACAATAGAGGGAATAGCGAAGAAGCTATTATTTCTATACACAGGACCATATACTATCACGAAGAAGAATGGTAATAATACCTATGAACCCATGGAAACCCAGACCCAGCGGAAGAAGGGAACTTACAACCAATCCTCCATGAAAATATACAGTTGTAGATAAACAACTATGTATAAACCTAATATACTTTAAAATACTCTACTACTCCTATATTAATTTCAACAAACGAAATTATATCATCCAGAATAAGTGTGAGTATCAAACACTTGAAAGAGCAGAGAGGAAGAACAACAAAGTGTCGAATAAAAAAGGAGAAGGCTATAATATGGAATGGAAATGATAATGATAATTATATAATAAATCCACAACTGTGAGAATTGAATTGATAAAGATAACTATGTGATCGATAAACCGATATAAATAAGCCTAACATACTCTACTACTCCTATATTAATTTCAACAAAAGAAATTATAACATCCAGAATAAGTGTTCAAATATCAAACCTTTGAAGGAGTAGAGAAGGAAAATATCAAACTGTGTAATAAAAGAGAAGGCTATATAAAGGAATGAAATTATTAGAGAAAAAACAATGAGACTATAATGTTAACAAGTCAGTGGAGACCAATCAAAGCAAAATGATTGTAAACATAATACCAGACAGATAATCTAACAATCATATCAAACACTGAAGAAATACCATTCAGAACCAAAACCAATGTGATGAGAAAAAATACTCAAGTAGTAAAAAACAAGTAGTTACCCAACACTTTGAAGGCATGATAATTATGACCAGACATGAAATCTGAAATCAAATAAGTATTAATACCAATAATACAATTACTGAACAGAAAATAGAAAGAGGGAGATCAATCAAAGAAAAAATAAACAAATAAGAAATAATAAAAAAATATCTAACAACAATATTGTTTCCAGTAGAGCAAAGAGAATAAGATGAAAAGTAAAAAAGAATGAAGAATATTATCAAATCTGAACAATAATTGAGTGAATGACCCTGAATATTTTTTATTAGTCGCACAATGACTACTCTGAATTCTTGTGTTGACTTGTAGAGAGAAGCTCCAACAACAATTTAACTGAGCAGAGATGATGTTCCTCTGGTCTCAGAAAATGTAGGGTGGACAGCAGAGTATGGAAGCCAAGAGTGCCCCTCTGATCTGTGCCAACTACCACGTTAAGGAAATGATAGGGAATTAAATACTACAGGGAAAAACCACCAAGAAGAAGATAGTGGATCAGATCGAAGATAACAATGTATCAAAATATGAAATGAAAAGAAACAAGATATGAAAGACGGAAGCTCAGAATAATATGATAGATAATTTCTCAAATCCCGTAAAGGAATTAATCCAAATGATCAATTTTCGAGGGGGGACAATATGTAACATGACATATGAGCCCTAAGATTTCAGTAACATAAAATACTTATACATGTCAATAATTAAGTAAAAGAGACAAGCCAAGTAATTTATCTAACATGCCAAGCATTAAAACTAAATGAGCTACCTATCACCAAAGATAAACTCACAAAAATAAGAGTTAATGAAAAGATGGTAACTAGCAAGTGAAATGACATTATGATGAAAAGAAGATGCACCACACAATGATTGTACCACAGGAAGCAACAACCCAATAGTTTTCGGTCAGTGGACAGTAATGTTGGTATTTAATGTGGGAATTGTATAATCGAAAGGTTGGCTAATCTGATCATGGTCCAAACATGCTCGCTTCGGCGAACAGGACGTTAAAGTGCTCGGAGCGTCCGAACACAACAGACGTGACTTACGCGTTGCGTTCGGCTGTCATTCTAATTATTTTCATCATGACTTATTATGTAGGCCCTAACTCATTCATTTATTTAGCTTCAAGTGTTGCGTAATTGCGCCTCACTTCTCTAATGTAACATTTTTTAACTTAATGTGATTTTCCAGACTTCATAATGCGTGCAAGGCTTAGCTAACCTTTCGAATTCTAAATTAAATTGTAACATTTATGCATAATAAATGTATTAAATTAAAGTCCGCTTACTCATCATTATTTTCTCCATCCTGGCAAATTTAATTCCACTACAATACTAATTTTCAAAACATTAATTCTTAACATTTTTTTGGTCACTCCGCGCCTGGATTCATCATTTTAACCTTCTTTCACAACTTTATACCCTACCGAGCGGCTTCTCATCATTTTTGTTACTTCAATTTCTGGCCATCACGGGCGATTCAGTATGTTCGCTGATCCGACCGTATAGGGATTTATTCAACATTTCTTTCGTCGTCGTCATTGAGCTTCATAGACAACACCAGTACATAAAAATCCACGTGTTAACGCCTACACGCCAGGTTTGAGCAGTTCCAAGTTGAGAGCTGCCATCCATCCAGTCCATGCGTGTCTACCATCTGCTCCACGACCTCAACGCTGCAAGACATCTCATCGAAGGTACGACATCAACGCCATCAGTAAAAGGTGCATAAAATGACGGAAGAAGGCTTAAGAGTGTTGGTTAGAAAGAGAGGCGGCTTAAAGTCTGCCATAGTGAGAATCAATTCCGCAGTGCTTAATTTTGATAAAAATAGTAATACCAAACATTTTCTAACTGTGAGACTAGAAAGTTTAAAGAGTTTAGCAATAAAATATGATGAGGTCCAGTCTGAGATCGAATTAATTTCTAAAGACATAAATGCTGCCCAAGAGGACAGAGTCGAGGTTGAAGAGCTTTTATATTCAACCGAGGCTAACATCTTACAACTAATAGACACTTTCAACATCCAGACTGAATCTCAAACATTAAGCAGTAACATTCAATTAAAACCTATATGTTTGCCCTGCTTCACAGGCAACATTCTCGAATGGCAGCACTTTTACTCGATATTTTTAGACTTGGTTCATGCTAGATCTGACTTAACTTCAGTGCAAAAATTACATTACTTATATTCATCTCTCAAAAATGAACCACTAGATTTAATCAAGGCTTTGCCTATTTGTAATGAAAATTATTCAATAGCGTTAAGTTTGCTGTCCGCTAGATATGACAATAAATTCATATTAGCTAAATATTACATTCAAAATTTACTAGAAGTGAAGTCTACAACCAAGGACTCTGTACAGAGCTTAGCAGAATTTATAAATACAATAACGTCTTCTGTCAATTCTCTGACAGCTATGCAATTGTCAGTGGATTCATTTGAACTCATTACTATACAGCTATTGTCAACAAAACTTGATCATTCCACATTCAAATTATGGAAAGAATCTATAGATTCTGAAAATCTTCCTAATTTTCAGAGTTTTATACAGTTTCTAAATGCCCGTAGACAATTATTAGAAAACACGTTACCGATAGAAGCTGGACAGCAGCTTAACAAACCAATTTTAAAATTTAATAATAAGTCTGAAAAACCTAAGTTACGAAACTCTGCTGGCAGCACTGCATTTAAAAGTTATCATTCGATTTCAAATAATTATTCATGCCCATGCTGCAAGGCAAGTCATCCAATTTATATGTGTGACAAATTTCGCGATTTAAGCATATCGGAACGAGTGCAATTTATATTAAAGCATAAATGCTGCACTAATTGTTTAAGACCAGATCATTTTTAACCTAATTGCAAGGTCAAACAATCATGTAAGATCTGTTCCAGACGACACCATACATTGCTTCATATAAATAATGGGTCAAAACAGGGTTCTGCCAGCAGTAGTAAATATTGTTCATTTAAGCTGCAATCAGCAAACAATGTTATCTTATCTACAGCCGTCGTGTTCGTCATCGACCGTGCTGGTAACAGGCAACTTGCACGAGTTTTGTTACAGTAGATGCAGGGCCTCAGGTAAACTTTTGTACTGCATCATTTCCAAAAAAGTTGCAACTTAACTTAACTAAATCTAATATACCAATCTCAGGTATTAATAATGCAACCTGTTGCGCTACTAAATTGGTATCAGTTCGTATTGTTTCTCGTTATCAAAGGTTCACTTTTAATGCTCCATGTGCAGTCTTATCTACGTTGACCCACAAACTTCCAGCACAATCTTTTGACATAAAACATTTTAATATCCCAGATAATATTTTCCTTGCTGACCCACATTTTAATGTATCCGCTGACATAGACATACTGTTGGGAGCGCAGTTTTATTTAGACTTGATTCAAGCTAACAAATATGTTCGTGGTCCTAACTTTCCTGTTATACAAGAAACTAAGTTTGGCTATATTCTAGCAGGCAATTTGCCTAAGCATTGTCATTCAAAGGGTCCTGCTGTTTCGTTCTTGGCAAGAAACAACGATGATCAAATTCTAGCGTCTCTTGAGAAGTTTTGGGAGACTGACACCGTCCTTGATAATGCACCCATTATTAACGATTCAGTTTGCGAAGAACATTTTGTTAAGTCTACTCATCGTAATAATGAAGGTAGATTTGTCGTCTCACTGCCATTCGTGTCTGATAATGCCCAGCTGGGTGAGTCCTATGCTACCGCTGAAGCGAGATTTTTAAGTTTAGGACTCAGGTTCAAGCGTGATTCTGAGCTTGCGCGTGAATATGCAAATTTTATTCAGGAATATAGGGATCTGGGCCACATGGCTTTGGTTGAAGATTGTTCTGTTAATTCCGAGGTTTCAAATACCTACTATTTGCTTCATCATGCCGTGTTCAAACATTCTAGTTCCACGACGAAGCTTCGCGTCGTTTTTGATGGTTCGGCTAAAACTACCAATGGTCTATCTCTCAATGATATTTTGTTAGTGGGCCCAAATGTCCAACAAGATCTTTTCTCTATTCTTTTGCGATTTCGTATACACAACTATGTTCTGATCGCTGACATCGAGAAGATGTATCGACAAATTCTAGTGTCTGATAACGATTGTCATTACCAACGTATTCTGTGGCGTAATTCTTCGCTTGAACAATTTAAACATTTCGTGCTGCGAACTGTAGCATACGGTATTGCTAGCGCTTCATTCTTGGCAACTCGCTGCCTTATTCAGATTGGTAAGGATAATGAAGCTTCTTTTCCTGACGCTGCTTCAGCTATAATTAATGATTTTTATGTCGATGATTTGTTGACCGGCGCAGACACCATTTCTAATCTGATCAAGTTAAAATCTGACTTAAGTACGTTGTTGAGTCAATATGGCTTTACTCTACATAAATGGGCATCAAATGAACCAAATGTGGTCACTGAGCATAGTAATTTATCACTTTCATTAAACAAACAAGGCAATGTGCGTACGTTAGGCATTCTTTGGAACAACTCTACAGATTCATTCTTGTTTGACATCAAGTCATTTCCAGTTGAGTCAAGTATTTCTAAGAGGAGAATCCTGTCAATTATAGCGGGTATCTACGACCCATTGGGACTCATTGGTCCAATTGTTTTCCTTTATAAACAGTTTATGCAGCAACTGTGGTTGTGCAATCTTGGTTGGGATGAGCCAATTTCTGAGCAATTATATTCGTATTGGCGTTCATTATGCGATAAGTTGTATTTAATTAGTGAAATTATTGTTCCACGCTCCATACGCAGCAAGTCTGAGACCAAGCTAGTTGAATTACATGGTTTCGCGGATGCCTCTGAAAAGGGTTATGGATGTTGCATTTACATTAGAGTTATTTATCAAGATTTAATGGCCTCTTGTCACCTTTTGTGTTCTAAATCTCGCGTGGCTCCACTACGACAGGTGTCATTACCCCGCAATGAGCTCTGTGCTTGTTTGTTGTTATCGCGACTTCTGTTCAAGGTCACCCCTGCTCTCCATTCCTTTGTCAATAGCGTACACCTGTACTCCGACTCCATGGTATTTCTCTATTGGATTCATGCTCGGTCTTCTAGGTGGAAGACTTACGTCGCTAATCGTGTTGCTGAGATTCAGCGTCTCACTGAAACCCACACATGGCATCATATTGATTCGCAACATAATCCTGCTGACATTATTTCTAGAGGATGTCACCCTGACGTTTTGCGCGATTGTTCGCTTTGGTGGCATGGTCCCGCTTGTTTGTCTCAATCTTCTGAACCCAATCTTTTTTCACCTTTCTAACCTTCTAATGTGCCGCTTCCTGAATGCTCCGTTGAGGAGAAACAAACCCCCAAACTTTCTCTAATTTCTACCCTACCTATTGATCTCTCTAAGGACTTTTCCTCGTTGCACCGACTGACCCGCGTGTACACTTATTGCTTTCGATTTATCAAAAATGCTAGACCCTCAAAGGCAGAGAAAATTTCGGGAGTTCTTACCCCTACCGAAATTCATTCTACTCTTAACTTTTTCATAAAGCAATCCCAGTCGATCCACTTCGCTACTGAGCTTAGTTGCCTTCGAAATGGGGCTTCTGTCTCTATTAGGAGTAAACTGTCTCCTCTGGACCCATTTCTTGATGAGTTTGGCATCATACGTGTCGGCGGACGTCTACAGCAGTCGCAACTACCCTATGATAATAAGCATCCTACTGTCTTGCATCCATCGGCTCACATCACTCGCCTTATAATCGAGAGTGAGCATATTCGACTTCTCCATGCTGGTGCTCAACTTGTCCATCATTCACTTCGTCAACGCTGGTGGATTGTTAACGCCAAGATAGTGATTCGTTCCATCATTCGTAGATGCGTCAAATGTCTCAGATTTAATACCAAATATCAAGCTCAAAGGCTTGGTGTTTTGCCATCTCCCAGGGTTACTCTTTCCGGGCCGTTTTTATTCTGCGCAGTGGATTATGGTGGTCCCTTCATGATCCGTCATGGCGGGCAGAGATCTAGGACTCTGTCCAAGTCATATGTGTCTTTATTCATTTGCTTAGCCACTAGGGCCATTCATTTGGAATTGGTTCCGACCTTAGTGCCAATGCGTTTATAGCTGCCTTACGTCGCTTCATGCCCCATAGGGGCATACCTAGCCAGTTGTATTCTGACAATGGCACGAACTTTAGGAAGGCCCGCAACGTTTTGCATGACCTTTACAATCTCTGGCATGAAAAGGATGCCACCTTAACAATCCAATCATTTGCAACTTCTCATGGTATTAAGTGGTCATTCATTCCTCCATCGTCACCTCATTTTGGTGGTCTATGGGAGAGCGGTATAAAAAGTTTGAAGTATCATTTGCGCCGCGTTGTCGGCAAGTCCATACTCACATTCGAGAAGTTTACTACGGTTTTGTCACAGGTAGAGGCCTGTCTAAACTCACGTCCATTATTTTCCGTTTCATCGGATGTAAACGATCCAGTGCCACTTACCCCTGGCCATTTTTTAATCTGTGCACCATTAACGGCAATACCTGATCCTGACTTGTCACACGTTCCCATCTCTCGTCTCGGCCGTTGGCAACTTCTCCAGAAGTTTGTCCAAGCTATTTGGAAATCATGGTCGCGCGACTACCTACACCAATTGCAACAGCGTCACAAATGGAAGTTCGCTAAAGAAAACGTTTCCATTGGTGACCTGGTCCTGCTAATCGAGGATAACTTGCCTCCATTGGCATGGAAATTTGGGGTAATCACAGCCACATTTCCCGGACCAGACAATTTAATCAGAGTAGTTGACGTTCGTACGCCTGCTGGCACCTTTCGCAGACCAATTCATAAGTTATGTTTTATGCCAGCGATGGACGAACAGTAAACACTACATCAGTGTCGCTACTTAACACAAGTATTAAGTGTTGTGTTAAGTCATTATGTCAATACTATACATGTATATTATTATGTTCTTTCTTTATTGTATTTACTATATTGAGTCAGATTTTGAGGATGTTTTCTTTATATAAATTAAAAGGATGTCATTTATTTTCTTTTAAAATTAAATGTATGTATTTATCAAACATATGTTAATGTTTTAAGAAGATTATGTTAGTTATATAAGCACTTTTATTTTTACCATGAGCTTTAGTTTGTATCTTTTCAATTCAGAAATTGCTTGTTTTACTTAAGCAAGAGTCAATTTATTTAATATGTAAAGCTTCAATTATTTTATGTATTTTCTTGTATACAACATTTGATTTATGTATTATGTCTATTGGTGTTATTGGTTCTTATGTTATAGATTTTAGTATATAATATTCACATGGATTTGAAGCTATACAAACCATGTATGCATATTTGCTGCACATTTTTGTTGATATTTGTGCATTGCTATTTCGCTATTCTAGGAATTTTATGTGTTACTTGTAATTGCTCAACACATGCATTACATTTTTGTATGTACACATTTACTGTATTTGTCACTTATACTATTATATACTATTATGCCTTGTATTCATGTATTTTGTAATTATGCAACACACATATATCTATTGTATTTTATCATGTACTTTGTATCTATGTAAAACATATTATTGTACCCGCATCTATTGTCTATGATTATGCACCACGCATATATTTTTACACATATTTTGTATTTGCATTTTACGATCATGTATTGCACATATATTATTATTCATGTTTGTGATTATGACATATATGTCATTACGTTTATATACTTGCAGCTATTCAACAAAGTATAATCTATTTTCGCATGTCAATTTATTTGGGCATTCTTGCAATTGTTTGGTACAGCATGCACTATTTAATTATTATATTACAGCGTTATGTTAAATCTATGTTTTTATATGCATATAGCTTTTGTAATAATCTTGTCTATTCATTTTATATTCAATACTATTATGTATAAATCAGCTGGCCTTGACTGGCTTGGACTGTCAATCGTGACTTGCATAAAATATTTGCAATTTGTATCGGACCCATCAAGTGATGAGTCACCGATTATTCATTATTCATGTTTTGTATTGTATACATCTTTGCTAATCCATGCACATTTATACTCATGTATAAATCAGTTTTCAAGCCAACTGTGGCCTGTTTAACCTTATCATTATTATTAAGATTTTATCTCTGAGCAGTTTAATGTTATAATATTGTTATCTGACATTTCAATGTCGATGATCAAAACAACCTACTGATGGTTGATATCTATTACTAAGAATGTAGATGTTGTGTTTTCTTTATAATATAAATTATTAAAAAATGTATTATAAAAAATAATAAAATATATAAAAGTAATGTTGGTATTTAATGTGGGAATTGTATAATCGAAAGGTTGGCTAATCTTATCATGGTCCAACCATGCTCGCTTCGGCGAACATGACGTTACAGTGCTCCGAGCGTCCGAACACAACAGACGTGACTTACGCGTTGCGTTCGGCTGTCATTCTAATTATTTTCATCATGACTTATTATGTAGGCCTTAGGCCCTAACTCATTCATTTATTTAGCTTCAAGTGTTGCGTAATTGCGCCTCACTTCTCTAATGTAACATTTTTAACTTAATGTGATTTTCCAGACTTCATAATGCGTGCAAGGCTTAGCTAACCTTTCGAATTTTAAATTAAATTGTAACATTTATGCATAATAAATGTATTAAATTACAGTCCGCTTACTCATCATTATTTTCTCCATCCTGGCAAAAAATAATGGCATCCTGGCATTAATTCTTAACAGTCAGTGAAGAACCAAGGAAGACAAGGAAGAATCAGTGAAGAACCAAGGAAGACAAGGAAGAATCAGTGAAGAACCAAGGAAGACAAGGAAGAAACCTACTACGAGAAGCACACCTAACAACCATGGCATAAAGTATAGATTCCAAGAGCCAGTCAACTATAAACATCTTACCCGTATATACAGTAACTAATCAACCTACAGATTGAAGAGATGGACAAGAACTGACTAACTGAGATGACCGATACACAACAAATAATGTTATAAATGAATAGGACAAGATATGTTATTAAAAGGATGAAAATAACAATAATGTTTACTGAATAGAAGCTGTAAATAAAAGCATAGTAACATGTTATGCACAGCACCAATGTAACAAAAGAAGTATTAATTTGTCTCAGAATAATAGCAAATATTAGTCAAATAGTCTGACAATCATGTAAGACAAGAAAGGGAATAACTAAAACGTTATTAGTTATCATAATTAAAACCAAACTTAAGAAAATAAGGTTAAAAGAATACCAATTTGTGTCAACCTAACATACACGTTGTTGGCACAAATGACAAAATCACATAACCTAAGATGTAGGTACTATTCATCTAAATTCACAACTAGCAGTAGGAAAAACCTACCCTAACCAGAATGTTTTATATGTAAAACTAAGTAGAAATAATAATCTTTCTATAGGTACCAATATAAGATACCCAAGATAAGTTTTAAATAAGAATATAAACAAATAATTTGAACCAAAACCAACCAAAATGGAATTCACTATGTAAAACCTGTATAAAACCATATTATAAAACCGAATAGAAACAAAAGGTTAATGTCAATACCACAATTAGAGAGTAATACCACTACTGTACTAGTGTATAAAGATTATAAGAAAGGATATAGCCTAATATATTATAATTGTAATTAAGTGCACCTGTCATGTGACACCAGGTGTAAGTAATATTATTTATTCATATACAATATGGAAAAGACTAGTGTACAAAAAACACCAAGCCCATTACAAAGATACTGTTATTGTTCAACTATTGCAACTAAATAATAATGACAAAAGAGCTAAAAATACCAAATCAGAGTAACATTAAGTATGCATCTCATAATGAAAAATAGAGACCACTTTATTAACAAGAAATGACAAGGAATACATAATATTCCAGCTAGCAAAGGTTCTCAGTAGTTGTAACCATCTGTTATTATCAACTGGAGCCATACAGAAAGTAAACAGATACTTTCTAATATGTAAAATATGTAAATACAAATATAAGAACATAGGCTAAGACAATGGTAGTTTAAGAAATGTATTTTGTCAGTAGATTTAAGTAAATAGCAACTAAGGAGTGTAAGAGAACTTGGAAGGCATGCCCTCAAGTGGGTATGAGTGCCATTTAATAGTGTTAATCAAAAATTAAAAATAAATAATAGTGTATAGTGAATGGTGATGTAACGGGGCATTTTGGGCCTAATTTTGGGATAATAAAGAAGTTTGTATTTTTTTTTATAAAACAAATAACATTTTTTACTATGATAGGGACAAACGTAAACAAAGGTAAATTCAGTGGTAGCGACGGTAGCGGCAGTGGTAACACTGATTGCAAAAATTATTAAGGAATATCAAAAGACGCAGACAGCAACAGACAGCAAACTGTGCCAAGGTCAACCAATGACACACAAAACTGTCAACAAATTATGTAACGGAATCTCAGGCGATGTTACGTCAGCGCCTTACATAACGAGGAATGTGGGTGTAGTGTGCCACTAGTTTCGTCAGACACTCACAGAACAAAGCCAGTCGGAAAACAATATCTATAAGTGACGGACGCGAGCTGTTTTGTGCGTCCGCCGGCTCGCCGGTTTTGGGCAAGTTTTAGTCGCCCGCACCTTAAAGAATGTGAATAATATGTTTCAAAATGTGACTTAAAATCAAAATTCTTACTAAAAATGTGATTAACAGTTTTCTTTACAATATAACAATTCGGAAATTATGAATTAAAGTGAAAGTGCGCACGGAAAGCGATGTGACGTCGTCTGGACTAGAATTCGGACTCAAGGCAGATAAGTTTTACCAGGATATTCACAGAATTATCAAATTTGATTATATTTTTCAGAAAACCAAAACAGATGGGGCAAATTAAATAAAATAGGAGTTTAAGGGGAAAATGGGTAGTATGTGAGCGAGTGTGGGGGTTTTTGTTTAATTATATATTAAAATATGAAGTGCTGGTTTCCGCTTTTAAAATTGATCTTATGCTTCTGAAATGTATTTATTTCTATTCTAGAGAGAAAATCATGCACCATAAATGCTATTATGGTCTTTCTACAATATCGTAAAAAAGTAGGAGAAGGGAAGGGGAATATTTGTCTATATAAAATTTGAAATTATGTTGAGGGCTATATTTTCATGTTTTCTTTTGTAGTGTGAAAATGAATTAAAATAGGTGTGATGGTAATTCAGTTGTACTTTCTTAAATAACCAGTTCTGCACTTCCCGGTTCGCTGATTCGAACCTTGGTAAGTTTTCCTTACAGTTGGCAACACAAGATGGCGCCCGACAAAGTTAGACAGTAAAAATTGAATAAAATCAAAGTCAATCATATTTTATTTATTTTATTAATATCAATAATAAAAACATAACAGTGATAATCACAAACATTAACTTCCTTGATAATGGACCAAAGCACACCATGAATGGACTCAAAATAAAGAGCCGAGTGTTACCAATCCAGTGATACACTCAGATTTAAAATCTAAGCCATATTAACAAAGTTATTACAATTATAAGGAATTCATGTCAAATTGAGAAAACATTTATACTCTTGACACCAAAGACACCACGCCAACTTCAACAATTAAAATAATGCGCGAAGGGGGTATGTGCATCAAATTAAAGATCGTCAGCCAATCAAATCCAAGGAATTAACAAAATTTTGGACGATCGCAAAACGGAACGGCAGAGCAAGGCCTGCTTTTTCGTCACGTTTTAATCAACATCAGAAGCGAGTAGACGGCTACAACCGAGACCAAAAAGTCAGCTGATCATATGATTTGTGCGCGTCGCCGATGTAAACAGTGTAACCTAACCTCAAATTGTGATAGCGAAAATACTTTAGTATCAGAGGTGTGAAGTGTAACAGTGCGTAACAAGGATTGCTCAGTGTATAATCCAGAGCAATTCCGCGATTTAAGTTATAAAATAAACGGAGTATAAGTGATTATTATATTCTTAGTTAAGAAATGAAAAACGATATAGTCGAAACATTTCCAAACAATGATACTAGATTAAGATGTGTTTATAATAGCACCTAACCAACAGTAATGACAATCCTCAGAGATTTGAATATTCTATTTTTATGAATTTATTAAACCTTCAATTAATTTTTATGTACGAATACTCCGTGTGAATTAACCACACGTAATGACAGTTGTCAATTATTACATATCAATTGAATTAACCAATAATTACCAATGACCGAGGTTTGTCAACTGATTGATCTATTAACGAAAGTTAATATAATATTTCAATGTTATTTATGTTTTATGATTTAGGAAAAGAATCTACTATTATAACCATTTCAATGTTTTTTCTTACTATGAATAATAACCAAGGTTGTTAAGATATATGGTTACTTACAGCCATGCAATTATATTTATGTAACACTAAACAGTGAATCAGATGTTTTACTAAATGACACTGCTTCAATATATAATATTATTGTTCATTTTTAATTATCTTATCAAGAATTATTTTGACTTTAATTAACTTTATTTCAACCATTTATTATCAATTGAATTTAATAATTGCTAACCTGCAATGTCCAGAATAGACACATGGTTATTATTTTTGTATGTTAATTATAAGTGATGACTGAATTGTAGTCAACATCAAACTGTTTGATAATGATTGAATGATAGTTCTAATCAATGATTTGGTATTCTGTCAGCTTAAAGAATCCACGAAGGTATTAAATTATTTTAACCAAAAAAGAACATTTCGATAAATTAACTTTGTAAACAGTTCTGCCACCCTGAGGCAAAGTTTATAAAACTAAAAGTCTCATGCTATTTATTCTGAATTTAATTATAAATGATACTTCTGCTCATTCAGAGAGAGCACATTAATTGAATAAAATATTATTTGACATAAGAAAACAGAGTCAGTCAGTTTATTTCAGTAGACTAGTTGAAAACAGGTGAATGAATTTCATTGGTCAACTCAACAAGCAGCGGCGAATATAAACACGGTAAGTCCGTATACAATTGGATTGAGATAGCGACCCTGCAAATTCGACAAGACTCACCAAGTAAGTGATTGTGAATGCAGAATATTTGTGTTTTCAGCACGGAACATACACCACCGTTTCAACGAGTCAACGGAAGAACATCCGTGTAAATAAACTAACCGAAGTAGAAAATTACTTCGATAAATAATTTCTTGTGCATCAACCGGACTTATTCAAGTTGGATTCAACGCTAGGTTGAATTGAACCGGATAAGTCAATAATAATACAACATTAAGCAAAAGTTATTACAAATTTTAAACAAAAATAAACGGGAAGTTATCACCCCAGAACCCCAAACGACGTTTCGTAACAAATTGGCGCCCAATGTGGGGCGTAAAACCTACCACAACGACGTTTCGTAACAATATGCCAATAGCACTATCCGAATAATAACAATAACTGATAACAAGATTTGCCATTACTTTCCCATACCTGTGATTACAGGCATATTGATATACCTGTTACTATGTGTACAGGTATTACTATATATATTTTATGTTAAAACTGTGAGGTGTATTTTATAATCTGGAACATTTTATACCAAATGATATAATCACAAAAGATAATGTAAAACACAAAATTACAACAAACACCAAAAATATCTATAGAAATTAAAAAATAAACAAAATTATATAAATCACAAATTATTCAATAAATGATTAAATATGTACCATAGTTTATTAGATACTGCAATTATTTTTTTATAGAAACAAACATCCACCAGTAGCTACAAAACCAATTTTCCCTATAATTTTCCCTGCAAGATCCTAATCTTTTCGATACTTTGTTGGATTGTTAATGCTAGCATTTTTTAATTCTTTTCCCTAAACATTTTGAAACCATAATTTCAAAGCGATACTACCTGAGATGCCTTTCCATTGTGTTTCCTTCTGCTCCAAAAAAAAAATATTTTGTTGTGGTGTTGATAATGTCTTTATTCTTTAAAATTTTGTGCGAGGGAGATTGCAATATAACTGAGCTGTAGCATTTCATTGTTTCAATTTTTGTCATTTTTTGTGCTACTGTAAAGTGTTCACTTTTTATTTACACTTACGTCGTGCCATTTGTATTTTACATTTTTACACTTTCTGTTAAGCTACTGTAAAGCTACAGTAAAATATAAAATTTAATTAAAAAAAAAATGATCAAACCAAGCACTTGTCTGTAATGAACAGAACACTGTGTAATAACTGAAATATATGAGAGTTTTATTTAAGGTTATTGCTGGCTCTCACATCCTACCTTCCAGTATTTGCTTATCATCCGTCAGAACTGTGAATAACTCAACAGGATACTAAGTCATTCTTACTACTGTTTAGGTGCATTTAGCATGTACACCAGAGGCAGATTTATGCATAGGCAAAGTAGGGAAATGCCTACGGGCGGCAAATTTTGTAAAGGTCGTTATGTTGTTTTTATACCTAAGAGTTGTTTCAAATGCCGCTCCATTTCGTCTCAATATGATAAAAAGCTTTTAAAAATATATATTGTTTAGTAACTAGGCTTATTACATAAAGAGAATAGTTCATCATTTACTTCTGATCTGTATATGAAGTAGGCCCTACATCGCTTTTTCACAATTACATTTAGATACATTATATATGTGATACTTCCATTATATTAATTATTTAACTATTAATTTGTTTATATTCAAATTTCGAACATCTTTACCGACTCTGTAATTTGACATGAGTGAATGTCAATAGATGCCACTAGCTGCTAACAGACAGACTATGAGCATAGCATAATTTCATACCCAATTCTAGTGCCAATTGAGCTTCGACCTGCCGAGGAGGGAAATAAGAGGTCTACACATAGTATGTGTCCGTTAAACACCTGTTGTATTTTACATAAATCGTTAAATATATATTCATCAAATAAATTGATAGGCAAAAAGTGATAAGTGAAAGGATGATTATGTCAAAAGGTAATGTATTTTCATTTATTATGTTAGGGTAATATTAGTGGAATGATAATATTCTACCACTACTGTATTATAGTATACAAATGTAGTGATATATCTTGGCACAATACTATATAATAAATTTGGATAAAAGGTTCATTTCAAATAGAAAGGATAGCTGGTGTGATCATACATAACAGATTTGTATTAGTTTTTAGAGAATTTATTCATATCAAACTGCAATAAGCATATTTTCAAACCTTTATGGATGTGTGTCATGTAATTTACTGATTGTACCAAAAGAAACAACAAAAATATATCTTTTCAATTAAACAAAAATTGGTCTTGTAATATGAGTCGGTAGTACACCAGGAACTAATAAGTTAATTGCTATTACAAAATGCCTTATTCCTTTTTCATGATGATCAGATTTTGCTATACGCCTGCATAAATAAAAATTATTAAAATGCTTAACTCTCAATGCAAAGTATTTAAACTATTTCACATGAAAAGTTCATCATGTCACATATTCTAGTAACGAGGTAAGTTTTTGAAATAGAGTTTTAGCTGAATTTATACACTAGGAGGGCACTCAACATTTAGTTTGTGTGTGTAACTGTGGTTAATCAAAGAGAATTATTTGTGTAAATTCAAATTTAGTAATACAAATCTACTACCATAAAGGTCTGGAATGCCTTTGTTTACCCCATTAAAGAATTTTAACTAACTTCATATGGGGAAAACTGGTTTACATACATCATTTCTGAAAATAATAATCCTGAAATATAATCAGTACTTATATCAAGTTAAGTGCAATAATTAAATAGATTCTTCAACTTGGACGTTGCAAACTTCAGGTGCTAAGCCTTTACTTTGTTTTTAATTTAACATCAATTTATGTTCGGCAACGTTAAAAAGAACATGTTATGGCCTCTGAGAAAGTACACAGTGAGTGGAAGCTGGCTTAAATGAAGGTAATCATTTTATCTAATAATTAGTGTCCCATGTTAGAAAACAAGTGCAATACATATTATAAAAAGAATGATATTGTTTTTACTTCCATGTTCCATAAGGAAATGGATGGAAAAAAAATCGCGTTCGAGATAAGGGCTGATTCTGATTGTACTACCCTCAAAACATGAAGAAGTCATTTTTTGAAAGATGTCTGTGTGTAGAATTTTGTCTATGGCGGACTATAACTGCTGCAAATTCAAATAATTTTTTGCATATTGTAGAGGACTCAAGGTCTGTTGATTTTGGTAAAGATCGGTTAAGGAGAAGGGGTAGTTTATCTGCAACGTTTTATGTTTTAACAAGAGTAAAGTACTTACTTTTGATAAATAAAGTACCCTTAAAAGAAGGTCATAATTATACCACTGTAGAAAGGTAGATGAAATATCTATAAATGAAAAGGGGTAGGGGAAAGTTGATGGGGAGGCGATTATTTTCTATAAATGAAAATGATAGGTGAAGTGGAGGGGATACTTTTTTATGTGTACCACGTTATCGGCAACAAAGAAGTAGTTCGTTAATAAAATTCCTTCACGGTCAAAAGCAGATGTTTCGGAAGTGCCATCGACTGCCATCATCAGTGAAAATCGAGTGCGCTAACGTGAGGTGGTATATGTTAGTGACCACAATTCTGTGGTTGAGGCTGAAGAAAGAAGTAGTTTCTGTGGAAATATTTCATTTCTAAAATGATTTTAAATATAAATCTTAAAACATGGAAGTCATGTATGGTTCTCCATACCGATATTTTAATTATTTGCATCAAATAGTATTATTGTTTAATAAATGTTCTATCCAGATCAAATTATGTGTATGGAGTTCTGGAAAAATTAGACAGGCATAAAGTTTTGTTTGTTTATTGTTAACTGTATTATGTTTGGAAGTATCCCAAAGTAAATTTAACATTAGTCATGTCACTCAATGATGCCAGTCCAGTTTTTTAAGGCTAAGAGAATCCTTGAGATGTTTGGACCATCACTAGGTCATGATGGATCAAATCATCAAACTTCAGTTTGCTGTGAAAAACTGGCAGATTTGAGTAGTCACTTGATAAAGGATGGTGTAAAAGCAACAATTCTTTCAGACTTATTTTATGGCCTTGTCAGTCTGCAAATAACTAATACTCGTTTAGACCTTCAGCAGATTTAAACTTTTCTTATTCGTGTTAGCAATATATCATCTAGAAGTATGGAATACAAAGACAAGTCGAGCATTGTACATTTTTAGGTTAGGTACACTTTGCAAAACCTTTTCATCAGATGTTCAAAAGAGCAAGCGTGTAATTGTTGTTTTTCTTTTTTTTTTTATAAGTCCCTTAGTAAGGTTTCTCAGCAACAGCTACTGGATGTCAAAGTTTGCTTCTAGGATATGTTTTATAAAGTAGTGGAAACTTGCTACTTGAACACAATACACTTGCACACAACATTCCAGAAGTCTGTTCTAAAAACAATTATAATCAACCTGCTGTTTCAACAGTACCTACTAATAATGCAGCATGGCAACATTTAAACCATTTTTGTTGGTCTGAACGTTTGTTTCAAGCTGAGTATACCAAATATGTTTGTAATAGGGTTATATTTTAAGACGAGAAGTATATGAAGCCATTACTAGTACCTGCTCATTAGACAAGAAATTATAACTATAATTTCCATTAATTTTGTTAATGTTCTTTGCTATTCATTATTTAGTTATTTTTTTACTATCAGGAAAAGTTCTGATAAATTTCTGTATGTGTCATTTTTGGTCTCTCTCTCTCTGTCTCTCCCCTCTCATTTTTATTTATTGAAAAAACATATATTCATTATTTAGTTATTTTTTTACTATCAGGAAAAGTTCTGATGAAATTTCTGTACGTGTCATTTTTGGTCTCTCTCTCTTTCTCTCTCTCTCTCTCTCCCCCTCTCATTTTTATTTATTGAAAAAACATAAAAACTGTCACTCCTCTGTATGTGTCCACATTGCATAAAATTAAAAAAAATTAATCCAAGGAATTAAAAAAAAAACTTGTGAACTCTGAAAACATTTGTTCTAATACAGAATTCAAATTAAATAAAGAAAGAAAGGAATTGTGTGTGTGCTAGTGTGTGTGTGTGTGTTTTAATGGAGACATCTTCCCCCTTGCTCCTCAACCCCTTTCAGAAAGTGAATGGACAGAACAATACCTGACCTGCAAATGGTCTTGAAACATACTTGTGATCTTGCAAAAGAGGATCAGTCCTCTGTGTGTTTTAATGATAATTAGTTAATCAATGAACATGTCATGGACAACAAAATGCAAAAATTTACAAATGAATAATGAAAACACAAAGATTAAAAACTAATAAGAAATCATTATAGACATAAAGAAACAAATTAGTAAGATTTATTAATGAATCAAAGGAATTCAGAAATTCAACTGATAATCACACATTAGTACATAGTGTTACTAATTTCACAATTCCACAAAATTTGTAATTATTGGATAGTGAACATTGGATTTCAATATAGTAAGCATACACATATTAATTTTAAGCACGTTTTACAAATAGTGAATGGAAAAGAAAATAAATACACGATTTCAACTTTCTTAAACTGAAAACAAGAAATTCTTTAGAGTTAGTGTAATGTACTGTGTTACCGGTACTGTAAGTCAGAGCAGTGCCATTAGTGTACTAATTAAGAATAAAGCTAAATGGCATAATGAGTTATTCGTAGATGACATCATTAATCTTCTTGGTGATGGTGTACAAACCTTTCCACAGTGTTCGAGCTGATTCCTTTCTTCCTGATTATGTTATAGAACTAAGCCTGGCAGCAGGTGTGAGCCCCGAAGAAATTGCAGCCAGGGTGTACAGAGTCTTCATCTTTGTATTTGCCAAAATAAAGTTGTTCTGAGCCAGGTCATGTAAATTCAGGTTAAGGCAAATAGCTCATTACACTTTGTCTAACTTTTAAAGATATACAGTGTTGATAAAGATGTTTAGGACCATAATACAGTAAGGGTACACATATTAATGTAAAGCACATTTCCATAAAAAGTGAATGGAAAAGAAAAGAAATACACAATTTCAACTTTCTTAAACTGAAAACAAGAAATTCTGTTGAGTTAGTGTAAGACAGAGCAGTGGTGCTGTTAGTGTACTAATTAAGATGCATTAAATATATAAATAAAGCTAAATGCCCTAATAAGATTTCTTAGATGTAGTAATACAGTTAGGTCAAATTGCTCATTAGACTTTGTCTAAATTGTAAAGATGTTTAGCACCGTACATTAAAAACATTGTTTGCACATATGAGTAGGAAGCAGATGTATTAATATAATGTTACCCAACAAGATCAGGAACAATTATGTCTATTAAATTAAGTAGTTAGTGGACTTGAAAACCTGCAGTAGAAACTCCAGTTTTTATAAAACAAATAGGGAGAGAATTTAAGATTTCTTGTTTGGAAATGTTATATCTGTTTTCTTCACAACTAAAATGTTGTTAGTGGCCTTTTTTAAGAGTATGAAAAACCAATAGATACTGTACTTGAAAAAAGGTGAATTTTATTCGTACATACTAAAGTATAGAGTCCTATTTATTTCTATTCATTAACAAAGGTCTGAACTGTAATAATTTTCTGTGTAATATACAAGCGTTATGCAATCTTAAAACGCTTTTGGAGGCAAATACAATGTTTAAATTAGAAGCTAGTCAGGCAAAAATTGCCTATCAATATATGAATATTAAGTTGAAACTATTAAAAACAACATTAAATATCAGATACAAGAAGACATTGCATAACGTGTTCCTGCGCAGGTCCGCGTCGGCCGCGTGTATCGTGTTTTCATTCTGTTTGTCTCGGTTTTAATATATGTTAAATATTTAAGTATTTTTGTTGTTATGTTTGTGTTGTTTTTATTATCTGACGGGATGTGCATACATCAACAAATGTATTTTTAACTTATATTCATCGAGGATCTGAAGATGACACTTAATGTGTCGAAACTCGAGTAATCCTGTTTTCGGATTTCAAAAACCGTGACGGTAGGTAATTAACCTGTTTTATAGTCTCAAAACGCTTTTGGAGGCAAATACAATGTTTAAATTAGAAGCTAGTCAGGCAAAAATAGCCTATCATATATGAATATTAAGTTGAAACTATTAAAAACAACATTAAATATCAGATACAACAAGACAATTGCATAACGTGTTCCTGCAGGTCCGCGCCGGCCGCGTGTATCGATTGTTTTGTCTCGGTTTTAATATATGTTAAATTATTTAAGTATTTTTGTTGTTATGTTTGTGTTGTTTTTATTATCTGACGGGATGTGCATACATCAACAAATGTATTTTTAACTTATATTCATCGAGGATCTGAAGATGACACTTAATGTGTCGAAACTCGAGTAATCCTGTTTTCGGATTTCAAAAAGCGTGACGGTAGGTAATTAACCTGTTTTATAGTCTAGGTTATACGTTCTAAATTGGAAATAGGTTTCAATTCCGGTACTTCGAATAAATACAGCCTTTTATCCACACAATAAATACAGCCTTTTAATGTACACTAACTAAGGAAATGTTTGTTGTCTAATTAATTTTAAAAATCTGAAAGGTTGTTACATTGTTAAACGTAGACATAACGGCCAAAAATCGTCTCTGTACCGTAATTATGTGCGGTAAATGGAAACTCATTTCTGTACTTCCAATAAAAACACCCTTTTATTGTACACTAACATAGTAAATTTTATTTAAGTTACATTGTCGTACATAACCTCCATAGCCTGGCATTAGTTACTTGTGAAGAAAACAGTTCTAGTACACATCGGATACGAAAAAAAGTACAAACGCGGAGACTAAAGTTTTATTTGGCCGGAGGATTTAGTGAACGACCCTGTATTTCTTTTATTTCATTACACTTTAATTTTTTGTTTGGTTCTACAATTATAATATGAATCCTTGTGGAGACCCTTATCGGGATTCTAAACTTATTCACATACTTAATACAAAGATAACGTATAAATCAATCTGTAAATTGAAAAAAAAAAAACAAACGGGTCTTGGGGAATATTCAGCGGCAAAATGTAACTTCCGGCGCCGCGCGTGTACTACATTTCGGTGTCCGATGTGTACATCCAACTGTTTTCTTCACAAGTAACTAATGCCAGCTTATGGAGGTTATGTACGACAATGTAACTTAAATAAAATTTACTTTGTCACTGTACATTAAAAGGGTGTATTTATTGGAAGTACAGAAATTAGTTTACATTTATCGCACATAATTACGGTACAGAGACGATTTTGGGAGGTTGTTGCTACGTTTAACAATATAACTTAACCTTTTACATTTTGAAAAATTAATTAGACTTAACAAATGTTTCCTTAGTTAGTGTACATTCAAAGGCTGTATTTATTGTATGGATAAAAGGCTGTATATAACATTAACGGCTGTATTTATTCGAAGTAAGTAATGCCAGCTTATGGAGGTTATGTACGACAATGTAACTTAAATAAAATTTGCTTTGTTCGTGTACATTAAAAGGGTGTATTTATTGGAAGTACAGAAATTAGTTTATCGCACATAATTACGGTACAGAGACGATTTTGGCAGGTTGTGGCTACGTTTAATTATTTAACTTAACCTTTTAGATTTTTAAAATTAATTAGACTTAACAGACATTTCCTTAGTTGGTGTACATTCAAAGGCTGTATATAACATTATTCAAAGTACCGGAATTAAAACGTACTTCCAATTTAGAACCTAGTACAATCTAATGTATAACCAAACAAGTACATTAAAATCCTTTTTTCAACATAATGCAATAATAAGCAATGTGTAGTTTCTGTTAACATGCAAATGATTAAGTATTAATAATGGGTTACAGTGGAATTTAATGTTACTACGGTCTGAATTAATGCAAATAAAATTTAGAGAATCTCGTAAACATATTAAAGAATGCTTGTATATTACACACAAAATTATTACAGTACGGACCTTTGTTAATGAATAGAAACAAATTTGACTCTATACTTTAGTATGTACCAATAAAATTCACCTTTTTTCAAATACCAATATCTGTTGTTGTTTTTCATACCCTTAAAAAAAGGTCATTAACAACATACATTATGAGAAAACGTGATTACAAATAACCAGCCATTAGTTACTTAGAAGAAAATAGATATAACATTTACAAACATCAAATCTTCAATTCTCTCCCTATTTGTTTTATAAAAACTGGAGTTTCTACTGCAGGTTTTAAGTCCACTAACTACTTAATTAAATATACATAATTGTTCCTGTATCTTGTTGGGTAACATTATATTAATACATCTGCTTCCTACTTATATGTGCAAACAATGTTTTTAATGTACGGTCCTAAAATCTTTATCAACACTTTATATCTTTAAAATTTAGACAAAGTCTAATGAGCAACTTGGCCTAACCTGAATTTACATGACCTGGCTCAGAACAACTTTATTTTGGCAAATACAAAGATGAAGACTGGTTGCAATTTCTTCAGGGCTCACACCTGCTGCCAGGCCTAGTTCTATAACATGATAAGGAAGAAATAAATCAGCCCAAACCTGCAACCGCTGTGGGAAGGCTTTTACACCATTACCAATAAGATTAATGATGTCATCTAAGAATAACTCATTAGCTTTATTTTTAACTTTCATTAGTTTTATCTTTTTTAACAATTTTTAATGCAGTTTACTGGAGTAAAATCTTCTTATTGATAATGTTCTTATCAGTTTCATTACATTATTCTTATCTCTTTTTATTACCGTATCTCAGACAATATTTATAGTATACAATTTAGTTAATGACTTAGTATTTTGTTCTTCATGTATCATGGTCATGAAATGGTTTAAGTTGGGGCCTATTTTATGTAAGGGGAAAACATAACGTTACAATATTGTAATTACTTTTATTTCTATAATTATTTATAAGTATTACTTTGTACAAACAAAACTGTCTTAGAAATGGGTCTACTTAGGAAATTATGGAATTCTGCTGAAATTTCGAATAGTTCTGGAGGGGAATTGATCCCCTGATAACCCCCCTCCGCAAGTTACTCCACTGATCCCACTCTACACAGTTCCAAGAAATCCTGTATTTAGTAGAGCTTCCCTTATGTTTGCCTGGTAAGTGAAGGAGAAGGGATCTATTTAACGTGCAAGTTGAAGAATATATTTAATTATTGCACTTAACTTGATATAAGTACTGATTACATTTCAGGATTATTATTTTCAGAAATAATGTATGTAAACCAGTTTTCCCCATATAAAGTTAATTAAAATTCTTTAATGCATAGCATTCCAGGCATTTACAGTAGTAGATTCGTTTTACTAAATTTGAATTTACACAAATAATTCTCTTTGATTAACCAGAGTTACACACACAAACTAAATGCTGAGTGTCCTCCTAGTGTATAAATTCAGCTAAAACAGTATTCCAAAAACTTACCTTTTTACTAGAATATGTGACATGATGAATTTTTCATCATGTGTTCAACTCTGTGTTGGGAGTTAAGCATTTTAATAATTTATATTTATGCAGGCGTATAGCAAAATCTGATCATCATGGAAAAGGAATAAGGCATTTTGTAATAGCAATTAACTGATTAGTTCCTGCTGTATTACCGAATCATATTACAAGACCAATTTTTGTTTAATTGAAAAGATATATTTTAATTGTTTCTTTTGGTGCAATCTGTAAATTCCATGACACACGTCCATAAAGGTTTGAAAATATGCTTACTCCAGTTTGATAGGAATAAATTTTCAAAAAACTAATACAAATTTGTTATGTCTGATCACACCAGCTATCCTGTCTATTGGCAATGAGACTTTTATCCAAATTTATCATATAGTATTGTGCTAAGATGTTACACTACATTTGTATACTGTAATACAGTGTATTATTTGCAGACTGACAGGGTTATAAAAAATTCTGAAAGAATTGTTGCTTTTACAACACCATCCTTTATCAAGTGACTACTCAAATCTGCCAGTTTTTCACAGATCCCCTAGTGATGCTCCAAACTTTTCAAGGATTCTCCTGGCCTTAAAAAACTGACTGGCCTCATTGTTTGACATGACTAATGTTAAATTTACTTTGGGATACTTCCAAACATAATACAGTTTACAATAAACAAACAAAATATTATGCCTGTCTAATTTTTTCCAGAACTGTATACACATAATTTGATCTGGATAGAACATTTATTAAACAATAATACTATTTGATGCAAATAATTAAAATATCGGTATGGAGAACCATACATGACTACCATGTTCTAAGATTTATATTTGAAATCATTTTAGAAATGAAATATTTCTATAGAAACTACTTCTACCTTCAGCCTCAACCACAGAATTGTGATCACTAACATATACCACCTCATGTTCATAAAACAGTATTCCAAACACTTACCTTGTTACTATGGTGTCTTCAACAGGTACATTGGTGTATAAATTCGTTATGTCAAATGATGCTAATGTTGAGTTGTGTGGTATATGGATGTGTTCTAGTTTTTTGACAAGTTCTATGTTGTTTTTAACAGAAGTGTTGTTTGTTGGTTAGATTTATGTTGTTTGTTGGTTAGATTTATATGTTTTCTGATTAGTTTATCTAGGTGTCTGGCGATTTTGTGGGAGGGTGCTTGTGTGTTATTTATCAAAGGTCAAATGGGTATATTGGGTTTGTGTATTTTTGGTAATGCGTTTAGTTTTGGGGGGTTAGGTTTAATTTCTTTTTAGGTATTTTATGTTTTCTGTTTGGATTATGTATTTTGCATTATTTATGAATTTGTTTTTGGTATTTTATTGTGGGATCTTTGGTTATTTGAGTTATATTGTTTTCGGAGAAGAATTTCTCAGTTTTATTGTTTATTTCTTAAATATTAGAATTACCTTGGTTCCTTCTTTGCAATTATGTTTATTTCTTGTTTGTTCATTATGACTGTTGTAATTTCTATAGGTACTTTTGGTGTGTTTGTTGTAATTTTGTGTTTTACATAATCTTTTGTGATTAAATCATTTGGTGTAAAATGTTCCAGATTATAAAATACACCTAACAGTTTTAACATACAATATATATAGTAACACCTCTATACATAGTAACAGGTATATCAATATACCTGTAATCACAGGTATGGGAAAGTAATGGCAAATCTTGCATAATCTTGTTATCAGTTATTGTTATTATTCGGCTAGTGCTATTAAATTCATATTGGCCCAAAGTGATCACAAAAGGAATTTATTATATTTGTTTACAGTCATCGGTGTTGATTCCAAGTGGATTTGAAATTTATATAAATTAATTTTCACTCACATGAATGAAGTTGCAACCGTAAAGAAATACAGAATATATTTTCTATGACAGCAGACAGGACAGGACACTTGTATTTTGCCTTTTATGTGTGTACATACATTCAGACATCATTTATTTGGATTGACTTCTGCAAGCTTGAAATCAAATACTAATAATGTTTTATGAATATTAATTACTACACTTTCACATGTGAAACTTACTTTGTTTATTTTCCTCGTACGACATTTCAGTGTGGTGTTCGCCTTCATCAGCGGGGTATGATACAGAATGTCCGGAACTTGTAACGGTTTGTTTAGTTGGTAGGTTGTGTGGGGGAGTGTGGAGGTGGAAGGGGGTTATGTAAAATTATAATCCTCAAAGTATAATATTGAATTAATTGGGATGTTTTGTTAAATTGTTACGACGGTCTCACCGATCGTCACATAGTACAGTGGAAACCAAAATAAAACACACTTATGAATTTGCAAATTACATTTATTATGTTTTTAATTGGTGTTGTTACATGCTTGTTCACTTCTTTTGTTACATTTTAAATCAGTGTTGTGTTGTGATTAGCTACGATGGTAGTGTTATTAGTACAGACGAGGATGCTGCAGTTTCTTTCTTAAAGAAAAAGATTTGGTTCACAATCCTCGTCAATGTGGTAATGGACATGATATGATTTTAGCGCTTGGGCAGCAACAGCGTTGGTGTTGTAATAAGAAGACTTGCCGTGAGTATAAGCCAGTTTGCAAGGACACATTTTTAGAGGGGTCCAGATTACCCCTGAGAACAATAATAAAATTTATTTATGACTGGTATGAAGGCCGTAGTAGTGTGAAAAACAGTAAAAATCAACTGAAAATCGACAACATAACACACACACATTGGACGGCTTACTTAAGACATATCTGTGCTGAAGACATCATGAGCAACCCACAGAAAATTGGAGGACCAAATTTAACAGTTGAAATCGACGAGAGTCTCTTTGCCAAGAGAAAAAATAATGTTGGCCGGGTGTATCCACAACAGTGGGTTTTCGGAGGATTCTGTCGAGAAACAAAGGAATGTTTCTTGTGTCCTGTCGAAGATCGATCAGCAGGTACTCTCCTACCTCTCATAGTGGCAAATATTGAACCAGGGTCCATTATAATGTCAGATGAGTGGCGTTCATACCGTCAAATTGTTAATTTGCCACAACAGTACACTCATTTGACTGTAAACCATAGTTATAACTTTGTGGATCCTCAAACTGGAGCGCATACACAAAGCATAGAAAGCATGTGGCGGTCCTGTAAACGCCGAAACGTGATTGAATGTGGTACGAGAAGGGATCGCTTAGATTCCTATTTAAGTGAGTTCATGTGGCGAACAAGAAATGCAAACCAGGATTTGTTCGAGAAAATGCTTGAAGATATAAAAAAATATGAAGCCCCTTTATGATTCTTGTTTTACATGACTTTGGTAAGTATTATCAATTTGGTATGTTCTATTTAGAATACGTAGTTAATTATGATATTGACTTTGAAATCATGTGCTTAGTTTAATTATTCATTGCTCAAGCTTAATCCAATACCATTTTCAAGGATTTTAAGTACTCTGTAAAAGTATTTCGTTTCCTTATTGAACACAGTACATGACACATTAAAAGTATTCAGTACTTAAAAGTAGGTTAGGTTACATTATTATTCTAAATAACTTCACAACAGCTGTAACAAAGTTAATTATAAAATAATAATCATTTTGTATTTTTTCTTTTACAAGTGGATATTAAGCCAAAAAGCTGATATCATATAAAGTGTAATAATCATGTTCAGTGTATTATTATGTTTAATATCATAGGTACAGCTTAAACTAACCTTATACTCACGAGGTACAATTGTACTGATTTCACCTGTAAAAGAACGGTTAGCTGAAAATAAGACACAATTGTAACACATACCACAACCTGTGTGTGTGTGTGTTTTGGTGGATGCGTCAATAATCTGTAAACCCTTTAATATTGGTCTCTTAGAATGTTGACTGATTAAACAAAATAATTGATTAATGTTCATATGTCAGTACTTGGTGTGTCCGGTGATGTAATTTATTTTTCTTTGCAGGCATTCGTGATTTAATGCGAAACGTGGCTGTGAATGGAAAAATTGATTACCGTATGTATTCCAGGACTATATTCAGGTTTGTAATTTACACAGTGAAACCAGTCAAAACAAAGTATTAAAATCCTTTGAAAATATTATTAAAAGCAGGCACATTACATGGTAAGAGATGTGATGAAATAAGTGATACACACTATCAACATTGTATGGTGTTCTGTTGTGTGACAGGTCCCAGATATTACCAATCATCTCCATTCATATGTATTTGGTTTGAACTGTTGAGCTTTCATCTCTACATAAGATACTCCACTTTGCATTTCGTACACAAGCTCATCTTCTCTCCTTTCATGGTTCTTTCAAAAACTGGTGTTAATTGTTCATTTTCTCTGAGGATTAAATATACTTATACTTAATATTAAATACTTAAAAGTTGGTTAGGTTACATTATTTAATCTAAACAACTTCACAGCAGCTGTAACAAAGTTATTTATAAAATAATAACTGTATTTTTCCTTTACAAGTGGGTATTAAATAAAAAACCGATATCATATTCTTATACCATAAGAAGTAATATAATCACGTTATGTTCATGATGAGTTCTATTTCTTGTGTATAGTGTGTTTCAGTGTTTGCATTAAACAAAACATTTTTAAATCAGTGTTGAACCTTTGCCAAGTAGTGTGCATGATATTTTCCAACAAATTCGTATACTGTATGAGAGTAGACTATTGATGTATACTACTTTACATGTCAGAAGTATAACGATATATTTACAAATTACTTTATTTTATATTCTTATGTTATTATTATTATTCAATAAAAAATAAAATACTTTTTAACAACAATATACTTTTATTTTAATTATTGTATTGTATTCAATTATTCAGAAACATAAATATAATTAAAGTAAAAATAAATAGTTGTAATAATTTAATTAAAAAGTATATTTTTGTTAAAAGGAATATCTTAATTATTCAACAATGATATATAACTCTCTCTCTTCCCCCTCCCACTCTGTGTGGGGAGGGGTTGAATATATGAGTGATAGTTTAATCTTGTTTTCAACAAATTCCAGTTACATTGCAATCTGATAGGTTAGAGTCTGTACTTAAAATGGACAAATTTTTGGTTAAGTGACCAAAATACTAGGTAAAGTGGTAAGTAAACAGCCATTCCATTCTAATCAGCCTACACATACATATTGTTATATTATTACATTACATTTAATGCAAACAGTCTTCTTTACAATTGAATTAAAGGTACACAATTTAACTATAACGTTAGGTGAGACTGACGAATACAAAAACAATACCAATACATCTATTACAATATAGAATACTACAAGGACAAGATACTACAGATTTAAAGGTAAGAAAAAGGGATAAACGTTACAATATATATTATTGCCCATCTTCTTTATTTACAGTGTGGAACAGTAGATCCTGTTACAGTATACTGGACTTAGTACTTAGTTGAGGCACAGATACTTCCTAAATAATACATCTACTCTACATGAGTGTTGTGGTTGGTTAGGTAATGATAGTACATTGTTGTGTGTAATGATAGTACATTGGGTTTGATGTTTCTTTACAAACCCAATTGACTCTGTAGTGCTCAATTCTACGTCTTTCGACCTCACTGTAACTGTTTATTCTCCGTTTCTTCCAGCGGTTGTTCATGTAACCTGTCTTGTATGTTACTGTACTAATTTTTAAAATAAACACTTATGTATCTTGTAGCATAAGCTATTAACCGTAGTGCATACTCCTTCTTTATCTAAAAAGTGGTAGATATTGTTAAGCCCCTTACCTTTTACTTCCATGTCCTTAAGGAAATGGAAGTATGGTGATGGCAAAAAAAAAATCGTGTTCGAGATTTTTGCAGATTCTGATTGTACTACCCTCAAAACATGAAAAGTCATTTTTCGAAAAGTGTGTGTGTGTGTGTGTGTGTGTGTGTTTGTGTGTAGATTTTTTTCTATGGCAAACGATAACAGCCAAAAATTCAAACAGAATCGAATACTTGGATTTCGTTGTCCATGACGTGTCCATTAATTAACTAAATATAATTATTACACTACGACTCGGAACACAATAGTAGTGTAATAATTATATTTAGAATCAAATATTTTTTTACATACAGCCCTGATTTGTATAGTACTCAAGACCTATTGGTTTTGGTGAAGATCAGTTAACGGAAAGGGGTAGTTTACCTGCAACATTTTAACAAGGGTATTTTCTGTGGCAAACGATAAGAGCCGCAAATTCAAACTGAATAAAATAATTTTCTGCGTACAGCCCTGTGTAGAGTACTCAAGACGTATTGTTCTTTGTGAAGATCGGTTAAGGGAAAGGAGTAGTTTGATTATGTGATTTGATTAATGCTTGTGATTGTGGTTTGATTATCTGAAATTAATGCTTCTATTACCTTCCAACACTAATATTACCTTAAAACAGGAATTATAGACATGCTACTTTAGAGTTGTGTCTTTATGGCTGGGATTACATTGATTGATGGGATTATTACTTATTACAAACTGGTTTACATTCCATAGTAGTAATTTTTTCCTTAGTTTGCCAAATTTTGTTGACTGATTAATTCTATTTAGTGTGTCTGAGCCTAATTTAGGTATCTATGGTATTTTATACATAACAGTGTGTCTATTTTCTTACAACCGAATCGAATATTTCTTCTTTGACAATTCATAATAGCCATAATAGCATAATATTCTTAATAGCAACATTACTAACATTATTACATACAAAACATATTTAAACATAACTAACTCTTAATACAATTAATTAAACAAATTGAACCTTCTAATTGTAGTCTTTTCCCTTGAAACAAATATGGGACTTGGGTTTAAATCCTAATTAATACAATGTTGCTGAACATTCAGAATAATATAAATCATGTCTCCCTTAATCTTACTTATAGTCTATGTTTCATACATTTGGGGTGAATCATTAATTTTAACAGTCTTTTCTGTTATTACTGATCATTCATTATATTACACTTTTTCTTCCTTCACTTAGCACTTTTTCCCACAGTGTTCAGCTTATAATTATTTACAATATTGTTACAGGTAGTCGTGAGTGGTAAGGAGGTGACTCTACACACTTCTACATTAATACAGCGAGTTAAGTGTCTGTGAATCCCCAGATTGTTCCAGTAACTACACAATTATTGTCGATGCACCACCTGGAAAGATATTCTGGACCTCTGCAGACCTCCACATGAACTCGAACAAATCCTGGTTTGCATTTCTTGTTCGCCACATGAACTCACTTAAATAGGAATTTAAGCGTTCCCTTCTCACACCACATTCAATCACGTTTCGGCGTTTACAGGACCGCCACATGCTTTCTATGCCTTGTGTATGTGCTCCCATTTGAGGATCCACGAAGTTATAACTATGGTTTACAGTCAAATGAGTGTACTGTTGTGGCAAATTAACAATTTGACGGTATGAACGCCACTCATCTGACATTATAATGGACCCTGGTTCAATATTTGCCACTATGAGAGGTAGGAGAGTACCTGCTGATCAATCTTCGACAGGACACAAGAAACATTCCTTTGTTTCTCGACAGAATCCTCCGAAAACCCACTGTTGTGGATACACCCAGCCAACATTATTTTTTCTCTTGGCAAAGAGACTCTCGTCGATTTCAACTGTTAAATTTGGTCCTCCAATTTTCTGTGGGTTGCTCATGATGTCTTCAGCACAGATATGTCTTAAGTAAGCCGTCCAATGTGTGTGTGTTATGTTGTCGATTTTCAGTTGATTTTTACTGTTTTTCACACTACTACGGCCTTCATACCAGTCATAAATAAATTTTATTATTGTTCTCAGGGGTAATCTGGACCCCTCTAAAAATGTGTCCTTGCAAACTGGCTTATACTCACGGCAAGTCTTCTTATTACAACACCAACGCTGTTGCTGCCCAAGCGCTAAAATCATATCATGTCCATTACCACATTGACGAGGATTGTGAACCAAATCTTTTTCTTTAAGAAAGAAACTGCAGCATCCTCGTCTGTACTAATAACACTACCATCGTAGCTAATCACAACACAACACTGATTTAAAATGTAACAAAAGAAGTGAACAAGCATGTAACAACACCAATTAAAAACATAATAAATGTAATTTGCAAATTCATAAGTGTGTTTTATTTTGGTTTCCACTGTACTATGTGACGATCGGTGAGACCGTCGTAACAATTTAACAAAACATCCCAATTAATTCAATATTATACTTTGAGGATTATAATTTTACATAACCCCCTTCCACCTCCACACTCCCCCACACAACCTACCAACTAAACAAACCGTTACAAGTTCCGGACATTCTGTATCATACCCCGCTGATGAAGGCGAACACCACACTGAAATGTCGTACGAGGAAAATAAACAAAGTAAGTTTCACATGTGAAAGTGTAGTAATTAATATTCATAAAACATTATTAGTATTTGATTTCAAGCTTGCAGAAGTCAATCCAAATAAATGATGTCTGAATGTATGTACACACATAAAAGGCAAAATACAAGTGTCCTGTCTTGTCTGCTGTCATAGAAAATATATTCTGTATTTCTTTACGGTTGCAACTTCATTCATGTGAGTGAAAATTAATTTATATAAATTTCAAATCCACTTGGAATCAACACCGATGACTGTAAACAAATATAATAAATTCCTTTTGTGATCACTTTGGGCCAATATGAATTTAATAGCACTAGCCAAATAATAACAATAACTGATAACAAGATTATGCAAGATTTGCCATTACTTTCCCATACCTGTGATTACAGGTATATTGATATACCTGTTACTATGTATAGAGGTGTTACTATATATATTGTATGTTAAAACTGTTAGGTGTATTTTATAATCTGGAACATTTTACACCAAATGATTTAATCACAAAAGATTATGTAAAACACAAAATTACAACAAACACACCAAAAGTACCTATAGAAATTACAACAGTAATAATGAACAAACAAGAAATAAACATAATTGCAAAGAAGGAACCAAGGTAATTCTAATATTTAAGAAATAAACAATAAAACTGAGAAATTCTTCTCCGAAAACAATATAACTCAAATAACCAAAGATCCCACAATAAAATACCAAAAACAAATTCATAAATAATGCAAAATACATAATCCAAACAGAAAACATAAAATACCTAAAAAGAAATTAAACCTAACCCCCCAAAACTAAACGCATTACCAAAAATACACAAACCCAATATACCCATTTGACCTTTGATAAATAACACACAAGCACCCTCCCACAAAATCGCCAGACACCTAGATAAACTAATCAGAAAACATATAACTCTAACCAACAAACAACATAAATCTAACCAACAAACAACACTTCTGTTAAAAACAACATAGAACTTGTCAAAAAACTAGAACACATCCATATACCACACAACTCAACATTAGCATCATTTGACATAACGAATTTATACACCAATGTACCTGTTGAAGACACCATAGTAACAAGGTAAGTGTTTGGAATACTGTTTTATGAACATGAGGTGGTATATGTTAGTGATCACAATTCTGTGGTTGAGGCTGAAGGTAGAAGTAGTTTCTATAGAAATATTTCATTTCTAAAATGATTTCAAATATAAATCTTAGAACATGGTAGTCATGTATGGTTCTCCATACCGATATTTTAATTATTTGCATCAAATAGTATTATTGTTTAATAAATGTTCTATCCAGATCAAATTATGTGTATACAGTTCTGGAAAAAATTAGACAGGCATAATATTTTGTTTGTTTATTGTAAACTGTATTATGTTTGGAAGTATCCCAAAGTAAATTTAACATTAGTCATGTCAATCAATGAGGCCAGTCAGTTTTTTAAGGCCAGGAGAATCCTTGAAAAGTTTGGAGCATCACTAGGGGATCTGTGAAAAACTGGCAGATTTGAGTAGTCACTTGATAAAGGATGGTGTTGTAAAAGCAACAATTCTTTCAGAATTTTTTATAACCCTGTCAGTCTGCAAATAATACACTGTATTACAGTATACAAATGTAGTGTAACATCTTAGCACAATACTATATGATAAATTTGGATAAAAGTCTCATTGCCAATAGACAGGATAGCTGGTGTGATCAGACATAACAAATTTGTATTAGTTTTTTGAAAATTTATTCCTATCAAACTGGAGTAAGCATATTTTCAAACCTTTATGGACGTGTGTCATGGAATATTTACAGCTTGCACCAAAAGAAACAATTAAAATATCTTTTCAATTAAACAAAAATTGGTCTTGTAATATGATTCGGTAATACAGCAGGAACTAATCAGTTAATTGCTATTACAAAATGCCTTATTCCTTTTCCATGATGATCAGATTTTGCTATACGCCTGCATAAATATAAATTATTAAAATGCTTAACTCCCAACACAAAGTTGAACACATGATGAAAAGTTCATCATGTCACATATTCTAGTAAAAAGGTAAGTTTTTGGAATACTGTTTTAGCTGAATTTATACACTAGGAGGACACTCAGCATTTAGTTTGTGTGTGTAACTCTGGTTAATCAAAGAGAATTATTTGTGTAAATTCAAATTTAGTAAAACGAATCTACTACTGTAAATGCCTGGAACGCTATGCATTAAAGAATTTTAATTAACTTTATATGGGGAAAACTGGTTTACATACATTATTTCTGAAAATAATAATCCTGAAATGTAATCAGTACTTATATCAAGTTAAGTGCAATAATTAAATATATTCTTCAACTTGCACGTTAAATAGATCCCTTCTCCTTCACTTACCAGGCAAACATAAGGGAAGCTCTAGTAAATACAGGATTTCTTGGAACTGTGTAGAGTGGGATCAGTGGAGTAACTTGCGGAGGGGGGTTATCAGGGGATCAATTCCCCTCCAGAACTATTCGAAATTTCAGCAGAATTCCATAATTTCCTAAGTAGACCCATTTCTAAGCCAGTTTTGTTTGTACAAAGTAATACTTATAAATAATTATAGAAATAAAAGTAATTACAATATTGTAACGTTATGTTTTCCCCTTACATAAAATAGGCCCCAACTTAAACCATTTCATGACCATGATACATGAAGAACAAAATACTAAGTCATTAACTAAATTGTATACTACAAATATTGTCTGAGATACGGTAATAAAAAGAGATAAGAATAATGTAATGAAACTGATAAGAACATTATCAATAAGAAGATTTTACTCCAGTAAACTGCATTAAAAATTGTTAAAAAAGATAAAACTAATGAAAGTTAAAAATAAAGCTAATGAGTTATTCTTAGATGACATCATTAATCTTATTGGTAATGGTGTAAAAGCCTTCCCACAGCGGTTGCAGGTTTGGGCTGATTTATTTCTTCCTTATCATGTTATAGAACTAGGCCTGGCAGCAGGTGTGAGCCCTGAAGAAATTGCAACCAGTCTTCATCTTTGTATTTGCCAAAATAAAGTTGTTCTGAGCCAGGTCATGTAAATTCAGGTTAGGCCAAGTTGCTCATTAGACTTTGTCTAAATTTTAAAGATATAAAGTGTTGATAAAGATTTTAGGACCATACATTAAAAACATTGTTTGCACACATGAGTAGGAAGCAGATGTATTAATATAATGTTACCCAACAAGATACAGGAACAATTATGTATATTTAATTAAGTAGTTAGTGGACTTAAAACCTGCAGTAGAAACTCCAGTTTTTATAAAACAAATAGGGAGAGAATTGAAGATTTGATGTTTGTAAATGTTATATCTATTTTCTTCTAAGTAACTAATGGCTGGTTATTTGTAATCACGTTTTCTCATAATGTATGTTGTTAATGACCTTTTTTTAAGGGTATGAAAAACAACAACAGATATTGGTATTTGAAAAAAGGTGAATTTTATTGGTACATACTAAAGTATAGAGTCAAATTTGTTTCTATTCATTAACAAAGGTCCGTACTGTAATAATTTTGTGTGTAATATACAAGCATTCTTTAATATGTTTACGAGATTCTCCCAATTTTATTTGCATTAATTCAGACCGTAGTAACATTAAATTCCACTGTAACCCATTATTAATACTTAATCATTTGCATGTTAACAGAAACTACACATTGCTTATTATTGCATTATGTTGAAAAAAGGATTTTAATGTACTTGTTTGGTTATACATTAGATTGTACTAGGTTCTAAATTGGAAGTACGTTTTAATTCCGGTACATTGAATAATGTTATATACAGCCTTTGAATGTACACCAACTAAGGAAATGTCTGTTAAGTCTAATTAATTTTAAAAATCTAAAAGGTTAAGTTAAATAATTAAACGTAGCCACAACCTGCCAAAATCGTCTCTGTACCGTAATTATGTGCGATAAACTAATTTCTGTACTTCCAATAAATACACCCTTTTAATGTACACAAACAAAGTAAATTTTATTTAAGTTACATTGTCGTACATAACCTCCATAAGCTGGCATTACTTACTTCGAATAAATACAGCCGTTAATGTTATATACAGCCTTTTATCCATACAATAAATACAGCCTTTGAATGTACACTAACTAAGGAAACGTCTGTTAAGTCTAATTAATTTTAAAAATCTAAAAGGTTAAGTTAAATAATTAAACGTAGCCACAACCTGCCAAAATCGTCTCTGTACCGTAATTATGTGCGATAAATGTAAACTAATTTCTGTACTTCCAATAAATACACCCTTTTAATGTACACGAACAAAGTAAATTTTATTTAAGTTACATTGTCGTACATAACCTCCATAAGCTGGCATTACTTACTTCGAATAAATACAGCCGTTAATGTTATATACAGCCTTTTATCCATACAATAAATACAGCCTTTGAATGTACACTAACTAAGGAAACGTTTGTTAAGTCTAATTAATTTTTCAAAATGTAAAAGGTTAAGTTATATTGTTAAACGTAGCAACAACCTCCCAAAATCGTCTCTGTACCGTAATTATGTGCGATAAATGTAAACTAATTTCTGTACTTCCAATAAATACACCCTTTTAATGTACAGTGACAAAGTAAATTTTATTTAAGTTACATTGTCGTACATAACCCCCATAAGCTGGCATTAGTTACTTGTGAAGAAAACAGTTGGATGTACACATCGGACACCGAAATAAAGTACACGCGCGGCGCCGGAAGTTACATTTTGCCGCTGAATATTCCCCAAGACCCAAACAAACATGAAGTAAATAACATATACACAGTTTGAGATTATTGTGACATATCGAAGTTGGTTATCCATGTAGGTTATACTGGAATTATTATTTGAACGTCAATTTTCGCGATGATTTGTGTGTCATAGGTCGTCATTTGTTGAAGAAGGTAAGGAATTTATTAATTGATGTAGTTTCTTATTTACTGTACAGTGTTTTGTATAATGGTGTATTGAGTAATATATTGTAAATGTGAACACGCTGACTGTTATGAGAAAGATACAGAAACTGTAGACGTGTTAAGTAATTTTTAAAAAAGAACCGAGAGTTAAGTTATACGCTAAACAATAATTTATAGCTCTAATATACTAACAAGTGGTGTCACATTCACAATAACAAGGAAACTGTGGAAAGGTATTGAAAAGTAGGATTTGAGCGTAGTTAAATGCAGATATGGAGAAGTGTAAAAAACAGGAGATCTCGAATTAATTGTTTAGAGGTGAGAACAGAAAGTAGTGTAAGGTATTATTACATCTAAGTATGTCTGGAACAGGTAGTTGAACAACCTTAGCCCATTCAGTATTGTATGTAGTACTGTATAGATTCAGTATCGACATCATTATTATAATGGTGGTCATGGTTAGAGATTTGATAGCCTACAATAATAGAAATTAATGCCTTCATAATTCTGTGACAGTTTTGAGGTATAAATGTCGTTGGTCTTTCCAGGTTTCAAAAACTTGTATTAAAAAGAAAAATGATAACGACAATATCAGAGAAGTTAATATCATGATTGCCCTCAATAACGATTTACAAACAAGTAGTGTAAACAGAATTTTTGTTCGTGTTGTATTGATTATATGAAACCACTGTGTAGACATTATTGTGTAAGTGAGTATTCAATGTGACTTATTTTTTATGAAGACTATATAATGTGAGTATATTGTTTGTGCGCATAAGAAACCACAAGCAATATAAAATTTAAAGTAAGATGTTCTTTTTGTTCTTTGGTTATTATACTAAAAAACATATTTTCACTGTACACTTCAAAGTCCATTGGACGAAACAAGTCTCACTGGACATTGGACGAAACAGTGACCAACTCAAAGTAACACCCGGTTATTTAACAGAACTTCTGTTGTGTTACAGAATGCGTTTCTTTACACAGTTCGTTTTCAATAAGGCATTCAAGAACAATCAAAGCAATTCCATTGGACATTATATGTTTTGCGTCAGGTGTAAAATCTGGAATTTTTGAACATAAAAATGTGAGGGTGAAAATGTTCAAGGTTTAAATCTAAAGCAAAAGGTTAGTTCTCTTACACAGTGGTAGTATAATAATATTATGCCTTACTTTACTTTGATGTAGCTGTTGTTTGTGCATTGGACAATAAAAGCAAGTACTTTTTTGCATTGTAATCTAACAATATGATATTTTGTCATCAATAATGGCAGTGTAACCTATTATATTGCTAAAATGTTGGCAGTACTAATCAAATGACAATAAAATACCATTAGAATCATAAAAAAATATATTTTATTTGGCAAAACAACTCAAGGATTGTATGAAATTCAATTCGATACCTAAGAAACAGTGGTCAACTATTCGATGTTGAAATTATAATCTCGTAGTGAATCTATTGAACTAAATATAATTAAATCACTACCGACCCAGAACACAAAGTTTTTTATGGGTAAAAACGTAAAAGTTTTACCTTATAGCCTGAACCAGTTTTTGCTTTTAAAAAGCTTCTTCAGAGGCTCACCAATTAGGAATTATTTTTAAAAGCAAAAACTGGTTCAGGCTATAAGGTAAACCCTTTACGTTTTTACCCATAAACTTTGTGTTCCGAGTCGGTAGTGATTTAATTATATTTAGTTAATTAACGGACACATCATGGACAACGAAATCCATGAATTATTTGTTGGGTGATTGCCAAAAAGTCATTCAGAAATCTGACTTACTTGGTTAAGTGACGTATACGGTTTTGTCCATCTGAAACACATTTTGTCCTCATTTAATTACTGTGTGACATGTTGATTCATATTATACTTTTCGTCTGCACCACAGCTATGTTGTATGTAGGTTTGTCTGAACTGCTTTAAAAAACTGGTTCATCCCAAAATATTTCAATAACTAGGCGGTTCACCTAAAAGACGGACACCATCTAACATCTAAAAAGCAAACATTGTTCACCTTAACATCTTATATTCCTCATCCAGTTGCATGTGTACAAGACTGTATATAGCAGTTATGAATGTGTGTAAAGCAGTTGTTTCTATTTTTACGAATATATTATTAAATAAATTTTGTAGATGAAATTGTAGAAAGGAGATTTCATAATGCTGAAAATTATAATAACAATAAAACAAAGCGTAAAACAAATACCATGTGTGGTATTGTTAATTATTAATAGTTGTTATTAACTATTAATTTATTACAGTTCATATATAATGTTGTGTTTGTTTTCCGATTTTTGTGTACTTGAAGGTATTCTAATATGTCCATGTTTTTACCATTTGCTATTGATGTAATGACTTTAGTATTATTCATATCTGGAATGGATATTATGTTATGGTGATACATAAGCTAGGTTGCTTCTATAGACTATATTAATTTCTTGGATTTCATTGTCCATGACGTGTCCGTTACTTAACGTACAACTTATTATATTCACGACTCGGAACACAAAGTTTTTTATAAGTAAAAATAAAGTTTTACCTTACAACCTGAACCGGTTTTCATCTTTAAAAGGCTTCTTCAGAGGTTGCCACTGGTAGCACTGTACGTCTTGTTGTGGGCGACGGAATCGAATTTCGAAAGATCGATGTTGTGTGTGTGTGGGGTGAGATGTGTTCGAATAATGCGTGCGATTTGAATGGTGTCTGTTCGTTTAGGATGTCATTTTTATTTGTTTTCGTGTGTTTGTATATTTCCAGTTGTTCTAGAGTGTCTAGTTTTCAGCCTTTTGTGTGTACGTGTAGAATGTTCATGTTATTGTCGATGTTTTTGTATGTGTGGTTTGCCTCGATGAGGTGGTTTGCAAAGGTGGATTCTGTAGTGGAGTGGAGTGCCTTTGTGTGTTCAATGTATCTCTGTTTGAAGCTACGTCCTGTCTGTCCTATGTAGAATTTGTTGCAATTTGAGGAATTTAGTTTGTAAACACCAGGTAGATCGAATTTGTTTTGTTTTTGTGTGTGTGTGTAACAAAACAGAACACACACATAAAACACAAAACAAATTCGATCTACCCGGTGTTTACAAACTACCTATTATTTCTGTATATTCAACATAAGAACTTTTTTTTAAATATTCCATTGTGTTATATCTGTTTTAACTTACTTGTTTTATTATAAATTTTTGTGCCACTTTAGTTAACTTAAAGTCTAATAAAATAAGCAGTCATAAAACTTGAGATATTTTTGCATCCAGTGGAACTAAAGAGGTCCAGCAGGCAGTAAACAGGACAAGACTGTTTGTGTATATAGCAGTTATGAATGTGTGTAAAGCAGTTGTTTGTATTTGTACGAATATATTATTAATTAAATTTTGTAGATGAAATTGTAGAAAGGAGATTTCATAATGCTGCAAATGATAATAACAGTAAAACAAAGCGTAATATTTTATTGTGACTACCTGTTCACTGATTCCCAGGAAACTTGCAAAATCTGTGTGTAGGCCTACTACAGGCCTAAACTAGGTGTAGGAACAAAAATTTATTAAAAAGAAGTTTTCCAAAAATGAATTTAAGGAAAAAACATGCAGTACTTATATTTATATATATGCTGCAAGTGTAGTCTAGATACCAATGAATTTGAACTTGTTTTGTGCTGTGGTTATATTTTTGTGTAATGAGTTAAGTGTATATTTCTATTTTAAGCCAATGTAGATAATATTTAAAACAGTTTGAACGTATTTAATTGACATCATACATAACTGCTTAACCTCATTAGGCCCTAATATGTTTTTAAAGTTTGTTGAAGAGTTATTTGAGATGACTGTTGTTTTATGTAACTTATATCTAATTACATTGTTATTTTGTTATAATTCATGTGTCTATTAATGTTTTATATATTTTAAAACTATATTCAACGTCCATTTTCATTGCCTTGTCCATCTACCGTTTAAATCATTTTGATTCCGAGGCTTGTCAGTAGGTTGTTTAGCATTTGAATCTTTTTGCGGATAATGAGCTGCTGGCCCATTGCTCCAACCCCCTGACTAGGAGGATCAGGATTTTCTGTTCGGGTTTTACTCCCTTAACCGATGTGTTCCCGTTAATTATAGGCGCCAGAAACTCGCCTTTGAAAAATAGAGAAAAAAGAAAGGGAAGTTATGAACGAATTTAACCCTCAAATCGAGAAATGTAACTTAGACAGCTTAAAACACGATAGCATAAAATATCTTTATCAACAAAGACTTAAACAAAAACTAAATAGAGAAGAATGGACGATTGAGGAAGGATATGAATTCATAAAAAGATGTATAAAGGAAGCAGCTGAAGAAGCCTTAGGAAAACTGGATAAAGGAAAAAAGCCACATTGGTGGGATAAAGAAATTGTCAAAAAGAAAGAATTACAGTTAAGACAGTTACAAGATAGCAATAATATTCAGCTACAAGAAGAATATAGAACATTAAATAGAGAAGTCAAAAAACAAGTGGTGAATAAAAAGAACGAAACATGGACCAAGAAATGTGAATATATTAAACGGTACATAGGAGGTACAAGTAGCTCAGAAGCATGGAGAACTATTAGGAATTTGAGAAACTCTATTACAAATAAAACTCATATAGGTAGCATATTAAGCAAACAGTGGCAGCAGCACTTTGAAGATTTACTCGCGGAAAGCGATTTTTGTCGATGAAGTGATTCTTGGCACGGACATTATGAATGCCTACGGATTCATTGTGGGCTTAAGAGAGAATGTCCTGAGGGTCGGCCAAGAAAAGATGCATCTTTGCATGGCTAAGATGACAAGGTCTACCAACCATTCGATTAAGCAAGTGGCATTGGCCGAAGAAGAAGTCAACAAGTCTGGTCAAGAGGAACCTTTCCTATTCCAGGCGGAAATGGAAGAAGAAATAGCAGAGGAAGTACAAAGACGTAAAACGGCAAAAGGACTGAGTGGAAAGCCAACTATGGGTGTCAAGGAAAACCCCTTGTTTGTTTGTGAAGTGCCCGGGGGAAAAGTTGCTGAAGATGAAGTTACGCAAGAGGTTGTTGATGAGAACCAAACAGACTTGGATCAGCCAGTGGTGTTTAGATCATCAATACATGACGCAACGGGAGTGATTCCAGCAAAACTAGCGGTTGCGCGGAAGACTCGTATTCCTGGGAACTTGATGTTCGGATCACACGAGACTGAATTTGAAGAACTGAAGAGCAAGCAAGGACGTCTACCTAGATCGCCTGGCCAAGTATTACTTCAGTGATGGTTTGCGAGTTCGGGACGAACAGGCTTAACGAGGGTGGTGTTACGAGAAGCCTACCGAACAACGCAGAACATTCTCCACTCCCCCCGTCCAGTGTGGCAGCTGTCCGTCATTCAACTACGTGATTCTAGTGAGTTCTAAGAACACTTGATACTACGCATGAAGCCGCCAGCGTCGTGCAGTAAGGAGGCAAAGCTGTACTGCACCTCTCCGGGGCCTATATAAAGCCATAGCAAGCGGATTGTTAATTCAGTGACGTGAGCGATTTTTGCTAGTGCGGATGGAGTGCGTCGAAGTGAAGTAGTATTTTTTGTGTTAATAATTGTGTGACATTAATAGACATTGTATAATATTAGTGGACATTTTATTGCGTGTGAACAATTTTTATTTGACTTTTTGTAAGAGACTGTGTTGTTAATTACGAACTGTTTAACTGTGAAAATTAAAACTGGTGATTAGTGACTTAATTGGTGTCTTGTATTTTGTTTCCACTGTACCTACGGCGATCAAGTAGACTGCTGTAACAATATATATATATATATATATATATTGCAACAAAAGACAGGATGATGATCTAGAATTAATATATCAGAGCATGGATGACGGACATTAACATGTTTTAAATTGATTTATGCAATTTTTGTCAATTAGCTGAAAGTTTTGTATTTAGTGATGGATAAGGATTTGTGTTATACCAAATTCTTTGTAAATTTTTGCTCTATAATGTCATGTACTTTGTTTGTGAATATGTGCGCGCGTTCGCGTGTGGTGAACCTTCATTGTTATATCTTTTCTACGTTCAATTATCCTATCGGCATGAGACTTGGACAGTGAATTATTTATGAAAATAGCTACATTTTCTATATACTCTGTTGTTCTCAGCTATTTTTTAAATGTAGTTTTTTTAGTAATTGAAAACTCAACTTTTCACGCTTATCAATTGAAGAGTAATAAAATTTCTAGATAAAATTATGCAGGCTCTCGCAGACTTATACAAAGATTCACCTGCAACACGTTTATCTTTTGTCCAATCTACCATGTAGACAGTCGATTGACCAATCAGAAGCTCCTAAATTCAGTCAGACCGTCGATTGTCTGGTGTACTTCGGGCAGTTCATCGGAAGACATGCATAGTGAACGTGTGTTCTTTGTCAAGAGTTTTTCTTGTTCGAACTGGTTTAATCTAAAGCAACTATAAGTCTTGGGACTCTTTTCGAGTTTGTCGACTAGAACCAAGTGGGTGAACTACCAGTTATAATTTATTAAGTGCAATTATGTGTTAGTGGAAGATTTTCCGCTTAGGGAGATTTATCTACCGTGGTAAATCCTTATTAACGCGGAACACTTCAAGAATAGCCGGAAGGTGTAAGTAATATACACCGCTTTTTAAGGATATGTCTTTATCACCCTAAGTATCAATAATTAATAACAATCAATAATTAATAATAACCAATTCCGAGTGATAAGACTAACTATTCGGAAAGTAACAATTTGTGCGTAAAAGCAGTATCAGTGTTATCAGTTGTTCGGCGAACCCCAGCGCGGAAAGAGAGAGAGTGAGGCGGAGAGCGGCGGTCATTGCGGAGAGAGGAGCGAGTGGCGGAGCAAGTGACGTCACGCCTAGTGTAAAGAAATTCTATGTTCAAGTAAAACTTACCAAAACTGAACTACATAATCTTTTCCATAATAAATAAAATACTATACATGACATTTTGTGTAATTTAAATATATCATATAAACAATTATTTACTTGTGGTATAAATAAATAATTTTTCTACACCTCCAATGTAGACTTGTGCATAATTTATACACACATAACTATCCTATGCAAAAATATTTATTTGTATTGTCGCAATATATTTTAAAACTTGATATATATATTGCGATGTACAGGGGTCGCATAGAATAAGTAGTCGGTTAAAAATCGTATATGTGAATGCTATTGGATTTATTAATGATAATTAAAAATTGCACTATGTTGATTTAATACTGTTTATGAACAAACAAATTAATTATTCTGTCTCCGTTGACCTTTGTACAAATTTAAAATAACTTTCCCTTACATATAATTTAATACATAACATTTTTAAAATGATTTCTTTTGACTTTTAGTTTACAAGTTTTTTAACTTTACAACAAAACATAAAATCACTTCCCTTAATGACGACTCTAGCCCGAAATGGTGATGATCCAGTGTGGGAGACAGGTATACGTTGTTCCCTCTGGATACAGGTTCAGGATACTGCTGTGATCTCTTGTTGTCCAGTGTTCAGGGTTGTTCTTGGGTTGAGCAATATTATAAATTGTAGTTAATTTATTTTCACCATAATTTATTTTGTGTATTGAGCGTACACAATGATCCAGCAAACTTCAAGTGTTTTTAATTTCTATAAGGAAAATCTTGTACTTTCCCAGATTAGCACTATTTAAAAATCACCTTGCAAACTTTCGGACTTGTGTTCATATGCTTTCGTAGACCAAGCTTCTATACTTCAGCAGTACGTCCACACATTTTCAAGTTCAGAGAGAGTCTGACTCACTCGGAATAAGAAAACAAATGAAAGTTTGACCTATTTCTTGACCGCTGATTGGCCAATACACACCTTTTCTTTGTGACTGAAGTTGAAATAAATTTATTCTTGTATAATACTGTCCAAGACCAAATTTTAGCTTGTCAAAAAAAATTAGTTTCATTTTATTACTTTTCTACAGGGTCATAAAACTTTCTTTATTAAAAAACTCATATATTCCGTTCATGAAATTACAAATACTGCCACTCAATAGGTCTTTTTATTAGGCGTATCTGGTACAAGTCTCATGTCAGAATTTTTATTTTACTGAGAGTTATTTAATTTAACACTTTTTTTATAATTATCCTGTAACATAGGTACATATTCTTGCACACGTGCACTCGCCACATGCCTACGCATATTTTTGCACCACTTCACAACACTAATTATTTTCTTATGTCTAAAATTTACTTAAAACTAACAAACGGAACATGTCTCTTACTGCCTATTATACTGTACAATGTCAAACCTGTAGGCTTAATTTATAGAAATTTTCATTGCAACATGCAATCATATGCTTAGAGTTCTCTTTACTAATTTCTGTGCATATTCTACTCATTGCAATATATATACATATTTCATAAATATACTTCATAGAATATCAAATATTATACAACTAATAAAATATAGTTTTGTGTTTAGTTTAAATATTTAAACTATAGAAAGAAGATATTCACTTTTGTGGGGTAACATAACCACTGTGTCACCTGTGTTTGTATTCTGTAAATTTTCTGTCCTCTGCTTTGATGCATGCTTACCACTAGCAGTAGTATTGTTTCATTGGATGCATTTATACTGCACATAAAGTGAAGGGAACTTTGCAAATGTATGTTGTTAGATTGTGGTTATGTGTTGCATTACTCAGCATTTTGTGTTCTGTTTGCCACATTAAAATTAGAAAAACACCTATGCTATTAATTTTATTTTTCGATATTATTCAATTCATATTCTCATGTTTCAATGTGAGTACTATATTTCTTTAGAATTAATACTGATTTTCATTATTATTAACTGATTATTATTAACTCACCTTTATCTCCCAATGTCATGTTTCTCCGGATAAATGTTCAGTCTTCCCATTACAAATTCAGGCCTGCATGTTAATACTTTATACCAATCAACAAGATTGGTGTTTTATAATAGGTGTTAGATATACACAATGGATTAAATAGTTTTGGTATGGGTCACAATAAAATCACCATTTGAGAATTGGGTTTTTTGTAATTTTAGTCAGTTAGCATACATTAAATATAATCACTTTTATTGTTGCAGATATGTACATTTTTGTTTGTTTGAATTATGTAACTCATTTTCTTCAGTTGGTGTAGAATACAAAGTGGCTGCATTCCTTCATCTATCCATGGTTACCGTATCATAAATATAATACCATTTTATTTTGGAAGTATTAGTTGGACAAGAAGGAGTCAAGTTGTAATGTGCATTTTATGGGAATACTGTAAATTATATCATCTTTGTTTTTAAGCATTTCACTGGAGGCTGTTCCAGCATTTTTAATAGCCAATAAATTTTAATGTTGGACAAATCCTTAAGCCTATGAGAACTAAGAGTCAAAATTTCTTATCACCATGGTGACTATAATTTACAGGAATTTCGATCAGATGCATGCCGACAGCTTGGATGCACGAACATTGTTAGGGAGAAGCATGGAGTAGATGACCGTACATCTACTTGTCAGCTGCCAGTCAGAGAAAAATTCCTGTTCAAATAAATTCACATTGTCCTTTCTGCAGTCATAGGATTTTGTCAGATCTGATTGATTTGCACATGCTCTGTCAATAACAGTGTAATTGTAACAATAAGTACAGTCATCATTATTAAATGTTATGCACTGTGCAAAGACTTTTCGCATCCAGTCTCACTCATGTCTGTTCTGTGCTTCATGTGTTTATGGTGTTACAGAAAAATATACTTTTCATCTCTCCAGTGCTTCCTCTGTCTTCTGGTCCAGTACATTTGATTGTTGGTGATCGTACCATAGTACTAAGTGTCTGTTAATCATTCTTCTTTCTGGCTGCCGGTACATGTACACAGGGCCGTTTTTAGGCATGGGCCTTCTGGGCCTGGCCCCAGGGCAGCAAATTTTAGGGGGCAGCAGACAATTGGAAAACAAATAGATTTTGAGTCAGATGAATGAGCGCAGGGGCAGGGTAATTTCATTTTGCGGCCACCAGTAGTCAGCTGGTGGCAACACTGTGTACCGGTAGTCCGTTTACACAGTGCGAATAAGCTTTGCAGGTTAGTTCGGAAGTCGGATTTATTCGCAACGCGTGATTTACATGATTTAAATTAACTCTGAAATGGATGGACGCAAACGGCTAAGTGGTGCTAAATACCAAAAATTGGCAGACGATAAGAAGAAGAAAGAAAATGAAGTGCTTTTACAAACTCGAAACTGCATTCTTTTTTCTTGAAAAATGTGTCAGTTCTAGAAAGTAGTGCTAGCCAAGCTGTTCAAAATGAAACAAGTAGTGAGGAGTGTGTAGCACAGAGTTCAAATAACAATAGTGAACTTTGTAATGACGATTCAAGCATTATAGGGCTAGACGAAAACTTGGGCCAACCTGTTCCAGGAGAAGAGAGTGAGAATTTTTAACCAAGCAATGATCCATTTTTTCGGGTTATAAATGAGAGAACTCATGATTATTCTGTAAAAAAAGGAGTGGATCAAAATTTAAACTGTGATTTTTCTGTATCTGAGAGAGCTTACCTAGACAAGGAAAGATGTTTAACTAAAGCATTATTTAATGCATATACAGTAAGAGCGTCAATAATTCGGATTAATTGGGACCGGACCCCTTCCCGGATTATCAAATTGTCAGGATTTTCGAAATGAACCAATAAAAGCGCCGGTAGACGTCTTCAACGTACAAAAACTTGCTAAAATCGTTCATAATTCACTCTGATGGTTACAGGAAGTGGAGCGGATGAATAAAACCATTAATTTAGTTAAATTTTTACGTTTTTCAATTACAGAAAAAAATACTGTATGTACAGTATTGCATTTCAGACTGTCTCATTTTATGTACAGTAAATCTAGACCTACAGTAAAGTACAGTAATAAAAATACCTACAGTAAATCATACAGTATTTGAGCTTTTAAAAAAATCTTTTATGGATTTTTGAACAGCGGTAGTGGTTCGTTTTTTTGCAGCTAAGTCCTTGATTCGTTTTAGGAGAATGAGCTGGGTTGGTGTGCTCTCAGTCTGTTTTTCAAGCCATGACATCAGTGTCTCTGCTGCCATAAATGCTTCGGAATGTGTCGGCCCTGCTTCTTCAATGTCATTTTCATTCTCGTCCCCATCAGATTCTACTGTTTCTGCGTCCCCTTAAAATGAAAAAGTATGCCTAAATAAACAAACGAAACAAATGTTTTCTTTTTCTAATTTTGTAGAAAAAATGAACAAGCGCAAAGTTGGCGAAATATTTTAAAAATAGAACAGTGAATTTAAAACGACTAACAGTACAGCGTCAGATAATGCATACAGCTTGTTTGGCTAAAATAAAAAAAAGTTATAGTAGGCCTAACCTGTGTGTTTAAGCAGTGCTACATACCTTCAGACACCATGTCAGCTATTTCTTGGTCGCTCAAAATCTGGTACCCAGGATCGTTGTCATCAACAGCCAACCACTCACTGGCGTCATTTTCGTCACACTGTTCAAATCCCGGGATCGTGCTGCAGATTTCTGTCACCTCGTTTACAACGCAATCTTCATTTCCATTTGCATTTTCTTCAATCATGCTTTCTTCATCAGGCCATAATTTTCTCCAGGCTCTTTGCAAATTACTTTTGGTGAGAGTTTCCCAAACATGGGCAAGCATGTAAATGCTATCTTTAACGTTCAACTTTGTTATAAACTGAACTACACTCTCTTCGTCCTTTTCTCCCAATAAAAGGCGACGCAGGAGCTGCTTTCTATAGATCCTCTTAATTTTCTCGATCAGTCCCTGGTCCATTGGCTGCAGAGTTGCAGTAACGTTAGGTGGGAGAAATTGTACTTCGAAATTCTGATCGATTTCGTTTAATACTTCGAGAGGGGGATGTGTGGGTGCGTTATCAATGATAAGAAGAACTTTCCCACTTTTCTTTTTCTCCTCATGGAATTTTGTAACACTAGGGATAAAATCATTTTTAAACCAATCAAGAAAAATGACTGAAGTCATCCAAGCACTTTTCTGAGACATGCACGAAACAGGAAGGGTGTGCACATTTTTACAGCAACGTGGTTTTTTGCTCTTCCCAATCACTAACAATTTTACCTTTTGCTCCCCATTGGCATTAGCACATACCATAGCCGTTATTCTCTCTTTGCTTACTTTAAACCCGGGAGCGGATTGTTCGCGTCTTGACGCCAGCAACTTGTGTGGAAGGGCTCACCAGTTTATCCCGGTCTCATCGGCATTGTATACATCATCCCTAGAATAACCTTTTTCAAGTGCTTCCTTAATAAACTTCTCTTTAAAAACTCTTCCAGCTACTAAATCTGAGGAAAGTTTTTCTCCTTCGATGTCTAACTCTCTAATCCCGTGCCTAGGTTTGAAGTTCTTAAGCCAGCCAGAACTGGCTTTGAAATCTTTCGTTCCATTAAGCTGTTCATTAAATTGTAAGGCTTTTTCACAAATCAATGGGCCTGAAATTGGCTCTCCTAAGCTTCTCCTTTGAGTGAACCACCGTACATTGCGTCTTCTAAGGCTTTGTTGTTTGCTGAACGTGCAGTTTTTCTTTTCAGCGTCCCTTCTTCAGAGTCCAGTTTTGACGCAAATTGTTCCACCTGGGCTCTTTTCACCTTAATATCACTTATTGTGCAAGTTCCTACCCCATAAATCTTTGCAAGTGATACCCCACTTTTACCTTTTCCTAACCTTTCTAAAATTTTTAACTTGGTTTCAACGGTTAAAAAAGTGTGCATTTCTTCGAACTCGATGCCATCACGGGTACAGAACAGTACTGTAATGTGTTACAAAAAATAAAACAGACAATCTGACACACACACACACACACACACACACACACACACACACACCCTCTCTACTGTACACAAACGATCGATTTTGTAAACAAAAACTTAGTGGACACACAGAGAACAATACTTGAGGTCAGTGGGCTGACGCGACTGACAGGGGCAGGGTAGCAGGTCTACATGTGACTGTGCGACCTTGACTCTCCCGCTTTCACTGCCTCTCCCTCCTCCACACAACACGCAATTCGCGCTCCACTCTGTAGGGCACGCCGAGTTTTACAGTTGTGTTTAAACAAATATTCACTTCATGCTGTGCCGTGCTTACACGGCGGTTCTTAAAAGCCCGAATTATATTTATATAAGGGATGGGCGAATTGAGGCGTTACGGTAATTCAGTGCAGCGCACTGTGTGCTGTACATCATTTCGCCACAGCCACGCACTCTGTGGTCAGAGTGGTGATTTGAGTTTTCGACGCCCGTTGTGAGTCAGTCTGTATCCGGCAGCAGCTGCGTGCAGCAACAGCAACTTCCTGGCGAGCAAGTGTCTTATTTTGTTGTAAATTACTATCTTCCATGCATACTTAAGCTCTAAGTGTTCTCCCGGGTTCCTGACCCAGTTGGAAGCTTGATCCTCTCCGTTTGGGGGGCCATACATCTGCCACCATGCCTTAAAGAAAAATAAGACTGAGCTCTTGTGATTCTGGCCGCCAGGGAGAAACTGGCGTTCAGCATGCTGCAGTAGCCCCGAGACATCTTCTGGACGAAAGCAGGTGACATTTAAGCCTTTAAAACACACTAGGCCGTTGCAGTAGACTCCATGTGCTGTGCCATTCACCAGTAAAAAACAAATTCACTCAAATTCAGTTATCAATTGTGCTCATGTCCATCGGGACATAAGTTGGTTACGAACTTTATCTGTTTAACTCTCATTATGTAATTACGCCTCAAAAGAATTGTGAACCCGGGGGCAGGCAATGTGTCTGGCCATCATTAATTTTATTCTTTTACGGTATAGGTTGCAGTGGTGATACTGGGGGGGGGGGGAGTCAGAATTTTTGCAGATTTATGTGGGTACAGTTTATATATGCTGGGGCTTAACCAGCGGGTTGAGTCCCTATAACATGTGGGTATTTTTTGATATGTATATTGTAACGATAAATTTAATTGTATATGATGATTGAATCTTATCGAAACGTAATGTATGTAGCCTCACTTCGGGTTCGTCTATTTGTAATCAGATTTTTCGTTACGTACAATGTTATTGTGAATGGGTTACTTATATTTATGTCGTGTGCACTTGGATTACACCACCCGTAGGAAGTGTGAACTTGTAATATATAACTAATGTAGCAACAAACTCGCACTGGAGTCGTCGATGTGTAATTATAAATGTGTTATGTTGACCGGCGAATGATTTTGTAAATTGCCGCTTACTCCCACTAGGCTGCTTCTTTTCCGTGACGTCACTCAACGATGCCAACTGTCGGGTCCGTTGCAATCTGTGAATTCTATCTACTAGATGTAACAGCAATAATAACGACACACAAATACTATCAAACATATATCCTTGTGGAATCCTTTATTCGGAAAAACACTGGTTGACTGTTTTAATAAATTTAAACAGGATAATCGCAATTGTAGCGCAAAATATAATTCTTCCTTTACCAGTTGGCAGCAGTAGCCAAACGTTTAGAATTTCTTCAAGACCAAAACAATGCTTTTTGTTAACGTTTTAAAATAAAAATGTCAATTATCTCAGGGCGTATATGGTTCGGGGTTTATAATTATACAAAATATTACACTATTAATCAAAATACAAGTTTACAATTACAGGATATTACAACGTTAGAGTGATACGTACACACAGAAATTGTATAGTGGTTACCAGTTTTAAAAAGGTTATGTCCAGTTCAGGCTTTGATAGTTATTATGTAAATTAAAAGTTCTTGTTGTGTTTAAAAAGGTGTTAGTCTTATATGGTGTTATTAGTGGTTGTTTCTAGTGTTCGTGTTATATGGTGTCTGTAGTTTAGTTGATTATTGCTTAACAGTAGTGTATACAAATGTGTGTGTTGTAGTACGATATAATGAGATGTCAGAATCACCAAATCCTCTTCTTGTACTCTTCTTGGTTGAAGATAGGGCCCACGTACACGTCAAATCTTCTTTCTCGTCCCTCGTCCACTTCAAACCTTCTTCCTGGTTGTTATTTCTTCTAATCCATATATTGGTAGTCTTCAGTTATTGCAAAAAGTTCGTGTAGTGTACTTCTAACTGTATTTATCTAGTTGTATTGTTTTTTCACATTTTATAACACATAATGTAAGACGATTTAAGAACGCGTCTATCTGCTAAGATCGTTGTCAAAGAAGTCTCATTTTATTTATCCGAAATTTCTGGTTGCTAAGGGTAAACTTGGAATCTGGTTGGTTAATTCGGATCTACATTGTCACATACTTTCGTTATTTCAAAGTCTAAAATTTGTTCAAAATCTTTAAATTAACATAACTTTTCTATACTGAATGGGAATTTAAAACCATTATCAGCATTATTTTGATCTTCACATTTGTTATATTTAGACACCAAACATGCCTATTTTTACTTAAAAACTATGGATGTTACAATTTTATTATTTGGAATTTTCTTAAATAACTTGATATGTGTTATTTTGTTTCTATATTCCTTGTATACGTTATTACCTATAAATACATCTACCTTTTCACATTTGCTTTACAAAATTTCTAATATAATTGTTCAAAATTTACTAAAGTTGGTTTCACCTGGCCTATGTAATAGTATTATTTTCATCACCATGTTTTAACATCTTTAACAATTAAATTAACTTCTAACACTCATCAAAATGGTTTAACATATAACGTTATTTTAACAACACAAAAGGTATATTATTCTAATAGTTAAATTCATGCCCACATGGCTATGATTATACCAAATCCTTGCACAAATAACTGTTTTCTATTCAAACTGTATAGGTGTTTGACACTTAACAAAACATCTTTGTATAGTCCATTCTGCTTGGTCAATTAATTTACCATGGTTTAACATCATCTCTATTGTTATATTTGTTAACACAACATAAAAAAAATGGAATTAATATCATTAAATTGATATTCCTTTAAACTAACTGTATCACCTGTTACATACAAAAAACACAACACAAATACTATGATATAACACTGTGCCTAAAACATAAAACATGCACATTTTACAAAACAAATTCTATACTAATTGGTTAGTCCTTTGTCAGCTAATTTACTCATTATTCTGACACTGTCTATGTCATATTTACTATTTATATGGGTTTCAACATCCGTATACTTATTGATGTCTGACTTACAAAAATTACAATAAATTGAACACTGTTGCTCCACCTCACCACACAGTTCTAATAATCTTGTTACATTTACTGTTTGTCTGGGTTTTACTCTTGTTATAAATGTTATTGTGACCATGTTATAATTTGTTGTTTACTGGACAACCCTATGAACTCTATATGTGACACTTATTTGTATGGTTCATGTATCTATTATCAGGTGTATTTATATTTCTGTTACATCAATTAACTTAATTATTTACTAATATTTCTCTTACATAATATTACATGTTTGGGCCTATTATCCCTCACTTTGTATTTTGATTATCTGATATAATGATACATTAATTGAAACCATTTGTTTCTTTATAGTCCTGGTTCATAAGCTGTTTGTCTTTACAATTCTTTGTTTGGTCAATACTGAAAATTCATGTCATAGTTGGGGTTTGAAGATATCTGCATCACTTAGCCTAAATCATTAATTTGGGTACGGTCAGTTGTCTTACTAGTCAGTCTGAAATTGTTAGTCGTTCTTCTTCACTATCATCTTTGAAGATATTGTTCTTCTTGTTAGCTTCTTAACCAAAGTCTTCATTAAATCAGGTACGATATTATGTTGTTCCAAATGTAATGTTACAATATATATTTCATAATATAAAAAGGGGTTGGGTTTTTTTTGGGTTTTAAGGGTTCCGTTGTTCTGTAACTTGAGGCCGTCACCTGTTGATGCAGTTGCCTGCAGGCATTTGACATGTCATTATGTGTTGGATCTGGTGCGGGCACATGTCTGCGCCCGGGTCGATTCAGCCCTCTGTGAATTCTTTTATACTTTTGTTATAAAGCTTAAATCATAGATTCTACAATTTTATAAAATTATTCCGGCTCTTTAATAATTAAATTCATCATTGTCTTTTTTTAATGCCATAGTCAGTTCAGGATCTCTTAAGTTTTTAATATATAGTTATTATTCTAGTTTTCAATCTTATAATTGTAAAGTTATAATATCCGCCTCAGTTTATAGTGTATTTACTGGTGATTATGTTCCACTTGGATTTTCTTTGAAATTCTGTACTCTCATAAAAGCATAAAAGAAAGTGAAAGTCTACTATTTTATAGACCATACAGACACGTTAACCTTGTGAGGGTAGTTACTATCAGGGGACAAGCCCAACATTTTTTTTTAATTATAAATTTGTAACTTGAGAGTTTGTACAGGCTGCTGTGCTAGTTGAAATTGGCAAATACTAGTCCTTATAATTAGTCCAGTTTTTGAATTCGATTAAACTCTTATGAGTTAATGGGTATTGTTTTTTTTATGAGAATTCATATAAGGCTCTCTGCCGGGTTGAACCTGTTATCTCTTATTTGTAATGTATATGTATATTGTTAAATATTACTTGTGTGTTGAGTGTTTAACTTGTGTCATTTATAATTTTGTAAGTTTAAAATTGTAGGTGTATGCGAACGTTATTAATGGTCTCGTTCGGTGTTATAAAAGCGTCTAGTAGCCTGTGTGCCTTACCTGTCCCTTCTCACTCTTTTGTACTTCCCAGTAGGTGCCAAATTGTTTTGCGAGAAAACAAAAGTTTTTACGTGGATGGTTTTACAGTGTATTAGTGTAAATTCAAATAGTTCGCCGACTGGCATGAACTCGAATCTCGTTTGAGTGGGGTAAACGTGTTACCAACTTGAAATAAAATTGGTTAGGTTGACTCACTGCTATTAAACAAAACATACATATTATTTTTCTATAAATAATTACTGGACAGTTGTTAATGGTACCCACTTTTTTATTAGGCTCAGAACTGTTAATTCTTGTTAACGCTTGTACAAAAATAGTAATCAATATAATAATTTTAGCCTCGGCAATAAATAGTCGTTCACTCAGCGGATGGCTGGGTTGGCAATACAATGTTTCATTTTGCCACACGACAGTGTTGATTATTATTTACAAAATAAATTTGCCAAATAGAGTCCTTTTAAGTACAACAAAGAAGTTTTAAAAACAAGAAAATAAATTATAATATATCACTTAATGTTCGTGATCATTAAAATCAAACAAGGTTTACTTTAAATTCAATGTTGTGGTGTTAAAGTGTGTGACAGTGTCGTTGGTGTAATACATAGGTTATCATCAGTTATTTAGTGTTTACAAATTATGTTTGTTCATCAATTCTTGAAAATTAATACCTTCAGTGATAGTGAGAGTTCACCATTTAGTTATAAATTTAAAAGAGAATTTATTTTATAAGCATAATGAAATCAGCAATACTTATCGTTAGTTGGTAGGAAGTGTATTGTCAATAGTTAACGTAGGTTAATTCGTCGATGTCGATTCTTCTTTCTTCAATCTTGGGCTTCAGTACGTCTGGCGTCTTCTTCTTTTTAATTTCCTTATTTTTAACTGCATCTGGATTAATTTGAACTGGTCCTTGGTCTGGTTGATTGTAACATCCTCTCCTCAGTTGGTCTGGTCCTTTTCTTCATAAAATTATGGGCACTTTTTATGTTTTATGAGAATTTTGGGCCCTTCACGGCGTGGCGTCTCTTCAGTTAAGCGTCACTACAGATTCTAACGTTCCTAACTGAAAATAGTCAATATTCTGCTGTTGTCATGGTAACTCGAAATTTCTGATTGGTTAAAATTGGCTTAAGACCATTGTTAGGAGATTTGAATTTTTATTTAAAATGGTTACAGATCTTCTGAATGCAATTAATCTTCAGTATTCCCTTTTAAGTATTAAATATCATTACTACTGTTAGTATTTTGGTTCAAGGATTAATTTTACATCCAATACTATTGTGTTTACTTAGGTATTAACATTTTGACAGTTATGTTGATTTTGTTTAATTACACTGTTTTCTTAATTTACATGATTACTTTAATATTCCCTTCTTAACATGATTGTCTAATCGTCTTTCATTGTTTATATGCCTTAGTTTTGCTAATGTTGTTGTTTAATTCTCAAAATTGAAGTTTTTTGTAGTTTTACAGTTAGGCATTTGCCTAGGCCTAAACAGCAATTGGCTATTTTTATTAAATTACAGAGATTATATTTTGTTTTCCCCTTGTATGGGGGTTCTGATTGGTTTAATACATGATTTTGTTCATTTGCTCTATGGTTTTATGTCTGTTCTTGTAATTATATGTGATTTTACTGGTTTCATATTCTGGCTTGTCTATTGTCATAACTGCCTTTTAGTATCATTGTATTTGTCTGCATTTATTTTGTTTCTTGTTTACTGTCTTGTTTTTAATTATTATTTCTTATTATTTATTACTTAACATATAACATTGAATCTTATGGTTTAATAATTTCCACAGACATAATTCTATTCATAAAAACATAATTATTTACTTTTCATTACCCACAATGTTCATTTTCATCATCTACTCGTACTCTTTGGTGAGTAACAATTATTACATAGTATTAACAACAAACATATAAACATTAATTAAATATTTTGACTATAATGATAAATCCTTATTACTAATCCTATATGACAGTGAGTCATTAACATCACACTCTAATAACAATTTACTATATTTTTTATTAAAATCTTTTAATGTTTATTTTATTATCAATTGTCTTTCCCTTATCATTTTGGGTTAATAATATTTAGTTTTATACCTCTGTATATTAGAAATTCTCTATGCTGTGTATCAACACACTAATAGTCCATTTTTCTTAAACTCATGGGTAATAATATAAATTGTCACTTAGAATATTAATTGTTCAAAATTTAAAACATGATATGTAGTTACTACTACTGCTAACTTAATTCTACTACACTTTAGTTTATTTTGTTACATACTGGTGTTCACTTATAATTGCTTTTAATCGCCACAGTCCTTCCTGTGTTTAGCAGTTATTAGCTCTCACTCACTTTTTATGCACTTATCAACTTTTTTCACTGACTTATCAGTGTTTATCACTATTAAGGGGGTTATATTTACTTTGGGGTATTTCAATGCTAACACCTTGCACTCTATATGGTTTAAGTGTTACTGGGGGGTATTGCTCACTAAAATTCTCTTACTTTATTTTAAAATTGTTCATTATCATTTTACCTCCCTATCTCTCACTCTACTAAGTTTGATTATACAATTATCTATTTTTGTGTCGTGCTAGTTTGATTTGTCATAGTTATCTCTATTTATTTGGGTTAGTCACTAACATTAACACTTCTATTTATAGATTGTTTGTCTGTGTTTACAATCAACATTATTATATACAATTACCATTGATTGGTCTCTTCTCATTTGGTCTATCACTGGTGTTGTGCACTTTCACTGTCTTTACTTCATTTTGTTATATTTTATATATCCCTTCCTTGGTGTTGGGGCTGGTTCTATCTTCTCATTTCTCATGCTAATTATTTATACCTCCTTAGGTTAGTGTGGTGACTAGTTCTAGTTATTCACTTACAAATATCATAATTTATATTATATTCTTGTTTTTTGGGGCTGGTTCTACTCTCTCACTTACCATCTATTGGGCTATTGTGGTTAAATCGCCATGTATTATCGTTTTTCAACGTTTCGGTTCGTTGCTTGTTACTTTTTTATTATTAGAGGTTACTTTCATGATTACCTCGATATGTTTGATCATTTTATTATTTTGAATCACCCATTCTTTAATATCTGACTCATCCCTTTTTATTATAGTGTTAATTATTTAAATAATTTATTTTGTCATGTTTCTTCATTATTGTTAGTTGAAGATATGTACCATTACAATATGTGTATCTATGTCCGATTATGTGTTTGCATGTCAAGGGTTTAAAAGAGTATTATATTATTTATATGTCATGTTTATACAATTCATATGATGATTGATGTTTAGTGCTTTTCTTAAATTATATGAATATATATATACTGTTGAATTATATTAGTAAATTTTGAATTACTATGAGTATGAAAATACTTGGAAAATGAACTCTAATTATATGAAGATATATTAACTGTTGAATTATATTAATAAATTTTAGATTACCATGAATATGAGAATACTTGGAAAAATGAATTCTAATTATATGAGGATATATTAACTGTTGAATTATATTAATAGATTTTAGATTACCATGAATATGAGAATACTTGGAAAAATGAATTCTAATTATATGAGGATACATCAAATGTTGAATTATATTAATAATTTTTGAATTACTATGAATATGAAAATACTTGGGAAAGGGATTATAATTATATGAAGAAATATTAAAAGTTGAATTGTATTAATAAACTTTACATTGAGATTCATATGCACGTATAGAGTATGAAGTATGACTATGTGAAGGAGTTCAGAACTAATAAAAATTGTTATTGTTGTTTAACAGCAGAGTTTAATTGCAAGTCCCGTATCACTGGACCCAGTGCATTTTTGCTTCTCTAGGCCTTCTGCCTAGTTTTAAATATCTAGTGGCCCCTCTTATAAAAAAAAAAAAAATTATAAAGCATAAAAAATTTAAAAGGGGGTTACAATGCGATATTTTTTTCGCCAGTATCGAATCCGGATTATCGACGGTCCGGATTTTTGACGTCTGAATTATTGACGCTCTACTGTAGGCTTTTTTGTCACTGTAAACTAAATGTATTTCATGCCAAAAATAAAGTTGTTCTCTAAAGTATACATCTTTTTATTATTTTATTAACACTTTTTTTGTAACGTAATTGACAATATAAGCTTAAAATTACTCGTATGAAAAAATGATCAGTTGTTAAATTGGTTGGAGGGGGGCATCAGATAGCCTTGGGTCCAGGGGCGTAAGTGAGATAAATGTGGCCCTGCATGTACAGTGTGCTCTGTGTTGTTCTTGCAGAATATGGTGTATCATATAAGTATGTTTTCTTTCTTATCACAGTGGAGTACAAGCGGTCTCTTCTGGTTACAACATGGCTTTTCATACTGCTCTGACAAGTGACTAGTTTTCCTGTGATTATTTCTTCAGAGCTTCAATGCCTGTGCTCTAGTAGTTTTGGGAATGCATATGAATCCACTATCAGAACTTTCAAACACAACAGGGTGTATTATCTTATGTCTTAATACTCAGAGTTTTACTAGTTACTGTATATTTCACTTGTAATACATTAGGTGTCACAAGTTGTTAAAATGATGCAGTCGAACTAACACTATATATATGTCCATAGTTGTGTACGTATGTCCGCCAATTATGTACGTATAGTTGTGTACATTGAGTCGCCAATTATCCAAATTGATATTAGGAAATGGCATAGAGTAAAATTAATGGAATTTCAACAAAACAAATTCAGGAAGAAAAAGAAGAGGCAATGAACAAGAAGGAAGAGGACAAAGAGCAAAAGAAAGTGTCGAAGAAAACGAAGCTGTATCAACTGAAGACATCCTACAGAAAATCATTGTAAAAACTTCCTGGCTGTTCTGAGTGTGATGTGGACGACATAAACGTGTTTACAGTGTGATTCGCCGGACCCTGGATATAAAATTTTGAACGATGATGGTAAACGATGAAATCTCAGCAGATGGACGAAGGCAATGACAGCGCTGTTTCAGTTGAACCGGAAAAGGAACCTATGGCGAGTGAGGCATTCGCTTGTTTTGACATTGCCTTAAAGTGGATGGAACGGCAGCCTGAATGCGACCATGTGCAGCTTCCTTCCGTCTAGCGATTGCGGGACCTGGCTGCACACGCAAACGAATTTCTACATCAAAACAAGTAACTTTGACATGTTCAACTGAAAAATTATAAATTATATGTGAGTATTATTTTTAATTTTTTTGCAGTACAAGTAAACGTGTTGCAAAACACGTGTGACCTGGTTCTTATTAAGATACTGTATTCATGTAATAAAAATAACAAGTGTTTTTTGAGCAATTTTCGCGTTTTCTTTAACAACATAACCTTTTTCTTATGTTTGTCCCAATTATCCGAATTTCTGCATATCTGAATTACGTCTGGGACCCATTAGTTTGGATAAATGGAGTTCTACTGTACTTGAATCAAATCTCAGTACATGGCAGTAATCTTCTGATATCGAAGAAACTTGCACAAAGCTATATAAGTAGCTTAAATATCTCTTAGCTAATTCGTATGATTTGATATAATTTAGTCTTGTAACCGTGATCTTGTCTTCATTTGTTTCAGGGATAAGCAAGTGTTGTAAAGGTGGAGAAGACAATGAACGTAAAACATATGGGTGAAATCAATACTGAAAATGAGGTATGGTAGTAAAAATGTACTTTGTGTTGAAGTTTTCACACACACACACACACACACACACACACACACACACACACACACACACACACACACACACACACACACACACACACACACACATGCGCGCGCGCGCGTGGTAACATTACATACATAATTAATGTTAATTAATTGCTTAAGTATGAAATTAAATATGAAATTTAAATATTTATTTAAATATGAAATTGTTTCACTGTGTGTGTGTGTGTGTGTGTGTGTGTGTGTGCGTGTGTGTGTGTGTGTGTGTGTGTGTGTGTGTGTGTGTGTGTGTGATACAGTATTAATTTTCCATTCATTTTTATTTATTCAGTCATGCTGATGTAGACTTCTTACAGTCTTTCCTTTTTAAATATATTTATCCAAATCCTACCTAATAATTTTTTTGTCTTACTGTGACCATTTCTGTTCTTATATTTATATGTTCTGCTTCAGTCATCTGATTCTTGGAGAATGTCTGAATCCAGAGTAGCATATCAGTATTGGTTCATCTTGATGCTTACCAGTTACCAACAATTACTTTTTTCTTTCCATTTTTTTCAATTATCAGATCCAAAGTTTTTGACACGTCATCGTAAATTAAAATCCAACAACTGTATAATATATAGTTACTTGTTCAATATCAATCAAAATTGATGTAAATGCGAATCATTAATTTGCTTCCAAATGTATGTAAACTTTAAAACCACAGTTCACTAAGTAGTGAACATGTCATGAATTGTATAATGTTGGCCATTGTTGTATAAACAATAAGATTGCATAGTATTTTTGAACAACTCAGAGACTGCCCAACTTGCCTGGAATTGTCCAACCTGTCAACATTACGTACCAGATGACCTATTCACTTTACATAAATTCTGTGTGTCAGTTCAACTCATCCAGTGGGGTTTTAGAGTTTGGCAAAAACTTATGAGCAGTATGAGTAAGGGTAGTTTACTGTTTTTAATTTAGTATAAGAGAGTGCATTATATATTCTTGAGGATACTTGAGATTTTTAACATTGGTGAAATTATTACTATTAGCTAGGCTGTTAGGCCATGGTCCACAGTTGTCATTATTGCGAGACGTTTCAGCTCCACCATCAGATGCCATCATCAGTATCTAGATTGGTAGATTGGCATGGTGTCCACCAATTCACCTCAGAGATGAGGTAGAGACTATGTGCCATCAGCACTACAGACCACAGCGTCCACACAGGCCTTGGTGAACACAGCTGCTGTTGTCACTCAAGACAGCCGGAGTGCACTCTCTAATGCTGACTGTCACGTTCTCTTTGAGGAGACCAAGATTTTGTCCTCGGAGAGTGCCTACTATCCTCGGCTGCACATGGGGTCCATGGAAATCTTCAAACATGGTTCCGTCGTGATGAATCGAAGGGGAGAAAGCCTCCTATTGAATAGGATCTGGCATGTTGTGCTTCCAAGCCAATCAGGTAGCACTTTAAGCTGATTGGTTGATGCTGCTTTCCAGCTTAGATTGTACTGGTACAAAAGATTATAAAAGTGGACCTTTTCAGGCAAAACATGTAGTCTCTAGTTCTTCTCTAAAGTTAATTGGGAGACACCGTGCCAATGTAGACACTAATGATGGCATCCGATGGTAGGGGCAAAACATTCATCAGTAATGATAACTGTGGACCATGGCCTAACAGGTCAGCTGATAATAATAATTTCAACAACGTTGAAGCTCGCCATGAAAGCTGAAGAACTTGTATTTAATTTGTGTGTGTGTGTGTGTGTGTACTACTGTAATTATTTAACTTGTTGATTTGTATTGTTGTTTGTGTAATATAAATGTTATTATTTCATAGAAGTGTAGAATATTATTGTTTCTTCCCGTGTTCAGTAATTTGTACCACTGCTTAAAGACCATGTCCATTTTATCGTCATAACAGTATGTCATGACCGTTTGGCATTTTTCTTTTTGTCTGTGTATTTGGGGTATGGTTATTATAGCTTATTAGAGTGTTTATAAGATATAATTTATCATATGGCATGCCTAAATTTTACAGTCACAAACATTGGCCACCACTGATCTAAAATGACATGCTTTGGTCCATTGTTGTGCACTCAAATTCAGAAAATTATATATTCTATATGGCTCGGTGTACAAGACAATCATTGTTAACACATGGGCACTAGTTTGACTTTGGGTGACTGATTCCTGATTTAATATAACGAGTAACTTTAATTTTTTTTACTTTTTGTGCATTGTCTATTCAAAAGATAGTATCATTAAGGGTTGTATAGATTGCATGTTGTGTTATATGTTAGCAATGACACTTTACAACAGTTGGTTGTGTCATGATGATGATGATGTGATACTCTGTCATGTAGCAAGTCAGACTACATAACATTAGTACGGCCATTCGCATTTTCATAACATCCACTAATTTAACACATTCGAGATGAGCTGCGGGCACTGCCCGCAGTACCGTAGAGTCCCATAAAGACGAAGTGCGGGCATAGCTCGCAGTCGCGTATCTAACTGCGTAATAAACGTAATACGGCTCCCGCTTGCTGTTAGTCACAATGAAACGATAGCAGTATTAGTAGTTAACATTTTCAAATGTAGATGGCAGCAGCAATCAGAGTCTGAACACAACAGTAGCTTTTTTTTGTATGTGTACCCAACACACTGTACGTAACCAAGCCACATGGTCGGCGCATGGAAAATGGCTTCTCGCTACTTGACGGAAGATGAAATACGTGATATTCTGTGTGAAGATTCGGGTTCTGAAGGCTTTGTTAGTGACAGTTTTGATACAGATGAAGAAGTTGAAGATTGTATTGGTAAGTTTGTGTCTGAATTTTTGTTTGTTTCTTATAAATTGACCCATTTCATTGTGTCTTATATGACTGCACCGTGTTCACTACACCTATCTTTATTAGAACTATTTTCGCTATAAAAATTAGTGGGCTGTTTTGTTACATCAGAAATTTTGAATACTTTTATAAATATAGGTAAAAGTATAGCTTGATGTCCTCACTTTCGATTTATAAAAAACACTTATACTTCCTTATTTAGGCCTACTGACTATTATTCTCTAGCTGAATTCACTAGAAATGATTGTTAGTTACAGGCTTATAACTGCAGGCTTTTTATAGCCAACACTCGTTTTTTTTTTGAATTTACAAATCATATTCATCCCTATAAAAACAATTACAGACATACAATTGAAAATAACCATTTCAAAATCAAATGCTTATCTTGCTTCTTTTCTTCTTTGCAGAAGAGCTTCCTGATGTGTCGGATGGTCCATCCAATATTTCTGTAAACAATGAGAGGCATGTTTCTCAATCTAATGGTACATAGCATGGGGGGGAACCAGTACAAATTTCGTATGTCCCTACAGAAGACTGCTCATTTCCAGGAAATGTCGAATGGTCTTCCCAAGCTATCCACAACGCTCCAGACAGACCCATATTTGAGGAAGATTCTTATATCTCTGCCCCACTTGATTCTCAATCTTCACCCCTTGATTGCTTTCTACACTTTTTTGATTCAGAAATTGTAAACAAAATAAAAAGTGAAACGAACAGATATGCTAGCACTACCATCGCAAGGCTCAGGTGCTCAAACTGAAACCACACAGTATATGGCAGAAATGGACAACAGTCAAACTCCATGAGTTGTATGGGTTCTTTTCAATAATACTGCACATGTCTGTTATACACAAATCAGACTTGAAAAAATACTGGAGCCAAAGACCATTTATCCACACTCCGTTTGCTGGAAAAATAATGTCGCGCGACAGATTTTCTTCTATTTTGTCAATGCTCCATCTCAACAACAATGAAAAATACGTTCCCCGTAATGAACCAAATCATGACCCCTTATTCAAAATAAGACCTTATGTAGATTACCTTCAAAACAGATTTAGAAATTCTTTGATTCCTTCAGAAAACCTGACTGTAGATGAAGGCATGTGTTCTTTCCGTGGCCGTATACAGTTCAGGGTTTATATGAAATATAAGCCTGAAAAGTATGGAATGAAAATATATATTTTAGCGGAATCTAACTCCGGTTACGTATTGGCTTTTGAACCATACACAGGGAGAAACAAAAACAATTCTGTAGTTTCATTGTTGCGTCGACTCCTCATTGGGTACCTTGGTAAGGGGCATACCATTTATATGGACCGCTTCTATTCAAGTCCATTAGTTCATGATTTCCTGTAGCAAAACAAGACTTTGGCAGTAGGCACAGTCCAAATAAACAGAAAGTTCATGCCTAAAGATTTGAAATTGGAAAAACTGAGGAAGGGAGAAATGACATTCCGCCATTTTCAACATTTGACTCTCTGTATGTGGAAAGACACCCGGGATATCATAATTCTTTTAATTCTTTCTACAAAACATGGTGCATCATGCAGTGAAGTGAGAGTCAAATGTAAAGGTGGTAGTGAGATAAAGGTCAAACCGGATGCAGTGTTAGATTATGTAAATAAAGTCGGGGTTGACCGAAATGACCCACTTGTTAGCTACTACCCTTTCAAACGTAAAACTTTAAAATGGTGGAAAAAAATGTTTTTCCACATGTTCATGAGATCAGTGGTAAATGCTCATATATTATACAAAAAAGCAAGCTCTAATCAAATGCCACTTCAAGCTTTCATGACCATTATTGGAGAAGGACTTACTAATATGTCTTGTCAAGAAATACCTGCGACACTGAGTGGACAAACATCTTCGACTGCAGATCGCCTTACAGGAAGACATTTTCCTCAGAAAATTCCTGCTACAGATAAAAAAGCAAGACCTTGCCGTTCTTGCAAGGTATGTGGGGATAAACAGAAGAAAGAATAAGGAAAGTGGGCTAGGAAAGAAACAACATTTTACTGCCCATCATGTGATGTGGGACTCTGTGTGCCAGATTGTTTTTATGTGTTTCACACATAAATGAAACCCTTTTTTTTTAGTCAAATTGCCAATGTGAAATTTTTATTTTTTTCAACACTAAAAACAGGGTAAGTTTAAAAATTAATATTTTATTTATTTTACAAGCTACTGACATAACATTTGCACTAAATTAATGAGAATGCTTGGTTTTATAATATAATATAGCTTTATATATTTAAATATTATATGGTTTAGAAGTATAAGCTTTTGAAAAAATGCAAAAAAGCCCAGTCTGTACAGTAAATGAATGCATTTTTCATATAGTCCTGAATGTGTTAACATTTTCATAATACCGCCATTCACCATTATTATGATTTTTACCACATGATTTGTCCGTTTTTCAGTTTTGTGTCAGATTCTCTATTTCATTTAGAATGCAATGAAAATGTGTGCAGTAAAGTCTTAAAATCAAATAAAGTCGTGAAGTAGTTGTATTCCAAAAATAAAGTGTGTTTAATGTAGTCATTAAATAATTATAGTAACGTTAAGCTGACCGAACATGTATAACCTTCAAAGTGCTTGCTGGTATTTTTGTGTGTTAAGTGTTCAGGTATTTCTCATTTTGTGTTCAGTTCATTGATTTGGTAAAATGAATAGTGTTCACTCTATTTTAAAAACAAATTTTTCTTCTCTCTGTTAAATATAAATTCAAAATTAAGGAACTCGGTAGGCCGCTTTCTGTTTTAAATATTAAACAGAAACATGTAGCTATCCTTTTATTTTAACCATATATTATTAGAATAATTTACAAATAGAATAAACACAACTTAATACTAGGGCTACTAAAAGTTGTAAATATTTATGTCTTCATGTTGCGACCCACTGTGTGATTTATTTGGAATGGGATAATTGCTCTTATCTTAGTAGAAACATTCAGACATTGAACCCCCAACTGTCAGCACCACAAGTGGCCACTGATCTCTTTGTCCTTGTTATGGTCTGCAGAAGTGTTTTACCCACCATAACCTTTCCATTCACCTCCAGATCCACGGTTCCCAGTACACAGCCTTATTTGTATCAGTTTTCGTATTGTTTATATCCCTGACCAATACATTAAAACACTTCATGTAAATACTCCACTGGTCTCTTCCTTAGGTCAGAAGTTATTGTAGCATACAAAATTTGTTTTGTTTCTGTTTTGTTCATACTGAACACTGCCTTCTATACGGCTAATCTTGCTTCCAATTTATTCCCCACTGACCACTTCTTAGTCTACAGTCTTCCTAATATATCTGTTTACCTAAAAGCTAATACCCAATAAACCCAATGACATGAAATTATTGCTAAGTGTATTACTTCAGAATTCTGCCATCATTACAGTTGTAATCTACACAATGTTTCAACTACTACAATCTTTAAAGATTTAAATGAAAATTACATTTAAAAAAGAAACTATCATAAATTAAGATCTTGTCATCTCAAGTAAACATAAAACTAATGGATTTAACAAGAGGATAGATATAAATTACATGTAACTTACCATCGTAGAAGCATAGTGAATAGAAGAGAAAGTGAGATCACTTAGCTAGTTACTGTGGTTTGCCGCAGCGTGGCACTGGCATCGCCCGTTGTTATGTACGCCAGCATGAAGCACACAAATAAGTTTTAATACAAGCACAATTCTGTATTAAATAATACTTATTTGAAGCTGTGGAAATGTGTTTACATGTTGTAACAATTAAAATTATATGTACAATACACTGCAATGCTTTCAAATACAAAAGGATATAAGATTTAAACAATGTACTCATCCTAGTCAACAGTTCAAAACCTTCAAAATTTTCCGAGAGGATTTAGCCGATTTTGTACTGATCATTTCTCTACATATTTCCTTCATACGGAAAAAGAATCGGCACTGAATATATTTGAAAATTAGCTTGCCTACAATGTCTAGTGTGTGTTCACGGCAGCATCCTACGCTGTCTGTTGTGGGCACATTAATTTCTTTGATTCCATCCAAGCATTCATAAAAAATATCCCCCCACATACTGTTTGGTGAACTAAGTTTTATTGTAACAGTTGTTTCTGCTTGCAATAGTACATGATAAACATTTATATACTAAGATTTATGTGTAAGACATTTGTCCTTTCTGGGAATTGCCCTCGCCCACTTTGCAAACTGATCTTCGTCCCTGGGAGGTCTAAAGAAATGATTTCCTTTGTAGGAATTTTTACCATAGCCATTCCTACATCCAGGTACAAAATGGGACGGCATTTCTATTACCGTATTGTTCCGAATACAAGCCGCATTTTTCTCCTAAAAACATGGTCGGTCGCTAATTTGGCCTGCGGCTTGCGTTTGCATGCTAACGAAATTCGAAGTTATACCTGACTTCTGGCGGGACGAACTCTTTCGTATCTATGAGTTGTTTACTGCCTAAGCAACATCAGTTTTCCTGGCTGTTGTTAACTCTGGCATTATGATTTATGACTGCAACCATATGTTTTAACAGCAAACTGAACAAAGAATACAAAGAAAAAGTGTACGTGCATGCGCATGTGCGCGTGCTCGCACCCTTCTGTAGATGGTAAGACAAGGGATGAGTAGAGGAGGTAACATGTTCCTAAATACCGGGTAAACTGACAGTGTGGTTTTCTGTTGTAACAGCGACTACATCGCTTATCTGTACTCTGTTTTAATTCGGCATTTTTGTAGTGCGTTTGCGGTATGAGTGATATTGTGGAGACTAAAGGCGCGCAGTCAAATCAAATTCAAAAAAATAAACGTAATACGTATGATGCGAATTATAAATTAATTGTGATACAACATGCAGAAAAAACATGCAATCGCGAAGCCGCAAGAAAATTCGATATTGATGAATCCTGTATTCGACGATGGAGAAAACAGAAGGAACGACTTTTAAATGCAAATACTGCGTGACGAGCATTCACGGGACCTCAAGTTGGGCTTTTTGTAGCAGAAGAGTCTAGCGTCTGTGAATACGGACTTTTAAGAAGTCTGTGAATACATCTATGGCTTTTAAGAAGGCAAGGACTCCCTGTCACTAGACATTTTTTAAAATTAAAAGCTTTAGAAATCGCAGCAGAATTAAAAGTCTCTGGTTTCAAAGCCAGCTTCGGGTGGATAAGACAAATGATCCGGCGAAATGGATTTGCGCTTAGACGACGTACATCACTCGCACAAAAACTACCGAGTGACTATGAAGAAAAACTCCTTCAGTATCAGCGGTTTGTCATTAATTTATGCAACAAGCATAATTATTCACTTGAACACATAGGAAATGGCAATGAAACACCCGTACTTTTTGACATGACCTCTAACTTTACGGTGGACCAAAAGGGAACCAAATCTGTAACAGTAAAGACTACGGGAAATGAAAAATTACGTGTCACTGTAATGCTTGCTGCATTAGCCGATGAACGAAAACTTCCACCTTACATAATATTAAAACGGAAAACTATACCAAAAAAGAAGTTATCATCCGGTGTAATTTTTTGCTGTCACGAAAAAGGTTGGATGACTTACGATCTTATGGTAGATTGGTTAAAATGTGTATGGAATAAACGGCCAGGAGCATTATTAAAACGACGCGGTTTGTTAGTGCTAGATTAATTTCATGGTCACATTACAGATGAAATAAAAAAGCTTCTTTATGAAGAAATGAACACTGATATCACCGTTATTCCTGGAGGAATGACAAGTCAGTTGCAGGTGATGGATGTTGTAGTAAATAAACCTTTTAAAGATAACCTGCAGTGTTTATATAATAATTGGTTGGTGGCAAGAAATCATCCTTTGACTCCTACAGGAAAAATAAAAAAACCATCCGTAACAGAACTATGCAACTGGATCAAGAGTGCGTGGGAAAGCATCCCACCAGAATTCATAATTCATGGTTTCAAAAAGTGCTGCATATCGAACTGTATGGATGGAGTGGAAGACAATGTCATTTATGAAGAGGACGAAGCAACCGTCTCAGGGACAAATGACAGTGAAATTGAAGACAGTGACAGGGAATATTTTAAAGTGCACAAAATATAAACTACTGTACACTACTGTAAAATAACTTAACAATAAAAAAGTATAATTTTTATAAACGGTTAGTAAATAATAATAATTATGTAACAATAATGCACTTTACCGTGCTATTTCTGTCTTAATCTTAATACAATTTAGTAATTTTTATTCAAACGGTGACTACACTTTTTGCAAATTTTTAACCTTTAACCTACGATAATTTTTGGCGTGCGGTTTACATTCGGGTGCAGCTTGTATTCGGAACAATACAGTATATATTTTAACACACAACTTCTATATAACTGCACTACTACATAAATTTTTCACATGCACTGTTAACTGAAACTAAAAACTACCCGTATATAAAAAATAACACACACAAATCATTACTATAACCATTCATACATTCTGATCATTTTTACTGTATATTATCACACATTTATTACTCAGAATGTTTGTAAATCACTCAAACCTATAATTAATTGCAACTGAACACGATATAAGTAATAAATAAGAAGCACAAACACATAAAACACAGCTCTTTTTTGCACATGGCTAATAGGCTTACCATCTCAACTACAACAACCTGCGATCGCAGCGCTGAAATTTAACGTGGTCACCGCTAGCCCTATTCACGACTATAGTGCGTGCGTATAGTGATCTCACTTTCTCTTGTATTCGCTATGGTAGAAGATTGTCGGTCTGGGCACAAGTGGTTCTATCACACAGTTACAAATATTAGGTGGAGTAAGTTCAGTGAGTAGAGTATAAACATGAGCAAGGCCTGCCTATCCTCTCCACATTTGGGTAAAACTATGTAAAAGGGGGGGACGCTCCTTTCTATTGTTGTAGTTCTGGTAACCATGACGGCTATCAACCATGTGACATGGTGAGCACTTCATGGCCGATTGGATATTTAAATACATTTTTACTATAGTCTGATATTCATAAGCTATCTAATATAAAACAGCTGGTTGGCTGATGTCCATCTGTGTGTTTAATTCTCATACAGGTGCAGAAGAGGGAAAGGGGTTGTGGTGGGACTGTCACTCTGCCCATTGCTTGTGATGCGTAAAACATGAAAGAAGATACCTACATTTACAGAGTTATAAAATTAGAACTGCTTGATGACACAAATTGAGTTCACGCAAATTCAAGCTTATTCTTTTCTGTACTTTGTGATGTAGTTATACAGCCCAGGTGATGATAATAATTACAACCATTATTTTTTTTTGAATTTTTGAACATTTTTTGAATTTGCTAAAACTTACGAACTATGAATTCTAGATTGCTTCTTGAGGTGTCATTTTGAAGCTGACGATGGGCCCTGAAAACTGACGTATGGATATGGTTGTAAGTTACACAAGTCAAGAGTTTTGATTTCAAATATTTGGCAATTGGTTTTTTTGAAAATGTTTTCCGAATTAAAATTCTTTCAACTCATGACTAAACAGCTAAATCTTCAATTAATTTAAAATATACCTTAACTGATCTGTCAACGATCTTGTAGTATAATATTCCACTACATTTCGGGAATTAAATTCCCATAATCAGGTAAAACTTCTTCCTAATATATAGGAGTGGTCGGTGAAATGATTAAAAACACACACACACGAACGAATAAAACAAACACAACTGTTAGAAATGACATAATTAAAACACCGTACACACACATCTAACAAAAGACGGTGCGCACTGCCTGATAGTCACATATCATCTGGGCTGATTGCAACGTTCACCGTTTATCTTTAATACGGTATCATACAATGTGTTTGATCTAAATGAAAGCTGGTCGTTGAGCAAACTTTCCGTTGAACAAAAACTATATGATGAACCTAAATCTTCATAAGCATGCATGAAGCTTTAGATACCGGTAATACTGTGTAGAATACCCTTAAAAATTTCAAGTTTCTATGTTAAGTAGTTTTTGAGTTATGCCAATTTTTGTGTGAAAAACAGTGAAAATCACATATTTTTGAAAATGCGAATTTAGTAAAACAATGCACTTATCACAAGTAAAACCACGATTTACACTGATTGTTACTTCCTTTTTTTTATGTAAAGGATGCAAACAATGCATAATATTTCAATCAAAGAAGTCTTTATTGTATAGCGTCATGTGAACTATTGTGCGGAGCTTTTAATTTTTTTACATCTCATATTTACTTGGTTACATGAAATGTCTCAATTATACATTTTTACAATACTCCGGGTCTCTAGGTTAAACCTTTTTGTTTTCTTCTTTCCTCTTCTTAAAGCAGAGCTTGTTATTTTTGTGACACACAGTGTGTCTTCCTGGATTGACAAGCATTCCAATTTTGCTTCTGAAACTGTATTTAATCTTTGTGTGTTGTATTCACAGATACAACTTACAGCTTGTATTCAAGGTTACAGTCATAAGTAAGGTCTTTTTTTGAATTAAACAGTTGTAGAACACTTCGACCAAAGGATTTTCTCAGTCTTCAATGTTGCTTTCATTTTCCTGTACTACATTTTTCTAGCAAGATCAGAAGCCAATTTTTGGTAAATACAGATGATTATAGAAACTATATTTTCTGAAAGGGTGGGGGAGTGAGGCCAGGTTCCTCATGTTTTCAAGGGGTTATTGGAATAAACACCACAATTTTTTACAGCACAGTTCAAAACAGTTGTGAAACAGTAAGTCTAACCTTTCCGCTAACATGGTTGTCAGTCTGTTGTGTACAAAACCCTGATCAGCTGTTACTATGTGTCTCAAATCATGTTTTTTTCACACGTGTAAAATATATATATATTGTAACATGACATACGATAACACCAGATTTACAAGTATAATTAATGGAAGAAAAGCTGTATACTAAAGGAAAATGAAAAAAATTAAAACATGGGGAATGATAGAACAACACCACTAACTAATGTTGACTTAGACAAAGACGATGACGATGACTAGACCCAATAGAGCGAAGATAAGGTGAGACAGAGAGAATAATTCAAGCCACAATATAACAATAGTTATAAGAACCCAAGTGTTAAAAAGAAGTATATGTAAATAAAAGTACAAAATTAGATAGGAAAATAAATAATATGAAACCTGTAGGAAAGATAAAAGAAAATGAAATGTAAAAACAAATATACTAATAAAATATAGAAAGAATGTTAATAAATAAGCTATCAGAAGACACTAATATAAAAGTAACCTGAGTAACAATAATTCATTAGGAAAGAGGTAATAAATAAAACATTTCAAAATAGGCAGTCATTGAGGACTGCCGACAGAAGTGAAAACTTAAAACTATGAAATAACAGTGGTTTTTTTGGATATTCAAGTTAATTGTAGTATCAAAAATTAAAATTTTTTGTAAATTAAAATCTTTAACATCAGTCTGGTTTTCACATATAAGCTAATAAAAAATAATTTTGAATTAGTAACCATATTTTCAAAATTCAACACAAATCTAAAATTATTATAAAATTTTATAGAATTTTTAATTTTAAAATCCGCGGCAAAAATACTATCGAACAACTAGAAATTTGTTTTACCACGCTAGTAAGATAACTCCTAAGCCACTATGAAATACTCATTGCATGTTGTCAAATATCAAAAATAAAAAATAAATAATATCAAATTTTTAAACAGAAATATTGATACGAATATTGGAAATATTTGAAAATACATGCTTTGTTTATGTTATTCATTTTTCTATATAAAAATATTAACATATTTAGTACTCACTTTTGTACTGCACAGTGATCCTATATTTGAACATTTAAAATAATGATCAAACTAAAACACAATTTAAACAATGCACAGTATACACACATTAAACTTTCCACGTAGTCAGTTTAACTTTACTTATATACATATACACAGCACTAATGTTAAAATCTTACAATAATAAAAAAACTATTAAAAATACATACTTCGACATTAGACATGACAAAAAACCCTAAGTTAACAGCCAGACGGACAAATAACAATTATGTAAATATCATAATATAGTATAAGTAATTAATAAGAATAAAAATAATGTAAAATAGATCATAAGTATTGCGTTAATTGTTAATACGGAAAGCCGAAATCACGCTAGGGATCGAACACGCGATAGCAAATTCGGCAGCGTAAGAAACTCCAAAATAAAGTACGTAAACGATAAAAGTGTGTTAAATAGTATAAGTAGTATTACAATTGTATAATATAATTGTAGTATAATAGTATTACACACAAGTATAATCTATACTTCCACTGCTGGCCACGCGCAACACGTCATACTTATAGCTACAGATATCATGTTACCATTAGCATGTCGGTGACGCGAACTCATAAGATTTTACCCATCCAAAAATCGCCCAACGTGCCTATAGAAGTTTTCACTTCAATAAAGATTGCTAGGACCCAGTGATAATAAATACATAAAATCTAGAATAAAATGTTAGGAGGTGAACACCAAAAGTGATAAATGAATAAGAAGGTTAATAATCAATAATAAACCATTATAGGACCCAGTGATAGTAAATTAACTACATAAACACACTAGTTAAGAAAGTGCAGTGTAGTCAGAAATAAGGAAGTGAACTTGTAATAGTAGATTATAAGTAATCTATTAACCAAATTATAATAAGTGTAGCATGACAGATAATCCACTAAGTAATAATTCCATTATGATCATAAATACATTAAATTACAATTAACTCAAAATAAATATCAAAGGAAAATAATTAAATATCAAATGAAAATAATTGAATATCAAATGAAAATAATTAAATATCAAAGGAAAACACCACCATAAAAGAAAAGTATAATTAAATTATAAAAATGCAACTATAAAGTATCAAGAAAGTTAAATCCAAAGAAACTAAATAAAATCAGGAGAATACCCAGGTAGATTAGGAGCAGATAATAAAGAAGAACCCCGAACCAACCAAAGGACATAATAAAACCGAATTACCTTGGAAAACCCAAGAAGGAAGAAGAGAAGAAAGGAAGATATAGGATGGGTGAACTACGAGGAATACCCATGATAAACCTATTATTAACAATGATAAACCCCAAACCAAATTTTAATGTCACCCAAAGAAAGTATAACACCCCAAAACCTCAAAGCAATGTAAATTAATTATAAACAAAAGTATTTAGTAGTGTGAATAGAAGTGCACCAACTAAAGTTATTATATAATAAAATAAACAAATCTTGTCACAGTCCATTATAACTAAAAGTTTGGTCTTAGAATATTGTAGAACTCAAATATAAGTCAGAACCAACAGTGTAAGTGAACCAATGCAAGTGATTTTAATATAATAAACTTCAAGTAAAGGTGTAACTGTTACTTGAACTATGTGCTATTAAATAACTTTTATGTTGTATATAATTACAGAGATAACATGTCATGAAATATTGTTGTGAAAATATTTCTAATGTTTAATAGAAGAGGCCACTTTTTATCAAAAAACATTCATAGAAATGTAAATGATAAAGAGAGCAGGTGGGGAATAATTACTGTGACAGGGGATTAAAATATAATACATAATATAAACAGAAAGGACTGTAATTAAATTAAGTTAACAAAAATTAAAATTTTAAATGGCTAATTATGTTTATGTTTAGAGCCTATGAACTCCACATTTCAAGGTGGTATATAGAATAAGGATTATGATTAAGGTAAGAATGTTTATTAGTATAACCGTGTTCATACAGCATAAAAGGTTTATGTCTGTATACTATAATAATTTATAAAATGTTTATGTATTTTAAAAAATAGTTAAAACCAAAATGTCTAACTTTAAAGACTAGAAATTAATTTTCAATATTGTTTTTATATTATGAGTATGAATACATGCTACATGTACCAATAGTTATATAAGGAAATTTTATTTAATATTGTGTTAACTTTAGAAAGTCAGAAGGGGTATAGAAATAACATTATTTGAAAAACAGTATATGTAAAAGTATAAAATCTAGGCCAAATAATAAATTCCAAATAACATTATAATTGAGTAAGAAGGTTTAATAAACCAAGTAAACTAATGAGATTTATATAAGGTGAATCACTCACCAACTACTATAACTGAAACTATACTTTAAAAGAATAATATAAAAAGATGTATTAATTTATTAAAAAATTTCAAAATGTAATGCCTAACAATTTTAAAGGAGGAATAGTAAATTCATGAATTATAACTAAAAGAATGATCAAATGATAAATTTGTAAGAAATTAAGGAAAGGGAAAGATTTATATAAATCTGAAATTTATTATAATCATATTTATAACACCTAAGATGGCTAAAATTTTGGACAAGGACAGGAAACAGATATTGAGCCTATATTTCCAAAATGACAGAAATATAGCAATTTTGACAAAAATCTTTATAAATATGGACTATTGTATGTCAAATTAAGCAGAAGGAGTTAAAGAAACCAATTATGTAATTACTAGTTCACGAAAGTAACCAATACACAAAAAATATTCTGAATATAATGTATTTTGAAATCACATGCAGAGGAAGTGATTTATATTTAAACAATCCATTTCTAATATTAACTTGGCAAGATATTTCATGAGACGAAGGAAGTAAAACAGTTCTTAATTAACATTCAAAGCGAATGGTTGTTTTAGCTCGCGCTAAGAACATATATAGCGAATATTTTAATGGCGTGTAAACAATTTAGCCTAAAATCAGTGAACAACCGAGAGTTACCGAATTTGGTATATTAAACATATAATCAGTGCACAACACCACTACAAACAGTGAAAACAAACAATACTTAACCGAATATAAGTGGAATAAACCCATAAAACTATCAAACTTAATAATTCACATTACAAACGAACTTCACGAATTTTTGCCACACACAGACAAAGTTGAACACACCAAAGACAAACATTTAAAGCCAGTGAACACGGAACATTTAACCAGAACACCTCAAACAACACAATAGACATTATGCAATATTACGGAGAACAGAAAACAGTTGTGAAGGCAATTAATTTTATTGTCAGAAAATCCAGCGACGCCATTCCTGTTATACTGCATTAGAGAAGTCGCCGCCACGATGGTTCCGTGATGCAAAGCGAACTCTCCCGATTGAATTCATCCAGTCACCATTGGGTATAAAATTGTGCATTATAAACATTATATATTATTATCAAATTGTGTATTTATTAATTAATAAGATTTCTTTTGTTAATGTTATACTTTCTATGCTTGCCCCTTCTCTGACTATTATAATTATAACCGTTAAAAGAACCTTTCAAAAAATAATTATATAATATAACCTGTATTGAGAATCGATTATCCCTGTGGAAGAGTCGAACTTTATATCAATATCAATTTTAAATCGATATTTTCTGAATAATTGTCAATAAATCAAATTAATTCAATTATCTGGTTCTAAATTTATTTCACCAGTTAAAATAAGAGTTTTCATTAACTACAGGACTTACTGGAAGACGACCATTACTAAAGGAGAGTGATATACTGGAGCATAGAAGAAAATCGCCAATCGATTAGTAAAGTGATACAATCCGATTAACTCCAGATTTATTTACAGTTAACCAGAAGTGAATAAATTGACAAATAAATTACAGAATTTTAAATTTTCGACAAAAACACATAATAATTATTTATTAATTATTTAAACAATAACCAAACATAAAAATTAAAAAAAAACTATTAGTATTTTGTGTATTTTCGATGTTGAGTGCTTTGAATATTGTGTCATGTTTTATATTGATTTGTATTTGTTCAGGTATTAGTTTGTTTTGTGTTTTATGTTTGTATATTTGTAAATTTTCCCAAATGTTCATTATGGTGCCTTTGTGTGGTATATGTTTTATTAGTGTAAAACATAACCAATGTGACACTAATAAAACATATACCACACAAAGGCACCATAATGAACATTTGGGAAAATTTACAAATATACAAACAAAACACAAAACAAACTAATACCTGAACAAATACAAATCAATACAAAACATGACACAATATTCAAAGCACTCAACATCGAAAATACACAAAATACTAATACATACACCACAATCACACACAATAATACCACTTTAAAATACCAGAGACCAACAAGAAACCAGGATAACATCCAGCCAACACACAAATACTTCACCAGACGCAAGATCACGAAGGCTGAGGATGAGAACACGGGAGTTCTCAAAACTTGTTTCAAATAAAGGAAAAATAACATCTTGAGGTAAAATAAATATAAATTTTAAATATTATATATATATATATATATAAAATACAAACTTGAATCAATTGCACACCATTATTTGTATTGCATGTTTGAAAATATTGAAACATTGTTTAAACATGTTTTTAATGAAAATAGTATTTTGCAAATATAAAAAAAAATTGTGCTAATATCTTGAGGAAATTTAGGACATATATTTTTGTTTTAATTTTCATCAGTTTTCAGTAGTGACTCCCCTTAAGTGATATGTATTTGATATTTTGTATGCTGTTTATTAATTTGTTTACAATTTTTCATATTTGATTTATACTGTGGTTGGTGTATACTATAGAGATACATATTATGTTGGAATTGAAATCTATGTTGATTGTAGTATGTTTTTATTTGTATATAGTCCTCTATTTTTTTTGTTCCATTTAATGTATTATCTTTCAAGTTCTAACTTTTGGTCTTTTGCTATTATTTTGGTCTAATTTATTTCTTGCTCTTTATTTCTTTTTTTTTCTGTATGTTTACTGGTATTCATAGCATTTTGTATACTGGTGAATAAAAAGTTGCATACTTACCTACGTTGGCTAGGGAAATTCGTGTTGTTTTTAAGACTAGATTAGAATACATATCCCCCCCACACATACACAGCACCATGCAGCTGTGTGTAAATACAGACTGACAGCTCTCTAGCGGTGTTGTAGTACGACTTGTACAATATGCTGTGGGCAAAATGCTTACGGTTTATGTGTGTGTGTGTGAGATGGGGTGGCATGTGCGCACTCTGTTGTGTTTTTGCAGTGTAGTTTTTATGATATGACCACATTCTTTCTCTTTAATTTTACTATATGTTTCACATCTACTCCTGAGGAAAATATCAGAGCAGATGATGAAAAATAGAAGACAGAATGACAAGGAGGACACAGACATATCTGGAAAACAAACAGAAAACACACAACGTGCGTGTGCGCACGTGCACCTCGTGATTGTAAATAACACTTTGAATTAAAGCAACGTACTAGATCTTTTGTAACTTGACTTCAGTGTTGTTGGTGCTAGTGGTGTATTATTCTACGCTGCCTCCTTGTCTTCACAGATCATTATGCATCCTTATTTCACCTTTTTAATATTATTATTATTATTATTTTATTATATTAAATTGTTACGTTATTTGATTTCCAATAAAACTTACTTCTTTCCAGACTGTAATGTCAGCTGCCAACACTGGCAAGATGGAAGAACCACACACAGTGTTTTTCCCTATTCCAGATGCTGTAATAAAGCAAGAATTTTTGGAAGAAAATTTGCCGGATGATAAATTTGTGGATGAGGTACTGAGTCATTATTTTCTTTGTCTAACTCACCAAAACATTCAGTTGTTTTTTGCAAAAGTAGTCAGTCTTGTAGTTGTGTGTATGTGTGTGAAAAACAAATTAATTTATTGAAGTATTGTGTTTTTTGTTTGTTTACTATCAAATTTCATCATGTCTATTAAATTGTATAATAAAAATAAAAATTCTTATTGTTAAAAATTTTGGAGAAATAGTATTTCCATATAATCTTGTTTATGAGTGTACGTATTATCTGTATATTTATAAGTGTGGTTTGGAACTTGAGATCACAGTACTTTGGTAAATATTTTACATTATCTTTGTACTAAATGTAATTTCAGTATTCCCTTTTAATATCTAATAAATTGTCATAAAAATTAATGTACTACCTTTTTGATTTGCAGGATGTTTCATCAGTTATAAAAGAAGAAGTGAATGTAGAAAAATGTAAGGATGATCAGTGTATGGCGCAGGTATTGTTCAACTTAATTGCAAACTGTAACTAACTTAATGCCTTATACAACTTATAATAAGTTTTGTTTTAACATATGAACAACAACAGAAAAGTAAACACATAATAGAGTATTATTTAAGTATTCACACACACACACACACACACACACACACACACACACACACACACACACACACACACACACACACACACACACACACACACACACACACACATGTGCAGACAGAGTAAATTTGTTGAGGGATAACCTCCCTGGGTTGTGAAACCAAGAAAAGAAGATGATAAATATTTATGACAATGACGAATGAAGATCATGTTTTCTTGTCCTGATCTAATTTCACTAGTGTTAGAATAGGCATCCAAAAATCCTTTTGGTACACCTAGTTTTAAATATGTTTAGATTTAAAAAAATTAATATCAGTTTGTTGTGACTCTTTTAATACTATCTTCAATATGGCCTATTTCTGGTTCCTGTATGTCATGCTTATGTCCTGCTATGTATCTTGTTCATGTATGATATTTCAACCTTGTTGAACTCAAGCATCCTAGATTCATTTCCACTTAACCCTTGTAGGACTTAGCCTTAATTTAAGTTTCCCCTATTAGCACAGAAATAGATTCCAAGGTAGAGGATACCAGAGTGTCAGTGTGAAATTTTGTAGTATGTAACCAAAAACTAGGTAGCCTAAAAATATTGATTCTGTAGCAGTGATATTATGTTAGCAGTTTTATAAGCTGTCTGTTTTACTTAATTTTAATGCTTTTTATATTCATGAGATGGATTTGTGGTAGTTTGTTGTCTTCTTCACATTAGTTTTTCTGTCTAGAGTACAAATATAATGTTTATAACCTGTCCTTGAGTGTATCCTTTTCATTGCCGTAGGCGATTGAATCAGTAATTTATTAACATACAGCAATGATTTTTTTCTATTTTAAAGAAGGATTAATCTTTTGTACTCCATGAAAATTGTATCTTCTTTGCCCAAGAGGCATTAGTTTGACATGGGATTGAATAACTGTTGTTGTTTCCATTTTTAAGAGTACATATCTAATATGTACTTTAGCAACTTTAGCATTTTGTTAAAGTTATTTCAGTAATATCTGTTCTAATTAACAAGGTTTATTTTTGAGAAAAATAAATAGAAATGTTACTAATTGTAGAGTCAGTGAAAGTGATTTAATGTGTGGTAAAAACCAATATTTATAACCTACAAGTATTATTAGTAGTGTTTAAAAATATTCATACAAAATTTAATTTGTGGGTAAAATTTTAAAATGTATATATATATATATATATATATAGGTTTCTTGAGAAAAAATAGACATAAATTTGCTGTTTTAAATACTATAATAATTGCTTACAGCTTTACATGTGAAGCAAAAGTTTTTATTATGTATGTTGCAGAATTTATATTTATGAAGTATTATAGTAGATTTGTATAAGGTAAATAAAGAAATAACTGTGACGTAGTGTTACACTTTGTGTTTTACAAAAGGTGAACATTTATGTATGTATGTATTATATAAATGTTTTAATTTTTTGTAAAATGTGTTATTTAGTGAGAAATTGGCTTGTTGCTTTAGGATTACCATACACAGGATCAGTTGTCACTGTGTAGGTTTGAGCGTTTTTCTGTAATGTAATGTGTAAAAGTATTAAAGCAATTTACTGGACAGATTTGTTGTACTAATTTGTGGAGGGTGCAAAGTATAAATTATTTAAGTGAACAGACATTTCTACACAATGTTTAAATGTACCGATGTACTGACGGTTTTTTTTTGCTTACTCGAAGCATCAAGCTTCAAGCATCATGCAGTATACACATTGTGAGCCATGTTGATTTGCTGTCTGTTGAAAAATATTTGTGCATGTTACTTTTATAATATTACTGTTGGTTGTTATCAGTAGAGGTTTTTTGTTGTTTTATTGTGATTAGTTTTGGTGAATAATTTTGCTTACAAATGTTTCCAATATTTAGAGTTATAAAAATTCTGTCATATTTTATTGAAGCATTAATTTGTTTGTTCTTTAAAACCTCTAAGCAGTGGGTGATTTCTTATGGGTAAATCCTCTGTCTGGACGTGTTTCATCATAACTTTTTTAACACTTAACGTTTCGATCCCAGGAATCTGGAATCATCCTAGAAGATATGAGTGGCGGTTGAAAGACTTAACCTTTATAACCTGTTAGGTCTTTCAACAGGGTCTTTAACTGCTGCTCGTAGCTTCTGAGGACGATCCCAGATTCCAGAGATGGAAATGTCAAGTGTTACAAAAATTATAATGGAAGAAGTCCAGATAGAGCCATAATTTGTTTGTATTTTTATGATTATAAACGAAACATGTAGTTTTTTTTGTTGAAAATGTTCATTGTAAATACCTTTGTAACGATACAAGTAGTGTCACTTATTAAAAACTAGGATTTCATGTCGTGTAATTATTGCGTTGTCCGGGAAATATATCCTGAATTTGTGACTGTGTTATACTAAATTATATTTGCTAATGTTTCATACAATTAAAGGTAGCATTTAAACATTTTTTTTTTATGTGGACAATTTAAAATTTGTTCAATCTTCGCGTTCAGTATTTCATTGTTTAGAGTATTATTATTGTCAGATGAGTTATTTATTTTCTGTACATTTGTTTGTTTGTTTTTATGTTGTTTTTGTTTTGGTGTATTTAAGAATAGTTTTGTAATTTTCTTCAAAACGTTTATGAGTATGAATGTATATCTGTATTTGTTTTGAGTTTAGTAAATATGTTCTTTTTGTTTAATTTTCTGTTTCGTTTATGTTGTTTTGTGGTAACCACTTTCTTTAGCATTCTGATGAATTATATTCTTTCTTTTTATAGTTCCATATGAATTTTGGGGCAGTTTTTAGATTCTGTGAAAAAATACATCGAAAGTTGCAATTTTGTGTTGTGTTGGATCATTTTAACTGTTGGACATGCTGCAAATTGATTTTCTGTACATCACATATAGTAGTTGTTTGTGGTTACTTGAGATGAGTATTCATAGGTAATAGATTTCATTACTTTTTTTTGGCCGTCTTATGCAAATGTTATGTTTTGGTTATGTTGCTTAGGTGGTCTAATATTTTTCTACGTCTGTCATTTTTTTGCTAATGATCTGTAGAGCATCATCAACATATCTTTATATGGTGAAGACGTAATTCTTGTATAAATTTTGATGTGTATGATTATAAAAAAGTTTCTGCAGTGACATGAGATAATGGTCCCCTTTATAGAGCCAAACCATTGTGTTGTTTGTAAATTTTATTTTGAAACCAGAAACTTTGTTTTCTAGTTTTATTACAGATCGTTTCTGGTACAGGAATACATGAGTGCACGTATTAATTATTATATAGGATTTGAAGAATTTGTGTTCTCAATTGCATTGTATTAAATTTATACTGGTATGTAGAAATTTACAATCTTGTAAATACTGTTTCGTGAGTAGTGGTTTTTGCTATTTTGTTTGTGGATGCTTTTTGAAGTGATCAGATTATGTTGTTTGCTTATGTATATTTGATTATGAATGGTTTAGAATTCGGGAATTCGGCGGTTTTATACATGGATCAATATTTTTACCACTGAAAATGTTAATCACTGTTTTTATAAGATTAACTGGTTAATGTTTATTTTCTGTAAGTCTGTATTTTGTAATGTACAGTTTCATTGTTGTTAAATTCTAAAGTTTTTTGGCCAGACACTTTGTGTTGACTTTTGTTGGTTTTAGTGATAATCAAGTTGTTAGTTGTTATTTAGTTTGTAAATTCTTTTATTATTGTATGATCTGAGTTATGAGTATGTTTGTTTTTATTTTTTATTTCAGTTTCATCGATTTTTTTTAAAATTATTGTGCGCAGCTTATTTCTTTTGTATTATGTGTTCTTATTTCTTTGCATCTTCTTCTAATAAGCTGATTATATATTTTGTTTATACAACTAAGTTTGTATCTGTGTTCAGTTTGAAGTTGGTTTTTGTTGTATTATGTAATATATTGATTATGTTTTGTGTCTGTTAAATTCTGTATTGATTCGATCAGTTGGTTTCATGTTGTCTTTTTGTGTGTCTGTATATGTGTGTGTGTGTGTGTGTGTGTGCGCGCGCGTGTTGTGTATGTGCATAATCACATTCTTCCCAAATGGTATGATTGTATACTTCCAATTGTTGAAGGTTTGGGTCGGTTTAAGTGAATGCACATACAGTGCCTTCTCTCTTAACCAATGATCTCTTAACCGACCATTCCATTAACCGACTCTTTCACTAGAGAGAATGAAAAAATTAACTATACATATGTACACAAATAATACGTTATTAATCATTTTTTTAATACAGATTATGTACAGTACGTACATTATATTCTGTTTGAGATACTAATAAAACTCATTAAATATATAAAAACACATAATATACTTTGACCTACCTGTACAACTTCTATCCGGGGCCAGGATTCTCGTACGAACGTAAAATGTTAGTGTGATCTACAGGTTACTGAAATAAGTACCTTGACTCATTTTTTTATGAAGAGAATTACCTTTTACTTTAATTTTGAATCATTTACAATTTCTTTATACACTTTACCGCATCTGATTTAATTTTGTGAAAACCTATTGCTTGGTTACATAATCAGCTTACTATACTCGTACTTAATCTAACTTATACTACGGCTTACCTTAATTTTTTACACACACACACACACTCAAAACTGCCCAGCCTGCAATTCTTCACGCACCCAAACACACACAAAATTTATTTAACCCTTAACATTTTTTTTTATAATAACAAAATTTCCCCCACGCCGGCCATGCGGTCTTCGCGCACTCTCATTATTCGGTCATATTTCTTTTTTGGTGTCCGATAAAAGTCTCTGGATGTGTTCCGCACTCTCACCTAACCACGGTCAGACAGATCTTTGTAGTTCTGTCACTTTATTACTGGAAAAATTAAAAAAAATTTTGTAGGGACCTGACTTGGCTCCGTGCCGGCTGACACGTATATAGTAACTGGACTGCGTCCTGTGCTGAGCGGGAGGAACTGTGTATTCACTGCCAACAGATTTTCGTCGCCGTTCAAGCTGAATTGCTGTGGTTTATTCACTCTATGCATGGCACATAATGTGTTTTTTGTGAGGTAACCGTGGACGATATTTGTCGCTGCTAGGCTGATGTCACTAGCAGTGGGCGGGGCGTAACGATATTTCCTGTAGTTCGTCTTGCTGATATCACAAACTGTTCGTTCATGCGCCATTTTTTACAGCACCGTTGGAGTTTCACGGCGTCACTACAGCGCCCCTGCTTGAGATGTTAAGTGCGTGCATCGTCACACATATACTGAGTTCTGAGAAAATTAGGGTGGTGCGAATTCCTTGCAGAGTTACACCACAGAAATTGCGCCTTGCCTTTGTTTCAACACTGTTTCTTGCCACGTGGTCAGTTATAATGGAAATAACGTTTACACAATATTTTTTGCAAAACCCCAAAAATGAAATAAATAAAATACAAATGCCCCATACCCGCAATAAATGAAATTACCCAATTTAGACACGTTACAATACCCCCTCAATGAGAATTCTGCTGCCCAAAACAGAAGAAATCTCATTGATAAACCCCGAAGAGGACCGGTGAGGAACTGGTGCCAACAACCCCCTTGTTCTTAATCTGCATGGGTAAACGACCCCCCTGGCTTGGCGACTATGGACGCATCTGAACGAGATCACTGGACTTCTCCATAAGAGATCCCAACACCGAGAAATCGAACAGACAAGTACCACAGCCCACCTCACCTCCTAACATGCTACCCCCCAAAATCCTCAATCCCTGGCTTAGATTATGCCAGATCCTCAACCGATATGTTTCCCCTTTTATGCAAGCTGGGCTGCCTTTAGCAGATACTGGGCTCACACACTCACATTACATCTTATAAAATTGAAAAAATCCTTTAAAAAGTTCTTTAAATTACAACACGTTGTTTTCAGATAAAATTGATTCCTAAGTTTTGTATAAATTCTAAATTATTCTCTTCATTGTTTTCTGTTTTTAGTTAAAATAAGTGAATTTAAACATTTCTTATAATTAACATCCTTAACCTAACAAGTAATCACTTATAGTCTAACAATACAATTCAATACAAAATAAATCAATAAAAGTAAACATGGTTAGCACACAACTAATAAAATAATCAATACTTAAAAATATTCATTTGCTGGCAGGCGAAAAATCAAGATTTTTTTTTTTCAAAAATTTATTTTCCCAAAAAATTTTAAAATTAAAAAAAAATTTTAATTTATTAAAATGTTTCCTTTATATATAGAAATTATTTTAAAATTTGTTTAAATGGATCAAAAAACAAGTTGAATTGACTTCCATACTATTAACTCATATGACCTCACTCTCAGGTGATCTAAACTAGGTCAAGTCCACAACCTTGACCCACATGTGTTATGTATAAGTTCCATCTGAAAAGACATTTAACATCGGTAACATCCTAACTTGAAACACAAAATATAATAAAATAGGACATTTAAAATAACAAAATATGATTATAAATAATAATCAACTTGACCTTTAAATTATTCAAAATAAACTAGACAACTTTACATTTACACATTCTATCAAAATATTGTCACTGGTTTCAAAATAAAAAAATTTTATATCTTTATTATAAATCTCTCTTTATTCAACAATCTTATTCTACACTACTGTGGGTGATGTAAATTATTTATTCTCATTGACTGTACTACTTGATCTGTATACATATATAATCTTTACCCTCTGACTCTAACCTCTAACAACTTCAACTCCCATGACGCCCATCTCTATCAAAAACATTACCAAACACTCTCTAAACCTCAACCTACCAATAAACTCAATTCGCCACCTTCTCTCAATATATATAAAAAAAATACTCTCTAACCCTTTGTACTTAGGATACGTGTTTCCCCCCCCAAAAACTCATTTCCCTTATCTGGCCCCTGGATTCTACCTAAGGCGGCCCCGTCCCACTAAATCGGTACCTATCCCGTCCCAACTTACCATTATGTTGCGGACTCCCACATTACACTACCCCCTACTACAAAATTGCCATCCCCAAAAATCTCAATCTTCTTACCTTACTTCAAATACAACAAAATAACAACATCAATTATAAATAACAATATATCACTCAAAACTCTACATAAATTCTCCATTACTACTGTGTCAATATCAATACTTCTCAAAACTCTATAACATACATTAACTCAAAACAACATTACCTTATCTTCATCTCTACTATTTCAACTTTAACTTTGACTGCAACTTGACTGGTCTATATGTCCCATAAAATATTCATCACCCACAAACTATCTCTTGTTGACTTGCATAAATTATTACTTTACTTCTCACCTTATCAAATTATTTTTATCATTACTTTAAACATCTGTAATACATTAAAACATTACATTGAACATTAATTACTTGGAACATTTATAAACCATTTTACCAGTGACCTTTTATTGCTGATCAGCTGATCCTCCTAACACAATGAAAACACATCTCAAAATTGAACAAATTACATGAAATACTTATATATATCTGTTTATCAATATTCGCTTCTGACCTCTTTGTTTCCCCTCTCTCTGATTCTGATAATTTACGTTAACCGCCTGCCAGACGGTTTAATTATCTGCTTAGTTTAAAAAATACACATAATGAAAACACATTTTTATCAATACCTATATCTAACGTACAACAATAAAATAATACATTTAAAATTATGGAATGAACACCTTATATTGAATGTCTGAGCAGCTAGTTATTTAAACAGAGCACAAGCATTTTTATTAGATCAAAATTTTAATTAGCAAACTTTTTATGTTGTAAAATTTAAATTCATGACTCTGAGCCACCCCCTGATCCACACACAAAATTTTCAAATTTATTATTAATAATTATCCTATATCATTTGTCAGTTATTATTAACTTTTTAATTATCATTTTTATTGAACACAATTATTTCAAATAATCTCACTATTGAATTAAAATCTTAGTTACACCTGTAAACATTTTTATTATACATGATTCATACTGTAAAAGTTCTATACTTACAGTCCATCTAACATGATATACACACAACCTCTACCCCCTACACCCCAATACTTTCACCTCACTTCTGAAACATTTCACAAAAATATTAGTTTACATCAAACAATTTAGCCATCTATTATCAAATTCCAGATCTCGTAAAATAATTTGAATTCATTAAAAGTTTAATTAAACAACATTTAAATAATCAATCAAAATATTTAACATGTATCAAATTGTTTTAATTAAATTCATTATTAAAATACAAATTCCAATACTATCAAAATATTTACCATTAACCAATTCCTGTTTTCAAAATTAATTCTGATATTTATTAAATTGCAAAGTATTAATATTATTATTATCAGTTGCCTACATACATACATTGTTTAGCTGACCTTCTACAATACACATAAATAAATGCACTACAATTATTTACAAACTTTAGTTATTAACTGTTGGGCCATTCCATGAAAAATGAGCCTGATAAGAAAAAAATTATTTTTAAAATATACTTATTTTACTTATAGTTTCATTACCTAAACATATTAAATTTCAGTATTCCAAAAAAAAAGAATTGGAAATTTTTTTTTCAAGAGAAATTTAAACTTGAAGTTTCAGTATCACTTTTCTGATTGTGTACCTTAATTTTGTTCATTTAGGTTGGCATTACTTTTTAAAGATAAACAAAAATTGTGGTTGCCATTGTTGGTATATTATTAAAGTGAAGAACTTTGTCTACACATTGGACTTGAAAATTTTTAAATAGGTAAGTTATTTCAATTTTATTTTTATTATTGAATGGGGTGCTGTTTCAGTGTCCCACCCGTGACAGCAAAAGTTACAAAAGTTTATTTTGTGATAAAACTAATTTATAGGTTATGTTTGTTTTATTGTGGGAGTATGTATTAGAGTATAATACACCTATCAATAATAAAAATGCAGTAAATAAATGTAAACACCATGATATTTTAATAATTCTTTTCCTGTCCCACCCGTGACAGTTTTCAACTTGATTTATTAGGTTGCTAACCTAAAGTGTTCTTATGAGTTCTAGGTTAGGCATGTGTTCATTTCATCACTTATCATAAAGATAGACTAGTATTAGGCCTAACTTTCATTTACTTATTGAAATTATACAGGTTTTAATTAAATTTTCTTTTTTTTTTCAGAAATGGGGAAGACTACATCTGCAGAACGTATGAGAAAGCTGTGTGAAAAACTAAATCAAGATAAAAATAAATGTGAAAGCTTCAAAGAAAAGGAGAGGGCCAGAGATAAGAAGAGGTGAGAAAAGCTGAAGTTGGTAAAGAATTTGTCTGCAAAATCACTTATGGAATACAGATGGAAAGAAACTGAGTGCAAAAGAAAGTACAGACAAAAGATAAAAGAACAAGAATCTAGGCCAATTGGCGACACTACTATTCCAGAGATTGGATCATTTAAATGCCCACAATCTCTTGGAAAGGCTGTTACCAAAGTTAAAAGAGTGTTGCCATTCAGTCCACGGAAAAGAACAGCTGTGTTACGAAAGCGAAACAGTGAAACAAAGGAGAGTAGTAATCAATTCAGCCTCAGATTTTGTTAAATGTGCTGGAAAAGCAGTACCGAGAGTGAAGATTGTCCTTTTAACACCTACTGATATCAGTGCAAATATGGCGATGCTAGATGAGCGTTGGGCTTTGGTGAGGAAGATTCCAAACGTGCAGTCTAACCATTTTTTTAAAGGTAAAGACAAAAGAAGTTTAGTTTATGGACCTTCTTTTCAAAAGTCCACCCACGTAGTCTTCACAGAAGTGTTCAAGTTAAAAGTTTCTGATGTTTACACAGATTCTGATAGTGACACAGAAAAACAAGATGGTGTAGCAAGTTGTACAAATGAAACAGATGTGCCGGTGGTTGGAGTGAAGCCGTTCGTTGATGGAGTGACTATTGGGACATATGTTTTAATTGAATTTGAAACAACTACAAAAAGACAAAGTACCAGGCCTACTAAATATAGATATGCTGCAATATGCCAAAGTAATGTTGAAGATGATGGAGAAGTCAAGGTGATGTGTATGCGAGCAGTAAACAATTCTGGAAAGCTGTTTCAAGTTGATGGAAAGGACATATATGTGCAGTTTGAACATATTCTTAGTATCTTACCCCAACCTAATGTTAAACAAGTCAGAAGCAACATTTTTTATGAATTTACTGAAAATGTAGATGTGTTTGAAAGTGGTTGATTGGCCCAGAGATGGACAAGAAAAATTTTTTTTTTATAGATTCTAAATTTTAGTAAATACAACATTATACTTTGTTTGCTATGGTAGACAGTAAGTATAGTAATAGCAATAGGTTTTTTGTAATTATTCAATTTTTAACAGCCTTAATTGTATTTTAAATCGAGTGTATGCCAGACGTGTCCCACCCGTGACATTTCATTGTCCCACCCGTGACAGCATTTTTTCCTTAATTTTGTATCGTTAAATTTCTTAAACTTAATTTCTGATTGCATAGTTGTAACCAATAAACATTGATTTAAACAGATATGCTGAGTTTATCATTGATTCACCTCCCAACTCACAGAGTTTTTCCATAAATCAAACTTATCTCAAGCTCCATGTCCTTTTTTTGTCCCACCCGTGACAATACTTTAACATTTAATAAAATTGTTAAAAATATCTATAAAAATAATAAAAAATTAGTAAAATGTTCAGTATCTTATTAAGAACATAGTTTAAATTTTGGTTGTTAATTTTTATGTATATTTACATTGTTACACATGTGTGAATACCAAAAAACATGGTCCAAGTGTCCCACCCGTGACAATGGAATGGCCCTGTTCAGTTTTTCCGCACTTCATTGTCCAACTCTGCCATGTCAGAACCATAAAACATAATGTTTATCACTGTCTTTTATTGTTTTATAGTTTAGCCTCCATCGTCATGGATTAACCTTGGTGTTATATAACATTTTTCAATCTCATTAACATACAAATCACTGTTTTGTGTGTTATAACCATAAAGACTAAATTCATTCATCTTACTCAAATACTCATTAAACTAGTCGACGTTAGGTATTTTTGTTAAGTCTCCGTCATTAAATTAATTCATTATTGGGTTAATTACTTTTGTCAAATCATTATAGTCATTATTATTCAAATATACTTTTAAACTTTCTTTCCATTCGCCATACTTTCTATTCAAATTATACAATTCTGTTATTTTCTCCACATACAATTCTCTGTTTAACTCTCTCTCATCACCACACCACATCACACTCTCACAGTTATTCCGGACAGAGGGTACAAAATTACACGACAAAAATAAACACTTCAACTCATCTACCAATACGAGACTCTTGCCCTTCAACAACAACACTTGTGAACTCATTAAATCATCACCATAAACATCATAAATAATAAAGGGAAAATTTACCCACTGTCCCCACTCTACCACAACATCATTTTTCCTCTCTCTCTCTCTAACTCATAAATACACATTACCCTTTCATTATCACATTCCACCAACTCATCAGAACTTTCATTATTTAGTTTCACCGTATCGATCTCTGATACTAATTCATCAAATACATTACTACACTCAATATTATTGTTACTATTTGTTATCTTACTCTCTACTACTACGTTTTTACACATATCATTATAATTATCCTCTGTTTTACATTCAAAATTTTCAATTACCTTTTGTCTCTGTTTATCAAATTTTTCCACCACATTACTCTATTTTGTCAATTTTATTATTCATACTATTCAATGAGTGACTCAACGTTTCTTTTAATTCATTTGTCAATTTGATAAAGTTACTCTCACATTTGATTTGTACTTTATTAATTTCAGTTTTAAGTTCATCCAATTTGTAATTAAATTCACTTTTAATTTCGGTCTTAATTTCATTCAGTTTGTTATTCTGCGTATCTAATTTCTCATTTACATTATTTTTAAATTCTTGCATCTCGTTTTTCTGTTCATCCAACTTTACATCAAATTTATTGAGCATTTCGTTTTTTTGTTCATCTAATTTGTTTTGATTTGGTTTGTATTGGTTTGTATCAGGTAAAATATATCATTTATTGACAACTCTTTTGCTCTATTCGTTACAGGAGTAGATTCTGCTTGTGCTCCACTCATTATTACCGATTGTGTCAGATTATTCTCATCTATCAGGTTTGGAGTTGTCTCCAATCCTGAATCATTTATATTATTTGATTCATTGGAAATGCTTTCTTTGACCACCTTAGGGTCTGAATTAATTTCTCCCTCCCCCATGATAGTTACATCACTCATACTAACTTTATCTCCGTCTTCCATTTTTCTTATTTATGAGATTTCGTTCTATATAAAATTTCAATTTTAAATATTTCTGTATTATTCAGTATAATATAATTTAAATATCGCTTAACTACATCTTAACATCATTTATATATAATCGGTTCTCATTTCTACTTAACCTCTACATCACGCTAACATCCTATTTGTAGGTACGGTTTTTTACTTTATTTTTCTTTACTCATAAAAACTGTCCCTGTTCGGGCGCCATTGAGATACTAATAAAACTCATTAAATATATAAAAACACATAATATACTTTGACTTACCTGTACAACTTCTATCCGGGGCCAGGATTCTCGTACGAACGTAAAATGTTAGCGTGATCTACAGGTTACTGAAATAAGTACCTTGACTCATTTTTTTATGAAGAGAATTACCTTTTACTTTAATTTTGAATCATTTACAATTTCTTTATACACTTTACCGCATCTGATTTAATTTTGTGAAAACCTATTGCTTGGTTACATAATCAGCTTACTATACTCGTACTTAATCTAACTTATACTACAGCTTACCTTAATTTTTTATACACACACACTCAAAACTGCCCAGCCTGCAATTCTTCACGCACCCAAACACACAAAATTTATTTAACCCTTAACATTTTTTTTTTATAATAACAAAATTCCCCCCACGCCGGCCACGCGGTCTTCGCGCACTCTCATTATTCGGTCATATTTCTTTTTTGGTGTCCGATAAAAGTCTCTGGATGTGTTCCGCACTCTCACCTAACCGCGGTCAGACAGATCTTTGTAGTTCTGTCACTTTATTACTGGAAAAATTAAAAAAAATTTTGTAGGGAGCCGACTTGGCTCCGTGCTGGCTGACACGTATATAGTAACTGGACTGCGTCCTGTGCTGAGCGGGAGGAACTGTGTATTCACTGCCAACAGATTTTCGTCGCCGTTCAAGCTGAATTGCTGTGGTTTATTCACTCTATGCATGGCACATAATGTGTTTTTTGTGAGGTAACCGTGGACGATATTTGTCGCTGCTAGGCTGATGTCACTAGCAGTGGGCGGGGCGTAACGATATTTCCTGTAGTTCGTCTTGCTGATATCACAAACTGTTTGTTCATGCGCCATTTTTTACAGCGCCGTTGGAGTTTCACGGCGTCACTACAGCGCCCCTGCTTGAGATGTTAAGTGCGTGCATCGTCACACATATACTGAGTTCTGAGAAAATTAGGGTGGTGCGAATTCCTTGCAGAGTTACACCACAGAAATTGTGCCTTGCCTTTGTTTCAACACTGTTTCTTGCCACGTGGTCAGTTATAATGGAAATAACGTTTACACAATATTTTTTGCAAAACCCCAAAAATGAAATAAATAAAATACAAATGCCCCATACCCGCAATAAATGAAATTACCCAATTTAGACACGTTACATGTTAACGATGAAATACTGTACTATGCTTAATGATTACTACTGTTAAAATATTTTACTGCGTCACAAATCAGTGTGTATGTTGCACAACAGCCTACTTCAATGGCAGTCGATGTACTGAAACTGAAAATGTGGAGAGGTTATGCCGCTGACACATCAGAGTAACAAAATAAAAGAAAATGATCTACTTTTTCTCATAAATCTGAGGGTTTTAAACTTTTTGAGTGTACAGTGTGCATTAAAGTGTTAATTTTTACGTAGGTTAATTGTACAGTAAAAGTGCGTTTTCATGTTACAACTTTAATTTTTTGCCTACATAGTTTATTTAACACCCAAAATCTACATTTCTTTATAAATTAGAACCGACATGAGCCAAAAAAAGAAGACCATAATTTCTTTCTTGTTTTTATAATTAAGGGAAGTCATTCATGTACGCTACCGTATATATTTTATTTACTGGTCTATTTACTGTACCCACAGATAAAGCAATTAAACATTTATCCAATTTTATCGTACGCATTTCATTTATAGATACAGTACAATATGTACTTCAAGTATAGGCTATTCAATTCTTTGTTGTTGACGGTCATAAATGAACTACGATTCTGTTAACCGACTTTTCCATTATCTGACCGTTACCTGATCCCATCAAAGTTGCATATTAGAGAGGCCACTGTGTGCTGTTTAGGGAGTTGCGGTGGGGTTGTGGCATAATAATAAATAATTGTATAGTGAAAATTGGTTAACTCAGAGTTGATGGGACAATGGGCAAATGTGAATTAAGCACATGGCAACTTGGGGAGTTATTTTTTAATTGTTGTAAAGGTGTTATTAACTTACACAGAGAATCATTAATTCATTCATGAAAACAAATGGTATGTACAGTAAAACCATATAATTGAAGCCAGTAATTACACATAAATTCAAGTAGTAGGTTCTAATAACAATTATAAAGTCAAGATTGTTGTGTGGCTGATTTAGATATGCATTTGAAAGTTTAATTATCTTAGTCCTTTCTCTCTATCAGTTGTTTAAAATGACATGTTCTGTCCTGGATATTAGAAGCCTGTCAACAGAAGAAGTTTTCAGTGTATAAAGTTAACTTAAGGATTCTGTGACAAACTGACCAAATGCTACCATACGTGAAGTGTTTACTGACACTGAAAAAGCAATTGGAAAAATGTATTGTGCCATTTGAAATGTTCAGCAATGAACATCAGAAGAAAATAAACACCCAAAATTCGACTTTATGAATAATGCAGGAATCATTGTAGACAATAAAGTTTTGTTCCCACAGATAAAGAAAGCCACAAAAAACAGATTTAAATGATTTTCATAAGGATGTTGTGCAACATAAGTTACATGAAAATATAAGTTTTATCAGAGGACATGACTCTACATGGAATGTACTGAAGCAGGTCGGATTCAGGTTGAAAAAATGTAATGATGGGAGATTTTCAATGGAGTAAAATGACATTGTTGCAGCGAGAGTAATATTCATATGAAAAATGCATGTTTGAGGCATGTACTCTTTCAGAGGCAATTAATTAGTTAGATTAAACTTGGATCAATGGAGAACCATGGAGAAAAACATTTGGTAGAATTCCTTGACCAAAAGCGTTTTTTTGTTCCATTTTTCAAGGGTTGTAGATTGATAATCTGTCACTCCACTTCAGCACTACATGGGCTTTTGAAGGAACACAGTATTCCAGTCATAGAGGACAAAACAACTAGGACACAGAAATGCCATAAAGTTTTTACAGAGTGCTTTGTGTACATACTACAAGGATTAGAGGAGAGATGTATTACTGTTATGGACATGGACAAGGCCTGCTGCCTTGCCAGTGAGGATACCTGTAGTGTGGCCGAATTGTTTTGTTTTAGAAGAAACAAAATGTGTGGTAAACAGAAAAACAGAGTTGTTATTATTAACAAAAACCACGAATGCTTATGAACGAGAAGGTACGCTACAATTCCAAACTTGAAAAATATCTACACCAATACTATAAAAGTGGGTATTATAGAATGACTGACCAATAATAATGTTACAATCTAAGCCAAGCAGCCACTGAGCTACTGACTATTGTGAAACAGCACAAGAGACCACTACAGACATTATGAGCATCAGATCATTGTAGAGGTGTATTGTAAAGTGGTACACCTACTGCTCTGTGACTACCAGTAATCAACTCATGACACAAGTGAAGGGAGAGGTAGCCTAGAAAATAATACTTTCAAAATAAACGAAGTAAGAAGACTAACAAGTCATGCTCATGCATGTAACCACTGAACACCGGATGGCCATACTGAGGAATTGCAGGAAGATTTAGTGGAATAAGCATTTGTGATGATGTGTAATGCTTTGTTATTGACTTGCAAAAAAGTGACGGCTATAGCAACAGCAATGGTTAAGACGTTTAGTGGTAAAGAAGTGTTAAAGACATGTGAAATTTAACACTTATAGCAAATAATCAATATTGTTATCATAGTTCAACCAAGAATGAAAATTATTTGTTTTTAATAACAAATAGAACTTAGATTATTTTTTATTTATTTAGGTATATTGGAGAAATTATATTAGGCTATAAATGTTTTTGGAACATATTTTTGGAATACTAAATATTTACATTGTCCACTATCTTTGTATATGGTAGATACATGATACATATAAGAATTCTTGGATTTTGTTGTCCTTGACGTGTCCATTGATTAACTAATTATAAGTATAATACTACTGACTTGGAACAAAGTTTTTATTGGTAAAAATGTATAATTTTTACCTTGTAGACTGAACCAGATTTCGGTTAATATAAGCTTTGTCAGAGGCTCAAAAACTATGTGTTCTGAGTCAGTAGTATTATACTTTTAATTAAATATAAGAATTTAATTTTGCTGTGAGCTTGTCTGTAACTGAATGTTTGGAGTTGAATTTCAATAACAGTTTGTACATTGTTATCTACATTTGTTTCTTTTCATTTTATAAGTATTTGTATATACCAATGTAAGATTTATGGTTGTATAGTCTGCAACTGGTAAGCTCCCGGATCTGCAGAACTTGCTCAGCCCTTTTACAATTTTTTCCAAAATGATCACTTCATTTTTGGCTTGTGGTACCCCTGAAAATAAAAACATTCAAACCAATCACTACATTCTGTTTTGGGTTAACATCATCCCCTTTAGTCTGTTTGGCATGAATTTTTACAATTTTTTCCAAATTTTTAATATTTTTTTTAGCTCTGGTGTTAAACAATTTTAAATTTTCAAGCCTGGAGACTATATTCTGATTAAAATTCTATGTTATGGTTCTATATTATGGTTAAAATTCTGCTCTTAATTTGATACCCCACATGGATTTATGCAATATTTCCAAAATTTTTGTGTATTTGGGCTTTTGTACCCCAAAATTTTGAAATTTCTAAAGCGGAACATTATATTTGAATTGTGTTTCAAATTCTATTTAATTTGATACCCCACATAGTCCAGAATTCCCCCCCCCGCATTTTGAAACATTTTTGTTGATATTTGTAAAAAATAATAGAGCTCTGTAGGTTAAAGATATGGACACAAATGGCAAATTTTATGAATGTCATTTGATGCATTCAAAAGCTATACGTCATACATACCCCAAATAGCTGGCAGACAGACAAATGCCAAATGGTCAAGTTAAAACAGAGATCTTGCTTTGCTTATTAATTACGTGCACTTTTTGATTTTACTATTGAATAAAAATTTAAACGTGATAAGAAAACGATTTATTATGACTGAAAAATATAAATAGAAACCATCATAAACAGTGAAGGTATGTTAAGGATGCACTGTGGTGTGGCGCAAGAGAGGTCATTGACCTTGAAGTGCCAGTTTTAAAAAACTGTAATCATGCAGACCTGTATTTTACTCCTTCAGGCGATGTGGTGTAGAAAAAACTTTACCGGTATACTGGCACAGTATTACAGTGACTCAAAGAACTTGAAATTTTCTATAAAACAGCATGTGTAATGAAAATTTATGACTTGTATTCAAACAAAAGTAAACTGACCTTTACCTAAGCCTCTTATGAGCCTCTGATCTGATTTCTGTATCTGTACTTATTTTTTATCATTGAAATCATTTGTCAGTCGAAGACTTCTTTGTACAGTTCCCATGTTTTTGTTTCATGGGCATGTCACATTAAAAAAAACTAAAATATTGATTCTTCATATTTAAAAAATACGTACCAAACTTCCTATGTGTTGTGTAAACTAGGTGTGTAGTTGATGTCTATGACATTTATATGAGAACTAATAATTTCAGTTTATTAAAAAATTTAGTGCACAAGATCATAACAGTTTTTATGATCTGTTTAGAAACGTGCTTATGCTATGACATATTTATCAGTATGGATATAAGGGAGTCATGAAATAACTTCCTAACATTTTGAATAGACTAATTACTACTCAAATGACTTATGACTTATCATTAAACATGTCTAAATAATTTTAACATTGACAGTAGAGATTTTACTGTGATGGTGTATTGAGTATATAAGGTTTTGTGAGACCAACTATCAAATCACATCAAACAAGAACATGTAGAAGATTATGTTTTTGTAGAAGCAGTCCAAGTATTCATTGATTTTTCCACCATAAATATTCTTTTTCTAGTTGGATTCACCGGCAGCCATGAACGACAGTTGTGAAGAAGTAAATTTATGTGAGAAAACTGTAGAATATACAGAATGTTCAGTGCAGAGTGAATCTACAGTGCTTCCTTCACCACTGTCATTGGAACAAAGAAGACCAGAACAAGCAAAGAGAATATACCACTGTGATGTGTGTAGCAAAACATTTACTCTTTCAAGCAGTTTGTCACAACACAAATTGATCCATGCCGGCATTAAGAAATATCAGTGTGATATTTGTTTAAAAACATTTACTCATTCAAGTAATCTCACAGAGCATAAATTAAGGCATGCTGGAATTAAGAATTATCCATGTGATATTTGTAACAAATCCTATTTTAATAACAGTCATCTCTTAAGGCACAAGTTAACCCATACTGGTAAAAATTTTCAATGCAATATTTGTCACAACACTTTTACTGATCCATCAGGTTTGACACGGCATAAGTTAAGACATGCTGGTATTAAAAAGAGGTATCAGTGTGATGTATGTAACAAAGTATTCACAGAGTTCAGTAGTTTGCGGAATCATAAATTCTTACATTCTGCAATTAAAAAGTTTCAATGTGAAATTTGTTCCAAAACATTTACTCAACCAAGCAATTTGTCACGACATAAATTAATTCATGCTGGCACAAAGAAGTATGAATGTGATATTTGTAATAAAGCCTTTATTAATTCAAGTGGTCTGGCACAACATAAGTTAATACATTCTGGGGTTAAAAAATATCAGTGTGAAATTTGTGCAAAATTGTTTACACAGGCAAGTAATTTATTTGTCCATAAATTTACCCATTCTGATATTAAAAAGTATCAATGTGATGTTTGTAACAAAGCCTTTAATTATTCAAACAAATTAGCACGGCATAAATTAGTTCATATTGATGTCAAGGATCATCAGTGTGATATTTGTGACAAAACGTTTGCTCATAGTAGTTATCTCTTAAAACACAAGAAAATAATTCATTCTGGTATTAAGGAGTATCAATGCGACATTTGTAATAAAGCATATGGTGACTCACGTAGTCTTGCAAGACACAAATTAGTCCATACAGGCATTACTTTTCAGTGTGATATTTGTGATAAAGTCTTTACTGGCAAACATCTTTTGTCACGACATAAATTAATTCACTCTGATGTTAAGAAGTATCACTGTGATGTTTGTTCCAAAACATTTGCTCAGTCAAGTGGTTTGGCACAGCATAAATTAACTCATGCTGACAAGAAGCATGAGTGTGGTATTTGTAACAAGTCCTTTACATACCCACACAGTTTATTACGTCATAAATTAGTTCATTCTAATTTTAAGTAGCATCAGTGACATTTGCAATGAAGTTTTTACTGAGCCAAGTGTCCTGTCAAAACATAAATCAAGCAGGGCTCATTAATATCTAACTATTCAACACATTCATAATGCCTTTCTTAAAGGGGACCAGCTTATGAAGAATTTCAAAAATTTATATTTTTTGTTGATAGCCATAAAAATTCTCCTTTCATTTCTGTTTAAAATTATGTATATGTATGTATAGTTTTTCCAAATATTGTCCCACAGACAGTAATATATGTTTATTTTGTGTGGTGTCATACATGAATGGTATGAGAGTGAGTCTTAGCTTCAGTCAAATCATAAATTTATAATACATGATGTATTATAATTTAGTTTGTTAATGTTGGCAAAGATATTACTATTTTGTGTTACATGATGATTTAATTGTTACTGTTTGTAACTAGCCATATGTAGTATGTGAAAATTGGAATGCATTGGTGATGTCCTGAAAAGAATGAAGTGCTGGTTATGAGGATGAAGGATGATGGTAAATGAAAAATGTTGAGAGATGGGAAACCTATTAATGAAAACAGATAAAGATGAACAGATAGCATAACTGAGAAGCTCCAAACATATGGACTATCCATACATCTTAATCTTGAAGACATCAGAATGATGCAACAAAATATTTGGTCTATCTTTTTCCGGAAGTAGCCCACTGATGGGAATTCAAGACATGAGTTGTATCCTACAGGTGCAAACTCTTGGTGCAGGTACAGAAAATGTCTTCTAACAGAGAACTCTAATTCTTTGCCTTCTGTAGTCATGGATTTAATAATCAAGCCAGTTTTAAGGACTTAGTTGATACTAACATTTTTGGAACTCTGTCTGCATGGTCAGACTCAAAACCCTTATGAAAGTCTGAGTCATGTTATTTCACAGACTACTGAAAACAGTTTTATAGGATTCAAAACTTTAAAATTTAGTGTAACTGATGCAGTTCCATGTTTTAATGAAGGTTAATTTTTTAAGTATCATGTTAAAAGTGTATGGGTATTACAGCAAGTATACTTGTGAATCAGGGTTTGAAGCTCATCGAGAATATAACGATTTAAGAAGCAAATAACAGTGTTATGCAAAGAAGAAAGGAAAGCAGAATAAAGAAAAGACAGCTGAAAAGAAAACAATGAGAATGGTGCATAAGAAGCTTATAGTGTACATGTTTTTAGAAAAGAAACACGTCAAAACTTTAAATGCAATTTTATGCAAGTGCATATTTTATAAATTTAGGTATATATAACTTTGTATTGAAATATACTAAAAACTTAGTGTTTTTTCAATTTATTTGTTTCCTAACAGTGCTGACACTGAACCTAAAATTCAGACTGATATCTAGTGTACACAATTTTTGTTTGCAATCAGAAGTCAAAATTTTGTATTTTATAAAGAACTTTTTTTTTTAGAAATCAAATTACATTTTTAAGAATATAAAAATTTAATGATGTTAATAGTATGCCTCGTATATTAAACTTTCAAACAAAAATTTTCATAAATGTCTTGAAATAAATAAATCTAACTGACAAATAAAACTGCATTTAATTAATGTGGAACTAGCTTCATGGCCTGGTCCTCTTAACACTTTGGGTGCGGGATGTTTCAGCTCAAAACTTCTATAGAATGCCGGCTGCTGATGCAAAATACTTCTATAGAGCGCTGGCTGTTTATGTTTTTCAAAAAATTCTTGTGAAACTATAACATAACTTAGAAAAATGGTACATACCTTCTTTTAAACGCTGAACCTTCCACTTCATAATTAAATATAAAGTTTATTGTTCTATATAAATACTTTCATTGAAACTTTACTTTTTTATAGACAATTTTTATTTTAAAAAAGTTGTCAAGACTGTTATAGCACACTTAAATAAAAACACTTTAAATTATATAGAAGTAAGTACACTTCTCTGTTCAAACACAGAACATAACAAAATGTATCACAGATGTTAGTTTATATAATTTTTTTTTCGAATGAAACACTTTGAAGCATGGGTCTGTACACATAGCAATTAGAAATTTTTTCATAGTTTCAGTTTAGTTCAGTTGAGCTGCCACCTGTTGGTGATTTCAAGAACTCGGAACACTAACAAACATTACGCGGCAGCTAAAACGACATCATTAGAAGTGATCCCGTACTTAAAGAAACATAAAAAAACTACATTATGTCAAATGATGTGCTCAGCATTCTATAGAAGTTTCGTCACCACGTGAAAGACGAGATCGGCACTCTATGAAAATTTCATCACCATGTCAGTTGACAGGATCGGCACCCTAAGTGTTGAGGGGAGTCAGAAAGACATCTAGTCAATGTTAAATTTGTCATTTATTGAACCTTTTTGTCAAAATTTTAGATATAAGACTTGATTCTTTTTTATTTTAAAATATAATTTTTTCTTTGTAAATTAATGGAGCAGTTTGTGTGTATATTGATTAGAATAAATTTTCAAGAGCCCCTAAAAAAATTAAATAACTATTTTTTACATTTTTTGAATTTTTTGTACAATATTTTAAGAACTATTGAGTAAAAATTAAAAAATGTTTCCACCAGTATGTCGCTGTCCCAGTGCAATAGTGTAACAACTCAGAATTTATACATTTTTAGTTATGCATATCACTGGATTAAGGAAGTTGTGAAGAATCTAATGCAATAGGGTAACAACTTAAAATCTTAATTTTTACTTAGTTTTTTGGCACATATATTTGTATACCACGCTAAAAAACATTCTAGTTTTCCTGGGCAATAGAATAACACTTTGAGATATTATAGTATTGCATTGAGTTTTTGCTGTGGCAATAGAGTAATATTATCTCTTTTTGTAGTGAAACTCAGTGCAAAACTATATGGTTGCTGTTGTTACATAGATGGCGACTTAGACATTTGAAATGTATCGGCTATATAAAATACAATGTTTTGAAAAGAAGAGGACATTCCCCCAAAAAAACAAATATGATGAAATTGTTAATACTAAATTTAATGTAGGATTTCATATCCCTATAAAAGATAAATGCCAATTTTGTAACATGTTTGAGAACAGCTGAGTTGATGAGAGAGGTAAAATACACATAGAGTTTGACAACCATTTAGAGAAAAAAAGTTTCTCAAGGATGCAAAAGAAACAAGACAAACTGAAAAGTAAAGAAGAGAACTCTAAAACTTTGGCTGCAGGCTGTAATGCAACTCCCACATGGAAGAGAAGGCGTTTTCTTCTAAAAAAACTTTTAAGTTTATAATTTTACGATTTATAACCTGACTTCAAAACAAGGATACTGCCACATGTGACATGAATTGGCTGCAAAGAGAGGAGCCTGTGAAATTGCATCTTTTGTGTATGATTTTATAAAAAAAAGTGCAAAGCAAAACATGTAACATTGATAATTGTTCTGCCCAGAATAAGAACAAGTGCTTGATAGGAATGTACTTGTATGCCATAAATTAACTGGATGTACAATTCATTACTCACAAGTACTTAATTCCAGTTTACACCCAAAATGCTTGTAACTGTATGCATTTGGTTATTGAAAATAATATTAAGATATTTACTAAGAAAACGCCAATTTATACTCCAAATCAACTAGCAATGGTTGCACAACTAGCTATAGAAAACAAAAATCCTCATGATGTTAAAGAGATGGATACAAAAGATGTTTACGATTGACAGGCAGTTTCCAAGCAATTTGGAACCAACTATCAAATAACTTTGTCAAATTTTGATGCTTCCCTGCTATATACACTTTTTCCTCGAATGAGGCCTTTCGGTTTTGCAACCATTATTAAGTTCTTCCTGCGAAACCGAAAAGCCTCGTTCGAGGAAAAAGTGTATATAGCAGGGAAGCAACAAAATTTGACAAAGTTGTGATGAAGACTGCTAACATAGAGAAAATAACTGATAACTATCAAATATCTACTTTAAATGCAAGAGTAAGGTGGAATGAAGTGAAATATTTTCAAGTGAACAAGAAAGCTACTAGCTCTGTATTCTACACTTACTTCTATAAGGAAATAAAGAAATGATGGAGTCTAGAGTTGACAAAAAGCGTTTAAGTAGGTCAAAGGCCACTGAAGTGATACAACTAACACCATTTTATACTGCACAAAATTAAAGAAAGAAGATCTCATCACTTGCAAGATCAAGGTAATTCCAAGTGCTTATCATTGGTTCTTTGAGCAACTAAAAGTTAATCAAAGTGTACCATCTGAGGAACTACAGGAGTTGTTTTGACAATATTAACCTGACTATTTCTACCTTGAAAAATTAAATTTTGTTAAAACCATTAGATAAAAAATTAATTTTAATTTTTTACATAACAATAATTCTTTATATCCCCATCTCTCCATTTTTTGAGAGAAAAGCATCTGGGGTGAATTTAAAGTTACTGGTTTCATAAGGAAACCTACAGGTATACAGAACTAAAGCAATTTTAGGAAGGCAACTTCTAGGAAGTAGGTAGAACTTTTTCTGCTCTCCTACTTTACTCAATTTCTATTTCAAATAAATATTAACTGAAGAATTGTATGTATTTTCCATTTAGTAAGGTACAGTAAAATTGAAATCTAAGGGCATATGCGCAGAAACCAATTTATGGATGGATGAGTCAACTTTGAAATTGTGAATGGTGGGAGGATATCAGAGAATCAGCTGGTATGGAAGTGAAGGTGTTCCCAACTTTGCGTGTGATGATTTAGTTACCCGTACATTGTTAGTTACTGTGTGACATACTAACAGTCTTGCATTTGTTATTATTACTTCAATTTATTATTAATTGTATCGTTTTACAGTCACTCATTGTTATTAGTTATTTAATTTTTAAGTTAATTTCTATTGGTAGTTTTTATTCTGTAATTACGTATTATCGTAATTATTTGTGTTATCATCCAGTAATAAGATTTGTTAAAATGGATACTTCTCATTCAACTAGCAAAGACAGGCAAGTTATTCATAGTCAACCACGGGAAGTAATAATAAACAGTTTTTTGTTGTCCAGGATTAAAAAGATTCTCGCAATTAAATTAATATGAAAAAGGCGTTCCTTTATGTAATGATAAACTGCAGAGATAGTCGTGTGTAATTAAGGAGTGGAAGTGTACAGTTTGCAAATTCCATTGCGATAAGAATGGTCAGAAAGGCTGTAGTTTTTTACGTCTCAGCAGTACACAATGACAGAACCAAATAACACTGAAATATGTTTATAAAACATTCTGATATGTAACAGCAACAAATTCAGATATGTGTGAACAGTACATGTCAGTTACTTGATTTGTGCAGTAATACAATTACAATAATATTATTATTTGATTTACGTCGGAAACAATAAACATAATTCTTTTTTTCAAGCCAGATGTGTGACTGTAGGTACACACACACACAGATAGAGATTCGTGGTGACACATTCACAAACAAACCTTAACAGTCGTGAGTTTTTGGGTTGGCTGCACCTTCGCTGATAACAACAATTTTCTTCTCACATCGACTACCTCCACATCGCCTTTGCCATCTGACCGTAAGTGTTTCGCGCATTTCCTTGCCCTTAACTTTCAATTTTGCTATGCATGTACTTAGCCGTAGTTGATTTTCAGTGAATGTCAGTGTATATTCATTACTTGATTTCATTTATTATAAATGATTTTCTTTTATAAAGAATTTGTTTATATTAATATTAATATCCTCTGTTGGTTGTTTTAACCAATGAAACAAACAGGAATTAATAAAATGGGTAACACGTCTGAATAACTTATAAAAAGAACTAGTGCAATAGAATAACATCTCAAAATATTTTATTTTTTGTTTATTTCTCATTATTCCAAAGTATAACAATGAAAATATCAATTGAAATGATTAGAAGGGCTATCGACCTTTGTAAAAAAAAACAAATAAATACAGTGTACAGTTATTTAATAATGCCTATCAGAGGCTATTTGCCAAGCTAAAACTTTACATTATTGTTTTCTCAAAACAGGTGATTATGAGTTGTTACAGTATTGCACTGGGACAGCGATGTGAAGACAAGTCTGTGCCAAATATCAATCTCCTAGTTGTCACACAAGTGTCGGAAACAGCGGCGTAGCCAAGGGGGAGGCTATTGGGCTGCAGCCCCCCTTGGAATAATTGTAATAATAATAATAATAATAATAATAAAAAATATAGTATAGTACGAAATATAGTGGACTGTACAGTATAATACAAAGTTACTGCACGATGTCTGATAAAGTGCGGAAAGCAAAATGTGCGTGTTCAAGTGAGAAGTGGGCATCGCGCATCAAGTGGGCTATCTGCGCTCCCCACCACAGAGTACGAAATAACTCTGTGCTGTACACCACACAGTTGTTTCGTACTCTGTGCTCCCCACTCCACTCGCCAGAACCATTGCAGGCTGCCATACGTAGTGAGTGAGCAAAGTGAGCACGTGGAAAAGTGTTAAAAAGTAATTTTATTAGGTCTAGTAAGTGAGCACGTGGAGAAGTGTTAAAAAGTAATTTTATTAGGTAAGTGTAAGTTAAATTTAATAATTATGTATATAACAGAATAGACAACGCATTTTAACACTATCGCAAACCGCGCCACGCACGTGTAGGCTTGGCTCGTCAATGTGAGACGTTTACACGACGTATACCCATTCGCCATTCAACAAACCTAAACGATAAAATGCCCTTTTGACTCAAACGCTTTCAATAATACGCGCCGTGTAAACAAAAATACAAACGAGCGGCGCGTTTCCACTTACGTTTCTTTGTTCTTAGAACCAAATAATAGCCTAGAGGGCAAATCACTGTGTTACAAAAAAACAAAAATTCATTTTTACTGGATAAAAATTTGGTGACTTGCAGGCATTTTTAAGCTGAATTCAGATCTATGCTTTGATTTTTTTCTATCAGGGATAGTTCTTGATTTTTAATTTTAAATTTTACTTACTTTTTTTATATTATTAGAGGTTAGAATGATTATAATAAGTGTTACTATTTAATTTTAATAGTATCATGACAATTGTAACAGTGATTTTAACCTTTTACTAGCATATGAACATAAGAAGAGAATGAAGGAAATGTTTTACAGCAATTTTGTTATCAATTCTAGAATACAATTAAAATGAGAAAACAATACAAGCGCTCAACACTTTTGTGTATTTTAAGAATTTATTGAACTTCAAAGGAATATAGCTTACAGTTTACAGTCCAACAATGGTTACCAAATCAATGTAGCTAACTTTACTAGTTATACATTACCATTTACCCATTTACCATTTATGGTTACCATTTGTATGCTAGGGACCTAAAGAGAAACTAAGACTGAATGTTTCTGTATCTATAAAACTATCCCTGATATTCTATTTTTGGCCTTAGATTTGAATTCAGGATACAAAAATACACAAAGTACACATTTTCACTACAGAAAAAAATTTATTGTAACAGTGATTATCAATGGCTAAATGGCTATTTACACTAAAATTTAATTGTTTGTGAAATTTCTTACTCCTTAGCGGAGAGAAGAAAAGCATTAATATTAGTTGCCATGCCGGTTTTCAATAATTTAAAAGACGAATTTGTTTTCATTGCTAATCTAAACTGCAATTTAAAAGTAGCTAAATAAATTTTACATTCTCTTAAATTAGAAGGTTAAATAAAAAGTATTTCTTTAATTCTTTCATAATTATTTTTCAGTTTGCCCATAGTCATCGTGATGAAAAGAAAAGACACAAATACGCTTTTTGACTACTTCCAAAAAAAGAACAAAATTTCTCCAACCAAGAAAATAATTCTTCAGAAGGTCATTCATGAATCACTAATAATGAAAATGTTGTCAATGAAACAACTGTTGAAAATGGTTCATCAGGGAGTGAAATTCAAAATCCAAGTGACACAAGTTTATACGATATTTCAAATTATGTTAATAATAAGTTAAATAATAATGAAAAACTTGATTTAATTGATAAATTATGGATACCAAATGACACTTATAAGTTTCCATCTACTACTTATAATAATCAAAAGCGTCGTTTTCAAAAAAACGATAAAAAATTATGCATGGTTAACGTATTCCGCTATTGATGATGGAGCTTATTGCAAATTTAATGTGTTTTCTTTGCAAAGGAAGAAGTCGGTTACAGACATTCCCAACAAACGGGAACTTTGGTAAAAAAACCTTACAAAGACTGGAAGCATGCTACAACTGAATTCAGTAACCATAATCAGTGCAAGTATCACATTGAAGCAATGAGTTGCATGGAATAATTGAAAAGGGAACATCAGGGAAAGCAATTACCTGTAAATTTTCAAATAGACCATGAAAATTTAAAACAAATTGAAGCAAATAGAAAGAAACTCGTACCTATAATACAAACTTATTGCATGCGGAAGAAATGGTTGGCCGTTACGTGGACACCGTGATTCTGGAATTTTTGACATTAATGAAGATGGAATTAAGGGAGAAGGAAATTTTAGAGCATTGCTTCATTTGTGAATTCAAGCTGGAGACGAAATATTAAAAAATCACTTATTAACTTGCAATAAGAACGCAATATATATAAGCCCAAACATACAAAACCAAATCATAAATTGTTGTAACAAAATAATAATAAAAAAGCTTGTATCTCAGATAAATGAAGCGCAGTGTTTTACAGTTTTAGCAGATGAAACCGCAGATATTAGTTGTATTGAACAGTATTCCATATGTGTAAGATATTTTAATGAAAATACAAAAAAAATTTGTGAGCACTTTCTTCAGTTTGTCCCTCTTACTTCTACAACTGGAAAAGATTTAGCAGCAACGCTGTTATCTTCATTAGAAAAATTTGGGATTGATTTAAAATATCTTAGAGGTCAAGGCTACGATGGTGCTCCAGTGAATACTGGCGAACATGAGGGTGTTCAAAAATACGTCAGTCAAAAATATCCGACAGCAGTTTTTGTTCATTGTGTTGGTCACTCATTAAATTTAGTTCTATCCCATGCTTCAAAAATTCGGGAAATAAACAATTGTCTTGGAATAGTAGAAAAGATTTTTTTTTTTTTTGAATCACCAAAAAGGAATTCCATACTCTCTAATAAAATTGAAGAATACGCACCAGAATCAAACCGACAAAAATTGAAACAAATGTGCCCTACGCGCTGGGTTGAAAGACATGATTCTGTTATCATTATGGTGGAATTGTTGGAGCCCGTGCTGTATGCATTGGAAGAAATAAGTTCCTGGAAGGATAAATCAACATCCTCATTGGCAGATTTATTACACACCGGAATTCAGAAATCAGCTTTCTTAATTTCATTATTTGTAATAGAAAAAATATTTGGCTTCACATTACCATTATGTAAATACATGCAAAGTGAGAATATTGATTTATGTGCTGTAATTGAACACGTTGCAAAAGTTGAATCAATTTTTGGAAACATTCGCTTAAACTCTGAAGACGAATTTAAAATTATTTATAATAAAGCAGAAAAGCTTATTAGTAATTTATTTAATAACCATATCACCACACCAAGAATAGCAGGAAAACAAACATATAGAAGCAATATAGATTCAAACTCTCCGGAAATGTTTTACAGAACTACAATTTTTATTCATTTTTTGGATCATGTAATTTTTCAATTAAAATTCAGATTTTTAAATCATCGTAAAATATTAGAATCATTTCAATGTTTGATTCCAACTGGCCAGTTTCCTACAACAGAAAATAACGAAAGTTTTAAATCTTTGTTAAGTTTTTATAAAAAAGATATTGTAATGTAAGTTATTGGAGTTAGTTATTGAGTGTAGTGTTTTTATTTTTAATTAATTTTAAAATTTTTGTTTAGTAGTAGACTCTTCTTCACTCCTCACGTTGTAATGTAAACATCGATGATTAGTGTTGTTTAGTATTTGATAGAATTAGTAATGTTTAAATTAAAATTAATGTTTATGTTTGAAAAGGATCATAATCAATATCTTGCTATATTCACCTCCCCACTTACCATCCGTGAACGTCTTCGATCTTCTTAATGGGTTGGTCTATCTCACTGGAAATACATTAATAACACACAAAATACTTTGCCTGGATATCGACATATACACATTAAACAAAATGACAATGATATTCAATTGTGAATTGAATATTCAAATATTGACCGCTTGAATATTGCCGCCACCTTGTGAAACAATTGCTTCTAAAATGTAAATTATTTGTACCTATTTAATAGAAATAAAGACTCTCTGTTCACTGGTAACAAATTGAGGTGTTTATTAACATTAGTGAAATTCAGTAAAATCCCTTTTAAAACAATTACTAATAATTTTTAAAAACAACAAAGTTAATTAATTTCTGAAACTTCTTCAGCTCAGGGCTGGTAACACTGGTACAATGTACAATAATATGGTAATTTAGGTTATGTTTATTTTGGTTATAAGCATTACCAAATTTCATGAATCCTTTGAATGTACATGATGCAAGATACAAAGATGTTTTATTAAACAACAATATTTATTCATATATTATAATTAAAAAGACAAAAAATTAAAAATCAATAATCTCAATACGATATTCAAATTATCATATGTAATAGTACAATACTAAATTTATAAAAACATGGTACAAAAGACCATAATTATTGTATTTATTTATTTTTAACAATTATTTGGTAATAATTATTTAAATATTTCATAATCCCTGTAAGGTTTTGGTGAGTGGCCTGTATAATTATTTTATAAGACGCAGATGGGAATCGACAGGATTTCGATCGTTTTCATTGTGAAACAGCAAACAGCAAAAAAATCGTATGTAACATATAGCGATAAAGTGACTAGCCCTGATGACGTCAGTGGAAGGAATGCACATTTTCTGTAAACAACTGGAGACTGTAAACAACGAACAAAAGCCTGGTGACTTAGTTTTTGCCCCACCTACGCAATGTTAAACAAAGACGCTGTGTCATTTCCTTCTGGATTCGTTTAATCTGGATTACGTTCTGGACATAATTTCGTCGCAATTACTGGTTCCTTTAACACGAATACTGGACTGAAAAGTAAGCCTAATATCTATGTTGTTGCACAATCTGGCAACATGGCGCCCGATAATTATTCAATGTTTATTAGTAAATTAGTTAATTTTATGTGACACAAGTTTGTAGCTTCACACATACTATCGTACGGCAGGTGTGCTGCATTCTGACGCTAAAAGCTGTGTACACGTGTTATTAATGTTACACTATTAAAACAATGTTACTGGTTTAACTATTATTATTATGAACTGGAATTGATAAATAAAACGAAAAACTCTTATTATCGAGTCTATTCACAAGCTTATTATTCATGACAGAAGTGACTCTCTATTACAGAAGTGACTCTATTGGCAAACAAATGCGTGTTGGTTATAGGTTAGTTTACCTATAGATGAGAGTAAGTTAACAAAATAGAATAATTAATATTATAAAAATCTTAATACTATCTTCACAAACATTATTTATTTGTAATAAGATGTATAATTAACGGTAATGATTGTTCTCGCATATTAAATTATTGTTTTTCAAGTACTGCTGAAATCGTAGTCAAGCAAGCGACTATATTTTACAAGTAATGGTTTGCGGTATAAATTATTAATTCCGCTTCTATTATTATTTTTTAAACATGAATATACAAATATTTTGATTAAATATCATCATTAAATCAGACGAGAACTTTTATTCATTTAACCTGATAATAATTCATCGTTTACTAGCTAACCATGCATAGTGTGTTTGCTTGGCTAGCATAGTCTTCTATAACGTTCGTTAACCAACGAATATTATCTTATCATTTTATTGTAAGAATTGTTAATGTATAATACTCACTGCATCTTTCACATAACATGACCTTTATTATACACTGGCCATGTTTTTAATAGTTCACTGTATCACTCACAACACTGTCACACGATAAAAAATTGGTGTTCAGTTGAGGTTAGTTATGACTATATACTCTTATACGCGCACATTTTAAAATATTTTCCTAGAGGACTGTCGCAGGCTCCGCTTGCATCGGTGGCTGGAAGACAATTAGTTCCTCTCATCAAAGCTTCTGCTCTCGTCTGGTAAAATCAGATCATCCTATTAGCTTAGAAGGCGGTACTCTCTACCCCAAATGCCTTTGATAAATTAAAATTTTAATTTTTAGCGTCTATGCTTTGGGTTCGAGACTCAGCTATGACGCGTTCCTTTCCAATCGGAAATGACAGAAAATCTTATAATATTCATAAGTTCCTTATTAAGAGTCTGATTGTCATTTGGATAGTTGCATTGTTTTGCGGATACTTGTGTCTTTAATTTAAGTCCAAACAAGTAATAATTCCGTCCATTAATAACTCACTTCACTTTATTCAAAATTCATATAGTGGCTCTTAATAAAAATAAGTTTTTTCCACTATATTTTGGTGTAATTATATCTTAATGCTTATGATTAAACGTCTGGAGTCCATTTCTCTTATACTCTAATACATAATATTAACATATTTGTGATTTAAGCAAAATGTACTAATGGCGTACTAATTTAGTACAATGTACTAATGTTTATATTTGCTTACATCACCATTATTCCTTATGCTACTACATATCTTTGGTACTATAATGTTATTTGATACACTTACATACATTTGCTAATACTTTATTTCGGCAAATGTTATCTTGTTTACATATACAGCATTGTTTAAAATACATTATGCTCTTATATCGCCATTCTGTCACTCTTATTTAGTTATTTTTACTACATATTATATGCATTGTTGATAATTAAATTGTGTACAAAAGTTGTACATGGTCTGTTTAGTGGACTTGCTAACTTTTTGTTAGCTGAAATTTCTTTAAGTTACTGTATGATGGTTGTTTACACCTAGTCCTATGATTACAGTTAGTTAGTTTATTAAATTCCAGTTATTAAATTACTTGTACAATGATTGTGAGGTATTCTCATAGTTGTATTGAACATTCCTCTAACTATTGGTAAACTTTCTTATTCTCTCTTTACAAGTTTTGTTAAGGTTTTTTGATTAACTCTATGGTCACATGGGATTCTGTCTAATTGGTTTATTGTTATTATAAATAATCTGACTCATATAGTTGTGTCTTTCAGTTCATATGGTATTCATTGTCTTACACATTTATTCTTATTTGGTCTCTGTATGAAAGAATTATTGATAACTACTTTATCTAATTATTGTGTATGATTTTATGTTGTAGGTCCAGTTCAGGTGAGGTTATGTGTCACTTAGTTGGCAACAATATGCTTCTTACTTTATTCAGTATTCATCTTAAATACTGTCATGTCATTATGGCATGTTACTATAATTGTTTATTACTATGTTTTGCACATGTTGTACACATTTTACACTATATGTTTATACAATAATACTTGGTTTTTTATCTAACTATGTTACACATTTTGGTGGGTTGTATCTTTGGCTTGTATGCATTGATTTGTTTCTTTTCAACAACTTAGTTTGTTTACTACTTATTGGCTTTAACATTTATCTACATTTTGTCCTGTGTTACTATGACATTCAGGCACATTCCATATCAAGGATTATAAAGCTTTTATCATTGATCTCTTTGAGCAATTATTTCTCTTTTCAGTATCATTAAATTGGTGGTCTTACTGAGTATATTTGTGGTTTTACAATCTTGGATTACAATTGGTACACTAATTGTTTGTGTATTTCACTTGATAACCGTTGATCTTTTCACTTATTAATCTTTATTCACTTCCCTCAGTTATAAACACTTCACTAATATTGTCTGTGTTGCTTATTTGGGGTTAGTGTTATTACATTATTTATTGTTGCACTTATATAAAGTATTCACTGTTATTGTTTGTGATCACTTATTAAGGTTCAACACTTGGTTTTTTATTATACTGGTTTCACTGTGTCCTTCTTTGATAGGTAGTTTTTTATTACTACTAATCTTATAATCATTACTCTTATTCTGGTTATTATATTAATTGTGGTGCTTTCCATATTTTGGGAATGTTGATGTCTTGTTCTGGTCATACATAAACTTCATTCTTCATGGTACATTTCTTCTTCTTCTTCTTCTTCTGGTTATTCAACTGTTTTTCTTCATGTTAATTGTTTGTCATTTGTGATGCTTTTCTTGGTTACTCACTATTTGTGATAACTCATGTTCATTTAACATAGTTATATTCTTCCACATTTTCACTCACTATTATGATAATCATTGTCTTATATTTATCTCACTATTATGACAAATTAGTCTATTTTCTCACTATGATAATTGCATTTGATATGTCTCTTCCTTATGATGATAGTCACTTTCGGCATATCCCCTCACTATTTTGATCTATTGGGCCTAGATGCTAACGTATTATATCGATTCATTGTATTCTCTCTTTCTTCTTTATACTCGATGATATATTCTTATGACTCTTCTTTCTTCTTCGTAGGGTTGCTTTAATACTATTCATTTATAGATACACTTTTGATTTTCATACCTCTGTACCTTCTTCCATGCGTGATGAAATATGCTTATGGTACTCTTTCATTTGACGTATTATATATTTTTTATGTAACCGTTATTTTGATACGTTACATAAGCCTTCCTATAAGAATTGATTAATTCTGAATTCGTATACTTATTTTCTGAAGAATTCATCAATTGTATTTTTTCAAGTTGACTCTCATGTTCTTCTTATATCCCTTCATTCTCTTCTATTAGAATCATAATCATTTTTCTTTCCATGTAATTATCTCCCTTGTTTATTTAATTCCCTAATTCCCTAACATAATTTTAGCTGGTGCAGTTCAGAGTGGCTCACTGTGGCATACATCTCTGCTGGCCATACTAATATCAATAAATTCAGAGGTACATCATCTCTGTCAATAATATAAATGATTGCTGGAATCATTCATCAGTCAATTCATCTCAAAATATAAAGTAGTCGTTCTTTCGACAAATAATAAATATCCTTGGGATTATCTCACGCATCTGCAGTTTATACATTATTATATTCTCTTCTTCTTGATTCATCTTAACTTAATTCTTCACATTTTACTGGGATAGTTTGTTTACATTTCATCACTGGTATTTTCACATGATCTCCTTCGTTAGTATATTATTTTTCATTGTTCTTTGTCATCAATCAATCTTTTCTCTTGGTATTACATTGAACGTCACTTCATAATCTTCTTCATCTTCATGATTCACGTCTTTGTGTTACATTTCATTTAGTATAGGCTCTCTTTTGGTTTTTTGCCTTGTGTTTGGGTATCATATATTTGTTCATATCAATAATATTTACTTACTTCCATTTCTCCAACTTCTTATGCTGCTTTTTCTGTATATCATCTTGTATATTTCTTTCTTATCTTTATTTGTACGGGTAAGATGGTATTTTACTAGTTGACTGGCTCTTGGAATTTTAATATGTGCCAAATGTGTTACTTGTCGTTCTCGTATATCTTCTTTTTTCTTTCTAATCATTAGTAGTACGGGTAAGATGGTAAATTCCTGTTGACTGGCTCTTGGAAATATTATTTTGTTATGCCGTAGATGTTATTTGTCCGCCTTGTATGAATTCTTATATTTGTACGGGTAAGATGGTCCTAACTAGTTGACTGGCTGTTGGAATTTTTTTTTTCGTGCCATAGGTGGTGTGTGTCTGTCTCGTATTTCTTCTTTTTTATATTAGTACGGGTAAATTACAATTTTATTCACATTTTACATTATTTCTTTGGATTACACTTTTATATCATAATATTAATATCTTGTCAACATTTATTCTTACATTTATAATTTTCATTTCGTACTTAGTATCAACATTAAATAATTTCCATTATAACATTCCATCTTTTTGCATTATTCAATCCTCAATATGGAAGTCTGATTATAATTACCTTTAATTTCCTTCGTTACAGGATCTTGTATTTCGTATGTATTGTTCATATTATTTTTGGTAACTGTATATGTTATCAAAAGACTCTGTCCCATTTCTCGATGTATTTTTATTTAGTTTATCCATAGTCATTTATTTCGTCTCTTCTTGTTGTTCGGTTATCTTCATTGTTCAGGCGTCTATCCTTTCTTGTCATATACCTCACTATCATTCGGTTCTTCCATTTCGCTGCTATCAGATCTTCATTTGCTTCCCGTTCTCCCGTCTTCTTCTTCTCATTATCTTTGGTACACACGTGTCCAGTGTCCTCCTGGTTTTCGTTATTTTTAACTTCTGGTATCTCTTCTAATTCTGGTTTATCGTCATCTGTTTTCTGGTTGGGTTTTTCCACTGATTGGTTCCTCTTCTTCCGCAGTTCTTTTATTTCTTGGGCGTATCCTTTAATGATCCGGTCCATCTGTTCCTCATGATTTTCCTTCTTCTTGGAATGTCTTATTCTTCTTTTAGGAATTTTTGCTTTAAATACTTTATCGTTTATAACCTTCTTCGTCCTAACATAGTTCCTCTCTTCGTCCATCTTCATGAATCTCCTTTTATACTCCTTCATATAGATTCCTTCTTTACGGTCGATGACTGGGAAGTTAATCATATTAATTAGACCACTTCAAGTCATTTCTATTAATTCTTTTGTGATCCTTGTCTTTTTTGGGCGTATTATCCTTCCTTCTTCCGCTTTCTTCTCTTTCGTTTTCTTAATTATTTGGGTCTTCTTTACACCTCCGGCGTCGATCTCCATGTATTGAATATTTTCCTTGTTTCTGTCAAGTTCATTTTCAAATGGGTAATGTATTTGTGCCTTGTTCATCATTGGTTTTAGTTTGCAAATTTGATTGCTCCATGATCTCCTCATTTGGTGTTTCTGCTATCGTTGGTTCGCCATCGTTTCTCATCTCTTCACACTTCTCCCTTAGTGTGGTGTGTGCGACTACCATTTCTGCTTGTCTTCGCTCTACTACCTCTATTTGTTTGTTACGGGTTTCTTCGAGGGTGTCAATACGGTTGTTGAGATCTGTTTTAGTTTGCACAATCTCCTGTTTGTTAATTTCACATTCTCGTCGTACTCCAGACATCTTTTCCTGGATTTCCGTTGCTATCACTGCTATCCTCCCCTCCGTTGCTTCTAGGTTTTCTTCAAACTTCTTATCTATTGTTTCTGTGGTCGTTCTTGCGATTTCTTCAGTTCTGTCACTATTATTAGCCATCTGTTGCCATATCTTCTCGTTATCGCTTTTCAGTGCTTCAATTTCCTTATTGATTTTCTTGTTCAGTTCATCTATCTTCTTATTTGTCTCACCGATTTTGACTCCCAATTCTTCGGATAAATTTTCTCTGATTAATTCTATATTTTTTGTCAATAACTCTTCTGTCTTCTTATTTGTTTCATCTATCTTATTATTCAAATCTTCCTTCAATAACTCCATGTTCTTCTGGCTCTCTCTTTGGCCTTCTTCCATCTTCTTATTCAACGACTCCATATTCCTGTTCAGTGACTCAATTGATTTGTTGGTATTTTCCTCCATTCTCTGACTTAACGTTTCCATTGTTTTATTATTACCTTCGATAATCATCCGCATCATCTCCTGGTAATCCATGTTCCCTGTTTTTGTTGGTCTCTCCGGTTGGTTTACCTCTGGTTGCCCTTCTGGTTGCTGGACCTCCTCCGCCGGTTCAGGTTGTCTGTCTTCTTTCACAAGTAATATTTCTTCCACGTCTTCTGCTGACGTCGCTTCCTTCTCCTCCATTCTAGCTTCTTTTTCAGCTTCCGCCGCTCGATTCTTCGACGTTGATCTTCGGTACATCTTTATATCTTTGCAATGTAATTGCCGCCGAATTAGGTTTAATAACTATTTATTTATTTATTTATTTGTTTTATTGAGTATCGTCGTCCTAATTCGCGCTCAGATGTTGGGCGCCACGTTGTAATGTAAGTTATTGGAGTGAGTTATTGAGTGTAGTGTTTTTATTTTTAATTAATTTTAAAATTTTTATTTAGTAGTTGACTCTTCTTTACTCCTCACGTAATGTAAACATCGATGATTAGTGTTGTTTAGTATTTGATAGAATTAGTAATGTTTAAATTTAAATTAATGTTTATGTTTGAAAAGGATCATAATCACTGATATCTTGCTATATTCACCTCCCCACTTACCATCCGTGAACATCTTCGATCTTCTTAATGGGTTGTTCTATCTCACTGGAAATACATTAATAACACACAAAATACTTTGCCTGGATATCGACATATACACATTAAACAAAATGACAATGATATTCAATTGTGAATTGAATATTCAAATATTGACCGCTTGAATATTGCCGCCACCTTGTGAAACAATTGCTTCTAAAATGTAAATTATTTGTACCTATTTAATAGAAATAAAGACTCTCTGTTCACTGGTAACAAATTGAGGTGTTTATTAACATTAGTGAAATTCAGTAAAATCCCTTTTAAAACAATTACTAATAATTTTTAAAAACAACAAAGTTAATTAATTTCTGAAACTTCTTCAGCTCAGGGCTGGTAACACTGGTACAATGTACAATAATATGGTAATTTAGGTTATGTTTATTTTGGTTATAAGCATTACCAAATTTCATGAATCCTTTGAATGTACATGATGCAAGATACAAAGATGTTTTATTAAACAACAATATTTATTCATATATAATAATTAAAAAGACAAAAAATTAAAAATCAATAATCTCAATACGATATTCAAATTATCATATGTAATAGTACAATACTAAATTTATAAAAACATGGTACAAAAGACCATAATTATTGTATTTATTTATTTTTAACAATTATTTGGTAATAATTATTTAAATATTTCATAATCCCTGTAAGGTTTTGGTGAGTGGACTGTATAATTATTTTATAAGACGCAGATGGGAATTGACAGGATTTCGATCGTTTTCATTGTGAAACGGCAAACAGCAAAAAAATCGTATGTAACATATAGCGATAAAGTGACTAGCCCTGATGACGTCAGTGGAAGGAATGCACATTTTCTGTAAACAACTCGAGACTGTAAACAACGAACAAAAGCCTGGTGACGTAGTTTTTGCCCCACCTACGCAATGTTAAACAAAGACGCTGTGTCATTTCCTTCTGGATTCGTTTAATCTGGATTACGTTCTGGACGTAATTTCGTCGCAATTACTGGTTCCTTTAACACGAATACTGGACCGAAAGGTAAGCCTAATATCTATGTTGTTGCACAATCTGGCAACATGGCGCCCGATAATTATTCAATGTTTATTAGTAAATTAGTTAATTTTATGTGACACAAGTTTGTAGCTTCACACATACTATCGTACGGCAGGTGTGCTGCATTCTGATGCTAAAAGTTGTGTACACGTGTTATTAAAGTTACACTATTAAAACAATGTTACTGGTTTAACTATTATTATTATGAACTGGAATTGATAAAAAAAACGAAAAACTCTTATTATCGAGTCTATTCACAAGCTTATTATTCATGACAGAAGTGACTCTCTATTGGCAAACAAATGCGTGTTGGTTATAGGTTAGTTTACCTATAGATGAGAGTAAGTTAACAAAATAGAATAATTAATATTATAAAAATCTTAATACTATCTTCACAAACATTATTTATTTGTAATAAGATGTATAATTAACGGTAATGATTGTTCTCGCATATTAAATTATTGTTTTTCAAGTACTGCTGAAATCGTAGTCAAGCAAGCGACTATATTTTACAAGTAATGGTTTGTGGTATAAATTATTAATTCCGCTTCTATTATTATTTTTTAAACATGAATATACAAATATTTTGATTAAATATCATCATTAAATGAGACGAGAACTTTTATTCATTTAACCTGATAATAATTCATCGTTTACTAGCTAACCATGCATAGTGTGTTTGCTTGGCTAGCGTAGTCTTCTGTAACCAACGAATAGCGTGTTCGTTAACCAACGAATATTATCTTATCATTTTATTGTAAGAATTGTTAATGTATAATACTCCCTGCATCTTTCACATAACATGACCTTTATTATACACTGGCCATGTTTTTAATAGTTCACTGTATCACTCACAACACTGTCACACGATAAAAAATTGGTGTTCAGTTGAGGTTAGTTATGACTATATACTCTTATACGCGCACATTTTAAAATATTTTCCTAGAGGACTGTCGCAGGCTCCGCTCGCATCGGTGGCTGGAAGACAATTAGTTCCTCTCATCAAAGCTTCTGCTCTCGTCTGGTAAAATCAGATCATCCTATTGGCTTAGAAGGCGGTACTCTCTACCCCAAATGCCTTTGTTAAATTAAAATTTTAATTTTTAGCGTGTATGCTCTGGGTTGAGACTCAGCTATGACGTGTTCCTTTCCAATCGGAAATGACAGAAAATCTTATAATATTCATAAGTTCCTTATTAAGAGTCTGATTGTCATTTGGATAGTTGCATTGTTTTGCGGATACTTGTGTCTTTAATTTAAGTCCAAACAAGTAATAATTCCGTCCATTAATAACTCACTTCACTTTATTCAAAATTCATATAGTGGCTCTTAATAAAAATAAGTTTTTCCACTATATTTTGGTGTAATTATATCTTAATGCTTATGATTAAACGTCTGGAGACCATTTCTCTTATACTCTAATACATAATATTAAAATATTTGTGATTTAAGCAAAATGTACTAATGGCGTACTAATTTAGTACAATGTACTAATGTACTAATGTTTATATTTGCTTACATCACCATTATTCCTTATGCTACTACATATCTTTGGTACTATAATGTTATTTGATACACTTACATACATTTGCTAATACTTTATTTCGGCAAATGTTATCTTGTTTACATATACAGCATTGTTTAAAATACATTATGCTCTTATATCGCCATTCTGTCACTCTTATTTAGTTATTTTTACTACATATTATATGCATTGTTGATAATTAAATTGTGTACAAAAGTTGTACATGGTCTGTTTAGTGGACTTGCTAACTTTTTGTTAGCTGAAATTTCTTTAAGTTACTGTATGATGGTTGTTTACACCTAGTCCTATGATTACAGTTAGTTAGTTTATTAAATTCCAGTTATTAAATTACTTGTACAATGATTGTGAGGTATTCTCATAGTTGTATTGAACATTCCTCTAACTATTGGTAAACTTTCTTATTCTCTCTTTACAAGTTTTGTTAAGGTTTTTTGATTAACTCTATGGTCACATGGGATTCTGTCCAATTGGTTTATTGTTATTATAAATAATCTGACTCATATAGTTGTGTCTTTCAGTTCATATGGTATTCATTGTCTTACACATTTATTCTTATTTGGTCTCTGTATGAAAGAATTATTGATAACTACTTTATCTAATTATTGTGTATGATTTTATGTTGTAGGTCCAGTTCAGGTGAGGTTATGTGTCACTTAGTTGGCAACAATATGCTTCTTACTTTATTCAGTATTCATCTTAAATACTGTCATGTCATTATGGCATGTTACTATAATTGTTTATTACTATGTTTTGCACATGTTGTACACATTTTACACTATATGTTTATACAATAATACTTGGTTTTTTATCTAACTATGTTACACATTTTGGTGGGTTGTATCTTTGGCTTGTATGCATTGATTTGTTTCTTTTCAACAACTTAGTTTGTTTACTACTTATTGGCTTTAACATTTATCTACATTTTGTCCTGTGTTACTATGACATTCAGGCACATTCCATATCAAGGATTATAAAGCTTTTATCATTGATCTCTTTGAGCAATTATTTCTCTTTTCAGTATCATTAAATTGGTGGTCTTACTGAGTATATTTGTGGTTTTACAATCTTGGATTACAATTGGTACACTAATTGTTTGTGTATTTCACTTGATAACCGTTGATCTTTTCACTTATTAATCTTTATTCACTTCCCTCAGTTATAAACACTTCACTAATATTGTCTGTGTTGCTTATTTGGGGTTAGTGTTATTACATTATTTATTGTTGCACTTATATAAAGTATTCACTGTTATTGTTTGTGATCACTTATTAAGGTTCAACACTTGGTTTTTTATTATACTGGTTTCACTGTGTCCTTCTTTGATAGGTAGTTTTTTATTACTACTAATCTTATAATCATTACTCTTATTCTGGTTATTATATTAATTGTGGTGCTTTCCATATTTTGGGAATGTTGATGTCTTGTTCTGGTCATACATAAACTTCATTCTTCATGGTACATTTCTTCTTCTTCTTCTTCTTCTTCTGGTTATTCAACTGTTTCTTCTTCATGTTAATTGTTTGTCATTTGTGATGCTTTTCTTGGTTACTCACTATTTGTGATAACTCATGTTCATTTAACATAGTTATATTCTTCCACATTTTCACTCACTATTATGATAATCATTGTCTTATATTTATCTCACTATTATGACAAATTAGTCTATTTTCTCACTATGATAATTGCATTTGATATGTCTCTTCCTTATGATGATAGTCACTTTCGGCATATCCCCTCACTATTTTGATCTATTGGGCCTAGATGCTAACGTATTATATCGATTCATTGTATTCTCTCTTTCTTCTTTATACTCGATGATATATTCTTATGACTCTTCTTTCTTCTTCGTAGGGTTGCTTTAATACTATTCATTTATAGATACACTTTTGATTTTCATACTTCTGTACCTTCTTCCATGCGTGATGAAATATGCTTATGGTACTCTTTCATTTGACGTATTATATATTTTTTATGTAACCATTATTTTGATACGTTACATAAGCCTTCCTATAAGAATTGATTAATTCTGAATTCGTATACTTATTTTCTGAAGAATTCATCAATTGTTGTATATTTTCAAGTTGACTCTCATGTTCTTCTTATATCCCTTCATTCTCTTCTATTAGAATCATAATCATTTTTCTTTCCATGTAATTATCTCCCTTGTTTATTTAATTCCCTAATTCCCTAACATAATTTTAGCTGGTGCAGTTCAGAGTGGCTCACTGTGGCATACATCTCTGCTGGCCATACTAATATCAATAAATTCAGAGGTACATCATGTCTGTCAATAATATAAATGATTGCTGGAATCATTCATCAGTCAATTCATCTCAAAATATAAAGTAGTCGTTCTTTCGACAAATAATAAATATCCTTGGGATTATCTCACGCATCTGCAGTTTATACATTATTATATTCTCTTCTTCTTGATTCATCTTAACTTAATTCTTCACATTTTACTGGGATAGTTTGTTTACATTTCATCACTGGTATTTTCACATGATCTCCTTCGTTAGTATATTATTTTTCATTGTTCTTTGTCATCAATCAATCTTTTCTCTTGGTATTACATTGAACGTCACTTCATAATCTTCTTCATCTTCATGATTCACGTCTTTGTGTTACATTTCATTTAGTATAGGCTCTCTTTTGGTTTTTTGCCTTGTGTTTGGGTATCATATATTTGTTCATATCAATAATATTTACTTACTTCCATTTCTCCAACTTCTTATGCTGCTTTTTCTGTATATCATCTTGTATATTTCTTTCTTATCTTTATTTGTACGGGTAAGATGGTATTTTACTAGTTGACTGGCTCTTGGAATTTTAATATGTGCCAAATGTGTTACTTGTCGTTCTCGTATATCTTCTTTTTTCTTTCTAATCATTAGTAGTACGGGTAAGATGGTAAATTCCTGTTGACTGGCTCTTGGAAATATTATTTTGTTATGCCGTAGATGTTATTTGTCCGCCTTGTATGAATTTTTATATTTGTACGGGTAAGATGGTCCTAACTAGTTGACTGGCTGTTGGAATTTTTTTTTTTCGTGCCATAGGTGGTGTGTGTCTGTCTCGTATTTCTTCTTTTTTATATTAGTACGGGTAAATTACAATTTTATTCACATTTTACATTATTTCTTTGGATTACACTTTTATATCATAATATTAATATCTTGTCAACATTTATTCTTACATTTATAATTTTCATTTCGTACTTAGTATCAACATTAAATAATTTCCATTATAACATTCCATCTTTTTGCATTATTCAATCCTCAATATGGAAGTCTGATTATAATTACCTTTAATTTCCTTCGTTACAGGATCTTGTATTTCGTATGTATTGTTCATATTATTTTTGGTAACTGTATATGTTATCAAAAGACTCTGTCCCATTTCTCGATGTATTTTTATTTAGTTTATCCATAGTCATTTATTTCGTCTCTTCTTGTTGTTCGGTTATCTTCATTGTTCAGGCGTCTATCCTTTCTTGTCATATACCTCACTATCATTCGGTTCTTCCATTTCGCTGCTATCAGATCTTCATTTGCTTCCCGTTCTCCCGTCTTCTTCTTCTCATTATCTTTGGTACACACGTGTCCAGTGTCCTCCTGGTTTTCGTTATTTTTAACTTCTGGTATCTCTTCTAATTATGGTTTATCGTCATCTGTTTTCTGGTTGGGTTTTTCCACTGATTGGTTCCTCTTCTTCCGCAGTTCTTTTATTTCTTGGGCGTATCCTTTAATGATCCGGTCCATCTGTTCCTCATGATTTTCCTTCTTCTTGGAATGTCTTATTCTTCTTTTAGGAATTTTTGCTTTAAATACTTTATCGTTTATAACCTTCTTCGTCCTAACATAGTTCCTCTCTTCGTCCATCTTCATGAATCTCCTTTTATACTCCTTCATATAGATTCCTTCTTTACGGTCGATGACTGGGAAGTTAATCATATTAATTAGACCACTTCAAGTCATTTCTATTAATTCTTTTGTGATCCTTGTCTTTTTTGGGCGTATTATCCTTCCTTCTTCCGCTTTCTTCTCTTTCGTTTTCTTAATTATTTGGGTCTTCTTTACACCTCCGGCGTCGATCTCCATGTATTGAATATTTTCCTTGTTTCTGTCAAGTTCATTTTCAAATGGGTAATGTATTTGTGCCTTGTTCATCATTGGTTTTAGTTTGCAAATTTGATTGCTCCATGATCTCCTCATTTGGTGTTTCTGCTATCGTTGGTTCGCCATCGTTTCTCATCTCTTCACACTTCTCCCTTAGTGTGGTGTGTGCGACTACCATTTCTGCTTGTCTTCGCTCTACTACCTCTATTTGTTTGTTACGGGTTTCTTCGAGGGTGTCAATACGGTTGTTGAGATCTGTTTTAGTTTGCACAATCTCCTGTTTGTTAATTTCACATTCTCGTCGTACTCCAGACATCTTTTCCTGGATTTCCGTTGCTATCACTGCTATCCTCCCCTCCGTTGCTTCTAGGTTTTCTTCAAACTTCTTATCTATTGTTTCTGTGGTCGTTCTTGCGATTTCTTCAGTTCTGTCACTATTATTAGCCATCTGTTGCCATATCTTCTCGTTATCGCTTTTCAGTGCTTCAATTTCCTTATTGATTTTCTTGTTCAGTTCATCTATCTTCTTATTTGTCTCACCGATTTTGACTCCCAATTCTTCGGATAAATTTTCTCTGATTAATTCTATATTTTTTGTCAATAACTCTTCCGTCTTCTTATTTGTTTCATCTATCTTATTATTCAAATCTTCCTTCAATAACTCCATGTTCTTCTGGCTCTCTCTTTGGCCTTCTTCCATCTTCTTATTCAACGACTCCATATTCCTGTTCAGTGACTCAATTGATTTGTTGGTATTTTCCTCCATTCTCTGACTTAACGTTTCCATTGTTTTATTATTACCTTCGATAATCATCCGCATCATCTCCTGGTAATCCATGTTCCCTGTTTTTGTTGGTCTCTCCGGTTGGTTTACCTCTGGTTGCCCTTCTGGTTGCTGGACCTCCTCCGCCGGTTCAGGTTGTCTGTCTTCTTTCACAAGTAATATTTCTTCCACGTCTTCTGCTGACGTCGCTTCCTTCTCCTCCATTCTAGCTTCTTTTTCAGCTTCCGCCGCTCGCTTCTTCGACGTTGATCTTCGGTACATCTTTATATCTTTGCAATGTAATTGCCGCCGAATTAGGTTTAATAACTATTTATTTATTTGTTTTATTGAGTATCGTCGTCCTAATTCGCGCTCAGATGTTGGGCGCCACGTTGTAATGTAAGTTATTGGAGTGAGTTATTGAGTGTAGTGTTTTTATTTTTAATTAATTTTAAAATTTTTATTTAGTAGTTGACTCTTCTTCACTCCTCACGTAATGTAAACATCGATGATTAGTGTTGTTTAGTATTTGATAGAATTAGTAATGTTTAAATTTAAATTAATGTTTATGTTTGAAAAGGATCATAATCACTGATATCTTGCTATATTCACCTCCCCACTTACCATCCGTGAACATCTTCGATCTTCTTAATGGGTTGTTCTATCTCACTGGAAATACATTAATAACACACAAAATACTTTGCCTGGATATCGACATATACACATTAAACAAAATGACAATGATATTCAATTGTGAATTGAATATTCAAATATTGACCGCTTGAATATTGCCGCCACCTTGTGAAACAATTGCTTCTAAAATGTAAATTATTTGTACCTATTTAATAGAAATAAAGACTCTCTGTTCACTGGTAACAAATTGAGGTGTTTATTAACATTAGTGAAATTCAGTAAAATCCCTTTTAAAACAATTACTAATAATTTTTAAAAACAACAAAGTTAATTAATTTCTGAAACTTCTTCAGCTCAGGGCTGGTAACACTGGTACAATGTACAATAATATGGTAATTTAGGTTATGTTTATTTTGGTTATAAGCATTACCAAATTTCATGAATCCTTTGAATGTACATGATGCAAGATACAAAGATGTTTTATTAAACAACAATATTTATTCATATATAATAATTAAAAAGACAAAAAATTAAAAATCAATAATCTCAATACGATATTCAAATTATCATATGTAATAGTACAATACTAAATTTATAAAAACATGGTACAAAAGACCATAATTATTGTATTTATTTATTTTTAACAATTATTTGGTAATAATTATTTAAATATTTCATAATCCCTGTAAGGTTTTGGTGAGTGGACTGTATAATTATTTTATAAGACGCAGATGGGAATTGACAGGATTTCGATCGTTTTCATTGTGAAACGGCAAACAGCAAAAAAATCGTATGTAACATATAGCGATAAAGTGACTAGCCCTGATGACGTCAGTGGAAGGAATGCACATTTTCTGTAAACAACTCGAGACTGTAAACAACGAACAAAAGCCTGGTGACGTAGTTTTTGCCCCACCTACGCAATGTTAAACAAAGACGCTGTGTCATTTCCTTCTGGATTCGTTTAATCTGGATTACGTTCTGGACGTAATTTCGTCGCAATTACTGGTTCCTTTAACACGAATACTGGACCGAAAGGTAAGCCTAATATCTATGTTGTTGCACAATCTGGCAACATGGCGCCCGATAATTATTCAATGTTTATTAGTAAATTAGTTAATTTTATGTGACACAAGTTTGTAGCTTCACACATACTATCGTACGGCAGGTGTGCTGCATTCTGATGCTAAAAGTTGTGTACACGTGTTATTAAAGTTACACTATTAAAACAATGTTACTGGTTTAACTATTATTATTATGAACTGGAATTGATAAAAAAAACGAAAAACTCTTATTATCGAGTCTATTCACAAGCTTATTATTCATGACAGAAGTGACTCTCTATTGGCAAACAAATGCGTGTTGGTTATAGGTTAGTTTACCTATAGATGAGAGTAAGTTAACAAAATAGAATAATTAATATTATAAAAATCTTAATACTATCTTCACAAACATTATTTATTTGTAATAAGATGTATAATTAACGGTAATGATTGTTCTCGCATATTAAATTATTGTTTTTCAAGTACTGCTGAAATCGTAGTCAAGCAAGCGACTATATTTTACAAGTAATGGTTTGCGGTATAAATTATTAATTCCGCTTCTATTATTATTTTTTAAACATGAATATACAAATATTTTGATTAAATATCATCATTAAATCAGACGAGAACTTTTATTCATTTAACCTGATAATAATTGATCGTTTACTAGCTAACCATGCATAGTGTGTTTGCTTGGCTAGCGTAGTCTTCTGTAACCAACGAATAGCGTGTTCGTTAACCAACGAATATTATCTTATCATTTTATTGTAAGAATTGTTAATGTATAATACTCCCTGCATCTTTCACATAACATGACCTTTATTATACACTGGCCATGTTTTTAATAGTTCACTGTATCACTCACAACACTGTCACACGATAAAAAATTGGTGTTCAGTTGAGGTTAGTTATGACTATATACTCTTATACGCGCACATTTTAAAATATTTTCCTAGAGGACTGTCGCAGGCTCCGCTCGCATCGGTGGCTGGAAGACAATTAGTTCCTCTCATCAAAGCTTCTGCTCTCGTCTGGTAAAATCAGATCATCCTATTGGCTTAGAAGGCGGTACTCTCTACCCCAAATGCCTTTGTTAAATTAAAATTTTAATTTTTAGCGTGTATGCTCTATGTTGAGACTCAGCTATGACGTGTTCCTTTCCAATCGGAAATGACAGAAAATCTTATAATATTCATAAGTTCCTTATTAAGAGTCTGATTGTCATTTGGATAGTTGCATTGTTTTGCGGATACTTGTGTCTTTAATTTAAGTCCAAACAAGTAATAATTCCGTCCATTAATAACTCACTTCACTTTATTCAAAATTCATATAGTGGCTCTTAATAAAAATAAGTTTTTCCACTATATTTTGGTGTAATTATATCTTAATGCTTATGATTAAACGTCTGGAGACCATTTCTCTTATACTCTAATACATAATATTAAAATATTTGTGATTTAAGCAAAATGTACTAATGGCGTACTAATTTAGTACAATGTACTAATGTACTAATGTTTATATTTGCTTACATCACCATTATTCCTTATGCTACTACATATCTTTGGTACTATAATGTTATTTGATACACTTACATACATTTGCTAATACTTTATTTCGGCAAATGTTATCTTGTTTACATATACAGCATTGTTTAAAATACATTATGCTCTTATATCGCCATTCTGTCACTCTTATTTAGTTATTTTTACTACATATTATATGCATTGTTGATAATTAAATTGTGTACAAAAGTTGTACATGGTCTGTTTAGTGGACTTGCTAACTTTTTGTTAGCTGAAATTTCTTTAAGTTACTGTATGATGGTTGTTTACACCTAGTCCTATGATTACAGTTAGTTAGTTTATTAAATTCCAGTTATTAAATTACTTGTACAATGATTGTGAGGTATTCTCATAGTTGTATTGAACATTCCTCTAACTATTGGTAAACTTTCTTATTCTCTCTTTACAAGTTTTGTTAAGGTTTTTTGATTAACTCTATGGTCACATGGGATTCTGTCCAATTGGTTTATTGTTATTATAAATAATCTGACTCATATAGTTGTGTCTTTCAGTTCATATGGTATTCATTGTCTTACACATTTATTCTTATTTGGTCTCTGTATGAAAGAATTATTGATAACTACTTTATCTAATTATTGTGTATGATTTTATGTTGTAGGTCCAGTTCAGGTGAGGTTATGTGTCACTTAGTTGGCAACAATATGCTTCTTACTTTATTCAGTATTCATCTTAAATACTGTCATGTCATTATGGCATGTTACTATAATTGTTTATTACTATGTTTTGCACATGTTGTACACATTTTACACTATATGTTTATACAATAATACTTGGTTTTTTATCTAACTATGTTACACATTTTGGTGGGTTGTATCTTTGGCTTGTATGCATTGATTTGTTTCTTTTCAACAACTTAGTTTGTTTACTACTTATTGGCTTTAACATTTATCTACATTTTGTCCTGTGTTACTATGACATTCAGGCACATTCCATATCAAGGATTATAAAGCTTTTATCATTGATCTCTTTGAGCAATTATTTCTCTTTTCAGTATCATTAAATTGGTGGTCTTACTGAGTATATTTGTGGTTTTACAATCTTGGATTACAATTGGTACACTAATTGTTTGTGTATTTCACTTGATAACCGTTGATCTTTTCACTTATTAATCTTTATTCACTTCCCTCAGTTATAAACACTTCACTAATATTGTCTGTGTTGCTTATTTGGGGTTAGTGTTATTACATTATTTATTGTTGCACTTATATAAAGTATTCACTGTTATTGTTTGTGATCACTTATTAAGGTTCAACACTTGGTTTTTTATTATACTGGTTTCACTGTGTCCTTCTTTGATAGGTAGTTTTTTATTACTACTAATCTTATAATCATTACTCTTATTCTGGTTATTATATTAATTGTGGTGCTTTCCATATTTTGGGAATGTTGATGTCTTGTTCTGGTCATACATAAACTTCATTCTTCATGGTACATTTCTTCTTCTTCTTCTTCTTCTTCTGGTTATTCAACTGTTTCTTCTTCATGTTAATTGTTTGTCATTTGTGATGCTTTTCTTGGTTACTCACTATTTGTGATAACTCATGTTCATTTAACATAGTTATATTCTTCCACATTTTCACTCACTATTATGATAATCATTGTCTTATATTTATCTCACTATTATGACAAATTAGTCTATTTTCTCACTATGATAATTGCATTTGATATGTCTCTTCCTTATGATGATAGTCACTTTCGGCATATCCCCTCACTATTTTGATCTATTGGGCCTAGATGCTAACGTATTATATCGATTCATTGTATTCTCTCTTTCTTCTTTATACTCGATGATATATTCTTATGACTCTTCTTTCTTCTTCGTAGGGTTGCTTTAATACTATTCATTTATAGATACACTTTTGATTTTCATACTTCTGTACCTTCTTCCATGCGTGATGAAATATGCTTATGGTACTCTTTCATTTGACGTATTATATATTTTTTATGTAACCGTTATTTTGATACGTTACATAAGCCTTCCTATAAGAATTGATTAATTCTGAATTCGTATACTTATTTTCTGAAGAATTCATCAATTGTATTTTTTCAAGTTGACTCTCATGTTCTTCTTATATCCCTTCATTCTCTTCTATTAGAATCATAATCATTTTTCTTTCCATGTAATTATCTCCCTTGTTTATTTAATTCCCTAATTCCCTAACATAATTTTAGCTGGTGCAGTTCAGAGTGGCTCACTGTGGCATACATCTCTGCTGGCCATACTAATATCAATAAATTCAGAGGTACATCATGTCTGTCAATAATATAAATGATTGCTGGAATCATTCATCAGTCAATTCATCTCAAAATATAAAGTAGTCGTTCTTTCGACAAATAATAAATATCCTTGGGATTATCTCACGCATCTGCAGTTTATACATTATTATATTCTCTTCTTCTTGATTCATCTTAACTTAATTCTTCACATTTTACTGGGATAGTTTGTTTACATTTCATCACTGGTATTTTCACATGATCTCCTTCGTTAGTATATTATTTTTCATTGTTCTTTGTCATCAATCAATCTTTTCTCTTGGTATTACATTGAACGTCACTTCCTAATCTTCTTCATCTTCATGATTCACAACTTTGTGTTACATTTCATTTAGTATAGGCTCTCTTTTGGTTTTTTGCCTTGTGTTTGGGTATCATATATTTGTTCATATCAATAATATTTACTTACTTCCATTTCTCCAACTTCTTATGCTGCTTTTTCTGTATATCATCTTGTATATTTCTTTCTTATCTTTATTTGTACGGGTAAGATGGTATTTTACTAGTTGACTGGCTCTTGGAATTTTAATATGTGCCAAATGTGTTACTTGTCGTTCTCGTATATCTTCTTTTTTCTTTCTAATCATTAGTAGTACGGGTAAGATGGTAAATTCCTGTTGACTGGCTCTTGGAAATATTATTTTGTTATGCCGTAGATGTTATTTGTCCGCCTTGTATGAATTCTTATATTTGTACGGGTAAGATGGTCTTAAATAGTTGACTGGCTGTTGGAATTTTTTTTTTTCGTGCCATAGGTGGTGTGTGTCTGTCTCGTATTTCTTCTTTTTTATATTAGTACGGGTAAATTACAATTTTCTTTACATTTTACATTATTTCTTTGGATTACACTTTTATATCATAATATTAATATCATGTCAACATTTATTCTTACATTTATAATTTTCATTTCGTACTTAGTATCAACATTAAATAATTTCCATTATAACATTCCATCTTTTTGCATTATTCAATCCTCAATATGGAAGTCTGATTATAATTACCTTTAATTTCCTTCGTTACAGGATCTTGTATTTCGTATGTATTGTTCATATTATTTTTGGTAACTGTATATGTTATCAAAAGACTCTGTCCCATTTCTCGATGTATTTTTATTTAGTTTATCCATAGTCATTTATTTCGTCTCTTCTTGTTGTTCGGTTATCTTCATTGTTCAGGCGTCTATCCTTTCTTGTCATATACCTCACTATCATTCGGTTCTTCCATTTCGCTGCTATCAGATCTTCATTTGCTTCCCGTTCTCCCGTCTTCTTCTTCTCATTATCTTTGGTACACACGTGTCCAGTGTCCTCCTGGTTTTCGTTATTTTTAACTTCTGGTATCTCTTCTAATTCTGGTTTATCGTCATCTGTTTTCTGGTTGGGTTTTTCCACTGATTGGTTCCTCTTCTTCCGCAGTTCTTTTATTTCTTGGGCGTATCCTTTAATGATCCGGTCCATCTGTTCCTCGTGATTTTCCTTCTTCTTGGAATGTCTTATTCTTCTTTTAGGAATTTTTGCTTTAAATACTTTATCGTTTATAACCTTCTTCGTCCTAACATAGTTCCTCTCTTCGTCCATCTTCATGAATCTCCTTTTATACTCCTTCATATAGATTCCTTCTTTACGGTCGATGACTGGGAAGTTAATCATATTAATTAGACCACTTCAAGTCATTTCTATTAATTCTTTTGTGATCCTTGTCTTTTTTGGGCGTATTATCCTTCCTTCTTCCGCTTTCTTCTCTTTCGTTTTCTTAATTATTTGGGTCTTCTTTACACCTCCGGCGTCGATCTCCATGTATTGAATATTTTCCTTGTTTCTGTCAAGTTCATTTTCAAATGGGTAATGTATTTGTGCCTTGTTCATCATTGGTTTTAGTTTGCAAATTTGATTGCTCCATGATCTCCTCATTTGGTGTTTCTGCTATCGTTGGTTCGCCATCGTTTCTCATCTCTTCACACTTCTCCCTTAGTGTGGTGTGTGCGACTACCATTTCTGCTTATCTTCGCTCTACTACCTCTATTTGTTTGTTACGGGTTTCTTCGAGGGTGTCAATACGGTTGTTGAGATCTGTTTTAGTTTGCACAATCTCCTGTTTGTTAATTTCACATTCTCGTCGTACTCCAGACATCTTTTCCTGGATTTCCGTTGCTATCACTGCTATCCTCCCCTCCGTTGCTTCTAGGTTTTCTTCAAACTTCGTATCTATTGTTTCTGTGGTCGTTCTTGCGATTTCTTCAGTTCTGTCACTATTATTAGCCATCTGTTGCCATATCTTCTCGTTATCGCTTTTCAGTGCTTCAATTTCCTTATTGATTTTCTTGTTCAGTTCATCTATCTTCTTATTTGTCTCACCGATTTTGACTCCCAATTCTTCGGATAAATTTTCTCTGATTAATTCTATATTTTTTGTCAATAACTCTTCCGTCTTCTTATTTGTTTCATCTATCTTATTATTCAAATCTTCCTTCAATAACTCCATGTTCTTCTGGCTCTCTCTTTGGCCTTCTTCCATCTTCTTATTCAACGACTCCATATTCCTGTTCAGTGACTCAATTGATTTGTTGGTATTTTCCTCCATTCTCTGACTTAACGTTTCCATTGTTTTATTATTACCTTCGATAATCATCCGCATCATCTCCTGGTAATCCATGTTCCCTGTTTTTGTTGGTCTCTCCGGTTGGTTTACCTCTGGTTGCCCTTCTGGTTGCTGGACCTCCTCCGCCGGTTCAGGTTGTCTGTCTTCTTTCACAAGTAATATTTCTTCCACGTCTTCTGCCGACGTCGCTTCCTTCTCCTCCATTCTAGCTTCTTTTTCAGCTTCCGCCGCTCGATTCTTCGACGTTGATCTTCGGTACATCTTTATATCTTTGCAATGTAATTGCCGCCAAATTAGGTTTAATAACTATTTATTTATTTATTTATTTGTTTTATTGAGTATCGTCGTCCTAATTCGCGCTCAGATGTTGGGCGCCACGTTGTAGTGTAAGTTATTGGAGTGAGTTATTGAGTGTAGTGTTTTTATTTTTAATTAATTTTAAAATTTTTATTTAGTAGTAGACTCTTCTTCACTCCTCACGTAATGTAAACATCGATGATTAGTGTTGTTTAGTATTTGATAGAATTAGTAATGTTTAAATTTAAATTAATGTTTATGTTTGAAAAGGATCATAATCACTGATATCTTGCTATATTCACCTCCCCACTTACCATCCGTGAACGTCTTCGATCTTCTTAATGGGTTGTTCTATCTCACTGGAAATACATTAATAACACACAAAATACTTTGCCTGGATATCGACATATACACATTAAACAAAATGACAATGATATTCAATTGTGAATTGAATATTCAAATATTGACCGCTTGAATATTGCCGCCACCTTGTTAAACAATTGCTTCTAAAATGTAAATTATTTGTACCTATTTAATAGAAATAAAGACTCTCTGTTCACTGGTAACAAATTGAGGTGTTTATTAACATTAGTGAAATTCAGTAAAATCCCTTTTAAAACAATTACTAATAATTTTTAAAAACAACAAAGTTAATTAATTTCTGAAACTTCTTCAGCTCAGGGCTGGTAACACTGGTACAATGTACAATAATATGGTAATTTAGGTTATGTTTATTTTGGTTATAAGCATTACCAAATTTCATGAATCCTTTGAATGTACATGATGCAAGATACAAAGATGTTTTATTAAAAAACAATATTTATTCATATATTATAATTAAAAAGACAAAAAATTAAAAATCAATAATCTCAATACGATATTCAAATTATCATATGTAATAGTACAATACTAAATTTATAAAAACATGGTACAAAAGACCATAATTATTGTATTTATTTATTTTTAACAATTATTTGGTAATAATTATTTAAATATTTCATAATCCCTGTAAGGTTTTGGTGAGTGGACTGTATAATTATTTTATAAGACGCAGATGGGAATTGACAGGATTTCGATCGTTTTCATTGTGAAACGGCAAACAGCAAAAAAATCGTATGTAACATATAGCGATAAAGTGACTAGCCCTGATGACGTCAGTGGAAGGAATGCACATTTTCTGTAAACAACTCGAGACTGTAAACAACGAACAAAAGCCTGGTGACGTAGTTTTTGCCCCACCTACGCAATGTTAAACAAAGACGCTGTGTCATTTCCTTCTGGATTCGTTTAATCTGGATTACGTTCTGGACGTAATTTCGTCGCAATTACTGGTTCCTTTAACACGAATACTGGACCGAAAGGTAAGCCTAATATCTATGTTGTTGCACAATCTGGCAACATGGCGCCCGATAATTATTCAATGTTTATTAGTAAATTAGTTAATTTTATGTGACACAAGTTTGTAGCTTCACACATACTATCGTACGGCAGGTGTGCTGCATTCTGATGCTAAAAGTTGTGTACACGTGTTATTAAAGTTACACTATTAAAACAATGTTACTGGTTTAACTATTATTATTATGAACTGGAATTGATAAAAAAAACGAAAAACTCTTATTATCGAGTCTATTCACAAGCTTATTATTCATGACAGAAGTGACTCTCTATTGGCAAACAAATGCGTGTTGGTTATAGGTTAGTTTACCTATAGATGAGAGTAAGTTAACAAAATAGAATAATTAATATTATAAAAATCTTAATACTATCTTCACAAACATTATTTATTTGTAATAAGATGTATAATTAACGGTAATGATTGTTCTCGCATATTAAATTATTGTTTTTCAAGTACTGCTGAAATCGTAGTCAAGCAAGCGACTATATTTTACAAGTAATGGTTTGCGGTATAAATTATTAATTCCGCTTCTATTATTATTTTTTAAACATGAATATACAAATATTTTGATTAAATATCATCATTAAATCAGACGAGAACTTTTATTCATTTAACCTGATAATAATTCATCGTTTACTAGCTAACCATGCATAGTGTGTTTGCTTGGCTAGCGTAGTCTTCTGTAACCAACGAATAGCGTGTTCGTTAACCAACGAATATTATCTTATCATTTTATTGTAAGAATTGTTAATGTATAATACTCCCTGCATCTTTCACATAACATGACCTTTATTATACACTGGCCATGTTTTTAATAGTTCACTGTATCACTCACAACACTGTCACACGATAAAAAATTGGTGTTCAGTTGAGGTTAGTTATGACTATATACTCTTATACGCGCACATTTTAAAATATTTTCCTAGAGGACTGTCGCAGGCTCCGCTCGCATCGGTGGCTGGAAGACAATTAGTTCCTCTCATCAAAGCTTCTGCTCTCGTCTGGTAAAATCAGATCATCCTATTGGCTTAGAAGGCGGTACTCTCTACCCCAAATGCCTTTGTTAAATTAAAATTTTAATTTTTAGCGTGTATGCTCTATGTTGAGACTCAGCTATGACGTGTTCCTTTCCAATCGGAAATGACAGAAAATCTTATAATATTCATAAGTTCCTTATTAAGAGTCTGATTGTCATTTGGATAGTTGCATTGTTTTGCGGATACTTGTGTCTTTAATTTAAGTCCAAACAAGTAATAATTCCGTCCATTAATAACTCACTTCACTTTATTCAAAATTCATATAGTGGCTCTTAATAAAAATAAGTTTTTCCACTATATTTTGGTGTAATTATATCTTAATGCTTATGATTAAACGTCTGGAGACCATTTCTCTTATACTCTAATACATAATATTAAAATATTTGTGATTTAAGCAAAATGTACTAATGGCGTACTAATTTAGTACAATGTACTAATGTACTAATGTTTATATTTGCTTACATCACCATTATTCCTTATGCTACTACATATCTTTGGTACTATAATGTTATTTGATACACTTACATACATTTGCTAATACTTTATTTCGGCAAATGTTATCTTGTTTACATATACAGCATTGTTTAAAATACATTATGCTCTTATATCGCCATTCTGTCACTCTTATTTAGTTATTTTTACTACATATTATATGCATTGTTGATAATTAAATTGTGTACAAAAGTTGTACATGGTCTGTTTAGTGGACTTGCTAACTTTTTGTTAGCTGAAATTTCTTTAAGTTACTGTATGATGGTTGTTTACACCTAGTCCTATGATTACAGTTAGTTAGTTTATTAAATTCCAGTTATTAAATTACTTGTACAATGATTGTGAGGTATTCTCATAGTTGTATTGAACATTCCTCTAACTATTGGTAAACTTTCTTATTCTCTCTTTACAAGTTTTGTTAAGGTTTTTTGATTAACTCTATGGTCACATGGGATTCTGTCCAATTGGTTTATTGTTATTATAAATAATCTGACTCATATAGTTGTGTCTTTCAGTTCATATGGTATTCATTGTCTTACACATTTATTCTTATTTGGTCTCTGTATGAAAGAATTATTGATAACTACTTTATCTAATTATTGTGTATGATTTTATGTTGTAGGTCCAGTTCAGGTGAGGTTATGTGTCACTTAGTTGGCAACAATATGCTTCTTACTTTATTCAGTATTCATCTTAAATACTGTCATGTCATTATGGCATGTTACTATAATTGTTTATTACTATGTTTTGCACATGTTGTACACATTTTACACTATATGTTTATACAATAATACTTGGTTTTTTATCTAACTATGTTACACATTTTGGTGGGTTGTATCTTTGGCTTGTATGCATTGATTTGTTTCTTTTCAACAACTTAGTTTGTTTACTACTTATTGGCTTTAACATTTATCTACATTTTGTCCTGTGTTACTATGACATTCAGGCACATTCCATATCAAGGATTATAAAGCTTTTATCATTGATCTCTTTGAGCAATTATTTCTCTTTTCAGTATCATTAAATTGGTGGTCTTACTGAGTATATTTGTGGTTTTACAATCTTGGATTACAATTGGTACACTAATTGTTTGTGTATTTCACTTGATAACCGTTGATCTTTTCACTTATTAATCTTTATTCACTTCCCTCAGTTATAAACACTTCACTAATATTGTCTGTGTTGCTTATTTGGGGTTAGTGTTATTACATTATTTATTGTTGCACTTATATAAAGTATTCACTGTTATTGTTTGTGATCACTTATTAAGGTTCAACACTTGGTTTTTTATTATACTGGTTTCACTGTGTCCTTCTTTGATAGGTAGTTTTTTATTACTACTAATCTTATAATCATTACTCTTATTCTGGTTATTATATTAATTGTGGTGCTTTCCATATTTTGGGAATGTTGATGTCTTGTTCTGGTCATACATAAACTTCATTCTTCATGGTACATTTCTTCTTCTTCTTCTTCTTCTTCTGGTTATTCAACTGTTTCTTCTTCATGTTAATTGTTTGTCATTTGTGATGCTTTTCTTGGTTACTCACTATTTGTGATAACTCATGTTCATTTAACATAGTTATATTCTTCCACATTTTCACTCACTATTATGATAATCATTGTCTTATATTTATCTCACTATTATGACAAATTAGTCTATTTTCTCACTATGATAATTGCATTTGATATGTCTCTTCCTTATGATGATAGTCACTTTCGGCATATCCCCTCACTATTTTGATCTATTGGGCCTAGATGCTAACGTATTATATCGATTCATTGTATTCTCTCTTTCTTCTTTATACTCGATGATATATTCTTATGACTCTTCTTTCTTCTTCGTAGGGTTGCTTTAATACTATTCATTTATAGATACACTTTTGATTTTCATACTTCTGTACCTTCTTCCATGCGTGATGAAATATGCTTATGGTACTCTTTCATTTGACGTATTATATATTTTTTATGTAACCGTTATTTTGATACGTTACATAAGCCTTCCTATAAGAATTGATTAATTCTGAATTCGTATACTTATTTTCTGAAGAATTCATCAATTGTTGTATTTTTTCAAGTTGACTCTCATGTTCTTCTTATATCCCTTCATTCTCTTCTATTAGAATCATAATCATTTTTCTTTCCATGTAATTATCTCCCTTGTTTATTTAATTCCCTAATTCCCTAACATAATTTTAGCTGGTGCAGTTCAGAGTGGCTCACTGTGGCATACATCTCTGCTGGCCATACTAATATCAATAAATTCAGAGGTACATCATGTCTGTCAATAATATAAATGATTGCTGGAATCATTCATCAGTCAATTCATCTCAAAATATAAAGTAGTCGTTCTTTCGACAAATAATAAATATCAAATCCATAATCTTCTTCATCTTCATGATTCACGTCTTTGTGTTACATTTCATTTAGTATAGGCTCTCTTTTGGTTTTTGCCTTGTGTTTGGGTATCATATATTTGTTCATATCAATAATATTTACTTACTTCCATTTCTCCAACTTCTTATGCTGCTTTTTCTGTATATCATCTTGTATGTTTCTTTCTTATCTTTATTTGTACGGGTAAGATGGTATTTTACTAGTTGACTGGCTCTTGGAATTTTAATATGTGCCAAATGTGTTACTTGTCGTTCTCGTATATCTTCTTTTTTCTTTCTAATCATTAGTAGTACGGGTAAGATGGTAAATTACTGTTGACTGACTCTTGGAAATATTATTTTGTTATGCCGTAGATGTTATTTGTCCGCCTTGTATGAATTCTTATATTTGTACGGGTAAGATGGTCTTAACTAGTTGACTGGCTGTTGGAATTTTTTTTTTTTGTGCCATAGGTGGTGTGTGTCTGTCTCGTATTTCTTCTTTTTTAAATTAGTACAGGTAAATTACAATTTTCTTCACATTTTACATTATTTCTTTGGATTACACTTTTATATCATAATATTAATATCATGTCAACATTTATTCTTACATTTATAATTTTCATTTCGTACTTAGTATCAACATTAAATAATTTCCATTATAACATTCCATCTTTTTGCATTATTCAATCCTCAATATGGAAGTCTGATTATAATTACCTTTAATTTCCTTCGTTACAGGATCTTGTATTTCGTATGTATTGTTCATATTATTTTTGGTAACAGTATATGTTATCAAAAGAATCTGTCCCATTTCTCGATGTATTTTTATTTAGTTTATCCATAGTCATTTATTTCGTCTCTTCTTGTTGTTCGGTTATCTTCAGTGTTCAGACGTCTATCCTTTCTTGTCATATACCTCACTATCATTCAGTTCTTCCATTTCGCTGCTATCAGATCTTCATTTGCTTCCCGTTCTCCCGTCTTCTTCTTCTCATTATCTTTGGTACACACGTGTCCAGTGTCCTCCTGGTTTTCGTTATTTTTAACTTCTGGTATCCCTTCTAATTCTGGTTTATCGTCATCTGTTTTCTGGTTGGGTTTTTCCACTGATTGGTTCCTCTTCTTCCGCAATTCTTTTATTTCTTGGGCGTATCCTTTAATGATCCGGTCCATCTGTTCCTCGTGATTTTCCTTCTTCTTGGAATGTCTTATTCTTCTTCTAGGAATTTTTGCTTTAAATACTTTATCGTTTATAACCTTCTTCATCCTAACATAGTTCCTCTCTTCGTCCATCTTCATGAATCTCCTTTTATACTCCTTCATATAGATTCCTTCTTTACGGTCGATGACTGGGAAGTTAATCATATTAATTAGACCACTTCGAGTCATTTCTATTAATTCTTTTGTGATCCTTGTCTTTTTTGGGCGTATTATCCTTCCTTCTTCCGCTTTCTTCTCTTTCGTTTTCTTAATTATTTGGGTCTTCTTTACACCTCCGGCGTCGATCTCCATGTATTGAATATTTTCCTTGTTTCTGTCAAGTTCATTTTCAAATGGGTAATGTATTTGTGCCTTGTTCATAATTGGTTTTAGTTTGCAAATTTGATTGCTCCATGATCTCCTCATTTGGTGTTTCTGCTATCGTTGGTTCGCCATCGTTTCTCATCTCTTCACACTTCTCCCTTAGTGTGGTGTGTGCGACTACCATTTCTGCTTGTCTTCGCTCTACTACCTCTATTTGTTTGTTACGGGTTTCTTCGAGGGTGTCAATACGGTTGTTGAGATCTGTTTTAGTTTGCACAATCTCCTGTTTGTTAATTTCACATTCTCGTCGTACTCCAGACATCTTTTCCTGGATTTCCGTTGCTATCACTGCTATCCTCCCCTCCGTTGCTTCTAGGTTTTCTTCAAACTTCTTATCTATTGTTTCTGTGGTCGTTCTTGCGATTTCTTCAGTTCTGTCACTATTATTAGCCATCTGTTGCCATATCTTCTCGTTATCGCTTTTCAGTGCTTCAATTTCCTTATTGATTTTCTTGTTCAGTTCATCTATCTTCTTATTTGTCTCACCGATTTTGACTCCCAATTCTTCGGATAAATTTTCTCTGATTAATTCTATATTTTTTGTCAATAACTCTTCCGTCTTCTTATTTGTTTCATCTATCTTATTATTCAAATCTTCCTTCAATAACTCCATGTTCTTCTGGCTCTCTCTTTGGCCTTCTTCCATCTTCTTATTCAACGACTCCATATTCCTGTTCAGTGACTCAATTGATTTGTTGGTATTTTCCTCCATTCTCTGACTTAACGTTTCCATTGTTTTATTATTACCTTCGATAATCATCCGCATCATCTCCTGGTAATCCATGTTCCCTGTTTTTGTTGGTCTCTCCGGTTGGTTTACCTCTGGTTGCCCTTCTGGTTGCTGGACCTCCTCCGCCGGTTCAGGTTGTCTGTCTTCTTTCACAAGTAATATTTCTTCCACGTCTTCTGCCGACGTCGCTTCCTTCTCCTCCATTCTAGCTTCTTTTTCAGCTTCCGCCGCTCGATTCTTCGACGTTGATCTTCGGTACATCTTTATATCTTTGCAATGTAATTGCCGCCAAATTAGGTTTAATAACTATTTATTTATTTGTTTTATTGAGTATCGTCGTCCTAATTCGCGCTCAGATGTTGGGCGCCACGTTGTAGTGTAAGTTATTGGAGTGAGTTATTGAGTGTAGTGTTTTTATTTTTAATTAATTTTAAAATTTTTATTTAGTAGTAGACTCTTCTTCACTCCTCACGTAATGTAAACATCGATGATTAGTGTTGTTTAGTATTTGATAGAATTAGTAATGTTTAAATTTAAATTAATGTTTATGTTTGAAAAGGATCATAATCACTGATATCTTGCTATATTCACCTCCCCACTTACCATCCGTGAACGTCTTCGATCTTCTTAATGGGTTGTTCTATCTCACTGGAAATACATTAATAACACACAAAATACTTTGCCTGGATATCGACATATACACATTAAACAAAATGACAATGATATTCAATTGTGAATTGAATATTCAAATATTGACCGCTTGAATATTGCCGCCACCTTGTTAAACAATTGCTTCTAAAATGTAAATTATTTGTACCTATTTAATAGAAATAAAGACTCTCTGTTCACTGGTAACAAATTGAGGTGTTTATTAACATTAGTGAAATTCAGTAAAATCCCTTTTAAAACAATTACTAATAATTTTTAAAAACAACAAAGTTAATTAATTTCTGAAACTTCTTCAGCTCAGGGCTGGTAACACTGGTACAATGTACAATAATATGGTAATTTAGGTTATGTTTATTTTGGTTATAAGCATTACCAAATTTCATGAATCCTTTGAATGTACATGATGCAAGATACAAAGATGTTTTATTAAAAAACAATATTTATTCATATATTATAATTAAAAAGACAAAAAATTAAATATCAATCTCAATACGATATTCAAATTATCATATGTAATAGTACAATACTAAATTTATAAAAACATGGTACAAAAGACCATAATTATTGTATTTATTTATTTTTAACAATTATTTGGTAATAATTATTTAAATATTTCATAATCCCTGTAAGGTTTTGGTGAGTGGACTGTATAATTATTTTATAAGACGCAGACGGGAATTGACAGGATTTCGGTCGTTTTCATTGTGAAACGGCAAACAGCAAAAAAATCGTATGTAACATATAGCGATAAAGTGACTAGCCCTGATGACGTCAGTGGAAGGAATGCACATTTTCTGTAAACAACTCGAGACTGTAAACAACGAACAAAAGCCTGGTGACGTAGTTTTTGCCCCACCTACGCAATGTTAAACAAAGACGCTGTGTCATTTCCTTCTGGATTCGTTTAATCTGGATTACGTTCTGGACGTAATTTCGTCGCAATTACTGGTTCCTTTAACACGAATACTGGACCGAAAGGTAAGCCTAATATCTATGTTGTTGCACAATCTGGCAACATGGCGCCCGATAATTATTCAATGTTTATTAGTAAATTAGTTAATTTTATGTGACACAAGTTTGTAGCTTCACACATACTATCGTACGGCAGGTGTGCTGCATTCTGATGCTAAAAGCTGTGTACACGTGTTATTAAAGTTACACTATTAAAACAATGTTACTGGTTTAACTATTATTATTATGAACTGGAATTGATAAAAAAAACGAAAAACTCTTATTATCGAGTCTACTCACAAGCTTATTATTCATGACAGAAGTGACTCTCTATTGGCAAACAAATGCGTGTTGGTTATAGGTTAGTTTACCTATAGATGAGAGTAAGTTAACAAAATAGAATAATTAATATTATAAAAATCTTAATACTATCTTCACAAACATTATTTATTTGTAATAAGATGTATAATTAACGGTAATGATTGTTCTCGCATATTAAATTATTGTTTTTCAAGTACTGCTGAAATCGTAGTCAAGCAAGCGACTATATTTTACAAGTAATGGTTTGCGGTATAAATTATTAATTCCGCTTCTATTATTATTTTTTAAACATGAATATACAAATATTTTGATTAAATATCATCATTAAATCAGACGAGAACTTTTATTCATTTAACCTGATAATAATTCATCGTTTACTAGCTAACCATGCATAGTGTGTTTGCTTGGCTAGCGTAGTCTTCTATAACGTTCGTTAACCAACGAATATTATCTTATCATTGTATTGTAAGAATTGTTAATGTATAATACTCCCTGCATCTTTCACATAACATGACCTTTATTATACACTGGCCATGTTTTTAATAGTTCACTGTATCACTCACAACACTGTCACACGATAAAAAATTGGTGTTCAGTTGAGGTTAGTTATGACTATATACTCTTATACGCGCACATTTTAAAATATTTTCCTAGAGGACTGTCGCAGGCTCCGCTCGCATCGGTGGCTGGAAGACAATTAGTTCCTCTCATCAAAGCTTCTGCTCTCGTATGGTAAAATCAGATCATCCTATTGGCTTAGAAGGCGGTACTCTCTACCCCAAATGCCTTTGTTAAATTAAAATTTTAATTTTTAGCGTCTATGCTTTGGGTTGAGACTCAGCTATGACGTGTTCCTTTCCAATCGGAAATGACAGAAAATCTTATAATATTCATAAGTTCCTTATTAAGAGTCTGGTTGTCATTTGGATAGTTGCATTGTTTTGCGGATACTTGTGTCTTTAATTTAAGTCCAAACAAGTAATAATTCCGTCCATTAATAACTCACTTCACTTTATTCAAAATTCATATAGTGGCTCTTAATAAAAATAAGTTTTTCCACTATATTTTGGTGTAATTATATCTTAATGCTTATGATTAAACGTCTGGAGACCATTTTTCTTATACTCTAATACATAATATTAAAATATTTGTGATTTAAGCAAAATGTACTAATGGCGTACTAATTTAGTACAATGTACTAATGTTTATATTTGCTTACATCACCATTATTCCTTATGCTACTACATATCTTTGGTACTATAATGTTATTTGATACACTTACATACATTTGCTAATACTTTATTTCGGCAAATGTTATCTTGTTTACATATACAGCATTGTTTAAAATACATTATGCTCTTATATCGCCATTCTGTCACTCTTATTTAGTTATTTTTACTACATATTATATGCATTGTTGATAATTAAATTGTGTACAAAAGTTGTACATGGTCTGTTTAGTGGACTTGCTAACTTTTTGTTAGCTGAAATTTCTTTAAGTTACTGTATGATGGTTGTTTACACCTAGTCCTATGATTACAGTTAGTTAGTTTATTAAATTCCAGTTATTAAATTACTTGTACAATGATTGTGAGGTATTCTCATAGTTGTATTGAACATTCCTCTAACTATTGGTAAACTTTCTTATTCTCTCTTTACAAGTTTTGTTAAGGTTTTTTGATTAACTCTATGGTCACATGGGATTCTGTCCAATTGGTTTATTGTTATTATAAATAATCTGACTCATATAGTTGTGTCTTTCAGTTCATATGGTATTCATTGTCTTACACATTTATTCTTATTTGGTCTCTGTATGAAAGAATTATTGATAACTACTTTATCTAATTATTGTGTATGATTTTATGTTGTAGGTCCAGTTCAGGTGAGGTTATGTGTCACTTAGTTGGCAACAATATGCTTCTTACTTTATTCAGTATTCATCTTAAATACTGTCATGTCATTATGGCATGTTACTATAATTGTTTATTACTATGTTTTGCACATGTTGTACACATTTTACACTATATGTTTATACAATAATACTTGGTTTTTTATCTAACTATGTTACACATTTTGGTGGGTTGTATCTTTGGCTTGTATGCATTGATTTGTTTCTTTTCAACAACTTAGTTTGTTTACTACTTATTGGCTTTAACATTTATCTACATTTTGTCCTGTGTTACTATGACATTCAGGCACATTCCATATCAAGGATTATAAAGCTTTTATCATTGATCTCTTTGAGCAATTATTTCTCTTTTCAGTATCATTAAATTGGTGGTCTTACTGAGTATATTTGTGGTTTTACAATCTTGGATTACAATTGGTACACTAATTGTTTGTGTATTTCACTTGATAACCGTTGATCTTTTCACTTATTAATCTTTATTCACTTCCCTCAGTTATAAACACTTCACTAATATTGTCTGTGTTGCTTATTTGGGGTTAGTGTTATTACATTATTTATTGTTGCACTTATATAAAGTATTCACTGTTATTGTTTGTGATCACTTATTAAGGTTCAACACTTGGTTTTTTATTATACTGGTTTCACTGTGTCCTTCTTTGATAGGTAGTTTTTTATTACTACTAATCTTATAATCATTACTCTTATTCTGGTTATTATATTAATTGTGGTGCTTTCCATATTTTGGGAATGTTGATGTCTTGTTCTGGTCATACATAAACTTCATTCTTCATGGTACATTTCTTCTTCTTCTTCTTCTTCTTCTTCTTCTTCTTCTGGTTATTCAACTGTTTCTTCTTCATGTTAATTGTTTGTCATTTGTGATGCTTTTCTTGGTTACTCACTATTTGTGATAACTCATGTTCATTTAACATAGTTATATTCTTCCACATTTTCACTCACTATTATGATAATCATTGTCTTATATTTATCTCACTATTATGACAAATTAGTCTATTTTCTCACTATGATAATTGCATTTGATATGTCTCTTCCTTATGATGATAGTCACTTTCGGCATATCCCCTCACTATTTTGATCTATTGGGCCTAGATGCTAACGTATTATATCGATTCATTGTATTCTCTCTTTCTTCTTTATACTCGATGATATATTCTTATGACTCTTCTTTCTTCTTCGTAGGGTTGCTTTAATACTATTCATTTATAGATACACTTTTGATTTTCATACCTCTGTACCTTCTTCCATGCGTGATGAAATATGCTTATGGTACTCTTTCATTTGACGTATTATATATTTTTTATGTAACCGTTATTTTGATACGTTACATAAGCCTTCCTATAAGAATTGATTAATTCTGAATTCGTATACTTATTTTCTGAAGAATTCATCAATTGTATTTTTTCAAGTTGACTCTCATGTTCTTCTTATATCCCTTCATTCTCTTCTATTAGAATCATAATCATTTTTCTTTCCATGTAATTATCTCCCTTGTTTATTTAATTCCCTAATTCCCTAACATAATTTTAGCTGGTGCAGTTCAGAGTGGCTCACTGTGGCATACATCTCTGCTGGCCATACTAATATCAATAAATTCAGAGGTACATCATCTCTGTCAATAATATAAATGATTGCTGGAATCATTCATCAGTCAATTCATCTCAAAATATAAAGTAGTCGTTCTTTCGACAAATAATAAATATCAAATCCATAATCTTCTTCATCTTCATGATTCACGTCTTTGTGTTACATTTCATTTAGTATAGGCTCTCTTTTGGTTTTTGCCTTGTGTTTGGGTATCATATATTTGTTCATATCAATAATATTTACTTACTTCCATTTCTCCAACTTCTTATGCTGCTTTTTCTGTATATCATCTTGTATGTTTCTTTCTTATCTTTATTTGTACGGGTAAGATGGTATTTTACTAGTTGACTGGCTCTTGGAATTTTAATATGTGCCAAATGTGTTACTTGTCGTTCTCGTATATCTTCTTTTTTCTTTCTAATCATTAGTAGTACGGGTAAGATGGTAAATTACTGTTGACTGGCTCTTGGAAATATTATTTTGTTATGCCGTAGATGTTATTTGTCCGCCTTGTATGAATTCTTATATTTGTACGGGTAAGATGGTCTTAACTAGTTGACTGGCTGTTGGAATTTTTTTTTTTTTGTGCCATAGGTGGTGTGTGTCTGTCTCGTATTTCTTCTTTTTTATATTAGTACGGGTAAATTACAATTTTCTTCACATTTTACATTATTTCTTTGGATTACACTTTTATATCATAATATTAATATCATGTCAACATTTATTCTTACATTTATAATTTTCATTTCGTACTTAGTATCAACATTAAATAATTTCCATTATAACATTCCATCTTTTTGCATTATTCAATCCTCAATATGGAAGTCTGATTATAATTACCTTTAATTTCCTTCGTTACAGGATCTTGTATTTCGTATGTATTGTTCATATTATTTTTGGTAACAGTATATGTTATCAAAAGAATCTGTCCCATTTCTCGATGTATTTTTATTTAGTTTATCCATAGTCATTTATTTCGTCTCTTCTTGTTGTTCGGTTATCTTCAGTGTTCAGACGTCTATCCTTTCTTGTCATATACCTCACTATCATTCAGTTCTTCCATTTCGCTGCTATCAGATCTTCATTTGCTTCCCGTTCTCCCGTCTTCTTCTTCTCATTATCTTTGGTACACACGTGTCCAGTGTCCTCCTGGTTTTCGTTATTTTTAACTTCTGGTATCCCTTCTAATTCTGGTTTATCGTCATCTGTTTTCTGGTTGGGTTTTTCCACTGATTGGTTCCTCTTCTTCCGCAATTCTTTTATTTCTTGGGCGTATCCTTTAATGATCCGGTCCATCTGTTCCTCGTGATTTTCCTTCTTCTTGGAATGTCTTATTCTTCTTCTAGGAATTTTTGCTTTAAATACTTTATCGTTTATAACCTTCTTCATCCTAACATAGTTCCTCTCTTCGTCCATCTTCATGAATCTCCTTTTATACTCCTTCATATAGATTCCTTCTTTACGGTCGATGACTGGGAAGTTAATCATATTAATTAGACCACTTCGAGTCATTTCTATTAAATCTTTTGTGATCCTTGTCTTTTTTGGGCGTATTATCCTTCCTTCTTCCGCTTTCTTCTCTTTCGTTTTCTTAATTATTTGGGTCTTCTTTACACCTCCGGCGTCGATCTCCATGTATTGAATATTTTCCTTGTTTCTGTCAAGTTCATTTTCAAATGGGTAATGTATTTGTGCCTTGTTCATCATTGGTTTTAGTTTGCAAATTTGATTGCTCCATGATCTCCTCATTTGGTGTTTCTGCTATCGTTGGTTCGCCATCGTTTCTCATCTCTTCACACTTCTCCCTTAGTGTGGTGTGTGCGACTACCATTTCTGCTTGTCTTCGCTCTACTGCCTCTATTTGTTTGTTACGGGTTTCTTCGAGGGTGTCAATACGGTTGTTGAGATCTGTTTTAGTTTGCACAATCTCCTGTTTGTTAATTTCACATTCTCGTCATACTCCAGACATCTCTTCCTGGATTTCCGTCGCTATCAATGCTATCCTCCCCTCCGTTGCTTCTAGGTTTTCTTCAAACTTCTTATCTATTGTTTCTGTGGTCGTTCTTGCGATTTCTTCAGTTCTGTCACTATTATTAGCCATCTGTTGCCATATCTTCTCGTTATCGCTTTTCAGTGCTTCAATTTCCTTATTGATTTTCTTGTTCAGTTCATCTATCTTCTTATTTGTCTCACCGATTTTGACTCCCAATTCTTCGGACAAATTTTCTCTGATTAATTCTATATTTTTTGTCAATAACTCTTCCGTCTTCTTATTTGTTTCATCTATCTTATTATTCAAATCTTCCTTCAATAACTCCATGTTCTTCTGGCTCTCTCTTTGGCCTTCTTCCATCTTCTTATTCAACGACTCCATATTCCTGTTCAGTGACTCAATTGATTTGTTGGTATTTTCCTCCATTCTCTGACTTAACGTTTCCATTGTTTTATTATTACCTTCGATAATCATCCGCATCATCTCCTGGTAATCCATGTTCCCTGTTTTTGTTGGTCTCTCCGGTTGGTTTACCTCTGGTTGCCCTTCTGGTTGCTGGACCTCCTCCGCCGGTTCAGGTTGTCTGTCTTCTTTCACAAGTAATATTTCTTCCACGTCTTCTGCTGACGTCGCTTCCTTCTCCTCCATTCTAGCTTCTTTTTCAGCTTCCGCCGCTCGCTTCTTCGACGTTGATCTTCGGTACATCTTTATACCTTTGCAATGTAATTGCCGCCGAATTAGGTTTAATAACTATTTATTTATTTATTTGTTTTATTGAGTATCGTCGTCCTAATTCGCGCTCAGATGTTGGGCGCCACGTTGTAATGTAAGTTATTGGAGTGAGTTATTGAGTGTAGTGTTTTTATTTTTAATTAATTTTAAAATTTTTATTTAGTAGTAGACTCTTCTTCACTCCTCACGTAATGTAAACATCGATGATTAGTGTTGTTTAGTATTTGATAGAATTAGTAATGTTTAAATTTAAATTAATGTTTATGTTTGAAAAGGATCATAATCACTGATATCTTGCTATATTCACCTCCCCACTTACCATCCGTGAACATCTTCGATCTTCTTAATGGGTTGTTCTATCTCACTGGAAATACATTAATAACACACAAAATACTTTGCCTGGATATCGACATATACACATTAAACAAAATGACAATGATATTCAATTGTGAATTGAATATTCAAATATTGACCGCTTGAATATTGCCGCCACCTTGTGAAACAATTGCTTCTAAAATGTAAATTATTTGTACCTATTTAATAGAAATAAAGACTCTCTGTTCACTGGTAACAAATTGAGGTGTTTATTAACATTAGTGAAATTCAGTAAAATCCCTTTTAAAACAATTACTAATAATTTTTAAAAACAACAAAGTTAATTAATTTCTGAAACTTCTTCAGCTCAGGGCTGGTAACACTGGTACAATGTACAATAATAAGGTAATTTAGGTTATGTTTATTTTGGTTATAAGCATTACCAAATTTCATGAATCCTTTGAATGTACATGATGCAAGATACAAAGATGTTTTATTAAACAACAATATTTATTCATATATTATAATTAAAAAGACAAAAAATTAAAAATCAATAATCTCAATACGATATTCAAATTATCATATGTAATAGTACAATACTAAATTTATAAAAACATGGTACAAAAGACCATAATTATTGTATTTATTTATTTTTAACAATTATTTGGTAATAATTATTTAAATATTTCATAATCCCTGTAAGGTTTTGGTGAGTGGACTGTATAATTATTTTATAAGACGCAGATGGGAATTGACAGGATTTCGATCGTTTTCATTGTGAAACGGCAAACAGCAAAAAAATCGTATGTAACATATAGCGATAAAGTGACTAGCCCTGATGACGTCAGTGGAAGGAATGCACATTTTCTGTAAACAACTCGAGACTGTAAACAACGAACAAAAGCCTGGTGACGTAGTTTTTGCCCCACCTACGCAATGTTAAACAAAGACGCTGTGTCATTTCCTTCTGGATTCGTTTAATCTGGATTACGTTCTGGACGTAATTTCGTCGTAATTACTGGTTCCTTTAACACGAATACTGGACCGAAAGGTAAGCCTAATATCTATGTTGTTGCACAATCTGGCAACATGGCGCCCGATAATTATTCAATGTTTATTAGTAAATTAGTTAATTTTATGTGACACAAGTTTGTAGCTTCACACATACTATCGTACGGCAGGTGTGCTGCATTCTGATGCTAAAAGCTGTGTACACGTGTTATTAAAGTTACACTATTAAAACAATGTTACTGGTTTAACTATTATTATTATGAACTGGAATTGATAAAAAAAACGAAAAACTCTTATTATCGAGTCTATTCACAAGCTTATTATTCATGACAGAAGTGACTCTCTATTGGCAAAGAAATGCGTGTTGGTTATAGGTTAGTTTACCTATAGATGAGAGTAAGTTAACAAAATAGAATAATTAATATTATAAAAATCTTAATACTATCTTCACAAACATTATTTATTTGTAATAAGATGTATAATTAATGGTAATGATTGTTCTCGCATATTAAATTATTGTTTTTTAAGTACTGCTGAAATCGTAGTCAAGCAAGCGACTATATTTTACAAGTAATGGTTTGCGGTATAAATTATTAATTCCGCTTCTATTATTATTTTTTAAACATGAATATACAAATATTTTGATTAAATATCATCATTAAATCAGACGAGAACTTTTATTCATTTAACCTGATAATAATTCATCGTTTACTAGCTAACCATGCATAGTGTGTTTGCTTGGCTAGCGTAGTCTTCTATAACGTTCGTTAACCAACGAATATTATCTTATCATTTTATTGTAAGAATTGTTAATGTATAATACTCCCTGCATCTTTCACATAACATGACCTTTATTATACACTGGCCATGTTTTTAATAGTTCACTGTATCACTCACAACACTGTCACACGATAAAAAATTGGTGTTCAGTTGAGGTTAGTTATGACTATATACTCTTATACGCGCACATTTTAAAATATTTTCCTAGAGGACTGTCGCAGGCTCCGCTCGCATCGGTGGCTGGAAGACAATTAGTTCCTCTCATCAAAGCTTCTGCTCTCGTATGGTAAAATCAGATCATCCTATTGGCTTAGAAGGCGGTACTCTCTACCCCAAATGCCTTTGTTAAATTAAAATTTTAATTTTTAGCGTCTATGCTTTGGGTTGAGACTCAGCTATGACGTGTTCCTTTCCAATCGGAAATGACAGAAAATCTTATAATATTCATAAGTTCCTTATTAAGAGTCTGGTTGTCATTTGGATAGTTGCATTGTTTTGCGGATACTTGTGTCTTTAATTTAAGTCCAAACAAGTAATAATTCCGTCCATTAATAACTCACTTCACTTTATTCAAAATTCATATAGTGGCTCTTAATAAAAATAAGTTTTTCCACTATATTTTGGTGTAATTATATCTTAATGCTTATGATTAAACGTCTGGAGACCATTTTTCTTATACTCTAATACATAATATTAAAATATTTGTGATTTAAGCAAAATGTACTAATGGCGTACTAATTTAGTACAATGTACTAATGTTTATATTTGCTTACATCACCATTATTCCTTATGCTACTACATATCTTTGGTACTATAATGTTATTTGATACACTTACATACATTTGCTAATACTTTATTTCGGCAAATGTTATCTTGTTTACATATACAGCATTGTTTAAAATACATTATGCTCTTATATCGCCATTCTGTCACTCTTATTTAGTTATTTTTACTACATATTATATGCATTGTTGATAATTAAATTGTGTACAAAAGTTGTACATGGTCTGTTTAGTGGACTTGCTAACTTTTTGTTAGCTGAAATTTCTTTAAGTTACTGTATGATGGTTGTTTACACCTAGTCCTATGATTACAGTTAGTTAGTTTATTAAATTCCAGTTATTAAATTACTTGTACAATGATTGTGAGGTATTCTCATAGTTGTATTGAACATTCCTCTAACTATTGGTAAACTTTCTTATTCTCTCTTTACAAGTTTTGTTAAGGTTTTTTGATTAACTCTATGGTCACATGGGATTCTGTCCAATTGGTTTATTGTTATTATAAATAATCTGACTCATATAGTTGTGTCTTTCAGTTCATATGGTATTCATTGTCTTACACATTTATTCTTATTTGGTCTCTGTATGAAAGAATTATTGATAACTACTTTATCTAATTATTGTGTATGATTTTATGTTGTAGGTCCAGTTCAGGTGAGGTTATGTGTCACTTAGTTGGCAACAATATGCTTCTTACTTTATTCAGTATTCATCTTAAATACTGTCATGTCATTATGGCATGTTACTATAATTGTTTATTACTATGTTTTGCACATGTTGTACACATTTTACACTATATGTTTATACAATAATACTTGGTTTTTTATCTAACTATGTTACACATTTTGGTGGGTTGTATCTTTGGCTTGTATGCATTGATTTGTTTCTTTTCAACAACTTAGTTTGTTTACTACTTATTGGCTTTAACATTTATCTACATTTTGTCCTGTGTTACTATGACATTCAGGCACATTCCATATCAAGGATTATAAAGCTTTTATCATTGATCTCTTTGAGCAATTATTTCTCTTTTCAGTATCATTAAATTGGTGGTCTTACTGAGTATATTTGTGGTTTTACAATCTTGGATTACAATTGGTACACTAATTGTTTGTGTATTTCACTTGATAACCGTTGATCTTTTCACTTATTAATCTTTATTCACTTCCCTCAGTTATAAACACTTCACTAATATTGTCTGTGTTGCTTATTTGGGGTTAGTGTTATTACATTATTTATTGTTGCACTTATATAAAGTATTCACTGTTATTGTTTGTGATCACTTATTAAGGTTCAACACTTGGTTTTTTATTATACTGGTTTCACTGTGTCCTTCTTTGATAGGTAGTTTTTTATTACTACTAATCTTATAATCATTACTCTTATTCTGGTTATTATATTAATTGTGGTGCTTTCCATATTTTGGGAATGTTGATGTCTTGTTCTGGTCATACATAAACTTCATTCTTCATGGTACATTTCTTCTTCTTCTTCTTCTTCTTCTTCTTCTTCTGGTTATTCAACTGTTTCTTCTTCATGTTAATTGTTTGTCATTTGTGATGCTTTTCTTGGTTACTCACTATTTGTGATAACTCATGTTCATTTAACATAGTTATATTCTTCCACATTTTCACTCACTATTATGATAATCATTGTCTTATATTTATCTCACTATTATGACAAATTAGTCTATTTTCTCACTATGATAATTGCATTTGATATGTCTCTTCCTTATGATGATAGTCACTTTCGGCATATCCCCTCACTATTTTGATCTATTGGGCCTAGATGCTAACGTATTATATCGATTCATTGTATTCTCTCTTTCTTCTTTATACTCGATGATATATTCTTATGACTCTTCTTTCTTCTTCGTAGGGTTGCTTTAATACTATTCATTTATAGATACACTTTTGATTTTCATACCTCTGTACCTTCTTCCATGCGTGATGAAATATGCTTATGGTACTCTTTCATTTGACGTATTATATATTTTTTATGTAACCGTTATTTTGATACGTTACATAAGCCTTCCTATAAGAATTGATTAATTCTGAATTCGTATACTTATTTTCTGAAGAATTCATCAATTGTTGTATTTTTTCAAGTTGACTCTCATGTTCTTCTTATATCCCTTCATTCTCTTCTATTAGAATCATAATCATTTTTCTTTCCATGTAATTATCTCCCTTGTTTATTTAATTCCCTAATTCCCTAACATAATTTTAGCTGGTGCAGTTCAGAGTGGCTCACTGTGGCATACATCTCTGCTGGCCATACTAATATCAATAAATTCAGAGGTACATCATCTCTGTCAATAATATAAATGATTGCTGGAATCATTCATCAGTCAATTCATCTCAAAATATAAAGTAGTCGTTCTTTCGACAAATAATAAATATCAAATCCATAATCTTCTTCATCTTCATGATTCACGTCTTTGTGTTACATTTCATTTAGTATAGGCTCTCTTTTGGTTTTTGCCTTGTGTTTGGGTATCATATATTTGTTCATATCAATAATATTTACTTACTTCCATTTCTCCAACTTCTTATGCTGCTTTTTCTGTATATCATCTTGTATGTTTCTTTCTTATCTTTATTTGTACGGGTAAGATGGTATTTTACTAGTTGACTGGCTCTTGGAATTTTAATATGTGCCAAATGTGTTACTTGTCGTTCTCGTATATCTTCTTTTTTCTTTCTAATCATTAGTAGTACGGGTAAGATGGTAAATTACTGTTGACTGGCTCTTGGAAATATTATTTTGTTATGCCGTAGATGTTATTTGTCCGCCTTGTATGAATTCTTATATTTGTACGGGTAAGATGGTCTTAACTAGTTGACTGGCTGTTGGAATTTTTTTTTTTTTGTGCCATAGGTGGTGTGTGTCTGTCTCGTATTTCTTCTTTTTTATATTAGTACGGGTAAATTACAATTTTCTTCACATTTTACATTATTTCTTTGGATTACACTTTTATATCATAATATTAATATCATGTCAACATTTATTCTTACATTTATAATTTTCATTTCGTACTTAGTATCAACATTAAATAATTTCCATTATAACATTCCATCTTTTTGCATTATTCAATCCTCAATATGGAAGTCTGATTATAATTACCTTTAATTTCCTTCGTTACAGGATCTTGTATTTCGTATGTATTGTTCATATTATTTTTGGTAACAGTATATGTTATCAAAAGAATCTGTCCCATTTCTCGATGTATTTTTATTTAGTTTATCCATAGTCATTTATTTCGTCTCTTCTTGTTGTTCGGTTATCTTCAGTGTTCAGACGTCTATCCTTTCTTGTCATATACCTCACTATCATTCAGTTCTTCCATTTCGCTGCTATCAGATCTTCATTTGCTTCCCGTTCTCCCGTCTTCTTCTTCTCATTATCTTTGGTACACACGTGTCCAGTGTCCTCCTGGTTTTCGTTATTTTTAACTTCTGGTATCCCTTCTAATTCTGGTTTATCGTCATCTGTTTTCTGGTTGGGTTTTTCCACTGATTGGTTCCTCTTCTTCCGCAATTCTTTTATTTCTTGGGCGTATCCTTTAATGATCCGGTCCATCTGTTCCTCGTGATTTTCCTTCTTCTTGGAATGTCTTATTCTTCTTCTAGGAATTTTTGCTTTAAATACTTTATCGTTTATAACCTTCTTCATCCTAACATAGTTCCTCTCTTCGTCCATCTTCATGAATCTCCTTTTATACTCCTTCATATAGATTCCTTCTTTACGGTCGATGACTGGGAAGTTAATCATACTAATTAGACCACTTCGAGTCATTTCTATTAATTCTTTTGTGATCCTTGTCTTTTTTGGGCGTATTATCCTTCCTTCTTCCGCTTTCTTCTCTTTCGTTTTCTTAATTATTTGGGTCTTCTTTACACCTCCGGCGTCGATCTCCATGTATTGAATATTTTCCTTGTTTCTGTCAAGTTCATTTTCAAATGGGTAATGTATTTGTGCCTTGTTCATCATTGGTTTTAGTTTGCAAATTTGATTGCTCCATGATCTCCTCATTTGGTGTTTCTGCTATCGTTGGTTCGCCATCGTTTCTCATCTCTTCACACTTCTCCCTTAGTGTGGTGTGTGCGACTACCATTTCTGCTTGTCTTCGCTCTACTGCCTCTATTTGTTTGTTACGGGTTTCTTCGAGGGTGTCAATACGGTTGTTGAGATCTGTTTTAGTTTGCACAATCTCCTGTTTGTTAATTTCACATTCTCGTCGTACTCCAGACATCTCTTCCTGGATTTCCGTCGCTATCAATGCTATCCTCCCCTCCGTTGCTTCTAGGTTTTCTTCAAACTTCTTATCTATTGTTTCTGTGGTCGTTCTTGCGATTTCTTCAGTTCTGTCACTATTATTAGCCATCTGTTGCCATATCTTCTCGTTATCGCTTTTCAGTGCTTCAATTTCCTTATTGATTTTCTTGTTCAGTTCATCTATCTTCTTATTTGTCTCACCGATTTTGACTCCCAATTCTTCGGACAAATTTTCTCTGATTAATTCTATATTTTTTGTCAATAACTCTTCCGTCTTCTTATTTGTTTCATCTATCTTATTATTCAAATCTTCCTTCAATAACTCCATGTTCTTCTGGCTCTCTCTTTGGCCTTCTTCCATCTTCTTATTCAACGACTCCATATTCCTGTTCAGTGACTCAATTGATTTGTTGGTATTTTCCTCCATTCTCTGACTTAACGTTTCCATTGTTTTATTATTACCTTCGATAATCATCCGCATCATCTCCTGGTAATCCATGTTCCCTGTTTTTGTTGGTCTCTCCGGTTGGTTTACCTCTGGTTGCCCTTCTGGTTGCTGGACCTCCTCCGCCGGTTCAGGTTGTCTGTCTTCTTTCACAAGTAATATTTCTTCCACGTCTTCTGCTGACGTCGCTTCCTTCTCCTCCATTCTAGCTTCTTTTTCAGCTTCCGCCGCTCGCTTCTTCGACGTTGATCTTCGGTACATCTTTATACCTTTGCAATGTAATTGCCGCCGAATTAGGTTTAATAACTATTTATTTATTTATTTGTTTTATTGAGTATCGTCGTCCTAATTCGCGCTCAGATGTTGGGCGCCACGTTGTAATGTAAGTTATTGGAGTGAGTTATTGAGTGTAGTGTTTTTATTTTTAATTAATTTTAAAATTTTTATTTAGTAGTAGACTCTTCTTCACTCCTCACGTAATGTAAACATCGATGATTAGTGTTGTTTAGTATTTGATAGAATTAGTAATGTTTAAATTTAAATTAATGTTTATGTTTGAAAAGGATCATAATCACTGATATCTTGCTATATTCACCTCCCCACTTACCATCCGTGAACATCTTCGATCTTCTTAATGGGTTGTTCTATCTCACTGGAAATACATTAATAACACACAAAATACTTTGCCTGGATATCGACATATACACATTAAACAAAATGACAATGATATTCAATTGTGAATTGAATATTCAAATATTGACCGCTTGAATATTGCCGCCACCTTGTGAAACAATTGCTTCTAAAATGTAAATTATTTGTACCTATTTAATAGAAATAAAGACTCTCTGTTCACTGGTAACAAATTGAGGTGTTTATTAACATTAGTGAAATTCAGTAAAATCCCTTTTAAAACAATTACTAATAATTTTTAAAAACAACAAAGTTAATTAATTTCTGAAACTTCTTCAGCTCAGGGCTGGTAACACTGGTACAATGTACAATAATAAGGTAATTTAGGTTATGTTTATTTTGGTTATAAGCATTACCAAATTTCATGAATCCTTTGAATGTACATGATGCAAGATACAAAGATGTTTTATTAAACAACAATATTTATTCATATATTATAATTAAAAAGACAAAAAATTAAAAATCAATAATCTCAATACGATATTCAAATTATCATATGTAATAGTACAATACTAAATTTATAAAAACATGGTACAAAAGACCATAATTATTGTATTTATTTATTTTTAACAATTATTTGGTAATAATTATTTAAATATTTCATAATTCCTGTAAGGTTTTGGTGAGTGGACTGTATAATTATTTTATAAGACGCAGATGGGAATTGACAGGATTTCGATCGTTTTCATTGTGAAACGGCAAACAGCAAAAAAATCGTATGTAACATATAGCGATAAAGTGACTAGCCCTGATGACGTCAGTGGAAGGAATGCACATTTTCTGTAAACAACTCGAGACTGTAAACAACGAACAAAAGCCTGGTGACGTAGTTTTTGCCCCACCTATGCAATGTTAAACAAAGACGCTGTGTCATTTCCTTCTGGATTCGTTTAATCTGGATTACGTTCTGGACGTAATTTCGTCGTAATTACTGGTTCCTTTAACACGAATACTGGACCGAAAGGTAAGCCTAATATCTATGTTGTTGCACAATCTGGCAACATGGCGCCCGATAATTATTCAATGTTTATTAGTAAATTAGTTAATTTTATGTGACACAAGTTTGTAGCTTCACACATGCTATCGTACGGCAGGTGTGCTGCATTCTGATGCTAAAAGCTGTGTACACGTGTTATTAAAGTTACACTATTAAAACAATGTTACTGGTTTAACTATTATTATTATGAACTGGAATTGATAAAAAAAACGAAAAACTCTTATTATCGAGTCTATTCACAAGCTTATTATTCATGACAGAAGTGACTCTCTATTGGCAAACAAATGCGTGTTGGTTATAGGTTAGTTTACCTATAGATGAGAGTAAGTTAACAAAATAGAATAATTAATATTATAAAAATCTTAATACTATCTTCACAAACATTATTTATTTGTAATAAGTTGTATAATTAATGGTAATGATTGTTCTCGCATATTAAATTATTGTTTTTTAAGTACTGCTGAAATCGTAGTCAAGCAAGCGACTATATTTTACAAGTAATGGTTTGCGGTATAAATTATTAATTCCGCTTCTATTATTATTTTTTAAACATGAATATACAAATATTTTGATTAAATATCATCATTAAATCAGACGAGAACTTTTATTCATTTAACCTGATAATAATTCATCGTTTACTAGCTAACCATGCATAGTGTGTTTGCTTGGCTAGCGTAGTCTTCTATAACGTTCGTTAACCAACGAATATTATCTTATCATTTTATTGTAAGAATTGTTAATGTATAATACTCCCTGCATCTTTCACATAACATGACCTTTATTATACACTGGCCATGTTTTTAATAGTTCACTGTATCACTCACAACACTGTCACACGATAAAAAATTGGTGTTCAGTTGAGGTTAGTTATGACTATATACTCTTATATGCGCACATTTTAAAATATTTTCCTAGAGGACTGTTGCAGGCTCCGCTCGCATCGGTGGCTGGAAGACAATTAGTTCCTCTCATCAAAGCTTCTGCTCTCGTATGGTAAAATCAGATCATCCTATTGGCTTAGAAGGCGGTACTCTCTACCCCAAATGCCTTTGTTAAATTAAAATTTTAATTTTTAGCGTCTATGCTTTGGGTTGAGACTCAGCTATGACGTGTTCCTTTCCAATCGGAAATGACAGAAAATCTTATAATATTCATAAGTTCCTTATTAAGAGTCTGGTTGTCATTTGGATAGTTGCATTGTTTTGCGGATACTTGTGTCTTTAATTTAAGTCCAAACAAGTAATAATTCCGTCCATTAATAACTCACTTCACTTTATTCAAAATTCATATAGTGGCTCTTAATAAAAATAAGTTTTTCCACTATATTTTGGTGTAATTATATCTTAATGCTTATGATTAAACGTCTGGAGACCATTTCTCTTATACTCTAATACATAATATTAAAATATTTGTGATTTAAGCAAAATGTACTAATGGCGTACTAATTTAGTACAATGTACTAATGTTTATATTTGCTTACATCACCATTATTCCTTATGCTACTACATATCTTTGGTACTATAATGTTATTTGATACACTTACATACATTTGCTAATACTTTATTTCGGCAAATGTTATCTTGTTTACATATACAGCATTGTTTAAAATACATTATGCTCTTATATCGCCATTCTGTCACTCTTATTTAGTTATTTTTACTACATATTATATGCATTGTTGATAATTAAATTGTGTACAAAAGTTGTACATGGTCTGTTTAGTGGACTTGCTAACTTTTTGTTAGCTGAAATTTCTTTAAGTTACTGTATGATGGTTGTTTACACCTAGTCCTATGATTACAGTTAGTTAGTTTATTAAATTCCAGTTATTAAATTACTTGTACAATGATTGTGAGGTATTCTCATAGTTGTATTGAACATTCCTCTAACTATTGGTAAACTTTCTTATTCTCTCTTTACAAGTTTTGTTAAGGTTTTTTGATTAACTCTATGGTCACATGGGATTCTGTCCAATTGGTTTATTGTTATTATAAATAATCTGACTCATATAGTTGTGTCTTTCAGTTCATATGGTATTCATTGTCTTACACATTTATTCTTATTTGGTCTCTGTATGAATGAATTATTGATAACTACTTTATCTAATTATTGTGTATGATTTTATGTTGTAGGTCCAGTTCAGGTGAGGTTATGTGTCACTTAGTTGGCAACAATATGCTTCTTACTTTATTCAGTATTCATCTTAAATACTGTCATGTCATTATGGCATGTTACTATAATTGTTTATTACTATGTTTTGCACATGTTGTACACATTTTACACTATATGTTTATACAATAATACTTGGTTTTTTATCTAACTATGTTACACATTTTGGTGGGTTGTATCTTTGGCTTGTATGCATTGATTTGTTTCTTTTCAACAACTTAGTTTGTTTACTACTTATTGGCTTTAACATTTATCTACATTTTGTCCTGTGTTACTATGACATTCAGGCACATTCCATATCAGGGATTATAAAGCTTTTATCATTGATCTCTTTGAGCAATTATTTCTCTTTTCAGTATCATTAAATTGGTGGTCTTACTGAGTATATTTGTGGTTTTACAATCTTGGATTACAATTGGTACACTAATTGTTTGTGTATTTCACTTGATAACCGTTGATCTTTTCACTTATTAATCTTTATTCACTTCCCTCAGTTATAAACACTTCACTAATATTGTCTGTGTTGCTTAATTGGGGTTAGTGTTATTACATTATTTATTGTTGCACTTATATAAAGTATTCACTGTTATTGTTTGTGATCACTTATTAAGGTTCAACACTTGGTTTTTTATTATACTGGTTTCACTGTGTCCTTCTTTGATAGGTAGTTTTTTATTACTACTAATCTTATAATCATTACTCTTATTCTGGTTATTATATTAATTGTTGTGCTTTCCATATTTTGGGAATGTTGATGTCTTGTTCTGGTCATACATAAACTTCATTCTTCATGGTACATTTCTTCTTCTTCTTCTTCTTCTTCTGGTTATTCAACTGTTTCTTCTTCATGTTAATTGTTTGTCATTTGTGATGCTTTTCTTGGTTACTCACTATTTGTGATAACTCATGTTCATTTAACATAGTTATATTCTTCCACATTTTCACTCACTATTATGATAATCATTGTCTTATATTTATCTCACTATTATGACAAATTAGTCTATTTTCTCACTATGATAATTGCATTTGATATGTCTCTTCCTTATGATGATAGTCACTTTCGGCATATCCCCTCACTATTTTGATCTATTGGGCCTAGATGCTAACGTATTATATCAATTCATTGTATTCTCTCTTTCTTCTTTATACTCGATGATATATTCTTATGACTCTTCTTTCTTCTTCGTAGGGTTGCTTTAATACTATTCATTTATAGATACACTTTTGATTTTCATACCTCTGTACCTTCTTCCATGCGTGATGAAATATGCTTATGGTACTCTTTCATTTGACGTATTATATATTTTTTATGTAACCGTTATTTTGATACGTTACATAAGCCTTCCTATAAGAATTGATTAATTCTGAATTCGTATACTTATTTTCTGAAGAATTCATCAATTGTTGTATTTTTTCAAGTTGACTCTCATGTTCTTCTTATATCCCTTCATTCTCTTCTATTAGAATCATAATCATTTTTCTTTCCATGTAATTATCTCCCTTGTTTATTTAATTCCCTAATTCCCTAACATAATTTTAGCTGGTGCAGTTCAGAGTGGCTCACTGTGGCATACATCTCTGCTGGCCATACTAATATCAATAAATTCAGAGGTACATCATCTCTGTCAATAATATAAATGATTGCTGGAATCATTCATCAGTCAATTCATCTCAAAATATAAAGTAGTCGTTCTTTCAACAAATAATAAATATCAAATCCATAATCTTCTTCATCTTCATGATTCACGTCTTTGTGTTACATTTCATTTAGTATAGGCTCTCTTTTGGTTTTTGCCTTGTGTTTGGGTATCATATATTTGTTCATATCAATAATATTTACTTACTTCCATTTCTCCAACTTCTTATGCTGCTTTTTCTGTATATCATCTTGTATATTTCTTTCTTATCTTTATTTGTACGGGTAAGATGGTATTTTACTAGTTGACTGGCTCTTGGAATTTTAATATGTGCCAAATGTGTTACTTGTCGTTCTCGTATATCTTCTTTTTTCTTTCTAATCATTAGTAGTACGGGTAAGATGGTAAATTACTGTTGACTGGCTCTTGGAAATATTATTTTGTTATGCCGTAGATGTTATTTGTCCGCCTTGTATGAATTCTTATATTTGTACGGGTAAGATGGTCTTAACTAGTTGACTGGCTGTTGGAATTTTTTTTGTGTGCCATAGGTGGTGTGTGTCTGTCTCGTATTTCTTCTTTTTTATATTAGTACGGGTAAATTACAATTTTCTACACATTTTACATTATTTCTTTGGATTACACTTTTATATCATAATATTAATATCTTGTCAACATTTATTCTTACATTTATAATTTTCATTTCGTACTTAGTATCAACATTAAATAATTTCCATTATAACATTCCATCTTTTTGCATTATTCAATCCTCAATATGGAAGTCTGATTATAATTACCTTTAATTTTCTTCGTTACAGGATCTTGTATTTCGTATGTATTGTTCATATTATTTTTGGTAACAGTATATGTTATCAAAAGAATCTGTCCCATTTCTCGATGTATTTTTATTTAGTTTATCCATAGTCATTTATTTCGTCTCTTCTTGTTGTTCGGTTATCTTCAGTGTTCAGGCGTCTATCCTTTCTTGTCATATACCTCACTATCATTCAGTTCTTCCATTTCGCTGCTATCAGATCTTCATTTGCTTCCCGTTCTCCCGTCTTCTTCTTCTCATTATCTTTGGTGCACACGTGTCCAGTGTCCTCCTGGTTTTCGTTATTTTTAACTTCCGGTATCTCTTCTAATTCTGGTTTATCGTCATCTGTTTTCTGGTTGGGTTTTTCCACTGATTGGTTCCTCTTCTTCCGCAATTCTTTTATTTCTTGGGCGTATCCTTTAATGATCCGGTCCATCTGTTCCTCGTGATTTTCCTTCTTCTTGGAATGTCTTATTCTTCTTCTAGGAATTTTTGCTTTAAATACTTTATCGTTTATAACCTTCTTCGTCCTAACATAGTTCCTCTCTTCGTCCATCTTCATGAATCTCCTTTTATACTCCTTCATATAGATTCCTTCTTTACGGTCGATGACTGGGAAGTTAATCATATTAATTAGACCACTTCGAGTCATTTCTATTAATTCTTTTGTGATCCTTGTCTTTTTTGGGCGTATTATCCTTCCTTCTTCCGCTTTCTTCTCTTTCATTTTCTTAATTATTTGGGTCTTCTTTACACCTCCGGCGTCGATCTCCATGTATTGAATATTTTCCTTGTTTCTGTCAAGTTCATTTTCAAATGGGTAATGTATTTGTGCCTTGTTCATCATTGGTTTTAGTTTGCAAATTTGATTGCTCCATGATCTCCTCATTTGGTGTTTCTGCTATCGTTGGTTCGCCATCGTTTCTCATCTCTTCACACTTCTCCCTTAGTGTGGTGTGTGCGACTACCATTTCTGCTTGTCTGCGCTCTACTGCCTCTATTTGTTTGTTACGGGTTTCTTCGAGGGTGTCAATACGGTTGTTGAGATCTGTTTTAGTTTGCACAATCTCCTGTTTGTTAATTTCACATTCTCGTCGTACTCCAGACATCTCTTCCTGGATTTCCGTCGCTATCACTGCTATCCTCCCCTCCGTTGCTTCTAGGTTTTCTTCAAACTTCTTATCTATTGTTTCTGTGGTCGTTCTTGCGATTTCTTCAGTTCTGTCACTATTATTAGCCATCTGTTGCCATATCTTCTCGTTATCGCTTTTCAGTGCTTCAATTTCCTTATTGATTTTCTTGTTCAGTTCATCTATCTTCTTATTTGTCTCACCGATTTTGACTCCCAATTCTTCGGATAAATTTTCTCTGATTAATTCTATATTTTTTGTCAATAACTCTTCCATCTTCTTATTTGTTTCATCTATCTTATTATTCAAATCTTCCTTCAATAACTCCATGTTCTTCTGGCTCTCTCTTTGGCCTTCTTCCATCTTCTTATTCAACGACTCCATATTCCTGTTCAGTGACTCAATTGATTTGTTGGTATTTTCCTCCATTCTCTGACTTAACGTTTCCATTGTTTTATTATTACCTTCGATAATCATCCGCATCATCTCCTGGTAATCCATGTTCCCTGTTTTTGTTGGTCTCTCCGGTTGGTTTACCTCTGGTTGCCCTTCTGGTTGCTGGACCTCCTCCGCCGGTTCAGGTTGTCTGTCTTCTTTCACAAGTAATATTTCTTCCACGTCTTCTGCCGACGTCGCTTCCTTCTCCTCCATTCTAGCTTCTTTTTCAGCTTCCGCCGCTCGCTTCTTCGACGTTGATCTTCGGTACATCTTTATATCTTTGCAATGTAATTGCCGCCAAATTAGGTTTAATAACTATTTATTTATTTATTTATTTGTTTTATTGAGTATCGTCGTCCTAATTCGCGCTCAGATGTTGGGCGCCACGTTGTAGTGTAAGTTATTGGAGTGAGTTATTGAGTGTAGTGTTTTTATTTTTAATTAATTTTAAAATTTTTATTTAGTAGTAGACTCTTCTTCACTCCTCACGTAATGTAAACATCGATGATTAGTGTTGTTTAGTATTTGATAGAATTAGTAATGTTTAAATTTAAATTAATGTTTATGTTTGAAAAGGATCATAATCACTGATATCTTGCTATATTCACCTCCCCACTTACCATCCGTGAACGTCTTCGATCTTCTTAATGGGTTGTTCTATCTCACTGGAAATACATTAATAACACACAAAATACTTTGCCTGGATATCGACATATACACATTAAACAAAATGACAATGATATTCAATTGTGAATTGAATATTCAAATATTGACCGCTTGAATATTGCCGCCACCTTGTTAAACAATTGCTTCTAAAATGTAAATTATTTGTACCTATTTAATAGAAATAAAGACTCTCTGTTCACTGGTAACAAATTGAGGTGTTTATTAACATTAGTGAAATTCAGTAAAATCCCTTTTAAAACAATTACTAATAATTTTTAAAAACAACAAAGTTAATTAATTTCTGAAACTTCTTCAGCTCAGGGCTGGTAACACTGGTACAATGTACAATAATATGGTAATTTAGGTTATGTTTATTTTGGTTATAAGCATTACCAAATTTCATGAATCCTTTGAATGTACATGATGCAAGATACAAAGATGTTTTATTAAAAAACAATATTTATTCATATATTATAATTAAAAAGACAAAAAATTAAAAATCAATAATCTCAATACGATATTCAAATTATCATATGTAATAGTACAATACTAAATTTATAAAAACATGGTACAAAAGACCATAATTATTGTATTTATTTATTTTTAACAATTATTTGGTAATAATTATTTAAATATTTCATAATCCCTGTAAGGTTTTGGTGAGTGGACTGTATAATTATTTTATAAGACGCAGATGGGAATTGACAGGATTTCGATCGTTTTCATTGTGAAACGGCAAACAGCAAAAAAATCGTATGTAACATATAGCGATAAAGTGACTAGCCCTGATGACGTCAGTGGAAGGAATGCACATTTTCTGTAAACAACTCGAGACTGTAAACAACGAACAAAAGCCTGGTGACGTAGTTTTTGCCCCACCTACGCAATGTTAAACAAAGACGCTGTGTCATTTCCTTCTGGATTCGTTTAATCTGGATTACGTTCTGGACGTAATTTCGTCGCAATTACTGGTTCCTTTAACACGAATACTGGACCGAAAGGTAAGCCTAATATCTATGTTGTTGCACAATCTGGCAACATGGCGCCCGATAATTATTCAATGTTTATTAGTAAATTAGTTAATTTTATGTGACACAAGTTTGTAGCTTCACACATACTATCGTACGGCAGGTGTGCTGCATTCTGATGCTAAAAGTTGTGTACACGTGTTATTAAAGTTACACTATTAAAACAATGTTACTGGTTTAACTATTATTATTATGAACTGGAATTGATAAAAAAAACGAAAAACTCTTATTATCGAGTCTATTCACAAGCTTATTATTCATGACAGAAGTGACTCTCTATTGGCAAACAAATGCGTGTTGGTTATAGGTTAGTTTACCTATAGATGAGAGTAAGTTAACAAAATAGAATAATTAATATTATAAAAATCTTAATACTATCTTCACAAACATTATTTATTTGTAATAAGATGTATAATTAACGGTAATGATTGTTCTCGCATATTAAATTATTGTTTTTCAAGTACTGCTGAAATCGTAGTCAAGCAAGCGACTATATTTTACAAGTAATGGTTTGCGGTATAAATTATTAATTCCGCTTCTATTATTATTTTTTAAACATGAATATACAAATATTTTGATTAAATATCATCATTAAATCAGACGAGAACTTTTATTCATTTAACCTGATAATAATTCATCGTTTACTAGCTAACCATGCATAGTGTGTTTGCTTGGCTAGCGTAGTCTTCTGTAACCAACGAATAGCGTGTTCGTTAACCAACGAATATTATCTTATCATTTTATTGTAAGAATTGTTAATGTATAATACTCCCTGCATCTTTCACATAACATGACCTTTATTATACACTGGCCATGTTTTTAATAGTTCACTGTATCACTCACAACACTGTCACACGATAAAAAATTGGTGTTCAGTTGAGGTTAGTTATGACTATATACTCTTATACGCGCACATTTTAAAATATTTTCCTAGAGGACTGTCGCAGGCTCCGCTCGCATCGGTGGCTGGAAGACAATTAGTTCCTCTCATCAAAGCTTCTGCTCTCGTCTGGTAAAATCAGATCATCCTATTGGCTTAGAAGGCGGTACTCTCTACCCCAAATGCCTTTGTTAAATTAAAATTTTAATTTTTAGCGTGTATGCTCTATGTTGAGACTCAGCTATGACGTGTTCCTTTCCAATCGGAAATGACAGAAAATCTTATAATATTCATAAGTTCCTTATTAAGAGTCTGATTGTCATTTGGATAGTTGCATTGTTTTGCGGATACTTGTGTCTTTAATTTAAGTCCAAACAAGTAATAATTCCGTCCATTAATAACTCACTTCACTTTATTCAAAATTCATATAGTGGCTCTTAATAAAAATAAGTTTTTCCACTATATTTTGGTGTAATTATATCTTAATGCTTATGATTAAACGTCTGGAGACCATTTCTCTTATACTCTAATACATAATATTAAAATATTTGTGATTTAAGCAAAATGTACTAATGGCGTACTAATTTAGTACAATGTACTAATGTACTAATGTTTATATTTGCTTACATCACCATTATTCCTTATGCTACTACATATCTTTGGTACTATAATGTTATTTGATACACTTACATACATTTGCTAATACTTTATTTCGGCAAATGTTATCTTGTTTACATATACAGCATTGTTTAAAATACATTATGCTCTTATATCGCCATTCTGTCACTCTTATTTAGTTATTTTTACTACATATTATATGCATTGTTGATAATTAAATTGTGTACAAAAGTTGTACATGGTCTGTTTAGTGGACTTGCTAACTTTTTGTTAGCTGAAATTTCTTTAAGTTACTGTATGATGGTTGTTTACACCTAGTCCTATGATTACAGTTAGTTAGTTTATTAAATTCCAGTTATTAAATTACTTGTACAATGATTGTGAGGTATTCTCATAGTTGTATTGAACATTCCTCTAACTATTGGTAAACTTTCTTATTCTCTCTTTACAAGTTTTGTTAAGGTTTTTTGATTAACTCTATGGTCACATGGGATTCTGTCCAATTGGTTTATTGTTATTATAAATAATCTGACTCATATAGTTGTGTCTTTCAGTTCATATGGTATTCATTGTCTTACACATTTATTCTTATTTGGTCTCTGTATGAAAGAATTATTGATAACTACTTTATCTAATTATTGTGTATGATTTTATGTTGTAGGTCCAGTTCAGGTGAGGTTATGTGTCACTTAGTTGGCAACAATATGCTTCTTACTTTATTCAGTATTCATCTTAAATACTGTCATGTCATTATGGCATGTTACTATAATTGTTTATTACTATGTTTTGCACATGTTGTACACATTTTACACTATATGTTTATACAATAATACTTGGTTTTTTATCTAACTATGTTACACATTTTGGTGGGTTGTATCTTTGGCTTGTATGCATTGATTTGTTTCTTTTCAACAACTTAGTTTGTTTACTACTTATTGGCTTTAACATTTATCTACATTTTGTCCTGTGTTACTATGACATTCAGGCACATTCCATATCAAGGATTATAAAGCTTTTATCATTGATCTCTTTGAGCAATTATTTCTCTTTTCAGTATCATTAAATTGGTGGTCTTACTGAGTATATTTGTGGTTTTACAATCTTGGATTACAATTGGTACACTAATTGTTTGTGTATTTCACTTGATAACCGTTGATCTTTTCACTTATTAATCTTTATTCACTTCCCTCAGTTATAAACACTTCACTAATATTGTCTGTGTTGCTTATTTGGGGTTAGTGTTATTACATTATTTATTGTTGCACTTATATAAAGTATTCACTGTTATTGTTTGTGATCACTTATTAAGGTTCAACACTTGGTTTTTTATTATACTGGTTTCACTGTGTCCTTCTTTGATAGGTAGTTTTTTATTACTACTAATCTTATAATCATTACTCTTATTCTGGTTATTATATTAATTGTGGTGCTTTCCATATTTTGGGAATGTTGATGTCTTGTTCTGGTCATACATAAACTTCATTCTTCATGGTACATTTCTTCTTCTTCTTCTTCTTCTTCTGGTTATTCAACTGTTTCTTCTTCATGTTAATTGTTTGTCATTTGTGATGCTTTTCTTGGTTACTCACTATTTGTGATAACTCATGTTCATTTAACATAGTTATATTCTTCCACATTTTCACTCACTATTATGATAATCATTGTCTTATATTTATCTCACTATTATGACAAATTAGTCTATTTTCTCACTATGATAATTGCATTTGATATGTCTCTTCCTTATGATGATAGTCACTTTCGGCATATCCCCTCACTATTTTGATCTATTGGGCCTAGATGCTAACGTATTATATCGATTCATTGTATTCTCTCTTTCTTCTTTATACTCGATGATATATTCTTATGACTCTTCTTTCTTCTTCGTAGGGTTGCTTTAATACTATTCATTTATAGATACACTTTTGATTTTCATACTTCTGTACCTTCTTCCATGCGTGATGAAATATGCTTATGGTACTCTTTCATTTGACGTATTATATATTTTTTATGTAACCGTTATTTTGATACGTTACATAAGCCTTCCTATAAGAATTGATTAATTCTGAATTCGTATACTTATTTTCTGAAGAATTCATCAATTGTTGTATTTTTTCAAGTTGACTCTCATGTTCTTCTTATATCCCTTCATTCTCTTCTATTAGAATCATAATCATTTTTCTTTCCATGTAATTATCTCCCTTGTTTATTTAATTCCCTAATTCCCTAACATAATTTTAGCTGGTGCAGTTCAGAGTGGCTCACTGTGGCATACATCTCTGCTGGCCATACTAATATCAATAAATTCAGAGGTACATCATGTCTGTCAATAATATAAATGATTGCTGGAATCATTCATCAGTCAATTCATCTCAAAATATAAAGTAGTCGTTCTTTCGACAAATAATAAATATCAAATCCATAATCTTCTTCATCTTCATGATTCACGTCTTTGTGTTACATTTCATTTAGTATAGGCTCTCTTTTGGTTTTTGCCTTGTGTTTGGGTATCATATATTTGTTCATATCAATAATATTTACTTACTTCCATTTCTCCAACTTCTTATGCTGCTTTTTCTGTATATCATCTTGTATGTTTCTTTCTTATCTTTATTTGTACGGGTAAGATGGTATTTTACTAGTTGACTGGCTCTTGGAATTTTAATATGTGCCAAATGTGTTACTTGTCGTTCTCGTATATCTTCTTTTTTCTTTCTAATCATTAGTAGTACGGGTAAGATGGTAAATTACTGTTGACTGACTCTTGGAAATATTATTTTGTTATGCCGTAGATGTTATTTGTCCGCCTTGTATGAATTCTTATATTTGTACGGGTAAGATGGTCTTAACTAGTTGACTGGCTGTTGGAATTTTTTTTTTTTGTGCCATAGGTGGTGTGTGTCTGTCTCGTATTTCTTCTTTTTTATATTAGTACAGGTAAATTACAATTTTCTTCACATTTTACATTATTTCTTTGGATTACACTTTTATATCATAATATTAATATCATGTCAACATTTATTCTTACATTTATAATTTTCATTTCGTACTTAGTATCAACATTAAATAATTTCCATTATAACATTCCATCTTTTTGCATTATTCAATCCTCAATATGGAAGTCTGATTATAATTACCTTTAATTTCCTTCGTTACAGGATCTTGTATTTCGTATGTATTGTTCATATTATTTTTGGTAACAGTATATGTTATCAAAAGAATCTGTCCCATTTCTCGATGTATTTTTATTTAGTTTATCCATAGTCATTTATTTCGTCTCTTCTTGTTGTTCGGTTATCTTCAGTGTTCAGACGTCTATCCTTTCTTGTCATATACCTCACTATCATTCAGTTCTTCCATTTCGCTGCTATCAGATCTTCATTTGCTTCCCGTTCTCCCGTCTTCTTCTTCTCATTATCTTTGGTACACACGTGTCCAGTGTCCTCCTGGTTTTCGTTATTTTTAACTTCTGGTATCCCTTCTAATTCTGGTTTATCGTCATCTGTTTTCTGGTTGGGTTTTTCCACTGATTGGTTCCTCTTCTTCCGCAATTCTTTTATTTCTTGGGCGTATCCTTTAATGATCCGGTCCATCTGTTCCTCGTGATTTTCCTTCTTCTTGGAATGTCTTATTCTTCTTCTAGGAATTTTTGCTTTAAATACTTTATCGTTTATAACCTTCTTCATCCTAACATAGTTCCTCTCTTCGTCCATCTTCATGAATCTCCTTTTATACTCCTTCATATAGATTCCTTCTTTACGGTCGATGACTGGGAAGTTAATCATATTAATTAGACCACTTCGAGTCATTTCTATTAATTCTTTTGTGATCCTTGTCTTTTTTGGGCGTATTATCCTTCCTTCTTCCGCTTTCTTCTCTTTCGTTTTCTTAATTATTTGGGTCTTCTTTACACCTCCGGCGTCGATCTCCATGTATTGAATATTTTCCTTGTTTCTGTCAAGTTCATTTTCAAATGGGTAATGTATTTGTGCCTTGTTCATAATTGGTTTTAGTTTGCAAATTTGATTGCTCCATGATCTCCTCATTTGGTGTTTCTGCTATCGTTGGTTCGCCATCGTTTCTCATCTCTTCACACTTCTCCCTTAGTGTGGTGTGTGCGACTACCATTTCTGCTTGTCTTCGCTCTACTACCTCTATTTGTTTGTTACGGGTTTCTTCGAGGGTGTCAATACGGTTGTTGAGATCTGTTTTAGTTTGCACAATCTCCTGTTTGTTAATTTCACATTCTCGTCGTACTCCAGACATCTTTTCCTGGATTTCCGTTGCTATCACTGCTATCCTCCCCTCCGTTGCTTCTAGGTTTTCTTCAAACTTCTTATCTATTGTTTCTGTGGTCGTTCTTGCGATTTCTTCAGTTCTGTCACTATTATTAGCCATCTGTTGCCATATCTTCTCGTTATCGCTTTTCAGTGCTTCAATTTCCTTATTGATTTTCTTGTTCAGTTCATCTATCTTCTTATTTGTCTCACCGATTTTGACTCCCAATTCTTCGGATAAATTTTCTCTGATTAATTCTATATTTTTTGTCAATAACTCTTCTGTCTTCTTATTTGTTTCATCTATCTTATTATTCAAATCTTCCTTCAATAACTCCATGTTCTTCTGGCTCTCTCTTTGGCCTTCTTCCATCTTCTTATTCAACGACTCCATATTCCTGTTCAGTGACTCAATTGATTTGTTGGTATTTTCCTCCATTCTCTGACTTAACGTTTCCATTGTTTTATTATTACCTTCGATAATCATCCGCATCATCTCCTGGTAATCCATGTTCCCTGTTTTTGTTGGTCTCTCCGGTTGGTTTACCTCTGGTTGCCCTTCTGGTTGCTGGACCTCCTCCGCCGGTTCAGGTTGTCTGTCTTCTTTCACAAGTAATATTTCTTCCACGTCTTCTGCCGACGTCGCTTCCTTCTCCTCCATTCTAGCTTCTTTTTCAGCTTCCGCCGCTCGATTCTTCGACGTTGATCTTCGGTACATCTTTATATCTTTGCAATGTAATTGCCGCCAAATTAGGTTTAATAACTATTTATTTATTTGTTTTATTGAGTATCGTCGTCCTAATTCGCGCTCAGATGTTGGGCGCCACGTTGTAGTGTAAGTTATTGGAGTGAGTTATTGAGTGTAGTGTTTTTATTTTTAATTAATTTTAAAATTTTTATTTAGTAGTAGACTCTTCTTCACTCCTCACGTAATGTAAACATCGATGATTAGTGTTGTTTAGTATTTGATAGAATTAGTAATGTTTAAATTTAAATTAATGTTTATGTTTGAAAAGGATCATAATCACTGATATCTTGCTATATTCACCTCCCCACTTACCATCCGTGAACGTCTTCGATCTTCTTAATGGGTTGTTCTATCTCACTGGAAATACATTAATAACACACAAAATACTTTGCCTGGATATCGACATATACACATTAAACAAAATGACAATGATATTCAATTGTGAATTGAATATTCAAATATTGACCGCTTGAATATTGCCGCCACCTTGTTAAACAATTGCTTCTAAAATGTAAATTATTTGTACCTATTTAATAGAAATAAAGACTCTCTGTTCACTGGTAACAAATTGAGGTGTTTATTAACATTAGTGAAATTCAGTAAAATCCCTTTTAAAACAATTACTAATAATTTTTAAAAACAACAAAGTTAATTAATTTCTGAAACTTCTTCAGCTCAGGGCTGGTAACACTGGTACAATGTACAATAATATGGTAATTTAGGTTATGTTTATTTTGGTTATAAGCATTACCAAATTTCATGAATCCTTTGAATGTACATGATGCAAGATACAAAGATGTTTTATTAAAAAACAATATTTATTCATATATTATAATTAAAAAGACAAAAAATTAAATATCAATCTCAATACGATATTCAAATTATCATATGTAATAGTACAATACTAAATTTATAAAAACATGGTACAAAAGACCATAATTATTGTATTTATTTATTTTTAACAATTATTTGGTAATAATTATTTAAATATTTCATAATCCCTGTAAGGTTTTGGTGAGTGGACTGTATAATTATTTTATAAGACGCAGATGGGAATTGACAGGATTTCGGTCGTTTTCATTGTGAAACGGCAAACAGCAAAAAAATCGTATGTAACATATAGCGATAAAGTGACTAGCCCTGATGACGTCAGTGGAAGGAATGCACATTTTCTGTAAACAACTCGAGACTGTAAACAACGAACAAAAGCCTGGTGACGTAGTTTTTGCCCCACCTACGCAATGTTAAACAAAGACGCTGTGTCATTTCCTTCTGGATTCGTTTAATCTGGATTACGTTCTGGACGTAATTTCGTCGCAATTACTGGTTCCTTTAACACGAATACTGGACCGAAAGGTAAGCCTAATATCTATGTTGTTGCACAATCTGGCAACATGGCGCCCGATAATTATTCAATGTTTATTAGTAAATTAGTTAATTTTATGTGACACAAGTTTGTAGCTTCACACATACTATCGTACGGCAGGTGTGCTGCATTCTGATGCTAAAAGCTGTGTACACGTGTTATTAAAGTTACACTATTAAAACAATGTTACTGGTTTAACTATTATTATTATGAACTGGAATTGATAAAAAAAACGAAAAACTCTTATTATCGAGTCTACTCACAAGCTTATTATTCATGACAGAAGTGACTCTCTATTGGCAAACAAATGCGTGTTGGTTATAGGTTAGTTTACCTATAGATGAGAGTAAGTTAACAAAATAGAATAATTAATATTATAAAAATCTTAATACTATCTTCACAAACATTATTTATTTGTAATAAGATGTATAATTAACGGTAATGATTGTTCTCGCATATTAAATTATTGTTTTTCAAGTACTGCTGAAATCGTAGTCAAGCAAGCGACTATATTTTACAAGTAATGGTTTGCGGTATAAATTATTAATTCCGCTTCTATTATTATTTTTTAAACATGAATATACAAATATTTTGATTAAATATCATCATTAAATCAGACGAGAACTTTTATTCATTTAACCTGATAATAATTCATCGTTTACTAGCTAACCATGCATAGTGTGTTTGCTTGGCTAGCGTAGTCTTCTATAACGTTCGTTAACCAACGAATATTATCTTATCATTGTATTGTAAGAATTGTTAATGTATAATACTCCCTGCATCTTTCACATAACATGACCTTTATTATACACTGGCCATGTTTTTAATAGTTCACTGTATCACTCACAACACTGTCACACGATAAAAAATTGGTGTTCAGTTGAGGTTAGTTATGACTATATACTCTTATACGCGCACATTTTAAAATATTTTCCTAGAGGACTGTCGCAGGCTCCGCTCGCATCGGTGGCTGGAAGACAATTAGTTCCTCTCATCAAAGCTTCTGCTCTCGTATGGTAAAATCAGATCATCCTATTGGCTTAGAAGGCGGTACTCTCTACCCCAAATGCCTTTGTTAAATTAAAATTTTAATTTTTAGCGTCTATGCTTTGGGTTGAGACTCAGCTATGACGTGTTCCTTTCCAATCGGAAATGACAGAAAATCTTATAATATTCATAAGTTCCTTATTAAGAGTCTGGTTGTCATTTGGATAGTTGCATTGTTTTGCGGATACTTGTGTCTTTAATTTAAGTCCAAACAAGTAATAATTCCGTCCATTAATAACTCACTTCACTTTATTCAAAATTCATATAGTGGCTCTTAATAAAAATAAGTTTTTCCACTATATTTTGGTGTAATTATATCTTAATGCTTATGATTAAACGTCTGGAGACCGTTTTTCTTATACTCTAATACATAATATTAAAATATTTGTGATTTAAGCAAAATGTACTAATGGCGTACTAATTTAGTACAATGTACTAATGTTTATATTTGCTTACATCACCATTATTCCTTATGCTACTACATATCTTTGGTACTATAATGTTATTTGATACACTTACATACATTTGCTAATACTTTATTTCGGCAAATGTTATCTTGTTTACATATACAGCATTGTTTAAAATACATTATGCTCTTATATCGCCATTCTGTCACTCTTATTTAGTTATTTTTACTACATATTATATGCATTGTTGATAATTAAATTGTGTACAAAAGTTGTACATGGTCTGTTTAGTGGACTTGCTAACTTTTTGTTAGCTGAAATTTCTTTAAGTTACTGTATGATGGTTGTTTACACCTAGTCCTATGATTACAGTTAGTTAGTTTATTAAATTCCAGTTATTAAATTACTTGTACAATGATTGTGAGGTATTCTCATAGTTGTATTGAACATTCCTCTAACTATTGGTAAACTTTCTTATTCTCTCTTTACAAGTTTTGTTAAGGTTTTTTGATTAACTCTATGGTCACATGGGATTCTGTCCAATTGGTTTATTGTTATTATAAATAATCTGACTCATATAGTTGTGTCTTTCAGTTCATATGGTATTCATTGTCTTACACATTTATTCTTATTTGGTCTCTGTATGAAAGAATTATTGATAACTACTTTATCTAATTATTGTGTATGATTTTATGTTGTAGGTCCAGTTCAGGTGAGGTTATGTGTCACTTAGTTGGCAACAATATGCTTCTTACTTTATTCAGTATTCATCTTAAATACTGTCATGTCATTATGGCATGTTACTATAATTGTTTATTACTATGTTTTGCACATGTTGTACACATTTTACACTATATGTTTATACAATAATACTTGGTTTTTTATCTAACTATGTTACACATTTTGGTGGGTTGTATCTTTGGCTTGTATGCATTGATTTGTTTCTTTTCAACAACTTAGTTTGTTTACTACTTATTGGCTTTAACATTTATCTACATTTTGTCCTGTGTTACTATGACATTCAGGCACATTCCATATCAAGGATTATAAAGCTTTTATCATTGATCTCTTTGAGCAATTATTTCTCTTTTCAGTATCATTAAATTGGTGGTCTTACTGAGTATATTTGTGGTTTTACAATCTTGGATTACAATTGGTACACTAATTGTTTGTGTATTTCACTTGATAACCGTTGATCTTTTCACTTATTAATCTTTATTCACTTCCCTCAGTTATAAACACTTCACTAATATTGTCTGTGTTGCTTATTTGGGGTTAGTGTTATTACATTATTTATTGTTGCACTTATATAAAGTATTCACTGTTATTGTTTGTGATCACTTATTAAGGTTCAACACTTGGTTTTTTATTATACTGGTTTCACTGTGTCCTTCTTTGATAGGTAGTTTTTTATTACTACTAATCTTATAATCATTACTCTTATTCTGGTTATTATATTAATTGTGGTGCTTTCCATATTTTGGGAATGTTGATGTCTTGTTCTGGTCATACATAAACTTCATTCTTCATGGTACATTTCTTCTTCTTCTTCTTCTTCTTCTTCTTCTTCTTCTGGTTATTCAACTGTTTCTTCTTCATGTTAATTGTTTGTCATTTGTGATGCTTTTCTTGGTTACTCACTATTTGTGATAACTCATGTTCATTTAACATAGTTATATTCTTCCACATTTTCACTCACTATTATGATAATCATTGTCTTATATTTATCTCACTATTATGACAAATTAGTCTATTTTCTCACTATGATAATTGCATTTGATATGTCTCTTCCTTATGATGATAGTCACTTTCGGCATATCCCCTCACTATTTTGATCTATTGGGCCTAGATGCTAACGTATTATATCGATTCATTGTATTCTCTCTTTCTTCTTTATACTCGATGATATATTCTTATGAGTCTTCTTTCTTCTTCGTAGGGTTGCTTTAATACTATTCATTTATAGATACACTTTTGATTTTCATACCTCTGTACCTTCTTCCATGCGTGATGAAATATGCTTATGGTACTCTTTCATTTGACGTATTATATATTTTTTATGTAACCGTTATTTTGATACGTTACATAAGCCTTCCTATAAGAATTGATTAATTCTGAATTCGTATACTTATTTTCTGAAGAATTCATCAATTGTATTTTTTCAAGTTGACTCTCATGTTCTTCTTATATCCCTTCATTCTCTTCTATTAGAATCATAATCATTTTTCTTTCCATGTAATTATCTCCCTTGTTTATTTAATTCCCTAATTCCCTAACATAATTTTAGCTGGTGCAGTTCAGAGTGGCTCACTGTGGCATACATCTCTGCTGGCCATACTAATATCAATAAATTCAGAGGTACATCATCTCTGTCAATAATATAAATGATTGCTGGAATCATTCATCAGTCAATTCATCTCAAAATATAAAGTAGTCGTTCTTTCGACAAATAATAAATATCAAATCCATAATCTTCTTCATCTTCATGATTCACGTCTTTGTGTTACATTTCATTTAGTATAGGCTCTCTTTTGGTTTTTGCCTTGTGTTTGGGTATCATATATTTGTTCATATCAATAATATTTACTTACTTCCATTTCTCCAACTTCTTATGCTGCTTTTTCTGTATATCATCTTGTATGTTTCTTTCTTATCTTTATTTGTACGGGTAAGATGGTATTTTACTAGTTGACTGGCTCTTGGAATTTTAATATGTGCCAAATGTGTTACTTGTCGTTCTCGTATATCTTCTTTTTTCTTTCTAATCATTAGTAGTACGGGTAAGATGGTAAATTACTGTTGACTGGCTCTTGGAAATATTATTTTGTTATGCCGTAGATGTTATTTGTCCGCCTTGTATGAATTCTTATATTTGTACGGGTAAGATGGTCTTAACTAGTTGACTGGCTGTTGGAATTTTTTTTTTTTTGTGCCATAGGTGGTGTGTGTCTGTCTCGTATTTCTTCTTTTTTATATTAGTACGGGTAAATTACAATTTTCTTCACATTTTACATTATTTCTTTGGATTACACTTTTATATCATAATATTAATATCATGTCAACATTTATTCTTACATTTATAATTTTCATTTCGTACTTAGTATCAACATTAAATAATTTCCATTATAACATTCCATCTTTTTGCATTATTCAATCCTCAATATGGAAGTCTGATTATAATTACCTTTAATTTCCTTCGTTACAGGATCTTGTATTTCGTATGTATTGTTCATATTATTTTTGGTAACAGTATATGTTATCAAAAGAATCTGTCCCATTTCTCGATGTATTTTTATTTAGTTTATCCATAGTCATTTATTTCGTCTCTTCTTGTTGTTCGGTTATCTTCAGTGTTCAGACGTCTATCCTTTCTTGTCATATACCTCACTATCATTCAGTTCTTCCATTTCGCTGCTATCAGATCTTCATTTGCTTCCCGTTCTCCCGTCTTCTTCTTCTCATTATCTTTGGTACACACGTGTCCAGTGTCCTCCTGGTTTTCGTTATTTTTAACTTCTGGTATCCCTTCTAATTCTGGTTTATCGTCATCTGTTTTCTGGTTGGGTTTTTCCACTGATTGGTTCCTCTTCTTCCGCAATTCTTTTATTTCTTGGGCGTATCCTTTAATGATCCGGTCCATCTGTTCCTCGTGATTTTCCTTCTTCTTGGAATGTCTTATTCTTCTTCTAGGAATTTTTGCTTTAAATACTTTATCGTTTATAACCTTCTTCATCCTAACATAGTTCCTCTCTTCGTCCATCTTCATGAATCTCCTTTTATACTCCTTCATATAGATTCCTTCTTTACGGTCGATGACTGGGAAGTTAATCATATTAATTAGACCACTTCGAGTCATTTCTATTAAATCTTTTGTGATCCTTGTCTTTTTTGGGCGTATTATCCTTCCTTCTTCCGCTTTCTTCTCTTTCGTTTTCTTAATTATTTGGGTCTTCTTTACACCTCCGGCGTCGATCTCCATGTATTGAATATTTTCCTTGTTTCTGTCAAGTTCATTTTCAAATGGGTAATGTATTTGTGCCTTGTTCATCATTGGTTTTAGTTTGCAAATTTGATTGCTCCATGATCTCCTCATTTGGTGTTTCTGCTATCGTTGGTTCGCCATCGTTTCTCATCTCTTCACACTTCTCCCTTAGTGTGGTGTGTGCGACTACCATTTCTGCTTGTCTTCGCTCTACTGCCTCTATTTGTTTGTTACGGGTTTCTTCGAGGGTGTCAATACGGTTGTTGAGATCTGTTTTAGTTTGCACAATCTCCTGTTTGTTAATTTCACATTCTCGTCGTACTCCAGACATCTCTTCCTGGATTTCCGTCGCTATCAATGCTATCCTCCCCTCCGTTGCTTCTAGGTTTTCTTCAAACTTCTTATCTATTGTTTCTGTGGTCGTTCTTGCGATTTCTTCAGTTCTGTCACTATTATTAGCCATCTGTTGCCATATCTTCTCGTTATCGCTTTTCAGTGCTTCAATTTCCTTATTGATTTTCTTGTTCAGTTCATCTATCTTCTTATTTGTCTCACCGATTTTGACTCCCAATTCTTCGGACAAATTTTCTCTGATTAATTCTATATTTTTTGTCAATAACTCTTCCGTCTTCTTATTTGTTTCATCTATCTTATTATTCAAATCTTCCTTCAATAACTCCATGTTCTTCTGGCTCTCTCTTTGGCCTTCTTCCATCTTCTTATTCAACGACTCCATATTCCTGTTCAGTGACTCAATTGATTTGTTGGTATTTTCCTCCATTCTCTGACTTAACGTTTCCATTGTTTTATTATTACCTTCGATAATCATCCGCATCATCTCCTGGTAATCCATGTTCCCTGTTTTTGTTGGTCTCTCCGGTTGGTTTACCTCTGGTTGCCCTTCTGGTTGCTGGACCTCCTCCGCCGGTTCAGGTTGTCTGTCTTCTTTCACAAGTAATATTTCTTCCACGTCTTCTGCTGACGTCGCTTCCTTCTCCTCCATTCTAGCTTCTTTTTCAGCTTCCGCCGCTCGCTTCTTCGACGTTGATCTTCGGTACATCTTTATACCTTTGCAATGTAATTGCCGCCGAATTAGGTTTAATAACTATTTATTTATTTATTTGTTTTATTGAGTATCGTCGTCCTAATTCGCGCTCAGATGTTGGGCGCCACGTTGTAATGTAAGTTATTGGAGTGAGTTATTGAGTGTAGTGTTTTTATTTTTAATTAATTTTAAAATTTTTATTTAGTAGTAGACTCTTCTTCACTCCTCACGTAATGTAAACATCGATGATTAGTGTTGTTTAGTATTTGATAGAATTAGTAATGTTTAAATTTAAATTAATGTTTATGTTTGAAAAGGATCATAATCACTGATATCTTGCTATATTCACCTCCCCACTTACCATCCGTGAACATCTTCGATCTTCTTAATGGGTTGTTCTATCTCACTGGAAATACATTAATAACACACAAAATACTTTGCCTGGATATCGACATATACACATTAAACAAAATGACAATGATATTCAATTGTGAATTGAATATTCAAATATTGACCGCTTGAATATTGCCGCCACCTTGTGAAACAATTGCTTCTAAAATGTAAATTATTTGTACCTATTTAATAGAAATAAAGACTCTCTGTTCACTGGTAACAAATTGAGGTGTTTATTAACATTAGTGAAATTCAGTAAAATCCCTTTTAAAACAATTACTAATAATTTTTAAAAACAACAAAGTTAATTAATTTCTGAAACTTCTTCAGCTCAGGGCTGGTAACACTGGTACAATGTACAATAATAAGGTAATTTAGGTTATGTTTATTTTGGTTATAAGCATTACCAAATTTCATGAATCCTTTGAATGTACATGATGCAAGATACAAAGATGTTTTATTAAACAACAATATTTATTCATATATTATAATTAAAAAGACAAAAAATTAAAAATCAATAATCTCAATACGATATTCAAATTATCATATGTAATAGTACAATACTAAATTTATAAAAACATGGTACAAAAGACCATAATTATTGTATTTATTTATTTTTAACAATTATTTGGTAATAATTATTTAAATATTTCATAATCCCTGTAAGGTTTTGGTGAGTGGACTGTATAATTATTTTATAAGACGCAGATGGGAATTGACAGGATTTCGATCGTTTTCATTGTGAAACGGCAAACAGCAAAAAAATCGTATGTAACATATAGCGATAAAGTGACTAGCCCTGATGACGTCAGTGGAAGGAATGCACATTTTCTGTAAACAACTCGAGACTGTAAACAACGAACAAAAGCCTGGTGACGTAGTTTTTGCCCCACCTACGCAATGTTAAACAAAGACGCTGTGTCATTTCCTTCTGGATTCGTTTAATCTGGATTACGTTCTGGACGTAATTTCGTCGTAATTACTGGTTCCTTTAACACGAATACTGGACCGAAAGGTAAGCCTAATATCTATGTTGTTGCACAATCTGGCAACATGGCGCCCGATAATTATTCAATGTTTATTAGTAAATTAGTTAATTTTATGTGACACAAGTTTGTAGCTTCACACATACTATCGTACGGCAGGTGTGCTGCATTCTGATGCTAAAAGCTGTGTACACGTGTTATTAAAGTTACACTATTAAAACAATGTTACTGGTTTAACTATTATTATTATGAACTGGAATTGATAAAAAAAACGAAAAACTCTTATTATCGAGTCTATTCACAAGCTTATTATTCATGACAGAAGTGACTCTCTATTGGCAAAGAAATGCGTGTTGGTTATAGGTTAGTTTACCTATAGATGAGAGTAAGTTAACAAAATAGAATAATTAATATTATAAAAATCTTAATACTATCTTCACAAACATTATTTATTTGTAATAAGATGTATAATTAATGGTAATGATTGTTCTCGCATATTAAATTATTGTTTTTTAAGTACTGCTGAAATCGTAGTCAAGCAAGCGACTATATTTTACAAGTAATGGTTTGCGGTATAAATTATTAATTCCGCTTCTATTATTATTTTTTAAACATGAATATACAAATATTTTGATTAAATATCATCATTAAATCAGACGAGAACTTTTATTCATTTAACCTGATAATAATTCATCGTTTACTAGCTAACCATGCATAGTGTGTTTGCTTGGCTAGCGTAGTCTTCTATAACGTTCGTTAACCAACGAATATTATCTTATCATTTTATTGTAAGAATTGTTAATGTATAATACTCCCTGCATCTTTCACATAACATGACCTTTATTATACACTGGCCATGTTTTTAATAGTTCACTGTATCACTCACAACACTGTCACACGATAAAAAATTGGTGTTCAGTTGAGGTTAGTTATGACTATATACTCTTATACGCGCACATTTTAAAATATTTTCCTAGAGGACTGTCGCAGGCTCCGCTCGCATCGGTGGCTGGAAGACAATTAGTTCCTCTCATCAAAGCTTCTGCTCTCGTATGGTAAAATCAGATCATCCTATTGGCTTAGAAGGCGGTACTCTCTACCCCAAATGCCTTTGTTAAATTAAAATTTTAATTTTTAGCGTCTATGCTTTGGGTTGAGACTCAGCTATGACGTGTTCCTTTCCAATCGGAAATGACAGAAAATCTTATAATATTCATAAGTTCCTTATTAAGAGTCTGGTTGTCATTTGGATAGTTGCATTGTTTTGCGGATACTTGTGTCTTTAATTTAAGTCCAAACAAGTAATAATTCCGTCCATTAATAACTCACTTCACTTTATTCAAAATTCATATAGTGGCTCTTAATAAAAATAAGTTTTTCCACTATATTTTGGTGTAATTATATCTTAATGCTTATGATTAAACGTCTGGAGACCATTTTTCTTATACTCTAATACATAATATTAAAATATTTGTGATTTAAGCAAAATGTACTAATGGCGTACTAATTTAGTACAATGTACTAATGTTTATATTTGCTTACATCACCATTATTCCTTATGCTACTACATATCTTTGGTACTATAATGTTATTTGATACACTTACATACATTTGCTAATACTTTATTTCGGCAAATGTTATCTTGTTTACATATACAGCATTGTTTAAAATACATTATGCTCTTATATCGCCATTCTGTCACTCTTATTTAGTTATTTTTACTACATATTATATGCATTGTTGATAATTAAATTGTGTACAAAAGTTGTACATGGTCTGTTTAGTGGACTTGCTAACTTTTTGTTAGCTGAAATTTCTTTAAGTTACTGTATGATGGTTGTTTACACCTAGTCCTATGATTACAGTTAGTTAGTTTATTAAATTCCAGTTATTAAATTACTTGTACAATGATTGTGAGGTATTCTCATAGTTGTATTGAACATTCCTCTAACTATTGGTAAACTTTCTTATTCTCTCTTTACAAGTTTTGTTAAGGTTTTTTGATTAACTCTATGGTCACATGGGATTCTGTCCAATTGGTTTATTGTTATTATAAATAATCTGACTCATATAGTTGTGTCTTTCAGTTCATATGGTATTCATTGTCTTACACATTTATTCTTATTTGGTCTCTGTATGAAAGAATTATTGATAACTACTTTATCTAATTATTGTGTATGATTTTATGTTGTAGGTCCAGTTCAGGTGAGGTTATGTGTCACTTAGTTGGCAACAATATGCTTCTTACTTTATTCAGTATTCATCTTAAATACTGTCATGTCATTATGGCATGTTACTATAATTGTTTATTACTATGTTTTGCACATGTTGTACACATTTTACACTATATGTTTATACAATAATACTTGGTTTTTTATCTAACTATGTTACACATTTTGGTGGGTTGTATCTTTGGCTTGTATGCATTGATTTGTTTCTTTTCAACAACTTAGTTTGTTTACTACTTATTGGCTTTAACATTTATCTACATTTTGTCCTGTGTTACTATGACATTCAGGCACATTGCATATCAAGGATTATAAAGCTTTTATCATTGATCTCTTTGAGCAATTATTTCTCTTTTCAGTATCATTAAATTGGTGGTCTTACTGAGTATATTTGTGGTTTTACAATCTTGGATTACAATTGGTACACTAATTGTTTGTGTATTTCACTTGATAACCGTTGATCTTTTCACTTATTAATCTTTATTCACTTCCCTCAGTTATAAACACTTCACTAATATTGTCTGTGTTGCTTATTTGGGGTTAGTGTTATTACATTATTTATTGTTGCACTTATATAAAGTATTCACTGTTATTGTTTGTGATCACTTATTAAGGTTCAACACTTGGTTTTTTATTATACTGGTTTCACTGTGTCCTTCTTTGATAGGTAGTTTTTTATTACTACTAATCTTATAATCATTACTCTTATTCTGGTTATTATATTAATTGTGGTGCTTTCCATATTTTGGGAATGTTGATGTCTTGTTCTGGTCATACATAAACTTCATTCTTCATGGTACATTTCTTCTTCTTCTTCTTCTTCTTCTTCTTCTTCTGGTTATTCAACTGTTTCTTCTTCATGTTAATTGTTTGTCATTTGTGATGCTTTTCTTGGTTACTCACTATTTGTGATAACTCATGTTCATTTAACATAGTTATATTCTTCCACATTTTCACTCACTATTATGATAATCATTGTCTTATATTTATCTCACTATTATGACAAATTAGTCTATTTTCTCACTATGATAATTGCATTTGATATGTCTCTTCCTTATGATGATAGTCACTTTCGGCATATCCCCTCACTATTTTGATCTATTGGGCCTAGATGCTAACGTATTATATCGATTCATTGTATTCTCTCTTTCTTCTTTATACTCGATGATATATTCTTATGACTCTTCTTTCTTCTTCGTAGGGTTGCTTTAATACTATTCATTTATAGATACACTTTTGATTTTCATACCTCTGTACCTTCTTCCATGCGTGATGAAATATGCTTATGGTACTCTTTCATTTGACGTATTATATATTTTTTATGTAACCGTTATTTTGATACGTTACATAAGCCTTCCTATAAGAATTGATTAATTCTGAATTCGTATACTTATTTTCTGAAGAATTCATCAATTGTTGTATTTTTTCAAGTTGACTCTCATGTTCTTCTTATATCCCTTCATTCTCTTCTATTAGAATCATAATCATTTTTCTTTCCATGTAATTATCTCCCTTGTTTATTTAATTCCCTAATTCCCTAACATAATTTTAGCTGGTGCAGTTCAGAGTGGCTCACTGTGGCATACATCTCTGCTGGCCATACTAATATCAATAAATTCAGAGGTACATCATCTCTGTCAATAATATAAATGATTGCTGGAATCATTCATCAGTCAATTCATCTCAAAATATAAAGTAGTCGTTCTTTCGACAAATAATAAATATCAAATCCATAATCTTCTTCATCTTCATGATTCACGTCTTTGTGTTACATTTCATTTAGTATAGGCTCTCTTTTGGTTTTTGCCTTGTGTTTGGGTATCATATATTTGTTCATATCAATAATATTTACTTACTTCCATTTCTCCAACTTCTTATGCTGCTTTTTCTGTATATCATCTTGTATGTTTCTTTCTTATCTTTATTTGTACGGGTAAGATGGTATTTTACTAGTTGACTGGCTCTTGGAATTTTAATATGTGCCAAATGTGTTACTTGTCGTTCTCGTATATCTTCTTTTTTCTTTCTAATCATTAGTAGTACGGGTAAGATGGTAAATTACTGTTGACTGACTCTTGGAAATATTATTTTGTTATGCCGTAGATGTTATTTGTCCGCCTTGTATGAATTCTTATATTTGTACGGGTAAGATGGTCTTAACTAGTTGACTGGCTGTTGGAATTTTTTTTTTTGTGCCATAGGTGGTGTGTGTCTGTCTCGTATTTCTTCTTTTTTATATTAGTACAGGTAAATTACAATTTTCTTCACATTTTACATTATTTCTTTGGATTACACTTTTATATCATAATATTAATATCATGTCAACATTTATTCTTACATTTATAATTTTCATTTCGTACTTAGTATCAACATTAAATAATTTCCATTATAACATTCCATCTTTTTGCATTATTCAATCCTCAATATGGAAGTCTGATTATAATTACCTTTAATTTCCTTCGTTACAGGATCTTGTATTTCGTATGTATTGTTCATATTATTTTTGGTAACAGTATATGTTATCAAAAGAATCTGTCCCATTTCTCGATGTATTTTTATTTAGTTTATCCATAGTCATTTATTTCGTCTCTTCTTGTTGTTCGGTTATCTTCAGTGTTCAGACGTCTATCCTTTCTTGTCATATACCTCACTATCATTCAGTTCTTCCATTTCGCTGCTATCAGATCTTCATTTGCTTCCCGTTCTCCCGTCTTCTTCTTCTCATTATCTTTGGTACACACGTGTCCAGTGTCCTCCTGGTTTTCGTTATTTTTAACTTCTGGTATCCCTTCTAATTCTGGTTTATCGTCATCTGTTTTCTGGTTGGGTTTTTCCACTGATTGGTTCCTCTTCTTCCGCAATTCTTTTATTTCTTGGGCGTATCCTTTAATGATCCGGTCCATCTGTTCCTCGTGATTTTCCTTCTTCTTGGAATGTCTTATTCTTCTTCTAGGAATTTTTGCTTTAAATACTTTATCGTTTATAACCTTCTTCATCCTAACATAGTTCCTCTCTTCGTCCATCTTCATGAATCTCCTTTTATACTCCTTCATATAGATTCCTTCTTTACGGTCGATGACTGGGAAGTTAATCATACTAATTAGACCACTTCGAGTCATTTCTATTAATTCTTTTGTGATCCTTGTCTTTTTTGGGCGTATTATCCTTCCTTCTTCCGCTTTCTTCTCTTTCGTTTTCTTAATTATTTGGGTCTTCTTTACACCTCCGGCGTCGATCTCCATGTATTGAATATTTTCCTTGTTTCTGTCAAGTTCATTTTCAAATGGGTAATGTATTTGTGCCTTGTTCATCATTGGTTTTAGTTTGCAAATTTGATTGCTCCATGATCTCCTCATTTGGTGTTTCTGCTATCGTTGGTTCGCCATCGTTTCTCATCTCTTCACACTTCTCCCTTAGTGTGGTGTGTGCGACTACCATTTCTGCTTGTCTTCGCTCTACTGCCTCTATTTGTTTGTTACGGGTTTCTTCGAGGGTGTCAATACGGTTGTTGAGATCTGTTTTAGTTTGCACAATCTCCTGTTTGTTAATTTCACATTCTCGTCGTACTCCAGACATCTCTTCCTGGATTTCCGTCGCTATCAATGCTATCCTCCCCTCCGTTGCTTCTAGGTTTTCTTCAAACTTCTTATCTATTGTTTCTGTGGTCGTTCTTGCGATTTCTTCAGTTCTGTCACTATTATTAGCCATCTGTTGCCATATCTTCTCGTTATCGCTTTTCAGTGCTTCAATTTCCTTATTGATTTTCTTGTTCAGTTCATCTATCTTCTTATTTGTCTCACCGATTTTGACTCCCAATTCTTCGGACAAATTTTCTCTGATTAATTCTATATTTTTTGTCAATAACTCTTCCGTCTTCTTATTTGTTTCATCTATCTTATTATTCAAATCTTCCTTCAATAACTCCATGTTCTTCTGGCTCTCTCTTTGGCCTTCTTCCATCTTCTTATTCAACGACTCCATATTCCTGTTCAGTGACTCAATTGATTTGTTGGTATTTTCCTCCATTCTCTGACTTAACGTTTCCATTGTTTTATTATTACCTTCGATAATCATCCGCATCATCTCCTGGTAATCCATGTTCCCTGTTTTTGTTGGTCTCTCCGGTTGGTTTACCTCTGGTTGCCCTTCTGGTTGCTGGACCTCCTCCGCCGGTTCAGGTTGTCTGTCTTCTTTCACAAGTAATATTTCTTCCACGTCTTCTGCTGACGTCGCTTCCTTCTCCTCCATTCTAGCTTCTTTTTCAGCTTCCGCCGCTCGCTTCTTCGACGTTGATCTTCGGTACATCTTTATACCTTTGCAATGTAATTGCCGCCGAATTAGGTTTAATAACTATTTATTTATTTATTTGTTTTATTGAGTATCGTCGTCCTAATTCGCGCTCAGATGTTGGGCGCCACGTTGTAATGTAAGTTATTGGAGTGAGTTATTGAGTGTAGTGTTTTTATTTTTAATTAATTTTAAAATTTTTATTTAGTAGTAGACTCTTCTTCACTCCTCACGTAATGTAAACATCGATGATTAGTGTTGTTTAGTATTTGATAGAATTAGTAATGTTTAAATTTAAATTAATGTTTATGTTTGAAAAGGATCATAATCACTGATATCTTGCTATATTCACCTCCCCACTTACCATCCGTGAACATCTTCGATCTTCTTAATGGGTTGTTCTATCTCACTGGAAATACATTAATAACACACAAAATACTTTGCCTGGATATCGACATATACACATTAAACAAAATGACAATGATATTCAATTGTGAATTGAATATTCAAATATTGACCGCTTGAATATTGCCGCCACCTTGTGAAACAATTGCTTCTAAAATGTAAATTATTTGTACCTATTTAATAGAAATAAAGACTCTCTGTTCACTGGTAACAAATTGAGGTGTTTATTAACATTAGTGAAATTCAGTAAAATCCCTTTTAAAACAATTACTAATAATTTTTAAAAACAACAAAGTTAATTAATTTCTGAAACTTCTTCAGCTCAGGGCTGGTAACACTGGTACAATGTACAATAATAAGGTAATTTAGGTTATGTTTATTTTGGTTATAAGCATTACCAAATTTCATGAATCCTTTGAATGTACATGATGCAAGATACAAAGATGTTTTATTAAACAACAATATTTATTCATATATTATAATTAAAAAGACAAAAAATTAAAAATCAATAATCTCAATACGATATTCAAATTATCATATGTAATAGTACAATACTAAATTTATAAAAACATGGTACAAAAGACCATAATTATTGTATTTATTTATTTTTAACAATTATTTGGTAATAATTATTTAAATATTTCATAATCCCTGTAAGGTTTTGGTGAGTGGACTGTATAATTATTTTATAAGACGCAGATGGGAATTGACAGGATTTCGATCGTTTTCATTGTGAAACGGCAAACAGCAAAAAAATCGTATGTAACATATAGCGATAAAGTGACTAGCCCTGATGACGTCAGTGGAAGGAATGCACATTTTCTGTAAACAACTCGAGACTGTAAACAACGAACAAAAGCCTGGTGACGTAGTTTTTGCCCCACCTACGCAATGTTAAACAAAGACGCTGTGTCATTTCCTTCTGGATTCGTTTAATCTGGATTACGTTCTGGACGTAATTTCGTCGTAATTACTGGTTCCTTTAACACGAATACTGGACCGAAAGGTAAGCCTAATATCTATGTTGTTGCACAATCTGGCAACATGGCGCCCGATAATTATTCAATGTTTATTAGTAAATTAGTTAATTTTATGTGACACAAGTTTGTAGCTTCACACATGCTATCGTACGGCAGGTGTGCTGCATTCTGATGCTAAAAGCTGTGTACACGTGTTATTAAAGTTACACTATTAAAACAATGTTACTGGTTTAACTATTATTATTATGAACTGGAATTGATAAAAAAAACGAAAAACTCTTATTATCGAGTCTATTCACAAGCTTATTATTCATGACAGAAGTGACTCTCTATTGGCAAACAAATGCGTGTTGGTTATAGGTTAGTTTACCTATAGATGAGAGTAAGTTAACAAAATAGAATAATTAATATTATAAAAATCTTAATACTATCTTCACAAACATTATTTATTTGTAATAAGATGTATAATTAATGGTAATGATTGTTCTCGCATATTAAATTATTGTTTTTTAAGTACTGCTGAAATCGTAGTCAAGCAAGCGACTATATTTTACAAGTAATGGTTTGCGGTATAAATTATTAATTCCGCTTCTATTATTATTTTTTAAACATGAATATACAAATATTTTGATTAAATATCATCATTAAATCAGACGAGAACTTTTATTCATTTAACCTGATAATAATTCATCGTTTACTAGCTAACCATGCATAGTGTGTTTGCTTGGCTAGCGTAGTCTTCTATAACGTTCGTTAACCAACGAATATTATCTTATCATTTTATTGTAAGAATTGTTAATGTATAATACTCCCTGCATCTTTCACATAACATGACCTTTATTATACACTGGCCATGTTTTTAATAGTTCACTGTATCACTCACAACACTGTCACACGATAAAAAATTGGTGTTCAGTTGAGGTTAGTTATGACTATATACTCTTATACGCGCACATTTTAAAATATTTTCCTAGAGGACTGTTGCAGGCTCCGCTCGCATCGGTGGCTGGAAGACAATTAGTTCCTCTCATCAAAGCTTCTGCTCTCGTATGGTAAAATCAGATCATCCTATTGGCTTAGAAGGCGGTACTCTCTACCCCAAATGCCTTTGTTAAATTAAAATTTTAATTTTTAGCGTCTATGCTTTGGGTTGAGACTCAGCTATGACGTGTTCCTTTCCAATCGGAAATGACAGAAAATCTTATAATATTCATAAGTTCCTTATTAAGAGTCTGGTTGTCATTTGGATAGTTGCATTGTTTTGCGGATACTTGTGTCTTTAATTTAAGTCCAAACAAGTAATAATTCCGTCCATTAATAACTCACTTCACTTTATTCAAAATTCATATAGTGGCTCTTAATAAAAATAAGTTTTTCCACTATATTTTGGTGTAATTATATCTTAATGCTTATGATTAAACGTCTGGAGACCATTTCTCTTATACTCTAATACATAATATTAAAATATTTGTGATTTAAGCAAAATGTACTAATGGCGTACTAATTTAGTACAATGTACTAATGTTTATATTTGCTTACATCACCATTATTCCTTATGCTACTACATATCTTTGGTACTATAATGTTATTTGATACACTTACATACATTTGCTAATACTTTATTTCGGCAAATGTTATCTTGTTTACATATACAGCATTGTTTAAAATACATTATGCTCTTATATCGCCATTCTGTCACTCTTATTTAGTTATTTTTACTACATATTATATGCATTGTTGATAATTAAATTGTGTACAAAAGTTGTACATGGTCTGTTTAGTGGACTTGCTAACTTTTTGTTAGCTGAAATTTCTTTAAGTTACTGTATGATGGTTGTTTACACCTAGTCCTATGATTACAGTTAGTTAGTTTATTAAATTCCAGTTATTAAATTACTTGTACAATGATTGTGAGGTATTCTCATAGTTGTATTGAACATTCCTCTAACTATTGGTAAACTTTCTTATTCTCTCTTTACAAGTTTTGTTAAGGTTTTTTGATTAACTCTATGGTCACATGGGATTCTGTCCAATTGGTTTATTGTTATTATAAATAATCTGACTCATATAGTTGTGTCTTTCAGTTCATATGGTATTCATTGTCTTACACATTTATTCTTATTTGGTCTCTGTATGAATGAATTATTGATAACTACTTTATCTAATTATTGTGTATGATTTTATGTTGTAGGTCCAGTTCAGGTGAGGTTATGTGTCACTTAGTTGGCAACAATATGCTTCTTACTTTATTCAGTATTCATCTTAAATACTGTCATGTCATTATGGCATGTTACTATAATTGTTTATTACTATGTTTTGCACATGTTGTACACATTTTACACTATATGTTTATACAATAATACTTGGTTTTTTATCTAACTATGTTACACATTTTGGTGGGTTGTATCTTTGGCTTGTATGCATTGATTTGTTTCTTTTCAACAACTTAGTTTGTTTACTACTTATTGGCTTTAACATTTATCTACATTTTGTCCTGTGTTACTATGACATTCAGGCACATTCCATATCAGGGATTATAAAGCTTTTATCATTGATCTCTTTGAGCAATTATTTCTCTTTTCAGTATCATTAAATTGGTGGTCTTACTGAGTATATTTGTGGTTTTACAATCTTGGATTACAATTGGTACACTAATTGTTTGTGTATTTCACTTGATAACCGTTGATCTTTTCACTTATTAATCTTTATTCACTTCCCTCAGTTATAAACACTTCACTAATATTGTCTGTGTTGCTTAATTGGGGTTAGTGTTATTACATTATTTATTGTTGCACTTATATAAAGTATTCACTGTTATTGTTTGTGATCACTTATTAAGGTTCAACACTTGGTTTTTTATTATACTGGTTTCACTGTGTCCTTCTTTGATAGGTAGTTTTTTATTACTACTAATCTTATAATCATTACTCTTATTCTGGTTATTATATTAATTGTTGTGCTTTCCATATTTTGGGAATGTTGATGTCTTGTTCTGGTCATACATAAACTTCATTCTTCATGGTACATTTCTTCTTCTTCTTCTTCTTCTTCTGGTTATTCAACTGTTTCTTCTTCATGTTAATTGTTTGTCATTTGTGATGCTTTTCTTGGTTACTCACTATTTGTGATAACTCATGTTCATTTAACATAGTTATATTCTTCCACATTTTCACTCACTATTATGATAATCATTGTCTTATATTTATCTCACTATTATGACAAATTAGTCTATTTTCTCACTATGATAATTGCATTTGATATGTCTCTTCCTTATGATGATAGTCACTTTCGGCATATCCCCTCACTATTTTGATCTATTGGGCCTAGATGCTAACGTATTATATCAATTCATTGTATTCTCTCTTTCTTCTTTATACTCGATGATATATTCTTATGACTCTTCTTTCTTCTTCGTAGGGTTGCTTTAATACTATTCATTTATAGATACACTTTTGATTTTCATACCTCTGTACCTTCTTCCATGCGTGATGAAATATGCTTATGGTACTCTTTCATTTGACGTATTATATATTTTTTATGTAACCGTTATTTTGATACGTTACATAAGCCTTCCTATAAGAATTGATTAATTCTGAATTCGTATACTTATTTTCTGAAGAATTCATCAATTGTTGTATTTTTTCAAGTTGACTCTCATGTTCTTCTTATATCCCTTCATTCTCTTCTATTAGAATCATAATCATTTTTCTTTCCATGTAATTATCTCCCTTGTTTATTTAATTCCCTAATTCCCTAACATAATTTTAGCTGGTGCAGTTCAGAGTGGCTCACTGTGGCATACATCTCTGCTGGCCATACTAATATCAATAAATTCAGAGGTACATCATCTCTGTCAATAATATAAATGATTGCTGGAATCATTCATCAGTCAATTCATCTCAAAATATAAAGTAGTCGTTCTTTCAACAAATAATAAATATCAAATCCATAATCTTCTTCATCTTCATGATTCACGTCTTTGTGTTACATTTCATTTAGTATAGGCTCTCTTTTGGTTTTTGCCTTGTGTTTGGGTATCATATATTTGTTCATATCAATAATATTTACTTACTTCCATTTCTCCAACTTCTTATGCTGCTTTTTCTGTATATCATCTTGTATATTTCTTTCTTATCTTTATTTGTACGGGTAAGATGGTATTTTACTAGTTGACTGGCTCTTGGAATTTTAATATGTGCCAAATGTGTTACTTGTCGTTCTCGTATATCTTCTTTTTTCTTTCTAATCATTAGTAGTACGGGTAAGATGGTAAATTACTGTTGACTGGCTCTTGGAAATATTATTTTGTTATGCCGTAGATGTTATTTGTCCGCCTTGTATGAATTCTTATATTTGTACGGGTAAGATGGTCTTAACTAGTTGACTGGCTGTTGGAATTTTTTGTGTGTGCCATAGGTGGTGTGTGTCTGTCTCGTATTTCTTCTTTTTTATATTAGTACGGGTAAATTACAATTTTCTTCACATTTTACATTATTTCTTTGGATTACACTTTTATATCATAATATTAATATCTTGTCAACATTTATTCTTACATTTATAATTTTCATTTCGTACTTAGTATCAACATTAAATAATTTCCATTATAACATTCCATCTTTTTGCATTATTCAATCCTCAATATGGAAGTCTGATTATAATTACCTTTAATTTTCTTCGTTACAGGATCTTGTATTTCGTATGTATTGTTCATATTATTTTTGGTAACAGTATATGTTATCAAAAGAATCTGTCCCATTTCTCGATGTATTTTTATTTAGTTTATCCATAGTCATTTATTTCGTCTCTTCTTGTTGTTCGGTTATCTTCAGTGTTCAGGCGTCTATCCTTTCTTGTCATATACCTCACTATCATTCAGTTCTTCCATTTCGCTGCTATCAGATCTTCATTTGCTTCCCGTTCTCCCGTCTTCTTCTTCTCATTATCTTTGGTGCACACGTGTCCAGTGTCCTCCTGGTTTTCGTTATTTTTAACTTCCGGTATCTCTTCTAATTCTGGTTTATCGTCATCTGTTTTCTGGTTGGGTTTTTCCACTGATTGGTTCCTCTTCTTCCGCAATTCTTTTATTTCTTGGGCGTATCCTTTAATGATCCGGTCCATCTGTTCCTCGTGATTTTCCTTCTTCTTGGAATGTCTTATTCTTCTTCTAGGAATTTTTGCTTTAAATACTTTATCGTTTATAACCTTCTTCGTCCTAACATAGTTCCTCTCTTCGTCCATCTTCATGAATCTCCTTTTATACTCCTTCATATAGATTCCTTCTTTACGGTCGATGACTGGGAAGTTAATCATATTAATTAGACCACTTCGAGTCATTTCTATTAATTCTTTTGTGATCCTTGTCTTTTTTGGGCGTATTATCCTTCCTTCTTCCGCTTTCTTCTCTTTCATTTTCTTAATTATTTGGGTCTTCTTTACACCTCCGGCGTCGATCTCCATGTATTGAATATTTTCCTTGTTTCTGTCAAGTTCATTTTCAAATGGGTAATGTATTTGTGCCTTGTTCAATTTCTGCTTGTTCATCATTGGTTTTAGTTTGCAAATTTGATTGCTCCATGATCTCCTCATTTGGTGTTTCTGCTATCGTTGGTTCGCCATCGTTTCTCATCTCTTCACACTTCTCCCTTAGTGTGGTGTGTGCGACTACCATTTCTGCTTGTCTGCGCTCTACTGCCTCTATTTGTTTGTTACGGGTTTCTTCGAGGGTGTCAATACGGTTGTTGAGATCTGTTTTAGTTTGCACAATCTCCTGTTTGTTAATTTCACATTCTCGTCGTACTCCAGACATCTCTTCCTGGATTTCCGTCGCTATCACTGCTATCCTCCCCTCCGTTGCTTCTAGGTTTTCTTCAAACTTCTTATCTATTGTTTCTGTGGTCGTTCTTGCGATTTCTTCAGTTCTGTCACTATTATTAGCCATCTGTTGCCATATCTTCTCGTTATCGCTTTTCAGTGCTTCAATTTCCTTATTGATTTTCTTGTTCAGTTCATCTATCTTCTTATTTGTCTCACCGATTTTGACTCCCAATTCTTCGGATAAATTTTCTCTGATTAATTCTATATTTTTTGTCAATAACTCTTCCATCTTCTTATTTGTTTCATCTATCTTATTATTCAAATCTTCCTTCAATAACTCCATGTTCTTCTGGCTCTCTCTTTGGCCTTCTTCCATCTTCTTATTCAACGACTCCATATTCCTGTTCAGTGACTCAATTGATTTGTTGGTATTTTCCTCCATTCTCTGACTTAACGTTTCCATTGTTTTATTATTACCTTCGATAATCATCCGCATCATCTCCTGGTAATCCATGTTCCCTGTTTTTGTTGGTCTCTCCGGTTGGTTTACCTCTGGTTGCCCTTCTGGTTGCTGGACCTCCTCCGCCGGTTCAGGTTGTCTGTCTTCTTTCACAAGTAATATTTCTTCCACGTCTTCTGCCGACGTCGCTTCCTTCTCCTCCATTCTAGCTTCTTTTTCAGCTTCCGCCGCTCGCTTCTTCGACGTTGATCTTCGGTACATCTTTATATCTTTGCAATGTAATTGCCGCCGAATTAGGTTTAATAACTATTTATTTATTTGTTTGTTTTATTGAGTATCGTCGTCCTAATTCGTGCTCAGATGTTGGGCGCCACGTTGTAATGTAAGTTATTGGAGTGAGTTATTGAGTGTAGTGTTTTTATTTTTAATTAATTTTAAAATTTTTATTTAGTAGTAGACTCTTCTTCACTCCTCACGTAATGTAAACATCGATGATTAGTGTTGTTTAGTATTTGATAGAATTAGTAATGTTTAAATTTAAATTAATGTTTATGTTTGAAAAGGATCATAATCACTGATATCTTGCTATATTCACCTCCCCACTTACCATCCGTGAACGTCTTCGATCTTCTTAATGGGTTGTTCTATCTCACTGGAAATACATTAATAACACACAAAATACTTTGCCTGGATATCGACATATACACATTAAACAAAATGACAATGATATTCAATTGTGAATTGAATATTCAAATATTGACCGCTTGAATATTGCCGCCACCTTGTGAAACAATTGCTTCTAAAATGTAAATTATTTGTACCTATTTAATAGAAATAAAGACTCTCTGTTCACTGGTAACAAATTGAGGTGTTTATTAACATTAGTGAAATTCAGTAAAATCCCTTTTAAAACAATTACTAATAATTTTTAAAAACAACAAAGTTAATTAATTTCTGAAACTTCTTCAGCTCAGGGCTGGTAACACTGGTACAATGTACAATAATATGGTAATTTAGGTTGTTTATTTTGGTTATAAGCATTACCAAATTTAATGAATCCTTTGAATGTACATGATGCAAGATACAAAGATGTTTTATTAAACAACAATATTTATTCATATATTATAATTAAAAAGACAAAAAATTAAAAATCAGTAATCTCAATACGATATTCAAATTATCATATGTAATAGTACAATACTAAATTTATAAAAACATGGTACAAAAGACCATAATTATTGTATTTATTTATTTTTAACAATTATTTGGTAATAATTATTTAAATATTTCATAATCCCTGTAAGGTTTTGGTGAGTGGACTGTATAATTATTTTATAAGACACAGATGGGAATTGACAGGATTTCGATCGTTTTCATTGTGAAACGGCAAACAGCAAAAAAATCGTATGTAACATATAGCGATAAAGTGACTAGCCCTGATGACGTCAGTGGAAGGAATGCACATTTTCTGTAAACAATTCGAGACTGCAAACAACGAACAAAAGCCTGGTGACGTAGTTTTTGCCCCACCTACGCACTGTTAAACAAAGACTCTGTGTCATTTCCTTCTGGATTCGTTTAATCTGGATTACGTTCTGGACGTACTTTCGTCGCAATTACTGGTTCATTTAACACGAATACTGGACCGAAAGGTAAGCCTAATATCTATGTTGTTGCACAATCTGGCAACATGGCGCCCGATAATTATTCAATGTTTATTAGTAAATTAGTTAATTTTATGTGACACAAGTTTGTAGCTTCACACATACTATCGTACGGCAGGTGTGCTGCATTCTGATGCTAAAAGCTGTGTACACGTGTTATTAAAGTTACACTATTAAAACAATGTTACTGGTTTAACTATTATTATTATGAACTGGAATTGATAAAAAAAACGAAAAACTCTTATTATCGAGTCTATTCACAAGCTTATTATTCATGACAGAAATGACTCTCTATTGGCAAACAAATGCATGTTGGTTATAGGTTAGTTTACCTATAGATGAGAGTAAGTTAACAAAATAGAATAATTAATATTATAAAAATCTTAATACTATCTTCACAAACATTATTTATTTGTAATAAGATGTATAATTAACGGTAATGATTGTTCTCGCATATTAAATTATTGTTTTTCAAGTACTGCTGAAATCGTAGTCAAGCAAGCGACTATATTTTCAAGTAATGGTTTGCGGTATAAATTATTAATTCCGCTTCTATTATTATTTTTTAAAAATGAATATACAAATATTTTGATTAAATATCATCATTAAATCAGACGAGAACTTTTATTCATTTAACCTGATAATAATTCATCGTTTACTAGCTAACCATGCATAGTGTGTTTGCTTGGCTAGCATAGTCTTCTATAACGTTCGTTAACCAATGAATATTATCTTATCATTTTATTGTAAGAATTGTTAATATATAATACTCACTGCATCTTTCACATAACATGACCTTTATTATACACTGGCCATGTTTTTAATAGTTCACTGTATCACTCACAACACTGTCACACGATAAAAAATTGGTGTTCAGTTGAGGTTAGTTATGACTATATACTCTTATACATGCACATTTTAAAATATTTTCCTAGAGGACTGTCGCAGGCTCCGCTCGCATCGGTGGCTGGAAGACAATTAGTTCCTCTCATCAAAGCTTCTGCTCTCGTCTGGTAAAATCAGATCATCCTATTAGCTTAGAAGGCGGTACTCTCTACCCCAAATGCCTTTGTTAAATTAAAATTTTAATTTTTAGCGTCTATGCTTTGGGTTCGGGACTCAGCTATGACGCGTTCCTTTCCAATCGGAAATGACAGAAAATCTTATAATATTCATAAGTTCCTTATTAAGAGTCTGATTGTCATTTGGATAGTTGCATTGTTTTGCGGATAATTGTGTCTTTAATTTAAGTCCAAACAAGTAATAATTCCGTCCATTAATAACTCACTTCACTTTATTCAAAATTCATATAGTGGCTCTTAATAAAAATAAGTTTTTTCCACTATATTTTGGTGTAATTATATCTTAATGCTTATGATTAAACGTCTGGAGTCCATTTCTCTTATACTCTAATACATAATATTAACATATTTGTGATTTAAGCAAAATGTACTAATGGCGTACTAATTTAGTACAATGTACTAATGTTTATATTTTTGCTTACATCACCATTATTCCTTATGCTACTACATATCTTTGGTACTATAATGTTATTTGATACACTTACATACATTTGCTAATACTTTATTTCGGCAAATGTTATCTTGTTTACATATACAGCATTGTTTAAAATACATTATGCTCTTATATCGCCATTCTGTCACTCTTATTTAGTTATTTTTACTACATATTATATGCATTGTTGATAATTAAATTGTGTACAAAAGTTGTACATGGTCTGTTTAGTGGACTTGCTAACTTTTTGTTAGCTGTAATTTCTTTAAGTTACTGTATGATGGTTGTTTACACCTAGTCCTATGATTACAGCTAGTTAGTTTATTAAATTCCAGTTATTAAATTACTTGTACAATGATTGTGAGGTATTCTCATAGTTGTATTGAACATTCCTCTAACTATTGGTAAACTTTCTTATTCTCTCTTTACAAGTTTTGTTAAGGTTTTTTGATTAACTCTATGGTCACATGGGATTCTGTCTAATTGGTTTATTGTTATTATAAATAGTCTGACTCATATAGTTGTGTCTTTCAGTTCATATGGTATTCATTGTCTTACACATTTATTCTTATTTGGTCTCTGTATGAAAGAATTATTGATAACTACTTTATCTAATTATTGTGTATGATTTTATGTTGTAGGTCCAGTTCAGGTGAGGTTATGTGTCACTTAGTTGGCAACAATATGCTTCTTACTTTATTCAGTATTCATCTTAAATACTGTCATGTCATTATGGCATGTTACTATAATTGTTTATTACTATGTTTTGCACATGTTGTACACATTTTACACTATATGTTTATACAATAATACTTGGTTTTTTATCTAACTATGTTACACATTTTGGTGGGTTGTATCTTTGGCTTGTATGCATTGATTTGTTTCTTTTCAACAACTTAGTTTGTTTACTACTTATTGGCTTTAACATTTATCTACATTTTGTCCTGTGTTACTATGACATTCAGGCACATTCCATATCAGGGATTATAACGCTTTTATCATTGATCTCTTTGAGCAATTATTTCTCTTTTCAGTATCATTAAATTGGTGGTCTTACTGAGTATATTTGTGGTTTTACAATCTTGGATTACAATTGGTACACTAATTGTTTGTGTATTTCACTTGATAACCGTTGATCTTTTCACTTATTAATCTTTATTCACTTCCCTCAGTTATAAACACTTCACTAATATTGTCTGTGTTGCTTATTTGGGGTTAGTGTTATTACATTATTTATTGTTGCACTTATATAAAGTATTCACTGTTATTGTTTGTGATCACTTATTAAGGTTCAACACTTGGTTTTTTATTATACTGGTTTCACTGTGTCCTTCTTTGATAGGTAGTTTTTTATTACTACTAATCTTATAATCATTACTCTTATTCTGGTTATTATATTAATTGTGGTGCTTTCCATATTTTGGGAATGTTGATGTCTTGTTCTGGTCATACATAAACTTCATTCTTCATGGTACATTTCTTCTTCTTCTTCTTCTTCTTCTTCTTCTTCTTCTTCTTCTTCTTCTTCTTCTTCTTCTGGTTATTCAACTGTTTCTTCTTCATGTTAATTGTTTGTCATTTGTGATGCTTTTCTTGGTTACTCACTATTTGTGATAACTCATGTTCATTTAACATAGTTATATTCTTCCACATTTTCACTCACTATTATGATAATAATTGTCTTATATTTATCTCACTATTATGACAAATTAGTCTATTTTCTCACTATGATAATTGCATTTGATATGTCTCTTCCTTATGATGATAGTCTGTAGCGTGTCAATTTTTGGGTATTTTTACTTTTAACAGTTTGGAATAATTATATTTTTATTTATTTCATTTTTGGGCGGGTTTGTCTAAAAGTTGTGAAAATTATTGTGCAACCAGATTCATTCCATTATAACAGAACGCATGGCAACGTTATTTCCATTGTGAAAGAAACAGTTTGAAACAAAGCAGTAAGGCGCAGTTGTTGTCGAGGAATGCGGCAGAGAATTCGCGCCACCCTAAAAATTCGCAGAACTCTGTACATGTGTGTCAACGCTCAAGCGCAACTACACCCGCACGCGCTCAAAAGGACGCTCTTGACTAAAAACTCAAGATGGCTAGAGACGAGAATATTCATCGTCTTCTCCAAGACTTTCCGGAAATACTGCTAACGCCCCGCCTACTGTTAATGACATCAGCAGAGCCAAAGCCAATATCGTACTTTGGTACACAGAATATAACTCTGCTATTCCATATATAAAATGGTTAGCTCACAACAACTGAGGCTTGAGCGACGAAAACATAGTGGCAGTGAACCACAGTTTCCCTCCAGAGAAAGGAAGATGTACCTGTTACGTTCTCGGTGCCAGTATATATTAGTCAGAGACGCCATAGAGTGTACGGAAAACAGCGTACCGCTACAGACATTTAAAGTTCCGGTAAGGGCCCGGTTGGTCGAGTTTTCGCAAATGTATTTAATTCAATAAGACCGACCGGGACCCAAGAAGTTAATAACCATATTACTGTGATTGGCGGGCAGTTGGTGTAGTGACATGGAGTGATAAACGAAATACGTAATCTTTAAAAGAGGAATCGGATAACAGAAACACGTGTTCGGTCGGCAGTGAACAGTGAATTAAAACATGAATTAAATACTATTACCGGGAATTCAATATGAAACATTGTTTAAACTTTGTACTGTTTTATCAGCTGTAAGCAGTCTACTAACATTGCACGGCACGCGCGGATGACGTCACGCGTTTATCAAACCTTGCAACCGGCCAGCCTAGCCGACTGCAAGCCAGTTTTAGTTCAGTTTATAACACGGCTCCGAGCGCAACTCTCGTAAAACACTTCTCTTACAGCCGCGGCTTTTGGCTATTATTTCAGCATGCATTTATAACATTTCACTTTAATCGTCTACCTGCGTCCATCTACAATGGACCACGATTTCATTCAAAATTAATTTCGGGCGTTAGCGCCTCAAATGTATCCGCACGTGCCGATCGTAACTAACAAACCAAATTATTCAATAAACGCATGTTCAATATCTTAAATACAGTCCACTTCTTTCTAACAAACGATCCAGCCTTCCTCATTAGCGTCTTTGGAATAACTCGCGATTATTCAAGAGCTTCCAAACCGCAACATTTTTGGTCCCACCGGACCGGATTTCATATTTTCAGGCCAAAAACGACATCATTTTTGGTCCAACCAGGCAGGATTTCATATTTTCAGGCCAAAAACGACATCATTTTTGGTCCAACCAGGCAGGATTTCATATTTTCAGGCCAAAACAAACTACATCATTTTTGGTCCCAACGGCACAGATTTCTCATACCTGAGTACACAGGCGACAACATTTATTTATACACACCATTTCTGGAAAAACCAATCTGAAATTAATCACGACATACGGGTATCATTTTCGTCCTGAGCGACACCATTATCGTGAATCACGTCGCAGTCATCTCGACAAGATTCAGCCAAGCAGTAGACCAGAGACGACGGGACGAAACAGGACAACATTTTCGAGATTCCACAGCTTTAATTGATGGAGGGTACAACATGAGGCATCGGCTAACCGGCAGAGACAGGAGGTGTAGCAGCTCCAAACGGGATCGAAGCCAGCTTCATCACGAATGGATCGACGGCCACGTGACTATAAACTTTACCTATATTTGATTTATTTTTAATAATATTTCACTCAGTGTGTATTTTTTGACATATTTATATAAACAAATAACTTATTACACAATACAAATTAATAAATGGTTGGCAGCTCATTATCAGTCAGAACTTTAAAGATAAAGCTGTACTTTGTAATCATTTAGATTTATAATTTCAATAATTTAACTGCCAACGAGTTTGATTAGTTAGAGAGGGTAAGTTTATATTCAAACCAACGATCGCTAGCTACCAAACGTATTTAAACTCATTCAAAATTAAGTTTGTGGTTCACATGCTCGATGCTCAATTGCTTCTAAATATCTTTCCCTTTTTATCTTAAACTGTAATAATGGCCGATGTAAGGGCTCTAATAAAAAAACGAGGTACAATTAAGGCCTCAGTATCCCGAATAAATACATTCGCGGATAATTTCGATTTGTTAAACAGCGATCCTCATGCGCTCAAAATAAAACTGCGTCATTTGATGGAATTATCCACCAAATATGACGAGATACAGTCACAAATCGAGGCTGAGGAAGCAGACGTTGCGTTAACAAGTGATAGAGTGCAAACGGAGGACGATCTCTGTGCTATAGAATGTAAATTGCAACACTTGTTGGAGCAATCTGAGCATTTGAACCAAAAACCAGTAATTAATACTGATGGTAAACAGCCTAAAACACCCCCCATTCAATTGGAACCAATAAAATTACCACGGTTCGAAGGTAGTATTGTGGAATGGCAACATTATTACCATATTTTTATGGAACTAATTCATGTCAGAACAGACCTGACAGATATACAGAAGCTTCATTATTTGCACTCGTCATTACATGGCGAGGCGCTTAACGTAATAAAATCATTGCCCATAACACATGAGAATTACGCGGTGGCTATCGATCTGTTGAGGAATAGATATGATAGTAAGCTGATTGTCTCCGCTCACCACGTGTGGAATGTCCTAGACGTACCATTAGTTCAGCAGGAATCCCAAGGTAGCATATCGCAATTTATTGATCAAATCTCTGCAAATATAAACGCTTTAAATAATCTCAAACTGCCAGTCAACACGTTTGAAATTATTGTAGTAAATTATCTAGCCAAAAAACTTGACAGTTACACTTTACGTTTGTGGAAAGAGAGTTTATCGGAGCATAAACTCCCTGATTTTAATAATTTTATAAATTTTTTAAATTCACGTAGGAAACTACTGCAAAATATCGATAACGCGACTAGCCCAACGAGCAGGTTGAACAAAAGCGATAAGTCTCCTTATCGCAAAGCAGTTAAACAGATAAGCACTCCAAAGGGCGCATTCCACTCACATATTAGAAACAATTTATGCAGGCTGTGTAACGGTAGACATAGACTTAGCGATTGCCCACAATTTATATCGCTGTCTATCCCTGATAGAAAAAATGCGTTACTAAAAAACAAACTTTGCTTAAACTGTCTCCGTTCGGGACACGAGGGTTCAAAATGTCCCTCCAAATTTTCATGTAAAAAATGTTCTAGGCGTCACCACACCACGATTCATGTCCCCAACAGGGACGTAACTTCTGTTAACAACCAGTGTTCACTGAAATCACAGACCAATAAATCGGTATTGTTATCTACCGCCGTCTGTATGACATACAATAAAGTCGGCAAAAAATTTCCCGTTAGGATATTACTGGATTCCGGTTCTCAAGCGAACTTTTGCACAATGGATTTCGCCCGCAGGTTGGGCCTCCAATTAGTTAAATCGCAATTGCCCATCACGGGTATAAACAACTCGCTTTCCCAGGCTGACTTCAGTACTAATGTAAGGCTACATTCACGCTATAAACCCTTCACGTTAAACGTACACTGTGCCGTATTACCCAGTATAACTAATAATTTACCGGCGGAGTCGTTCAATCTTACCTCTTTAAATTTACCCAAGCGCATATTCTTGGCGGATCCTCACCTACATTGCTCGTCGCAAGTCGATATATTAATCGGCGCTCAATATTTTCTACAATTAATTGAACCTGTGAAATATACGCGCGGACCACACTTTCCTATAATTCAGGAAACCAAGTTAGGATTTATTTTGGCCGGTGACTTACCATTCAACGTCGATATGACTAAAACGGTTTCTTCATTTATGGTCTGTAAGGATGATAATCAGGTTTCCTCGCAACTAAAGGAATTTTGGAAGTTGGAGGAGATCTCTAGTCGCGAAACCCGATCTGAGGACTCACCGTGTGAAAGGCATTTCGTGGAAAACACTAGCCGCAATCGCGACGGGAGATTCGTGGTAGCCCTGCCCCGCAGATCTGATAAATCTTATTTGGGAGATTCTCTCCGCGGAGCAATACGCAGATTCCAATCGTTAGAATTCAAATTCAAGCAGAACCCTACCCTTTATAAGGATTATAGTGAGTTCATGAGTGACTACTTAAGACTTGGCCACATGTCGCCGCTTAATGAATACGATCTGTCGCTTGACAGGTCAGAGATCTTTTATCTGCCCCATCACGCAGTCTTCAAAGACTCTAGCTTAACCACTAAATTGCGCGTGGTATTTGACGCATCCGCTAAAACCACCAATAATTTGTCCCTTAACGATACTTTAATGGTCGGTCCTACGATCCAGCAGGATCTGTTTTCGATAATGGTTCGGTTCCGCACCCACCGATACGTACTTATTGCGGACATTGAAAAGATGTATCGCCAGATCATTGTTAATCCTAAGGATTCAAACTTGCAACGCATTGTTTGGCGTGATGCACCGCATAAGGAATTGCGACATTACGCGTTAAGGACGGTTACATATGGCACTGCTAGTGCCTCCTTCCTTGCTACGCGTTGTCTGGCTCAAATAGCATATGAAAATAAATCCGACTACCCTACCGCTGCTAAGGCCATAGCAAATGACTTTTACGTAGACGATCTCATAACGGGTTCGGATGATCCGAACAGCTTAGCTAAAATGAAATGCGAGATCGAGAAGTTGTTGAGGAGGTATGGTTTTTCGTTACACAAATGGTTCTCTAACCACCATAAGATTATGACTCTTCGCGCCCAAGTAACCCGTGACTTCAGCAAGGGTCAAAACGTGCGTACCTTGGGCATACGGTGGAATGTTGAGGGGGATAACTTTTTATACACCGTTAGGGGTGATGACAATTTAACCGTTCTCAACAAGAGAAGCGTGTTGGCAATCATTGCCGGGATCTATGATCCACTAGGTCTAATCGCTCCCATCACATTTTGCTGCAAGCATTTCGTGCAGCAGTTGTGGTTGGCGGGCACTGATTGGGACGAACCCTTGTCCGGGTCACTAGCCAATCAATGGTCGGAATTATACGCCCAATTAGTCTCCGACACTCATTTTGAGATTACGAGGTCGGTTAAGAGTTCGAACAGTTACCCGGTTAGTTCATTGCAGCTGCACGGATTCGCCGACGCTTCGGTTAAAGGTTACGCGTGTTGCATTTATGTGCGGGCGGTCTATTCGAACGGCGCCATATCATCAAACTTGTTGTGTGCTAAATCTAGGGTCGCTCCGCTGAAACAGATAACGCTTCCTAGACTTGAACTTTGTGCTTGTTTATTGTTGGCTCAATTAGCGTCCAAGGTTTTAAATGCCGTCGATTACAATTTTGACGGATTATATCTTTATTCGGATTCGATGATAGCGTTGTACTGGATACATCAGCAATCTTCCCGCTGGAAGGTATTTGTGGCTAACCGTGTCGCAGAAATACAGCGTCTTGTTAGCAGCAGGGGAATTTGGCGTCATGTAGTATCGAATGACAACCCTGCCGACGTTTTATCGCGCGGTTGCCTCCCTCGTAGTCTGCACTGTCATGCTCAATGGTGGCATGGTCCCTCATGGTTGGCTCGTGATGCGGCCTCATGGCCGGTCAGCGCGTTCGACATTAATACTCCCTGTACCTTACCCGACATTGAAGAGGAACGTCGCAAGCAGGCTCAAACCTCACTAATTGTCGCGTCCTCAACACATAGTTATATTGAAAATTATTCATCTCTTACGAGGCTTATTCGCGTCTTCGCATACTGCCGTCGATTTTTTCGCAATTCTAGGCTCGCGGCGGTTGATAGAGACACGTCCTTTTTGACGGCCCAAGAATTGTCTGACACGCTCTTGGTTTTTGTCCGGCAATCTCAGAAGTTGCATTTCGACGTAGAGGTTAGGGAACTTGAGGCACACCGGTGCCTTCCACGCAGTAGTAAAATTCTTGCTCTCAACCCATTCCTGGATAAATCAGGCATTTTAAGAGTGGGTGGACGCTTGCAATTCTCCCCACTTAGCTACGAGACTAAACACCAAATAATTTTACACCCGCACTCTCATCTCACGAGATTAATAATTGAATACGAACACATCCGTTTGTTGCACGCTGGAGTGCAATCAACTCAAGCTTCGCTTAGGCGTAAGTATTGGATCATACACGTTAAGTCCTATATCCGCTCAGTGATACATAAGTGTGTCACTTGTTTTCGTTTCCGGGCTAAAGGCGCGAATCAATTACTCGGTCAATTACCCTCTTCTAGGGTCACGCCGTCAAGGCCATTCTCACAGTCGGCCGTGGATTACGCAGGTCCGGTGCTTTTGCGCCATGGCGGGCAGCGCTCTAAGTCCACGACCAAGGCATATATCGCTCTATTTATATGCATGTGTACTAGGGCCATCCATTTAGAATTGGTGTCGGATCTTACTTCCAACGCCTTTATAGCGGCTTTAAAAAGGTTCATATCGCGCAGAGGTATTCCCGCGCAAATATTTTCGGATAATGGCACGAATTTTCGTCGTGCCAACCACACGTTGCATGATTGGTACAAATTTTTAACCTCCAAGGAAGTTGAACAATCTTCTCTGGAGTTTTGCGGTCTTCACGGCATCAAATGGTCCTTTATCCCCCCTTCAGCCCCTCATTTCGGTGGTTTGTGGGAAAGTGGTGTAAGGAGTGTTAAATTCCATTTACGTCGCGTAATTGGCGGTACGATCTTGAATTTTGAGGAATATTCTACCCTTCTTTCTCAAATTGAGGCTTGCCTTAATTCACGCCCATTATGCGCCGTGTCCGACGATGCTAGAGACCCTGAACCCTTAACACCCGCTCATTTTTTGGTCGGTGCTCCACTGACGGCTCTTCCGGAACCCGACAATACACAAGGCAATAATACTCATTTGGGCAGATGGCTTCTGCTCCAAAAATTTACGCAGACCATCTGGAAACGGTGGTCTCGGGATTATCTGCACCAGCTGCAGCAGCGCAATAAATGGCGCACCCCATTTAAGAATTTGAAGGTCGGACAACTTGTCCTCCTTTTGGATGACAATTCCCCCCCCTCTAGAATGGAAGCGTGGGGTAATTACCAATGTTTTTCCGGGTCAAGATTCCTTAGTACGCGTCGCAGAAGTACGCACCGCGCTAGGTATCTTACGCCGACCCATCCACAAATTATGCCCCCTTCCGGTGGCAACAAGCTAGTCGTTTGCGTGCCTTACGGTGTGTGTGTGTGTGTGTGTGTGTGTGTGTGTGTGTGTGTATGAGTGTGTGCGTGTCACATTACATGGAACACGCCCGGGACATTCCCCGGGGCGAGCATACAAGTCAATTGTATCGTAAGCATTGTAACATTGTTAAGTGTCGCTAGCTATTACAGAAATAGTGACTGTGTCTCATATGTACTATCAGTTATTATGGATATTGTGTATTGTTAATATGTTTGTGTGATTCAAATTCTGAGAACCACAAGTGTCAGTTATAGTGGCAATTATTCTATATATGTATTGTATTTTCTAAGGGTCAAAACATTATGAAATTCATTGGGGTTGTTATGTCAATATCATGGGGAAATTATTGTATTTTTTATTGTGTTATCAATTTATTGTAATGCTTGACAAATATCAAGGGGTATCATTTGGGAAAGATCAATACCTACTTAATTATTGTATTATTGTGCGTATTGTATTACTGTTATGTTTTGAGTAATCTTAACGTCAGTAAGCCCTTGCTATTGGCGTAAGGGTCAATTTATTGTGTGCTTGGTGATTGTTAATTGAATTTATATTATGTCCATTATGTCATTGCTCTCTGGCCAGTGCGCCAATTATTGTATCGCTTACGACATGTAAGTCTAATTATTATATTGTTCAATTTAACCGTTAATGTACAAAATCGTCCCGATTTTGGCGGGCAGTATGTTTAAACTTTGTACTGTTTTATCAGCTGTAAGCAGTCTACTAACATTGCACGGCACGCGCGGATGACGTCACGCGTTTATCAAACCTTGCAACCGGCCAGCCTAGCCGACTGCAAGCCAGTTTTAGTTCAGTTTATAACACGGCTCCGAGCGCAACTCTCGTAAAACACTTCTCTTACAGCCGCGGCTTTTGGCTATTATTTCAGCATGCATTTATAACATTTCACTTTAATCGTCTACCTGCGTCCATCTACAATGGACCACGATTTCATTCAAAATTAATTTCGGGCGTTAGCGCCTCAAATGTATCCGCACGTGCCGATCGTAACTAACAAACCAAATTATTCAATAAACGCATGTTCAATATCTTAAATACAGTCCACTTCTTTCTAACAAACGATCCAGCCTTCCTCATTAGCGTCTTTGGAATAACTCGCGATTATTCAAGAGCTTCCAAACCGCAACAAACATCAATGGGTAAAGTGTAAAAAACGGCGTATGTGTGTGTGTGTGTGTTGCAGAATGGGCTACCTTAATTATTATAATACTTGATAGGTTAGAGGATATTTTATGTTAGTTAAGTCTGAGGGATCAATGTATATTTTGAAACCTATTTTTTCAGTGTCTTTTAACATTCATTAAAATCAGTTGGTTTACCTTGAATATGTGTTAGACTAAGTTATTTCGTCATTACCACTTTCTCATTTCTATGTTGAAAAAATTCGTCTAACGGATCGGAATCTTTCTGAATTATTAATTGGGTGGGTCAGATTGCTAAATTGTCCGTTTTATTAAGGTGAAGTGTAAAGGTCTCCATATCTGTCCTTCAAAGATATAGGTGGCGACTCTGGGCTTCTGATGAAATTTCTGCAACAGGTAAGTCCTGGTAGTGGTTTTATTTATTTTATATTTTGGCGTATATTTTTTAACGTTACATTTGGCTCTCGCTGCCAGGATTTTCGTTTAATTGTAATGTTATACGAGATAGACCTATTTTAAGGCACAGAAAATAGGATGTGGTAATGACGAATGTATAAAAATTTTATCGTACATAATTAAGTAGGTTAGGTGTATGTTATTGTGATTCACAATGTGTTAGTTGTTTGAGTATAGAAAAATAGTAGTTTCATATATAAAAGTGATACAAACGAACTTTAAAAATGTCTATAATACAAAGTAATGATAGTGATTTTGCTTGGGATGAGTGGGAGAATGAATTTCAGAAAGCATACACAACATATGTAGGTCAAGGGTTTTGGACTTGACCTAGTTTCGATCAGCTGATGAGGTCATACACCTACTAAGCTTGTATAGTAGGAAGTCAATTTTTATTTGTTTGTTTAATTAATTCGAACCAATATTTAAATAATTTTGCATATGAAGAAAACATTTAAATAAATTTAAATTTTTTTTTTGAATTTTAAAATTTTTGAAAATTTTAATTTAAAAAATTCGCCTGCCAGCGAATGAATATTTTAGATAATGATTCTTTTATTATGTGTGCATTAACCATGTTTATTTTATTGTATTGCATTGCATTGGTAGACTATAAGTGGTTCTCATGTTAGAGTAAGGATGTGTTTAGATTAGTAGAAATGTCTAGGTTAAGTCATTTGGAACAAAAATTAGAAAAACAAGGAAGAGAATTTTTTGATAAAATATTTTTTTTGAATTTTTGTAAATTTTTAATAAATTTTAAAAGAAATTTTTTATTTTCAATGTGTTATGGCAACATGTAATGTTAGTGTGTGTGAGCCCAGTATTTGCTAAAGGCAGCCCAGCTTGAAAAAAGGGGAAACATATCGTCGGAGGAGCTGGAATAATTTTAGCCAGGGATTGAGGATTTTTGGGGGTAGCATGTTAGAAGGTGAGGTGCTCTGTGGTACGAGTCTGCTCGATTTCTCGGTGTTGGGATCTCTTACGGAGAAGTCCAGTGATCTCGTTCAGATGAGTCCATGGTCGCTGAGCCAGGGGGGTCGTGTACCCATGAGATTAAGAACCAGGGGGTTGTTGGCACCAGTTCCTCACCGGTCCTCTTTGGGGCTATCGATGAGATTTCTTCTGTCGTGAACAGCAGAATTCTCATCGAGGGGGTATTGTAGCGTGTCAATTTTTGGGTATTTTTACTTTTAACAGTTTGGAATAATTATATTTTTATTTATTTCATTTTTGGGCGGGTTTGTCTAAAAGTTGTGAAAATTATTGTGCAACCAGATTCATTCCATTATAACAGAACGCATGGCAACGTTATTTCCATTGTGAAAGAAACAGTTTGAAACAAAGCAGTAAGGCGCAGTTGTTGTCGAGGAATGCGGCAGAGAATTCGCGCCACCCTAAAAATTCGCAGAACTCTGTACATGTGTGTCAACGCTCAAGCGCAACTACACCCGCACGCGCTCAAAAGGACGCTCTTGACTAAAAACTCAAGGTGGCTAGAGAGGAGAATATTCATCGTCTTCTCCAAGACTTTCCGGAAATACTGCTAACGCCCCGCCTACTGTTAATGACATCAGCAGAGCCAAAGCCAATATCGTACTTTGGTACACAGAATATAACTCTGCTATTCCATATATAAAATGGTTAGCTCACAACAACTGAGGCTTGAGCGACGAAAACATAGTGGCAGTGAACCACAGTTTCCCTCCAGAGAAAGGAAGATGTACCTGTTACGTTCTCGGTGCCAGTATATATTAGTCAGAGACGCCATAGAGTGTACGGAAAACAGCGTACCGCTACAGACATTTAAAGTTCCGGTAAGGGCCCGGTTGGTCGAGTTTTCGCAAATGTATTTAATTCAATAAGACCGACCGGGACCCAAGAAGTTAATAACCATATTACTGTGATTGGCGGGCAGTTGGTGTAGTGACATGGAGTGATAAACGAAATACGTAATCTGTAAAAGAGGAATCGGATAACAGAAACACGTGTTCGGTCGGCAGTGAACAGTGAATTAAAACATGAATTAAATACTATTACCGGGAATTCAATATGAAACATCAATGGGTAAAGTGTAAAAAACGGCGTATGTGTGTGTGTGTTGCAGAATGGGCTACCTTAATTATTATAATACTTGATAGGTTAGAGGATATTTTATGTTAGTTAAGTCTGAGGGATCAATGTATATTTTGAAACCTATTTTTTCAGTGTCTTTTAACATTCATTAAAATCAGTTGGTTTACCTTGAATATGTGTTAGACTAAGTTATTTCGTCATTACCACTTTCTCATTTCTGTGTTGAAAAAATTCGTCTAACGGATCGGAATCTTTCTGAATTATTAATTGGGTGGGTCAGATTGCTAAATTGTCCGTTTTATTAAGGTGAAGTGTAAAGGTCTCCATATCTGTCCTTCAAAGCTATAGGTGGCGACTCTGGGCTTCTGATGAAATTTCTGCAACAGGTAAGTCCTGGTAGTGGTTTTATTTATTTTATATTTTGGCGTATATTTTTTAACGTTACATTTGGCTCTCGCTGCCAGGATTTTCGTTTAATTGTAATGTTATACGAGATAGACCTATTTTAAGGCACAGAAAATAGGATGTGGTAATGACGAATGTATAAAAATTTTATCGTACATAATTAAGTAGGTTAGGTGTATGTTATTGTGATTCACAATGTGTTAGGTGTTTGAGTATAGAAAAATAGTAGTTTCATATATAAAAGTGATACAAACGAACTTTAAAAATGTCTATAATACAAAGTAATGATAGTGATTTTGCTTGGGATGAGTGGGAGAATGAATTTCGAGGTGTTGTGGGGGAGATGACAGACGAGGAATGGGGTAATTTAGACAATAGATTAACGCGAATGGAAGAACAAGAGGAAGGAATATTCGCAGAAATTAATAAGCATAGTGAGACGACCAGTGATAAAGGTAAGACAATTGAAATAACAGTGGTAGAGAATAAGACAGAAAATAGGCCTAATGATAACAAGAGTGTAGGGGTGGAAGAAAAAGAGTATACAGTATATGACCTATTTAACCTACTTAATGAGTTAAAAACAAAAATGGATAAGGGTTCTGATATGATAAATAAACATTTTAACGAGTGGGACAAAATAATGGATGAGGGTTTTAATAAACTAAAAAATGCTATTGAGAAACCAGACGAGAAGCGGGAGGAGAATAGAGGTCAGTTAAAAGAGAATACAGAAGTTGAGTTAACACAGGTAAGTGGTAATAATGTCTTTGATAATAGCGAAGAAATAACTAACAAGGTAAGTTACAGTTGTAAAAATGAATTAATAAATAATAGTGATAAAATAGTTGAAAACGAGCTATTTAAGAATGATGTGGTGAAAACAAATAGTGATGATGAAGTTTGTGGTGAAGTAGAACTTAATAACAAAATGTTAGCGAGTGTTGATGAAATTGAGAGAGAGTGTGATGAAAGGTTAGGGTGTCAAAGGGCAAATTTTCCCCGTGATGTAAGTGGAGTAAGGACTCCGCTATTAATGATTTTTGAGGACAGAGTTTCCTCCGGTAATTATGTGGAAGACAAGGTGTCTTCAAGCAGTCCCCTAATTTTTTGTAAACCTGGAAAAGCCAGGAAGTGGTATAGTAAGTTTGTTGTGCCCTTTGCATAGAGTGAAGTAGGTCAGTGGTGTTGTGATAGGTATTGTGATGAAAGTGATTATGAGAGACAGAAAGAGTTAGAGTGGTTCAAGATAAATAGAGGTTATGTAGAGCTGATAGAGAAGATGAATATTAAGAGAGTTATGATAAATAATGTAGACACACCTTGGGTAGTAGTAGACAATGATTATATTGATGATAAATATGTACCTGTAGGAAGAATTAGTAGTGGAGGAATATGATGAGAAAATAACTTACCTGGGTGTAACAACAAATGTTCACGGAGGCGGGATAAAAACAAATAATAGTGACAAGTCTTATGAAATAATAAAAGGGAAAACGAATGACATAGAGGTAATGGTTTATAATAAAAATAATAATAATAAATTGGATGTAAATAAAAATCATTTATGCTATAAATATGTGAGGTATCTTTTTGACGATGGAGGCTAAAATATGAAACAGTAAAAGACGGTTAAATATTTTTGTTTTAAGGGTTTGACTTGGCTGATTTGAACATTGAGACGTGATAACTGAATAAATAATGAATCAGATTTGTAAATAAATATTTAGTGAGTTTAATTGTATGTGTTGTGGTTAAGTGAACAGTGTATGTAGGTAATTAATTGTTGTAATAATAATATTTTGCAATTTAAAGAAATAATAACATTAATTTTGGAAACAGTAATTGGCCAATTTGTATAATAGCAAATAATAATAATGTAATTTATATTTTAATAATGAATTTAATTAAACCAATTTGATACATGTTGAAATATTTTGATTGATTATTTAAAGGTTATATAATTGAATTTTTGTTTGAAGTCAAATGGTTTTATGAGATGAATTTTGTAATTAAAGGCATTGTTGGATGTAAACTAATTTTTGTGTTGAATGTTCCAGAGATGAGGTGAAAGGTATTGTAATATGGTGATTAGGTTCTGTATATATCATGTTAACTGAACTGTAAGTATAAAAAATTTTTATAATGTATAACAAATATGCTTACAGGTAACTAAAAGTTTAATTCAGTAATAAGATGTTTATTTGAAATAATTGTGTTTAATAAGTATGATAATTAAAAAATTTTAATAATAAAGAAAAAATGATATATATTCATAATTAACAATAACATTTAGAAAAATTTTAAGAAAGTCAAATGGTAAAAGGTTATGAATGGGTTAAATGATTATTGACGCAAATATTATATGATAATGTATACAACAATTTTAATTAGTTTTCAATTGTAATTAGTTATTAAGTGGCTATTGCGGGGGTGGCCTGTGCTCTCGTTAATAGCGAAATGGGTTGGGGGTAACAGTGAGTGTTACCTCCATCGGAGCCCAAAATGGCGATAAATGTGCGGCACACCTTATCCGTGTAAATTAAAGTTTACACACTGCCAAACGACAGTGTCGCACATAATAGTGATGATTGAAACAGTCAGTGAAATGCAAGTTTAGATTTCCTCGACTTTTCGGGCGGTTACTGCCTTACCAGCACTAACCGTGGTTTTGGCTAGCGGCCAGCTATGGTCATATCAAGTCCCTTGACCATAGCTGACTTGAAATTGGTATATATTAGAAATTCATTGGGGGGTGACAATTAGAGGAAATCTCCGGTACTATGGAACAGCGGCTGCCACTCTGCCCGCTTTGGGGTAGCAAGACAGGTGGTAGATCCGTCTTAAGGGTGTATAAGTATATAACAAGAACATGATGATGTTCGCCACGTTTAAAACTTAATAGCGGAAGCAAAGACACGGAGAGGTAAAACCTGCTCCAAAATATACAGTCTTTGTGGAAGCGAAAAGGCGCCACAGTCTTACATAATTTGAAATAGTGTGTGTGGCTGGGAGGTGACGCAAAGGAGTCACGAACTTAAATTTTATAACATAAAGAAATTTTTTGCTCATTCAAAGTTTGATCAAATAAAACTGCTTGTGCTCTGTTCAGGTAACTAGCTGCTTAGATATTTAAAAATAAGGTGTTCATTATGCGCTTTTAAATGTATTATTTTATTGTTGTATGTTAGGTATAGGTGTTGATAAAGTGGGTGTTTTCATGATATGTGTATACGTTAAAGTAAGCCAATAATTAAAAGCCTGGCAGGCAATTAATGCAAGAGAAGTGAATATTGATCCGTATATGTATGTTCCAGGTAGTTTGTTCAATTTTGAGAGGTGTATTGTAATTATGTTAGGATATCAGCTGATCAGCAATAACATGTCACTGGTACATTAGTTAGAAATGTTTTAAGTAATTGATGTTCAATGTAATGTTTTAATGTATTACAGATGTTTTGAAGTAATGATAAAAATAATTTGCTACAATGAGAAATAAAGTAACGATTTGTGAAATCTAATAAGAGATAGTTTTTTTGGGTGATGCGTAATTTATGAGACACATAGATCTGTCCCAATTGAATTCAAAGTTGAATTTGAAATGATAGAGATGAATATGATGTAATGTTGTTTTGAAGTAAGGTATGTTGTAGAATTTTAAGTAGTATTGATGTTGACACAGGAGTAATGGAGAATAATTGTAGAGTTCTGAATGATATATTTATGTTTATAATTAATGAGGTTATTTTGTGTATTTGTAGTGAGGCAAGGAGATTGAGATTTTTGGGGATGGCAATTTTGTATTAGAGGGTAGTGTAATGTAGGAGTCCGCAACAAGGGTTGGGACGGGATAGGGATAGATTCTAGTGGGGAAGGGGCCGCCTTAGGTAGAATCCAGGCCGCCAAATAAGGGAATTGAGTTTTGGGTAGGGGAAACACGTATCCTATGTACAAAGGGTTAGAGAGTATTTTTTTTTATATAAAGAGAGAAGGTGGCGAATTGAGTTCAATGGTAAGTTGGGTTTAGAGAGTATTGGTGTAGATGTTTTGATAGAGATGGGTGTCATGGGAGTTGAAGTTGTTAGAAGTTAGAGATAAAGGAAGAAAGATTATATATGTATACAGATCTAATACAGTAAATGAGAATAAATAATTTAAATCACCCACAGTAGATTAAAGTAAGATTTTTTGAATAAAGAGAGAGATTTATGATAAAGGATATAAAATTTTAATTTTTTTAAACCAGTGACAGAACCTTGATAGAATTGAAAATAATGTAAAGTCAAAGATTGGTTATTATGCAAATGTCAATTTGTTTATTATTTATATTAATATTTTGTTTGTTTTAAATGTTTTGTTTTATTATGTTTGTATTTCAAGTTAGGATATTACAGATGTTCAGTGTATTTTCAGAAAGCATACACAACATATGTAGGTCAAGGGTTTTGGACTTGACCTAGTTTCGATCAGCTGATGAGGTCATACACCTACTAAGCTTGTATAGTAGGAAGTCAATTTTTATTTGTTTGTTTAATTAATTCGAACCAATATTTAAATAATTTTGCATATGAAGAAAACATTTAAATAAATTTAAATTTTTTTTTTGAATTTTAAAATTTTTGAAAATTTTAATTTAAAAAATTCGCCTGCCAGCGAATGAATATTTTAGATAATGATTCTTTTATTATGTGTGCATTAACCATGTTTATTTTATTGTATTGCATTGCATTGGTAGACTATAAGTGGTTCTCATGTTAGAGTAAGGATGTGTTTAGATTAGTAGAAATGTCTAGGTTAAGTCATTTGGAACAAAAATTAGAAAAACAAGGAAGAGAATTTTTTGATAAAATATTTTTTTTGAATTTTTGTAAATTTTTAATAAATTTTAAAAGAAATTTTTTATTTTCAATGTGTTATGGCAACATGTAATGTTAGTGTGTGTGAGCCCAGTATTTGCTAAAGGCAGCCCAGCTTGAAAAAAGGGGAAACATATCGTCGGAGGAGCTGGAATAATTTTAGCCAGGGATTGAGGATTTTTGGGGGTAGCATGTTAGAAGGTGAGGTGCTCTGTGGTACGAGTCTGCTCGATTTCTCGGTGTTGGGATCTCTTACGGAGAAGTCCAGTGATCTCGTTCAGATGAGTCCATGGTCGCTGAGCCAGGGGGGTCGTGTACCCATGAGATTAAGAACCAGGGGGTTGTTGGCACCAGTTCCTCACCGGTCCTCTTTGGGGCTATCGATGAGATTTCTTCTGTCGTGAACAGCAGAATTCTCATCGAGGGGGTATTGTAGCGTGTCAATTTTTGGGTATTTTTACTTTTAACAGTTTGGAATAATTATATTTTTATTTATTTCATTTTTGGGCGGGTTTGTCTAAAAGTTGTGAAAATTATTGTGCAACCAGATTCATTCCATTATAACAGAACGCATGGCAACGTTATTTCCATTGTGAAAGAAACAGTTTGAAACAAAGCAGTAAGGCGCAGTTGTTGTCGAGGAATGCGGCAGAGAATTCGCGCCACCCTAAAAATTCGCAGAACTCTGTACATGTGTGTCAACGCTCAAGCGCAACTACACCCGCACGCGCTCAAAAGGACGCTCTTGACTAAAAACTCAAGGTGGCTAGAGAGGAGAATATTCATCGTCTTCTCCAAGACTTTCCGGAAATACTGCTAACGCCCCGCCTACTGTTAATGACATCAGCAGAGCCAAAGCCAATATCGTACTTTGGTACACAGAATATAACTCTGCTATTCCATATATAAAATGGTTAGCTCACAACAACTGAGGCTTGAGCGACGAAAACATAGTGGCAGTGAACCACAGTTTCCCTCCAGAGAAAGGAAGATGTACCTGTTACGTTCTCGGTGCCAGTATATATTAGTCAGAGACGCCATAGAGTGTACGGAAAACAGCGTACCGCTACAGACATTTAAAGTTCCGGTAAGGGCCCGGTTGGTCGAGTTTTCGCAAATGTATTTAATTCAATAAGACCGACCGGGACCCAAGAAGTTAATAACCATATTACTGTGATTGGCGGGCAGTTGGTGTAGTGACATGGAGTGATAAACGAAATACGTAATCTGTAAAAGAGGAATCGGATAACAGAAACACGTGTTCGGTCGGCAGTGAACAGTGAATTAAAACATGAATTAAATACTATTACCGGGAATTCAATATGAAACATCAATGGGTAAAGTGTAAAAAACGGCGTATGTGTGTGTGTGTTGCAGAATGGGCTACCTTAATTATTATAATACTTGATAGGTTAGAGGATATTTTATGTTAGTTAAGTCTGAGGGATCAATGTATATTTTGAAACCTATTTTTTCAGTGTCTTTTAACATTCATTAAAATCAGTTGGTTTACCTTGAATATGTGTTAGACTAAGTTATTTCGTCATTACCACTTTCTCATTTCTATGTTGAAAAAATTCGTCTAACGGATCGGAATCTTTCTGAATTATTAATTGGGTGGGTCAGATTGCTAAATTGTCCGTTTTATTAAGGTGAAGTGTAAAGGTCTCCATATCTGTCCTTCAAAGATATAGGTGGCGACTCTGGGCTTCTGATGAAATTTCTGCAACAGGTAAGTCCTGGTAGTGGTTTTATTTATTTTATATTTTGGCGTATATTTTTTAACGTTACATTTGGCTCTCGCTGCCAGGATTTTCGTTTAATTGTAATGTTATACGAGATAGACCTATTTTAAGGCACAGAAAATAGGATGTGGTAATGACGAATGTATAAAAATTTTATCGTACATAATTAAGTAGGTTAGGTGTATGTTATTGTGATTCACAATGTGTTAGTTGTTTGAGTATAGAAAAATAGTAGTTTCATATATAAAAGTGATACAAACGAACTTTAAAAATGTCTATAATACAAAGTAATGATAGTGATTTTGCTTGGGATGAGTGGGAGAATGAATTTCAGAAAGCATACACAACATATGTAGGTCAAGGGTTTTGGACTTGACCTAGTTTCGATCAGCTGATGAGGTCATACACCTACTAAGCTTGTATAGTAGGAAGTCAATTTTTATTTGTTTGTTTAATTAATTCGAACCAATATTTAAATAATTTTGCATATGAAGAAAACATTTAAATAAATTTAAATTTTTTTTTTGAATTTTAAAATTTTTGAAAATTTTAATTTAAAAAATTCGCCTGCCAGCGAATGAATATTTTAGATAATGATTCTTTTATTATGTGTGCATTAACCATGTTTATTTTATTGTATTGCATTGCATTGGTAGACTATAAGTGGTTCTCATGTTAGAGTAAGGATGTGTTTAGATTAGTAGAAATGTCTAGGTTAAGTCATTTGGAACAAAAATTAGAAAAACAAGGAAGAGAATTTTTTGATAAAATATTTTTTTTGAATTTTTGTAAATTTTTAATAAATTTTAAAAGAAATTTTTTATTTTCAATGTGTTATGGCAACATGTAATGTTAGTGTGTGTGAGCCCAGTATTTGCTAAAGGCAGCCCAGCTTGAAAAAAGGGGAAACATATCGTCGGAGGAGCTGGAATAATTTTAGCCAGGGATTGAGGATTTTTGGGGGTAGCATGTTAGAAGGTGAGGTGCTCTGTGGTACGAGTCTGCTCGATTTCTCGGTGTTGGGATCTCTTACGGAGAAGTCCAGTGATCTCGTTCAGATGAGTCCATGGTCGCTGAGCCAGGGGGGTCGTGTACCCATGAGATTAAGAACCAGGGGGTTGTTGGCACCAGTTCCTCACCGGTCCTCTTTGGGGCTATCGATGAGATTTCTTCTGTCGTGAACAGCAGAATTCTCATCGAGGGGGTATTGTAGCGTGTCAATTTTTGGGTATTTTTACTTTTAACAGTTTGGAATAATTATATTTTTATTTATTTCATTTTTGGGCGGGTTTGTCTAAAAGTTGTGAAAATTATTGTGCAACCAGATTCATTCCATTATAACAGAACGCATGGCAACGTTATTTCCATTGTGAAAGAAACAGTTTGAAACAAAGCAGTAAGGCGCAGTTGTTGTCGAGGAATGCGGCAGAGAATTCGCGCCACCCTAAAAATTCGCAGAACTCTGTACATGTGTGTCAACGCTCAAGCGCAACTACACCCGCACGCGCTCAAAAGGACGCTCTTGACTAAAAACTCAAGGTGGCTAGAGAGGAGAATATTCATCGTCTTCTCCAAGACTTTCCGGAAATACTGCTAACGCCCCGCCTACTGTTAATGACATCAGCAGAGCCAAAGCCAATATCGTACTTTGGTACACAGAATATAACTCTGCTATTCCATATATAAAATGGTTAGCTCACAACAACTGAGGCTTGAGCGACGAAAACATAGTGGCAGTGAACCACAGTTTCCCTCCAGAGAAAGGAAGATGTACCTGTTACGTTCTCGGTGCCAGTATATATTAGTCAGAGACGCCATAGAGTGTACGGAAAACAGCGTACCGCTACAGACATTTAAAGTTCCGGTAAGGGCCCGGTTGGTCGAGTTTTCGCAAATGTATTTAATTCAATAAGACCGACCGGGACCCAAGAAGTTAATAACCATATTACTGTGATTGGCGGGCAGTTGGTGTAGTGACATGGAGTGATAAACGAAATACGTAATCTGTAAAAGAGGAATCGGATAACAGAAACACGTGTTCGGTCGGCAGTGAACAGTGAATTAAAACATGAATTAAATACTATTACCGGGAATTCAATATGAAACATCAATGGGTAAAGTGTAAAAAACGGCGTATGTGTGTGTGTGTTGCAGAATGGGCTACCTTAATTATTATAATACTTGATAGGTTAGAGGATATTTTATGTTAGTTAAGTCTGAGGGATCAATGTATATTTTGAAACCTATTTTTTCAGTGTCTTTTAACATTCATTAAAATCAGTTGGTTTACCTTGAATATGTGTTAGACTAAGTTATTTCGTCATTACCACTTTCTCATTTCTGTGTTGAAAAAATTCGTCTAACGGATCGGAATCTTTCTGAATTATTAATTGGGTGGGTCAGATTGCTAAATTGTCCGTTTTATTAAGGTGAAGTGTAAAGGTCTCCATATCTGTCCTTCAAAGCTATAGGTGGCGACTCTGGGCTTCTGATGAAATTTCTGCAACAGGTAAGTCCTGGTAGTGGTTTTATTTATTTTATATTTTGGCGTATATTTTTTAACGTTACATTTGGCTCTCGCTGCCAGGATTTTCGTTTAATTGTAATGTTATACGAGATAGACCTATTTTAAGGCACAGAAAATAGGATGTGGTAATGACGAATGTATAAAAATTTTATCGTACATAATTAAGTAGGTTAGGTGTATGTTATTGTGATTCACAATGTGTTAGGTGTTTGAGTATAGAAAAATAGTAGTTTCATATATAAAAGTGATACAAACGAACTTTAAAAATGTCTATAATACAAAGTAATGATAGTGATTTTGCTTGGGATGAGTGGGAGAATGAATTTCGAGGTGTTGTGGGGGAGATGACAGACGAGGAATGGGGTAATTTAGACAATAGATTAACGCGAATGGAAGAACAAGAGGAAGGAATATTCGCAGAAATTAATAAGCATAGTGAGACGACCAGTGATAAAGGTAAGACAATTGAAATAACAGTGGTAGAGAATAAGACAGAAAATAGGCCTAATGATAACAAGAGTGTAGGGGTGGAAGAAAAAGAGTATACAGTATATGACCTATTTAACCTACTTAATGAGTTAAAAACAAAAATGGATAAGGGTTCTGATATGATAAATAAACATTTTAACGAGTGGGACAAAATAATGGATGAGGGTTTTAATAAACTAAAAAATGCTATTGAGAAACCAGACGAGAAGCGGGAGGAGAATAGAGGTCAGTTAAAAGAGAATACAGAAGTTGAGTTAACACAGGTAAGTGGTAATAATGTCTTTGATAATAGCGAAGAAATAACTAACAAGGTAAGTTACAGTTGTAAAAATGAATTAATAAATAATAGTGATAAAATAGTTGAAAACGAGCTATTTAAGAATGATGTGGTGAAAACAAATAGTGATGATGAAGTTTGTGGTGAAGTAGAACTTAATAACAAAATGTTAGCGAGTGTTGATGAAATTGAGAGAGAGTGTGATGAAAGGTTAGGGTGTCAAAGGGCAAATTTTCCCCGTGATGTAAGTGGAGTAAGGACTCCGCTATTAATGATTTTTGAGGACAGAGTTTCCTCCGGTAATTATGTGGAAGACAAGGTGTCTTCAAGCAGTCCCCTAATTTTTTGTAAACCTGGAAAAGCCAGGAAGTGGTATAGTAAGTTTGTTGTGCCCTTTGCATAGAGTGAAGTAGGTCAGTGGTGTTGTGATAGGTATTGTGATGAAAGTGATTATGAGAGACAGAAAGAGTTAGAGTGGTTCAAGATAAATAGAGGTTATGTAGAGCTGATAGAGAAGATGAATATTAAGAGAGTTATGATAAATAATGTAGACACACCTTGGGTAGTAGTAGACAATGATTATATTGATGATAAATATGTACCTGTAGGAAGAATTAGTAGTGGAGGAATATGATGAGAAAATAACTTACCTGGGTGTAACAACAAATGTTCACGGAGGCGGGATAAAAACAAATAATAGTGACAAGTCTTATGAAATAATAAAAGGGAAAACGAATGACATAGAGGTAATGGTTTATAATAAAAATAATAATAATAAATTGGATGTAAATAAAAATCATTTATGCTATAAATATGTGAGGTATCTTTTTGACGATGGAGGCTAAAATATGAAACAGTAAAAGACGGTTAAATATTTTTGTTTTAAGGGTTTGACTTGGCTGATTTGAACATTGAGACGTGATAACTGAATAAATAATGAATCAGATTTGTAAATAAATATTTAGTGAGTTTAATTGTATGTGTTGTGGTTAAGTGAACAGTGTATGTAGGTAATTAATTGTTGTAATAATAATATTTTGCAATTTAAAGAAATAATAACATTAATTTTGGAAACAGTAATTGGCCAATTTGTATAATAGCAAATAATAATAATGTAATTTATATTTTAATAATGAATTTAATTAAACCAATTTGATACATGTTGAAATATTTTGATTGATTATTTAAAGGTTATATAATTGAATTTTTGTTTGAAGTCAAATGGTTTTATGAGATGAATTTTGTAATTAAAGGCATTGTTGGATGTAAACTAATTTTTGTGTTGAATGTTCCAGAGATGAGGTGAAAGGTATTGTAATATGGTGATTAGGTTCTGTATATATCATGTTAACTGAACTGTAAGTATAAAAAATTTTTATAATGTATAACAAATATGCTTACAGGTAACTAAAAGTTTAATTCAGTAATAAGATGTTTATTTGAAATAATTGTGTTTAATAAGTATGATAATTAAAAAATTTTAATAATAAAGAAAAAATGATATATATTCATAATTAACAATAACATTTAGAAAAATTTTAAGAAAGTCAAATGGTAAAAGGTTATGAATGGGTTAAATGATTATTGACGCAAATATTATATGATAATGTATACAACAATTTTAATTAGTTTTCAATTGTAATTAGTTATTAAGTGGCTATTGCGGGGGTGGCCTGTGCTCTCGTTAATAGCGAAATGGGTTGGGGGTAACAGTGAGTGTTACCTCCATCGGAGGCCAAAATGGCGATAAATGTGCGGCACACCTTATCCGTGTAAATTAAAGTTTACACACTGCCAAACGACAGTGTCGCACATAATAGTGATGATTGAAACAGTCAGTGAAATGCAAGTTTAGATTTCCTCGACTTTTCGGGCGGTTACTGCCTTACCAGCACTAACCGTGGTTTTGGCTAGCGGCCAGCTATGGTCATATCAAGTCCCTTGACCATAGCTGACTTGAAATTGGTATATATTAGAAATTCATTGGGGGGTGACAATTAGAGGAAATCTCCGGTACTATGGAACAGCGGCTGCCACTCTGCCCGCTTTGGGGTAGCAAGACAGGTGGTAGATCCGTCTTAAGGGTGTATAAGTATATAACAAGAACATGATGATGTTCGCCACGTTTAAAACTTAATAGCGGAAGCAAAGACACGGAGAGGTAAAACCTGCTCCAAAATATACAGTCTTTGTGGAAGCGAAAAGGCGCCACAGTCTTACATAATTTGAAATAGTGTGTGTGGCTGGGAGGTGACGCAAAGGAGTCACGAACTTAAATTTTATAACATAAAGAAATTTTTTGCTCATTCAAAGTTTGTTCAAATAAAACTGCTTGTGCTCTGTTCAGGTAACTAGCTGCTTAGATATTTAAAAATAAGGTGTTCATTATGCGCTTTTAAATGTATTATTTTATTGTTGTATGTTAGGTATAGGTGTTGATAAAGTGGGTGTTTTCATGATATGTGTATACGTTAAAGTAAGCCAATAATTAAAAGCCTGGCAGGCAATTAATGCAAGAGAAGTGAATATTGATCCGTATATGTATGTTCCAGGTAGTTTGTTCAATTTTGAGAGGTGTATTGTAATTATGTTAGGATATCAGCTGATCAGCAATAACATGTCACTGGTACATTAGTTAGAAATGTTTTAAGTAATTGATGTTCAATGTAATGTTTTAATGTATTACAGATGTTTTGAAGTAATGATAAAAATAATTTGCTACAATGAGAAATAAAGTAACGATTTGTGAAATCTAATAAGAGATAGTTTTTTTGGGTGATGCGTAATTTATGAGACACATAGATCTGTCCCAATTGAATTCAAAGTTGAATTTGAAATGATAGAGATGAATATGATGTAATGTTGTTTTGAAGTAAGGTATGTTGTAGAATTTTAAGTAGTATTGATGTTGACACAGGAGTAATGGAGAATAATTGTAGAGTTCTGAATGATATATTTATGTTTATAATTAATGAGGTTATTTTGTGTATTTGTAGTGAGGCAAGGAGATTGAGATTTTTGGGGATGGCAATTTTGTATTAGAGGGTAGTGTAATGTAGGAGTCCGCAACAAGGGTTGGGACGGGATAGGGATAGATTCTAGTGGGGAAGGGGCCGCCTTAGGTAGAATCCAGGCCGCCAAATAAGGGAATTGAGTTTTGGGTAGGGGAAACACGTATCCTATGTACAAAGGGTTAGAGAGTATTTTTTTTTATATAAAGAGAGAAGGTGGCGAATTGAGTTCAATGGTAAGTTGGGTTTAGAGAGTATTGGTGTAGATGTTTTGATAGAGATGGGTGTCATGGGAGTTGAAGTTGTTAGAAGTTAGAGATAAAGGAAGAAAGATTATATATGTATACAGATCTAATACAGTAAATGAGAATAAATAATTTAAATCACCCACAGTAGATTAAAGTAAGATTTTTTGAATAAAGAGAGAGATTTATGATAAAGGATATAAAATTTTAATTTTTTTAAACCAGTGACAGAACCTTGATAGAATTGAAAATAATGTAAAGTCAAAGATTGGTTATTATGCAAATGTCAATTTGTTTATTATTTATATTAATATTTTGTTTGTTTTAAATGTTTTGTTTTATTATGTTTGTATTTCAAGTTAGGATATTACAGATGTTCAGTGTATTTTCAGAAAGCATACACAACATATGTAGGTCAAGGGTTTTGGACTTGACCTAGTTTCGATCAGCTGATGAGGTCATACACCTACTAAGCTTGTATAGTAGGAAGTCAATTTTTATTTGTTTGTTTAATTAATTCGAACCAATATTTAAATAATTTTGCATATGAAGAAAACATTTAAATAAATTTAAATTTTTTTTTGAATTTTAAAATTTTTGAAAATTTTAATTTAAAAAATTTGCCTGCCAGCGAATGAATATTTTAGATAATGATTCTTTTATTATGTGTGCATTAACCATGTTTATTTTATTGTATTGCATTGCATTGGTAGACTATAAGTGGTTCTCATGTTAGAGTAAGGATGTGTTTAGATTAGTAGAAATGTCTAGGTTAAGTCATTTGGAACAAAAATTAGAAAAACAAGGAAGAGAATTTTTTGATAAAATATTTTTTTTGAATTTTTGTAAATTTTTAATAAATTTTAAAAGAAATTTTTTATTTTCAATGTGTTATGGCAACATGTAATGTTAGTGTGTGTGAGCCCAGTATTTGCTAAAGGCAGCCCAGCTTGAAAAAAGGGGAAACATATCGTCGGAGGAGCTGGAATAATTTTAGCCAGGGATTGAGGATTTTTGGGGGTAGCATGTTAGAAGGTGAGGTGCTCTGTGGTACGAGTCTGCTCGATTTCTCGGTGTTGGGATCTCTTACGGAGAAGTCCAGTGATCTCGTTCAGATGAGTCCATGGTCGCTGAGCCAGGGGGGTCGTGTACCCATGAGATTAAGAACCAGGGGGTTGTTGGCACCAGTTCCTCACCGGTCCTCTTTGGGGCTATCGATGAGATTTCTTCTGTCGTGAACAGCAGAATTCTCATCGAGGGGGTATTGTAGCGTGTCAATTTTTGGGTATTTTTACTTTTAACAGTTTGGAATAATTATATTTTTATTTATTTCATTTTTGGGCGGGTTTGTCTAAAAGTTGTGAAAATTATTGTGCAACCAGATTCATTCCATTATAACAGAACGCATGGCAACGTTATTTCCATTGTGAAAGAAACAGTTTGAAACAAAGCAGTAAGGCGCAGTTGTTGTCGAGGAATGCGGCAGAGAATTCGCGCCACCCTAAAAATTCGCAGAACTCTGTACATGTGTGTCAACGCTCAAGCGCAACTACACCCGCACGCGCTCAAAAGGACGCTCTTGACTAAAAACTCAAGGTGGCTAGAGAGGAGAATATTCATCGTCTTCTCCAAGACTTTCCGGAAATACTGCTAACGCCCCGCCTACTGTTAATGACATCAGCAGAGCCAAAGCCAATATCGTACTTTGGTACACAGAATATAACTCTGCTATTCCATATATAAAATGGTTAGCTCACAACAACTGAGGCTTGAGCGACGAAAACATAGTGGCAGTGAACCACAGTTTCCCTCCAGAGAAAGGAAGATGTACCTGTTACGTTCTCGGTGCCAGTATATATTAGTCAGAGACGCCATAGAGTGTACGGAAAACAGCGTACCGCTACAGACATTTAAAGTTCCGGTAAGGGCCCGGTTGGTCGAGTTTTCGCAAATGTATTTAATTCAATAAGACCAACCGGGACCCAAGAAGTTAATAACCATATTACTGTGATTGGCGGGCAGTTGGTGTAGTGACATGGAGTGATAAACGAAATACGTAATCTGTAAAAGAGGAATCGGATAACAGAAACACGTGTTCGGTCGGCAGTGAACAGTGAATTAAAACATGAATTAAATACTATTACCGGGAATTCAATATGAAACATCAATGGGTAAAGTGTAAAAAACGGCGTATGTGTGTGTGTGTTGCAGAATGGGCTACCTTAATTATTATAATACTTGATAGGTTAGAGGATATTTTATGTTAGTTAAGTCTGAGGGATCAATGTATATTTTGAAACCTATTTTTTCAGTGTCTTTTAACATTCATTAAAATCAGTTGGTTTACCTTGAATATGTGTTAGACTAAGTTATTTCGTCATTACCACTTTCTCATTTCTATGTTGAAAAAATTCGTCTAACGGATCGGAATCTTTCTGAATTATTAATTGGGTGGGTCAGATTGCTAAATTGTCCGTTTTATTAAGGTGAAGTGTAAAGGTCTCCATATCTGTCCTTCAAAGATATAGGTGGCGACTCTGGGCTTCTGATGAAATTTCTGCAACAGGTAAGTCCTGGTAGTGGTTTTATTTATTTTATATTTTGGCGTATATTTTTTAACGTTACATTTGGCTCTCGCTGCCAGGATTTTCGTTTAATTGTAATGTTATACGAGATAGACCTATTTTAAAGCACAGAAAATAGGATGTGGTAATGACGAATGTATAAAAATTTTATCGTACATAATTAAGTAGGTTAGGTGTATGTTATTGTGATTCACAATGTGTTAGGTGTTTGAGTATAGAAAAATAGTAGTTTCATATATAAAAGTGATACAAACGAACTTTAAAAATGTCTATAATACAAAGTAATGATAGTGATTTTGCTTGGGATGAGTGGGAGAATGAATTTCGAGGTGTTGTGGGGGAGATGACAGACGAGAAATGGGGTAATTTAGACAATAGATTAACGCGAATGGAAGAACAAGAGGAAGGAATATTCGCAGAAATTAATAAGCATAGTGAGACGACCAGTGATAAAGGTAAGACAATTGAAATAACAGTGGTAGAGAATAAGACAGAAAATAGGCCTAATGATAACGAGAGTGTAGGGGTGGAAGAAAAAGAGTATACAGTATATGACCTATTTAACCTACTTAATGAGTTAAAAACAAAAATGGATAAGGGTTCTGATATGATAAATAAACATTTTAACGAGTGGGACAAAATAATGGATGAGGGTTTTAATAAACTAAAAAATGCTATTGAGAAACCAGACGAGAAGCGGGAGGAGAATAGAGGTCAGTTAAAAGAGAATACAGAAGTTGAGTTAACACAGGTAAGTGGTAATAATGTCTTTGATAATAGCGAAGAAATAACTAACAAGGTAAGTTACAGTTGTAAAAATGAATTAATAAATAATAGTGATAAAATAGTTGAAAACGAGCTATTTAAGAATGATGTGGTGAAAACAAATAGTGATGATGAAGTTTGTGGTGAAGTAGAACTTAATAACAAAATGTTAGCGAGTGTTGATGAAATTGAGAGAGAGTGTGATGAAAGGTTAGGGTGTCAAAGGGCAAATTTTCCCCGTGATGTAAGTGGAGTAAGGACTCCGCTAGTAATGATTTTTGAGGACAGAGTTTCCTCCGGTAATTATGTGGAAGACAAGGTGTCTTCAAGCAGTCCCCTAATTTTTTGTAAACCTGGAAAAGCCAGGAAGTGGTATAGTAAGTTTGTTGTGCCCTTTGCATGGAGTGAAGTAGGTCAGTGGTGTTGTGATAGGTATTGTGATGAAAGTGATTATGAGAGAGAGAAAGAGTTAGAGTGGTTCAAGATAAATAGAGGTTATGTAGAGCTGATAGAGAAGATGAATATTAAGAGAGTTATGATAAATAATGTAGACACACCTTGGGTAGTAGTAGACAATGATTATATTGATGATAAATATGTACCTGTAGGAAGAATTAGTGTACTTGTAGTGGAGGAATATGATGAGAAAATAACTTACCTGGGTGTAACAACAAATGTTCACGGAGGCGGGATAAAAACAAATAATAGTGACAAGTCTTATGAAATAATAAAAGGGAAAACGAATGACATAGAGGTAATGGTTTATAATAAAAATAATAATAATAAATTGGATGTAAATAAAAATCATTTATGCTATAAATATGTGAGGTATCTTTTTGACACGATGGAGGCTAAAATATGAAACAGTAAAAGACGGTTAAATATTTTTGTTTTAAGGGTTTGACTTGGCTGATTTGAACATTGAGACGTGATAACTGAATAAATAATGAATCAGATTTGTAAATAAATATTTAGTGAGTTTAATTGTATGTGTTGTGGTTAAGTGAACAGTGTATGTAGGTAATTAATTGTTGTAATAATAATATTTTGCAATTTAAAGAAATAATAACATTAATTTTGGAAACAGTAATTGGCCAATTTGTATAATAGCAAATAATAATAATGTAATTTATATTTTAATAATGAATTTAATTAAACCAATTTGATACATGTTGAAATATTTTGATTGATTATTTAAAGGTTATATAATTGAATTTTTGTTTGAAGTCAAATGGTTTTATGAGATGAATTTTGTAATTAAAGGCATTGTTGGATGTAAACTAATTTTTGTGTTGAATGTTCCAGAGATGAGGTGAAAGGTATTGTAATATGGTGATTAGGTTCTGTATATATCATGTTAACTGAACTGTAAGTATAAAAAATTTTTATAATGTATAACAAATATGCTTACAGGTAACTAAAAGTTTAATTCAGTAATAAGATGTTTATTTGAAATAATTGTGTTTAATAAGTATGATAATTAAAAAATTTTAATAATAAAGAAAAAATGATATATATTCATAATTAACAATAACATTTAGAAAAATTTTAAGAAAGTCAAATGGTAAAAGGTTATGAATGGGTTAAATGATTATTGACGCAAATATTATATGATAATGTATACAACAATTTTAATTAGTTTTCAATTGTAATTAGTTATTAAGTGGCTATTGCGGGGGTGGCCTGTGCTCTCGTTAATAGCGAAATGGGTTGGGGGTAACAGTGAGTGTTACCTCCATCGGAGCCCAAAATGGCGATAAATGTGCGGCACACCTTATCCGTGTAAATTAAAGTTTACACACTGCCAAACGACAGTGTCGCACATAATAGTGATGATTGAAACAGTCAGTGAAATGCAAGTTTAGATTTCCTCGACTTTTCAGGCGGTTACTGCCTTACCAGCACTAACCGTGGTTTTGGCTAGCGGCCAGCTATGGTCATATCAAGTCCCTTGACCATAGCTGACTTGAAATTGGTATATATTAGAAATTCATTGGGGGGTGACAATTAGAGGAAATCTCCGGTACTATGGAACAGCGGCTGCCACTCTGCCCGCTTTGGGGTAGCAAGACAGGTGGTAGATCCGTCTTAAGGGTGTATAAGTATATAACAAGAACATGATGATGTTCGCCACGTTTAAAACTTAATAGCGGAAGCAAAGACACGGAGAGGTAAAACCTGCTCCAAAATATACAGTCTTTGTGGAAGCGAAAAGGCGCCACAGTCTTACATAATTTGAAATAGTGTGTGTGGCTGGGAGGTGACGCAAAGGAGTCACGAACTTAAATTTTATAACATAAAGAAATTTTTTGCTCATTCAAAGTTTGATCAAATAAAACTGCTTGTGCTCTGTTCAGGTAACTAGCTGCTTAGATATTTAAAAATAAGGTGTTCATTAGGCGCTTTTAAATGTATTATTTTATTGTTGTATGTTAGGTATAGGTGTTGATAAAGTGGGTGTTTTCATGATATGTGTATACGTTAAAGTAAGCCAATAATTAAAAGCCTGGCAGGCAATTAATGCAAGAGAAGTGAATATTGATCCGTATATGTATGTTCCAGGTAGTTTGTTCAATTTTGAGAGGTGTATTGTAATTATGTTAGGATATCAGCTGATCAGCAATAACATGTCACTGGTATATTAGTTAGAAATGTTTTAAGTAATTGATGTTCAATGTAATGTTTTAATGTATTACAGATGTTTTGAAGTAATGATAAAAATAATTTGCTACAATGAGAAATAAAGTAACGATTTGTGAAATCTAATAAGAGATAGTTTTTTTGGGTGATGCGTAATTTATGAGACACATAGATCTGTCCCAATTGAATTCAAAGTTGAATTTGAAATGATAGAGATGAATATGATGTAATGTTGTTTTGAAGTAAGGTATGTTGTAGAATTTTAAGTAGTATTGATGTTGACACAGGAGTAATGGAGAATAATTGTAGAGTTCTGAATGATATATTTATGTTTATAATTAATGAGGTTATTTTGTGTATTTGTAGTGAGGCAAGGAGATTGAGATTTTTGGGGATGGCAATTTTGTATTAGAGGGTAGTGTAATGTAGGAGTCCGCAACAAGGGTTGGGACGGGATAGGGATAGATTCTAGTGGGGAAGGGGCCGCCTTAGGTAGAATCCAGGCCGCCAAATAAGGGAATTGAGTTTTGGGTAGGGGAAACACGTATCCTATGTACAAAGGGTTAGAGAGTATTTTTTTTTATATAAAGAGAGAAGGTGGCGAATTGAGTTCAATGGTAAGTTGGGTTTAGAGAGTATTGGTGTAGATGTTTTGATAGAGATGGGTGTCATGGGAGTTGAAGTTGTTAGAAGTTAGAGATAAAGGAAGAAAGATTATATATGTATACAGATCTAATACAGTAAATGAGAATAAATAATTTAAATCACCCACAGTAGATTAAAGTAAGATTTTTTGAATAAAGAGAGAGATTTATGATAAAGGATATAAAATTTTAATTTTTTTAAACCAGTGACAGAACCTTGATAGAATTGAAAATAATGTAAAGTCAAAGATTGGTTATTATGCAAATGTCAATTTGTTTATTATTTATATTAATATTTTGTTTGTTTTAAATGTTTTGTTTTATTATGTTTGTATTTCAAGTTAGGATATTACAGATGTTCAGTGTATTTTCAGAAAGCATACACAACATATGTAGGTCAAGGGTTTTGGACTTGACCTAGTTTTGATCAGCTGATGAGGTCATACACCTACTAAGCTTGTATAGTAGGAAGTCAATTTTTATTTGTTTGTTTAATTAATTCGAACCAATATTTAAATAATTTTGCATATGAAGAAAACATTTAAATAAATTTAAATTTTTTTTTGAATTTTAAAATTTTTGAAAATTTTAATTTAAAAAATTCGCCTGCCAGCGAATGAATATTTTAGATAATGATTCTTTTATTATGTGTGCATTAACCATGTTTATTTTATTGTATTGCATTGCATTGGTAGACTATAAGTGGTTCTCATGTTAGAGTAAGGATGTGTTTAGATTAGTAGAAATGTCTAGGTTAAGTCATTTGGAACAAAAATTAGAAAAACAAGGAAGAGAATTTTTTGATAAAATATTTTTTTTGAATTTTTGTAAATTTTTAATAAATTTTAAAAGAAATTTTTTATTTTCAATGTGTTATGGCAACATGTAATGTTAGTGTGTGTGAGCCCAGTATTTGCTAAAGGCAGCCCAGCTTGAAAAAAGGGGAAACATATCGTCGGAGGAGCTGGAATAATTTTAGCCAGGGATTGAGGATTTTTGGGGGTAGCATGTTAGAAGGTGAGGTGCTCTGTGGTACGAGTCTGCTCGATTTCTCGGTGTTGGGATCTCTTACGGAGAAGTCCAGTGATCTCGTTCAGATGAGTCCATGGTCGCTGAGCCAGGGGGGTCGTGTACCCATGAGATTAAGAACCAGGGGGTTGTTGGCACCAGTTCCTCACCGGTCCTCTTTGGGGCTATCGATGAGATTTCTTCTGTCGTGAACAGCAGAATTCTCATCGAGGGGGTATTGTAGCGTGTCAATTTTTGGGTATTTTTTACTTTTAACAGTTTGGAATAATTATATTTTTATTTATTTCATTTTTGGGCGGGTTTGTCTAAAAGTTGTGAAAATTATTGTGCAACCAGATTCATTCCATTATAACAGAACGCATGGCAACGTTATTTCCATTGTGAAAGAAACAGTTTGAAACAAAGCAGTAAGGCGCAGTTGTTGTCGAGGAATGCGGCAGAGAATTCGCGCCACCCTAAAAATTCGCAGAACTCTGTACATGTGTGTCAACGCTCAAGCGCAACTACACCCGCACGCGCTCAAAAGGACGCTCTTGACTAAAAACTCAAGGTGGCTAGAGAGGAGAATATTCATCGTCTTCTCCAAGACTTTCCGGAAATACTGCTAACGCCCCGCCTACTGTTAATGACATCAGCAGAGCCAAAGCCAATATCGTACTTTGGTACACAGAATATAACTCTGCTATTCCATATATAAAATGGTTAGCTCACAACAACTGAGGCTTGAGCGACGAAAACATAGTGGCAGTGAACCACAGTTTCCCTCCAGAGAAAGGAAGATGTACCTGTTACGTTCTCGGTGCCAGTATATATTAGTCAGAGACGCCATAGAGTGTACGGAAAACAGCGTACCGCTACAGACATTTAAAGTTCCGGTAAGGGCCCGGTTGGTCGAGTTTTCGCAAATGTATTTAATTCAATAAGACCGACCGGGACCCAAGAAGTTAATAACCATATTACTGTGATTGGCGGGCAGTTGGTGTAGTGACATGGAGTGATAAACGAAATACGTAATCTGTAAAAGAGGAATCGGATAACAGAAACACGTGTTCGGTCGGCAGTGAACAGTGAATTAAAACATGAATTAAATACTATTACCGGGAATTCAATATGAAACATCAATGGGTAAAGTGTAAAAAACGGCGTATGTGTGTGTGTGTTGCAGAATGGGCTACCTTAATTATTATAATACTTGATAGGTTAGAGGATATTTTATGTTAGTTAAGTCTGAGGGATCAATGTATATTTTGAAACCTATTTTTTCAGTGTCTTTTAACATTCATTAAAATCAGTTGGTTTACCTTGAATATGTGTTAGACTAAGTTATTTCGTCATTACCACTTTCTCATTTCTGTGTTGAAAAAATTCATCTAACGGATCGGAATCTTTCTGAATTATTAATTGGGTGGGTCAGATTGCTAAATTGTCCGTTTTATTAAGGTGAAGTGTAAAGGTCTCCATATCTGTCCTTCAAAGATATAGGTGGCGACTCTGGGCTTCTGATGAAATTTCTGCAACAGGTAAGTCCTGGTAGTGGTTTTATTTATTTTATATTTTGGCGTATATTTTTTAACGTTACAAGTCACTTTCGGCATATCCCCTCACTATTTTGATCTATTGGGCCTAGATGCTAACGTATTATATCGATTCATTGTATTCTCTCTTTCTTCTTTATACTCGATGATATATTCTTATGACTCTTCTTTCTTCTTCGTAGGGTTGCTTTAATACTATTCATTTATAGATACACTTTTGATTTTCATACTTCTGTACCTTCTTCCATGCGTGATGAAATATGCTTATGGTACTCTTTCATTTGACGTATTATATATTTTTTATGTAACCGTTATTTTGATACGTTACATAAGCCTTCCTATAAGAATTGATTAATTCTGAATTCGTATACTTATTTTCTGAAGAATTCATCAATTGTTGTATTTTTTCAAGTTGACTCTCATGTTCTTCTTATATCCCTTCATTCTCTTCTATTAGAATCATAATCATTTTTCTTTCCATGTAATTATCTCCCTTGTTTATTTAATTCCCTAATTCCCTAACATAATTTTAGCTGGTGCAGTTCAGAGTGGCTCACTGTGGCATACATCTCTGCTGGCCATACTAATATCAATAAATTCAGAGGTACATCATCTCTGTCAATAATATAAATGATTGCTGGAATCATTCATCAGTCAATTCATCTCAAAATATAAAGTAGTCATTCTTTCGACAAATAATAAATAACCTTGGGATTATCTCACGCATCTGCAGTTTATACATTATTATATTCTCTTCTTCTTGATTCATCTTAACTTAATTCTTCACATTTTACTGGGATAGTTTGTTTACATTTCATCACTGGTATTTTCACATGATCTCCTTCGTTAGTATATTATTTTTCATTGTTCTTTGTCATCAATCAATCTTTTCTCTTGGTATTACATTGAACGTCACTTCATAATCTTCTTCATCTTCATGATTCACTTCTTTGTGTTACATTTCATTTAGTATAGGCTCTCTTTTGGTTTTTTGCCTTGTGTTTGGGTATCATATATTTGTTCATATCAATAATATTTACTTACTTCCATTTCTCCAACTTCTTATGCTGCTTTTTCTGTATATCATCTTGTATATTTCTTTCTTATCTTTATTTGTACGGGTAAGATGGTATTTTACTAGTTGACTGGCTCTTGGAATTTTAATATGTGCCAAATGTGTTACTTGTCGTTCTCGTATATCTTCTTTTTTCTTTCTAATCATTAGTAGTACGGGTAAGATGGTAAATTACTGTTGACTGGCTCTTGGAAATATTATTTTGTTATGCCGTAGATGTTATTTGTCCGCCTTGTATGAATTCTTATATTTGTACGGGTAAGATGGTCTTAACTAGTTGACTGGCTGTTGGAATTTTTTTTTTTTCGTGCCATAGGTGGTGTGTGTCTGTCTCGTATTTCTTCTTTTTTATATTAGTACGGGTAAATTACAATTTTCTTCACATTTTACATTATTTCTTTGGATTACACTTTTATATCATAATATTAATATCTTGTCAACATTTATTCTTACATTTATAATTTTCATTTCGTACTTAGTATCAACATTAAATAATTTCCATTATAACATTCCATCTTTTTGCATTATTCAATCCTCAATATGGAAGTCTGATTATAATTACCTTTAATTTCCTTCGTTACAGGATCTTGTATTTCGTATGTATTGTTCATATTATTTTTGGTAACTGTATATGTTATCAAAAGAATCTGTCCCATTTCTCGATGTATTTTTATTTAGTTCATCCATAGTCATTTATTTCGTCTCTTCTTGTTGTTCGGTTATCTTCAGTGTTCAGGCGTCTATCCTTTCTTGTCATATACCTCACTATCATTCGGTTCTTCCATTTCGCTGCTATCAGATCTTCATTTGCTTCCCGTTCTCCCGTCTTCTTCTTCTCATTATCTTTGGTACACACGTGTCCAGTGTCCTCCTGGTTTTCGTTATTTTTAACTTCTGGTATCTCTTCTAATTCTGGTTTATCGTCATCTGTTTTCTGGTTGGGTTTTTCCACTGATTGGTTCCTCTTCTTCCGCAATTCTTTTATTTCTTGGGCGTATCCTTTAATGATCCGGTCCATCTGTTCCTCGTGATTTTCCTTCTTCTTGGAATGTCTTATTCTTCTTCTAGGAATTTTTGCTTTAAATACTTTATCGTTTATAACCTTCTTCGTCCTAACATAGTTCCTCTCTTCGTCCATCTTCATGAATCTCCTTTTATACTCCTTCATATAGATTCCTTCTTTACGGTCGATGACTGGGAAGTTAATCATATTAATTAGACCACTTCGAGTCATTTCTATTAATTCTTTTGTGATCCTTGTCTTTTTTGGGCGTATTATCCTTCCTTCTTCTGCTTTCTTCTCTTTCGTTTTCTTAATTATTTGGGTCTTCTTTACACCTCCGGCGTCGATCTCCATGTATTGAATATTTTCCTTGTTTCTGTCAAGTTCATTTTCAAATGGGTAATGTATTTGTGCCTTGTTCAATTTCTGCTTGTTCATCATTGGTTTTAGTTTGCAAATTTGATTGCTCCACGATCTCCTCATTTGGTGTTTCTGCTATCGTTGGTTCGCCATCGTTTCTCATCTCTTCACACTTCTCCTTTAGTGTGGTGTGTGCGACTACCATTTCTGCTTGCTTGCGCTCTACTACCTCTATTTGTTTGTTACGGGTTTCTTCGAGGGTGTCAATACGGTTGTTGAGATCTGTTTTAGTTTGCACAATCTCCTGTTTGTTAATTTCACATTCTCGTCGTACTCCAGACATCTCTTCCTGGATTTCCGTCACTATCACTGCTATCCTCCCCTCCGTTGCTTCTAGGTTTTCTTCAAACTTCTTATCTATTGTTTCTGTGGTCGTTCTTGCGATTTCTTCAGTTCTGTCACTATTATTAGCCATCTGTTGCCATATCTTCTCGTTATCGCTTTTCACTGCTTCAATTTCCTTATTGATTTTCTCGTTCAGTTCATCTATCTTCTTATTTGTCTCACCGATTTTGACTCCCAATTCTTCGGATAAATTTTCTCTGATTAAATCTATATTTTTTGTCAATAACTCTTCCGTCTTCTTATTTGTTTCATCTATCTTATTATTCAAATCTTCCTTCAATAACTCCATGTTCTTCTGGCTCTCTCTTTGGCCTTCTTCCATCTTCTTATTCAACGACTCCATATTCCTGTTCAGTGACTCAATTGATTTGTTGGTATTTTCCTCCATTCTCTGACTTAACGTTTCCATTGTTTTATTATTACCTTCGATAATCATCCGCATCATCTCCTGGTAATCCATGTTCCCTGTTTTTGTTGGTCTCTCCGGTTGGTTTACCTCTGGTTGCCCTTCTGGTTGCTGGACCTCCTCCGCCGGTTCAGGTTGTCTGTCTTCTTTCACAAGTAATATTTCTTCCACGTCTTCTGCCGACGTCGCTTCCTTCTCCTCCATTCTAGCTTCTTTTTCAGCTTCCGCCGCTCGCTTCTTCGAAGTTGATCTTCGGTACATCTTTATATCTTTGCAATGTAATTGCCGCCGAATTAGGTTTAATAACTATTTATTTATTTGTTTTATTGAGTATCGTCGTCCTAATTCGGCCTCAGATGTTGGGCGCCACGTTGTAATGTAAGTTATTGGAGTGAGTTATTGAGTGTAGTGTTTTTATTTTTAATTAATTTTAAAATTTTTATTTAGTAGTAGACTCTTCTTCACTCCTCACGTAATGTAAACATCGATGATTTGTGTTGTTTAGTATTTGATAGAATTAGTAATGTTTAAATTTAAATTAATGTTTATGTTTGAAAAGGATCATAATCACTGATATCTTGCTATATTCACCTCCCCACTTACCATCCGTGAACGTCTTCGATCTTCTTAATGGGTTGTTCTATCTCACTGGAAATACATTAATAACACACAAAATACTTTGCCTGGATATCGACATATACACATAAAACAAAATGACAATGATATTCAATTGTGAATTGAATATTCAAATATTGACCGCTTGAATATTGCCGCCACCTTGTGAAACAATTGCTTCTAAAATGTAAATTATTTGTACCTATTTAATAGAAATAAAGACTCTCTGTTCACTGGTAACAAATTGAGGTGTTTATTAACATTAGTGAAATTCAGTAAAATCCCTTTTAAAACAATTACTAATAATTTTTAAAAACAACAAAGTTAATTAATTTCTGAAACTTCTTCAGCTCAGGGCTGGTAACACTGGTACAATGTACAATAATATGGTAATTTAGGTTGTTTATTTTGGTTATAAGCATTACCAAATTTCATGAATCCTTTGAATGTACATGATGCAAGATACAAAGATGTTTTATTAAACAACAATATTTATTCATATATTATAATTAAAAAGACAAAAAATTAAAAATCAATAATCTCAATACGATATTCAAATTATCATATGTAATAGTACAATACTAAATTTATAAAAACATGGTACAAAAGACCATAATTATTGTATTTATTTATTTTTAACAATTATTTGGTAATAATTATTTAAATATTTCATAATCCCTGTAAGGTTTTGGTGAGTGGACTGTATAATTATTTTATAAGACGCAGATGGGAATTGACAGGATTTCGATCGTTTTCATTGTGAAACGGCAAACAGCAAAAAAATCGTATGTAACATATAGCGATAAAGTGACTAGCCCTGATGACGTCAGTGGAAGGAATGCACATTTTCTGTAAACAACTCGAGACTGTAAACAACGAACAAAAGCCTGGTGACGTAGTTTTTGCCCCACCTACGCAATGTTAAACAAAGACTCTGTGTCATTTCCTTCTGGATTCGTTTAATCTGGATTACGTTCTGGACGTAGTTTCGTCGCAATTACTGGTTCGTTTAACACGAATACTGGACCGAAAGGTAAGCCTAATATCTATGTTGTTGCACAATCTGGCAACATGGCGCCCGATAATTATCCAATGTTTATTAGTAAATTAGTTAATTTTATGTGACACAAGTTTGTAGCTTCACACATACTATCGTACGGCAGGTGTGCTGCATTCTGATGCTAAAAGCTGTGTACACGTGTTATTAACGTTACACTATTAAAACAATGTTACTGGTTTAACTATTATTATTATGAACTGGAATTGATAAAAAAAACGAAAAACTCTTATTATCGAGTCTATTCACAAGCTTATTATTCATGACAGAAGTGACTCTCTATTGGCAAACAAATGTGTGTTGGTTATAGGTTAGTTTACCTATAGATGAGAGTAAGTTAACAAAATAGAATAATTAATATTATAAAAATCTTAATACTATCTTCACAAACATTATTTATTTGTAATAAGATGTATAATTAACGGTAATGATTGTTCTCGCATATTAAATTATTGTTTTTCAAGTACTGCTGAAATCGTAGTCAAGCAAGCGACTATATTTTACAAGTAATGGTTTGCGGTATAAATTATTAATTCCGCTTCTATTATTATTTTTTAAACATGAATATACAAATATTTTGATTAAATATCATCATTAAATCAGACGAGAACTTTTATTCATTTAACCTGATAATAATTCATCGTTTACTAGCTAACCATGCATAGTGTGTTTGCTTGGCTAGCGTAGTCTTCTATAACGTTCGTTAACCAACGAATATTATCTTATCATTTTATTGTAAGAATTGTTAATGTATAATACTCCCTGCATCTTTCACATAACATGACCTTTATTATACACTGGCCATGTTTTTAATAGTTCACTGTATCACTCACAACACTGTCACACGATAAAAAATTGGTGTTCAGTTGAGGTTAGTTATGACTATATCCTCTTATACGCGCACATTTTAAAATATTTTCCTAGAGGACTGTCGCAGGCTCCGCTCGCATCGGTGGCTGGAAGACAATTAGTTCCTCTCATCAAAGCTTCTGCTCTCGTCTGGTAAAATCAGATCATCCTATTGGCTTAGAAGGCGGTACTCTCTACCCCAAATGCCTTTGTTAAATTAAAGTTTTAATTTTTAGCGTCTATGCTTTGGGTTCGAGACTCAGCTATGACGCGTTCCTTTCCAATCGGAAATGACAGAAAATCTTATAATATTCATAAGTTCCTTATTAATAGTCTGATTGTCATTTGGATAGTTGCATTGTTTTGCGGATACTTGTGTCTTTAATTTAAGTCCAAACAAGTAATAATTCCATCCATTAATAACTCACTTCACTTTATTCAAAATTCATATAGTGGCTCTTAATAAAAATAAGTTTTTTCCACTATATTTTGGTGTAATTATATCTTAATGCTTATGATTAAACGTCTGGAGTCCATTTCTCTTATACTCTAATACATAATATTAACATATTTGTGATTTAAGCAAAATGTACTAATGGCGTACTAATTTAGTACAATGTACTAATGTTTATATTTGCTTACATCACCATTATTCCTTATGCTACTACATATCTTTGGTACTATAATGTTATTTGATACACTTACATACATTTGCTAATACTTTATTTCGGCAAATGTTATCTTGTTTACATATACAGCATTGTTTAAAATACATTATGCTCTTATATCGCCATTCTGTCACTCTTATTTAGTTATTTTTACTACATATTATATGCATTGTTGATAATTAAATTGTGTACAAAAGTTGTACATGGTCTGTTTAGTGGACTTGCTAACTTTTTGTTAGCTGAAATTTCTTTAAGTTACTGTATGATGGTTGTTTACACCTAGTCCTATGATTACAGTTAGTTAGTTTATTAAATTCCAGTTATTAAATTACTTGTACAATGATTGTGAGGTATTCTCATAGTTGTATTGAACATTCCTCTAACTATTGGTAAACTTTCTTATTCTCTCTTTACAAGTTTTGTTAAGGTTTTTTAATTAACTCTATGGTCACATGGGATTCTGTCTAATTGGTTTATTGTTATTATAAATAATCTGACTCATATAGTTGTGTCTTTCAGTTCATATGGTATTCATTGTCTTACACATTTATTCTTATTTGGTCTCTGTATGAAAGAATTATTGATAACTACTTTATCTAATTATTGTGTATGATTTTATGTTGTAGGTCCAGTTCAGGTGAGGTTATGTGTCACTTAGTTGGCAACAATATGCTTCTTACTTTATTCAGTATTCATCTTAAATACTGTCATGTCATTATGGCATGTTACTATAATTGTTTATTACTATGTTTTGCACATGTTGTACACATTTTACACTATATGTTTATACAATAATACTTGGTTTTTTATCTAACTATGTTACACATTTTGGTGGGTTGTATCTTGGCTTGTATGCATTGATTTGTTTCTTTTCAACAACTTAGTTTGTTTACTACTTATTGGCTTTAACATTTATCTACATTTTGTCCTGTGTTACTATGACATTCAGGCACATTCCATATCAAGGATTATAAAGCTTTTATCATTGATCTCTTTGAGCAATTATTTCTCTTTTCAGTATCATTAAATTGGTGGTCTTACTGAGTATATTTGTGGTTTTACAATCTTGGATTACAATTGGTACACTAATTGTTTGTGTATTTCACTTGATAACCGTTGATCTTTTCACTTATTAATCTTGATTCACTTCCCTCAGTTATAAACACTTCACTAATATTGTCTGTGTTGCTTATTTGGGGTTAGTGTTATTACATTATTTATTGTTGCACTTATATAAAGTATTCACTGTTATTGTTTGTGATCACTTATTAAGGTTCAACACTTGGTTTTTTATTATACTGGTTTCACTGTGTCCTTCTTTGATAGGTAGTTTTTATTACTACTAATCTTATAATCATTACTCTTATTCTGGTTATTATATTAATTGTGGTGCTTTCCATATTTTGGGAATGTTGATGTCTTGTTCTGGTCATACATAAACTTCATTCTTCATGGTACATTTCTTCTTCTTCTTCTTCTTCTTCTTCTTCTTCTTCTTCTTCTTCTTCTTCTTCTTCTTCTTCTTCTTCTTCTTCTTCTTCTTCTTCTTCTTCTTCTTCTTCTTCTTCTTCTTCTTCTTCTTCTTCTGGTTATTCAACTGTTTCTTCTTCATGTTAATTGTTTGTCATTTGTGATGCTTTTCTTGGTTACTCACTATTTGTGATAACTCATGTTCATTTAACATAGTTATATTCTTCCACATTTTCACTCACTATTATGATAATCATTGTCTTATATTTATCTCACTATTATGACAAATTAGTCTATTTTCTCACTATGATAATTGCATTTGATATGTCTCTTCCTTATGATGGTAGTCACTTTCAGCATATCCCCTCACTATTTTGATCTATTGGGCCTAGATGCTAACGTATTATATCGATTCATTGTATTCTCTCTTTCTTCTTTATACTCGATGATATATTCTTATAACTCTTCTTTCTTCTTCGTTGGGTTGCTTTAATACTATTCATTTATAGATACACTTTTGATTTTCATACTTCTGTTCCTTCTTCCATGCTTGATGAAATATGATTATGGTACTCTTTTATTTGACGTATTATATATTTTTTATGTAACCGTTATTTTGATACGTTACGATATGAACGTTCCAAACGATGAAGTTGCCCTTAGTGAGTATTTATTGTGGTTTGCAAAATATTGTGATTCATCAAGTAAACCGTCAAATGCTATGCAATCTATTATTGATTGTAATAAGAATCTGTTTCCAAATATTTTTAGTTTATTAAAAATATTTGTTACTTTGCCAGTAGCTACAGTCACTCCTGAGAGATCGTTTTCCACTTTAAGAAGGCTTAAAAATTATTTGAGAAATACGGTAGCGGAAGATCGACTGAATGGTTTAGCTAGTCTAAACATTAATTGGGAAATAAAAGTACAAGAAGAAGAAGTTATAGAAGAAATGCAAACACAGCCTCGACGATTAGTATTATGAATGTTGCAATATTCTGTAAGTTCAAAATATTAAAATACATTTTTTATAAATCTAATTAATCTGTTTATGTATACTTTATTTAATGTCACTTAAAAATTCTCAGATGGTCTTTATGAAAGGTTTCGGCATCAGTCAATTCTAGGTTAATCGTTAGAAACTGAAAACCCAATACGGCATCAGTAACCCCGCAATGATCCCCTTTTGCATAACAGTCTCCCACATAAATAAATGCAGCTCACAGAAAGGTTACATAAAAAACTGACCAGTGGACAGAAAAAGTTTCACCAGTCCATTTACTACCTCCCACACTTGATTCTCCTATGGCTGGAATGTCTCAGAGGTGTGTTAATTGCCGATATGGTGCAGAGACCAATATGGACCTCCACCAAGACCCAAACTAGTTGCATTTGTCTCTAATCTAGGGAGCATCTGGAGCCTTACCTTGCACACTAGCCAAGGGAAAAGTTTTTAAGTGGTTATCCTTCCTCCACTATTTGTTATGTATATAAATATAATTTAATAATAATAGAATCTTCTGTACATAGATAACAAATGGGTCTGTCACTGAGAGTCCGCCAGAATGAATCCCTTTGGGGTGCCCCCCCCCACTGTGCGATTATTCATCTTGTCGTGTACGGCCGCCCCTACTTTGCCCCCCCCCCTTAGAGAAAATCCTGGCTACGCTTCTGGTCAGAAAGATGCATTGAATCTGAAAATGTAACATTTTTGGGCAACTGTATTTAAAGTCTGTGCTTGTAAGCTACTTAAGCTTCAGAACATGATCAGACCAATACAATTTTTGAAAATTCGAATATTTTTTAGCTTGTGTTACCTCTGAATATAAAAAATTTAATTAGACTCTGCATTTGGATTTTAATTATCAGTTCCCTTTTTCTGATGTTCAGCATGAAGTTTAAAGTTTTTCAAAATTTTAATAACATTTTGGTGTTTAAAAATTTGTGATATTTAAACTTAAACACTATTCAGATTGTCAATTTGATACCCCACATGTGCATGCTGCATTTTTTTTTCAAAATTGGCCTCTCACATTTTTGGTCTTGTCACCCTATTTTTCAAGAAGGTGAACAATCTCAAAAGTAATAGTTTATGTAGATTATATGTATGGATATGAATGCCAAGTTTTATGAAAATTGAGTAATGTATTCAGAAGTTATGAGACATACTCCAAAAACAGACAAATGTCAAACAGTCAAGTTTAAACCGAGAACTTGCTTTGCTCATTTTATAAAACTTTATAATTCTATTTTTATAATACGTTTAAAATTCTTATGGTCCATGTACTTGGTTTATTGAATACTCTAAAGTGTCTTCTAACTTTCTTTTACTTGCCTTTTCTAGCTTTCTCATAACACAACACTGCTTCCCAATGATTTTGCAGTCTACCTATCACGCCACAGTATTGCTTCTTTAATGTGTATGCTGTCAACCAATGTGATTTTCTCTGAACCTCTGCATCTTGTTATTTACCATAATTGAAACAGACTGATTAATGCATAGCAAAACATAGTGTTTCATAGCCTACATGACTTTTTTTAATTTTTGACCTTACTATACTGTGTACACTCGTTGGGATTTTAAGTAATGACATGAATACATTTCTGGTCTTGTGAGATATCTGACCACTGGCTTTATATTTGCTATAACTGATGAAGTAACAGTGTGTTCATAAGTATACTTGAAACTTTCAATATCTCCTGATTTTTGTAACCTCACCAGCTGTGTGGACCTGAAGGTCATAAAGCATGAAATAGTAAATGTCCATCTGTAGATAGTAAAAGAAATACAGGTCCCACACTGCCTTTTTCATGTCTTCTGCACTTTCAGTATTCTTTCTGATTGCCAATCCATAATATGCCTTGTATTTTGTTAACTACTGTACAAGTTTATTTTTTCTTGACAATGGTGTACCATCTTTACCAACTTCAAGTCTGATTTTACTTCCATGTTCCATAAGGAAATGGAAGTATGGTGATGGCGAAAAAATCGTGTTTGAGATAAGGGCTGATTCTGATTGTACTACCCTCAAAACATGAAGAAAAGTCATTTTTTGAAAAGTGTCTGTGTGTAGAATTTTTTCTATGGCGAACGATAACTGCTGCAAATTCAAACAGAATCAAATCATTTTTTGCATGCATGCCTGAATTGTAGAGGACTCAACGCCTATTTGATTTTGGTGAAGATCAGTTAAGGAAGAGGGGTAGTTTACCTGCAACATTTTACGTTTTAACAAGAGTAAAGTAGTTACTTTTGATAAATAAAGTATCCTGAAAAGAAGGTTACAATAATCCAATGTAGAAAGATTAAATATCTATAAATGAAAAGGGTAGTTGAAGGGGGAGGGGTAATTTTCTATAAATGAAAATGATAGTTGAAGGGGAAGGGGATAATTTTTTATGTGTACTACATTATCAGCAGCAAAGAAATAGTTTGTTGTTAAAATTCCTTCCAGGCCGTTTGGCCGTGGTCCAATGTTTTCTGCAAAACCAGACGTTTCGACTGCCATTATAAGTGAAAATTGAGTGCGCTAATGTGAGGTGGTATATGTTAGTGACCACAGTACTGTGGTTAAGGCTAAAGAAAGAAGGAGTTCTATCTAATGATTTTAAATATAAATCTTAGAACATGGAAGTCATGTATGGTTCTCTATACCGATTCCGATTTCATTAAGGTCTGAAGTCTTGTCAGTCTTGACCCCATCCTTTTCTGAATGTGCCCAATGCATTTAAGTTTGCTTGTGTATGCATCACTTTCATAATCCTTAATTTCCTTTACCTTGTGAAAAGCCTTTGTGTCACCATCACCAAGACACTAAATATCTAACACTGTTTTTCAAGAGTATGTTGATAGGTAGTAACAACCTCCTGCTGTTTCCATTCCACCACTGGTTCCTTTATAATTTGTGGAGTACACAGAATCATGATTACTTTCTTTACAGGGACAGTTTTTAGTAAGTATCTCTCTCTCCTATGGCGCTACAGCCCAAGTCGGGCCCTGGCCTCCACCAATCTCCGCCTCCAATCCACTCTATCCACTGCAACCCTCCTCCAGTTTCTTATCCCCATGTCTCTCGCGTCCTCTGCAACGCCATCTTCCCACCTCTTCCTCGGTCTACCTCTAGGTCTCGTTCCCTCCCATGTACCCAGCAAAGCCCTCTTAGGGTTCCTGCCACCCTCCATTCTCATAACATGTCTGGCCCAACGCAATCTTTGACTTCTTATAAATTTTGAGACTGGTATCTCTTTATATATTTGATACAGTTCGTTGTTGTATCTCAGTCTCCATGAGCCATTTTCTTGTATTGGGCCTATAATGCGTCTGAGGATTTTCCTTTCAAAGGTGTCTACTATGTCGACTGTTTTCTGTGTGATTGCCCATGCCTCACACCCGTAGCATAGCACCGGTCTGATGACAGTCCTATATATTTTCATTTTTGTTTCCCTGTGCACATCCCCAGACCTAAATGATGGCAGCAATGCGAAGTACGCCTTGTTAGCCATGGTGGTCCGTCTTTGGATCTCCGGCTCCTCTGATCCTGTCTTTGCTAGATTCACTCCGAGATACGTGAAATTGTCCACCACCTCAATTGTGTCCTCTTCTATCTCGATGTTGTTATGAACCTGGTCCCTTCTTGTTTGGATAAGCATTTTTGTTTTATCCATATTTATGGCTAGCCCAACTTCCTTGGCTTTGTTTTTAAGCTCTATAAATATTTCTTTAGCTGCCGTGATCCGTCTTGACATGATGTTAATGTCATCTGCATATGCGGCTATCTGTACAGTTTTATTTGTTAACAGATTGGAGCTATTTATTGATAAGCCTCTAATTACATATTCCAATGCAATATTAAATAGTGTTGGGGCCAACCCATCTCCCTGCTTTAGTCCCCGTGTAATATTTATGGGTTCAGTTAGTTGGCTATCCACCTTTACTTGGGCTTCAGTCTGCTGCATAGTAACTTGGGTTAATCTTACCAGCTTGCCTGGTATTCCAAATTCATGCATTATGGTGTAGAGTTTGTCTCTATTAATAGAGTCATACGCTTGCCTGAAGTCCACAAAGATCTGGTACACATCAATATCACGTTCCCATCCGTATCTTAGTATCTGTTTTACCGAGAAGAGTTGGTCGATTGTAGACCTTCCAGGTCGGAATCCAGCTTGGTATTCTCGTATTATATTTTCTGTGTGGGGTCTCAGCCTTTGGTTCAAGATGTGGGCAAAAACCTTGTAGGAGGTGCACAGCAACGAAATGCCTCTGTAATTTCTACATTGAAGTTTGTCACCTTTTTTATAAATGGGGCATATAATGCACTTATTCCATTCCATGGGGATTCGTTCCGTTTGCCATATGTCCACGATTAAGTGCTGCTGAGTGCAGTGCGACCGCCACATCAGCACCTCCAGCTTTAAGCAGTTCTGCAGGAATCAAGTCTGTACCTGGTGCCTTGTTGTTCCTGAGGGCACTAATAGCTTCTTCTATTTCCTGAATTGATGGTGGGTCAGATTCCATCCCCCCAATGTTTGCATTCCGCGGAGTGTGAGCAACAATTTCTCCTCCCTGTAGCATACCACCAAGGAGGCTATCGAAGTACTCTCGCCAGATAGTTTTAATTTTCTCTGGATCACTGACAATTCTATTCTCTCTGTCTCTACATAGTGTTGTAGATGGTTTATAACCTTCCCTGAGATGCTTAAGATATTTATAAGCATTCCTTATTCTTCCATCTGCAAAGTCCTGCTCCATTTTGAGAAGCAGCCCGTTTTCAAAAGTTCTTTTCTTTTTTCTACATACTTTATTTGCCAGTCTTCTATTCTCTTCATATTCTTGCTTCCTTTCTCTAGTCCTACACTGAGAACACTTCCTGTGAGCCTCATTCCTCCGTGCAACACTCTCCCTGCATTCCTCATCAAACCAGTCCTCCCGCCTCCGTCTCTCCTCTGTTCCTAGTACCTCTCTGGCGGTTTCCAGGAGTGCGCACTTAAGGCTCTGCCATTTCTCTTCCACCGTTCCTGCGACTGACTCGTTCAATCTATTCCTCACTTTCCCAGCATATTCCTGTACCCTTTCTGGGTCCTTTAAACTCACTGTGTTAACCTTTTCCTGTCTTCTGAGTCTGTCCTTCCTATATACAGCCACCCTGCATCTAAACTTCATCTGCACCATATAGTGATCAGAACCAACTGACGCTCCTCTCCGGGTTTTGACATCAATGATACTTGTAACTGCTCTTTTATCTATGATCACATGATCTATCTGGTTGACTGTTTTCCCATCTGGGGCTACCCACGTTCCCTTATGGATATCCCGGTGTGGGAACTGAGTTGAGCTGATAACCATGTTCCTGCTTGTAGCGAAGTCGATAAGCAGTTCCCCATTTCTGTTGGATTCATTGTGTAAACTGTGCATACCTATGTTGCCAAGGTATGCATCTTCTTTCCCAATTTTCGCATTAATGTCCCCCATGATTAGTTTAATGTCATTCTTAGGGGCAGTGTCATATATTTTTTCCAGCAATTGGTAAAATTCTGTTTTTATGTCCTCATCCTTCTCATCAGTCGGGCAGTGCATGTTTATGATTGACAGATTGAAGAATTTAGTAGCCAATCTTATTCTACATATTCTCTTGTTGACTGGATGGAAGTCTACTATGAGGTGTTTTAAGTTTCTGTCAACTACAAATGCCACTCCCAGTTCTCTTTTCCCCTTCTCTCTTCCGCTGTATAATACCGTATGAGTTTTAGTATCTCTTACTCCATTTCCCAGCCATCTTGTTTCCTGCACTGCTGCTACACCAATTTTATATCTTTTTAGCTCTTCAAGTAGTTCCCTTTGTGCCCCCGGCCTGTACAAAGTCCTAGTCCTTTTAGTAAGTATCACTGGATCTAAAACTTTACTGGTATTTACACTTGTGATATTAACAAAATCATTTAGAGGTGTGACTCCTCTTTAAGCATGATCTATTGATTACATATATCTTTTCTAAGTGATCTTTTCTTCAGTGGCGCGGTAATCGATTACTGAGTCAATGCCTTCTTAAGGTTTCTGCACATAAAAGAGTTTGATGGATGGGATATGTGAATTCTCCGATCCAACCCCCAACCTGGAGGACCAGGAACTTTGATTTCAAGATGCTCTTCCCCTAAAGAGTTTCTTTCACTTCAGCTGACGAGCTCTCTCTGCCCGGTCACAGTAGGCTAACTGACTCAGCTTATGCATGGAGCTGTTGAGCTACTATAACCTCCTCTGCCTCCACAAGATCCACATCCTGCCAGTCCAGGATACCCCCAGACTGCCGTGACAGAACCCTTAGCTCTCATTTGTTTACTGGTCCTCTCTGCCGAAGCAATTGGTTACCACAACCTTGGAGTGGATTGCTTGGAGTAACATGGCCCACCGACGTGTAGGTGAGAGTGGTGTTGGGGTAGAGAGGCTGGTGCATTTCTCTTCTATGAAAGTATATGTTCGCGTCACACCCTCTTTGGACCCTGATCTATTGAATACAGTGAAATCATAACTTCTATCATTGCAATTATTTTCTTCGTGTATTGTCTATGCCATACTGTTTTCAGTCATTTTTTTCACTATATGATTTATTTTTTGTGTATATTTACTGAATTTATGTTGATAGGTTCATAATGTGTCAGCTGTGACCAGCATTAATTGCCCTTATCCTATAAACTATCCTGATATTTACTGCAAATACAGAAGTTTTTCTGTGTACAAGTGGTTTCAAAGTCCCTTATTTATATGAATTGAGCTAAGAAAACTATAATTATAATAACACACCATACAGTAAAAGATTACATCTGTGTGCAAGGCCAATTTATATACCAGTTTTGAGTCCCAGGCTTTCTTGGTTCCAGATTATGCAGCAAATGCTAACCTACAAAACAGTGCTAAGAATGTTCAAGTCCATCGTTTTATAACCAAATTTATTTGCACACTTTATGTTATGGTAACATTTTTGAAGCTGTTCATTTGTTTGGAAGAAAAGCTTTCAATATTGGTGCAAGTGGGTGTTAGTGCTAGATGACTGCAGTTACATCAGTCATTCTAGATGGTCTTCTTTTCAAGTTTTTAATCCTATTATGCTTTTTCCAATCTTTTGTAATTAAAGATCGTGGCATTTTAAGAAACTAACAACACACTCGAAAAAACAAAATGTTTATTTACAAAAGTATGTATTATCTAATAAAATCATTTGTTACAATATAATTATTCTCATATTGTTTATAAACAGGTGATTGTTATCAACCTATAGAAAACAAATGAAAATTATGTACTGAAAATAATGCAGGTACAGGCCTCCAGAATGTTCAAATTATCATAGGTAACAATTTAATAAAAAAGCACCTGTTCGAATTTTACAGCAATACATTCATAAAAGTGCTATAAAATATTTACTGCCCAATCAATTTTAATAAATCATGTATCGTTTCAAACATTCTGAAGTAAAATGTACTTTTTTCTCATAAAGTTACATTTTTGCCTAAATGTCCTTCAGACGACCTTAATATAATTCATGTATACTTTAGTCATTATGTTTAGCAGATCAAAAGCAACATTTTTTTATGTACATGTATGGTTAAACAATTAAATGAGGTTGCAACAAATAAAAGTTTGACTTGATATCAGCAATACTGGTTATGTTTTATAAATTAAAAAACAAGGTGTCATAAAAACGAACATTTAAAGTTGCTTCACTTTGAAAAATATTTTATTAACATTCAAAATATACAGCTTGCCTTGCTTGTAACAGTACATTTATTTTCTGTTTGTAAAGAAACTGGTCCTGTTGCACTGTGATTTATTATAATATGATATATCAGGTTATATTCTGTGAAATATAAAATGAAATGTAAAAGTGTTGGTTTTATATTCTAAAATAGTATACTGTAGAATTATATCTGTAAATTGGTACATAAAATATTTGTTGTCAATGACAAGTGAATTTTGTGCTTAATAATATGTTTATGTGTATTAGTTACATTTAATTTTAACTTATTAGTTTGTAAATTTTTCAGCTTATTAAGATTTTAGTGTTATATGTGTATAATATGTTAATAAAACAATGTATTACTGAAGTTATTTGTTTCTGTGAATTTTGTGTCAAAATTTGATTATGATTTTATCATATCATGTAAACCATTTGGCTGTGGGTGGCTAAATCTTGTCTCCTTACCCTTTTGGTCTTGTGGTGGCTCAAACCAAATCTTGTGGTGGGCCATTTTCTCTGAGATTTGTGTATATTTGATGTACTACCATGTACATCATTACCTGTATTAAATTGTTAATCATATTTTGTAAATTGTCATTAGTTTACCTTCAAAATGGTGTATGTTGCTTTTCTATAAGTGTTTGTATTTGTGGATTTTGTTTAGAAACAATTTTTGTTAAAATAAAATGGAAACAGTTTTATTTTACCTATTTACCCATCACCTAAAATAAAAAAATGGTGGTATGCAGCACAATTAAATCAATTAGAAAAGAAATGGAAATAACACTGTTGCACACTACTATAGAATTTTTTTTTTCAATTAGCGCTTTCAAGCTTCACAGCTCATCATCAGATCAGGAAGATCTGATCTGATAATGAGCTGTGAATATTGAAAACACTAATCAACAAACTTTCTATAGTGGTGTGCAACAGTGTTATTTTTCTGTTTGTGATTATAACCGCTAACCCCCCTTTTTTTTGTATCGGCCATCTAAGGACCACATGCCAATTTAAATTATTTACTCTTTGTTCTTTTCTTTTTCTCCAATATTCTTTCATCTTTTCACTGTGTCTCTTCTCCCTGTCTTCAGTCAGTCCACTTAGAACCTGCGTTTTTCTCTCTCCTACCCTGGACTCCTTCCATTTTTAACACTTTTGCCCAAAAAACTTCTCTTTCAATTGCGTCTTCTGCGTGTATATTATTGTTTTCTAAATCCTTTTGGACTTATTTAATTCAACTTGATGTTGACTTCTTCCCCCACAGATATTTGAAGCACTGGTCAACACATGTTTTGTCCCAGACAAAATTTTATGTGATTCTTATGTATTTTCATACGGGGAATCCAGTTTTGCTATCACGTATAGTTTTATAGATATAAGAATAACTTTTTTTTTCAATTTTCTATGTTGGAAATTGTATTACTTTGCAATAAATATTACTACAGTATTGACTTGGAGCACGTATTGTTTATTTATTTGAGGAAATGAAAACAAAAGCTACATGTGACATATAGACTTTGATTAACCCTTTGATCAGTAATCACGTATATATACGTTTTTTCTCTGAGGGACCAAATTCAGTAATCACGTATATGTACGTTTTCAACTTTCGCAGCCTCAGTATTGCCGATATACAAGGTTAGTTGCAAAGTTATATATGCTGCACTCTGGTAGATTGTTTTTTAAATGTTTGGTATTTGTTGACTCTTGCTGTGATGTAATATGTGTGGTTGTGGTGAACATTTGTGCAGAAGTGTGCTTGGAGGTTATGTTGTGCTTAGTTTACGAATATACAGAGGCATGCAAGTGTATTCTTTTATAAACAACTCGTATTGTTTATCTTATCTTAAACACTGTGTTATTGTTCTGTATTAGTAGCTTTTATTTGTGTGAAAACTCAAAAATGCCGCCCAAGTGCCTAAACCATCCGGACATGTTTTGTTATGTGTGTGGTGAGTTGACTTTTAAACTTCAAAGGCGGAACTTTACCCCTTTAATAAAAAAGTGCTATCAACTTTATTTTGGTTGCAAGGTAGGAGATCAGGACAAGAGTTGGGCCCCCCATATTTGTTGTGTTACTTGTTCAAGGCTTTTAACAGGGTGGGCAAACGGCTCTTGCCATATGCCATTTGCAGTTCCTATGGTGTGGAGAGAGCCAAAAGATCATTCTTCCAACTGTTATTTTTGGTTAACAAATACAACGGGAATAACAAGTAAGTCGAAACACACTTTGAAATATCCCAATATACCTTCAGCGATTCGACCTGTTCTCCACAGTGATGATCTCCCAATACCAAATCACCCAGTATCAATCGATATAAACGAAAATCCAAGCTCTGAAGAGGATCAGAATGAAGATCACTCTGATTGACATGATCCAAGTTTTGAAGTTTCTAACGAGCCTCATTTATTGACACAAGGAGACCTAAATGATTTAGTGCGTGATTTACATTTATCAAAAAATCAGGCAGAACTTTTGTGATCACGACTAAAAGGGTGGAACCTTCTTGATCACGGAACTAACGTATGCTACTTTCGAAATCGTCAAGAGTATTTCAAGAACTTTTTTTCTCAAGAAGGGGATTTTGTGTACTGTAATGATATTTTATCAGTGATGGATACTCTAGGACATTCTCATAACCCAAAGGAATGGCGTTTGTTTATTGATTCGTCTAAAGCTAGCCTAAAAGTTGTCCTTATTCACAATGGAAACAAATTTTCATCAGTTCCACTAGCACATGCTATTAATATGAAAGAAACTTATGAAAATATGAAGATTATTCTAGACAAGATAATGTATGAAAAATTCAATTGGAACATAATATGTGGAGACCTTATGGTAATCGCTATGCTGCTAGGTTTACAGACTGGATACACAAAATTTTGCTGCTTTTTATGTGAGTGGGACAGCAGACATCACAAGAGTCATTTCAAAAAGAAGATATGGCCTTCACGTAAATCTCTCATCTGGTGAAAAAAATGTTATGAATGCTTATTTAGTTGATCCCAAAAAGATCTATCTTCCACCTCTTCATATCAAATTAGGTTTGATAAAAAATTTCGTGAAGGCAATGGACAGAAATGGAAGAGGTTTTATGTATTTGAAGGAAAAGTTCCCCAGAATTAGTGATGCAAAAATTAAAGAAGGAATTTTCGTAGGACCACAAATAAGAGAACTAATAAAAGATGAAAATTTTGAAGGATGATTGAATGACTTAGAAAAACGTGCATCGATTTCTTTCAAGAATGTAGTGACACAATTTTTAGGCAACAAGTCTGACAACTACAGGGATCTGGTAAATCAGCTGCTGAAAGCATATGAACATTTAGGCTGCAATATGTCTCTCTAGATCCACTTTCTTCACTCTCACTTGGATTTCTTTCCGGAAAACCTGGGAGCCGTAAGCGATGAACACGGTGAATGCTTTCATCAAGACATTTCAAGCATGGAAAAAAGGTATCAGGGGAAGTGGAGCTCAAATATGTTAGCAGATTACTTCTGGACTCTCAAAAGCGATGTTCCTGATGCAAAGTACTCCAGGAAATCTTCAACTAACACCTTTTAGGTACGTTGAACATTGATTAATTTCTTTACTGTAAATGTTATTAATGTAAAATATTTACCTAGCTGTCACACGAAACCCTTATGTGATAGAGAAAAATGGTTGGCATTTTTGAATTCAGCGCAAAAAGTACTATATAGATCAGCCAATAAAGTCTTTGGGACAAAAAAAAAATTTTTTTTTTTGTAGACCAGTGAGATCTGCTTTGTCAACCTATTGTCGTGCATTCTACATAAACGTCCAAAAAAATAATAGTCTCCTTTTTCTCATTGTTTCTGTTATATTTTCTATACTTTGATAGTTTAACAGACACTTTATTAATTAAATATTCAGAAAAGAAATGAGCTAAAGGAAAATGTTGTTTAGCAGCTGATATTTTACATTACGTCAGTATGTAAATCTACATGATAAACTGATACATACAAACGAATGAAATGTGATGAGTGACAACCACCTGGCTAGAGATGTTAGAAAAATTAATGAACTGATTAAATATCTTGGTATTACCATTATGGAAAACATGTGGGATTCAAAGGTTACTACTATTCACTATATAAATTTATTGTGCATGAATTTACAAAAAAAAAAAAAAAAAAAAAAAAAAATACTTAATTAAGAAAGTTGTTATAATCACAAACAGAATTATCACCAGGGCTGGCCTTAAGGATGGGCCAACGGGCGCAGATTTTAAGAGGGCGCCAAATTAATGGATACAAAAATAAAGTTTTTCTTTCCTTTATGATTGTTAATAAATGAAGTTGTTCTCTTAAGCAGGTTAAACAGTTTACTCTGTTATCAATTATTGCTACTGTTTGGTACATAATAAGACAATCAATATAAATCTTCACAAAGCAGTAATGTTTGATGTATTTTAACATTCACGCGCAGCCACATAACGGCGACAAGATAGGCAAGACAGCGCTTCGCTCACTGATATGTACAACGCCTCGAAACAGATAGTATAAGTTTGGTAATCTTCGGCAGCTCCCCTGCCTCCTCCACGCAAACATCGTACCCTCCGGGCTTCATCCTTCTTTTGTTTCAGTTGTTTCTTTTGGTGTGACTTGTCACTGTGCAACTGCCAGTGGTGCGAATAACAGTGTAAATTATTTTTAATTCCACGTTAAGTGTTTGATTTTTCTTACGTTATCTAGGTATTGTCTTTATTGTTTTCACTTTGTTAGTAAGCTGCCTAGTTTAAATAATTAGAAATTCAAAGCAAGAAGAGAAAATGTTTTTAAATGCCAGGCAGTGAAAGTCAACTTATTTTATGATTTTAAACAAACTTTAAAATATTATACAGTTTAATTATTAGTATGTACAACATTCAGGATGGCCATTCGATCGATGGTTTGGTTTAGGTCTTTCGTCTTTTAAATCATTTTATAACCCCCAAAAAGAAAAAGAACGCTAGCCCTAATAAAAAAAAAAAAAAAACTTACAATGTTGTTCATTTTAACTCAGTTTGTAAAATTTCGTTGAATTTTCGTTTCAGTACTCTGAATATTTTTGACATATACGAGTGCAGTTTATGATTTCAAAGACTTTTAAAAATGGCTTCAAACCATAAACTTTCAGGAGCTCAAAACATAAAGAGAAACAATAAAATATTCATGAAAATAAATAAGGTGTTAAGTTCATGCGTTGTTTTCTTTCTCAAAATTTAGAAATAGAAACTGATCAAAATAGTCCAAAGAAGATGTAACGAAAATTGATTTTTTAAATGCTAAAGAGTCAGATCACGTTTTTGATGGTAATGTTCAAGACACTGTACTAATGGTGAGACTGAGATGAAGGAAACTGAACAATCTGGGCAAGGCGCCAAGGAAACGATTTTTCCCTTGACAAAGATGTTACGATTAATTCATCAAACCCTATAATGGACGGACATGAAGATGAAGTTCACCCTTTGTCTCACAGCGACGTTACCTCGTCTAATTTGGACTATATCGGCAAACGGACTACCTTGACTCGTCACATAAGGGAGCAAATAATTAAAATCATCCCAAAAAAATAGAGGGTCCAATTCAAGATTTCCTGTTGACTTAAGAAAATCCGATTCAAAAGGATCGAGAAACAGAAAATTCTCACTGTTTCACTGCAATAGGAAACTGCCCAATAATGAAAAATTGTATCGGAGATATTTGAAATATTCTGAGTCAAAGAACACAGTCTATTGTTTTAGTTGTAATTTGTTTGGGAATACCCGCTCTCAATTAGGGCAGAATGGTATCAACAACTGGAAAAATTTAGGGGATTATTTAAAAGATCATGAAACGTCAAGTGAGCACTACACATGTTACAGCAAATGGGTTGATGCCAAAAAAATATTCGTTGTCAAATGGGTATTGATAGTGAAGTTGAAAAATTGTTACAAAAAGAGGTAGATCGCTGGAAAATGTTTTAGAACGTCTAATTGCAATAACGGTATTTTTATCTGAACATAACCTGGCATTCCGAGGAAGTAATGACCAGTTATTTGCAAAATGTAATGGAAATGTTTTCGGACTTGTTGAGTTACTTGGAAGGTACGATGTAGTTATGGCTGAACACATTAGAAAAATTAAATCTAATGAAATCCATGATCATCACTTGTGTAAAACAATCCAAAATGAGTTGATTAGTTTTCTTGGGTCTAAAATAAAAAAATATATCATTGAAAGAGCAAAGGATGCCAAGTGCTTTTTACTAATATTAGACTGCACCAGCGATATCAACCACCAAGAACAATTGTCACTTACAATTCGTTTTGTTGAATGTACTGAAACAGATGTTTAAGTAAAAGAGCATTTCTTGTCATTTTTTCCTATTGATGACATTACTGGAGAAGGTTTGACAACGGCCCCTTTGACAGAAATTGAAGGGACCTGTGGGTTAGACATGAAAAATTGTAGGGGGCAAGGTTACAATAATGGAGGCAACATGAGTGTAAAACATAAAGGAGTACAGTCAAGAATTTTGTCTATGTTTCCTAAAGCTTTTTTCAATCCTTGTGGATCTCATTTACTTAACCTAGTAATTAGAGATGCTGTTGCTTCATCTGTAAAAAATGTTTGTTTGTTTGGAGTTTTACAACGTCTGTACATCCTGTTTTCATCATCTACTAAAAGATGGAAAATACTCAAGGAAAGTCAGTTGACTCTTACTGTCAAAGAAGTCTGTGAAACTAGATAGGAGTGTAGAATTAACAGCGTAAAGGCAGTCAGGTATCAAATGGTTGAAGTTTGTGAAGCGCTACAGGGAATGCAAGGGGACTCATTAATACAAAAGTGACATCTGAAGCCAAATCATTGGAAAACAAGTTAACATATTTTTACTTCATTGTCTCCCTTGTTGTTTGGCATGATATATTGTTTCAAGTAAACTTGGTCAGCAATACCATGCAAAATGCCAACAGTGACTTATCAACAGTTACACATCTAGGAAAGTGCCAAACATTTTTAAAAGAATATCTTGAAACTGGATATGCGGTGCTGTAGAAACAGCCAAAGACATAGCTGAAGACTTGGAAATTGAAGCTATTTACAAGAAGCACCCTGAGAGAAAGAAAAAACGGCAATTTGATTATGAGTCCCGAGATGAAGCCCCAACAGATCCAGATCAGTTGTTTAAAACAGTTGTCTTTTACCTGCTTATAGATCAGGCTCTGACATCCATTAAACAGCGCTTTACACAACTTGAGACTCATAACCAGCATTGGGGTTTGTTTTTGTACAACGTGCAAACTCTTCCAGAATCCGAAATCTTGAAGCAAAAATGTTTGAATCTTCAAAAAGTTCTTCAAGCCCATTTAACTAAACTTTCAAAAACCAAATTACGTTTTTTTTTTATTTTTAAAGAAAACTTTAATGCAATAAATCTTGGTGTGACATTTTTAGTAAAAATTAACTTTACATGTGAAAAGACATTTGTCTTTTGATAATATCTGTACATATACTTATAATAAGAAACTGTTTGAAATTGATTCTTTTTATTTGATGTTTTCAACTCGCATTGAGCGTCCATGTGAAACACTTATACAGGTGAGTCCAGTTACAGATTTATTATTAGGTTAAATTTTAAAAACAGGCCTTAGTGATAGTTAATGGGTTTCAAGAAAAATAAAAAAATATATGTTAACATTTGAAAAGTTATATACTATAAACCTACAGAATAGTTTTTTTATGTGTAAGGATTAACCGCCGCCACTAGTATAAAATAGTCATGATAAAACTTTTAAAGTATAATGTTATTAAATTAGTACTGATAAGAAAATAAACATCACCATTTTTTGGGTTGGGGGGGGCGCAAAATTGTGTCTCAGCCCGGTTAGACTTTAAGGTTTGGGCCAGCCCTGATTATCACTGTTGCACACCACTATAGAAAAATTATTCCGATTAGTGCTTTCAAGCTTCTCAGCTCATCGTCAGATCGGAAATAACAAGAAGAGGATAAAACCAAACCCTTCTCACCCCCACCCGCCCCACTGTTCACACACACCCATGCAAACAAACTATAATTCAAACGTCCCTTCCCAACCTCCGAGCCCTGTCACCCCCGTCTATACAGTTACATACTTTTCTAGCACATTCCTTGTGTGTGTGCGTGTGTGTATACATTCTTTTTAAAACCTAATGTTGTAATGCCTTTCTCATTCACACTTGTGGGCACGGTCACTCACCCTTTTTTCAAAAACATTCATATAGGCCTATGCAATTTAATTCTTAATGTTATCTATCCGTCCTCTATCTTTTACTTTTTAATTATATTATAAAATATTTATTCATTATCAAATTTAGTTTTAGTATTCATTACATTGTCTAACCCTTTTTCTCTTTCTTTCAATATTTCTAACTCTTCCCTAAGCTTCCTTCCAACTGTGTTATATACTACTTTTAAAATTTCCACAAATTTTAAAAAAATTTCTGGAAAAATGCTGCAAATGAAATTTGGGTCTGAATCAATATTGTCCTCATTCTCATTACTAATTTCCACACGTTCCCTAATTTGTTCTTTACTCAGATATGCCATATTAACATTTTTTATACAAAATATATTATACAAGACACACAATTATAAAATACAGAAACATGCATTAAGCACACAATCCGATATAATGTAAACAAACAATGTACTGTAACCCACACATTTGTCAGTAATGCCGGCTGGGACAACATTGTAGTTCTGCTTTAATAAAATTCATTATACTGTATAGATCTGTCATATGGTGGAAGAAATTGAACAAAATAAGTCTGTGAACATTTCTGTTGTGTTTCACAGTATAAATATAGCAGCGCCGGATTTAGAGTGTGTGGGCCCCTAGGCTGTGTTGTGGTGGGGGCCCCCTACTTTTTAGTCATGACAAATTCTGGGGAACAGATTTTTTTATAAGCTTAGGGAAAAAATATACCATTTACCATATACCATAAACCATTTTGTCAGCTCGAAGAATATTCATTTATTTTTGTTACAATAATTTAATTTTTATGTGATGCGGGCCCCTAGGCTGCAGCCTAGTCAGCCTACCCCTAAATCCGGCCCTGACATATAGGATGCCGAAATGTTGAAAATAACATTGTTGCATCATAATATTGTTACAACGGTCTACTGATCGTCGTATGGTACACTGGAAAACAAAATACAAGACACCAATTAAATCACTAATCACCAGCTTTAGTTATCACTATTAAACAGTTTGTAATCAACAAGATAATCTCTTATAACAAGTAAAAATAAAAATTGTTCACACGCAAATAAATGTCAACTAATATAAAACACAATTGTATTACAATTGTCCCCCATGATTATAAAACACAACACTTCACCACAATATTTTGAACCGCACTATGTAATCGCTACTCAAATGCACTGTGTAATAACCCGACAATAACTAACTCGACCGTCGCTGAATGGCTGTATTTATACCCCGCTGATTTCCAGAATAATCTGTCACTTTGGATGACTTGTTAAAACAAACGGGCGCTCTTGAGAATCCACTAGAAACAGTGTCCTTGAACACACTGCGCTGAGAGGTATGGTCTGGTATAGACCCGATAGTTGATGTGTAATTGTCTTTCACCGTAAAGTAGCAGCATTATGGGGACACACACACACATGTTACAGCTGGAATATTTGAGCAACTTGTAGAATGTTACGTACTACGTAACACTTTCTCTGCATTAGTAACAATATTACAATGTACACCGAAATACAAAAAAAAACTTTTAATATTACAATGCCCGCATGCAAAGGGTTAATGTAATTTATTTTTTTAATTTCTTTTATAGTGATGTGAATTTTATAATTTATTATCCTGTTGTTATTTCCTCTATTTTTGAGATACATACTTTTACTGAAAATTGTCCAAAAGGACAAATCACAAGTTTTACTGGTGTACCCTAAGGTTTAACATTGAGGCTGATAAATGTGTTCATTTCTAACTTTTATTAAAACTTTCAACACCACCGGTTTTTTGTCTCATTCCTGGTGAACCACTGTTTTTTCCATGTCATTCCCTGATGAACCACCGTTTTTAGCTTTAATTAAACAAATTGTAACAAATTATCTTGTAACCAAATAATAAACAGAATTATCACTGTTGCACACCTCTATAGAAAAATTATTCCGAATAGCGCTTTCAAGCTTCTCAGCTCATCGTCAGATCGGAAATAACAACAAGAGAATAAAACCAAACTCTTCACAACCCCACCTGCCCCACTGTCCACACACAGCCCTGCAAACAAACTATAAGTCAAATGTCCCTTCCCAACCTCCGAGCCCTGTCACCCCCGTCTGTACAGTTACATATTTTTCTAGCACATTCCTTGTGTTTGTGTGTTGTATGTGTGTACATTCTTTTTTTTTAAACACGTTGCAAACCCTTTCTCATTCACACTTGTGGGCGCGGTCACTCACCCTTATTTCAAAAACATCCATATATGCAATGTAATTCTTAATGTTATATATCCGTACTCTATCTTTTAGTTCTTAATTATATTATAAAATATTTCTTCATTAACAAATTTAGTTTTAATATTCATTAAATTGTCTAACCCTTTTCTCTTTGTTTCAGTATTTCTAACTCCTCCCTAAGCTTCCTTCTAACTGTTATTTACTACTTTTAAAATTTCATAGTCTTCCGAAGGATTAACAAACTAAGAAGTAACAAAATGGTTCTCTTCTATGAAATGTCGTGACTAAATATTATTATTTCACTACCGACTCGGAACACAAAACATTTTTGTGGGTACAAAAGTAAAAGTTTTACTTTATAACCTGAACCGGTTTTCGCTTTTAAAAAGCTTCTTCAGAGGTTACCACTGGTAGCACTGTCCATCTTGTTGTTGGCGATGGAATCGATTTTCGAAAGATCGATGTTGTGTGTGTGGGGTGTGATATGTTCGAATAATACGTGTGATTTGAATTGTGTCTGTTCATTTAGGATGTCGTTTTTGTTTTTCGTGTGTTTGTATATTTCCAATTGTTCTATACAAATACAAAACAATTAACCGGTTCAGGTTATAAGGTAAAACTTTTACGTTTTTACCTGTTGCGTCTTAGACGCTCTCGATGAATATCTTGGGCTAGTCTTAGGAACGCTTATTGAGGTGCTGGTGCAATAAAATGATGAAGTGGACTGTATAAGTTATTGAGTTAATCTTTTATTGAAATTATTTGAAGTGAATTGCTGACGCGTGCAGGTTTAGAGCGGCATGATGCCTAATAATTGAAATAGAATTAAGTACTGAATGACATAATCGTGCGTAAAAAGGCTGAGATCGCCTGAGTAAATTAGCGCATGCTGATCATGCTAAGAATTTAGAATACTGAAAATAATGTAGCCGCGGCTGGCGATTGAGACGAGTGGCCTGCTCGGAGTCTTGTGTAGAACTAACTTAAATTTGTCTGCTGTCGGCCTGTCTGAAACCGGCAGCAGATAACAGATATAAAAATGACGTCACTACACGCACCTGCAATGCAGTATTTCAAAGTACAAAATTCTCATAGGTACAAAGTTTAACCATTACCCATAAAAAGTTTTGTGTTCCGAGTCGGTAGTGAAATAATTATATTTAGTTAAGTAACGGACACATCATGGACAACGAAATCCAAGAAATGTCTTGCATATAACGAATTCGTTGTTCTATTACCTTCTCCACGTTTGTGGTCAGACAACCTGCATATGAATTTCCGTCCTCTATCACCTAGGTACACTTTGTTGCATTATTACATTTTAATTTATAAATTCCACTTCTCTGTAATACTGTGATTTTTTCTATACTTTTATTCCTTATCTTATCAAATACCATTTCACTTTTTTTAATAGCTATATCTACTCCGTATTTATTAAAACATTTTATAATTTTTCTGGTATGTCAATGACCCTGCATAATTCTTTTGTTCTGGTTCTTTTTTAGCTTTTTGTATGTTAATACTTTTCATAACTTTATCCACTATGTTGGTGTTATAGTTATTATTCCTTACAATTCCCTTAGTGGATACGGGAAAAAAATGTGAAACGGTATTTGATAAGATAAGGAATAAAAGTATAGAAAAAATCCCAGTATTACAGAGAAGTGGGATTTATAAATTAAAATGTAAATAATGCAACAAGGTGAGAGAGGATGGAAATTCGTATGCAGGTATCTGACTACAAACGTGGAGAAGGTAATAGAACAATGAATTTGTTATATGCAAGACATTTCATAGAAGAGAACCATAAGTTTGTTAATCTTTTGGAAGGCTATGCAATTTTAAAAGTAGTAAATAACACAGTTCAAAGGAGGCTTAGGGAGGAGTTAGAAATATTGAAAGAAAGAGATATAGGGTTAGACAATTTAATGAATATTAAAACTAAATTTGATAATGAAGAAATATTTTACAATATAATTAAGAACTAAAAGATAGAGGACGGATAGATAACATTAAGAATTAAATTGCATATATGGATGTTTTTGAAATAAGGGTGAGTGACCATGCCCACAAGTGTGAATGAGAAAGGCTTTGCAACGTTAGTTTTTAAAAAAGAATGTACACACACACACACACAAACAAGGAATGTGCTAGAAAAATATGTAACTGTACAGACGGGGGTGACAGGGCTCGGAGGTTGGGAAGGGACATTTGACTTATAGCTTTTTTGCGGGGCTGTGTGTGGACAGTGGGGCGGGTGGGGGTGTGAAGAGTTTGGTTTTATTCTCTTGTTGTAATTTCCGATCTGACGATGAGCTGAGAAGCTTGAAAGTGCTAATCGAAATAATTTTTCTATAGAGGTGCAACAGTGATAATTCTGTTTGTGATTATAACCACTGTTGCGTCTGGAAGCTCTTGAATGCTCTTGAGTTATTCCTAGAAACGCTAATTGGAAATGGCTGGTTAGAAAGAAGTTTAACGTGGACTGTATGTTTTTCATATAATGATAGTTTATTGAAATGTTGATGATGCGATTGCTGACACGTGCAGAAGTTAACGCGGCATGATGCCCGTTAATTGAATTAGAAATAAAAGTCGAAAGACATAATCGTTATTAATAAGGCAGGAATCGCCCAAGTAGAATCAGTGCATGTTGCACATACTAAATAATTTAAATAATGAAACCCAGAAGCCGCGGCTGGAAATATTACGAGTGATCAGCTCGGAGTCTTGAGTATAACTAACGTAAATTTCGCTACAGTCAGCCCAGACAGGGACCGGCTGTAGTTAGCAGATAAAAACGTGACGTCATCTACACGTGTCGCAATGCTGTATTTAGATTACAGAGTTTACAAAGTTCAAAGTTTGAACATACTGCCCGCACAAAATCGGGGCGATTTTGAAATATGAGTTATTATGTGAAACGTAAATCACAAATTATTATCAAATGTTGTATACAAAGAAAATACATAAGATACTTGAAAGCCTTATACGTTAAATAAATGGACCTTTTGCTTAAAGTAAATAGTCTCTGACACAAGAAATCTGTAAGTAACAAAATTAATTAAGCTATCAGAAACAAAAAGTAAAACAAAACAATTTCTGTGCTGAAAACGTACAAACTAAAGCTCATGATAAAAATAAAAATGCTTATATAACTAACATAATCTTTCTTGAAGCATTAACATATGTTTAGTAAATACGTACATTTAAATTTTAACAGAAAGTAAGTGACAACCTTCAATTTATATAAAGAAAACATCCTCAAAAACTGACTCAGTATAGTAATACAATGATAAAGACATAATAGCTGATACAATAATAGTAGACTAACACTCCCCAAACAATTCAAAGATACATAACCATGGTAAATACAATAGAGAAAAAACATAATAATGTACATGCATAGTATTAGTATAATGATATCAAAGGTCAATGGTACATAGCAGTAAGATAGACATATCCGAAAGGATGTAAAATTGCATAATATGAGTATACATAATACATAACGATTGACATAATAATTAATAGTACATAATAGCATAATAATAATCACAAAAAATTCAATAATATAATAATAACATAATAATGATACATAGGAATACAATAATAAAAACTTAATAATAATATAATACAAACAACAAATAGAAAACATGATAAATGTTCGAAACAATGATGCATGATAATGCAAATTAGTCTGAGTCCACCGGAAGTGGGTATAATTTATGGATGGGTCGACGTAGGATACCCTGAGCGGTGCGAACTTCAGCAACGCGCACTATTGAGTCCTGACCCGCATAAACATTTGTGATTACCCCGCGCTACCATTGAAGGGGGGGGAATTATCATCTAGAATGAGGACGAGCTGTCCAGCAGTCAAATTTCTTGATGTAATGCGCCATTTGTTGCGCTGTTGCAACTGGTGCAAGTAATCTTTTGACCATCGTTTCCAGATGGATTGTGTGAATCTTTGGAGCAGCTGCCATCTGCCCAAACGACTAATACTGACTTGGGTATTGTCGGGTTCCGGGAGTGCCGTAAGCGGAGAACCGACCAGGAAATGAGCGGGAGTTAACGGTTCTGGGTCCCTAAAGTCATTGGATATAGCGAATAAAGGGCGTGAGTTAAGACAGGATTCTATTTGAGTTAGGATGGTATAATACTCCTCGAAAGTCAGAATGGTACAGCCAATCACGCGACGCAAATGAAATTTGACACTTTTTACCCCGCTTTCCCACAGACCACCGAAATGAGGGGCTGAGGGTGGAATAAAGGACCACTTGATGCCTTGGGAGCTGGTAAACTTCTGAGTTGTTTGCTCAAATCCCTTAGATTTTAAAAGTCTGTACAATTCGTGTAGTATGCTGCTAGCACGACGAAAATTCGTACCATTGTCGGAGAATATCTGAATGGGGATACCTCTACGCGCGATGAACCGTTTTAAGGCCGCTATGAAGGCGTCTGAGGTAAGATCTGATACAAGTTCCAAATGAATGGCCTTAGTGGTCATGCATATAAATAAAGCAATATACGCTTTTGACGTCGATTTTGAGCGATGCCCGCCATGACGTACAAATACGGGCCCGGCATAGTCAACAGCAGATTGGGAAAATGGCTTAGCAGGCGTAACCCTGGAAGGGGGTAATTGTCCCAATAATTGGTTTGCGCCCCTAGCACGGTATCGGAAACAAGTGATGCATTTATGTATTACCGAGCGTATGTAGGATTTATCATTAACGATCCAATATTTCTGCCTCAGAGAAAACTGGGTTAATTGTACACCAGAGTGCAATAAACGAAGATGTTCGTTTTCTATGATCAACTTGCTGAGATGAGAATGCGGGTGTAGTATTATTTGATGTTTGCTCGCGTAGTTAAGCTGGGAGTGCTGCAGACGTCCACCCACTCGTAATATACCTGTCTTGTCCAGAAAGGGGTTAAGTGACAGAATGTTACTGTTATTGGGGATGCAGCGATGTGCTTCAAGTTCCTTAACCTCAATGCTGAAGTGCAATTGCTGAGACTGGCGAATAAAAACCAAAAGTGTATCATGCAACTCCTGGGCTGACAAAAAGGAAGTGTCCCTGTCAGCAACAGGGAGCCTAGAGTTCCGAATATACCTGCGGCAATATGAGAAAACGCGAATGAGTCTTGATAGAGATGAATAATTTTCAACATAACTGGATGTAGATGAAGCGACAATTAGTGAGGTTTGGGCCTGCTTGCGTCGTTCCTGTTCCAGATCGGGATGAGTGCAGGGAGAATGAGTATCGAAGGCACTGATAGGCCATGATGATGACTCGTGGGACAACCAGGATGGACCATGCCACCATTGTGGGTGGCTGTGTAAGATACGAGGGAGGCAACCACGCGATAAAATGTCGGCAGGGTTGTCCAGTGATGATACATGGTGCCAAGTTCCCTTGGTAGTGAGACGCTGTATTTCAGCAACACGGTTGGCGACAAACACCTTCCATCGGGAGGATTGCTGATGGATCCAATGTAAGGCTATCATTGAGTCCGAGTAGAAATATAATTCGTCGAATTTGTAGTTGACGGCGTCTATTACCTTGGAAGCTAACTGAGCCAGCAATAGGCAAGCGCAAAGTTCAAGCCTGGGTAACGTTATCTGCTTCAATGGAGCGACCCTAGATTTGGAACATAACAGGTTTGATGATATGGCGTTGTTTGAATAGACCGTACGTACATAGATACAGCACGCGTAACCTTTAGCTGACGCGTCGGTAAATCCATGAAGCTGGAATGAAATGATTCGGGAATTGTTTAAATTCTTGACAGACCTCGAAATTTTAAAATGAGTGTCTGACACCAACTGAGAATAGAGTTCTAACCATTGATCAGACAATGAACCTGATAAGGGTTCGTCCCAACTTGTACCCGCTAACCACAATCGTTGTATAAAATGCTTACACCAAAATGTAATAGGGCCAATGAGGCCCAAAGGGTCGTAAATTCCTGCGATGACCGATAAGACACTTCTCTTGTTGACCACCGCTGCATTGACATTCCTCTGGACGTTATATAAAAAATTGTCTTCGTTGACGTTCCATTGAATGCCCAACGTACTCACATTTTGGTTTTTGCTAAAGTCATGGGAAACGAGAGCGCGAGAGGCTATAATGGTCTGATTATTCGAAAACCATTTGTGTAAGGTAAAACCGTATCGGCTTAGTAAATTGATGATGTCAGATTTCATTCTAGATAGAACATTCGGGTTATCTGAGCCCGTCATGAGATCGTCCACATAAAAATCATTGGCTATGGCTGAGCAAGCTATAATGTATTTGGTTTTATTTTCTTGAGCTATTTGAGCCAGACATCTTGTAGCAAGAAATGAGGCACTTGCAGTCCCATACGTGACTGTCCTCAAGGCGTAATGTTGGAGTTCCTTATGGGGGGCGTCGCGCCAAACAATACGCTGCAAATTGGAATCCTTAGGATTAACTAAAATTTGCCGATACATCTTTTCAATGTCTGAGATGACGACGGATCGGTGAGTTCGGAATCGAGCCATAATAGAGAACAGATCCTGCTGGACCGTGGGACCGACCATGAGTGTATCGTTCAAGGACAAATTATTTGTCGTTTTAGCGGAGCCGTCGAAAACAACTCGCAACTTGGTAGTTATGCTGAAACCTTTAAAGAATGAGTGGTGCGGCAAATAAAAGGTGTCTGACTTGTCAAGCGACAAATCGTATGCATTAAGTAAAGACATGTGACCAAGATTTAAGTATTCATGCATAAACGCGCTATAATCTTTGTGAAGGGCAGGGTTCTGCTTGAACTTAAGTTCTAATGACTGAAACCTGCGGATAGCTCCGTGAAGAGAATCGCCCAAATGAGACTTGTCTAACCTGCGAGGCAGGGATACCACAAATCTGCCATCCTCATTACGGACAGTATTGGACACAAAATGATTCTCGCATTCCGAGTCCTCAGCGGAGGGATCACGAATAGAAACTTCCTCCAACTTCCAAAATTCCTTTAGTTGAGAGGAAATGGCACTATCATTTTTACATATCATAAATGATGAAACCGGTTTCTTCATGTCGACATTAAACGGCAAGTTACCTGCGAGAATGAATCCTAGTTTTGTCTCCTGAATTATGGGGAAATGTGGGCTACGGATAAATATTATAGGTTCAATTAATTGCAAGTAATACTGAGCACCGAGCAATAAATCGACTTGCGACGAGAAGTTGAGTTGTGGGTCGGCTAAGAATATGCCCTTTGGTAAATTTAAAGATGCGACATCAAATGATTCCGCCGGGAGATTATTAGTGATGCTGGGAAGCACAGCGCAATGTATGTGGACAGTAATGTGGTAATTTTTGTATTTAAAGATTGGCTAATCTGTACTTTCTAAATTGCGTTTATCAAGTTTATGCATCGTCACAGTTCAACGAGCGTCGGCGGGCGGCAGACGTCATAACGTTTGCTGGCCTTGTTCTGTCTTTTCACTTTTTCTTGTTGTCGCGACAATCTATGTAGGTTTTAGGCCCTACAACATTATATTGCATACTTGCAATATATTAGCAATACATTGCTAATTCTTGTTCTCATGTAGTTGGAGTGCCGCGTACTCGCGCCTCAATTCATACAACAATTTATCATACGACAATTATCTAGGCCTTAGGCCTAAACATTTTTATGTAGTTGAGTGTTGCACATTTGCGCCTCATTTGCCATGCAGCTTTCGTAACCGACTTGGTTTATTCAAAATTTAAACGTCTTTCAGACATAGCCAACCTTAGCATGCCGATTTAATTGTAATACGAAACATAATAAATGTATTAACTACAGTCCACTATCGTCATTATTCTGCATCCTGGCAATAACATCATGAAACATCATTCTTCCTAATATTTAAGGGTCCTACGGGACGAAATCTCTAACATTTTTTGGTCGCTCCGTGCCTGGCTTCGTCATTTTACCTTTTTGCAACTTATATCAGAGCTGTTTTTTCTACCAATTTCTGGCCATCACGGGCGATTCAGCATATTCGCTGATCCGACCGTGTCGGGACTTAGTCAGCATTTCTTTCGTCGCCATTGAGCCTCGTGACGACACCACTGCAAGACCATCCATGTGCTAGCGTCTACACACCAGATTGAGCAGTCATCTATCCAGTCCGTGCGTGTCTACCATCTCTTCCACGGCCTCGACGCTCCAGGACATCGCATACCAGGTACGACGTCAACGACATCATTGACAGGTGCGTACAATGGCTGAAGAAGGCCTCAAAATGTTGGTCAGAAAGAGAGGCGGCTTAAAGTCCGCCATAGTGCGAATTAATTCGGCTATAACTAACTTTGATAAAAGCAATAATACTAAACACTTTTTAACGGTTAGCCTCGAAAGTCTAAAAAGTTTGGCAACAAAATACGGTGAGGTACAGTCTGAAATTGAACTCATTTCTAAAGACATAAACGCTGCTCAAGAAGACCGAATTGAGGTTGAAGAGCTGTTATATTCAACAGAAGCCAATATCTTGCAATTAATAGAAACTTTCAACGTTCAGACTGAATCTCCAGTATTAACGAACAATATGCAATTAAAACCTATAAGTTTGCCCTGCTTCACAGGCAATATTTTAGAATGGCAGCACTTTTATTCAATATTTTTGGACCTGGTACACGCCAGATCTGATTTAACGTCAGTGCAGAAATTACAATATTTTAATTCATCTCTTAAAAATGAGCCACTAGATCTAATTAAGGCATTACCTATTTGTAATGATAACTATTCCATAGCGTTGAGTTTGCTGTCCGCTAGATATGATAATAAATTCATATTAGCGAAGTATTATATCCAAAATTTGCTGGAAGTAAAGTTAACAATCAAGGACTCTGTCCAAAGTTTCGCAGAATTCATAAATACAATAACGTCTTCAGTTAATTCGCTGGCAGCCATGCAACTGTCAGTGGATTCATTTGAGCTTATTACTGTACAATTATTGTCAGCAAAACTGGACCATTCCACGTTTAAATTATGGAAGGAGTCTATAGATCCCGATAATCTTCCTAACTTTCAAAGCTTCACCCAGTTTTTAAACGCACGTAGACAGTTGCTAGAAAATACATTACCGATCGATGCCGGACAGCAACTCAACAAGCTAACTTTAAGGTTCAACAATAAATCTGACAAACGTAAATTACGAAACTCTGCTGGCAGCACTGCATTTAAAAGTTATCACTCAGCTTCAAATAATTATGTATGCCCATGCTGCAAATCTAGTCATCCAATTTACATGTGTGACAAATTTCGTGCATTAAGCACATCAGAACGAGAGCAATTTATATTAAAGCATAAATGCTGTACCAATTGTTTAAGACCAGATCGTTTTTCATCTAATTGTAAAGTCAAACAATCATGTAAGATCTGTTCAAAACGACACCATACATTGCTGCACATAAATAATGTGTCAAAACCATCTTCTGCCAGCAGTAGCAACTATTGTTCACTCAAATTACAGTCTACAAACAATGTTCTCTTATCGACAGTACTTGTGTTTGTCATCGACCGGGCTGGTAACAGACAACTTGCAAGAGTTCTATTGGATGCTGGGTCACAAGTGAATTTTTGTACGGAATCATGTGCTAAGAAATTACGGCTTAACTTGACTAAATCTAACATACCGATTACAGGTATTAATAATGCGGCGTGTTGTGCCACTAACTTGGCGTCTATTCGCATTATTTCTCGCTATTAAAGATTCAGTTTTGAAGCAACATGTGCGGTCTTATCTGCATTAACCCATAAACTGCCAGCACAATCTTTCGACATAAATCATTTTAACGTCCCAGATAACGTTTTTCTCGCCGATCCACATTTCAACATATCAGCTGATATCGACATCTTTTAGGAGCGCAATTTTATTTAGATTTAATTTTAGCTAACAAATATGTACGCGGTTCTCACTTCCCTATTATACAAGAAACAAAGTTAGGCTACATTCTAGCAGGCAATCTGCCCAAACACTGCCGTTATAAGGGTCCTGCTGTTTCGTTCCTGGCTAGGAACAACGACAGTCAAATTTTGGCGTCTCTTGAGAAATTTTGGGAGACCGAAACTATCCCCGATAACGCACCCATTAGTAACGATTCAGCTTGTGAGGAGCATTTTGTTAACTGCACTCATCGCAATGATGAGGGTAAGTTCGTTGTTTCCCTACCATTTAAGTCTGACAATCCCCAGTTGGGTGAGTTCTATGCTAATGCTGAAGCGAGATTCTTGAGTTTAGAACGCCGGTTCATGCGTGATTCTGAGCTTGCGCGCGAATACGCAAACTTTATTCAGGAGTATAAGGATCTTGGCCACATGACGCTTGTCGATGATTGTTCTATCACTTCCGGGGTTTCAAATACCTACTATCTGCCTCACCATGCCGTCTTTAAGCATTCTAGTTCTACGACAAAACTTCGTGTCGTTTTTGATGGCTCAGCCAAAACTACCAATGGCTTTTCTCTCAATGATATTTTGTTGGTAGGCCCAAACGTCCAACAAGACCTTTTTTCTATTCTTTTGCGATTTCGCATGCACAACTATGTTCTCATCGCCGACATCGAGAAGATGTATCGACAAATTTTGGTATCTGATAAGGATTGTCATTATCAACGTATTCTGTGGCGTAACTCTCCCCTTGAACAGTTTAAACATTTTGTATTGCGAACTGTAACATACGGTACTGCTAGTGCTTCGTTTTTGGCTACCCGCTGTCTTATTCAGATTCGTAATGGGTCTTCTGTCTCTATCAGGAGTAAGTTGTCTTCTCTGGACCCGTTTCTTGATGAGTTTGGCGTCATACGCGTCGACGGACGCTTACAGCAGTCGCAACTACCTTATGACAATAAGCATCCTATTGTCTTGCATCAATCGGCTCATATCTCTCGCCTTATTATCGAACGGGAACACATTCGTCTACTCCACGCTGGTGCTCAACTCGTGCATCATTCACTTCGTCAACGTTGGTGGATCATTAACGCCAAGATAGTCATTCGCTCCATCATTCGTAGATGCGTCAAGTGTCTCAGGTTTAGTGCCAAACATCAGGTTCAAAGGCTTGGTATTTTGCCATCTCCTAGAGTCACTCCTTCGCGGCCGTTTCTATTCTGCGCAGTTGATTATGGTGGTCCCTTCATGATTCGTCATGGCGGGCAGAAATCTAGGACTCTGTCAAAATCCTATGTGTCTTTGTTCATTTGCTTAGCGACCAGGGCCATTCATTTGGAATTGGTTTCCGACCTTACGGCCAACGCGTTTATAGCTGCCTTACGTCGTTTCGTGGCCCGTAGGGGCATACCCAGCCAGTTATATTCTGATAATGGCACAAACTTTAGGAAGGCCCGCAACGTTTTGCATGACCTTTACGATCTTTGGCATAATAAGTATGCCACCTCATCAATCCAATCCTTTACGACCTCTCATGTTATTACATGGTCATTTATTCCGCCCTCGTCACCTCATTTTGGTGGTCTTTGGGAGAGCGGTATAAAGAGTTTAAAGTATCATTTGCGCCGCGTGGTCGGCAAGTCTATACTCACTTTCGAGGAGTTTACGACGGTTTTGTCTCAGATAGAGGCATGTCTAAACTCACGTCCATTATTTGCCGTTTCATCCGATGTAAATGATCCAGTGCCACTTACGCCTGGCCATTTTTTAATCTGCGCACCATTAACGGCGATACCTGATCCTGACTATTCTCACGTTTCCATCTCTCGTCTTGGACGTTGGCAACTTCTCCAAAAGTTTGTCCAAGTCATTTGGAAGGCTTGGTCTCGCGACTACTTACATCAATTACAACAACGTCACAAATGGAAATTCGCTAAGGAAAACGTTTCCATTGGTGACCTGGTTTTGCTGATCGAGGATAACTTACCTCCATTAGCGTGGAAATTTGGTGTAATTACCGCCACATTTCCCGGCCCAGACAACTTAATTAGAGTAGTAGACATTCGCACGCCTACTGGAATTTTTCGGAGACCAGTTCACAAGCTATGTTTGTTGCCAGCGCGGGACGAGGCTTAGACACAAGTTCAATATAATTACTTAGCACAATGCTATATTTCACCTGGCCACTGGCTTTCATTACTTTATTGTCTGACAATTTGGTCGACTTTAATTGGTGATATGTATTATCACAACATTTTATGTTAATTTGCATTATTGCGTATTTTACATACTAAATTCGCATGTGACTTGTAATTTTACAACCATGCACTATGTTATTATATCTATGCTTATCATATTGTTATGGTGGTATACTTTACTATTTTTGCATTTATATATTAATAATTTGTGAGACATACTATGTCCTTTACATAATTATATTTTGATATTGGTAATGGGTTATGTGCCATGTCATTGGTGGTATTGTTCTTATGTAAAAATTTTGTTACATAATATTCACATGGTCTGCAGCTATACAAACCATGTATGCATTTTCTTGCACATTTTTGGTCAATATGTGTGATATTTTATTACTCTATGAATTTATTACTCGCAATTGTTCAACACATGTATTACATTTTGTATAAACACATTTGTTGTACTTGTCACTTATGCTATTGTGCCTTGTATTCATGTATTTGTAATTATCTAAACCGATTTCTATTGTATTTATTATGTATAACTTGTATCTATGTAAAACACATTGTTTTACCCGCATCTACTGTCTATAACCATACGCCACGCATATATTTTTATATTGTGTATTTTGTATTTTGTGATCACGTATTGCACAATTATTATTCGTGCTTTAATTATGACATACATGTCATTACACTTGTGCTTGCAATCATTCAACAATGTATAATCTGTTTTCACATGACAATTTATTGTACATTCCTGAAACTTCAGGTATAGCATGCATCATTCAATTATTATATTAAAGCGTTATGCTAAATCTATGTCTTTACATGTATAATTTTGCAATAATTTTTGTCTGTTCATTTTACACTCAATACTATTGTATAGGTCAACTGGCCTTGACTGGTTCAAGCTAACCATCATGACTTGCATAAATATTTGCAATTTGTATCGGGCCCATCATGTGATGAGTCACCGATTATTCATCATCAAACATTGTCAAACTATGTATTTTTCATGTCTTATATTGTTTTATATTGTATACATACAATATATATTAGCAATACATTGCTAATTTTTGCATTTATACTCATGTATAAATCAGTTTGCAAGCCAACTTTGGCCTGCTCAACTCTTATCATCATCACTCAAGTTTATCTCTAAACAGTTAATGTCATAACTGTTATCTAACATTTCAATCTCAAGGTTCAATACAATTTATTGAGGTTGACATCTATTATTAAGAACACATTGTGTTTTCGTATAATAAGTTATTAAAATGTATTAAAAAATCTTTTGATTTTTTGCGGGCAGTTATGGACAGTAATGTGGTAATTTTTGTATTTAAAGGTTGGCTAATCTATACTTTCTAAATTGCGTTTATCAAGTTTATGCATCGTCACAGTTCAACGAGCGTCGGCGGGCGGCAGACGTCATAACGTTTGCTGGCCTTGTTCTGTCTTTTCACTTTTTCTTGTTGTCGCGACAATCTATGTAGGTTTTAGTCCCTACAACATTATATTGCATACTTGCAATATATTAGCAATACATTGCTAATTCTTGTTCTCATGTAGTTGGAGTGCCGCGTACTCGCGCCTCAATTCATACGACAATTATCTAGGCCTTAGGCCTAAACATTTTTATGTAGTTGAGTGTTGCACATTTGCGCCTCATTTGCCATGCAGCTTTCGTAACCGACTTGGTTTATTCAAAATTTAAATGTCTTTCAGACATAGCCAACCTTAGCATGCCGATTTAATTGTAATACGAAACATAATAAATGTATTTACTACAGTCCACTATCGTCATTATTCTGCATCCTGGCAATAACTTCATGAAACATCATTCTTCCTAATATTTAAGGGTCCTACGGGACGAAATCTCTAACAGTATGTTTAAACTAAAATGCTTATAGCGTGAATGTAAACTTACTCTGGTACTGAAGTCAGCTTGGGACAATGAACTGTTTATACCCGTTATGGGCAATTGAGATTTAATCAGTTTCAGACCCATGCGACGTGCGAAATCCATAGTACAGAAGTTAGCCTGCGAACCAGAGTCTAATAAAATCCTAACCGGGTTCTTTCTACGTGCATGGTCAGTTGTCATGCAGACTGCGGTAGTTAATAATATGGACTTATTTGTTTGTAATTTTAACGAACAATGGTTGTTACTGGACGACTCGTTTTTGTTAGGCATATGAATCATTGTGTGATGGGGTTTCGCACACGTTCTGCAAGAAAATTTAGAGGGACAGTGAGCACTATCGTGGCCTGGGCGAATGCAATTTAGGCAAAGTTTATTTTTGATTATAATATTTTTTCTCTCCAGTGGAGTAATCGTAATACATTGTGAACACTCAGTAAGTCGGAGTTTACCCTTGCACAGCTGACATATATTATTTCCGACATGGGTATGGAATGTTGATTTGGAAACATTTACCGTTTTAATTGCCTTGCGATAGTGAGCCTTATCGCCAACGTTTATCTTGCTTGTTGAAGTGGTCGCGCTGTCCAGGTTTTGCAATAACTGTCTACGGGTATTTAAAAATTGTATGAAATTACTAAAGTTAGGAAATCGTTCTTCCGACAAGCTTTCTTTCCAAAGATGAAGCGTGTAATTATCGAGTTTTTGGGCCAAGTAATGAATGAGAATAATTTCGAATGTATTTACGGGTAGATTTAAGGAGTTTAACGCATTGATATTAGCGGTTATCTCGTCAATAAATCTGGAAATATTAATCCTGGACTCTTGTTGAACCGATTTCACACCCAAGACATTCCCCACATGATGGGTGAGACAATTAACTTACTGTCATACTTATTTCTTAGTAAATCAATAGCTACCGCATAATTTTCATGGGTAATTGGAAGCGATTTTATCACATTTAGTGCCTCGTCACTTAATGAAGAGTGCAAGTAGTGTAACTTTTGAATATCCGTCAGGTCGGTTCTGACGTGTATTAATTCAAGAAATATGTTGTAATAGTGTTGCCAATCAACAATGCTACCTGAAAAGCGAGGCAATTTAATCGGTTCCAACTGTATAGGCGTAATTTCGGTATTAACCAGCGGTTTTTGGTTCACCTGCCCCACTTGCTCTAACAAGTGTTGCAACTTGCATTCGATATTGCAAAGATCATCCTCAGTTTGGACTCTGTCACTGGCTAATGCGAAATCAGCGTCATCAGGCTCAATTTGAGTCTGAATATCATCATATTTAGTGGACAATTCTATTAAATGGCGAAGCTTGATTTTTAGTGCGTGATGATCGCTTGTGTCTGGATCGATATTATCCGCGAAAGTGTTCACACGGGATATAGATGCTTTAATCGTGCCCCGTTTCTTTATCAACGCCTTCACATCAGCCATGATTGCAATTCAAAATTTAATTTAAAAAGAATTTAAGCGTAGAGCAGGTGAACAATTGCTGTAATTTTGAATATCTTGATAAAATCTGATATAATGCGGGAGCTAGTGATCGTCATACAGCTTAACACATTACTTACTACAATATATACTTGTTATCTCTTTTAAAGAACAGCCATGATCGTTATTGAAAGTATGAATTATTTAAATAATAATATACACATAGCCTTATCTCGACACTTGAACTCCTAATGAGTTATTGCGCAGTTATGCAAATAGAAATTTATGCACAAATGTACATATGAAAATCTAGTTAAGATGAAAGTTTATGCTCACATTATAATATCTGTTTACGTAAAAGCATCAATAATACCATATTAAATGTGAAATATTATTCAGTTTGCTGTATTCATGTATCATATATGAACAATTATAAAGAAAATGAAAGTTTATAATCACGTGGAATCCTGGCGTGTTCAAAATTGCTTCGGTCCTGTTGGTTCCGTGCCGATCCCGTCCGGCAATCCCTTGAAGTTGGCGCACCGCCTGTTTGTGCTGGTTGGATGAAGCTTGATGTTGTATCTCAGCGTAATTTTACCGTTGTGGAATTTGCTGCCGTCGAATAACTTTCTTGTAGTTTCTTGTCGTGTCAGATTTGACGCTCTGTTGGATCTTGTGTGTCACTCCTGAAGGTTGTCTTTGTGGCAACAAAGGCATGCCACGGCCAGCAATCTCAATTTGAAAGTATTTAAGTTTGAAGATTGTTTGGGCCACAGGCTGTTTGTGCCCATTAAATGAAATATTTTGAAATAGTGGTGGACCAAAATGTTGCCCGTAAGGCCAAAATAAAATCCGGATTGGTGGACCAGAATACGGTCGCTTGTGGACCAAAATGTTGTCACTGTGGACAAAATGCGGTCGCTTGTGGACCAAAAAATGCAGTCGCTTGTGGACCATAAAATGTAAAATCCGTCCCGTGAGGACCAGAAAATGTTGCGTCTGGAAGCTCTTGAATGCTCTTGAGTTATTCCTAGAAACGCTAATTGGAAATGGCTGGTTAGAAAGAAGTTTAACGTGGACTGTATGTTTTTCATATAATGATAGTTTATTGAAATTTTGATGATGCGATTGCTGACACGTGTAGAAGTTAACGCGGCATGATGCCTGTTAATTGAATTAGAAATAAAAGTCAAAAAACATAATCGTTATTAATAAGGCAGGAATCGCCCAAGTAGAATCAGTGCATGTTGCACATACTAAATAATTTAAATAATGAAACCCAGTAGCCGCGGCTGGAAATATTACTAGTGAACAGCTCGGAGTCTTGAGTATAACTAACGTAAATTTCGCTACAGTCAGTCCAGACAGGGACCGGCTGTAGTTAGCAGATAAAAACGTGACGTCATCTACACGTGTCGCAATGCTGTATTTAGATTACAGAGTTTACAAAGTTCAAAGTTTGAACAATCACTAACACAACTTTCTTAATTAAACCAAATAATACTTACATTATTTTTAAGCTTGTCTACAGATTTGACACATATTCTTAGCATTTTGATCACATGTGTATTAGTTTTAACAAATTAGTCTTAAACATTCTCTTTCAGCACTAAAAAAGTTTTGATTTTGTATGTAATTAATAAAGTTGTGTTAGTGGTTATAATCACAAACAGAAATAATACGTTGGACACCATTATTGTATAAATTACCAATTAGCACTTTCAAGCTTCACAGTTAGCTTTTCATTAGGATATCCTGAAAAGAGGTGAGTTGTGGAGACAGAATATGTCACAGTACCTAATCCTTGGTGTTAATGATAACAACAACAGCGTTGACAACAAATTCATAATACAAAAATCTTTGTTCCTGCAGCACTACTGCCTGGGTTTATTTCCAACCAACTCTTGCCATTTTTGTCTCTTGTAATTGTTTTTCATTTTTTTCAGTCCATAACTTACTTCCATTGTTCTTCAATCCTCCGTGACCCCATCTATCTAATATGGTATCCCTGTTTTCCTTACCTTATTTGGTTTCCAAACTGTCACGACTTTTGTAGCAATCCGTTTGACGTGGTACTTGCAATAATCGCACAACATATATCTGCATGTGAATTTGGATACTGGAATTGAAGGTTATCCTTCTTTTTAGTGTTCTGCCATTCTGCAAAAACTTTTTAACATTGAAAATGTTTATAGGGACGTGTCGCACATTTGAAAACGATCGCTGGTTTGTTATCGAAAATGGGAACCGGTGAGTTTCCATAGAAACTACTTCTTTGTTGTCAATAACGTAGAAAATTTTTAATTTTTTTGTGAGCTTAAATGCCATATCTCCTTAAATTTATCATAAGATAGTACATCAGACAAGAATTTATTACGGAGCGATGGATCAGGATAAAGCGAGTGGAAGTACGGCTCAGACTTCCACCGATTCGAGTGTAGAAGGAACTAATTTGGCGGAAAAGCTACAATTGGAAGCAGAACGTCGAAAACGAAAGCTCGAATATTGCCGAGAGTGGAAAAAGAAGCAAAAAGTCCAGAAAATTGAGCAAGGTTTAGTCAAAACTCCACTGACTGAATCTGAACGTCTGCAATGAAAACGAGAAAATCAAAAACGCTATCTAGAATTGTGACGATTTAAATTGTGAAAATAAAAAAAAAAAATAAAGAAATAAAAAATTTTAAGTTGCGGACAATTAACCATTTAAATCTCACAATGATAATAAAAAAAATGTAGGTACTAAGTGTGAATGGAAGTAGTAATTAATAAGGGCAAAGAAACGGTAAAGAAAAGACATATTGTAAATAATTATTATTGTCGCATTTAACCCTTTGCTTGTTATCAGGCGCCTACCTGTTGATACCGGACTCGACATGTTTACCGAGTCTTCTGTAATTAAAATAATATAGAAAAATAATGTTAATAATTAAAGAATCTGAAGACACAGATAGTCACGAAAACAACTAATTTAAATGATGTATTTTTATCTAGCGATAGTTTGTATAAATAAAAAAGTTTTATTTAGAGAGAGACCGGGACTATATTCTCGCGGAATAAACACCCCACTATCTATTGTCCTGTACCAGTGGTAGCGTACGAAAAATCTCTCTCTCGCTATGACGACTCCAAGCAGTGCACACGCACGAGCGAAATGCTCTGTTAAAATGTTATGTGATTGGTTATTAGTTTGGATTAATTCTTATGTATTTTACTAACTGCTACAAAAGAGTGTAATATGTAACGTTAAGAGAAAGAAAAATTAAAAAAAAACGTTGTAACAAGAAGAAATATGTGACAACCAATAGTACGAGTGTTAATAACTATAACAGCTATCTTCTCCGATTGACGACTCTCCACAACATCCTGCCTGGAGACATGAATCATCAGAATTACAACTCTAGTAGACCCGACCGATAATGCAGTTCGAGACTTCTGAGAATCAACGAGTACCTGTGTAGAAGGCCCACTCTATCCTGCAGACGTTTAAGCCGTGAACAACTGAGACCAGACCTAGACGAGGACGACGCTCTTAGGATTCCCAAGATGTAACCATATGGAGGAGACTTCTACATCCCAAATTAAAGGTGACTCGATAGCACGTCTATCGAGGAATAATAATAATAATAGTAATTGTGACACAATACTCTCTTAAAGAGGCTTTCAGAGATGATTGACTTTATAAGAATATAAAAATTTAAATCTAAGAATTTAATTGTAACTATTCAGACTTCTTGCAATTGTAACAGTTTAGATTTTAACGTATCGTAGTATAATGAATACCATTCTTCAAATGGAATAATAATGAAACTTAAAAGTAAAAGTAAAAGTAAAAGTAACAGTCTTGCAAGCTAATATCTTGAATTGAATATAATTAATTTTTAAAGTTTAAAGACTAAATACCAAATGGTTACCCGGATCCGGGGAAAAGCTAAATATAATTTGTTGTGATCCCACAGTCTATATAAAGCAATTTAAACAAGTTAATAAATTAATTAATAATGTAATGGGATCTGTTTTTGAGTAAATGTCATTTGTTTTATTTTAAATGTTTAATAAAGGGAAATCTTCTTGTTGCACACATATACTGAGTACATAAATCAACAGTTTTCCCTTCCATGATTCCTTTTATATTTACTGTGTGTTGTTCTGTTTAAATTTCAGCTCGTCCCGAATAAGGCAGCCTGAAGTAATTGGCCGAACCAATTACTTTGGGTTCCCTCTGTTATAACTCAAGAGAAGAGGTTATAAATTGCGCCACTCTGCTAATTAGTTAAAATTTTGCTGCTAATTAAAAATCACAAAAAAAAGAAATTTTGTGACTTGTGTTATTAAGCAGTAATTGTGCCTATTAACCCAGACCATAATCTGTTGATTTATTTACTCATGTACTTTAAATGTGTCTAAAATCTTAAATAAAATTAAACGATAATAGTTATTATAATAGTTTTGTAAATAGGTAATTTTAATTATTATTTAGATATAGCAATGATCATAATATTAACTAAAGACGCCCCGTGTATTCGATATAACATCAGGCATGTGCTTGTCAAGAGTTCATTCAACAACACGTCTGTTTGTAAACAAAATCAAACCAGTTTAATTCTTGTCCAAGCCTGTGTGAGAGTGTCCTTGTCACCCTAGCGCAAAGTTGCGTTAGACAATGCATCACCTCCCTCTATTGTATAAAAGTGTGTGACCCCTTGCCCAGTAACAAAAGATTTCAGACATATGTTGAAAATTAAAACAAAAAAACAAGTAAATAATTTTATTATTAAAATGCGCCACAGTTTTTGGTTTCATTTTGTGTAAATGCTTAGTGTACTTAGTGTCAATTATAAAATACTCCATTCTGTATATCGATGCACTCAGTTAGGAAATTGTATGTAAAAAGAAAGAGGCTAAGTAGCATATATGAAAAATATTGACGATATTTATAAGTGTATAAATATAAGTGTATATTTTGTGTGAGATTACGCACATACTCGTATATAATTATACGTGAAAAGATTAGATTGTATTGTACCAATTCATGTATGTACGTGTCAAAGTATTCAGTCTCTAGCACGTCAATTTTCGACGATTTAAGACCTGTAGTTTTCCTGTACAAGCCTGCATAAATGTGTAATTCGTGTTTCTATTGACACGATGAGTTATATGAACTACTGACTAAACAAAACATGTGTACTAATTAATTTTATGGAATGATGCTTCCCGAAGTAAACAACCGAGTCCTAAACAAATGAAAAACGAAGTTTCTTAAATCTGAGTAAAGTAAATAATAAGAAATAAATGATTAGTCATTTAAAATAAAAGGTTTAATAATATCGTAAATTATTATAACACGTTAGTATAATTATAATTATAAAAGTGTAACTAAACTCAGCTTGGTAACGGGCCGTAACATTGCGTACGCATCGCACACGCCACCCCTTTTGAAGCAAGCCAGTGCAAGTTAATAAGGTGTCCGTTAGCTATTGTTAAATGAAACAATAGAGATATTCTCCCTCGAGTTGACTTTTCCCCTTTGTACGCAAAACTATGCCATTGTTTAAAACTAGTCTAACCTACTTTCCAGCGAAACAGCTGATCGCTTAAATAAAAAACTAATGCTATGTTTATTTACCTCTGTTAATAAACGTTTACCATGTAAAAAAGTGTGTAGGAAATAATTGTGTAGTATAGTAAAGCTAATAATAGTGTGACTTAAATTTCAAATGAATAAATGACTTAGTTAACCCTCCCTTGTTAGATAAAGTATTATACCCCAAGTCCCGAAACAAAGTAAATAAAGAGTATTCTAAATAATATGGTAGTAGATAGTAAATAATTCTAGGTGCGTTTCGTAAATGCTCCAAAGTAATTAATTAATTATAAAGAAAGTAAATCAGAATAAAGAGAATAATAATTGTTTAAATAATAAGGCTAAATAATTCTTGATTTAAACTAAATGTGTGAAGTGTAGCGTAGAAGTAAGAGAAAAGAATAATAATAATACAAGTAACGTAGATTAGTAAGCACCCCAGTTGTGGTGGGCAGTTAGAAGAAATAATGCGTGTTCAGGATTGTACTAAGCAGCCACCCTCTCTATGGTATAAACGGTAGCACTCCCTAAACAATGAATGCCACCGCGTGTGAAATAAAATGCAGCGTGTAAAGGGTCCCCTTCCGCATAGTTTGTCTAGTTATTGTTAAAGAGTTAAAAGAGAAGTATCCTCGTGAAATTCCGCTTCTCTCCAAGTAACTATAATCAAGAGTGTAGTATGAGACCCTCTTTGGATTATTTAAAAGTAAGTCTATGGTATATAATCAAGATAGAATTATATACCGGTGTATAATCAAGATAGAATTATATACATGTTAAGTAACGAGTCACAACGGCGCCGGCTGAAAAGGATAATGATGAGCCAAGAGAGCCAAGAGATCATTTATGAATGCTGAAAGCTAACCTGTAGTGTTAGAGTAAGCTGATGTCAGCCGGGCCACGATATTGTGAGTTGCTGAAATTAGGGAAATTAGTAGTATTATAAGTTAGTACTGTAAGAAGTGAGATAAAGGGAATTTCACGAAAGCGAACATTTAAATGAGAACTAGATCATTTAAAGAGAATTTAAAACAAACGAACTGTGCAGTAATAATAAAAGAGAATAATAATAAATAATGATAATAATAAGAAATTTCACACTGTACTCCCGAAGCATACTCTCGGTACGTATCTAACCAAATTTTCCGGAGTCGGTGTTGGTTAAGAGGCGGAGTATGTGACGATTTAAATTGTGAAAATAAAAAAAAAAATAAAGAAATAAAAAATTTTAAGTTGCGGAGAATTAACCATTTAAATCTCACAATGATAATAAAAAAAATGTAGGTACTAAGTGTGAATGGAAGTAGTAATTAATAAGGGCAAAGAAACGGTAAAGAAAAGACATATTGGAAATAATTATTATTGTCGCATTTAACCCTTTGCTTGTTATCAGGCGCCTACCTGTTGATACCGGACTCGACATGTTTACCGAGTCTTCTGTAATTAAAATAATATAGAAAAATAATGTTAATAATTAAAGAATCTGAAGACACAGATAGTCACGAAAACAACTAATTTAAATGATGTATTTTTATCTAGCGATAGTTTGTATAAATAAAAGTTTTATTTAGAGAGAGACCGGGACTATATTCTCGCGGAATAAACACCCCACTATCTATTGTCCTGTACCAGTGGTAGCGTACGAAAAATCTCTCTCTCGCTATGACGACTCCAAGCAGTGCACACGCACGAGCGAAATGCTCTGTTAAAATGTTATGTGATTGGTTATTAGTTTGGATTAATCCTTATGTATTTTACTAACTGCTACAAAAGAGTGTAATATGTAACGTTAAGAGAAAGAAAAATTAAAAAAAAACGTTGTAACAAGAAGAAATATGTGACAACCAATAGTACGAGTGTTAATAACTATAACAGCTATCTTCTCCGATTGACGACTCTCCACAACATCCTGCCTGGAGACATGAATCATCAGAATTACAACTCTAGTAGACCCGACCGATAATGCAGTTCGAGACTTCTGAGAATCAACGAGTACCTGTGTAGAAGGCCCACTCTATCCTGCAGACGTTTAAGCCGTGAACAACTGAGACCAGACCTAGACGAGGACGACGCTCTTAGGATTCCCAAGATGTAACCATATGGAGGAGACTTCTACATCCCAAATTAAAGGTGACTCGATAGCACGTCTATCGAGGAATAATAATAATAATAGTAATTGTGACACAATACTCTCTTAAAGAGGCTTTCAGAGACGATTGACTTTATAAGAATATAAAAATTTAAATCTAAGAATTTAATTGTAACTATTCAGACTTCTTGCAATTGTAACAGTTTAGATTTTAACGTATCGTAGTATAATGAATACCATTCTTCAAATGGAATAATAATGAAACTTAAAAGTAAAAGTAAAAGTAAAAGTAACAGTCTTGCAAGCTAATATCTTGAATTGAATATAATTAATTTTTAAAGTTTAAAGACTAAATACCAAATGGTTACCCGGATCCGGGGAAAAGCTAAATATAATTTGTTGTGATCCCACAGTCTATATAAAGCAATTTAAACAAGTTAATAATTTAATTAATAATGTAATGGGATCTGTTTTTGAGTAAATGTCATTTGTTTTATTTTAAATGTTTAATAAAGGGAAATCTTCTTGTTGCACACATATACTGAGTACATAAATCAACAGTTTTCCCTTCCATGATTCCTTTTATATTTACTGTGTGTTGTTCTGTTTAAATTTCAGCTCGTCCCGAATAAGGCAGCCTGAAGTAATTGGCCGAACCAATTACTTTGGGTTCCCTCTGTTATAACTCAAGAGAAGAGGTTATAGAATGTAAGAAAGAAGCAAAGAACAGGAAGGTTTGATCAGAACTCCACTAACTGAATCCGAACGCCTGCAATGAAAACGCAAAAATGATAAATGGTATCGAGAAGTTAAGAAAGAAGCAAAGATGATTAGCAATGAACAGGAAGAATGTGAAGAGAAGCAAGTGAGTAATTTAGCAAGATATATCGAAACGCACTTTTATAATGACAATTTGAACGACTACTGCTTTGTTTGTGAACGAATTTGGTGGACTAAAAGCTTAAAAGACGTTACTGGACACGCAGACGTTATAGAAATACTTAATAAACATGGTTATAATATTCTTGACAAATCCGAAGTATGCCACAATTGTTACAGATGCATAAAGAAGAACAGGTTGCCACCTTATGCGACAATCAACGGCTTTAAGTACCCACAAATACCAGACAATTTACCTGAACTAACGCCAATAGAGGAACGTTTAATATCGCCGCGCCTTCCATTCATGCACATTCGTAACATATCATAGTCGTACTTTGCTGGCGCTAAACGTATAATTGGATAAGTCAAACGTACCGATAAACCTTGATACCACAAGGCAATTGCCTCGCATGTTGAATGATGATTTGGCGTTTTAACATTTGCCTTAAGAAGCACATGCTTAATAAAAGTTCTTATATGCGAGGACTGGTTTCTAAAAGTAAATTAAAGCTCTGGTTAAGGCATCTGTTGACGACTGAGCTATTCAGATATTATAACATCACGATTAATGACAGTTTCTTCAATAACGAGCCTGAAAATGAAAGCAGTGCGTCTAGTGAGGATGAAGACGAGGATCAAGAACGACAGCAAGTAGAATGGAAAGACTTATTGTCTCGCATAAATCAATCTAATAGCAAAATAACAAGCATACAGCGAGATGTAACTGGCGAAGAGTAGGCCTACATCAAATTGCAGTAGCATACCTTATTCTGGTGTGAAGATTTGATTTTACATCTAGCCCCTGGACAAAATAATCAACCATTATCTCTCGCATTCGATGAAGATGCAGAAGAGTTATCATTGCCAGCGAAAATCCAGCGATATATTATGGTGTGAACGGCGGTTTACTTGTCGAGCCACACCATTCATGATAGCTAGTAGCGAAATATGTAGACGGGATCGGAAAGGTATAAAATCAGATCATATCTTGCATATGGCTGCTAAAGTGCTGCGTTTGAGAATCATAGCGAATGTAAACTTAGCGTTTCGAGCAAATAATAATCAAATCAACAGCGTATCAAGACGAGATCTGGAAGATCCCGAGTTTGTTAAGAGCATGCTGCTAAAAAATGAAGCGTTCATGAGAAACATACCGAACTCAATCCAATATTGGCATCAGCGTAAAGTGGAATTATTCAGTATGGTGCGACAATTAGGCAAACCTACCATATTTCTCACATTGAGTACTTCAGAAATACATTGGCCTCATCTCTTAGACGCCTCATCTCGAAGATGAGTTATTTCGTTTATTCGACGCCGCTCTTTTGCGCTTTAACGTTTATAGCATGTGCAGCTATACGTCATGTACCGATGACTTATACTGGAGCCCGTTAATTATATGTGGTGATTTTAACTACAACTTGAAACTGCCCAAAGCTGGGCGACTGCTCGCATATTTGGAAGAACTTTATTCGGTACGTTTAGCATCTGATCGAAATATCATAACCACTCGTAATGGTACTACGATTGATGGTTTATTTTATAAGCTGCGACCAACCAAAGTGGTCCCATACGCTTCATATTTCACTACGCATCGTCTGATGATTATACTTCCAAGTGAAATCGATGAATCTCAAGAAGACCAGCGAGCTTCTCTCCGTGCGCGCTTATGAATTTAACTTATAATCTGTACTTTGGTAAATGAAGAAAAATAAATATATATATATATATATATATTTTAGATTTATTGAAGCATTTTCAATGCCCTTCTCTGTGCATTGCATTTGTGCAATGCCTGTAAATTTTTTTAATAGACTTTATTTTTTCAAGAAAGTAAGCTTTTTTCATCACATATTTTATACCAGACTTTGAAAAATTCATTTAGCAAACATAATTGCACAATACCCAAACTGGACAGGTACTTTGAATTTTTGTTAATTTTTCAAGTGCCTGTGAAATTGTTTGATGGTTCACTTTTTATATTATGAAATTTTCAGGGCGAGCACTACAGTCTAGTTTGCATTTTCATTATGAATACAACATGTCACAAGAATGCTTGCACAACTAATATATTTTTGGGAAGAAATTTTTGGACTCTATGGGAAGATACCTGACTTGTGCCAGGCAGCAGTTCAGGGATTATCAAGAAGATGGTGCATGATGCAGATGGAGTTGGTGATGAAATGTCAATGGAAGGTTGTCAGATGGTATCTGAGGGCTCCTGACAATACTGGTGTGGGAGGGTGTTGTCCTTAGTATTGAGTTGTTTGGTGTGTAGTAAGGAGGATTCTCTGTCCTTTGTGGACATTTCTGACATAACGTGGGGTCCCCGAGAGGAACCGGTATGTGCAATTTTGGAATACTACCACCCTATGCCTGATGGTAACTAATAGGAGAGGCCACTAAGCATGTGCTGCATGTTATTACTACTCAGAGGAAAAGCAAATACAAAGTTAGTTCGGTGTGGGCAGCCAGACAGATGTTCCACAAGAACATGGGAAGAGTTTGTCCTTTTTTTTTAGGAAGAACCATTTTTAGGGTATTGGGCACGTGGCCATTGAAGTTGAAGTGCCAATCTAGGCTGGGCTTTTCTCTTCTCCTGTTGGGTGAGGATTGATACCAAGTTTCCTTGGTTGAGAGGAATTGGGGGTCTCCTGGAGGGTTTGAGAAGTAACTTAAAAGGAAGTCCATAACTACAGCTTCATGGACAAGACCAGAGACTAATATTTAATAATATTTAGACTAATATTTAGTAAACACATAATTAGATCTCTATGAACAATGAACTGTTCCTTGGTGCAGTTGGCAAAGAACTTAGCCTTGCCGTGTGCGGAGTGTATGTACAGTGCGGTTCAGGGTAGTCAGGGAGTGGTGAGTCCTCTTTCACCAGTAAGTCAACCTGTTGCAATTTTTCAGACAGATATTCCAAGTAGGATCCCATCAGTCCACATAACATGTGGCAATTGGGCCTAAAAATGACGACAAGTAGTAGGGTCATGGCGTGTATTTACTCATTAAAGTTCTGGTAGCTAAATGTGTATATAGTACCAAAACTTAACTTCATACAACCAACAGCATGATAAGAAGTTAATTAAGCTTATCACAAGAGATAAATATATTTATAATTGTATGTTACAAAACGTAGTTTAAGCTCGGAAGCTTATGATTAGTTTACATGTGATGTTCAAACTAAGAAGTTTTCTTTAAACTCAGATAAAACTGGTTCATCCCCCCCCCCTGTAATAGTTTACAATTCATGTCATCATTATCGTAACAGTATTAATTAGCATTCCTCCCTCCCTTAATCATAATTTCTTCCTTCCTCTCTTTTTCCTTCAAGGATCAGGCCCATGCCCTGGTACACACTGTAACCATGAACAAGTTCATGTGATAGCACAGCAGAAAGAAAACAGTCAACATTTAGCCACAACCAGTGAAAAGCTGCATAGTGAGGAGGGTTGTTTTGTGTTGTGTGTGTCATGTATAGAAACCATTTTGAACTGACCTGAGGTTGGTACAAATTATAACTAGCTTATCACAGAAGGCTGCACTGCCCCCGAAGTTGGTGGTAGATTGGGTTAGATTGAATCAGCCTTGTTCTGAAATTACAGCACAGCACATGAACTTAACAAGAAGTGTACTCTCTTTCAGTGAACTATCTGACAGATTATGATTTATGTGTTCTTATTTCTTGGTTACTTAATTTTCATACTCACCAAAATTTATGAAATCACTTTTCATACTTGGAAACTTAGGAATACTGCAGAGAGCTGGTAAAGAGAGAGAGAGAGAGAGAGAGAGAGAGAGATAGAGAGAGAGAGAGAGAGAGAGAGAGAGAGAGAGAGAGAGAGAGAGAGAGAGAGAGAGAGAGAGAGAGAGAGAGACGAACAGAGAGACAGACATAGGGAGAACTTATTTTCGTGTATCTTCTTAATTTCAATTCTTGTTATGATAACCATTTTTGCACTTCAGTTTCTTAATACCTCAATCTTTTCCTTCCAGCGCAGCTGTATAATGTTTAACATTTTCTGCCATATGCTGTACATATGGAGTTTTGCTTTTTCAAAGCAGGACTTCTCCTGCCTTTCCAATGTCAGACTTTCACTTCCATAAAAAAATGTAAACAGTATTCTCCACACCATTAATTGTTGTTTTGCACGCAGGCACGCACGCACGCACGCACACGCACACACACACACACACACACACACACACACACACACACACACACACACACGTGCTTACATGTAGAAAGTACATTCATATAAACACCTAAATATTATATTCTGTCATGATTCTGTATGATTTCTTTAATCAGAGATAGCTAGTTATATGTTAATATCTTAATAGTATGCTCTATTTCTGATTTCATATTTGTACTCGATCAGAGCCAGGTTATTCTTTTTATAGCTCATCTGCTAATCTTATATTTTGTGTTTTTATTAAATAACTATGCAATAATAATACTTCAATGATTCCTTTTATTTTCGTAATTTAAAGTAATATAAATATTTAATGTGTCTGTTATAGTTTTACTAGACCTACATGTGTGTTTTATTTCATACATGTACTCATAAATAAAACCAATACAAATCATATTAACATTCAATACTTAAAATATATAAATTAGTTTCAATGGAATAAAAAATTTTTACAAAACAAAGCCTTGTCATCAGGAAGATGTAGAGAGACAGCAATTTTATTCGTGAGAGGGTCAGGGAATGTTGTGTTGCATACCGTAACTGCATTCTCCATCAATTTTTGGTTGTCACGCTGCATTCTCCATCATATTGGTATTTATATACTACAAAACAAATGCATATATATGTTAGAAACATGGAAAGTAACAGTCCTAGTTAAAATTATACGTTGATATAAAATACAATAAAAATCTTAATGACAGCAATATAACAAACAATAAATAATTGTTGTTTTGATTGTTCATCATCTTTTTTCACAACACTACACTATATAGAATAAATAATTATAATTTATGTACAAATAACATATCGGATCAGCTCTGCCCATAACTTTCTTTGAGTAAGACGAAAGTTATGGCTTTCCAAGGCAAGTATCCCTTTAGGTCGAAAATAATTGTCAACAATAAGCCAATCGAACAAGTATCAAATTTTACATACTTGGGCTGCAACACAAGCTACAATTATGACAATGACATGGAAAATAAAATAAATAATTTTCAGGCAATGTGTGGCACAATAAATAGAACATTAAATAACAAAACACGAAAAGACACAAGGATAAGATTTTATAAAACGATGGCTGTACCTGTACGTATGTATGGGAGTGAAAGTTGGATAAATACCAAAAAAGGAGACAGCAGTAGAAATGAGATTTTTGAGACGGGTCAAAGGCTGCACAAGAAGAGATTAGTAAGAAATGAAGACGTGCAAAATGAACTAAATGTATATGCAATCAATGAAAAAATAACTGAATATAAAGAAAGATGGAAACAACACGTAAATAGAATGAGAAATGGGAGAATACCCAAAAAAATACTTGACTACAACCCAAGAGGGAAAAGAGATATAGGAAGACCATGAAAATGGTGGTCGTAAGTTTGTGAGGTCAGAACAGGCAAATGCCTAATCCTTGTAGTGCAGAAGAAGAAGAAGAAGAAGAAGAAGAAGAAGAAGAAGAAGAAGAAGAAGAAGAAGAAGAAGAAGAAGAAGAAGTAATATTTATTCTTTAGAACTATGTTTGATTGGCATTTTGTAACTTTGTTAGTTAACTGTAATAATGGTAAATTATTAAATATTAAAACAATTAAAACTAACTGCTGAAAATCGACTGAAATACTAACATTCAGAATGTGAAACGAAATTATTACGAAGATTTCTGTTACAAACTTGGTATAAATTGAAATTGTGAACGCATGTACAGTCATTTAATCAACAACAGAAAACTTCATTGATTATAGAATGTGTTTCAACTTCTCTATTTTTAAAACTAACTTTGATATAAAGTAAAATAACTTTTTATATTTCTTGTTAGTAACTATTACCGATGAATTCTCCAAAATTACAGAAACATCATCAATTTATAGTCTGTTTGGTTACAAATAAGTAAAAGATGTTTTCCCCTTCACTCATTTTTACTTCCATATTCCTTAAGGAATGGAAGTATGGTGATGGCAAAAAAAATCGTGTTCGAGATTATTGCAGATTCTGATTCTACTACACTCAAAACATGAAAAAAAGTCGTTTTCCGAAAAGTGTCTGTGTGTCTGTCTGTCTGTCTGTCTGCCTGTGTCTGTCTGTGTGTCTGTAGATTTTTTTTTTTGGCAAACGATAACTGCCGCAAATTCAAACAGAATCAAATAATTTTTTGCATGCAGCCCTGATTTGCAGAGTACTCGCGACCTATTGTTTTTGGTGAAGATCGGTTGAGGGAAAGGGGTAGTTTACCTGCAACGGTTTTTTTTTAGCAAGGGTAATTTTGTTTGTTTGGCAAACGATAACAGCCGAAAATTCAAACAGAATCAAAAGATTATTTGCATACAGCCCTAAATTGTAGAGTTCTCAAGACCTATTGTTTTTGGTGAAGTTCGGTTGAGGGAAATGGGTAGTTTACCTGTAACGTTTTTTTAACAAGGGTATTTTTTATGGCAAACGATAACAGCCGCAAATTCAAACTGAATCAAATAATGTTTTGCATACAGCCCTGATTTGTAGAGTTCTCAAGACCTATTGTTTTTGGTGAAGATCGGTTGAGGGAAAGGGGTAGTTTACCAGCAACGTTTTTTTAACAAGGGTATTTTCTATGGCAAACGATAACAGCCGCAAATTCAAACAGAATCAAATAATGTTTTGCATACAGCCCTGGTTTGTAGAGTACTCAAGACCTATTGTTTTTGGTGAAGATCGGTTAAGGGGAAGGGGTAGTTTACCTGCAACGTTTTTTTATCAAGCGTATTTTCTATGGCAAACGATAACAGCCGCAAATTCAAACAGAATCAAGTAATTTTTTGCATACGTCCCTGAATTGTAGAGTTCTCAATGACTTTCGATTTTGGTGAAGATCGGTTAAGGGGAAGGGGTAGTTTACCTGCAACCTTTTACGTTTTAACAAGAGTAAAGTACTTGAAAATTTATTTAAACTTTTTGAAACAATGGTAATTGTTAAAAATAAAATAATTTTGTTGCCAGGCAATAAAATTATAATTTTTTCATTTTAATGTAATATAATATTTTTCATTTAATACAGCAATAAAAAGGCAGGTAAGACACAGCCTGGCTGTTTGGCTGAAAATGATTTTAAATATAAATCTTAGAATATGGAAGTCATGTATGGTTCTCCATACCGATATTTTACTTCCATGTTCCTTAAGGAAATGGAAGTATGGTGATGGCAAAAAAAATCGTGTTCGAGATTATTGCAGAATATGATTGTACTACACTCAAAACATGAGAAAAAGTCATTTTTCGAAAAGTGTATGTGTGTGTGTCTGTGTGTCTGTCTGTCTATGCGTGTGTCTGTAGATTTTTTTCTATGGCAAACGATAACAGCCGCAAATTCAGACAGAATCAAATAATTTTTTGCATACTGCCCTGATTTGTAGAGTACTCGCGACCTATTGTTTTTGGTGAAGATCGGTTGAGGGAAAGGGGTAGTTTACCGGCAACGGTTTTTTTTTATCAAGGGTAATTTTGTTTGTTTGGCAAACGATAACAGCCGCAAATTCAAACAGAATCAAATAATGTTTCGCATACTGCCCTGAATTGTAGGGTTCTCAAGATCTGTTGATTTTGGTAAAGATCAGTTAAGGGAAAGGGGTAGTTTACCAGCAACGTTTTATGTTTTAACAAGGGTATTTTATATGGCAAACGATAACAGCCGCAAATTCAAACATAATCAAATACGTTTTTGCATACAGCCCTGATTTCTTGAGTACTAAAGACCTATTGTTTTTGGTGAAGATCGTTTAAGGGAAAGGGGTAGTTTACCCCCCACGTTTTTTGGTTTATCAAGGGTATTTTGTATGTCAAACGATAACAGCCGCAAAATCAAACAAAATCATATAATATTTTGCATACAGCCCTGAATTGCAGAGGTCTCAAGACCTTTCGTTTTTGGTGAAGATCGGTTAAGGGAAAGGGGTAGTTTACCTGCAACGGTTTTTTATCAAGGGTAATTTTTTACTTTTTCTATGGTAAACGATAACAGCCGCAAATTCAAACAGAATCAAATACGTTTTTGCATACAGCTCTGTTTTGTTGAGTACTAAAGACCTATTGTTTATGGTAAAGATCGGTTAAGGGAAAAAGGTAGTTTACCTGCAACGTTTTATGTTTTAAAAGGGTATTTTTTATGGCAAACGATAAGAGCCGCAAATTCAAACAGAATCAAATACGTTTTTGCATACAGCCCTGTTTTGTTGAGTACTAAAGACCTATTGTTTATGGTAAAGATCGGTTAAGGGAAAGGGGTAGTTTACCTGCAACGTTTTATGTTTTAACAAGGGTATTTTTTCTGTGACGAACGATAACTGCCCTAAATTCAAAGAGAATCAACTAATGTTTTGCATACCGCCCTGAATTGTAGAGTTCTCAAGACCTATTGTTATTGGTGAAGATCGGTTAATGGAATAGGGTAGTTTACCAGCAACGTTTTATGTTTTATCAAGGGTGTTTTCTATGGCAAACGATAACAGCCGCAAATTCAAACAGAATCAAATAATTGTTTGCATACAAGCCTGAATTGTAGAGTACCCAAGACCTGTCGTTCTTGGTGAAGATCGGTTAAGGGAAAGGGGTAGTTTACCAGCAACGGTTTTTTTTTCAAGGGTAATTTTTTTCCATAGTAAACGATAACAGCCGCAAATTCAAACAGAATCAAATGATGTTTTGCATACAGCTTTGTATTGTAGAGTTCTCAATACCTATTGGTGTTGGTGAAGATCGGTTAAGGGAAAGGGGTAGTTTACCAGCAACATTTTATGTTTTAACAAGGGTAATTTTTTATATGACGAACGATAACTGCCGTAAATTCAAACAGAATCAACTAGGTTTTTGCATACCTTTTTGAACTAAAGAGAACTCAAGGTCTGTTGATTTTGTTGAAGATCGGTTAAGGGAAGGGGTAGTTTATCAGCAACGTTTTATGTTTTAAAAAGGGTAATTTTTTTATGACGAACGATAACTGCCGAAAATTCAATGAGAATCAAATAATTTTTTGCACCCTTTCCTGAGTTGCAGAGAGCTCAAGGTCTATTGATTTTGGTGAAGATCAGTTAAGGGAAAGGGGTAGTTTACCTGCAACATTTTATGTTGTAACAAGAGAAATGTTTCCATGACGAACGATAACTGCCGCACATTCAAACAGAATCAAATATTTTTTTGCATGCTTCCCTGAATTGTAGAGGACGGAAGGTCTGTTGATTTTGGAGAAGATCGGTTAAGAGAAAGGGGTAGTTTACCTGAAACATTTTATGATTTAACAAGAGTAAAGTACTTAATTTTTATAAATAAAGTATCCTGATAAGAAGCTCATAGTAATCCACTGTAGAAACGTAGATGAAATATCTATAAATGAAGAGGGTAGGTGAACGGGTTGAGTGTAATTTTCTATTATTAAAAATTATAGTTGAAGGTGGAGGGCAGAATTTTTTATGTGTACTACGTTATCGGCAACAAAGAAGTAGTTTTTTGTTAAAATTGCTTCCCGGGCTCTTTAGCCGTAGTTCAATGTTTTCTGCAAAACCAGACTTTTCGGCAGTGCCATCGACTGCCATCATCGGTGAAAATCGAGTGCGAAAACGTGAGGTGGTATACGTTAGTGACCACAGTACTGTGGTTAATGCTGAAGCAATAAGTAGAAAGACGTAGTTTCTATGGAAATATTTCATTTCGAATATGATTTTAAATATAAATCTTAGAACATGGAAGTCATGTATGGTTCTCCATACCGATATTTTACTTCTATGTTCCATAAGGAAATGGAAGTATGGTGACAGCAAAAAAAATCGTGGTCGAGATTATTGCAGATTACGATTGTACTACCCTCAAAACATGAAAAAAGTCATTTTTCGAAAAGAGTCTCTGTGTGTGTCTGCCTGTGTGTCTGTAGATTTTTTTCTATGGCAAACGATAACAGCCGCAAATTCAAACAGAATGAAATAATTTTTTGCATACAGCCCTGATTTGTTTTTGGTGAAGATCAGTTAAGGGAAAGGGGTAGTTTACCTGCAACTTTTTTTTAAATCAAGGGTAATTTTTTCTATGGCAAACAAAAACAGCCGCAAATTCAAACAAAATCAAATAATGTTTTGCATACAACCCTAAATTGTAGTGTTCTCAAGACCTATAGTTTTTGGTGAAGATCAGTTAAGGGAAAGGGGTAGTTTACCCGCAACGTTTTATGTTTTAACAAGGGTATTTTCTATGGCAAACGATAACAGCCGCAAATTCAAACACGATCAAATAATTTTAGCATGCAACTCTGAATAGTAGAGTTCTCAAGACCTATTGTTTTTGGTTAAGATCGGTTAAGGGAAAGGGGTAGTTTACCTGCAACGTTTTTTGTTTTAACAAGGGTATTTTCTATGGCAAACGATAACAGCCGCAAATTCAAACAGAATCAAATAATGTTTTGCATACAGCCCTAAATTGTTGAGTGCTCAAGACCTATAGGTGTTGGTGAAGATCGGTTATGGGAAAGGGGTAGTTTACCTGCAACATTTTATGTTTGAACAAGTGTAATTTTTACTATGACGAATGATACTGCCGTAAATTCAACCAGAATCAAATAATGTTTTGCATGTCTTCCTGAGCTATAGAGATCTCAATGTCTGTTGATTTTGGTGAAAATCGGTTAAGGGAAAGGGGTAGTTTACCTGCAACATTTTATGTTTTAACAACGATAATTTTTTCTATGATGAACGATAACTGCCGCACATTCAAACAGAATCAAATATTTTTTTGCATACCTTCATCAATTGTAAGAGGCGTGTTGATTTTGGTGAAGGTCGGTTAAGGTAAAGGGGTAGTTTACCTGCCACATTTTATGTTTTAACAAGAGTAATTGTTTCTATGACGAACGATAACTGCCGCACATTTAAACAGAATCAAATAATTTTGGGTATACCTTCCTCAATTGTAGATAACTCAAGGTCTGTTGATTTTGTTGAAGATCGGTTACGGGAAAGGGGTAGTTTACCTGCAACATTTTATGTTGTAACAAGAGAACGTTTTACATGAAGAACGATAACTGCCGTAAATTCAAACAGAACCAAACATTTTTGCACACTTTCCTGAATTATAGAGTACTCAAGCATGTTGATTTTGGTGATGATCGGTTACGGGAAAAGGGTAGTTTACCTGCAACGTTTTATGTTTTAAAAGGGTAATTACTTCCATGTTCATTAAGGAAATGGAAGTATGGTGATGGAAAAAAAATCGTGTTCGAGATTATTGCAGATTCTGATTGTACTGCACTCAAAACATGAAAAAGTCATTTTTTGAAAAGAGTCTGTGTGTCTATGTCTGTCTGTCTGTGTGTCTGTAGATTTTTTTCTGTGGCAAACGATAACAGCCGCAAATTCAAAGACAATAAATAATTTTTTGCATACAGCCCTGAATTGTAGAGCACTCAAGACCTTTTGTGTTTGGTGAAGATCGGTTAAGGGAAAGGGGTAGTTTACCGGCAACGTTTTTTTTTATCAAGGGTAATTTACTTCTTTTCTATGGCAAATGATAACAGCCGCAAATTCAAACAGAATCAAATAATGTTTTGCATACAGCTCTGAATTGTTGAATTCTCAAGACCTATTGGTGTTGGTGAAGATCGGTTAAGGGAAAGGGGTAGTTTACCTGCAACGTTTTATGTTTTAACAAGGGTAATTTTCACTATGACGAATGATACTGCCGTAAATTCAACCAGAATCAAATAATGTTTTGCATGTCTTCCTAGGCTATAGAGATGTCAATGTTTGTTGATTTTGGTGAAGATCGGTTAAGGAAAAGGGGTAGTTTACATGCAACGTTTTATGTTTAAAAGGGTAATTACTTCCATGTTCCTTAAGGAAATGGAAGTATGGTGATGGCAAAAAAAATCGTGTTCGAAATTATTGCAGATTCTGATTGTACTACACTCAAAACATAAAAAAAAGTCTTTTTTCGAAAAGTGTCTGTGTGTCTATGTCTGTCTGTCTGTGTGTCTGTAGATATTTTTCTGTGGCAAACGATAACAGCCGCAAATTCAAACAGAATCAAATAATTTTTTGCATACAGCCCTGATTTATAGTTCTCAAAACCTATAGTTTTTGGTGAAGATCGGTTAAGGGAAAGGGGTAGTTTACCTGCAAAGTTTTTTTTTATTCAAGGGTAATTTTTTCTATGGTAAACAATAACAGCCGCAAATTCAAACAGAATCAAATAATTTTTTGCACACACCCCTGAATTCTAGAGTTCTCAAGACCTATTATTTTTGGTGAAGATCGGTTAAGGGAAAGGGGTAGTTTACCTGCAACGTTTTATGTTTTAACTAAGGTACTTTCTATGGCAAACGATAACAGCCGCAAATTCAAACAGAATAAAATAATTTTTTGCATACAGCCCTGAATTGTAGAGTACTCAAGACCTGTTGTGTTTGGTGAAGTGCGGTTAAGGGAAAGGGGTAGTTTACCTGCAACGTTTTTTTTATCAAGGGTAATTTATCTCTTTTATATGGCAAACGATAACAGCCGCAAATTCAAACAGAATCAAATAATGTTTTGCATAAAGCTCTGAATTCTTGAGTTCTCAAGACTTATTGGAGTTGGTGAATATCGGTTACGGGAAAGGGGTAGTTTACCTGCAACGTTTTATGTTTTAACAAGGGTAATTTTCTCTATGACGAACGATAACTTCCGTAAATTCAAACAGAATCAACTACTTTTTGCACACCTTTTTGAATTTTAGAGGCCTCAAGGCCTGTTGATTTAGTTGGAGATCGGTTAAGGGGAAGGGGTAGTTTACCAGCAACGTTTTATGTTTTAACAAGGGTATTTTTTATTTACGAACGATAACTGCCGTAAATTAAAAAAAAAATCAAATAATATTTTGCATACGGCGCTGAATTGAATTGTAGATAAGTGATGGCCTGTTGATTTTGGCGAAGATCGGTTAAAGGAAAGGGGTAGTTTACCAGCAACTTTTCATGATTTAACAAGAATAATTGTTTCTATGACGAACGATAACAGCCGCACATTCAAACAGAATAAAATAATGTTTTGGATGCACGCCTGAATTGTAGAGAACTCAAAACTTATTGATTTTGGTGAAGATCAGTTGAGAGAAAGGTGTAGTTTGCCAGTAACTTTTGATGTGATAACAAGGGTAATTTTTTCTATGACGAAGAGTAACTGCCGTAAATTCAAACAGAATCAAATACTTTTTGCACACCTTCCTGAATTATATAGTACTTAATGCCTGTTGATTTTCGTGAAGATCGGTTGCGGCGCCATATCTTCACTGGTCCTCTTAGGTTAGGCAATGAGAGTTTTTATGCTTCGGCATAAAACCTCTCATTGGGGGGTGGGGGTATTGTAACGGTACAGAATTGTGTGCTACAAAGATTTCAGTTTTAATTTTAAAGTAGTCAGTATTCACCTAAGGGGTACCCCATAGTAACCAGCAAAACATACAATGTTATTGCAGACTGTTTATGGCTGAGTCTGCCCAGCCAGACGTATTACGCAACAGCTTGCCAGCTCAGTCTCTTTGTGAATCACAGTAAGACACTTTTGTCACCCCAGTTTGCATCAGACAGTAGCAGAGAACAGTTTTATAAGTTAAACGGTGGCCTCGGACGTGTGAGATGGGCCGTAAACCTTGTCGGCCTATCCAGTATAATAACTATTAAAAGTGCGTGAATCATGTAGTTGTCAACTAATCAAATAATAACGTGTCAGAACAATAAGTCAACTCGTAATTTTCTGACAGCGCGGTCAACATCTAAGTGCTCGAGCAAACTAAAGTCAGCCGACTATATATATATATATATATATTACTTTAATATTTATACTAAATATTGGCAACGAACCACATGAACACGCAGCGGATGGGTAACTAAAAACACCATTGTTCATTATAAGAGGAAAATTTAACATATAACCTTAAACAATAGGGATCTCTAAGGGAAAGGGGTTTTTATAAAATAAAGAAAGGGGGAAAAGATATAAAAAGAGTACTGGTTCATTAAATAGAATTGATTAAGAAATTAAGAAATAGTTAAGGAAAGTTTTTTGATGTATACTTGTTTTTGATTGATAATTATTTGTAATTTATTGGTAACAGCAACAAAAGGTAGAGCCATAAAAAATACAATAATCTGTTGTGTTATGAGTTCATAAAGTAAATTGTGCTTAATAAAAGAGAAAGAGTTTGTTAGAATCGAAAAGACTGTATTTAGCGTAATTATTTCGAACTCAAGCCCAGATAACTTTTCTGCAACTGTTTACGTCTATAGGACTCTGGAGGAAACCCGAAGGTAAGAAAAAATAGTTTTATAAAATTGATAAGGCTGATTAACACATATAAAATCAAACGTAACAACCTAGAACATTTTATGTTGTAACAAGAGAAATATTTTCATGACGAACGATAGCTGCCGTAAATTCAAACAGAATCAACAAATTTTTTATATATGTGCCTGAGTTGTAGAAGACTCAAGGGCTTTTGATTTGGTGAAGATCGGTTACGGGGAAAGGGCAGTTTACCTGAAACATTTTTTGTTGTAACAAGAGTAAAATACTTAATTTTGATAAATAAAGTATCCTGATAAGATCTTAATAATCCACTGTAGAAACGTAGATGAAATATCTATAAATGAAGAGACTAGTTGAACGGGGTGGGGGTAATTTTTCATTATAGTTGAAGGGGGACGGGATAATTTTTATATGTGTACTACGTTATCGGCAACAAACTAGTAGTTTGTTGTTAAAATTCCTTCCCGGGCTGTTTGGCCGTAGTCCAATGTTTTCTGCAAAACCAAACGTTTCGGCAGTGCCGTCGACTGCCATCATCAGTGAAAATCGAGTGCGATAACGTGTGGTGGTATACGTTAGTGACCACAGTACTGTGGTTAAGGCTGAAGCAATAAGTGGAAAGATGTAGTTTCTATGGAAACATTTCATTTCGTAAATGATTTAAAATATAAATCTTAGAACATGGAAGTCATCTATGGTTCTCCATACCGATATTTTTATTTATTTAACTATGATTTAGTATTGTATCCCTTTGCTTAGTTTATTATGCGTACTGGTAGTGAATAACATCACGCATTTAGTACACAAAATGAAAAATGGGAGGAGAATAATGCTGGCCAACAAAACTTTCTTCCAGAAGAGAGACACACAAATACTATAGTGTATGAGTAGAATAGTATTTGCAGTACTATCAAATATTTACGTAGAAATATGAAAGAAGTTTTTAAAATTATATTGTTATGTAATACGAAAAAAGTGTTATGTAATATGGAACGTTCTACAGGTATCTCAGTTGTTCCAAGATTGGACAACGATCAGTGGAAAAACCCATGTAACCATGGTGCGTTAACACAATTGAAAAAAATCACATTGTCCAAATACATAATTGAATTATAATAAAAATGTTCATGTTAATTGTAAATAACAATTTCACTGTCATTTAAAAGCACAGAGAATGTCAGTTGCCCACATATATAGCTTTCATCGACTTTGGAAAAGCATTTTATAGAGTAAACAGGGCAGAGTGTGGGCAATAATGGCAAAGAAAGGGATATTGTAACTCCTCTTTAGAGCCATAAACAGATTTTATGTGGGAAAAATCTTACTTGAAACAGAAGACCAGTGGCGTATGACAATGGCGTGTTATCAACTTATCTTTTAATTTATAGGTAGATGATGTCAAACACACTTGGCAGATGAATCATTTGGAGATTTTATGATTGGTGACTCTGCAGTCAACATGTTGTCAGCTGAACTTGGAAAGAGGCTTGCAGATGGCTATACACTCATTGCTTCGAATCTGCAAGAACTTTGTATTACAAACCTTCACTCCACATTGAAGACCAAGGTGATGATTTCTCATGGAGCTGATCCCATACGAGCAAAAATTATAGTAGATGGTACTGTTCTATAGCAGGTTGGCAGTTTCAAATATCTGGGCTGTAATGTGTCTTACATTACGAAGAGTGATGTAGTGAAGAAGCTACACAAGTTCAACCATACGTGTGGGACCATCATGAGGACTCTAAAATGAATAAGTAAAGAAAGATGCCCAAAGTACTACAAGGTGATGGCCCTCCCCACCCTTCTCTATGAGTCTGAGAATTGGACTTTAAAGAATTACCAATTACTCTTAATGCTTTATTATAAATATTAAATAGCGACGTCAGGTTTCCATAAGGAATTGGAAAATAGTTATAAAATGAAGTAGTTACAATGAATTTATGATAAATCTTACATTTAAATAGAACTTTGATGTAGACGTGGAGTAAAGGAAAAATTGAGTGCCGCACTGAATACAATCAGTAGCATACTAGGAGTAGTCAGTTGAAGTGAGATATACAGCTCCTTAATACAAATATAAAAGATAACACAATTGTTTAAAATTATGTAGCTGCTTGGAAATCATATCCGATTACTATATATGATGATTAGGAGCACCCATGTTTTCATTATTAATGACTTTAAATCTGAAATGATTGTTGTGTCCAAGAAGATTCTCCCTATTTCATGTTCCTTTTATTTAGATTAAACTAATTATTTTGTAACGGGACAAAAGGGATAGGGATTTTATTTTAATAATTTTTTATGAACCAGTCTTTGTACGGTTCAGTAACAGTCAGTGTAAAGTGCGACTTGGGAAGGGTGGCAAAGAATATGTGAGTCATCAGAATACCATGTATTTGTGCGATGTAGAATCGACCATGTGTTGCCAGTGCAAACGGCTTTCCGAATCTCTGGAATGTTCTACAGCCAATGAGAGGCAAGAAATGAAGAAGAAATCCGGTCGGTGGCCACGTGGAAAAGAGGAAAAAAGCACGTCACCTCGGCAGCTTGGCTGTCTCAGTCGACGCAAGCCTTCAGACCGCGCGGTCACGTAAAAAAGGTGCTCAAGCAAATTAAAGTCGGCCGACTAAAATATTATGTGATTTGATATAAAACAGCAGCGAATAAGATAATAATGAACAAACAACAGTAGTGTCAAAAATATAACAGTTCAGAACCAAAGTTTTTCGAGAGTGCTACATAAAAAGTGGCTAACAAGTGGTGGTGAAATCGCTTGGATATCTGATCCATTAAACAAATAAGAATAACAGTCAAAATTTAAATAAAATGCATTAACAATTGGTCATTCATTCAGAAAAATAAAAGTTGGGGGGTCAAATCTAAAATTATGAGATCTCACAAAAGAATGGAAAATAGAAACAGAGAGAGAGAGAGAGAGAGAGAGAGAGAGAGAGAGAGAGAGAGAGAGAGAGAGAGAGAGAGAGAGAGAGCGTGTATAAGTATAAAGTCGAAGTACTGGTTTGCCTTGAAAATATATAAATATATTAGTTGTATACGTAATTTCATGTTTTAGAATTGTTAGAGATATAAAGTAAAAGAATAATATGAAAGTCAGAGAACTAGAAAGAAAATAATTTTTGAATAAAATAAAAGAATATTTAACTTATTCTAAATATTCGTTAGAGTAATTATTACGCTTCCCATAACCTGTGTTCTGCATCAAAGATTTGTCTAACACGAACCTGAGAATCGTCTGAAATAAGGGAGTAAATTATCAAAATTATTTAAGGGTAAGTGTATTATGGTTTCGATGTATGTCCTGAAAACATTGTGGCGACCTTTGAACGAGTTTGGGAATCTTCTGGTGGTTTTTGTAATAAGGTAAAGTATAGAGAATTAATCAGAGTCAGGGTAAGTAGTATTTTTGTGTATTGTGAAAGCGTTTAAACAGTTACAATTTTTTATTTTTAGTTCACATATTGTTTAATTTAATTTAAATAAAAGCATTACAAAAAATTGTTTATTTTTATTTTAAGGGTAAGCGCAGTCACTTTTTTCTAAATCCATTTAAATTATTCTTAGTTATTAGCTTGCTGTAGCAACGCAACTGAGAAGTCTTTATAGAAATGTGTAGTTAAGTAGAAATAGAATAATTTCATAAAATGGACTGACGAAATCAAGAGCAAAAATTATTAAGTGCAATGTCTATTTACCTCAAGTAACTTATATCACATTTCTGTAATTAGAAGAGCATATATCTAAATTCAATAAGTATTTATAAATATGATGAATATTCACAAGAAAATGTTTCTTAGATTAAAGAGAAATTTAATTAAAAAACATGTCGATAGAACACTTGCATAGTTGCTGTGTTAGAGTAATTTGGACAGACCAGCGAATTAAGTTTATAGTACAAATATGCCAGAAAACTTTAGAAGAAAAATTTAAGAAGAGAAATTTTAGGATATATTAGTAATGCATTAACTTTAAGTATTAACACTAGTAATACTAAATTTTAAGTTTAGTAATATAAAAATTTTACAGTCTGTGGACAAACTGATTATATGACAGATACTGGCCATATCTATAACTGAAAAGACTACAGACAAACAACAATCTCTGGCTTTTCCTTACAAAGTCACAGCAGTAAGCCATATAAATATGAAGAGATGCTGACCACCAGCAGTGAATATTCTACTGAACCAAGTCCAACACTAATTCTACTGATAAGGAGACCATGTTTTCTTTGACCTGATTCACTAATTCCCAACAGGATCTCATAAGTGTTTTTTTTTAGCTCATTGTTTTATTCTTTATTTATTTATGATATGTTTTGAAACAAATTTATAGGTGTCACAGACTTATTTTATATAAAATAACTTTTCTGATGTAAAAGTGGAGGAGACTTTACTGATGCATAAAGTGGGAATACTTTGGCACGTAGTATTTAATAAGTCAATGAGTTCAGAGAGTTATTATCTCTTATTCCTTTCCTGTCTGTTTACCAGTTAATGTTTATTACAGTGTATAACGGTGAAACTGTTCATGTTTTTTTTTTTATTTTTAGCAGATAAGTATGTATTTATGCTCTATTCTTGTTGAACAGTGTCATTATATTAGTTTTAAAATTTATGCAAAATAGTCATAGAATTTATGCAAAAATGTTTTGAAGAGTGATTATAGAATTATTTTGTGTTTAAAATGTTATAGAAATATTACACAACGATTATAGAAATAGTTTACATCACACACACACACACACACACACACACACACACACACACACACACATACACACACACACACACACACACACACACACACACACACAATGCACGAGGGTCATTCAATAAGTAAACAGACAAACAGCTGTGGAGCAAAAACTTTTTATTCAATCAATACAATTTTTTTTTTTACTTTTCAACGTAATCTCCAGCAACGTCTGTGCACTTGTCCCATCTCTTTACAAGTTTTTTTATTCCCTCAGCAGAGAATTCTTTACCTTGATGTCAAAGCCAGTTTTGGACTTTTTCCTTCACTTCTTCATTGCTGTTGAACTTGACACCACGCAAAGTCTCCTTGAGTGGGCCAAACAAGAAAAAGTCAGATGGTGCAAGGTCAGGGCTATAAGGGGGATGAGGCAGGATCTCCCAACCTACTTTTTTTATTGTTTCGAGCGTCAGTTTTGCCGTGTGTGGGCGGGCATTATCGTGAAGAAGAATCACACCTTTCCTCTGTCATCCCAGATATTTCTTCTTCAATGCAGGCTTAACTTTGTTCACAATCATGTCAGAATAGTATTGACTATTGATGGTACGCTGGTCTTATAGGTAATCACAGAAAATTGGGCTTTGGGAGCTCCAAAAGGTGGTTAACATCACCTTACTAGCCAATGGCTGGGTTTTGAATTTCTTTTGGTGGGTGAACTAGGATGCTTCCACTCCATGCTTTGTCGCTTTGACTCAGGTTCAAAATAGTGAATCCAAGTTAGTGGTTATAGTGGTTCCAAATCCAAAAATCTTATAACAGAACGCTGTTCTTTGAAAGTACTGTCCTCAAGAGGACACACCATCGTAAATAAAACTGTATTGGTTATGTTTATGCAATATATTATTGAACAGCTGATCAAAACTCACAAGACGTTGCCAGGTAACACTCCTGAAAGTTTCAATCAGCTGCTACAATTAATTTATTTTCTATAACTATTTGTCTGTTTACTTATTGAATGACCCTCGTATATGTGAGCTGTAAATCTGACTTAATTTTTTAAACAATTACAAGCAAATATTTGTATATCATAAAATAAAATGAGGATACTCACCAGGGCCTACACATCTGTTTTGGTCACCTAGGGCGCATCCTGACGAGAAAGTTCTACACCCAAGCTTGAGATTGCAGGCACACACTGGTTGGTAAATGGCGGGGCAGAAAATTGGACACTGGGCACTGGACGGCTGAGCTACTGCAACAGCACCCAGGCAAACTGCAAGCATATGAAAATGATTTGAGTACTGGTACTGGCAGGGATGCCTACAGGGGGGGGGGATCGTGTTGCCATTGGCGATATTTAGAAAATTTTTGGGAGGATTTTTTTTACTATTGCATGAAAAATCTTCCCCAATTTTACAAAACTGTAAAAAACTTACAACGGACACGTATCAGACGCACAATAAATCTACCCAGTTGACTTTTTCGAACGGGCTGTAGGCGCAGTGTGCACGGAAAAAAGGATCTAGTCTTCTACTCGATGCTTCAAACAGGCTACAGATCGAGTTCAAGGTGTCACCTTGTGGCAGCTTATGGCAATTTTATTTTTTGTTTACTGTATTAATAAAGCACAGTGTGCAATAGAACTTTGTGTTTATATTTTTTATTTGTCTTGCTTTCTGCTACATTTTGGTACACTACGAAAAGGTCCAAAAACAGACTGAAATTTTTACAGGTTTTTATCGATAAAAACAGATTTAAGTGAGATGTTTAAGTTGCAAAACTAAGTATCTTTTCAATAAAGTCATAGAGTACTGGTATTGTAAAACAAATCACGTTTTACTGAAAATATTAATTTGTGATTTATTATTAGAAATCCTTATTTTTTAGTTTACAACTACCTACAATCAATATATCGTTTCGGTAAAAGGTAATATTTTGTAATAGTTTTGAGTTAGAAAGCCCCAGCCTTTGGTCGATTAGGTAAGAAATTTTGCTGTAAAAGAGAGAAAAGGTCTTGTCTGGAAAAGGGAGGATTTTTTTTTAAAATTGGGGGAAGCGTCATAGGGGTTGGGGGGATCAGGACCCCTGGGTAATGGTATTGTTTGTTACTGCTGGGAAACCAAACACAAACAGACGACATTGAGTAGGCTACTACAATGCTCACTTCATGTTTACCACGTTCACGTGACACAATTGTGTAGACTTTTGTTTTCAGCAGTATTTAACACTTTTGTTTGATGACACCAAGTTACCAGGTTATCAATCACAAAATTATATGATAATGAAAAAAAACTGAAAGTATAAGGTCACATAGGCTTTTCTAATGTTTCCACATTTAAATGAAAGTTTCTAGCCAACTGTTAAGTTAAATATCTGAAAACTCAAACCCCAGAGTTCACTTGCCAGTTGCAGTGTGTTTATCTGAAAACATTAGCTACCACTATCCGTACACTTCAATATTTACTTAGCTTAAAAGTACTATTGATCACAACACTAATAACTTCAAATGTACAAATAATTATAAGACTACAGATTTACAAATTACAAAATCAACGTGCAAAACCAAAATCAATACATATTCTAGTGCCTACAAAACATTAAATAACTTGTACAAATTAGCCTATGTATATATTAAATTACACCTAAACTACACCTACAAAATAGTTATGAAATAGGCTATGGTTACAATACTACAATGGCTTAACTTCCTCCTCCTCCTCCTCCTCCTCCTCCTCCTCCTCCTCCTCCTCCTCCTCCTCCTCCTCCTCCTCCTCCTCCTCCTCCTCCTCCTCCTCATCATCATCATCATCATCATCATCATCATCATCATCATCATCATCTTCTTCGTCTTCTTCTTCTTCTTCTTCTTCTTCTTCTTCTTCTTCTTCTTCTTCTTCTTCTTCTTCTTCTCCTCATTCTTATTGTTATTATTGCTATTTTATTTTTGTACTTTGATAAAGTACTTGGATTTCGTTGTCTTTAACGTGTCTTAACTAAATATAATTAATTCACTACCGACTCGGAACACAAAGTTTTTTATGGGTAAAAACTTTGCAAACACCTCATTGAAGCAAACCACACATACAAAAACATCGACAATAACATGAACATTCTACACGTACACACAAAAGGCCGAAAAGTAGACACTCTTGAACAATTGGAAATATACAAACACACGAAAACACATAAAAACGACATCGTAAACGAACAGACACAATTCAAATCACACGCATTATTCAAACATATCACACCCCACACACACACACAACATTGATCTTTCAAAAGTCGATACCGTCGCCAAGAACAACAAGACGGACAGTGCTCCCAGCGGCAGCCTCTGAAGAAGCTTGTAAAACCGAAAACTGGTTCAGGCTCTAAGGTAAAACTTTTATTACGTTTTTACCCTTATAAACTTTTGTGTTCCGAGTCGGTAGTGAATTAATTATATTTTGATAAAGTAATTATTAAAATTGTATCATTTCTTTTATTAACATGCTTTAGAATTTGATAAACAATACATTTCCTTCCAAAAATTTGATAAATTTAAAACAGCCAGTTGTTTAGGATGAGGCTGGTATTAACTGTACTAACGTGGTTAATGCAGGGCTCATAAAATTTGTAACCTAATCAAATCTGAATCTGGCGTAGTCATTCCAAAACGGGGCGCCGAGTAGTGGAACCACTTGAGAGCGAAGCGTTAATTTTTAACATTTGGTCACGCTGCTGTGAGTCTTACCTGGCCTCGCCGTCTGGAGAAATTCATTCTGTAATGCATATAGGCCTACTATGTAATATGTAAGTTAAAGCAATATAGTGTAGTTTTTCATGTTGCTAACGTAGTGTACCCAGGCCTGTCAAATGAAACGAGAAACAATCAGATTGAATCTTCATAGGAATTTCGTTAGCTTCGTAAGAAAAGAAATGAGGACTACAGACCTGAAATATTTCCACATGAAAACTCTTTTCATTATTACACGAAGAGGAAGTGAATTTAGGTTACTATTATATAGTGTGCATAGGGTTTATATCAGAAACTGGAAGTCTGGAGAGAACAATATGGTCGAATGAAATCGAGTCTTGGAACACAGCATTCAGAACAGATAAAAGTTTCGTGGAGCCACAGGTGACGATAGTCACTGTTACTATTATTATTACTGTGATGACTATGATGATGACGATCATAATAATGACGATACATACAGAATGTATTAAATAGCTGTAGTTTTATTACAATAATTCAGATGTTGGAAATGACGCTGCTGGTACAATGCAAGAATCGAAACTATCATAAGTTACGCGCTTAATCTCTGTCGCAATAGACATGACGAAGCGATGGAAATAAAAAAAGTGCGTGTGTCTGTACGTGTACACATTATGGTATATTAAAACAAAGTTAAAACATTTATGGTCGTTTCTACAGAGATTAACGTACGTATATTACAAGCAATATAAAATAAAAATGAGGAAACAGAAATATAAATGTTTAGAACTAGGCCTACTATAATTTATACAAAATCGAAAGATCTGTTGCTTTGTTGTAGACAAAGCAAGAGAAAAGGAATTGATTTCTCCTTGCTATTTGCTAGAAAGGACGGTAGAAAGTTCAGATTCGGCCTAACGCAAAATAAAAAGCAGGCGTAGGCCTATACACTCATACAGCTGGGAAAAATGGATAACCGGACAACCACGTGTTTTGAGACTGCGCAAGAAACGCGCAAAACAAAAATCTATACCTATAAAACTCAAAGTATGAGGATTTATGGGTACTGAATACAAATCCACACCGTTACACCGATTGCTACAAAATTTTGCACATGTAACCTTTGACACAAGGCGAAAAATATTGTCTAACTGGGAATTTGATATTTTGCCTCGTTCGCACGATTTAGGCCCTTTTAGTTATCCCTTTTCATTGAGGAGTTAAAAGATGTCAAAAACACCATGGAGACCAGAATGAATTGCCATAGTAACAGGTAAATAAACAAATGATATTTAGCGGCATCGGAACTATACCTTTATCAGTTCCAGCAGTTTTTAATGTTTTTAATATGCGATTATATCGATATATTACGATGTGGAAAAGAAGAAGTGTATACTAATTTAAATTGTCCTATTACTTAATGCAAAGCAAAAATACGTGTTGTTTTCATTTGTGAGGTTAGGTAACAGCGGTTTTTGTTTTTAGTTTAGGCCTATTGCTGAAATAAATAAAAGCCATGGTTGAGGAAAACATAACGTTTAATGTGTTATAGGCCTACAATGCTTCTAACACAGTAACACTTAAAAAAAAGAATTTAGTGTTTTTGATGTAACAGGTACTTTATGAATACCCCCAAAGGCTTTATAAACGGGTACTTTTAAATCTGCAAAGGCTGTTGCACTAACATAATAATTCAGTACATGTGAAAATAGTACAAGTGTTGAAAACAGCTTTGGAGAGAATTCGACTAATGAATACAAAATTTTTATACGAGCTCACAGAACGCCACATAGACATAGACCATAAAAATTATATTAAAATACTTATTAAAAGTCAAATATTCGCGTGCGAAGCCGCGGGTAACAGCTAGTTTTATATAAAATAAAAGAAAGAAAAAATGGTTAAACTAGACTGAAGAATGTTAGAGTTCTTCGCATCAACAAGAATTGCAGGGAAAGTGAGGCAAAGCATAAACGACTGAATAACAAACTACAACACAGGCAAGACAGCTTTTGCTGGTCAATTATTTTACACTTGTTTGCTAGTTTCATTAAAGCATGGTAATCTGACTAACTTACCTAGGAAAGTGGTCAGCACGATAAGACACTTCATGTTGTGGTCACTGGCAGAATAATTCTAGTCAGCAGATCGCGTATGCACTCGTTTATAAAACACACACACACTCAGAGAGAGAGGGATAGAGAGAGTAATTTCATCTGATATAACTCGTCCTCTGTACGGGGAAATACGTTAAATTTCAATTTGTTAACCTCGGCCCCGCATAAACACAACAATTAGTTCCTCACGGCACGGGGAAAAATAAATTATGCATTTCTTATCGGTCCTCATTTGCATTGTTCGTTTATGTCCGTCGATTTCCATTTTTAACTTTCGTCAATGTCCAACTTTGCTTAGCAATACCGTTTCCTACTGAACACGTTTATTTTTATCAAGAAATGTATATCCATAACAGAACTTGACCTTTCGCAATCTGCTATCTGTATTCCGCGACCAGTTTCACACCGATTTTTTATTTAACTATTATTCGATTTTTTTTACGTATCGACCATCTAAGGACCACATGCCAATTTCAATTCTTTACTCTTTGTTCTTATCTTTTCCTCCAGTATTCTTTCATCTTCTCACTGTGTCTCTTCTGCCTGTCTTCAGTCCACTTTGAACCTGCGTTTTTCTGTCTCCTACCCTAGACTCCCTCCATTTTTAACACTTTTGCCCGAAAAACTTCTCTTTCAAATACCTCTTCTGCGTGTATATTATTTTTTTCTAAATCCTTTCGGACTTCTTTAATCCAACTTGATGTTGACTTCTTCCCTCACACATATATGAAGTTTGCTTTGTCAACCTACTGTCGGCCATTCTATATAAATGTCCAAAAAATAATAGTCTTCTTTTTCTCATTGTTTCTGTTATATTTTCTATACTTTGATATATTTCATCGTTACTTCTTAATTTCCAACCTTCTGAAGTTTTTCATGGGCCTAATATTTTCCTAATAATTCGTCTTTTTTAAGTTACCACCTGGGGTAGTGCCTTTATTTAGCGGACTTTCCATACTGCAATTGAAATTGTATAGAGTGCAAAAGTAGGAATTAAATTCCGAGGTAAGATCGGATTGTTAGTCCGAAATGATTGTTTTTCGTGGTTTACTCCACTAGGTTCTTCCGCTCTCTCTGCCGTTGGGAACCGAGGTGCCTTATCCGCCTTTGAGACCGTTGACCGGGTTTCACCTGTAACCCTAGGCAGGGGCCCTTTCATCCGGAGCCAGATGAACCCAGGTTTTTGAAGATGTCTGCTCCTCTAAGACTCTTCCGCACGTCCTGCTGTTGGATCATTGAGATCTCTTCTACCATTCCGTCCGTTGATCTTCACAGAAGTCCGTTAACATCTGTAGCTACAATGTGGCTACAGAAGGTCCCAGGGGGCACGACGGGGACGTGGGCTTGACTTACCACCAAAATTCCAAAATTGTTCGATTTTGTTTTACTTGTTTCTCGCTTTTCTGGAATTTCGCGTAAACTGTAATAAAGTATCGAGTAAACGGTAATTATAATTTTTATCTGTATTAATTTTAATTTTAAAATGATTTAATATGTGTAAGATTTACAATTCATTTTATTTGCGTGTGTTAAGAAAGCTAAGAACTGCAAGCTAAATGTTTCCTAGAAGTTGAAATCAGGTTTTCAAAAAGAAAAAGATGATTGTGCTTAACAGGTGGAAGATCACGATTTTATGAAATATAATACATCAGACTATAATAAAAACAATAAACGGGTCAGCCTCCTAATGCAGCTTATGAAATTTACTAAAACGTTATTACACATAGATTCAAAATTGTCGTAAATGAAATATTATTAGAAGAGCAGGCGCGGTTTCAAAAGCAGATGATCATGTTTAGACAATGTGTTTATACTTAAACAAACGATAGACAAACATTTACAGAATGAATACGCATTTAGTATATATATATATATATATATATATATATATATATATATATATATATATATATATATATTTCTGAATCACCCGTTTGAGTTTTTTGAGTGTCTCACAATATGCGTCTGTGTTTATTGTGGTCCCAGTAGGCATGAAATTGATCAACAATACCCCCTTCCAATCCCAAAACACAGTCGCCATGATCTTCCCGGCAGACTGTGTTTGTTTGAATTTTCGCAGCCTTGGCGAAGTTGAATGCCGCCACTCAAGTGATTGTCGTTTGGATTCAGGTGTGAAATGGTGAACCCACATTTTGTCACCTGTGACAGTGGAATTTAAAAAGTCCGCCTCTTTCGCCTGCATAGCGTTCATAAATTTGTGGGCAGCTTCGACACGTTGCCGTTTGTAATCTTCTATGAGCATTCGCAGGACCCACCTTGCGCACACCTTCTGATATCCCAACTTTTCAGACAAAATCCTCTGAATGGTGAATTTTTAAACTTCAGGAAGCAAACAAGAGAGCTCGTGGATAGTGATCCTCCGATCTTCTCGCGTGACTTCTTCAACTTTCCTGATCATCTCGTCTGACACTGACAGTCTCCCACTTCTTTCTTCATCATGAATTTCTGTACGATCAGCTTTAAACTATCTACACCACTTGCGGACATTTTATTGACATCCATACACCCCACCCTATACACTTCAATCAACTGTTTATGAATTTCAATAGATTGAACACCTTTTATATATATATATATATATATATATTTAGTGTATATAAATTCGAAGTCAAAAACGTCCTACGAAGTTGTCCGATGCCTAATCTCCATTGCTGTCTACTGTTGGTCGTTGCAGTTTTCGTCGTTTAGTCCTCTATCGTTCATTGATCTTCTTATGCCCTCTATCCATGTTTTAGAGTACGCATTTAATACTTATCATTATATAGAGACCTCTGATAGAGTGAAAAGTCTTATTGTCGTGATCGTTACCTTATCGTCGCCATCATTATCGTCACCATCAACGCCGCCATTATCATTATGACATAATCTTCACTAAAATGATTAGGTCTAAATTGACCTATTCGTGAAAAAAGAAACGAACTATGGAAAATGTTAGACGAAAGGGGTATTCCCAGTCATATTATACAAAACAATGAAAGCATTATACCAGGAAACAATAATATGCGCACAAGGCAATTAGGCTACATTAAAACAGCATAACCAGTCTCGGCTTGAGGCAAGGTCACGGCTTATCATCAATCTTATCAAGGTCGGCGGCAGCCGACCGAAGGCATGTAGGGAAGCTACGGCCTGAGGGCGCGCGACAGAGCGACCTATAAATACTTTAACATTCACGCAGAATTATTATATTATCCCGTTTAATTTGACTATATGTCATTTTATCGCAGAAAAAAGGAATTTCGGATGTTTCCATTTAATAACCTCTGTAAAATGATAAGCAAAATGTTATATATTAAGCATTTAGCGCTAATCTCATCATCATATTTCGCTCGAACGCTAGATCAGCCTCTTTTTCCTTCATTTCCTCCGTCCTTCGTTTTCGGAAGACCGATAGGTATTAGTTCGCTAAGTTGCCACGCAGAACTAGCGCCACCAAAAGATGTAATAACATGTGTATAGGCTCTTACACGCTAAATGTCATAGACATACGCATACAGAAATAACATGATTTACTATATCTATATATAGCGCATATGCGCGCATAAGTTTTCTGTGTGCGATATATATAGATATAGTAAACCATGTTATTTCTGTATGCGTATGTCTATGTCGTTTAGCGTGTAAGAGCCTTATATATAAAAAAAATAAAATATTGGAGAGAGAGAGAGAGAGAGAGAGCGAGAGAGAGAGAGAGAGAGAGAGAGAGAGAGAGAGAATGTGTCAATTGACAATGCCGATGTCAAAAATTCAGTTGAACAGTATCAATCAATAAGTAACTCTTAACTAATAATAACAGTTTCTTTAACTTATTTTAATATTGAAAAAAGAATTATCTGTTGGTGGAGTTGAAGCTGATAGCAAAATGCTAATGCAAAAACTAAAGATCAGATAAGTAAACAATCAATTTTAGGTTACTTATTTTATATGATAATAGAGAAGAAATGATACTTTGTGATTGATTATATTTTGCAGGTTCCTGACTGAAAATTATGCATTCTGAGCTTCTGTTGATAATAATCACCATTGTAATCATCCACATAAAATTTTTCTAAATCTAATAATCAGCGCTTCACTCAGTTCATATTAAATTTTAATGCTTAGTTGAATTATCTGTATGATAAAAGCTAATTATTATTAATCAAATGGCAGTGTTGTGTTAGTTTTAAAATTAGTTTTATAAGAACAATTAAATCTTACTATACGGGTTTTAAGTAATTCAGATATATATATTTTAATGCATAATTACCATGTGGTGGCTTCTTCCCATCATTAATAATTTTATCGATTTCTTTCAAAATATTACGTTCTTCATTCATCATTTTCAAAATGTTTATAAACAAAAGCCTCAAACAACTACGAATGAGAGTCTTACGTGCAGAGCGAAGGTACAAGTTGTAACTTGTATAGGTAGGTCTATGAAGGAAAATTTGATTGCTAACAGTCTACACTTATAATATTGCTTGCCAACTTACAATGAAAACTACTAACTATTCAGGCTCGTCTACATTGTTTGGTTATGCAATAGTGCTCTTCATCTTAAATCGCTAAAGTTGTGTATTTTGTTACAAATTTTATAATCAGATAAATATTAAAATTTATCCTTCACATAAACATTTTTATTTAAAGTTTTCCGGTAAAATATTATTTTATTACCAACTAAAGGACCGCAGCTCTTAGATTTATTGTAGAAAAGCTCGTATGTCAAATGTGCACTTTGCGTGAAGCAGTATGAGCTCTTTTCGTCGAATGGAAGATATCCAAATAGTGATATTTACATTTTTTTACTCAAAAATTGTTCGATTGTTTTAACATAAGCTAGCAAAACATAAATTGCACTTATATCGTAAGTAAAACAACTATTAATACTTTTAAATAAATTTGTTAACAATTCTTTTGAATATGATTAATTAATTGATTTTAGGAGGTAATGTAAATAATACAATAAATTTATTGTTGACGTTTCGTCAGCTTGGTTTGCTGACCTCTTCAGAAAAACAAAAATAATTGGTTAAATTAACCGTCGTTAAACTCTGTGCGCCGAGTGTACATACATCGTCGAGTCATATCGTAACAATTCTTTTGTAACCTATACATACATGAATAATACGTACAGAGTGCACAGTGCAGAATCTTGTTCATTACATCATACAGTTGTAATATTTGTATTTTATATTAATGAAACAGTGGACAGTTCCACAAAATAAAATTAGAGCTCAGAGTGATCACAGAAGTTTGGAAAATAATAAAAACATTTCTATTATTACTGGAATTGCAAATAAATACAATAACTCATATATAAGCACAACTGTACAAAGTTTATTTCATTTTTCAGCACTAAAAAATATTCTACTTGAAAAAAATAATAAATCCGAGATTATGAAGATGATATTTGATCAATATGTTTCTAAAGTACCAATAGATATTCAAGCTTTAAGAAATTATGTTAATGTTAAGTATTCAGTGGATGTCGAAAAAGATGCTGCAGAATTTTTAATAGATTTTTGCACAAAATCAATAATTTTGCAGAAACTTAGGCAACATAACTTAAACATATTTAAACGATGTCCAAATTGCAATTCAAGGTATGAATCTACACTAATCAACAATACTATTTTGACACTTACTTTACCTGATCCAACGTATACTTACGGATTACAACATTTAATAGACTGCAATATTAATGTGTGGTTAGATACGACCAATGAATGTCAAGAAGTAAATTGTGATGGAAAACTGAATAAGAAAATTCAATTTCAAACTGTCAGTGAAGTTCTTGTTATTAAATTGCCATTATTTCAAGATACTATTGACGGTGTGGAAAAAATTAAAAACATTAAACTAAAGGATCTTCAAAAGACTAAAGTGTCGATACTTAAAAATTCTTACAAAGTTAAAAGTGCAATTTTTCATGAAGGGTGTAGTTTTGAACAAGGTTACTACTACAATGTTTTAATTGTAGATCGACAATGCTTTCATGTTAGAGATTCTAATGTACAAAAAAAGGCCCAGATGTGCTAAAAATTCTTATCTTCTTTTCTCGAAAACATGTAAGAGTTCATACAGTTATCGGCAGGAAATGTTTGGTCAAGTAAAACATATTTTTCATCATATTTGCGTAGAAAACTCGACCTTTCCCCCCTCTAAAGTCAAGCGAAAATAGTCATTTTCAGAAGAATGAGTGAAAAGTGGAGAAAGAAAAAGAACAGCTGACTTTTCTATTCCTAGAGGTTGCAAAATCAGCTGTTTTTTACTTTCTCCACGGCCTGAAGTTCTGGTAAAGCGGTGAAGAACGGGAAGAAACATATGATTGGGAACTCGTGTGATGTCTGGTCCTCGCTAGCGCTCGAACCAGCCAACTTCACACATATTTCCAATCATCCATTTTCTTCCCTTGATATACAATATACTATTTCGTATCCTTAAAAAGAAAAAACAAATAAAATATCCTCAAGAAAACTTCAACATCCATAGACTAAAAGATTTTAAAAATTAGAAGTTCTTTTGAAAAAAAAATGATATCTTCTTAAAAAGAATTTAAAGAAAGAACTAGGCATGTAGGATAGTGAATTTAATTTAAATAATTTTGTCGTTTCTTTAAAAAATCAATTCCGTCGTAGAACATTTTTTTACTTGAATTCAACTAAAATATAATTACTATCTCATTTGCTCCACAAAAAAGAAATGAAATCCCCCCCAAAAACTTTAAAAAGTAAAAACTAGGCATGTAGGTAAGCGTATTCAATTAAAATGATGTTATCCTTTCTTTAAAAAATCTATCACGTATACATAGAAGAACATTTTTTAACTTGAATTCCACTGAAAAATAATTACTCTACCATTTACTCCACTAAAAAGATATGAAATCCCCAAAAAAAACTTTAAAAAGTTAAAACTAGGCATGTAGGAAAGTTTGTGTAGTATCTTTCACTGAAAACATTTTTTTTGCCATATTTGTATAAGGAGCTAATGTTAATATTTCCAAAGGCTTAAAAACAATTTAAAAAATTTAATCGAAAAAATGATTGTGTTTTCATTTGATTCTTTTCAAAGTTCCCAAATTGTTTCAACAAAAGAAATGAAATCTAAATTAAATAGGCATGTGCAAGATCGTTTTCGAATACGTCTTTGCATTTTGGCTGCATGATGATAAAACTAGTACGAAAACACAATAGGACTTTTAGTTGATTTTGAAAAACAATTTAATGGATAAAACAGCAAAAATTCCGTTGTAAGCAACACATTATGCTACTCTATTTTCAACGCATGAATATTTTCAAATACAACCTACTTGCCAGGCCCGTGCTTCAAAATTTCTTTTTATGAATATTTTATTTTCAATAATATCACAAGAAATATACCGAATTAGATTGAAGATAAATAAGTAAATAGGTGCAGATTAAACAATTGTTTATGGACAATAGCGCAAATAAATGTTAGGAACATTTTCCTGCCTGAATGAATGTCAAGCGATAAATCACATAACAAAGGATGGGTACGGCTAACCAAACCTTTTGAGGGAACATTTATGCCCAAAAAAATATTTATAAAGCATACGATGGAACAATATTTTTTGTAATGCTGCCGCAAGATTTTTTGATAACAAGATTTTCTGATAAATAGCTGGATATTATAAGTAGCGGAGAAGATATTTAGTTCTAATAACTGATTAAGCAATTGTTTATTTATTTTTACTAACGTATGAAAGTAGTAAATTATGTTTTTGAAGAGCACACGAAATTGTGAAGCACGGGCCTGGCAAGTAGGTTGTATTTGAAAATATTCATGCGTTGAAAATAGAGTAGCATAATGTGTTGCTTACAACGGAATTTTTGCTGTTTTATCTATTAAATTGTTTTTAAAAATCAACTAAAAGTCCTATTGTGTTTTCGTACTAGTTTTATCATCATGCAGCCAAAATGCAAAGACGTATTCGAAAACGATCTTGCACATGCCTATTTAATTTAGGTTTCATTTCTTTTGTTGAAACAATTTGGGAACTTTGAAAAGAATCAAATGAAAACAAAATCATTTTTTCGATTAAATTTTTTAAATTGTTTTTAAGCCTTTGGAAATATTAATATTAGCTCCTTATACAAATATGGCAAAAACATGTTTTCAGTGAAAGATACTACACAAACTTTCCTACATGCCTAGTTTTAACTTTTTAAAGTTTGTGTTGGGGGATTTATATATACATTAACGTTGGCCTAAGCCAATGGAAAGAATGCGTTTTTACGGCTTAAATTGTAGGAAAGCTGTAGTAATTCTTGGGTATGCAGATGATCAGGTCCTACTTGACAATTTAAAAGACTCCCTCCAAATGTGGGACTTGGAGTAAGTTAGAAAATACAAAGTAGGTCATTAGTCGCTTGACAAAAGCGGATTTGTTTATAATTTATATTGTCTCGAAACTGTCTGATTGGCGACTGAGGTGGTTAACAAATAGCTAACCAGGGATTTATAATAATTTAATTACTCCACAGTCAGCCCCCCACTATTTTAGATGGCTATAAACTAGCAGCGTTTCTTGGGTGTTTATAGAGGTTGTATGCATTTCAAACGTTCAATTATATTTCAATTTGACGTAACTAAGTTACCCAAAACATCGAATAAAAATCATTAAAAGTTTTTATGTTGGTGTACAGTGTCTTTTTTGACATGGACGACGACAGCCAAAAAAAGTATTTACGAATCAAGGAGTGCGTCAGGGTTGCAGTCTGTCACCAACATTATATATATATATATATATATATATATATATATATATATATATATATTGTAAGAAGACCCTGTATGGCTGTAATCAAATCAAGCCCCACTGTTTGGGCTAGCCACTTGGTCACCAGACCGCTGTATGCCGGTCGTTACAAAAGAATAAAAATAAAATGGAAAATTCAATAATAATAGAATTTTCAAATAATAAAATAATTCTGTTTATGTTATAGAGGTATGTATAAGAGATAAATCTGTTTTTTAAAGGGTTCTGGTAAAACTTTAATAACAGGTAGGTATTTATTGACCGTCGAGCACTTCTTGAAGATTTGCACTAAGTCTGGAGTTAAATAGATTAACTCCAGGTAATAATCGATTGGTGACTTTTCTGACTGGTCCAATATCTTGTTCAAAATAGAATATATTCTTCTCACTTAATTCCTTCAGCCTTATAAATACCCTTAAATTACCCTGTGAAATAAGTACAGATACAAAATAATGGAAATATAAAGATTTATTGACAATTTTAAATAAATAATCGATATTTTATCGATGGAGAGCAATTATCGACTCTGTCTCAGGAATTATCGATGGTGTCATACAGAACAAAATTTTATGTTATATTATATTAAAAGACAGGTTCTTTGAGCGATTAGGATTAATAGTCAGAGAAGGGTGACGAGAAAGTATAACATTAACAATTAAAGATATTAATACAATAATTACTATTCAACAGTATTTAAATAATTCCACTATGTAATGTAAATGAATGCTGTCAAACCATACGCAGACGATGACGTCACTGCGATATCGTGAAGGCGGTCTCTGTAGAATTAAAAGATGGCCGCTACTATTTCTTGCGTAGTTACGGTGAAATCGTCATGTCCGAAAATCACCACAAAATTACCTTTGTGAATGTCTAAAATCTTCCCGCACTGGTGTAATATGTCTGTTAAGTTAGTTGGTGTATTCTGGTGAAGTGTTCCGTGTAAACTTGTGTTAATTTGGTTATTTTGTCTGTTTTCCCTTCTGGGGTTAAGTTTTTCAAGTTACGGTTAGGTTTGTAGAGTGAATCAGTTGAAATATAATGTTTTACTGTTTTCTGTCACTCGTATAGTGAAGTTAGAGGTTTGTTTTCACTATTGTCGTGAATGTTTTTATATTATTAGTTTCAAAAAGTGTCTAATTTGTCTAACTCTCGTTCACTGATTTCAATGGCTAAACGCTAGCATCATGTTCGACTCGATTTAAAGAACGTTTTTGTCACACACCTATTCAGCTTGATATTCAACAAAAGACTAATTAACTTGGTCATAAATCTTGCCCAGTTAATCCTTGAAAAAGTATTGTTAACATTTTTCGACTTCCATACACATTAGAAAATATTACATTATATATGGAATTTTTCTATTTTATTCCTTACTTTTATGAATTACTAACCTTATTATTGGTTTAATCATCTCATTCCCTTTAAATTGATGTATTATAGTCCATATCTGTAGACATTTTGTGGAAATTAACAAATTTTGTTCACACTTTGGAAATATAGGCTCAAAATTGGATTTCCGTCTTTATACAAAATTCCTTCCATTTTAAATATTATTAATACTATTATAATAAATTTTAATTAGTCATATTACTCTCCCTTTCCTTAAATACATATAAATTACACCTTTGAACTGGCTTTTTGTGTTAATTTGTAAATTTGACATTGCTCTTTAAAATTAATTAATTTATATATTTTGACAATTTACAAAATGTTAAGGTATATTTCCTTATTGTCATTTTAATTCATAGGATCATTCCTAGTAGTGGTTAATTGTGTTATCTTATATAAATCTGGGTAGTTTACAGGATTTATAAGTGAATTATACTATTTTATATTGGTTCTCTGATTTCACCCAAATGGCCTAGATTTTAGAATTTTATATTTCTTTCTTTCTCAAATAATTTAAACTTAATTCCTCCTCTGACTTTACATAATTACAATTATATCAAAATAACATGATTTATAACTTATTGTATTGTGTAGTAGTTAATTAACACTACATATTTAAAATAAATAATTATGAACATGGTTCAGCAATCTGCACAATTGAACACATTGCAGATATGGTTTGAACATATATCTTTCAACTATTTTTGAGCTAACATAGCATACCTTTTAGAACATTATTACTGGTATGTAGGTTATTATTTATCAAACATAATTCTTTTTAAAACACATAACATAAATCTTATTTTCTAATAAACCTTACAAATACATTTATTTAACACAGTGATTTTAGGATTGTGAAATAACAGTCTATTTAAACATGTTACACTTATTCATACTATATTAGTACCAGTCCTTTCTGGTTCAAACCATTACTACTGTGATCCCCCACATCAGCAAACACCAACTCCCATACTCTATTTATTATCATTTTTTACAAATGTCTTGTAAATAAAGATTTACATTAAAATAATAAAATACTGGAAACCTTCCATTTTATTATTTTATTATGCTGTTTATTATTTAGATTTTAAAGTTGTGATATAGCATACTACTAAGTTATAGTATCACCAACTTTAAGTTTATTGCTTTTTTTAAAAAACACTTACACAAATTCACTTTCACTGTTGGTTCTGATATTTTGAGTCTTATTATCTCAGACCAGACCTTTAGTAATCATGGACCGTTAAGACTAGTTTATTTCTTTATTACACAATAGCTTTAGCCGGTGCACTTCTTATAACGCTATACAGCACTTTAGTTTTCTCAATAATTACATTTTATAAGATTTTGGGTATGTTATACTTTCTTTTGCATAGTTTTTGTGGGTTTGGGATTGATAGTAGTTTATATAATAATAGGTTTTACTACGGTGTTTCTTTCATACTATTTCTTCCTCTCCTCCTGTCTTCCTTCTTGTCCTTCTTCATATCTTCCTTCTGGTATTCATTCTTGTCCCTCTTCTAGTCTTCATTCTTGTCCCTCGTCTAGTCTTCACTCTTCTGTTCTTCCTTCCTCATTCTTGGGTAAACCAAGGTACTTGGTGATATCACGACTGAGGTTTAGTTTGGAGTATTTAATTTATTCACTGAACTGACTTTATTCTTCTATACAGGTTTCAGGGTATTGTTTTCTTCCTGTTCACAAACTTTATTCTTTCCTCTTCTTGTTTTTTGGGGTATTTTGGTCTTCACCACCCTTTAATTGAGTCTCTTTTTCTTTGATATATTCTTATATAACTGGTTTACTGCTCTGAGCTTCCTGGGTAACTTACTGGTATTATACTATGAGTTGATGAGTTGCTTCAATACTTTCTTTGGTTTCTTTTAACAGTGGTTTTTATATATTATGTAGTGACGATTTTTATCTTATTGTGGTTCATTCCTCTGATTTATTTAAATGTCATTCAATATTATTATAACATTTGTTGGTGTAATTAAACTTTATGATTTCACATGACTTAAAATGTAGTGGATTTTCTGTCACGCTACAATATATATACTATTTGAAAACATCACAAATTATATATATATGTATATGTATATATATATATATATATTGTTACTGCACGGTTTCTTTGTGTATTCGTTTTTGTTTTTTATTTTTAGTTTGTTTGAAGAGAGTTTAGTAGTGTGAATTGCCTCCACTTGTGCCAAATACGGACTTGTTGCCGCAATCGATAGTGTCCTCGAGCGCCCCGTTCTTTTTCCAAATGCTTCGGTCCGTTCGCTGCTCACTCTCCTGTTGAATTACCTGTAATTGTCCTGTAAACCTTCAAATTATCTACAATGACAACTCCTTTGATTCCAAATAACAATGTTTATTTTTGTTTAAGTTATTTAGAGAAAATGAACAGTCGACCTGTCGAAACAAATATTGGTCGGGTCGACTCTAGCGCTCAATTCGACTTTTACACTAACAAGTTTCAATAAACAAATTATTTATAATAATATATCAAATCTCAGAGTTTAAGGGTTCTTTGAGACTGTCATTGAATTCAGAAAATACATACAAAAATACAATACATTACAAAGGTAAGTAAAATTTTAAAATCTTAATACTATATTTCGTTATTATTAGTTGCTATGGCAACCAGAATCTATCGGCAAGATGGCCGCTGAAAACGTTTGGCCACGTGCTGTTACAAATTATTTTAAAATAAATGTTTCAGTGTTCAGAGTTTTAGTTTTTTAAGATTATTCTTCAATAAATGATCACTGGTGTTTTTCTGTAAGTGTAGATAGTGTCTACGGTAGTGTTGTGTAATCGTACCTGTAGTGTGGTTAATAGTTAAAGTTGGCGTCACTCACAGGCGTTATGAAAGTGTGCTCATGGTAGGCAATCAGGATTTTCAAAGGTTCTGCATTTATTTGTTGTTTTAATTTAAATATTTTCGTCTTCTAATCTTCCACAGTATTTATAGCTTCTATTAGTTATAATTTTTCATCGCCAACGGTCCAAAAAACATTACTATTATTTAATTAAAATCTTCTTCATTAGAGCTCATCTGCTCTCTGCAATAGTTAACAATACAATAATATAATTCTATATCCCTGCCTTACTATTCAACGGTTCCGTGCCCTCACAATACTGGCCTGTGATTGGTCAAAACAGAGAGTTAATAAGGTCACGTGGTCAGTTTACAAGATTTAAATGTTCATCTGCCTATAAGAAAAATACTCCTTTTTCAGCTTTAAGTTTTCTTAAATTTAAATTTTATCATGCTTTTCTTTATGTCATTATGAACATTTTGCTACTTCATTTACTTAACATTGGTTAAAGGGTGGTTTTTCACCTTACAAAAATTCTAATGTTGGGCCTATACTTTAATTATACATTTGTTATATCACTTTACAATTCCTTAAATTAATCTAATATGTATAAATTTTGTCCCTTTCCTGTTTTATCACATTGGTTTACTAATCTACTCATTTCTGACATTATTTCCTTTGTATGGAACTTGTGGCCTATGCCATCAATAGCATTTCATTAATATATTCTAAATAACATTTATTATTACCTAGGTTTTTGGTTTTGAACCCTTTTTCCTGAGTTACATCTTATTACATGAGTCTTGACCCTTAACATGTTTTCACAATAGTTAAAAATGAAATCTTTTGACTTATTACTTAAAGTAGTGTTTACATGGACAAGTTTACAATCATAAATTAACAAATAATATAATTAGAACAAAATCTTTTAACATGTTACCTTCGAGGTATTGCTTTCATGGTCAAATTCTACATTTATAAATTGACAAATAATTATAAATTACTTGGTGTACCATTCTTCCATCCTATCAACCTTATCAAGCATTACTGGCTAATGAATAGATTATTGTTCGTAGGTCCTGGTTTCTAGTACACAATTTTCTTACTTTGCCAATAGGCTTAAACTAACTTACACTGTAGTTTATAAATGTTTAATAACTATAGTTTTTCGTGTAGAAGACAAAAACAACTACATACACCAAAGCCTTCACTAACATCTCAAACTGAGATGAAACCCTTCACCACAATTCACTACTGGTGTTATTTATGGGTTTTCCTTTTTTTTTTTTAAGTAATTAACTCGCACTTATGCTGTCACCACTTCACTGACACTTATTGTATTTATAACATATTTGAATAATACTAGGGATCATTAACTTTATTCCCCACTCCTTCACATTCACTTATTTACACAAAGGTTTGTATGTATATTTTATACTTACTACAATACATTTTAATTAGTTATTTTATATTATTTGCATTGTATTTTTTCTCTTATTATTTATATTGTACAGTCTTTTTTTCTGTAACTAAGGGTTGTTCATTTTTATTTGGTTTATTTGGATAGTATTGGTGATTCTACCTACTGAATTGAGCGGTTTTAAGTTTTGGGATAGGGCTACTATTGTGTCGCATTACAATATATATATGTATATATATATATATATATATATATATATATATATATATATTGTAACGATACGTTTAGCATAAGTATATGTATCAACCCCTGACTGAGGTATGATAACATATGTATAGACGTATGAAATATGTAAAATGTACAGAATAAAAATAGTATACTAAATATACGTTAGATATAAGAAAGAATGTAATAAATATAAGCAGTATTTAAATTTAAATAAATCAAATATTGTACGTAAGCATGTATATGGAAGCATATGACTTTGTTGGTTTTTAAATGTAACGAAGGGGAGCAATTAACACGCAGAGACCGGCAGCGGTGACGTCAGAACGACATGCGGTCGCCTGTGTAGCAGTCTGCGTGTGTAAATAACAGACAGGTTAAATTATGCAAACGAGGGTGGAAGATTTCACACAGTTTTTTAAGGATTGTTCGTGAACCAAAAGTCACACGAATCAGCGACATATGTGAATACATAGCTGACGCCTGGCGCTTCAATTTGGCGTTAAGTGGTCATTAATCGTGGGAACGGTTCAGATACCGTGTGAAATTCTGCCATAGCTGCCATAATTTGCACAGCGTAACATCCATAATTTGCATAGACAAGGTTTAATATTGTTACGACGGTCTACTCGATCGTCGTAGGTACAGTGGAAACAAAATAAGTACAAGACACCAATCAAGTCACTAATCACACCTTTAATTGTTATAGTAAAACAGTTCGTAATTAACAACACAGTGTCTACAACAAATCAAATGAAGATTGTTCATACGCAATAAAATGTCCACTAATATTAAAACTCAACTGTATTACAATTATACCGTCCGAATATAAAACGCAACACTTCACTAATAACTACTTGAACGTACACCGTAATAACTCGAACCGCTCTGTAAATATATCGCACTAATACTCTCGGACCGCACAGTCAAAAATCTCGCATTGAACTGAAAAACTAAGGCCGCTACCCGATGTATTTATAGTCACGCTCACACACCAGAAGCTTCCAAACTGCGTCTTATCTCTCGCGAACTACGTAATTGTTACGGCCTTGACACAGTCCGAGCGCCCGAGCGAAGCCTGGCTCAGTCGAGAAAATTCTCGCAAAATGCGTCTAGTACACAACACGCTTACGTCGAGATCTTTCTGGCGCATTCGATAAACGCGTAGATTGTTCTGTGCTGTCGTAGCACAGCCCCCTCCTTAAGCCTGTTCGTCCCGAACTGGCAAAGCGTCTTCGAAGTAATACTCGACCAGACGATCTAGGTGGCCATCCTTGCGAAGGATAATTTTCCCGTTCTTCGAATTCAGTCTCGTGTGATCCGAACATCACGTTCCCAGGAATGCGAATCTTTCGCGCAACCACTAGCTTCCCTGGAATCACTCTCGTTGCGTCATGTACTAATGACCTAAATACCACTGGCTGATCCAAGTTTGTTTGGTTCTCGTCAACAACCTCTTGCGTAACCTCATCTTCAGCCACTTTACCCTCGGCCGCTTCTATCAGCTCAGGAACAAGCAAGAGTTTTGTCTCGACACCCATAGTTGGCTCTCCAATCACTTCTTTTGTCGTTATACTTATTTGTACTTCCTCTGCTAGTTCTTACTCCATTTCCGCTTGCAACAGGGAGGTTTCCTCTTGACCAGACTTGTTGAATTTTTCTTCGACTAATGCCACTCGCTTAATCGAATGGTTGGTAGACCCTGTCATTTTAGCCATGCAAAGCTTTATCTTCTCTTGGCCAACTTTCAGGACATTCTCTCTTAAGTCCACAACGAATCCGTAGGCATTCATAATGTCCGTGCCAAGAATCACTTCATCGACAATGTCTGCAACGAGCATTTGGTGGCTAAACTCAAGAATACCCAGGCGTACACGTACGTCTACCTTTCCTAGCACCTTGACGGGGCTTCCAGGCACAGTCTGTATTGTACAAGAGCTAATTAGAGGATGGCGGTTACAGACTAAGTCAGGGCGCACAATGGACACTGTTGCGCCCGTGTCAACTGTAAATGATGTTGGTTTACCATCCGCAAATCCACTAACAATCAAGTTTCCACTGATCTTATGTAGCGTGGAAACTGTGTGCTGTTCTGGGCCTTTACTTCTCCAATTGGTGCGATCAGTCTCTTCTCTCTGTATCTTCTTCTCCCAATAGTCTACCTGTAGATGACCACGTTTTCCACAGTTGTAACATTTCGGTCTTCTGTCTTTTTCAAATCGTTGCGACTCTCTTGAACTTTTGAATTGTTAGACCGACAACACTTTTTTTCTGCACCCATCGTAACGGTAATGTGATACAGGGATCTTCTGACTGCAACGTGATGGCACACACCCATTAATGTAGCGGGACGCTGACTTAGCAGCTTCAAACTCTAGGGCGTGACAAGAGCTTCTGAGCTATCTCGGTGTCTTGCCATTCGTAACACTTGCTGAAGTTCACAATCTCCGATGCCATCAATAAATGTCTGCACCGTAAACCTTATTCGGAAGTCTTCTGGTGCTTCAGGATAGGCTAATCTAATCAATCTGTCGATACTTGCTTCAAATTCTTGAAGACTTTCCCCGGAACGTTGTCGTCTTGTTCTCAACTGAGCGTAGTACACATCTCGCAAATGTTTATCACCATACCGTAATTCCAGAGCTTTTATCAACTCGGCATAGGTGTTCTGGCTGTCAGGTGGCACTTTCTGTAGTAGTTCTGCCGCGGGTCCTTTTAATGCAAGAACAAGTGAAACAGCCTTGTCTTTTTCTGTCCAATTATTTGCGCATGCAGCAGCTTCAAATTGGCGGAGGTACGTTGCCCAGTGAGTGCTTCCGTCAAAGGTTGGAGCTTTGACATGAACTGTCCCTACTGCAGGCAAAGTGACTTTCTCTGTTAACTTATTTTCTGTGTATTTTTCTGTCTTGATCACTGGTACAGTCTGTTCAGAAATTTGTTTTGGTTGAATCTTCATGCACTGTTCAACTTCAATTTTAATTTGTTCTCTTATGTTTGCCATTGAGTTTTCTACTGCAGATATTTTTGTTGACATAACTTCTTCTACAGTCAAGACAGATTTTTCTACTTTAGCTATTTTATTTGACATGGATTCTTCTACGTCAGATATTCTGGTAATCTGATTGTTGAGCTCACCTCGTAATTCACCTACGTCACCACGTAGGAGACCCAATTCTGCGGTAGTATGTTCTTGCATCTGCTTCTGCATAACTTCAAAGAGAGCTTCCGTTTTATCTGCTTCTTGCTTACGTTTTTCATCCTGTCGTTTTTCTGCTTCTTCCGCCTCCTGTCGTCGTCGTTCTTCTGTCTGCAACAACAGCGCCTGAAAATTTGCCATCATCTGACTGGCATCCATTGTTTTTCGATTAATTACGAATAACACTCGTCTTGTACAAAGTATCCACTGTTTCCACTGTTAATCGTTCTATCCCACTTCTGACACCACTGTTACGACGGTCTACTCGATCGTCGTAGGTACAGTGGAAACAAAATAAGTACAAGACACCAATCAAGTCACTAATCACACCTTTAATTGTTATAGTAAAACAGTTCGTAATTAACAACACAGTGTCTACAACAAATCAAATGAAGATTGTTCATACGCAATAAAATGTCCACTAATATTAAAACTCAACTGTATTACAATTATACCGTCCGAATATAAAACGCAACACTTCACTAATAACTACTTGAACGTACACCGTAATAACTCGAACCGCTCTGTAAATATATCGCACTAATACTCTCGGACCGCACAGTCAAAAATCTCGCATTGAACTGAAAAACTAAGGCCGCTACCCGATGTATTTATAGTCACGCTCACACACCAGAAGCTTCCAAACTGCGTCTTATCTCTCGCGAACTACGTAATTGTTACGGCCTTGACACAGTCCGAGCGCCCGAGCGAAGCCTGGCTCAGTCGAGAAAATTCTCGCAAAATGCGTCTAGTAGCACGTACACAACACGCTTACGTCGAGATCTTTCTGGCGCATTCGATAAACGCGTAGATTGTTCTGTGCAGTCGTAGCAATATTATACCTAACCATTGGTGTAATAATATTTATAAAAAAGTGTGCGCTTCATAAAAAGACGCGTAGGTTGAAAGTGATGATGAAACCGACGCGCCGGCCAGTCCAAAGTTGTCAGAAACAGTTTCCAACAGGAATTGCAACGAGGCAGCAGTATAAAACCCCAACGCGCGACACACTCTATCTCACAAGCTCACTTAATAGTAAGAGGAATCCACGCATCTCGACAACGTAAACTTTGCAAAGTTGTAGTAATGTTTTGAACAGTAGTCAATATACTGAAGTGCGATGGAACCGGCATTACGTCGGTGCAGTTATTAAAGAACGAGTGATTTAAATAAAAGACTGTATTAATGAAGCTACAAGAGTCATAACTACGTAGAACTTCTAGACAGCTACGAGGGACAAGAAAGAAGAGGAGAGGAACTAGACATCTACGAGAGGACGCAGGGACAGCCTATGCAGCTACATCCAGCAGTTCATCATCAAGACTAGAGGTCCACGTCAGAACTCAGCATCCAGGAGACGGAGCGAGGAATTCAACGACGTAGAGACAAGAGGAGCTGATACCGAAGAGGATCATCAAACTCGAGAGTCCGGATGACGGTAACAACAATTTAAATGGGTGCAGAAAAATGCAGGTGAACTCGAACATTTATTTAATATTATAAATGACCCTGAAGTCTATCACCAAAAGCTAGTTTCCATATCCAAGTTTACAGAACAATAATATATTTTTTAACTTGAACAATGAATAAATAATTGTTAGAAATATAAATGAGAATAGAGAATGTCATAATAGTAATATCATAATTAAATGGTGAAGAAGGAACCATAGTTTATTATATTTTGTAATTAATTAAATGAGTAATTTTTAAATATGAGATTTACGTAATAGTTAATTAATTGAGACATTAAAATTAGAATCAATTAACGTAAATAAGGTTCTCTATTAATATTTTAATTAATATTTGAATTAATTAAAAGTTTCATTTACGTGGTATACATTGGCAACCACACTTGTAAAGACTAGATCAATATTTAAATGTTATACGTATTAATTACGTTTCCTATTATATTTATATGTGTTATATGTATATGTCTGTGTACTATTTCAGGTCATATAAAAACTATGTTTGTATATACTATGTCTTAGAAGTATAAGAAATCAGAGTTAAACACATAATGAGTATATTATATTCGGGTTGAATATAAGGGTTCATATAACAAGAAACCCACATTGAACAATTTAAATAACATGGCAATTTGCGATTTTTGAATAAATCAAATGAATATGCTTTTCTTGAAACAGTCGTACTAATTTCACAACCAGTACTCAACTGTTACATTCTTTCTTATATCTTACGTATATTTATTATACTATTTTTATTCTGTACATCTTACATATTTCATACGTCTATACATATGTTATCATACCTCAGTCAGGGGTTAATACATATACTTATGCTGAACGTATCGTTGCAATATATATATATATATATATATATATATATATATATATATATAGCAACATTACAACCTTGCAAAAGTTGCATAATATTATATGGTATGTGTACAAATTTTTGTACGTAAATTTAGGCATCTCATGCCTCACGTCCAGGGCGACAAATTTATATAACGTGACAATTTGGCAAATTTAATTTAATTTAAATTTGTGAAGTCCTTCGATCTTGGAGCACCAAATTTAAACAACGTTACATATACATAAATAGGTGTGAACGGTCTCACGTTCAAGATTGACAAATTCTTTAAACATATAACATTTAAATAGGGGGTCAGGTGTATCTGCAATAAGAACTCTACGGAACTTGAAACAGTAATTAAAATTTATTTGATACTATAACAAAATATGTGCGTATGGCACTGACTTCGATTTAAAAAAAATTAGTTATTATTTGTTATAATGCCGTAAGGCTTAAGATATATACATCCTTACTAACTAAACATTCTATGCTACTAAATAGTATATAAAAGAAAAATCTCATTTTTAGACTACTCAGTCTATTAACATGTTTCAAAATCAATTTTTAAATCTTTTTTCTATATATGGTACGTACTCAAAAGATTAATAGTTATTACTTCTCAGTACTGTTTTCTCAAATACTAATTGTTTTTATTTATATTCTTTGTAATCATTTTATATCATATTAATTTGAGCTCTTGTTACGTTAATCGTATTTCTAAAACATCTATGATTTTTAACTCTACTATACAAGAAATATTACTCTTATTTTTAAATGAAATATTAATGTCTTTAACTGTCTTTGTATACTGTGTTTGATTAAGATATGAATAAGTTGTCTATCACCTTATTGTCGTCAATCATACTCGATCATTTTTGTTCCATCGGTGTTCATCTTCGTCTCGCCTCCAGCGTCGGCTGTCTCTCTTCTCCTCTTGTCCAGCGTCGGCTGTCTCTCACTCTCTCGTCCTCTCCTCTTGTCCAGCGTCGTATCGCCATAGAACTTCTTCTCTTGTCCAGCGTCGTATCGCTATAGAACTGCTTCTCTTGTCCAGCGTCGTATCGCTATGGAACTTCTTCTCTTGTCCAGCGTCGTATCGCTATAGAACTTATTTTCTTGTCCAGCGTCGTATCGCTATGGAACTTCTTCATTAGTGCTGTTATTAATTACAATGTTTGTCTTATAGCTTGGTTACGTATTTGTACATAACTGGCAATTTAAACTGTTTATAAAATATTAATAAATATGCCGTGCTGACGGGCATAAGCTCCCGCTGCATCGTGGATGATTCAAGAAAGAGAACCACTGAAGCTTGCGTGTCCTATTTATACCCATGTCTTGGTCGACACCCTTCAGTGATACAAAATCGACATGTTAGAAACTGTCTTTGGCGTCAGTTCCCCCACTCTTTGTCAAATTCACTATTTTTTATATTTCTGCGAATTGCAGAGTCCTGTAAGTATTTTTTTATACTTATCTTATAACTAATTTTACAACACATGTTCATTGTAATTTTGGACATTGCAACTTAACCCTTTTGATTTGTACACAGTTATTTCACTATTGCACTTGTACGGCGTGTCACTTTCGCGTGGTTTTCGCACACAGTATTTATTAAATTTATTTACATTTTATGGTGCTTTTGGATTTTAATTCTTAATTCTAGTTTATGAATAATTACGGAAAAACAGTCATTGTGCAATTATTCATACTGGGGTGGCAAACTTGCCTGCAGAGACCTGCGTTCACACACACTAGCAAAATACTGGTGTACACACTTTCAGTTACATTTGTGTGTGTGTGCACGTTGATTCAGGTCGAAACACCTGTTCATATTTTTGTCTGAGTCAAGCTTGCAATCCATAACATGCTTATTTCTAATATATTATTAATTATTTACAGTTTATTAAGTAAATTTAAATTTTTATATTTCATGCTCAGTACATCACTTATTTGTACTGTCGTAATATATATATATATATAATAACAGGACCAAATATTATTAATTTGGAGTTATATGTTGAGAGTATATTATATTGATGTTTGAATAAATTTTAATAGTCGAAACTCCACTCATATGTTGTAGCGATCATAATAATGCATTGTACGAGACGCACACGCGGCTGTTACATAATCAACTCGCTGTGGAACGAATACGACCACACCCAAACTTTCAATTATTAATATTTCGGAAACCAGTAAATTCAGGCGAAATCCATTATAACCAAAATGTTTGCCGAAATATTAATAATAGGGTGTGCGAATTTTATGCAATATAATTAAACAATAACAGAGTTAATTAATTTTATGTGAATAACTTCTGTAATAATTGAGCTACATTAAAGAGCTTCTAATATGTTATAACTATAAGAATTTACAACAAATTGTATATTTTCGAATTATCACAACTTGGTTTGCAACCAAGATAATTGCAATATAAAACTGCCACAGGAAATCCGGAACGACAATTCAGTTCCGTTGTGTTAAGAATATTAATAATAATATAAATTCTCCGTCTGTGGGAAACTAACTTCGTTCTCACGGACTAAGGTGATTCAAATTTTGTGTAGTAGGGAGAGTGTGTCAGCCAATCAAATCATTCGAAGAAATCCCAACCAGCGCGGAGTTTTGGGGCTGACAAAACACTCTACTGCCAGTATTCAAGAAGAACAGACGTATATCTTCGATCGTCTCAAAACCATAGTTTTGTGAAGACTCATCTGAAGACTCTACGTGGTCAACACGCATAATTACGAACATCATAACACAGATCAACTGTAACGACTCGTAATTACGGCGTCACGTCAAGATACTCTTTCATTTCAACAAACAAGCTTATTGTGCACTACAAGCTGTGGTCATAAGCACGCAAGAGATCTACAAGACTACAAGACATTACTTCAAGAATACGACAGAGAGGCCGTCTAAACCATTGTGAATCAGCTGACGAGCAGAACTACAACTCGAAACGACGCACACACACGCTGACGTGGAACGCGAATCGACGAGGGATGTGAAGCAGTTCTCGCAGAAAGCCGCAGACGTAAAAACTTCAACAAACAGCAGGAGAGGAGAGTGTTGCTGATATCCGTGCTCAACGCCGAAACCCAGGACGCTCAAGTAGATCACTATCTCTAGCCGATTGGACAAGGACAGCGAGGGACATCTGGAGCATCTCTACGATCCACTTCAGTATCAGGAAAGCAAAATCAAGTTATTTATTTTTCAACCATCAATTTTTCTATCTTTTTTAATTAAAATCATTGTAACATAAAGCATTCAGGTGCCACAAATCAAAGACTCTAGTTAAATAAGAATAATTCATTTGTGATCATCTGTATAGCCAGTATAAGTAATTAGTAAGCTTTAGTTAAGAATTAATAGAGATAAAACAAAAAAGCGCTATACAAATCTTAACAAAGAATTAAATAATTTGCTCATACTGCAGTATACGAGAGTCAAATCACTAGTAAATAAAGGGACGTGAACTAGATTGTCACGCCTAGTTTATTTTGGAATATATTAAATTAACTTTAGAGTTTTGTTTTTATTTTCATTTGAATCAAATTTTAAATCCATTTTAATTAAATTAAATTAAACTAAATTAATTAATTGAATTCTCAGAATAAAATTAACTCTTTTAAAATAACGAGCTCAACATCTGAAAATTATCAACCATTAAGAAAACATTATTCAAGATCTATTTATTGTTTAGTTTATAAGAACATTTGACCATATAAATATTTCATTCTTGTGTGCCATTGGAGTAATAAACACCGTTTTATTACCCCACATTGTATTTTTTTTATTGCTGTACAACGGAGCCTACCAACCTCACAAAACTCTTCACTTTTAAAATAACTTATTTAGTGTGCTGTTGTCATATATTTGAGTTTACACACTTGCGAAATCAAATCCAAAATCCACACGCCCTAGTCGGAAGAAAACCGCAAGATCGGACAGCAGGCTCATACATTCACACAACACAACAACACGCATTAAGTAGAGTTACAATATATATATTGATTTAGAAAATAGAGAGATGTTCACGGGAGGGTAAAAAGTTAAATGAAGACGTTTCTTTGCATACTATGATCTTCACAGATTATCAAGTTATTCTGAAAGAATTTTTTGTATTTATACAAACGAGCTGTATTTCAACTGACCCAGTAGTATCTTCTTCTTCTTCTGGCACTACGGTCCGTGTAGAACCCTGACCTGCTCAACGATTCTCCTCCATTCTTCTCTGTCCAGAGTCTTACTCCTCCAACCTGCCACTCGCATCTACTTCAAATCCCCTTCCACGTCTTCATACCATCTTCTCCACGGACGTTCTCTCCTCCTTACTCCCTCCGGCTTTCTTTCCAATGCTATTTTTGGGCCTCGGCCACTTCTCATTCTCACCACGTGCCCCAAACATCTCAACTTTTGCGCCTTCACTGACGCAACTATTTCCGCTTCTCCATACAGGGCTCTTAACTCACGATTCTTTCTTATCCTCCACATCTCTCCGTCCCACACTGATCCATAAATTCTTCTCAGAATTTTCCTCTCGAGAACATTTAGGCTTCTCATATCTTCTAACGTCAGAATGCAATGTGTCTCGCTTGCATATGTTACTATAGGTCTGATTACTGTGGTGTGTATTTTCTTTTTGACATTTTTTGATACGTTCCGGGATTGGGATATATTTTTTAATGGGTAGTAGCTTCTGTTTCCTGCTGCTATTCTTGAGCCAGGAGTATAACATGCGAATTTCTCTACCGAAAACCGCGGACTGTTATCCAGAGCGGGCGAAAGTAGTGGTAGACTGGTATACTGTTTGAAGAAGGTGCGGGGTTTCCAGTTTCTGGGGTGTAATATTTCGCGGGTTCAAAACAGAAATGTGGAGAACAAGTTGAGTAAATTTAGATCCATCTGTGGGACGATTCAAAGAACATTATAAAATAAAATTAAACCAAAAACCAAAATTAAATTTTACTCTGCGAAAGGCGGATGTAAATAAATTCACCACGGTATAAATGAGGTTTTTAAGAATGGTCAAAGAATGCTCATTGTTACAGACATATGGATATTGTATCATGGCTCTACGTCAAAAGTCAGGTGTCAAATGTATGAAAGTACATGGATGGGCTATGGATGAACATATGGTTGCTTGTCAGCAATAGTTTTTGTTCCTAATTTTTAACTCCCGGTTGCAGACTGGCCTCATTAATACATGTTAGTAGTATATGTATGTATGCGCTGGGACTCAAAAAACAGCCATGTATGCGCTGGGACACAATACCCACTATGTATGTATGCGCCAGGACAAAAAAAAACAGCCATGTATGCGCTGGGACACAATACCCCACTATGTATGTATGCGCTAGGACAAAAAAAACAGGCATGTATGCGCTGGGACACAATACATGTATGCGCTAGGACACTCGCTATTGTCTCCCCCCCCTTTTAGTAAAAAATGTAAATATAAACAGTAAAAAATGTAAATATAAACAATAAACAATAAACATTCCTAAAAAATGTAAATATAAACAGTATAAAATGTAAATATAAACAGACGGCGTTTGTTGACACGCCCCCGCCCCGCGTACACAATAGACATTCCGAGTTCGTTGACGTGGACGTGTTTTTTTTCTCCTTTTTACAGTGTAGACAGCGTGGTGGCGTCCGTCCGTCTTTACCTAAATATATTACATTTTTATTTTGTAATCGTGATCGTGTCTTTAACGATTGTGTTATTCTATAGTAAACCGTGACCTTGAAACACACTGACCTAATAACAAAAATGTAAATATAAACACGCTGACCTAGTAAAAAATGTAAATATAAACAGACGGCGTTTGTTGACACGCCGAAAACTTTTTGATGTACACATAAACATTCCGAGTTCGCTGACGTGTGTTTTTTTCCTTATTTATCGTCGTCTTTACCTAAATATATTAAATTTTATATGTAACGATTGTCTTGGTATACAGATAAGAGCGTCGTCTATACCCTAAATATATTAAATTTTATATGTAACGATTGTCTTGGTATACAGATAAGATATGAATTAGCTTAGTCGGTAACGTGCAACTGTATTATTCTAATAATAGATTATATGTAAGGTAAGTATCAATTGTTCAATCCCTAGTTAATTCATACTTTTTTTTTTTTTTTTAAATATATTTATTCATTATTTTTATACTTTTTTATTTTCACGTTTTAACATGAATTTGTTTTTAGATATGTTAACCGATAATAACGTTTATATAATACACGTTTGCAGTTGGTTTATTAGTGTTCCAACGTGAATTCTGAAAGTAACATCCTAGTTAATAACATGTCGGTAGTTAAAAATTTACTATATATAGTAATTGTTCAAATATTACTAATAAATTCTTTAGCCGATAATACAACACAGATTGAAGTGGATAAAGTTAAGCAATATTTATATGAGTATGGTTATCTTCAAACAGATGATGAATCTTCGTTGCAAGCGGTAAATGAATCAGATATTACTAATGCGTTACTTATATTTCAAGAATACTATAAATTACCTACTGATGGTAAATTAAATAATGAAACTATAAATTTAATGTTAAAACCTAGATGCGGTAATAGTGATATTATTTTTGATTATCGAGTATCCAGTTTTAAATGGAACAAGCCTGAAGTAACATGGCATTATTATTTAGCGAATCAAGAGGTGTTAGAATTGACTAAACAAGCTTTTGCAGTATGGGAGGAAAAGTCTGGTATACGTTTTAAACATGATAGAGTAAATACAGATATTTTAATTTCTAATAAACGATTGAAACATATGATGCAAAAAGAATCGTGGCAATGTACGAGAACGTTTGACGGTAAAGGTGGAACATTAGCACATGCATATTTTCCTGATTATAATAATTCAAGGCGAGAAATTCATATTGATGAAGACGAAAAGTGGTCATATTCGACTGATAACGTTGTTCCTCTTGGCCACACAAGTTTGTATGCAACGTTAATACATGAAATCGGTCATGTTATAGGTTTATCACATTCAGATGTATCAGATTCTGTAATGTATGCTTATTACAACGGTAAAATAGAGTTAGGTGATGATGATGTTTTAGCCATTCAAAATTTATATGGTAAGGCAGATAACACTTCTATAATATCTTTCATACCGGAGTCACCATCTTCTTCGGTACCAAAAATACAAAACGAGCATCCTATAGATACAAATAAAATCGATCTTTGTAATTTTAAAAATATTAATTTATTTTTAATTGCTGATAAACGATTATATATATTATATAAAAAATGGTTGTGGATAATAAATCCGGCAGAAATGATATATACCAAACCGCTCATAATAGAACATTGGTTAACGTTTCTTCCAAAGAACTTCACAAAAATTTTAGCTGTATATCAACGACCATCTGGTGAGATAGTTATGTTTATAGATTCTTTGGTATTCATGTTCGATTTAATGAGTCTTAAATTAAGTCATGGTTATCCAAAGCATATCCAATCTTTATTTAACATACAACCGGATAATTTACATGCGGTATTCAACAGGTATACAGGTAAAACTTATATATTTCATGATGATAATTATTATAGAGAAGTCAATGAGTGTACGTTCACTACTAAATCATGGGGTTATATATCTGAAACATTTCCTGGAATACCGCCTAAAATCGATTCATCATTTAGATTTTCTGATGGTAATTTATACTTTTTTAAGAACAATACTGTGTATGTCTTTAATGAATTTACGGGTGAGTTAGTTAGAACAGAAAAAAATAATCTATCGATATTCGGATTGAAATGTGTAAATGATGATGTACTATACAAATTAAAAGAATTAATATTACAATTGATAATTCAAAAGAAAGACCAATCGATATCAAATAATAATCGATAGTAATGTTGATGAACAAGAATAAAAGTTCAGTTTCCAAGAGCATAATGATTTGAACGTATAGTTGTGAAGAATACGTGAAGCGGTTAACATGGAGAAAGGAAATATTCATGCTTTCAATTGGTGTATATATTGCATAGAATCTACTGATTCAACGTTTAATGAAATATGTTATTTTGTAAATAATGAATTTTCTGAAGCAAATGTTACTATAATTGAAAATGAACAAATTATCAAGATACAATCCCCAACGATTTGCTTCTATGACGATATATTACAAAGGTTAGAAAAATATCGAAACCAATTAATAATCGATATTGATTTTGAAGAAGAATACAAAACTCTCCGTTGGAAGTAGTTAGTTAGTAGAGGCTCAACAAGTTGGATGCAATGTCAAAAATGGCGAAGTTGTGCGAAAAATTGAACCCCTGTAAGTTATTACAAGATTTTTTTTGAAGAAGCAGGATTTATTTTTAATGGTGATTTAGACAGTATTGTGTGTCGTGAGTGTGGATTTAAAACAAGAGGATCTTTATCTATTTCGCATATTCAATTTATGCACAAACTTTTTAATTCAGAATGTAAAATGGTATGTTATATATATGATAAATATAATAATTATGCACTATACAGTATATTATTACATATTGATGATATAATGAATGCGAAAAAATGTATATCAGAAACTGAAGAAATTATGAAGTTAACATTTTGCTGTTGGCCTAAACGTTTACCACGAGTTGATAATTTAGTATCGGCAGGTTTTTTGTATACTGGAGTGGACGATGATTTAATGTGCATAGACTGTAAAGTTATACTTCACGATTGGCAAGACACAGACGATCCATGGTTTGAACACGCTAAGGCATCTCCAAATTGTTTACTTGTTAAATTACACGGAGTCATAAAAGATGGTTTCATTAAGTGACAAAAGTGGAAAATGTATTGAAGACTTTTTTAAAAATCAAAGATTTGTTGATGATTCGGATAATATTGTTTGTTCTAAATGCGGTTTTAAAACTATATGTTTTAATACTATTACACATATTCAATTTATGCACAAACTTTTGTATCCGACATGTAAAACTGTACGTTATATATCTTATAAATATGAAGACTATATCAGATCAAAAAAGTGTGTTGCTAATTTTGTTAATATATTGAAAGTGAAAATAAAATTTATAAAAAACAGAGTTGATGTGTTTTTGTTAGATATTTGTTTAACCTTATTACATTTTATATGTAACGATTGTCATTCTATAGTAAACAATTATACGTAAGGTAGGAGTTGGTTTATTAGTGTTCCAACGTGAATTCTGAAAATAACATCTTAGTTAAATATGTCGGTAGTTAAAAAATTTTACTAACGAAACCGTCATTGATAAAGAGTACAGCAGATAATCCCACTGAACCTTTTTAATCAATGTAAACATGACCTCAAGATTAACACTGACCTATTAAAAACATATAAACATATACAGACGGCGTTTTTCTTGTTGACACGTATACGTTCTTGTGATAACGTTGTAATCAACGTGAACATGACCCTCGAATACACTGATCTATAGCGTCGTCTTAAAAAATACTCCATTTTTGATAGTTCAGTCAAAATGAAGAATTTAACACTGCAAGATGTCTTATTTCATCCTATGTTTGATAGATTCGTCATGAATAAAACAAAAGTAGAGATTGAATTTATGCGAGATATATTGTTGGTACTTCTAAAGTGTCGTAAAGTGTTGAAATTTTATAATTCAGACGGACTGAAAGAGATTACACCGGAACGTAGAGGACAAAGCGGTGAGGCGTTTATACATTTTCTTGAATGTCCATGGGCACATGAATCTACTGTGGATGGGCTGGATACATGTGTTTGTTGTTATATATCTACACATTGTGGTGATATCATTAAGCTTCTCGATGAACGATTCAAGTGACTTTTATATAACGGTAAGTACTCCAAGACACTATTGTACATTACAATTTTTGTGTAATTAAATATATAGAATGTATAAAAAATAAAAATATGTAATTACCTGTGTGTGTATGTCTCTCTTTCGCATAAAAAATCTTGAAATAAGGTATTTTCAAAAGTTTTGTGTACACATACAAATCGCTATCGGGCGATGTACGTGCTGCTCACACACACACACACACACACATTGATGAAATTAGAAAGTTTATATTTATTCGACAAATATTAACGTCCTCTCTCTCGCTCGCAGACGTCGAAATAATAATAATATTTTTAATAAAACAATTATCAGTTTAAATAATAATTTTCATGATTGTAAGATACAATCTGTAAATTATTCAGCTTCACAGTAAATGTTAGCCTATTGTATGTGTGTGTGTGTGTGTGTGTGTGTGTGTGTGTACGTGTGCTATGTAAATTGTTTGTACATCAATGAATATTTGAATCTTTCGATGTAGCTATTGTATATTACAATTTTTGTGTAATTAAATATATAGAATGTATAAAAAATAAAAAATGACAATAAATCATTTTTTTTTTGTTCAGGTATTAAAAACATACACATACATAAAAATATGTTACAGATCATTTTTTATTATTCGGATACTTAATAAAAACAGTTTACAATATAATACATGTACATAAAAAAGATTCTAAACAAAAAATATTGTTACATTTACAATATAATAAATGTTAATTCAGGTATTAAAATACATGAACATAAAAAGATTCTAAAAAAATATAACAAAACAGTTTACAATATAATACATGTACATAAAAATATTCTAAAAAAAAAAAATATGTTACATATCAATGTGATAGCAAGAGTTTTGATTTTTACTAGATAGGTAAAACTCACTTTAAAAAAAATAAAAATGTTATTAATTAACATGTGATAGCAAAAAGATTGATTTTTACTAGATAGGTAAAATTCACTTTTTATTTACAAAATAAAAAACGTTATTTTGTTTTAAAAAACTTGTTTTATCATTACGCTAATGAATAATGACCGTACGGTAGTGTATCTATTTTATTATCACAAGGGATTCTTTTATTGTCTAAATTACTTAAAGCTAATTTGTTACACGTAATTGTTTCAACTAAATGTTTTTTTGATCGGAATAATTTCATCAGTCTATAATTATTTATAGTTTTAGAATAGACGCACTTTTTGAAATCTTCAAAACTTATATGTTTGCTGATAACTTTTTTTTAATTCCTTTTGCCCTTTTTTTAACTTTGTTATCTACCGTTTTAAATGTATATAATTTAGAGCGTAAGCCGATAAATTCTTTAATTGGTACACCCGAACATTCATCTTTAAATTTCCCGATAATTTTTTTATTTTCAATTGAATAACAGGGATGATTGGGTGAATAATCTGACGTATCAAAGTGTGTAACTAAATCCGGTTCTAATATATCTTTGTAAAAATCTTCTGTATGAATTTCGTAAAAAAGACTATCTGTATCTGTATACAATAGGGAAATTTTTTCACCGTATTTTTTCTTCATTATATCATAATGAAAATCATACATTAACGTTTTACTTATTTCTAATACGCTTAATCCAATATATATTGGTTTATCTAAAAATAAATGTTTTTTATCCGATAATACCGCACATAAAGATTTATTATAAATTATTCTGTCTTTAAATACCGGTTGTGTAATTAAATTTAATAATTTTTTTTCATCACTTACAAGTTTAAGGTTAATTCTTTTCCTAACGTTCTCCATACATTTACCGAACACTGAGTTGTTTAATAATTTAAAAAAATCTTTTTCAAAATCATTTTTAGCTTGTTTTCGTTTTTCTGTATTTAAATCAATGTACGTTTTTAACCAAGGGCTCTGTAAAAATTCTAAAATACGATGAATTTTTATAACTTTTATACCGTGTTTAACAGCTTGTTTTAAATTAATGTAATGACATATATATTTTTCTTTATTTTCTAATGTTGTTAACAATTTTTGTTGTTTTGTTCCTTTAACACATTCATTAACAGGTAAAAACGGTAAATCGCTATGATGATTATGTAAGTGATGAGGATACTCGACGTCTACTTCTAAAATATAACCAACAGGAGAATCGTCTGCAATATCTAGTATATTAAAATTAGGATCGTTAGGATCCTTCCAAGTAAAACCAGCATATGGCATACATTTATTCATTGCCCAAACGTACAGATTATTTGCGTCTAAATAAGTTAAATATTTAATTGGGTTAGTTACATCAAACGTTTCTGGAATATATTTATTATTAGCAACAGATTCTTTTTTTATGCAAATACTCAGCCCCCCCCCGTACCCCGTTTTCACATAAGAGGTACATTTCGTAATCAGTTAATAATTCTAGTTTAATTTTTGTATAACTTAACATCGCATCAAAAGCAAAACCTGGTATTGTAAAGTAGTGTGCACAGTCTAGTTTATAAGATTGCATACAAAGAGATCTAAAATTTTCAAAAATATCACATAATATTAAAACATCAATTTTTAAATATAGATCGCTATACTCTCCAAGTGTTTGTATATTAAAATGATTCCAAACATTACAAGCATGTTCATAATCAGCATTTCCAATTTCTGAATCATTTAGTGAACTATAAAAACATTCTTTTGGTGGTAATCTACGTTCTTCCAATTTTTTCCAGGAATTCGTATATTCATAAGGGTACACACCTTTTCTGGTAACTAGTGGCATACTGTTTGCAGAAAAAAATTTTCCATTATGAAAAAATTTATCCTTAGGCAGGTTATTACTAAGCTCAGCCAACGGATAATTCATAAAACGATAAGTGTCAATAAATCTAATATTAAAACCCGAACGTGTTTTTTTTGCAAAAGAAATATACTTTTCTCTAGTATTAGGAATTACATGAATATTTTTTATATCATAACCCAATTGACGCACTATAAAATGCGAATCATAATTAGAACTACCATGTATGAAAACAGGTACAAAATTCTGTTGTTGTCGTTTCAAGTTACACGTATTACATAATGTTGAACGAAATTGACCAGTTAAATGACAATGATCTCGAACTTTAGGATATAATAATGTAAATTCCTTGTTACACATCTCGCAATGTGTGACCGATTTAAATTTCATTTTATCATCTCGAGTCATATGTAACGGAATATTTTGTTTAATAAGTAAACCGATTAAATTAATTTTTTCAACTAAAAATATCATAAATTTTTTCGCAGCATTTTTACCACGATATAAGTATGGTTCCGAAGGCAATTGGTTTCTTATACTTTCAGGGATATTGCTATCTATAACAAAATATACGCAAAAACTCATTGGAATATGAAATTCATTAATTGCAGTAAATTTGTTTTCGGGGTTGGGCAAACAAGTACTAACAGGTTTCAAAATACATTCGAAATCTGCATATACTACAATAGGAACTCTATATTGATAATGAAATTTATTAAATTGTAATATGTTGTTATCAGTAGTGGGTAATACTATTTTTACGGGAGAATATTTTCCGCAATATCTATTATGATTTTTCAATTGTTTTGACTTTTTAGTAAAAAACGATAAACAACGTTTACATATTTCAATTTTTTCTGTATGTTTTGTTAACTGTGATCTTATTAACTGGGAAAAATTCTTTATATAACAATAATGATAATTAGCATTATTCGACATATTTAATACTAAAAGGTCAAAATGATTATTCTTTTCTTCCTTACACACTTTAAGAGGAAAAATTGATTTCTTTTCATCAATAGAATAAATGTTAATAGAAACGTTATTAGTTTTTTCGAAACGAGAAATTTGGTTTAAAGGTGTAGGAAAGTCTATATGTCTAAAATCAAACTTATTTTCTAAAACAAAATAACGAAAATTAACACGTTCAATGTGAGGTCCAGTTACATAACGAGAGAGGATTGCCCATTTAAAACAATAATTATCTTTATTTTTAGGATTTATTATACATTTTTTAATTTGTAAAAATTTTGGAAGTTCAATATATGAAGCTCCTCTTAATGGTTTAAATCGATTTATACGTAATAAAATTCCGTCTATACGGTGAAGACTCCATCCGGAACCTTTACCCATATATACGTCTTCATCATAACAAATTTCTTTAATCGCATTGTTAACTATTATGTTAACATTATCGTTTTCTATAATCGGAATATTTTTTGTTTTAAAGGCTCTGTCTTGTGTTTCATTAATAACGGGTTTTATATATGTACATTCAACTATAATGTTAAATTTTACTGGACCAAACATTGAAATAATATTACTTAAAATTGTAACTATATTTATTTTAATATAAACTAACAGCAAGCAAATATCCTTATAATTATTACTTGTATTTTTGTAAAAATATGTTTTTAAATTACCTTTAAAGGCATTCTCTATCTCAATAAAGCTATTGGATTCTACAATTTGTTGTAATCTAATAGATTTTAATCTAAAATTTGGTATTGATGATGAAGATGATGATGATGATGATGATGATGATGATGATGATGGTGGTAGAGATGATAGTGGTGTTGACCGTGTTTGTCTGTGTTTACGGGCGAATACTTTCCGCAATATCTTTGATTTTAATCTAAAATTTGGTATTGATGATGAAGACGATGATGATGATGCTGGAGATGATAGTGGTGTTGACCATGTTTGTCTGTGTAATCCACCCAAATCTGAAACATGTGATGGACCAGGTTGTGGATCGTTTTCGTTATTAAAATCTTGATGTCTGCTGTGCGATGAACCAGGTAACTGACCCAAATTTGGTACACGCGATGGATCGGGTTGTGTTGAAGGTATTCGTTCGTATGATGATGAATTATCTATCATCTGTTCTTGTTCGACAGCATTTCTTATAATTTGTCGTTTTTTAAACGGTAGATTTTTATCCATAATCTGTAGGAATATATTTAAAACAAAAAAATATTCATATCAGTTCCATATTTATAAAAAATAATTGTTCAATATTTTTTTGTTGGCGTGTTCTTTTTGTATGGAATATGTATTTGTTATAAACGAATAATATTCTTAGTAATTTTACTAATGTAAATTACAATAGAAAGAGAGGTTATCTATGATTATAATTATACTTACAATTTTGTACAAAAAATATTCATATCAGTTCCATATTTATAAAAAAATAATTGTTCATATATTTTTTTGTTAACGTGTTCTTTTTGAATAATTGTTCATATATTTTTTTGTTAGCGTGTTCTTTTTGTGTGGAATATGTATTTGTTATAAAACGAATAATATTCTTAGTTATTTTACTAATGTAAATTACAATAAAAAGATAGGTTATCTATGATTATACTTACATTTTTGTAAAAATCCAATGTATTGAGACCTATGCTGGCTAAAAACCAATCTATTGCTATAAATTGTTTTTTATTGTATGGCTATTTATACTGTCAACCGACCGATAACAGGAAAACAGTAAAAAATGTATTTTGAACCAATACCGTGCTGTTGTTTAAATTTTTTAAAAACTGTTGTCAATAAAATGCGCTGTGACTGATACTGAATAATCGGTAATTATTTAACCTCTTGATCTCGTATTTTTTGTTGTTGTCGGTAAACAAATTATTTACTTGATCTTTTAATCTTCTACTTACGCGTATTGAGAAGGTGTGAAACTGATAATGTATTTTCTGTGTATATAAACCGATTGAAAATTGTGGTTAAATTTTTTTAAAACTGTTGTCAATAAAATGCGATGTGACTGATAATGAATAATCAGTAATAATTACTTGACCTCTTGATCTCGTATTTTTGTTGTCGGTAAACAAGTTATTTACTTGACCTTTTAATCTTCTACTTACACGTATTGAGAAGGTGTGAAACTGATAATGCATTTTCTGTGTATATAAGCCGATTGAAAATTGTGATTCAGCATCCAGAAACATACCAGCTACTACAGTCTGCGATCGTCATTAAGGTAATATTATTATTTTTATTTTTTGTTATGTTCTACACAAGAACATGTACAGTAATTCTTGGTTACCTGTAAAATATGTGTTTTTCCTATGTTATTTTTAAATATATTATTATAAAAGTATACAAAAAAATTAATTTGTCTTTGTTATAAGTGTTAACTAGCCTATATTATTTTTATATAATGTGTTCTATACGTTTATCTATTAATTTTATTTTTTTATCTAAGTTATTAAAGGTTCCATTTTAGTATTTAAAATATATTTTCTATTTTTTCTGTTTTACAAAATTAGTAATTTAAAGAAAATTTATTTTTGTATGTTATAGATTTTGATAATTTAAAATCTTATCATTGTAATGGATGCTCAGCATGAAGAAGGTCTTTTATTTAATTTGTTTTTATTATTTTTATTTTTTGTTATGTTCTACACAAGAACATGTACAGTAATTCTTGGTTACCTGTAAAATATGTGTTTTTCCTATGTTATTTTTAAATATATTATTATAAAAGTATACAAAAAAATTAATTTGTCTTTGTTATAAGTGTTAACTAGCCTATATTATTTTTATATAATGTGTTCTATACGTTTATCTATTAATTTTATTTTTTTATCTAAGTTATTAAAGGTTCCATTTTAGTATTTAAAATATATTTTCTATTTTTTCTGTTTTACAAAATTAGTAATTTAAAGAAAATTTATTTTTGTATGTTATAGATTTTGATAATTTAAAATCTTATCATTGTAATGGATGCTCAGCATGAAGAAGGTCTTTTATTTAATTTGTGTTTGTTTAGTTTAACATATATAAATAATATGTATAACAATTCTTAGTTACCAGTTATAAATTAGTAATGTAATGAAAAATTATTTTTTGTATGTTATAGATTTTGACAATTTAAAATCTTATCATTGTAATGGATGCTCAGCATGAAGGAGGTCTTTTATTTAATTTGTCTTTGTTATAAATAATATGTATAACAATTCTTAGTTACCAGTTATAAATTAGTAATGTAACGAAAAATTATTTTTGTATGTTATAGATTTTGACAACTTAAATCTTAAATCATTGTAATGGATGCACAACATGAAGGAGGTCTTCATCATGAAGAATGTTTGTCGTTAGAAGACATTTTAAAATTAATTTATTATCTGGGTCTATCTTCCTACGGTCAGTGGGAAGATATGATGAAAAAAATTCAACCAGACATTATCTCAATAGATAATGTTAATGTATTTTCTCTATATATTCAATTACGAGATGTAACCAAAAAAATAAAATTTGCTCTCGAAACTACAATTGTTAATTCGCAAAAAGACTTAATGTTTTTAAATGATTATTTATTTGATATTGAAGAAATATATAACTATTTGAATACAAATATTGTACATTTTAAAGAAAAAAATATATTAAGAACAACCTTTTCTATAATCAATTCTATTATAAAAAAAAAATGATGTATAGATTTGAAGATGAAGAAGAAGAAGAAGATCCGATGAACATTGACATTGTTAATAATGACGATGATGATGACGATGGTGATGTTGATTTTAAAAGATTATTTAAATCAGTAAAACGTTATACATCTAAAAACGAAAAAACTGATGAATTGTATGATCAGTATATTTCTTTTAAAAAAGATGATTCAACTAAAACTTTAACAACACCCGGAGAAAAGGGTCGTTACTTAATAAAAATTGATATAACTGATGTTAACGATTTAAAAGGAATAAATAAGAAAGACAGATGGACTAAAGCTGCCTATAGAAGTCAATTTTTATTGCAAAGTAAAGATTCCACTTATATGCAATTGCATAAAATTGTATTGTCAAAATCACGCGAATTGGCTAAGATAAAAAATATTAAAAAACAAACTTATAAAAACTAGTCTTAATGTTTTTGGTTAAGATCAAAAAATAAAAAATATTTTCAAATTTTTGTTGTATGTATTTTGTTGGTATTCACTTTGTATTTTTTGTAGTATGTAATCTATACACAATTACAACAATGTTTTGTATGTAAATTAATAAAAAATAAAAAATATTAAAAAACAAACTTATAAAAACTAATCTTAATGTTTTTGGTTAAGATCAAAAAATAAAAAACATTTTCAAATTTTTGTTGTATGTATTTTGTTGGTATTCACTTTGTATTTGTTGTAGTATGTAATCTATACACAATTACAACAATGTTTTGTATGTAAATTAATAAAAAAAGTATGTATGTTTTTTAGTATGTAACTAAATGTATTATTTATGAATGGTATGTATGTATGTATGTATGTATGTATGTATGTATGTATGTATGTATTGCTGGTATAAAAAAAGTATGTATGTTTTTTAGTATGTAACTAAATGTATTATTTATGAATGGTATGTATTTTATGTATGTATGCATGTATGTATGTTGTATAGAATGGTAAACTGTAAAAATTATAATTGTAATATAGACTATATGTTTTGAATATATGTTTTTTAGTATTAATAAATAAAAAAATCAAAATGTTTTAAAATTTTTATTTATTTTTTTTTTAAAAAAAAAACCTTTATTTTACATATAATTACAATAAAAAGTTAAGTAATCATACAGTCCCAACAATTTATTCTTTTAGTGTCTTCATCATGTTCATCACACAAACAGTTCCAATATTGAATTATCCATTTAGTAATATAAAACACGTTACTTAATGCACAGTTTGTTGAAGAGTGATCATACGGACAACGTATACTATTTAAAGACTGCTTCTTCAAGACGCTTAGAGACGGACACTTGAGTGATTCAATATCCACTATTTTTACATGACAGTTCAATTCTTTTTGTAAAGCTATTTTTTTTCACGTCCTTTTACATAAATGCACTTTCCATATATATATGAATTTAATATTACTGGAAGTTCACTATATTCTGTTAATCCACAATTCCAACTAAGTCCCAGATAATTATTGTTAATCCAGTCATTAACTTTTTTTTTCTTTTCTGATAGATGTCTGTAATCGAATGGAGGTAAGAATAAGTATTGATTACAAACATCAGCGAATTTAGTGTTTACTATAGGTTGCACGCACAGTTCTTTAATAATATAATTATTTCCATCATCGCGAAAACTTTGAAAGTCGATAACATATTCCATTGCGTGCAACAGCAGAACTGATATCAGTTTTATCAGCGTAGTAATGTCACGTTCTCAGTACGCACGCGTAAATAGGAGATCAAAAGATCAACTACGTTAATATAAATTATACAGTTAAGCAATCATACAGTCCCAATATTTTTGTCTTTCAATTTCTTGTTCCAGTATTCGATAATCCACTTAGTTAAATTATGTACATTATTTAAAGCACAATAATATGAATTATGTTTGAAAGGACAGTGAATAGAATATGAAGACTGCTGTTTTAACACTTTTAAGGATGGACAATCGAGTGTTTCCATATCTAATATTTTTACATAACAATTAAATTCTTTTTCTAATGCTACTTTTTTTTCTGATCCTTTAACATAAATACATTTACCGTTTATATATTTATTTAATATAAACTGTAGATCATTATAATCTTGAAGACCGCACTTCCAGCTAAGTCCAAGACACTTGTTTTCAATCCATTTATTAACGTTTTTTTTCTTCTCTGACAAATGTTTGTAACTAAATGGTGGTAAAAACAAATACTGTTTCTTTTTTCTCCATAGATTTATCAAAATTACAAATACGTATTTTTTTTGTTTGTTGTACTATTTTCATGATTGAAAAAAAAAATAATTCAAATGATTTGGTTTTTATCAATCCAACTGTTATGCGACTTATCGTATCCTAACCACTGAACAAGTAATTTATTACCTTTACGTTTTAATATTTTTTCAATTAAAAATATATTGTCGTATTTTGTTTTACTAATTTCTTGTTCGTAAAATCCGCCATCTAATACGGTTCCTGTATCATCTTTTAAAATATATGTTCTAGGTACTGTTTGTTTAATATTATGAATTGTAAATATTTCATTTGTCCAATTTGGTAAATAACCCTTAGTAAAAATTTGTTTGTATTTACTAATTCTCACTCTATCCCCAACTTTATATTTTGCAGGTTTCTTATTAACAGGTATTCGTTTTTTATTTATTTGTGTTAATACCCTTTTCTCATTATTTATATTAACATCTTTAGGTTTCATACTTATAGTTCTATGTACAGTATTATTATATTTTTTCAATAACTGAGGAAGTACTTCGATCCATGTATACTTTCCACTGGTAGTAAACCACTTCCACATATGGTTTTTTAAAGTACGATTAAAACGTTCAATAATAGAGGCTTTTTTATCTGAATAAGTTGAATAATGATTTATATTATAATGATTAAATAATTGCTGAATCGGTAAATTGTAAAATTCTTTTCCTTTATCAGTTTGCAAATGTTTCATTTTGTTTACATGTAATATAGGTCTTAGAGCTTTTACAATGTCGTGTGAGGTTTTTGATTTTAACGGAACTGCAAATGCAAATTTACTAAAACAATTTATCACTGTTAGTATATATTTATAACCTTTATTCAACTTTGAAAAAGAAATCATTTCTACAAGGTCAGCTTGATACAAATCGTGAATACCTTTTAGTTCGACATTGCGTGTAGGAAAATTCCTTCTCGCTTGTTTATGTAATTCACTACTTATCGCCTGTCTGATGCTCATTATTCAAAGTACAACAATTAATTAAAAACTGTTTACATCTATGACCTTAGTTATCAGAGATTACTTTGTATAGTACGACAACTAAAAAGGTTATCGGTATCTTATATTTAGGTAAAGACGAGTTGCACGACCGTCTGTTTATATTTACATTTTTACTAGGTCAGTGTGTTTACTATAGAATGACAATCATTACAAATAAAATGTAATATATTTAGGTAAAGACGACGCTAAAAAAAAGAAAAAAAAAAAACACGTCAACGAACTCGGAATGTTTATGTGTACGCGGGGCGTGTCAACAAACGCCGTCTGTTTATATTTACATTTGTGTTACTAGGTCAGTATGTTTCAAGGTCACGGTTTACTATAGAATAACACAATCGTTAAAGACACGATCACGATTACAAAATAAAAATGTAATATATTTAGGTAAAGACGGACGGACGCCACGCTGTCTACACTGTAAAAAGGAGAAAAAAAACACGTCAACGAACTCGGAATGTCTATTGTGTACGCGGGGCGGGGGCGTGTCAACAAACGCCGTCTGTTTATATTTACATTTTATACTGTTTATATTTACATTTTTTAGGAATGTTTATGGGGCGTGTCAACAAACGCCGTCTGTTTATATTTACATTTTATACTGTTTATATTTACATTTTTTAGGAATGTTTATGTGTACGCGGCGTCGCGCGCGTCTGTTTATATTTACATTTTTTACTGTTTATGTTTATATTTACATTTTTTACTAGGGGGGGGGAGAGACAATAGCGAGTGTCCTAGCGCATACATGTATTGTGTCCCAGCGCATACATGCCTGTTTTTTTGTCCTAGCGCATACATACATAGTGGGGTATTGTGTCCCAGCGCATACATGGCTGTTTTTTTTTGTCCTGGCGCATACATACATAGTGGGTATTGTGTCCCAGCGCATACATGGCTGTTTTTTGAGTCCCAGCGCATACATACATATACTACTCATGTTACACTTAAATGTAATCTCCTCAAATTGCCACAAATACCATACAGGTCATTGTTTGAAAAAATTGATAAATATAATAATAGATGATGAGAACCAGTTCTTCGCATGAAAAAGAACTGCATGAACTAAGGGCTGCATATTTTAATGATGCACAGCGTAGTCTTAATGTAGAGAGCCCCAAGAATGGATGATCTGATTTTTAATTCAACTAAAATATTTGTAAATAATTTGAATTTACATTCACAATGCAAGGCTTCTGAAACTGAATCAGGTGTATACCCTTTCTTCGGGATGGAAGAAGAAGAAGAAGAAGAAGAAAAAGAAGAAGAAGAAGAAGAAGGAGGAGGAGGAGGAGGAGGAGGAGGAGGAGGAGAAGGAGAAGGAGAATGAGGAGAAGGAGAAGGAGAAGGAGAAGGAGAAGGAGAAGGAGAAGGAGAAGGAGAAGGAGAAGGAGAAGGAGGAGGAGAAGGAGAAGGAGAAGGAGAAGGAGAAGGAGAAGGAGAAGGAGAAGGAGAAGGAGAAGGAGAAGGAGAAGGAGAAGAAGAAGAAGGAGAAGGAGAAGGAGAAGGAGAAGGAGAAGAAGAAGAAGAAGAAGAAGAAGAAGAAGAAGAAGAAGAAGAAGAAGAAGAAGAAGAAGAAGAAGAAGAAGAAGAAGAAGAAGAAGAAGAAGAAGAGTTAACTAAAACTGGCAAGACAGTATTTACAAAACCTTAACAATTATTTAAATATTTAAAGAATATTGTAATATTTTATGACGAAGCTTACACATACAGGAATTTTTTGTTCTCAGATCTGTTACATTTTAAATGCACTAATGACAATATCACTTTTACAAAGAATGAGAGAAACACGAAAACAGTCTAAAATTCAAATAACTTTCAGTATACGAAAATACAGTTTGGAAAAATCTTTGTTGTTTCCTTCTCTCGCTGAAACATCCCTCCGTTTAGAATGTGCTTAGGATTTAAAATTACGACAAATTAAGTTTTTGTACATTCGATCTACGGAAGATTTTCAGTTTCATCATTAACTATGCTGAGGACCGGGACTAATAGTCGTGAGTGTACTGTCAAGCGGCATACGGCAACCAACAACGAACGAACGGACGAACGTATCCGAAGTATTTCAGCTTATCAATTTTGGTTCCTAAAACGAATTCTATGGGTTTTGGAGACAAAGAACGCGTGAGATCAATAATAATAACAGACGCTGAAACAGTAGAACAGCTGAACACGTTCAATAACCTAAACTGCAAAGTCTCTGTGGACAAGGAACTGGACGCACATAAGAAATTAGAAACATTTAATTACTTTAACGGTGGTATTATAAGACGTGTTTTTTATTTTATTTTTTTTTATTTTATTAGATATTTACATCTGCTTGCAAAGAGAAATAAGAAATCTGATAAGAGCATAATAAATATGAAGAGAGAAGCCATGTAATGATATTTAATAATAGTTATTATTAAGACGGAATCTCTTAATAATTAGTGATGTAGGAAAAAATTAGTAAATAAATAAATCAGGTAAAAGGGACGAGCAGAGGGTTCAGGCAGCCGATATGAAATTTCTAAGAGGGACGGAAGGTTGTTCTCTCTTGGATCGGGGAAGGAACGAGGATATTAGACGCGATTGTAAACATTGTATCATTGCACCAGAAGTTTGAAGATCACAGAAGGAGATGGTGTAAACACTTGAATCGCCATGCCTGATATCCGTCTACCTGTGGCTGTCTTGGGTTATCACCCTACTGGGAAGAGAGATATCTGTAGACCGAGGAGCAGATGGGTTCCGGAACAGGTCTAAGACCTAGTCCTTGGAATGGTGATGATGATGATTATATTCTTGGATTTCGTTGTCCATGACGTGTCCGATAATTTAACTAAATATAATTAAATCACTACCGACTCGGAACACAAAGTTTTTTATGGGTAAACTTTTACGTTTTTACCCATAAAAAAATTTGTGTTCCGACTCGGTAGTGATTTAATTATATTTAGATGATTATACGTAAATCAGGCCTGAAGGTTATTGGTTCTTCAGTCTTCTTGGTGTTCGGTTGGATCGGGTAGACTACTGACTGTCGTTTCAGTGCAGGCGAAGCTTGCCGAAGTAGCTGCATGTTAGTCTTTTGATTTCCTCATCAACAGTTGGGATTTGTGTGTCGTCATGAATAGTCTTGTTGCTGACATAACACGGGGCCTCCAGAAGAGTTCATAGGAAAATCATTTACACTTCGATTCGAAGTCTCTGGATAATCTTGATGTGGATGGACGGGCGCAACCCCACAGCTGGGGGGGGGGGGTTGTGCGGAGCGATGGGCACGCCGCGTCTCGAGCTTGGGGACCGAAATGTGGCCTACTACCAGTAGTGACAGCTGGACTCCGTACGACGAAATAGCTCTAATGACGATCTAATTTAGAAGTGGTTTGTTCTCAACAGATAATTTTGACTTTCTTCCAAGAAGCCATTAAAGTTGTTGGCCGTTAAGTTTGATTTGTGACTTTCCGGTTGTATTGCGTGCGGCTTTCAGATAAGGTTTTTATTTCCATGTTCCGTAAGGAAATGGATCGTGAAAAAAATCAAGATTTTAAAATCACTTTTCGTCATTTTCCGAAAAGTATCTCTGTGTGTCCTGGAATGATATGTTTTGAAACAAATTTATAGGTGTCACAAACTTATTTTACATAAACAAACTTTTCTGATGTAAAAGTGCAGGAGATGTAAAACGCTTTATTGATGTTGATAAAGTGAGGACACTTTGCCACGTACTATCTAATGAGACAATGAGTTCAGAGAGTTATTATCTCTTATTCTTTTCCTGTCTGTATACCATTTACTGTCTGTTACAGTGTCTAAAGATTAAACTGTTCATGGTTTTTTTTTTAAGTTTTAACAGATAAGTTAAGTATGTATTTATACTCTATAGATACACGACAATATACTATATCGTGTTCGAGATAAGGGTTGATTCTGATTGTACTACCCTCAACACATGAAGAAAAGTCATTTTCCAAAAAGTGTTTGTGTGTCTCTGTGTGTGCTGTATGTAGAATATTTTCTATGGTAAACGATAACTGCAGCAAGTTTAAACAGAATCAAATAATTTTTTGCATATTTACCTGAGTTGTAGAGAGGCTCAAAGCCTATTGATTTTGGTGAAGATCGGTTAAGGGGGAGGGGTAGTTTACCTGCAACATTTTACATTTTAACAAGAGTAAAGTACTTAATTTTGATAAATAAAGTATCCTGTAAAGAAAGTCATAATAATCCACTGTAGAAAGGTAGATGAAATGTTTATAAATAGAAAGGGTAGTTGAAGGGGAGGGGGTAATTTTTGGAAAATTACCTTTCTGATGTCGAATAAACTACTTTATTGTGAAGCAAAAGATACCTTAGTAATTACATATAATGAAACTATTATTCAGTACAAATGTAAATATAAAAAATGGGCTTGTTCAGTTAAGGGGAGGGGAATGTAGTTTACCTGCATTGTTTTGTGTTTTACAAGAGTAAAGTACTTAATTTTGAAAAATAAGTGCCCCGAAAATAAAGTCGTATTAATCCACTGTAAAATGGTAAATAAGATATCTATAAATGGAGAAGGTAGTTGACGGGGGAGGGGGTAATTTTTTAAAAATTACTTTGCTGATATCAAGCAAAGTACGAGTACTTTGAAGGATAAGATACCTTAGAAATTATATATGATAAAACTATTACTCTATGTAAGTGTAAATATCATTAATGGTGGGGATCGGTTGAGGTGGAGGGATGATTTGTCTGCGTAGTTCAGCTTCTTTATACGAATAAAGTACCTAATTTTTATAGATAAAGTGACTCAAAAATAACACTATATCAAACAACTACCCAAAAAAAAAAAAAAAAAATAGTGAAAATAGTTTGAGAGTGGGGGACTTAGAAATTATCGAACCGAATTCAAGTAAAAGATTTAAAATATAATTCTTAAAACATGAAAGTCATGTATGTTTCGCCATACCTATTTTTTATATCTAGTATTAGGCCCATTTATTTAATCTCATAATTTATTAGAATCGGTAATAAGACGTAGTTAAAGAATAAAGTTTGTCTAAACAGAAGACGAAACTCTATAATGCAATGTCCGACTCTGGCCTTGTTGTGGAAGCGAAAGTTGGAAACTCACTAAATCAAACAAAAGAAGAATCACAGCATAGATATGAAATTCTGAAGACCAGTAGCGGGTTGGCTACAACAAACGAGATGAAGAAAAAGACGATAATACGGGTGGAAGTCAATCTAGAGAGGAGAAAATCATTGGTTATCAACAACACAAATTTCACATGCAGTCAATCGAACGAATTCGCAGTAGGAACATAGGATAAGGAATGAAGAGGAAATGCATGGTGGATTCAGATTCAATATGTACGTGGGAAAGAAGAAGAAAAAGAAGAAGAAAAAGAAGAAAAAGAAGAAGAAGAAGAAGAAGAAGAAGAAGAAGAAGAAGAAGAAGGAGAAGAAGAAGAAGAAGAAGAAGAAGAAGAAGAAGAAGAAGAAGAAGAAGAAGAAGAAGAAGAAGAAGAAGAAGAAGAAGAAGAAGTTTAATTGACCACAATTATTACACATTAGTGGCATTTTTGTATTTAAAAATAACGTTCATTTTAAAAAGGTCAAAAGAAAATGTAATATTGTACAAGTATATTTAATATTTACGTAATATTATTTGCTCCTTCCCAATGTGTTTTTAGTATTCATTTAATTATTATATTTCCAGGAAATGTGCATTTATATTGTAAAAAAACGTGTTGCGGTAGTGATTTGGTGATGTTCTCCAACACACAAATTTCCTGTATGCATAATTTAAAAGGCTCATTTTCCTTGCAGTACACTTTTTTGTTATATTCTCAACAGAGTGACATTTCATAATTCAACGTTACATTCAATTTCAAACAACGTAGATTTAACGCGAGGTTGTGTGCAGAAAGTCGCTTTATGCGCAGTTTGGACTACCATGTGTCTTGCGTAAAACTCAGAGATGTGCCCTGTGAAATCAAACAGTCTGTATGATATACAGATGTGAATTTTTTTTTTGTATCGGCCATTTAAGGACCACATGCCAATTTCAATTCTTTATTCTTCGTTCTTTTCTTTTTCTCCAATATTCTTTCATCTTCTCACTGTGTCTCTTCTTCCTGTCTTCAGTCCACTTTGAACCTGCGTTTCTCTCTCTTCTACCCTGGACTCCTTCCATTTTTAACACTTTTGCCTGAAAAACTTCTCTTTCAATTGCTTCTTCTGCGTGTATATTATTTTTTTCTAAATCCTTTTGAACTTCTTTAATCCAACTTGATGTTGACTTCTTCCCCCACAGATATTTGAAGATTTGCTTTTTCAACCTATTGTCGTCCATTCTATGTAAATGTCCAAAAAATAATAGTCTTCTTTTTCTCATTTTTTCTGTTATATTTTCTATACTTTGATATATTTTATCATTACTTCTTAATTTCCAACCTTCTGAAGTTTTTCGTGGGTCTAATATTTTCCTAATAATTCGTCTTTCCAATATTTTCTAGTTTGTCTAAATTATAATTCAGTGCTAGACATTCACTTGCATATAGGCATTCTGGCTTCATTACTGTACTGTAATGCCTTATTTTCGCATTTTTAGGTATGCACTATTTATTATAAATATCTTTAGTTATACCATATGCTCTTTCCATCTTATGAATCCTATAAGCAGATTTTTTTAAGCCATTCTCTTGAATTATTTCTCCTAGATACTTAAATTTTCGAACCCTCTCTATTCGACCAATATCTGTTACAAGGAATTTTATCGCTTTTTAATGTTCGTGAGAAATTTCGTTTTTTCTGCAGAAATTCTTAAGCCTGTTCTACTGGCTATGTCCACTAAAAAATTAACTTGTGTTACTGCAGATGTAAGATGTTCAGAAAGTATAAGATGTGAATATTTATTTTTTCATAAGGCTTTATTTTATATTTTTTTACCTTTAGGTGTAATAACGATTGCACCTCGATTTTAACTCTTCTAGTCAAAAAGTATCGTAGGTCTATTGAATACATTAGTACATATAAAGATAAAGTTAGTTGTGTTTTCATGTAACATATTAACAACATTAAGTTAATATATTAAAAAATTTGTATTCATAAAACATTTACTGTATAGAAAACCCATTTCTATTGTTGCGTATGTTGCGCGGTCAAAATCATTCCCCGGTTTCGCGGTATACGGCCTATCACGGCAGTTCCCGAGAACACATTTGCCGCCTGTATCAAGACTTGTCTGTATAGGTAAACAAAAAACCTAATCTTTGTAACTTTGACTTATATCCTATGATATAACATTTGAGAGTTATATTTCCTAATTTTCATCTTAAGCTTACACGGGTGTGTCAATATTCCCAAAATGATTAAATACCAGACTATTAGGCCGTGGTCGGTAATTGTGAATTGTAGATATCGTCTATAACGTTTCGTATCCCCCCTCGGGGATCTTCTTCATCGGCAAAAAGCGACAAAGTGTACGCTACAACGATACCCGACACTTGTTTCGGGTAAAAGCAACGTTGCTGATGATGTCGAGAATTCACAGCAACCGACCACAGCCTAACATCACGGTATTTAATGATTTTGGAAATAGTTAAATTTATTTCAGTAATTCCTATATAAGCTTGTTATACTGCGCTCTGTATTTAATTGGGGTCAAGTATTTTCTTGGACTACTGTGAGTTTGGTAATCCCTATAAGAAGTTGAACTCAGTGTGTCAGTAGTACTGACTTCCTCGACAGGGTATACAAATAATGTTTATTCAATCGCGATAGCCTAGGACGTTGGTTTTTCGCCATTAAAATAATCAGTCAAGAAATAATCAGAAAAAAAATTATTGCTTGTTGAAGACAGAAATTGCGCATGTGCCTGAGCAAGGGTAGATGATGATTCAGTCTCTACTGTAGATAACTGAACAGTCTTTCTAGTAGAGGGAGTTAAAAAATTTCAGGATGAGAATGGAAGATGAAATGAAGAAGGTTTTTGAATTTTTTGTGGTCTGATAAATGATCAAAAAGTAGCAAGTATTTTGCAAATAGTTAAATTCATTATAATCATCTTAACGGTTTTAGGCTTTAGCGGCCTGTTCCTATTCCACAGTCCACCTTTTCTTAGGCCTACCAAATAATCTAACGAATTTCATAAGAACGTGTGGAATGATTCGGAGAACGTTGGAAAATAAATGTAGAAAAGAAATCCAAATAAAATTGTATAAAAAAATGGCAATACCTACACTACTGTAAGGTTCTGAAACTTGAGTCGTAAAGAAAAAAGATGAACAGAAGATACAAACAGCAGAAATTAAATTTCTGAGACCAGTTAAAAGGTGTAATAGACGAGATCATATAAGAAATGAAGAGATAAGATAAGAGATAGTGATTTAGATATTTTTGCAGTTAATGAAAGGATTAAAAAATACAGAAGAAAATGGAAAGAAGTTTTTTTATGTAGACTGTTTTGAATGTTTGTATCAGTTGTTTCTGTTAAGTTATGCTTATAATTTATTAGCATAAATTTGATAACAACGCTTACAATTTACTTATAAACATAAATTAATTTTCTCAACGTTTTGTATGGAAATGAAAAGTAACTGTGGTGAGGTACTTTAATTTACTATATTAAGAATTTTTAATTTAGTTAAGATAATTTATTAGTGGTAAATTATTTATTTTTATTAATTAATTTTTTTTTGAGCCGCTGTCACATCTGCTAAAGCTGGAAGGTAAGGAGCACACAGCTTGCGAAGGAGGTATTTGTCCGTAGTAGGCCACGTGTACTGTAGTTGAATTTAATTTATTTGGTTACATCAAAACCTCTTAGACAGAATTTTACAAAACAGTGGCGTACCTAGCAGTGGCGGCTCGTGGCTTCGAGGATTGGTGAAACAGAATCGGTGGCAGGTCACCCTTCCATCAATTGTGTGAGTATGTTTCTTCCTGTTTTGAAATCATGAATAACATATGGAGACAAAAGAAAAATATGTTAACAAAATTTACAAATAAAGTAGTTAAAAATAGTAAATACTTACAGGCTTGCATTTTATTTCTTGAACACAAGGTCAATTCTTCTCTCTTTCAAATATGCAAACTTGTCGATAATGTCGTCATAAAATGGTTGTACATTAATTAATTCATTTAACAGTTCCTTTTGTATGGAAATGTTTGATAAGTTAGTAAGTCTGTCCTCTGTCATTGTATTGGGCAGGTATGATTTTATTCTTTTTAAACAAGAAAAACTTCGTTCTACGGAAACGCTAATGGATGGAATAGTTACTATTAAACAAAACAGTTTGTAAGCTTCTTTAAAGATGTTCCTGTTGTCAGCTAAACGTTCCATAAAATTTAGTGGTTCCATTTGTCTGTATTGCTTATCCTCATAAATAAGCTGTAATTCGTTTTTCAGTCTTTGGAAATCGGTAAACAGATGAGGGTAGCACACCTTTAAGTTACTTAATGCATCCGTGGGGAAGTTTTCAGAATACGTTATGTCATGAAGTATCCATTAAATAACAAACTGAGGCTTTTCCATATCATTAAAACGTGTGGCTATTTGTACTGAAAGGGTATCTAAAATTTCATAATACAGAATTTTGTATTTTTCAAAAAGTTGATCTCGTGTGAGCGTAATTATTCTCTGCCACTCATGGTATTCAGTTGAAACTGTTGTTTTTGAAGCAGCTAAATAGAAAATTTTCATAAATGCATCATCAGTTCTTTTGCTATTGATGAGTGTTTGCGTATTTTTAACTTGCGAGATACAGAAATTAATGTCAAATGACTTCTTTTATATCACATCGAAGAGAACATTCGTGGCTCCAAAAATATCGTTAAAAACGACAACCAAAAGCGTAAATTCAAAATCATTAAATTTATTTAAGAAGCCATCACTCTGCCTAATTGATGTTTGATTATAATTTGAATCGTTCACAATTTTAGTGAATACTTCTTTTAATGAATCCCATTCGTTGTATATAGTATTCACAATTTTGGAATCAGACATCCATCGCGTAATAACGGAAGTAGGGATTCGCCTTCCAACGACTGTGTCTACTGCGTAAGTTCGCTTAGCAGAACTGTGGAAAAAAGGGGGTAACCGTTAACAGTTGCAAAAAATATCCGACATTTCGAAATGCTGTTGCAGCTTTGTTGTAGCACTAAATTCAAACGATGCGCCATGCAGTGAACAAAAACCGCGTGTGTCACTACTTCTTTGATTTTTGCCTGAAGTCCATTTAATTCCCCTGACATAACGCTTGCACCATCAAAACACTGGGCAATAAGGTTGATTTATCGTCAAATTTTTCGAGGGACCTTGACACAACGTGAAACATTGTGTCGGCAGTCGGACTGGAACTAACATCATAAAATCCCAAAAATCTTTCCACCAGCTTTCCTCCGGGAACAACGTATCTAATTATGATGCTACATTGAGATTTGTGGACAATGTCTGTGGAATCATCCACTTGAATTGAAAGAAATGTACTATCTTCTATTTCCTTTGCGACGTGCTCGTCAATATTCAGTCAATTATTTCGTGCTTGTGAACTGCAGTAAATTATTTCGTTCTGAATAGTCTTAGAATTGTCGGCAAAGACGAGTGAGATTTTTTAACATTGAAAATGTTTGTAAGGACGTGTCGCACATTCGCGGCCGATCGCTGGTGCGTGATCGAAAATGGGAACCGGTGAGATTCCATAGAAACTACTTCTTTGTTGTCAGTAACGTAGTACACATATAAAACTTCGCTTATGATTGCGACTACATTTAACTTATAATCTGTACATTGGTAAATGAAGAATGAATTCATTGATTGGTGAATGAACATAAATATATATTATAAAGACCCTTTTGTCTAACTATCTATTTTCTGTATATAATGATAGAACAAATCTTACTTACCCGTGACTTTTTACTTTACCTGGGCGCCAGAACAAATCCCAGATACAAATGAAACGGATTCAGCTTAGCTCAGAGCACAGAGACACACTATCTCAGGATTCGTTCAGTGAGTGGAATATTTAAGGGGAATCGTTACAAATAACTCTTAAATAATGTTGAATTTTGTTTAATTAATGACTTTGTTATTGAATTAATTTCTTTAAAAGTTAATTTAATGACTTATGGCTAACATAAATCTTATTGGTTAATGAGTGTGCCAGAAAAGTGAAGATTAAAACGTCCAAACGACCAATTGCTCTTATCTGGTTGATTTAGGGATTTATATATCACCCAAACCAGTGCTAAAGAACGGGTCTGCAATAATTTGCACGTTCAATACTACACCTCACTCTCCATTCAACACTCCTATATTACTTTATATCTAATCTTAATAATTAAAAACAAAATTTGAATTTATATAGTGTCTTTTAAAATATTTATTGATTTAATTATTTATTTTGTTATTTATGTTCATTGATCAATGAATATATTTCTTATCTGATTGATGCGTCGACCGTAGATAGTAATCAGTAGAGATACTCCTTTTGATGGTTCGGCTCAGAAGAAATGATGTTGACCAATAACGTTGACTGAGGATCCTGGACAATTACAGATGCTGTAGCTATTCTGGTGCACAGGTCACTTCACTGTTAATTAATTATTAATTAATTAGTTATTACGCAGCGATATTATTTATTGAACTTTACTAGTTCCTCTACTACTGCGGACCACTTCGCGAACTGTTTATTTAAATAAATACTTTGCGTTGTTTGTGCAATTGAGATCGTATTTAACACACGTCTTGCTTATTTAATGCCCGAACGAATCAATTCCCTCATTCTGAGTTAGCGTCTACTCTTAATACAGGGTTGTGATTGGTTGTTCCAAATAAATTATGTGTTTTCCATTTGAAACAATATCGAACAGATCGGTCAAACTCTCCTTAAAAGTTTGAGATGGTAGAGAATTTCTGGCTAATTTCATACTTCCGCTGTTTGCAAATCGTTTGATTACAGGTATTTGCAAACGTGTTTTCAAAGATCTGACCACAGAATATTATTGCTTTGGTCTTTCTCTGTATGTGTGTGAAAACACCTAATTCGTACCTAGCCTAATTCTCTAGTTATATCTCTTGGCGTTCTTCTTCTGTATAACTTCTTTAAATGTTAATTATATTAGGTGATATTTTGGCTACTTATAGAGCTTTAATTGCTGAACACTATGCAGGTTTCAGAATTGCCATATATTTATTAGTTTTGAAGATATTGCAGTTTTAATAAATAAAATTAATTAAATAAAATTTCATGTCTGTGCACGCGTCAGTAGTAGCAGTTGAGAGGTTAGACAGAGATGGCTGTGATTATTCCCTCTCTCTCTTGCTTACGCCGCTAGACTAGCACAGTTTGACACTTTCATATAACGATCTGATAGGTCGACTATATGAATCGTTATATATACCCCCACTCGGTATAAAAATATTTGATTATATAAGAAATACATTAATTTTTTTTCTCTTCTTGTATTCTTTTACACTAACTAAAATTTGCACATATATAATTTCGCACTTTTTTTAAATTTTCACTTTTGGTTTTTCTCGAATAAATTTTGCACTTTTACAATTTCGCTTACTTCTACCTTATAACTAATTATTACAATATGTTACTTAACCTAACATGGCATACACATATTAGATATTCATATGAAAATTAATACTTTAATCACAATTTTGACTTAATTGACGTCAATAATCAAAACAACAATACTGACATTTATTCAAAACTTCTTATTAACATTGACATAGATTCAAAGACATTTATAAAATTTTATTTGACCACGTTTGATTCACATACCTCATTGGCTCAAACCATTGTTTCCTTATTGCTTTATATTTTGTCTATATTCCTCAAACTATCCCCATGGTACTTTCCTATAATTTTGTTTTTCCAACGTCTTTTAATATGTATGTGTACCTTGCAATCTGCTCTTGTATTCTATGAGGTCCCTCGAATATCGGGAAGAACTTGGCCGTGGTATTATCTATGGCAGAGGATACAGGATTCGCTTTCACTAGCACTTCCTCTCCTTCCACAAACCTTCCCAACTTGTGGGTGCGATTATATCGTTCTATCCTCTTTTGGCCTTCTCTCTGTATTCTTTCTCCTGCTATGCTGGTTTTTACCTCATATGGAATAGGTAGATTGTAGTTGGGTGGACTTTTTATGGTTTTGGTCCATACCTTTTTATGACACTTACCGACTTCCAATGCTTAAATTCTTTAATGTGTACACTGATTTTCTTGGTATCTATTTCCATCGTGATGGTATTTCTTTATTTATTTCTGTCTTCCATTCAAGTAATGTATGTACCCCAATAATACAGTTAGGAACGAGTTTCGGGACTATAAGACTTACAATTTGGGTTTAGGTACCGTTTATATTGATAGGTAAATAAATTTGTTCAGTTATCTTTTGCATTTTGGCTCCAGTGGCTCCCTGTACATTACAATTTTTACGGGTAGTGTGGGACAATTTCGCAACTGACTATTATTTTCTACAAACTTTGAGCTGACACCAGTTACCTCACTGCCGGTGTCTATTAACGCTCTTACTAGTAGATTACTGATTTCACAAATTATTTCCGGACATTCAGGATAATGGCTTCTACCCACTTCTTGCTCTTCTTTTAACAAGAACTCCCGATTGTTCACTTGATTTATATTATTTGTTAATTTCCATTTAACTGTATTAATGGGTTGTTTCACTGCAGATAATGGTAGATTTAGTTTTGTTTCTTTTCTACCTGCAGTGGCTTCCCGTTTCCCGTATCCGTTTTACTAGTAGACGGTTGTGGCTCGGTTGATGATATGGCTGTCTTACATACCTTAAACCCTTTACTTGGTCGGGTTTCAACGCTCCTACTTCTACCCTTCTCTTCCAATTCCTGCCGATATTGTGGTTTGTTACCCGGATATAGGGTAAACCTTTTTCCTTTTGTGCGCTCATTGTCTCTTCTCCTCGTTGGGTAGAAAGTTGGTTCCTGATGATCGCCTCTAGGGTGGTTACTCAGCTGATTATTTAATCGCTTCATGTCCCTCTCTAGGTCTTGACATTCATCCACGACCATTATAAACTTTTCTAGGTATCCACTCCTCTAGTAGTGGTTGCTACTCTAGTGCGTTCCGAGAAACGACGCACTAGCTTGTACATTAGGTCTCTCTCCTCTATGGGTGGTGTTAAATGCTTTACTTGTGCTATTACGTTTAGCACATAGTTGGTGGTTGTCATATTCATGGACGGGTGATAATTACCAAATTCCAGATGATCACGCACCTTTCTTTGAATCTGTACGTTCCAGTATTGAGCAAGGAATTTCCCTCTGAAGTCGACGTAGGTTTGGACTCGGCCCGAGATGACTTTCCACCACGTACCTGCCCAGTTCTTGAGGAATCGGCTTAACATATCCTTTTTGTCCTCGTCGTCCATCAGTGGGTTTACGCGAGTTACATAAGTTTCAAACAGCCGTAGAAACTCCACAGGATTCTCATGTGGGTTTCCTGAGAATACAAGGTTTTCCGGTTATTCCTTATAGCTGCCACACCTCACGACTTTGGTTTGCTGTGACTTCATTGCCTTAGTCAGATCTTCCCGCATTACCTTTAATTGCTGTTCTACCTTTTGATGTACTTCGTCTCGGTCAGCCTTACTCTTTACTTGTTTCTTAACCTCCTTAATATTTTCACCCAGTTGGGTGCACTCTACCCTAGTACTCTGGATTTCTTCATTATTTAGAAGCGTTTGGGTTTTTAACTCAGCAGTTACTTCGCTGAATTGTTGGTTACTAAGGGTTACTTTCTGTTTTAACCGTTCATGAAATTCGATTCTAAATTTATTTAGTTTTTCGTCTTGGCGGCGAAAATTAGTATTTACTTGTTTATTAAATTCCTCTATTGTAGCTTTAACCTCTTCGGTATGCTTATCAAACTTAAGATTACTCTCATCTATTTTGCTATTGGTACTATCTATTTTACTAGCTAAATTAGCTATTTCTTCATCTATTTTAAATGTAGCTTCTTTACTATTTTGTTCTATTTGGCTAGATAAATTTTCGTTTATTTGTTTCATTTCGCTAGATAAGTATTTATTAGTTTGCTCTATTTTATTATTAACATCATTTATTAATTTTTTATTACTTTCTTCTAATTTTTGATTATTTTCTTCAATTTTATTATTTGTATCTTTTATTTCACTAGATAATTGATTAGATAGTTGACTATTTGTACTTTCAATTTTACTATTATTTTCATCCATTTTAGTGGTCAACTGCTTGAACATCTGTTCAATTGCTGCCATATCTACTCCTTGTGATTTAGCCTTTTTTTTTTTTTTTTTTTTTTTTTTTTTTTTTTTTTTTTTTTTTTTTTTTTTTTATACAATAATTGTTTAACAAAGTTTATTTTAATATTTAATCCTTCAACAGTTATTTGTAACCTTAAATTCTCCACTTCGTTTCAAATTAAGTATTATTACCATTCAAACTAGTCACTTGGGTTAATATCGGTTTAATCGAGTTTAATCGGGCCCATTAGTTGCGGCGCCAAATTATATAAAGACCCTTTTGTCTAACTATCTATTTTCTGTATATATTGATAGAACAAATCTTACTTACCCGTGACTTTTTACTTTATCTGGGCGCCAGAACAAATCCCAGATACAAATGACACGGATTCAGCTTAGCTCAGAGCACAGAGACACACTATCTCAGGATTCGTTCAGTGAGTGGAATATTTAAGGGGAATCGTTACAAATAACTCTTAAATAATGTTGAAATTTGTTTAATTAATGACTTTGTTATTGAATTAATTTCTTTAAAAGTTAATTTAATGACTTATGGCTAACATAAATCTTATTGGTTAATGAGTGTGCCAGAAAAGTGAAGATTAAAACGTCCAAACGACCAATTGCTCTTATCTGGTTGATTTAGGGATTTATATATCACCCAAACCAGTGCTAAAGAACGGGTCTGCAATAATTTGCACGTTCAATACTACACCTCACTCTCCATTCAACACTCCTATATTACTTTATATCTAATCTTAATAATTAAAAACAAAATTTGAATTTATATAGTGTCTTTTAAAATATTTATTGATTTAATTATTTATTTTGTTATTTATGTTCATTGATCAATGAATATATTTCTTATCTGATTGATGCGTCGACCGTAGATAGTAATCAGTAGAGATACTCCTTTTGATGGTTCGGCTCAGAAGAAATGATGTTGACCAATAACGTTGACTGAGGATCCTGGACAATTACAGATGCTGTAGCTATTCTGGTGCACAGGTCACTTCACTGTTAATTAATTATTAATTAATTAGTTATTACGCAGCGATATTATTTATTGAACTTTACTAGTTCCTCTACTACTGCGGACCACTTCGCGAACTGTTTATTTAAATAAATACTTTGCGTTGTTTGTGCAATTGAGATCGTATTTAACACACGTCTTGCTTATTTAATGCCCGAACGAATCAATTCCCTCATTCTGAGTTAGCGTCTACTCTTAATACAGGGTTGTGATTGGTTGTTCCAAATAAATCATGTGTTTTCCATTTGAAACAATATCGAACAGATCGGTCAAACTCTCCTTAAAAGTTTGAGATGGTAGAGAATTTCTGTCTAATTTCATACTTCCGCTGTTTGCAAATCGTTTGATTACAGGTATTTGCAAACGTGTTTTCAAAGATCTGACCACAGAATATTATTGCTTTGGTCTTTCTCTGTATGTGTGTGAAAACACCTAATTCGTACCTAGCCTAATTCTCTAGTTATATCTCTTGGCGTTCTTCTTCTGTATAACTTCTTTAAATGTTAATTATATTAGGTGATATTTTGGCTACTTATAGAGCTTTAATTGCTGAACACTATGCAGGTTTCAGAATTGCCATATATTTATTAGTTTTGAAGATATTGCAGTTTTAATAAATAAAATTAATTAAATAAAATTTCATGTCTGTGCACGCGTCAGTAGTAGCAGTTGAGAGGTTAGACAGAGATGGCTGTGATTATTCCCTCTCTCTCTTGCTTACGCCGCTAGACTAGCACAGTTTGACACTTTCATATAACGATCTGATAGGTCGACTATATGAATCGTTATATATACCCCCACTCGGTATAAAAATATTTGATTATATAAGAAATACATTAATTTTTTTTCTCTTCTTGTATTCTTTTACACTAACTAAAATTTGCACATATATAATTTCGCACTTTTTTTAAATTTTCACTTTTGGTTTTTCTCGAATAAATTTTGCACTTTTACAATTTCGCTTACTTCTACCTTATAACTAATTATTACAATATGTTACTTAACCTAACATGGCATACACATATTAGATATTCATATGAAAATTAATACTTTAATCACAATTTTGACTTAATTGACGTCAATAATCAAAACAACAATACTGACATTTATTCAAAACTTCTTATTAACATTGACATAGATTCAAAGACATTTATAAAATTTTATTTGACCACGTTTGATTCACATACCTCATTGGCTCAAACCATTGTTTCCTTATTGCTTTATATTTTGTCTATATTCCTCAAACTATCCCCATGGTACTTTCCTATAATTTTGTTTTTCCAACGTCTTTTAATATGTATGTGTACCTTGCAATCTGCTCTTGTATTCTATGAGGTCCCTCGAATATCGGGAAGAACTTGGCCGTGGTATTATCTATGGCAGAGGATACAGGATTCGCTTTCACTAGCACTTCCTCTCCTTCCACAAACCTTCCCAACTTGTGGGTGCGATTATATCGTTCTATCCTCTTTTGGCCTTCTCTCTGTATTCTTTCTCCTGCTATGCTGGTTTTTACCTCATATGGAATAGGTAGATTGTAGTTGGGTGGACTTTTTATGGTTTTGGTCCATACCTTTTTATGACACTTACCGACTTCCAATGCTTAAATTCTTTAATGTGTACACTGATTTTCTTGGTATCTATTTCCATCGTGATGGTATTTCTTTATTTATTTCTGTCTTCCATTCAAGTAATGTATGTACCCCAATAATACAGTTAGGAACGAGTTTCGGGACTATAAGACTTACAATTTGGGTTTAGGTACCGTTTATATTGATAGGTAAATAAATTTGTTCAGTTATCTTTTGCATTTTGGCTCCAGTGGCTCCCTGTACATTACAATTTTTACGGGTAGTGTGGGACAATTTCGCAACTGACTATTATTTTCTACAAACTTTGAGCTGACACCAGTTACCTCACTGCCGGTGTCTATTAACGCTCTTACTAGTAGATTACTGATTTCACAAATTATTTCCGGACATTCAGGATAATGGCTTCTACCCACTTCTTGCTCTTCTTTTAACAAGAACTCCCGATTGTTCACTTGATTTATATTATTTGTTAATTTCCATTTAACTGTATTAATGGGTTGTTTCACTGCAGATAATGGTAGATTTAGTTTTGTTTCTTTTCTACCTGCAGTGGCTTCCCGTTTCCCGTATCCGTTTTACTAGTAGACGGTTGTGGCTCGGTTGATGATATGGCTGTCTTACATACCTTAAACCCTTTACTTGGTCGGGTTTCAACGCTCCTACTTCTACCCTTCTCTTCCAATTCCTGCCGATATTGTGGTTTGTTACCCGGATATAGGGTAAACCTTTTTCCTTTTGTGCGCTCATTGTCTCTTCTCCTCGTTGGGTAGAAAGTTGGTTCCTGATGATCGCCTCTAGGGTGGTTACTCAGCTGATTATTTAATCGCTTCATGTCCCTCTCTAGGTCTTGACATTCATCCACGACCATTATAAACTTTTCTAGGTATCCACTCCTCTAGTAGTGGTTGCTACTCTAGTGCGTTCCGAGAAACGACGCGCTAGCTTGTACATTAGGTCTCTCTCCTCTATGGGTGGTGTTAAATGCTTTACTTGTGCTATTACGTTTAGCACATAGTTGGTGGTTGTCATATTCATGGACGGGTGATAATTACCAAATTCCAGATGATCACGCACCTTTCTTTGAATCTGTACGTTCCAGTATTGAGCAAGGAATTTCCCTCTGAAGTCGACGTAGGTTTGGACTCGGCCCGAGATGACTTTCCACCACGTACCTGCCCAGTTCTTGAGGAATCGGCTTAACATATCCTTTTTGTCCTCGTCGTCCATCAGTGGGTTTACGCGAGTTACATAAGCCTCAAACAGCCGTAGAAACTCCACAGGATTCTCATGTGGGTTTCCTGAGAATACAAGGTTTTCCGGTTATTCCTTATAGCTGCCACACCTCACGACTTTGGTTTGCTGTGACTTCATTGCCTTAGTCAGATCTTCCCGCATTACCTTTAATTGCTGTTCTACCTTTTGATGTACTTCGTCTCGGTCAGCCTTACTCTTTACTTGTTTCTTAACCTCCTTAATATTTTCACCCAGTTGGGTGCACTCTACCCTAGTACTCTGGATTTCTTCATTATTTAGAAGCGTTTGGGTTTTTAACTCAGCAGTTACTTCGCTGAATTGTTGGTTACTAAGGGTTACTTTCTGTTTTAACCGTTCATGAAATTCGATTCTAAATTTATTTAGTTTTTCGTCTTGGCGGCGAAAATTAGTATTTACTTGTTTATTAAATTCCTCTATTGTAGCTTTAACCTCTTCGGTATGCTTATCAAACTTAAGATTACTCTCATCTATTTTGCTATTGGTACTATCTATTTTACTAGCTAAATTAGCTATTTCTTCATCTATTTTAAATGTAGCTTCTTTACTATTTTGTTCTATTTGGCTAGATAAATTTTCGTTTATTTGTTTCATTTCGCTAGATAAGTATTTATTAGTTTGCTCTATTTTATTATTAACATCATTTATTAATTTTTTATTACTTTCTTCTAATTTTTGATTATTTTCTTCAATTTTATTATTTGTATCTTTTATTTCACAAGATAATTGATTAGATAGTTGACTATTTGTACTTTCAATTTTACTATTATTTTCATCCATTTTAGTGGTCAACTGCTTGAACATCTGTTCAATTGCTGCCATATCTACTCCTTGTGATTTAGCCTTTTTTTTTTTTTTTTTTTTTTTTATACAATAATTGTTTAACAAAGTTTATTTTAATATTTAATCCTTCAACAGTTATTTGTAACCTTAAATTCTCCACTTCGTTTCAAATTAAGTATTATTACCATTCAAACTAGTCACTTGGGTTAATATCGGTTTAATCGAGTTTAATCGGGCCCATTAGTTGCGGCGCCAAATTATATAAAGACCCTTTTGTCTAACTATCTATTTTCTGTATATATTGATAGAACAAATCTTACTTACCCGTGACTTTTTACTTTACCTGGGCGCCAGAACAAATCCCAGATACAAATGACACGGATTCAGCTTAGCTCAGAGCACAGAGACACACTATCTCAGGATTCGTTCAGTGAGTGGAATATTTAAGGGGAATCGTTACAAATAACTCTTAAATAATGTTGAAATTTGTTTAATTAATGACTTTGTTATTGAATTAATTTCTTTAAAAGTTAATTTAATGACTTATGGCTAACATAAATCTTATTGGTTAATGAGTGTGCCAGAAAAGTGAAGATTAAAACGTCCAAACGACCAATTGCTCTTATCTGGTTGATTTAGGGATTTATATATCACCCAAACCAGTGCTAAAGAACGGGTCTGCAATAATTTGCACGTTCAATACTACACCTCACTCTCCATTCAACACTCCTATATTACTTTATATCTAATCTTAATAATTAAAAACAAAATTTGAATTTATATAGTGTCTTTTAAAATATTTATTGATTTAATTATTTATTTTGTTATTTATGTTCATTGATCAATGAATATATTTCTTATCTGATTGATGCGTCGACCGTAGATAGTAATCAGTAGAGATACTCCTTTTGATGGTTCGGCTCAGAAGAAATGATGTTGACCAATAACGTTGACTGAGGATCCTGGACAATTACAGATGCTGTAGCTATTCTGGTGCACAGGTCACTTCACTGTTAATTAATTATTAATTAATTAGTTATTACGCAGCGATATTATTTATTGAACTTTACTAGTTCCTCTACTACTGCGGACCACTTCGCGAACTGTTTATTTAAATAAATACTTTGCGTTGTTTGTGCAATTGAGATCGTATTTAACACACGTCTTGCTTATTTAATGCCCGAACGAATCAATTCCCTCATTCTGAGTTAGCGTCTACTCTTAATACAGGGTTGTGATTGGTTGTTCGAAATAAATCATGTGTTTTCCATTTGAAACAATATCGAACAGATCGGTCAAACTCTCCTTAAAAGTTTGAGATGGTAGAGAATTTCTGGCTAATTTCATACTTCCGCTGTTTGCAAATCGTTTGATTACAGGTATTTGCAAACGTGTTTTCAAAGATCTGACCACAGAATATTATTGCTTTGGTCTTTCTCTGTATGTGTGTGAAAACACCTAATTCGTACCTAGCCTAATTCTCTAGTTATATCTCTTGGCGTTCTTCTTCTGTATAACTTCTTTAAATGTTAATTATATTAGGTGATATTTTGGCTACTTATAGAGCTTTAATTGCTGAACACTATGCAGGTTTCAGAATTGCCATATATTTATTAGTTTTGAAGATATTGCAGTTTTAATAAATAAAATTAATTAAATAAAATTTCATGTCTGTGCACGCGTCAGTAGTAGCAGTTGAGAGGTTAGACAGAGATGGCTGTGATTATTCCCTCTCTCTCTTGCTTACGCCGCTAGACTAGCACAGTTTGACACTTTCATATAACGATCTGATAGGTCGACTATATGAATCGTTATATATACCCCCACTCGGTATAAAAATATTTGATTATATAAGAAATACATTAATTTTTTTTCTCTTCTTGTATTCTTTTACACTAACTAAAATTTGCACATATATAATTTCGCACTTTTTTTAAATTTTCACTTTTGGTTTTTCTCGAATAAATTTTGCACTTTTACAATTTCGCTTACTTCTACCTTATAACTAATTATTACAATATGTTACTTAACCTAACATGGCATACACATATTAGATATTCATATGAAAATTAATACTTTAATCACAATTTTGACTTAATTGACGTCAATAATCAAAACAACAATACTGACATTTATTCAAAACTTCTTATTAACATTGACATAGATTCAAAGACATTTATAAAATTTTATTTGACCACGTTTGATTCACATACCTCATTGGCTCAAACCATTGTTTCCTTATTGCTTTATATTTTGTCTATATTCCTCAAACTATCCCCATGGTACTTTCCTATAATTTTGTTTTTCCAACGTCTTTTAATATGTATGTGTACCTTGCAATCTGCTCTTGTATTCTATGAGGTCCCTCGAATATCGGGAAGAACTTGGCCGTGGTATTATCTATGGCAGAGGATACAGGATTCGCTTTCACTAGCACTTCCTCTCCTTCCACAAACCTTCCCAACTTGTGGGTGCGATTATATCGTTCTATCCTCTTTTGGCCTTCTCTCTGTATTCTTTCTCCTGCTATGCTGGTTTTTACCTCATATGGAATAGGTAGATTGTAGTTGGGTGGACTTTTTATGGTTTTGGTCCATACCTTTTTATGACACTTACCGACTTCCAATGCTTAAATTCTTTAATGTGTACACTGATTTTCTTGGTATCTATTTCCATCGTGATGGTATTTCTTTATTTATTTCTGTCTTCCATTCAAGTAATGTATGTACCCCAATAATACAGTTAGGAACGAGTTTCGGGACTATAAGACTTACAATTTGGGTTTAGGTACCGTTTATATTGATAGGTAAATAAATTTGTTCAGTTATCTTTTGCATTTTGGCTCCAGTGGCTCCCTGTACATTACAATTTTTACGGGTAGTGTGGGACAATTTCGCAACTGACTATTATTTTCTACAAACTTTGAGCTGACACCAGTTACCTCACTGCCGGTGTCTATTAACGCTCTTACTAGTAGATTACTGATTTCACAAATTATTTCCGGACATTCAGGATAATGGCTTCTACCCACTTCTTGCTCTTCTTTTAACAAGAACTCCCGATTGTTCACTTGATTTATATTATTTGTTAATTTCCATTTAACTGTATTAATGGGTTGTTTCACTGCAGATAATGGTAGATTTAGTTTTGTTTCTTTTCTACCTGCAGTGGCTTCCCGTTTCCCGTATCCGTTTTACTAGTAGACGGTTGTGGCTCGGTTGATGATATGGCTGTCTTACATACCTTAAACCCTTTACTTGGTCGGGTTTCAACGCTCCTACTTCTACCCTTCTCTTCCAATTCCTGCCGATATTGTGGTTTGTTACCCGGATATAGGGTAAACCTTTTTCCTTTTGTGCGCTCATTGTCTCTTCTCCTCGTTGGGTAGAAAGTTGGTTCCTGATGATCGCCTCTAGGGTGGTTACTCAGCTGATTATTTAATCGCTTCATGTCCCTCTCTAGGTCTTGACATTCATCCACGACCATTATAAACTTTTCTAGGTATCCACTCCTCTAGTAGTGGTTGCTACTCTAGTGCGTTCCGAGAAACGACGCGCTAGCTTGTACATTAGGTCTCTCTCCTCTATGGGTGGTGTTAAATGCTTTACTTGTGCTATTACGTTTAGCACATAGTTGGTGGTTGTCATATTCATGGACGGGTGATAATTACCAAATTCCAGATGATCACGCACCTTTCTTTGAATCTGTACGTTCCAGTATTGAGCAAGGAATTTCCCTCTGAAGTCGACGTAGGTTTGGACTCGGCCCGAGATGACTTTCCACCACGTACCTGCCCAGTTCTTGAGGAATCGGCTTAACATATCCTTTTTGTCCTCGTCGTCCATCAGTGGGTTTACGCGAGTTACATAAGCCTCAAACAGCCGTAGAAACTCCACAGGATTCTCATGTGGGTTTCCTGAGAATACAAGGTTTTCCGGTTATTCCTTATAGCTGCCACACCTCACGACTTTGGTTTGCTGTGACTTCATTGCCTTAGTCAGATCTTCCCGCATTACCTTTAATTGCTGTTCTACCTTTTGATGTACTTCGTCTCGGTCAGCCTTACTCTTTACTTGTTTCTTAACCTCCTTAATATTTTCACCCAGTTGGGTGCACTCTACCCTAGTACTCTGGATTTCTTCTTTATTTAGAAGCGTTTGGGTTTTTAACTCAGCAGTTACTTCGCTGAATTGTTGGTTACTAAGGGTTACTTTCTGTTTTAACCGTTCATGAAATTCGATTCTAAATTTATTTAGTTTTTCGTCTTGGCGGCGAAAATTAGTATTTACTTGTTTATTAAATTCCTCTATTGTAGCTTTAACCTCTTCGGTATGCTTATCAAACTTAAGATTACTCTCATCTATTTTGCTATTGGTACTATCTATTTTACTAGCTAAATTAGCTATTTCTTCATCTATTTTAAATGTAGCTTCTTTACTATTTTGTTCTATTTGGCTAGATAAATTTTCGTTTATTTGTTTCATTTCGCTAGATAAGTATTTATTAGTTTGCTCTATTTTATTATTAACATCATTTATTAATTTTTTATTACTTTCTTCTAATTTTTGATTATTTTCTTCAATTTTATTATTTGTATCTTTTATTTCACAAGATAATTGATTAGATAGTTGACTATTTGTACTTTCAATTTTACTATTATTTTCATCCATTTTAGTGGTCAACTGCTTGAACATCTGTTCAATTGCTGCCATATCTACTCCTTGTGATTTAGCCTTTTTTTTTTTTTTTTTTTTTTTTTTTATACAATAATTGTTTAACAAAGTTTATTTTAATATTTAATCCTTCAACAGTTATTTGTAACCTTAAATTCTCCACTTCGTTTCAAATTAAGTATTATTACCATTCAAACTAGTCACTTGGGTTAATATCGGTTTAATCGAGTTTAATCGGGCCCATTAGTTGCGGCGCCAAATTATATAAAGACCCTTTTGTCTAACTATCTATTTTCTGTATATATTGATAGAACAAATCTTACTTACCCGTGACTTTTTACTTTACCTGGGCGCCAGAACAAATCCCAGATACAAATGACACGGATTCAGCTTAGCTCAGAGCACAGAGACACACTATCTCAGGATTCGTTCAGTGAGTGGAATATTTAAGGGGAATCGTTACAAATAACTCTTAAATAATGTTGAAATTTGTTTAATTAATGACTTTGTTATTGAATTAATTTCTTTAAAAGTTAATTTAATGACTTATGGCTAACATAAATCTTATTGGTTAATGAGTGTGCCAGAAAAGTGAAGATTAAAACGTCCAAACGACCAATTGCTCTTATCTGGTTGATTTAGGGATTTATATATCACCCAAACCAGTGCTAAAGAACGGGTCTGCAATAATTTGCACGTTCAATACTACACCTCACTCTCCATTCAACACTCCTATATTACTTTATATCTAATCTTAATAATTAAAAACAAAATTTGAATTTATATAGTGTCTTTTAAAATATTTATTGATTTAATTATTTATTTTGTTATTTATGTTCATTGATCAATGAATATATTTCTTATCTGATTGATGCGTCGACCGTAGATAGTAATCAGTAGAGATACTCCTTTTGATGGTTCGGCTCAGAAGAAATGATGTTGACCAATAACGTTGACTGAGGAGCCTGGACAATTACAGATGCTGTAGCTATTCTGGTGCACAGGTCACTTCACTGTTAATTAATTATTAATTAATTAGTTATTACGCAGCGATATTATTTATTGAACTTTACTAGTTCCTCTACTACTGCGGACCACTTCGCGAACTGTTTATTTAAATAAATACTTTGCGTTGTTTGTGCAATTGAGATCGTATTTAACACACGTCTTGCTTATTTAATGCCCGAACGAATCAATTCCCTCATTCTGAGTTAGCGTCTACTCTTAATACAGGGTTGTGATTGGTTGTTCGAAATAAATCATGTGTTTTCCATTTGAAACAATATCGAACAGATCGGTCAAACTCTCCTTAAAAGTTTGAGATGGTAGAGAATTTCTGGCTAATTTCATACTTCCGCTGTTTGCAAATCGTTTGATTACAGGTATTTGCAAACGTGTTTTCAAAGATCTGACCACAGAATATTATTGCTTTGGTCTTTCTCTGTATGTGTGTGAAAACACCTAATTCGTACCTAGCCTAATTCTCTAGTTATATCTCTTGGCGTTCTTCTTCTGTATAACTTCTTTAAATGTTAATTATATTAGGTGATATTTTGGCTACTTATAGAGCTTTAATTGCTGAACACTATGCAGGTTTCAGAATTGCCATATATTTATTAGTTTTGAAGATATTGCAGTTTTAATAAATAAAATTAATTAAATAAAATTTCATGTCTGTGCACGCGTCAGTAGTAGCAGTTGAGAGGTTAGACAGAGATGGCTGTGGTTATGCCATCTCTCTCTTGCTTACGCAGCTAGACTAGCACAGTTTGACACTTTCATATAACGATCTGATAGGTCGACTATATGAATCGTTATAATATATTTTTTAGTTTTATTGAAGCATTTTCAATGCCCTTCTCTGTGCATTGCATTTGTGCAATGCCTGTAAATTTTTATAGTGTTCTTGAATATCTACAGAGCTTATCGATACGAGGGTTGCTAGCAGTTCTTTAAAATTTCCGCGATTAATAGATGATAACTCTTTGTGGTGACCGCGAAATGCAAATTCTTGTTTATCCAAATAAAGAACTGCACGAATAGGAAGATGCATGAAACGTCTGTTAAGCCGAACGTTGTCATTGAAGTGTTTAATATACAACCTAGAATTTTCCTTCAAAGTATCCTCGATAGTACTTAAATTTTTCTTTAGTTTTGAAAAACTCAATGCACAACGCATGTGCTCAGAAGAACCTTCATGTTTGGAAAGAGCACGAGTAACGTTACCGAAGTCATCAAAGCCGTTCTTATTCCACGCACTTGATTTAACACTAATAATTAAGCAGGGCAAACAAAAAAGTTTATTTAAATAATAATTGCCACACAACCGCTCGAACGTTGAATACCAATTTTGTTTAAAGTCGCGATTGTACACCTTGTCCTTTATTTTTGCAACTTTATTGACTTTCAATATAGGCATAGGATTTTCACAGCTTAAAAAGTTTTTCTTATCGTCATTATTCCACCTTGAAAATGGTGTTTCTAATAAAACACATACCGGATCATATGAAGGAAACATTCTGTAAAAACTTCACACACGATCAAATACAACTAACAAAACAAATGCGTTGGATAGGTAAAGCACTGTATACGTACACAACTGAGAAACAGCACAGTGACACTGCTTCAGGTGGGTGGGGGAACGTTTAGTACGGCATATACGTTGTCATGGCAACAGTCTTAAACCTAGCGTTGTTAGTGACGTATTAACTGATGCAGCATTCAAGGTGCAGAAAGCTGCTTCTACGATCTCAGCGCTTTCCGCCACCAGTAGGCTTACTATACGTGGAGTAGAATGCGATCGCAGCGAAGTCCAGCTTCTGTAACCTATTTCCATCGCTTGTAAATGTTATTTTAATTATTATACACACGACATTTAATTTAAAAAAATATTTTTAAACATAAAATTGACTAAAAATTGAAAATAATTTTGTGTAAAAAGAAACACATTGAACCAGTTATTTTAGGTGAAGCAGCGCTTCACCTACGTCACCTGACGAGCCGCCACTAGTACCTGACCACTGGAGACCCGGGGCGGATTTCTTTCTGAGGCCTCTCCTCCCATAAGACGGGGTTTTATAATCCAGTTTATCTTTAAGTAATACATAGCAACTACACTTTATTGTTATATATTTATTGTCTAATTACTGTATATATATACATCTAGTTAGGAAACATTATAAGAAGATGTTTAAAATAACAGTCATAAATATAAAATAAAAATAAAGTATGATTATATTTCTAGTAATAAACTTACCTTTATAAATTTTTTTAATATCTATATACACTTTATGAGGTAGGGTTGTAAGGTACATTCCAGAATATATAAAAAATAATTTTGAATCGATGGTTTAAATCTTGGACGATTCAGGGACGAATCGTTTAAATCTAGTGTTGCATTTCAGGGCGTGACAATAGAACATATAGAAATAAATTAACAAATTTACCAAGAAAAAACTTAATTTTACAAATCTGGAGGGCCCCTGCTAAGTGTGGCCATGGGCGGTCCGAACCCCCGCCCCCTTTAGTCCGCTACTGGTTACAAAACAGGAACTACTAGCATTATCACGATTCATGAAAAACGAGTAGTTTATCACGTAGAGTTGAGGATATTCATTGTAATATGAGTGAAACGTTGTCATACAAGACTTTTTTGACGCGGTCCATACCGGAAGACGACTTCAAGAACATAATGGACACCGGCCTACGTGAAAATATACTCTTTTCTATTTAGGGCAAGGAATAAAGGAATAGAAACAGTTATCTCGGAAACAAGGAAAGGAAAGACACCTAGATAAAATTATATAAAGTAATGGCAACATCTGTTTTAGCGTATGGAAGTGAAACTTGGACGATGACGAGAATTGATGAACGAAGAATACAAACAAGTGAAATTAAGGTCTTGAAGAAAATCAAAGATTGGACCGTTAGAGATCAAATACGAAATGAAGATATAAGATCTGAGCTAAAAGTATATTCTGTTTCCAGCAGAATAAGGGAAGGACAAATAAGATGGAGGCAGCATATCGAGAGAATGGAAGACGATAGAGTAATAGAGATTACTCTATTACATATCGAGAGTAATACGATACAGACCCCAGGGAAGACGTGATATAGATAGACCAAGGAAGAGATGGCTTCAGTGAAGTCGGTACAAGATGGAAGCCTATAACTTGACGTGGAGAAGAAGAAGAAGAAGAAGAAGAAGAAGAAGAAGAAGAAGAAGAAGAAGAAGAAGAAGAAGAAGAAGAGTGAACGGGGAAAACAGGATCGGAAATATCGAACGGAATTAACAGATAATTAGTATTTCGTATTATTAACTCATTATTTAACGGAAGGAATGTAAGAAAAAATCGAAGGCGAACCACATTGCCTATGTGGTGTAAATGCTTAGTACGGTTGACACTAATGACTCGTTTAAACAATCGACTACACGTATGTCAGATGAGAATGCTGCGGAATTCTGAAGCAGTTACTAGAATGGAAAAGAACAAGAATTAAAACATTATTGCAGACAAACAGCCTAAAGGTGACAAATGTTTTGAAAATGTTAAGACATAATCTCTGATATGGTTCACGTATTATATGATTCAGGATGAAGAAGAAAGAATGGCTAAAATGATATGGGAAATGTGAACGGGTATGGACGTTCTTCGATAGTATGGACGTTACACTATTGGAAAGAACACTCAAATGGACACAAGCTGAGAGCAAGCCAAGAGATAGGAAAGCACGTAGAAGATACACAACCTTAACATCACAAGTGGCAGACGCAAAGGGATAAAATGTACATTGTATTTAATGTATCTGTTTTTACTTCCATATTCCTTAAGGAATGGAAGTATGGTGATGGCAAAAAAAATCGTGTTCGAGATTATTGCAGATTCTGATTCTACTACACTCAAAACATGAAAAAAATTCGTTTTCCGAAAAGTGTCTGTGTGTGTGTCTGTGTGTCTATGTGTGTGTGTGTGTGTGTGTCTGTAGATTTTTTTTCTATGGCAAACGATAATTGCCGCAAATTCAAACAGAATCAAATAATTTTTTGCATACAGCCCTGATTTGTAGAGTACTCGCGACCTGTTGTTTTTGGTGAAGATCGGTTGAGGGAAAGGGGTAGTTTACCTGCAACGGTTTTTTTTATCAAGGGAAATTTTTTTTTTGGCAAACGATAACAGCCGCAAATTCAAACAGAATTAAATAATGTTTCGTATACAGCCCTGAATTGTAGAGTTCTCAAGACTATTGTTTTTGGTGAAGATCGGTTAAGGGAAAGGGGTAGTTTACCTGTAACGTTTTATGTCTTAACAAGGGTATTTCCTATGGCAAACGATAACAGCCGCAAATTCAAACAGAATCAAACGATTATTTGCATACAGCCCTAAATTGTAGAGTTCTCAAGATCTATTGTTTTTGGTGAAGATCGGTTGAGGGAAAGGGGTAGTTTACCTGCAACGTTTTTTTAACAAGGGTATTTTCTATGGCAAACGATAACAGCCGCAAATTCAAACAGAATCAAATAATGTTTTGCATACAGCCCTGATTTGTAGAGTACTCAAGACCTATTGTTTTGGTGAAGATCGGTTAAGGGGAAGGGGTAGTTTACCTGCAACATTTTTTTATCAAGCGTATTTTCTATGGCAAACGATAACTGCCGCAAATTCAAACAGAATCAAATAATTTTTTGCATACGTCCCTGAATTGTAGAGGTCTGAAGGACTTTTGATTTTGGTGAAGATCGGTTAAGGGGAAGGGGTAGTTTACCTGCAACCTTTTACGTTTTAACAAGAGTAAAGTACTTGAAAATTTATTTAAACTTTTTCAAACAATGGTAATTGCTAAAAATAAAATAATTTTGTTGCCAGGCAATAAAATTAAAATTTTTTCATTTTAATGTAAATCATGTATAAGAGAAAATATATCGCGCTTGGCAGGCGACATTAAGATTTAAATATAAATCATAGAGTATGGAAGTCATGTATGGTTCTCCATACCGATATTTTTTAATAGTGTTTGCAATACATGTATTGCAATGATTAGAATATGCATATAAATTAGTACTGCATTAAAATGCTTTAATTTAATGCTTTTATAATCTGTAGTCTACGTTCATTTAGCAATGTTCAAAACGGTTTTTATAATAAATTATTTATGTTTACTTTCAATTATTTAAACTTTAATTTAAAAACGTTTCTTCTTATAATTTTTCTTTCATTGTTTGTTCACTTTTACTTTTATTTTATCACCGACTTGTTATTAATTATTTTATTCTTTTTACATTAATTTAATTTTTCAAAGCCCTTTTCCGCTTAATGAAGTGAATCATACTAACTCATAGTAAGTGATAATAAATGAACCATTTGTCATAACAACTGAATCATTTCAAGTCAAAATAAATTATTGCTATAACTTTCGACAAAATGTAACATTCTGTAGACCTGAGGAAAACGTTAATTACGTTTTTGCGGTGTAAAATGTAAATTCAAACCACAAAGATAAGACATAAACAATACCGCGGAGAGATTACCATTATCTGACAGTGTGGTGTAAATATTTTTGCGACCTAATGTTATTGGTTGCTTTGTAACAGTCCGTTGCAAATTTGCATAGTGCGGTGCGTTATCACATTTCTTTATCAAGGAAGTTTATGGCGTTATTGTGTTAAATCAACACGGTAAGCCAGAAAATGAAGTCGAAGGTCAAATGCAAATTGTTTTACGAATTTTTTTGTACGAATTGTTTTCGGTCCGCTTCTTCACTTTTTACATTAAATTAATGTAACAATTATACAAATATCGGTATGGAGAACCATACGTAAATGACTTCCATGTTCTAAGATTTATATTTAAAATCATTATCGAAATGAAATATTTCCATTCTTCAGCCTTAACCACAGTACTGTGTGGTCACTAACGTATACCACCTCACGTTAGCACACTGGATTTTCATTGATGATGGCAGTCAATGGCACTGCCGAAACGTCTGGTTTTGCAGAAAACATAGGACCAGGGCCAAACAGCCCGGGAAGGAATTTTAACAACAAACTACTTTTTTGTTGGCGATAACGTAGTACACATACAAAAAATTATCCCCTCCCCCTTCCTTTTCATTTATAGATATTTCATCTACCTTTCTACAATGGATTATTACGACCTTCTTTTCAGAATACTTTATCAAAATTAAGTACTTTCTTGTTAAAATATAAAATGTTGTAGGTAAACTACCACTTCCCCTTAACCGATCTTCACCAAAATCAATAGGCCTTGAAGTTCTCTACAATTCAGGCATATATGCAAAAAATTAATTGATTCTGTTTGAATTTGCGGCAATTATCGTTCCCTATAGAAAAAATCGGTATGGAGAACCATACATGACTTCCATGTCCTAAAATTTATATTTAAAATCATTTAAATAATAATAAAATAAGTGGATGCTTGAGTTCTGAAGAAATTACGTATGGGTCATTCTCCCGAAAAGGTACAATTTGCTGTCACTGCAACTTTTTGTAATGAAATAAATAAATATTTCATGAAAAATTGTAGTAAGATTAATATATTTTACTCTGGGTTCATGAATATGTTAACAAAACTGAAAAATAAATTCAGTTTCCAATAAAAAATGTGGCCACTGACAATGACATGTCACGTCCGTGGAATGTAACTGACCTGACTTTTGGTTCTTATTTAGGCTGTTAATGCAAAATGGTCATCATGTAATAACCTACAACGTATTATTTCTTAACACAATATATTTAAGTAGGCCTAGGCATAAAAAATCTGTAAATAATATCATTATAGATAATGCTATAATAGAAGAAATGCCTGTCACTGAATTTTCTGTCACGTTCGTGGAACTAGTTGGTATTTCAAACAAAATCCTCCAGGAGGCACCACAAGACTAGCTTGACTATTGTTCTCATTCTGTGGCAACCATTTTGTATTGAGAGCTACTTTGATTTGAATGTTTGTTTTTGACTGCTGTGCTAACAGTTCTTAAAGGTGCAAGTTGTGCTTTTGTCGAGATCATCTGGTCACATCTGTGTTCTAGAAATCTAGGTAAGTCTCAACAATAACAATAATTTTATATTATATTAGAGTAAGTTAATCTCTCTAGTTTTTACTTTTACAAGCAACAACTTCATAACCTCAAAATAGCATCAACTAATAGAATGTTTCCAATGAATTTGTCACGTCCGTGGATGTCACGTCCGTTGCCATGCAATGTCCACGGATGTGACGGTTAGGTAACGGATGTGACTCACATTGCTTGTTTTGTTTCATTGCTATATAATTGGAAGTTTATAATATTTTTTCTGAAAGTAATAATTCCTAGTGAGTTTGTAGGGTTCCTTATTGCAATATAGGAACATTGCTTAAAAATCAAAATCACAATATCCAATTGTATCCATAAGTTCCAGATTTACTTAAAACAAACTGTGTTAGCACAATTTAATAAACTAGGTACAAAGTTTATTACAAAGTAACCTTTTTACATATTGATGGGCCATAATTGCACAATTACAGTACGGTAACACATTGTTTAGTGTAACCTTTAAACATTGTTATTCTTTTGTTGTGGCTCAACTCAGTTGTGATCACTGAGCAAAAGTGTGGCCACAATGTGAAATATGAGTATAGTTTTCTCATTATGCTATATAAAACTTATGATTTTATTACTTATTTCAAAGTAGGCCTAGGCCTACATGCAGGGCTAACACAGCAAATTCAAAAACCAAGTTAAACATAAAAAAATTGTTGAAAACTAAAGGTTTTTTTACTTTCAGGTTTTACAAATAGTAAAATGAAGAAAATAGACAAAATACGAGAAGCAAAAAAATTAAGCATGAGGAGGGCTAGGGAATAATTAATGAATGATCCAGAGAAATACGAAGAACAGAAGCAGAAAGACAAAGAACGTAAAAGGAAAACTAGGAAAAATATTTCTGATATGTCTGAAAGAGAAAAGAGAGCAATCAGAAAAGGATGGAAGTAAAGGACCAAGAAAAGTCGTGAAAATAAAAAGAATATAGCTAAAACTCTTCAAAACGTAACAACACCACCTCCTAGTCCACAAACAAACTTGCTTCCTGCCAGTCCAGATCCAGAAGAAGCTCTTGAGCTTCCTGGTCCAAGTAGACCTTCTAGTTCTAGAAGTGACAGTGGTGAAAAGAGACGGCGAGGAAATAGGCAGATTCTTAAAAAACAGTTACAGAATCTAAAGGATGAGAATATAAAATTGAGAAAAAATGCTACAAAATACAAGCAAAAATACTACAGGCTGCAGGCTACAAAAGAGGATACACCCCGTAAATTAGTCAAAAAATGTTAACAGGCCAGAAATGTTCCCAGCAAGTCAGGAAACAGCTTACTTTTAATGAGGTGTTAAAAAAACAAATAAATTTAAACTACTGTACAGAGAAAGGTTTAAAAAAGAAAAGGGAATTTGTAAAAGTTATAACTGGAAAAATTGTAAAAAAATACAGGCTAATGAATAGTTTGCATTCTCTCACTTCCCGTAAAATTATGAACTTTCATAAGTCTGGTGATCGAACTAGGTTGATTGAAAATGAGAAAGTTAAGAGAGCTGTGAAAGATTTCTTTGAAAGAGATAGTAGCAGCAGATTAACTGCTGGGAAAAATGAAACTATTACAAGGAATAAACAAAAGAAACAGAAACGCTTGTTAAATGACACCTTAAAAAACCTTTACAAAGAGTTTATTAATGCATTTCCATGCTACAGAAACACTTCATATGCTACCTTTTGTAAACTCCGTCCATTTTGGGTTGTAAAGCCAGAGTATAAGGCAAGGGATACATGTCTTTGCATGGAACATGCCAATTTCTCTCTAGTTTTGGATAAATTAAACATGCTGAAGATTATAGATGAGAAAAATCCAACAGAATTATTGAAGAAACTTACATGTGAAGGTAAGCTTAAAGAGACATGTCTTGAAAGAGTGTGCACAGAGTGTGCCAATAATGGTATTGCAGTTAATGAATATGAGGATGAAGATGTAACATGTTATCAGTGGAAGATGAAGAAAGTTGAAATCAGAGTCAAAGGCAAAATGAAGTTGTGCCAAAAGACTACCAAGGAAGAAATAACATATTCAAAAAATGAGCTTTTATGTAAGTTTAAATCATCAATGATTGGTAAATTTATGCAACATGTTTGCAATATAAAACACCAATATTCCGTAACCAGTGACATTAAAGAAAACTTGTCTGCAAATGACATTCTTATTCACTGTGATTTCTCTGAGAATTACAATTGTAAGTATTCTCAAGAAGTACAGTCACTTCACTTTGGTGGGTCCAGAAACCAGGCGTCATTGCATACAGCTATAGTGTATTATCACTCTGAAACTGAAAAATCAACAAAATGCAAATCATTTTGCACTCTCTCAGAAGACAGACGCCATGATTATGTTGCAATATGTGCACATTTGAAACCAGTAATAGATGATATTAAAACAAATGTTCAATTAATGTCTCTTAAAAATGTGCACTTCCTCAGTGATGGTACTTCGCAACAATATCGCAATAAGAACATGTTTTACCTTGCTGCAACATTTTTCCAGCAGGAACTTCAACCAGAGACTGTTTGCTGGCACTACACGGAAAAGGGGCATGGTAAAGGAGCACCAGATGGCATAGGTGGATGTGTAAAACGAACCGCTGACAGCCTAGTTTCGCATGGAAAAGACAGCAGATATTAACACTTTGGTCAAAGAACTGAAAGAGAAATGCAAAGGAATCAATATCTATAAAATTAATAGTGAAAATTTCACTAAATATGATGATTATGTTCCAAAGAAACTTAGAACATTGAAAGGAACACTAAAAATGCATGAAGTCAGCTGGAGTAAGAAAATAAAAAAAGAAGTACATGCAAGAAGATTAAGTTGTATTAAGTGTGCAGCTGGAGAAAACTGCCCACATTACGGAATTGGAAAGATAGAAATTCCAAAAGATTCCACCAATGATCCTTTTGAACGTTATAAATATTAATTGCTATATATCTCAGGTAAAACATATTTTCATCACAAAACTCACACTCCAAAATAATCTCACACACACATTGTACTCTGCACGTAAGTATCTAGCTCAGTTACTGACTACTAATACATTATATTTATATTTAATGTTGTTGTACATAAAAAATTGTTATTTCTTTCTATGTATTTACAGAATTTCCTTAACATGAACTTCAGATCCAACACTTGGAATCAAAACAAGACTTTCATACGAAGACGTGTATTCAGACTCGGAAAGTGAAAGCCTTTCCGAGTCTGAAAATGTTCCCAAAAGAGAATTTGTTTGTTTCAAACAAATGACTTTGTTACTGTCAAAATTGCTGGAAAAAAACAATTAAACATTACATTGCACTGATATTTTTAGATGCTGGTTGCAATGAGTTCAACATAAAATATTTAAAAAGATCGGGTCGGGACAAATTTGTGTTTCCCAATGAAGATGACAGTGTTTTTGTTGTTGATGCACTGGACATTGTTACAAAACTAAAACAACCTCTCTTAAATAACAGAGATCAATATATATTTAAGGATTGCTTAGAGTTTAACAACCTAGAGTAGATTTTAGAGTTTTTTGTTGCTTTATTTTTTACGATCCTCTGAAACTACTCGTGTTACATCTTTCATCCTTTTATGTCTGAATTTGCATTGTATTGCATGTTAAGTAGGCATATTGTATTTTGTATACAATATTAAAAACAATGTGTGCCTTGTCCTAGATTTTTCATTATTTTCTTGGTACATAAATCTTATCCAACCAACTTTAGACTTAATTGTCACGTCCATGGATATATATGTCACATCCGTGGACTAACAAAAACTTTAAATTTTTTTTATTGCCAAAATAATATTCTATGATCGTGACAATTATTATTTCTGTGTTAGGTAAGTAAAGATCTACTGAAAATCCTGTTCATTGTTTCATTTATGTTATTTTTAATTTTAGAAAATTTTCATATTGAAAATGTACCTTTCCAGAAGAATGACCCGTATCAGCTAAAATGGAACCACCATGTCAGGTGGATTAAGAATATCCTCAACCTTCGTGAGGAAGGACTGTACTTTTGGATAAAATGTCTGTAGGTCGAACGAAGAGCTAGTTAAGGTAGCTGCGATCTGATTCCTGTAATGAAATTGGACGCTCGTTGCGAGGGGCCGAGGGATGTCTATAGTATTATCAAAGTATTTCCTGTCAATACTATACTAGTCATTTTTCTTTTTTAAAATCGAGTCTTGATTTATTTTTTTCCATTTGTCTTCTGATTTCCTGAACGACTATTCTGTTCACCCGTATAATTATAAATTTCTCAGTAAAACATTTCTTCCTTAATACGTTTGTGTCTCCTGTTTAAAACTCACCATTCTGATCTATGTCATAACGCTATACTCCACACAGGCTAGTAAATAACTAGCCATCAGGGAGGTCAAAATATTTTCAAGGAGAGGCAAACAATTTTCCAAAAGAGAAATATATTTATATTTTAAATATTTATATATAATTCATAAATTATATATAATATTATATATATAGGACGTAATTATATATATATATATATATACATATTATAATATATAAAACGTAAATATTTATATATTTTTCATACATACACACACGCCGATGTTTATAATTCTCATATGACAATAGAAATAAGTACACAGATTGTATTAATTGCTTTAATACAACAACACTACCCAGCGATCCACAGGAAGCAAATCGCTATCCACGCTGGAAACTTTTTCGGCTTGCACGCGTTGTGTTGGTGTGGGTTTCGGCACTTTCCATTTAGAAAGCGTGCAAATGTAAGAAAATATACATGAGTGAGGCCAGAAATAACGCAAATTGTGTGTGTGTCTTGCCCGCCTTTTTATTGCGGTAATCATAATAATAAAATGGAAACGTAAAGTTACATAATTGAGATATGCTTCCCTGCCACGAACGATGTATTTTCTCTCACACATGATTTAAATTAAAATGAAAAATATAGAATTTTTTTACAGTGAAGTGAAATGTTTCCATAGAAACTACTTCTTTGTTGTCAATAACGTATTACATATATAAAACTTATAAAATTTACTTCCTCCATCATCAACAAATATATTAATTTATAAAAAAAATTACCCCCTCCCCCTTTAACTACCCATTTCATTTATATAGATATTTCATCTACCTTTCTACAGTGGATTATTATGACCTTCTTTTCAGGATACTTTATTTATCAAAATTAAGCACTTTAATCTTGTTAAAACCTAAAACGTTGCAGGGGTAAACTACCCCTTTCCCTTAACCGATTGTAACGTTTGGCACACGTTACAATTCGGGAACCTGGTTAATTGGCTCAGGTCAATTAAACAGGCTGCCATTATCTTTACAAAATCATAAATAACTGGAAAGTAAACAAAAGTTAAATAGGATCCCGTGAATTGAGGAATATTGACAGGGGTTTGTAGATTTATTCACTCACCTTTTTGGACCATGACATCTCTTTATTACATAAAGTTTTAACATCTCCGAAGAAATTTAGCAATGAGTATATTAAAAGTAAAAACATTTGCACCTCTTGTACAAATAGAATTAGATTAATTAATGAGTTAACATAGCTTTTACTGCCCTCGGATCCGAGTATGTTGTTTCAGTAAATGATATTAAAATTATCATCTTTATTTCGTGCCATCTGAAGAATGGGCTTATTTAACTTTAACGTGTTATATTCATAAAAGCCTTAAACTAAACACATATTATTACTAAGCATGAAATTACAATTTTATGGTAATTAAGTCAGTCTTTCGTGTTTTACTTTACTTTCATTGGTTAATTAAGTGTCTATCATGTATTATTTTAAGTTAAGTTCTGAACCACGGAAGTAGAACTTCCGTGATACCTGTGTGTAACATCGTCGGCGAATCGGCGCTTCTATTGGTTGTGCAGGGTGTCTTGGAGATCTTCTGGATATCGTGTTTTGGTGAAATCTGCCGTCATTCCTAAAGATGAGTCGTCTGTTGGGTCTGTAGATTCTTGCGGTAGGTTTTGGGTTGTAACTTTCACTGGTATTCACATTGTTGTACCGCACATGTTACTTACGTTTAACAGTTACATGTTAACAGTTTAATATCACATTTAGGTGATGTTAGTTTGTTACAGAGATGTCATTGTCATACACTCACGTCATTTTCTACATTTTTACATCATCCGGCTATCTCACACAAGCGTCTCCTCGTTTATAGGTTTTTTATATCGACTACATACTTTTGTACGCTGTATCAGCAGCGGTGTCTGAGATACAACTGAACTGGCTAAGTATAGGGGTGAAGAGGCTGTCCGCGCGCGGGTAGCTTGTCAGCATAAAAGTAGTTCCATATTCGATTAATATTTACTCGATTATTCTCTGACATAATTAACTATATTTAATTATACTACGGTATCTCTCACTTAGTATTTTATTATTGTACATCGTTATGTTTTTTATCAAGTTCCGATTTAATACAATTATTAGTCATATTCACGGGTAATTATGCGTGTTGATGCCGGTTTCGGCAGGTTAAAGCCGGGTTAATTATTAAGGGGTGTTATCGCAATTTTATTATAGAATTCTTTTTGGTTTTAAAACTATTTATTTTGGGTATTATGGCGGGGTTACATTATCATTTTCTTTAGGGGTTTGGTTCTGTTTTAATGTGAGATTTTAAATTTCTTTTATTTCATTTTTTCCTTTTTTAAAATCGTCACACGATCTTCACCAAAATAAATAGGCATTGAGTTCTCTATACTACAGAAATGTATACAAAACAGTATTTGATTCTGTTTGAATTTCCGGCTGTTATCGTTTGCCATAGAAAAAATTCTACACTGACAGACACACACAGACACTTTTCGAAAAATAACTTTTTTTCATGTTTTGATGGTAGTACAATCAGAATCTGCAATTATCTCGAACACGATTTTTTTCGCCATGACCATACTTCCATTTCCTTATGGAACATGGAAGTAAAATATCGGTATGGAGAACCATACATGACTTCCATGTTCTAAGATTTATATTTAAAATCATTTACGAAATGAAATGTTTCCATAGAAACTACTTCTTTCCAGTTATTGCTTCAGCCTTAACCACAGTACTGTGGTCACTAACGTATACCACCACACGTTATCGCACTCGATTTTCACTGATGTTGGCAGACGACGACACTGCCGAAACGTCTGGTTTTGGATAAAACATTGGACTACGGCCAAACAGGCCGGAAAGGAATTTTAACAACAAACTACTAATTTGTTTCCGATAACGAAGTACACATAAAAATTATCCCCTCTTTCTTCAACTATAATTTTCATTTATAGAAAATTACCCCCAACCCCCTTCAACTAGCCTCTTCATTTATAGATATTTCATCTACGTTTCTACAGTGGATTATTAAGATCTTCTTATCAGGATACTTTATTTATCAAAATTAAGCACTTTACTCTTGTTACAACAAAAAATGTTTCAGGTAAACTGCCCTTTTCCCGTAACCGATCTTCACCAAAATCAATAGACCTTGAGATTTCTACAACTCAGGCACATATGTAAAAATTATTTGATTCTGTTTGAATGTGCGGCAGTTATCGTTCGTCATAGAAACAATTACTCTTGTTAAAACATTAAAAGTGGCAGGTAAACTACCCCTTTCCCTTAACCGATCTTCACCAAAATCAATAGCCCTTCAGTTCTTTACAGTTCAGGAACGTATGCAAATAATTATTTGATTCTCTTTGAATTTACGGCAGTTATCGTTCGTCATAGAAAAAATTACCCTTGTTAAAACATAAAACGTTGCAGGTAAACTACCCCTTTCCCTTAACCGATCTTCACTAAAATCAACACACCTTGAGTACTCTGTAACTGAGGAAGGTGTGCAAAAATGTATTTGATTCTGTTTGAACTTACGGCAGTTATCGTTGGTCATAGAAAAAATTACCCTTGTTAAAACATAAAACGTTGCCGGTAAAATACCCCTTTCCCTTAACCGATCTTCACCAAAAACTACAAGTTTTGAGAACTCTACAATTCAGGGCTGTATGCGAAACATTATTTGATTCTGTTTGAATTTGCGGCTGTTATCGTTTGCCATAGAAAAAAAATACCCTTGATAAAAAAAAAGTTCAGTTAAAAACTACCCCTTTCCCTTAACCGATCTTCACCAAAAACAATAGGTCTTGAGTACTCTACTTTTCAGAGATGTATGCCAAAAAGTATTTGATTCTGTTTGAATTTGCGGCTCTTATCATTTGCCATAGAAAAAAATCTACAGACAGACACACGGACAGACACTTTTCGAAAAATGACTTTTTTTCATGTTTTGAGGGTAGTACAATCAGAATCTGCAATTATCTCGAACACGATTTTTTTTGCCATTACCATACTTCCATTTCCTTATGGAACATGGAAGTAACATATCGGTATGGAGAACGATACATGACTTCCATGTTCTGAGATTCATATTTAAAATCACTTACGAAATGAAATGTTTCCATAGAAACTACTTCTTTCCACTTATTGCTTCAGCCTTAACCACAGTATAGTGGTCACTAACGTATACCACCACACTTTTATGTAAAATTATAGTCTTGGTGACTGGATTATATTCTGTGAGATGTTATATTTTGTTGACATTTTGATTACTAAATGAAGATTACTAAATTGCAAGCCCTATGACTAGTATGGAGATCGCCCCATATACGCAGGAAGGCAAAACTCAGAATATTTGACTCAAATGTCAAATCGGAGTTGCTGTATGGAAGTGAGACCTGGAAAGTGACAAAGGGAATTGCCACAAGGTTACAGACTTTTTATAAACCGTTGCCTGAGGTACATAATGAGAATTTGGTGGCCCAAGATCATCTCGAACAGAGATCTATGGGAGGCCACAAGTCAGAGTCCCATCCAACTACAGATAAAGAGTAGAAAATGGAGGTGGATCGGTCACACCCTGAGAGGACCACCAGAAAATATCGCAAAATGGGGACTGAATTGGAATCCGCAAGGCAGCCGCAGACGTGGCAGACCGAGGAACACCTGGAAGAGGACTATGGAAAGAGAGCTGGCTGGTGTCAACAAAACATGGAGGGAGGTGAAGGCCCTGGCAATGGACAGAACAGGCTGGAGAAATTTCGTCGAGGCCCTGTGTTCCACCTAGGAATTTAAGGACTTAAGTCAAGTTAACTCAATTACTAAAAATATGATAAATAATGATAAACATTCCTCCCCACATGATGTTAACTAAATACACGAGGTTGAACCGTTAAAAGGATATGGGTAAACAGAGTTAAAATAGATTAGTATTTGCACTAATAAATGTCAAATGTTGGAAACAGCATTAATGTTACTGGCGTATTCTAGACTCTACGTCAGTAGTATCCCAATGATATTGAGTTTCTAGATTCTATTCTTTTTGTAGATCTAATTTTAAATGGTTAATTAACGCATACGTATAAACGTTTGGGAGTATCGTTGACAGTTCTTCAAAGTCCAGTTCCTTAAAGCTATAAAACTCGTATAAAGTCTAATAAAGACATTCATATCGAAGTACAGTAAAAATATGACAATAGAAAATGTTAAACAATTTAAGAATGAATTTTACATATAAAAAACAAAACAAAGAAATGTAACAGCTTTTTCTTATATACACATCACTTGAGTTGGAAATTAAGACAATTATGTTCTTGTTACAAACAGCTTCAACACTATTCAGTAGGATTTTATTTACGTATCTAATATGCGTAGTCTAACCCTATTAAGCTTATTATAACTGTGTCGTATAACTATTATCTTAAATATACGTTATTTGAATTTGACGTGAACCATGAACTCACGAAACAATATCGTGTATTATGTATCGCCCAATGTTCATAAGACGTCAAGAATACCTTATGTCATCGAAATAGTTTTTTGTTTTGTTATCCATTTTTTTCATTATTGTATGAAATTTTGCCTGTAAATTTATAATATTTAAATATATATTTAACTAATAGGAACCTGTACGATATGTATTTATCGTTGGTGCTGAAAATAACTACAACAAAAAAATATTGCCGTGGAAACGCTGTTCTATTGTTACGATTAAAAATAATTGAATACGTTTAAAAATTAAGAACTTTGATTCCATAAGCATGTTTCAGCAGAAATTTATTCCTACAATAAAACTTCTGATAATGTTCGTAACAACATTACGAAACGCGTATGACTTTACTAACTTGTATAGCATAATAAATATTTTATTTCGAGATTCGTGTAATTTAAATTCTCAGTTACGAGAATTCTCTAAAATTACGAATATAATTGACATGGGTACTGTTGTGTGTATGTGTGTGTTGTTGTTGTATATGCAGTCCGTTGTATTTTCGGAGTTGTTGGTCTTCCGGATATTCCTCTGCGATCTTCCTCTCCATTCTGTCCTCTGTAAGTCGAAGCTTTCAATGGCTAAAACCATTAAATATTCGAAATGGTTCATATCTAATAAAACTATATTATTTATTTCATTTTTGTAAGTTAAAATTTTTGAAAAACTGAAAGACTCGGTATCTTTAATCATTTGACAAAAATAATGTCTGTCAAAACTCCCTTCAAACTGGACTGCCTTCAAGAAGTTGTAAGATATATATATATATATATATATTTCAAAAAAACAAAAAACTTTATACGTATTGTTATCAGTAAATTGTTATAAACTGAACTACAAAACCAATACAGTAGTTTGGAAGTTTTAGTGTTTATTGTATGGTGGTCTGGTGGAATTGTTATTTTAATAAAAAAAATGAAATAATACAGTAACCTGCGGTTTTCTTAATTTTTCTGGTAACTGAAAAATTAACTACTATCAAAACTTCTCTATAATAAACGTTTAAAATTGTGAACGAGTTCTGCAGCTCAGGAAGCTGACTAGGAGATTGAAGAAGTTCCTAAACAGTATGTCATTTCTGTTGCTACAAACATTTAAGATATCCAACTTGACTTCTTGTCTTTTGCTACGCATTTCGGTTCTACGATTGTGATATACACATTCAAGAACAGTGTTAAACAACAGATTCGTTTAAAAGGAAGCCAAGTGTACTGATAGCTGTATGAACGTTATCGACTCTGCGGCTGTTGTATCCGTTTTCTGCAGACTCACACACGTGCACACACACACACACACACACACACACACACACACACACACACACACACACACACACACACACACACACACACACACACACACACACACACACACACACACACACACACATCAAAATGCGCGTCTGAACAATTAGAAAAAATCGTAAACAGTTATCGGTTTACAAACCGATTTTGCATATCATTCAGACAGAGCGATCGTTGATCAGTTCAAACGGTCAATTAATACGCACGCTATTTGCAATTGTGTTCATTCGAGCAGCAACACTTTTCACGCCGGAATTTCGAGTTTTATTATCGTCCGTATCGTATCGAAAAGCCAAGATGTTTGTTAGATGCTGTTCAGATATTAATGAACCAAACTTATCAACTAGACGTCGTCTAGTAACTAGTTTCCGGAGATCGGAAATGTTATCAATAATAAGCTCTACAGCCTTTCAAGAATTTGTCTACTATCCGTTAAACGGGGGGTTCGACGGGAGGCCACCCTGAGTGGGCTCGAACTAGTTAGTTACACTAGAACCTTTTCCTCCACTTTATACGCTGTATATCCTTCGTTGCACGTGCAAATCGCAGCGAGTTTTATAAAAAAGAGTTCAACAGTAAGTGCACGTTACCGTTGGAATCGACGCATGAATGAAAAACCAAAAGGCACCGTTTTAATACTACTACTGCCAACGGCTAACCAACCAACCAGTTTGTTTACAAAACTATCAAGATCTGGAAAACGAAAAGGAGGATTTTACTGAAACAAAAACCAAAATAAAATTCGGAAGTTCTCTAAATTTCATTTCAGTCTCTGATAGGATATACGTAGCTATCTCTTATAGAATGAAAGTTCGAAAGTTTGTCAAAAATTTTCACTACACTCAAATTTACACAGAAATTTCATTACGTGTTCTTGAGGCTTTAAGGCAATGCCATGTTCGTGACATTTGTTTTAAGGCTCTGTTCTTGAAAATGTTTAAAGTTAGGCTGTCGGTTCAAATTTATGTGTCTAAAACCATGCCCAACTTGAAGGAACACAGTGGTGAAAGAATTTTTAAAATCTGATCAGTAGTTTCTGAAGACAATGGAACAAACCAACAAACTCTGCCTCTGTACAGGCAACTGACATTTTTTCGGTTTCAACCCGAGGAAATGATTTCGAATTTTCCTTGTATACCTTATAATCTGAAATACTGGAAATGATTTGAAACTGTTTCAAGCGGTACAATCAAAATTCCTGAAGGAAGCCTGTGTTAATCATTTAGAATCGTCAGGCTCAAACTTGAATATTTTACGACGGTCTACTCGATCGTCGTAGGTACAGTGGAAACAAAATAAGTACAAGACACCAATTAAGTCACTAATCTATTTCCGCTCTGGAAATATATCGCAGCTGTACTGAAAACTAAGGCCGCTGCCGCCATGTATTTATATCCCCGCTCACATACCAGAAGCTTCGAAACTGCGTCTTAGCGGTCGTGTGAACTTCGTAATTAACTCCGGCCTTGACACAGTCCGCGCGGCTGGCGCCTTCGAGAAACTTCTCGTATATGCGTCTACAAGTACGTACGCCACATGCGTTACATCGAGTTTCTTCTGGCACATTCGACAAACACGTAGATTGTTCTGTGATGCCGTAACAATATGAATGAAACTTGACTTTGATAGGGAACGCAAAAGGTAAAAATACTCCCACGTCATGTAGGCCTATGCTCAACAGACGCCACCGTAGAGGTAGCAGTTATATGAACAGCGAAAAAAGTTCTTCAGTTTACTGTCAAATGGGACTTCACTGAAACGATTTCCAACCTACGTTTCATCCTACAGTATTTTTTAGCCTCGTACAAAAAGAAGTCTCTCATAACTTAAAATTAATAAAAAAATTAATGTTAAATCAATGATGAAAGAGGAAATACTGAGAAAATTGGCCATTTTGTCCGTAGAAAGAAACACTGCACGTTCTTTGATTCTGACTTGCAATAGATACATTAAACAAAATAAAGGCTCTGAAACATAATTTAATTTCCATATAATTTAATTGTAAATAAATCTTTGATTTTTTGTTTTGTTTTATATGTCTTCTTTAATCTGCTTCGTAAAATTGTATAAAAAATGAGTAAAATATTTAGGTCTGTATTTCTAAGAATCTAAAAAATATACTACCTATACGATAAAAAACCCGTAGCTGGGCGGTTGAAAATGAAAGGCGCCTCGGGGACTGGTTAGCTTTTGTCTGCCACTGCGTGAAAAAATCGTTTACAAACAAATAATTGAATATGTAAGGATTATCAGTCAGTCAATAGCCTTTAAAAATCCTATCACAAACGTAGTAGTCGAAAAAAGATCTTAGAATCGACCCTTCGATTTAAACATATCTATCAATAAACTCTGTACTGATGTTGCGACCGCGACCCGTAATGCTGCTTACAACATTTACAACTCTATTTCCTGATGCATGACTTGTCAAAAGTGTAAATGGATTGTTTTGTGGAGTTTTTAACATGATAATGTTTTTAGGCTGGGCTCATTCCACAAAATGTAACGTCATCGGAAAATTTAACGCTTCCACACTTTCGATTCCCCAAGTCTAGAAATCTTCGGTCTCTGTCGTTTTAACATGATAATGTTTGTTATATAGCAAATATATTTGTTATATAGTAAATATTTGTTATATGCACATTATACGTTTCAACAGCCTAAAAACATTATCATGCTTCGATGTTTCGGTTTCGTCGAAATTTGTTTAAATTATTTCAATACTACTGCTCATGTAGACAACAGCAAAACAGACTGTTTACCGTAGTTTGAGGAAAACACGTTAAAATTCGTTCGTTTTGTCCTTTTAACACAAATTAAAAAACTGTTTGCCTGTCCAAAACTGTGTTTTTATTGAATTTTGCAATTGTACGTAATACTTGACAAACAACACAGAGGTCGTATTGTAACCCCTCTTTTTTTGTTTTGTAATTTTTTTTTTAAGTGGGTACTATATATTTAGGACTAGGCTGAAGGCCTAGAAGAAGCATAAAGTGTGCCGGGTCCAGTGAGACGGGACTTGCAATTAAAACTCTCTATTAACAAACAAGACACCAACTTTTATTAAACTTCATAGTTTTCATAATTCATACATTCATAAATTTTTTTTACTATCACAATTCCCCAAATATTTCAATGTCATTTCTAAGCCCGGAAATATTTCCATATTATAACATATAAATATCATTTCTTCACATAACACCTGCCATAAAGATAACACATAATTTGAAACACATACATATACATCACCGATACAAATAGGAATACAGAAGCCTAGTGAACAGCGAGTATGTTCTTATCACAAACATTTTATAATTTTAAAAGGCCTGTAACCGCCTGGCTAATTTTATCAAAAAAAAAAATTTATAAACCTGAAGGAAAAATGTGGATTGACCCATAATAGCAAAATACAATCACAAATTTAAAGTGTCAGCACAGCCTGTATAGTTTTATAAAAAGTACATTTATAAATTTAAAGAAAATTGGATTGGCCCATAATAGCAAAATAAAATTACAAAGTTAAAGTGTCAGCACAGCCTGTATAGTTTTATAAAAATTGTAAATTTATAATTTTAAAGACAATCTGAATTGACCCGGCCGCTGACATGTGCCAGAGCCTGACCCGACATAAGGTAACATGTCCGGGCGCTTGCATAGATCTGCACCAACAGGTGACTACCCCAGGTTAAAATGTGTGAACCGGCCTAATGCAAATAAAAAAAAAAACTCCCAACCCTTCTATGGCATAAGAAAATGATCATGTACAAATAAAACGATTGTAATAGATACAATCTATGTAGACCATCCTGTTACGAACTGCACCCACCTACATAACTAAAATCCCGATCCCCCATAAATTTCTACAACGCCATTCAGAATCACAGTTAAAAACGTAAAGCATAAAATTAATGTCCGCCGGACACATGCCGGTGACCAGGCCTACAATTAATTTGGAGCGTAATTACATTATGATCACAATTTTACTGAAAGTTTGCAGCCAAAATTCTGTCCAGCTGGACATGAGCACAATGAATTTTTTTTTTATGTTCTTTTTTTGTAATTTGAGTTTTTTATGGATTGTTAAATGCACAAAACATGGTGTTTCCTGTAGAGGCCTAGTGTAAGTAAAAATTGTTTCAATATCACTTCATTTGGTCCAGGTGGTTACCGTGGCAAGCCTTACAGTGGTGTCTCTTCCAGCAGCCGAGGAATTAGAGTCTAAAGGTGTTCAGGTCATGGTGAAGGTGGAATTACACCATGCTGGAGTCACATCTCCGACTACATCGGGAACCCTAAGCATTCATAATAATTAATTGACTGACCACTAAACCATAACACACACGCCACCCCAAACCAATTCCACTATGTTCATTATAACACGTTTAACATTTTCACTTTTTGTTTTTAAATTACTAGATCACACACAAGGCCTCAATGCCTCATAATTTGATATAAATTTATAATGCACCCTTACATACGTATGAAAAGTTAAAATTCACAGACAGGTATTAAGCTTATAACACCACGTGCTCACACAGACAATTCAGTAAAGTTCCCCAGTTCCACAAAATTACATAATAATTTTTTCCTTTTACGCCCATTTTCACATGTACAATTGGTATTTACAAAATACATTTTAGTGTTTAAAATAAATTAAATACTTGACAATGAACATACATTAAATTTACGACCACGAGGCACGCTTCAAACTTTTATCCATTCACATCCAAGTCAATTATGGTTTAAATTTAAACTTTTTGCAATAAAATGAATAATATATACTTAGAGTATTTACCGAAGGTCTATGGGCGTTTACTTAGCCATGATAGAATAGAAAAAGAACAATTTAAAGAAACTCCACACTGCCGAAAGGGACGCTGTTTTCGCTTCTGTAGCAGGCCGGCGACTGACAAACAATCTTGCCCTAACGGAAGCAAGATTCGTTGCGTTGCCAAATCGCGCAAACGTTGCGTCGCATTCACCAACAGATCGCGCTGGCCTACAGTGAATCAACCAAACGTTAATGCAGTACACGATGCTTGCCACCCTCGTGGAATAAAACATCGCGATTCCCCATTATTAATAAATTATATATTTTTCTACAGACGGCCGGTTTCTCAAAAAACCGGCACAGTATCTACCAAAGGTTCCTATATAAATGGCTCTCGATAGACTTGCGGAGTGTTTCGACACAATGAAATCTCTCGTCAGTTTGAAGCGATGGCTTTTATACTTTTTGTCTCAACGTTACCACATTTAGGGGCGACACAGAAGCCTTGTGATGAGAAGGATAAGTTGACAGTATATACTTTATTACAAAGACCATTTTCGAATAAGAGGAGTGATTTAGTCCACGCCTCAGAATGGGCTATATATGATATTTGTTTCGTTTGAAAAAGTCCTCCATATCAATATTTTTCCAGTCCCCCGTTCTATCTCTTCCAAACCACCCTTATTTGTTTTTTATAACTATTTTTGATGTCTCAAACTCTACAGCTTGGTTTGTTTTGAAAAAATCTTCACTATACAGTCCGTTAGTGATTTTAATAAATAAATAAATAAAGTTAGTGATTTTTAAAATTTCAGCCCTCTTCTAGTTACGTCCAAAATTTTAAATATTTCCAAAATGTTTTTCTCGAAAGTAAGACATGCTTCACTATGAAATCAGTGAATGTAAGCTCTCAAGGCCAGAGTGTTTACCAATATTAAAATAACCGGGCTGTTAGGTCATGAGTTGAGACTTAGTCCTACGAGGCCGTAATAAATCTTCGTTCATGGGCCACTGAAGACGGTCGAAACGTCTCTGGCAGGAATTACGTTGTACATAACGGACCATACCCTTACAACCCGATTGATTTCAATATTATTGACACTCACGAAACGTGTATATTAAATAATTCTTTTTATCGCCTCAATTTTTCAGAGATAGAACAGACTTAAAATTAAAAAAAACGTCATTTTTCATGTTTTTTTTTTGTATTTTACTATATAGGCCTACATTTTGCTTGGAAATCTCTAAATGGCATTTTTTTAAATATTTTATTTTAACGCCCAGAGGGACCTAGACCTGTATTAAATACAAGAGGCATTGTACTCATGTTACTTTATTTGACACTCAAAATTACAACTTCAAATATAACTCTTTAAACATATATCATACAAAAAACATAAAAAGTCATCATAATGATGCAGAAAATCTGTACAAGAATTATTTTGACTTTAGTTACTTTTTTATACAGTTAGTAATTTTTTATTTACAAAAAAAAAACTATTGACTCGTCTACTGAATCTGTTCTGGATATCAAGGGGTGCTTGGACTTCAGACACCAGGAAACAAAAACAGAAAGGTAAACTAAAATAAAAATAGTAAAATAAAAAAAATTCAAAAACAGAACCGTTGTAAGAACTTACATTTTTCTTTGTTAAAATAAGTGCTTATTAAGTAAACTGTACAAACAAATTCTGATATTTTTCTGAACTCTTTAAACACCCGTAAGGCCCTATTCTGATTTTGTAGGCTATACCCTCTTATTGACTTACAAATGTATGTACCATAAAAAATGGTGTATGGTCTAAGTAGTTTTTTCTTTTTCAAATCTATTTATTGTACCATTGTAAACAATGTAACATAAGATTTTTTATTTACATCTAACAGCTAATTGTTTCAAAATATTTTCCATGAATTTAATTTCACTCATCTTTTTGTTGCTATCACTTTAATTAATACACCAAAAATTCAAATAAAAAGTTCTTTTTATCTTCCGCTCTTTGCGATTTTAAGATTTTAATACGTTACACATGATCTGCGATATTTTTGTGTGTATTGTATTACGAGGCAACGCCCAAGCATAGATAAAATATTATTGAAAAATTTGGGCACTTACAAATTACACACATTGTAACTACACACTTTCTTCTAAATAAATGGAGTTTAGTAAATTAATTATAACTTTTTTTTACTTCAGTGGAAACGTTCTACACAAATAAAACTGAATAAACTAATGTAAACTAATTCATCGACATCTATACACCAGAGGCGAATCCTCAGAGCAAGCAAAGCAAGAAATGATTGCTCTAAGAAAATTAGGCAAAAGTAAATAAATGATTACGTAACCACCATTATCGTTGTCACAGAAAACTGTTTCGTATGCCTTCTTATCTCCATCTTTTGAAAATCGGCGGCCCATTTGTCATCTATCTTCCAGTCAAAATGTTATTGATGACTTGATTTGACCAAGTTCTGTGCGCTGTTTTAACAGATGACTGACCGCTCCGCCCCCAAGGCAATCACTTCAAAAAATGCTTCGGTACACTAACTATGAGTTGGCCAGAATTTCAGAAATCATAGCATTTATTTAGGATTTCGTAACTACGCTTTCATTATGCAGCCTTCTATTTTACACTGCGCTACAGTTTGAAATACAGAAACTTATAACAATGTAACCTAGGAGTACGATGGTTTGCTGGTACCTACGTACATTGTTAAACTTCACACCTGGCTATCAGAGACGCAAAAAAGCAAGCACTCTTTAGTAGTGTTTTACGCCGCTAGGAGCGCTAGCAGTGTCCCGGCTTGGTGAGAATTCGGCAATTTCTTTCTACTGTTTATTGTTTTGGTTGTCGAAAGGTTAGCTCCCCGCGGTGTTTCCTGGGTACTGATTGTTGAAATAATAATTTTTTTTTTAAACTAGTAAGTTGAATCACAGCCACTTTTACTTCCATTTCCTTATGGAACATGGAATTTTTACTTCCATGTTCCATAAGGAAATGGAAGTATGGTCATGGCGAAAAATATCTTGTTCGAGATAACTGCTGATTCTGATTGTACTACCCTCAAAACATGAAGAAAAGTAATTTTTCGAAAAGTGTGTGTGTGTGTGTGTGTGTGTGTAGAATTTTTTCTATGGCAAACGATAACAGCCGCAAATTCAAACAGAATCAAATAATTGTTTGCATACACCCCTGAATTGTAGTGGACTCAAGGCCTATTGATTTTGGTGATGATTGGTTTAGGGAAAGGGGTAGTTTACCTGCAACATTGTATGTTTTAACAAGAGTAAAGTACTTAATTTTGATAAATAAAGTATCCTGATAAGATCATAATAATCCACTGTAGAAACGTAGATGAAATATCTATAAATGAAGAGGATAGTTGAACGGGGTTGGGGGTAATTTTCTATAAATGAAAATTATAGTTGAAGAGGGAGGGGATAATTTTTTATATGTGTACTACGTTATAGGCAACAAAGAAGTATTTTATTGTTAAAATTCCTTCCCGGGCTGTTTGGCCGTAGTCCAATGTTGTTTGGAAAGCCAGACGTTTCGGCAGTGCTATCGACTGCCATCATCAGTGAAAATCGAGTGCCATAACGTGTGGTGGTATACGTTAGTGACCACAGTACTGTGGTTAAGGCTGAAGCAATAAGTAGAAAGAAGTTTTTATGGAAATATTTCATTTCGAAAATGATTTTAAATATAAATCTTAGAACATGGAAGTCATGTATGGTTCTCCGTACCGATATTTTCTATGAGGAACGATAACTGCCGCACATTCAAACAGAATCAAATAATAATATTTTGCACACGTTCCTGAATTGTAGAGAGCTCAAGGCCTGTCGATTTCGGTGAAGATCGGTTAAGGGAAAGGGGTAGTTTACCTGCAACATTTTATGTTTTAACAAGCGTAATTTTTCGTATGACGAACGATAACTGCCGCACGTTCAAACTGAATCAAATAATTTTTGCATACGTTCCTGAATTGTAGAGGACGCAAGGCCTATTGATTTTGGTGAAGATCGGTTAAGGGAAAGGGGTAGTTTACCTGCAACTTTTTATGTTTTAATAAGAGTAATTATTATGACGAACGATAACTGCCGTAAATTCAAACAGAATTAAATAATTTTTTACATATTTGCTTGAGTTGTAGAGGACTCAAGGCCTATTGATTTTGGTGAAGATCGGTTACAGGGAAAGGGTAGCTTATCTGCAACGTTTTATGTTTTAACAAGAGTAAAGAACTTATTTTATTTACTAATTTTAAGTACTTTTATGTACTAATTTTGATAAATAAAGTATCCTGATAAGAAGATCATAATAATCCACTGTAAAAACTTAGTTGAAATATCTATAAATTAAGAGGCTAGTTGAACGTGTGGGCGTAATTTTCTATAAATGAAAATTATAGTTGAAGGGGAGGGGATATTTTTTTATGTGTGCTACGTTATCGGCAACAAAGAAGTAGTTTGTTGTTAAAATTCCTTCCCGGCCGGTTTGGCCGTAGTCCAATGTTTTCTGCAAAACCAGACGTTTCGGCAGTGCCATCGACTGCCATCATCAGTGAAAATCGAGTGCGATAACGTGAGGTGGTATACGTTGTGACCGCAATACTGTAGTTAAGGCTGAAGCAATAAGTAGAAAGAAGTAGTTTCTATGGAAATATTTCATTTCAGAAATGGTTTTAAATATAAATCTTGGAACATGGAAGTCATGTATGGTTCTCCATACCGATATTTAAATCCTCATACTCATTACGCTCGATGAATATTTTCTCACTGTGACACAAACAACTGCGTAGCTGAAAATGTTTAAATGATTGCATTCGAATTTTATATACATGCGCTTATATTGTGCTTAGAGTCGATGCTTGCCCTACCCATCGGGTCAGGAATCGCCACTACTATACACTACAACAAGTAAAATAAAGGAATATGGCGAAGGACAGACAAGTTCAACTAGTGTTTATAGATATAAATATTTATGTGTTCTATGTTTGTATATTTGTAAATCTACACAAAACAAATACCTGAACAAATACAAATCAATACAAAACATGACACAATTTTCAAAGCAACATCGAAAATACACAAAATACTAACATATACACCACAATCACACACAATTACACCAATTTAAAAGGCCAACAGGAAACCACAACAACAACCAACCAACACACAAATACTTCACAAAAGTCAAAATTAGGAAGGCTGAGGATGGGAACACAAGGCGTCCCGAATTATGTTCCAAATAAGGTAAATGCATCTGGAGGTAATGTCATTACAAATATTAAATATTTATATACATCAATAAATAGATTGTAGCAAAAAATGTTTGAAATATATACAGGATGTCCCGGGAGGAGAGGGAAATAATTTGAGAAATGGTTCTATAGTGTAAAAGAAGAAACAAAGTTCATATAAACACATGTCCGGAAACGCTTTGTAAGCGAGTTACGGCTAGCGAAAGATTTCGCCCGGGTTTCGGTTCCCCCGGGTAAATGAAGACTTTCTAAAATTCTGGGAAGGTAAATTAAGGGGCAGATTCTGTTGTTTCTTATGGTTTGTGACCTGAAAAATCTAATAAAAGAGGTCGCAGAACTGTATCTCCCATAACTTTCATGATATCCGACGTAAAACAGAAAAATCTTTGCCTAAAAACGTATTGTATTGTTTTTAACCAAAATTGGAATTTTTTGTTGATTTTTATTGACTTTATTTACACCATTTTTCTCAGAATTAAATTCTTTACAAGTTTTGGTTTTAACTTTTATGCATTTATTAATCATTTAACAAAGTTATTGTACTTCTAACCTAAAAAAACGTGTTTTTTTAAGATGTTTACAAAAAATTCGCTTACAAAGCGTTTCCGGACATATGTTTATATGAACTTTTTTTCTTTTTTTACACTATAGAACCATTTCTCAAATTATTTCCCTCTCCTCCCGGGACACTCTGTACACACACACACACACACACACACACACACACACACACACACACACACACACACACACACACAATTTATTTATAAGTAACTCGATGAGTTTCTTCCAGTATTATTCTATAATATTATATATTATCAAATTATAATTAGGCTACTTCTGCAAATAGTTGTATCTTATTTTATAATAAAATCTACAGCAATAATACCTTTTTACAGCAAGTATACTCAGCTGTATCCAGAAATATGCCAAACAAAATGAACTATATGCTTTAAACAAAACAGAATGTATTACTTAGGGAAATTCCGGGTAGTGCAAACCTGGTAAACACGAATAAATGTGTTAATATGAGTAGAAACTTGGTTGTACCTGCAACCTTCCGAGCAGCAATATGAACGTACTAAAAACTAAAAAACCCTTTCTTTACATAACAAATACACAATTTTAAAAAGTATGTGCTAGGACTATTCCAAACTATGGAACTTACAAGAAACATTAATGCTGTGAAATTGCATTCTTGGGGTCTCAGTCAATGTACTTTCACTTTATTCCTGAATCATATAGACTGGCCAAAGGTTAATACTTTCAACTTGACTGTTCGGATGTAATTGTATCCAATTTGGCTTTTGGTTGTGCCTGAGCAAATCATTCGCATTCTTATTGTACACACTTTAATGTACATTTCCATGTTTCTGACTCTGGTTGGCAGATCCGCCGAATCCGGATAAGCCGTGGGAACAAGACCCGTTCTTGCCTTTGGACGTGAAGCCGACGTATTACGACATATCACTCCGCGTCAATTTGTCCGCCGGCGCGTACACCGGCACTGCCAAAATCAACATCGATCTGACGGCGAAGAAGCAGTTTCTCTGGCTACATCACAGACAGCTGGACTTAAGCAGTGTCGCTGTCAAGTCAGAGTCCGGTAGGACGGACTTTGCGGTGCGCGACACATTCAAGAGCGACAAGAACGGTTTCCTGGTGATTTCTCTGCAACAGGAGCTGCCAACCGGACCGTACCAGCTCCAATTCACTTATGAAACCAAGTTTGACAGCAGCGACGTCTTCACAGAGTTCCTCTACTACTACGAGAACTCATGGGATTGGCAAAGGTAAGATTTTTTACATTCATTTTTGTCAGTTGTTTTTTGAACTTGTTCTCAATGCAGAGATTTTTGTGCCGTTCCTTCATCCTAGACGTTTGGTATTTTTCGTTACTATTGTGGAGATAACGAATAAAATAAAATCAAGACTGTACAAATCAGTAATAGAAAGTGATAAAAGATACGATGCAGAGAAACGATAACAACTTGTATGTTATCTTAATATAGATAATGGGTCTACAGTCAAAGCTGCAGGGAGGACTATTGAAGACTTATCTGGCAAGATAGGATAAATAATGAAGACGTCAAAAAGTCTGTAGAAATTCTGAATAATGTATAGTCTGTAGAAAAGAATATACAAATGTAATTCAAAAAGTTTTCGAGCTGAGCCAGCAAGAGTGTCAATTGCTATTATTGGTCGTCAAGTTCGATCCGTCAGATAGCGTACCATAACGTTTAAGACAGCTGTATTTAATAGTTTGATTGTTGTGATCAAATAAAATAAACGAACTAGGTGTTTTTGGAAAAAACGGATAAAATCGAATATTGCGCAGTGATAAAATATTTCGTTACAAAAGTTTAACGCCAATGAAAATAAAAACGAATTGGATTCCACATTTTTATCACTTTTAAAACTCTTTTCCATCGTTTTTAACAGGGAAGAAACGGGCTGCTGAATTCAAACGTGGTCGTTCGTACATTTGTGACGACGAAAGTTCAGATAGCCCAAAACTGCTACAGTTGGCGAACAATCTACACTGCCGTGTTATAAATGATCGACGCGTGAAAATGGTCGACTGGAAACGCACTCGCATGAACGTTTCTCTAGACTTCGTAGTCACCTCTTAAAGAAATCCAACCGAGTGTCTGCGACGATTAATCGCTGTTGACGAAACGTGTATTCACCGCTAAACGCCAGAGACAAAACAGCAGTCCAGGCAACGGGTGGAAGCGGACGGGAAAAATCTGTTCGTATTTCAAGTTTTTCGGAAATATTTCTGCTGTCCGTGTCAAATTCTGATACGGACCGATTTATAATAGAAGTAAAGCAAAAACCGGAAATTTGGTACCCAAGGTGCTCTGATTATTCAGCACTCGCTTTGATTACTTTTAAATTGAAACTTATGTTTTTACTTTTAACAGAATTTTAAACATAGGATATAAATTCCCGTGTTTATATATGTATGAATAAAAAATATTACGAGTTATTGTTAGTATCATACACACCTTTTAACCTTTTTATTTAGTAATTCAGACCTATTTTACACGCAGCAATGCAGATTTAGATGTTTTGGCAGTTTTTATTGGTGTGGGAACATCATAGCTTTGCTACGTCACATTCGACTTATGCAAGAGTTGCCGGACGGTAACCCTTACGGCTCTGTGTGTGTGAGCGCGCGCGCGCGCGCGAAGTTACAAAGCTATGAATAAAAAATATTATGAGTTATGGTTATTATTATATACACCTTTTAACCTTTTTATTTAGTAATTCGTACGTATTTTACACGCAGCATTGCAGATTTAGATGTTTTGGCATTTTTTATTTTTGTGTAAACATCATAGCTTTGTAACAGCGCGCGCGCGCTCACACACACAGTGTCGTAAGGGTTACGGTCCGGAATCTTTTGCATAAGTCGAATGTGCCATAGTTTCATGTAACTGTAACTTATTAACTGACGTATTATTTTCTCTCTTGGTTGACACATTATCAGTAATTTAAGTCGTAACATACGAAAGGAAACTACACAAGAAAACCTGCTTAAAAATGGCATTTTGCTTAGAGTCCATTTGAATTTTTTAATGACTATATATTATTTATATTTTTTCTATATTTTCCCTTATAACTCGTGATTACGTAAGTCGGAGTTGACTCCGCGCGCGCGTGTGTGAATAAATATTATAACTCAGGATTGCAGACCTCTCTTTGTAACGGCCCAGTTACGGCCGTTACGTAAAATTTAAAAACTAGACGCTTGGCCTAGATGGAGCCCAGAGTGAAAGGACTTGCAATAAAACACTCACTTAAACCGTAACAACTTTTATTAGTGTTTCCTCATTTCATTATCATAACATATTTTGCTAGACTGAAATATCATACAGTGTTCAAACGATTGAATACTTGTGTAATTCATAGCGGTTCTTAGTTTTCATTTTATCAACTTATATATATATATATATATATATATATATATATATATATTTAGTTTTCATTTTATCAACATACATATATACTGTAATGGTACATATCTTCAACTAACAATAATAAAGAAACATGACAAAATAAATTATTTAAATAATTAACACTATAATAAAAAGGGATGAGTCAGAGATTGAAGAATGGTTGATTCAAAATAATAAAACGATCGAACATATCAAGGTAATCATGAAAGTAACCTCTAATAATAAAAAAGTAACAAGCAACGAACCGAAACGTTGAAAAACGATAATACATGGCTATTTAACCACAATAGCCCAATAGATAGTAAGTGAGAGAGTAGAACCAGCCCCAAAAAAAACATCAATATAATATAAATTATGACATTTGTAAGTGAATAACTAAAACTAGTCACCACACTAACCTAAGGAGGTATAAATAATTAGCATGAGAAGTGAGAAGATAGAACCAGCCCCAACACCAAGGAAGGGATATATAAAAGATAACAAAATGAAGTAAAGACAGTGAAAGAGCACAGCACCAGTGATAGACCAAATGAGAAGAGACCAATCAATGGTAATTGTATATAATAATGTTGATTGTAAACACAGACAAACAATCTATAAAAAGAAGTGTTAAATGTTAATGACTTAAATTGTATAAGGATACACTAACCCAAATAAGTAGAGATAACTATGACAAATCAAACTAACACGACACAAACTTATTAATTGTATAATCAAACTTCGTAGAGTGAGAGATAGTGAGGTAAAATGATAATGAACAATTTTAAAATAAAATGAGAAAGAGAATTTTAATGAGCAATACCCACCAGTAACACTTAAACCATATAGAGTGCAAGGTGTTAGCAATTAAAATACCCCAAAGTAAATATAACCCCCTTAATAGTGATAAACACTGATAAGTCAGTGAAAAAAGTTGATAAGTGCATAAAAAGTGAGTGAGAGCTAATAATTGCTAAACACAGGAAGGACTGTGGCGATTAAAAGCAATTATAAGTGAACACCAGTATGTAACAAAATAAACTAAAGTGTAGTAGAATTAAGTTAGCAGTAGTAGTAACTACATATCATGTTTTAAATTTTGAACAATTAATATTCTAAGTGACAATTTATATTATTACCCATGAGTTTAAGAAAAATGGACTATTAGTGTGTTAATACACAGCATAAAGAATTTCTAATACACAGAGGTATAAACTAAATATTATTAACCCAAAATGGTAAGGGAAAGACAATTAATAATAACATAATCATTATAAGATTTTAATAAAAATATAGTAAATTGTTATTAGAGTAAGATGTTAATGACCCAATGTCATATAGGATTAGTAATAAGGATTTATCATTATAGTCAAAATATTTAATTAATGTTTATATGTTTGTTGTTAATACTATGTAATAATTGTTACTCACCAAAGAGTATGAGTAGATGATGAAAATGAACATTGTAGGTAATGAAAAGTAAATAATTATGTTTTAACGAATAGAATTATGTCTGTGGGAATTGTTAGACCATAAGATTTAATGTTATATGTTAAGTAATAAATAATAAGAAATAATAATTAAAAACAAACAAAGCAGTAAACAAAAAGCAAAATAAATACAGACAAATACAATGATACTAAAAGGCAGTTATGACAATAGACAAGCCAGGATATGAAGCCAGTAAAATCACATATAATTACAAGAACAGGTATAAAACCATAGAGCAAATGAATAAAATCATGTATTGAACCAATCAGAACCCATACAAGGGGAAAATAAAAAATAATCTCTGTAATTTAATAAAAATAGCCAATTGCTGTGTAGGCCTAGGAAAATGCGTAACTGTAAAACTACAAAAAACTTCAATTTTGAGAATTAAACAACAACATTAGCAAAAGTAAGGCATATAAACAATGAAAGACGATTAGACAATCATGTTAAGAAGGAAATATTAAAGTAATCATGTAAATTAAGAAAACAGTGTAATTAAACAAAATCAACAGAACTGTCAAAATGTTAATACCTAAGTGAACACAATAGTATTGGATGTCAAATTAATCCTTGAACCAAAATACGAACAGTGGTAATGATATTTAATACTTAAAAGGGAATACTGAAGATTAATTGCATTCAGAAGATCTGTAACCATTTTAAATAAGAATTCAAATCTCCTAACAATGGTCTTAAGCCAGTTTTAACCAATCAGAAATTTTGAGTTACCATGACAACAGCAGAATATTGACTATTTTCAGTTAGGAACGTTAGAACCAGTAGTGACGCTTAACTGAAGAGACGCCACGCAGTGAAGGGCAAAAAAATTTTCACATAAAACATTAAAAGTGCCCATAATTTTACGAAGGAAAGGACCAGACCAACTGATGAGAGGATGCTACAATCAACCAGACCAAGGACCAGTTCAAATTAATCAAGTTGCATGGAAACTAAGGAAATTAACAAGAAGAAGACGCCAGACGTACCTGAAGCCCAAGATTTGAAGGAAGAAGAATAGACATCGACGGACTAACCTACGTTAACCATTGACAATACACTTCCTATCTACTAACGATAAGTATTGCTGAATTCATTGAACTCTTAAAATAAATTCTCTTTCCAATTTCTAACTAAATCGTGAACTCTCACTACCACTGAAGGTACTAATTTTCAAGGATTGATGAACAAACATAATTTGTAAACACTAAATAACTGATGATAACCTACGTATTACACCAACGACACTGTCACACACCTTAACACCACAACATTGAATTTAAAGTAAACCTTGTTTGATTTTAATGCTCACGAACATTACGTGATATATTGTATTTTGTTATCTTGCTTTTAAAACTTCCTTGTCGTACTTAAAAGGACTCTATTTGGTAAATCTATTTTGTAAATAATAATCAACGCTGTCTTGTGGCGAAATGAAACATTGTATTGCCAACCCAGCCATCCGCTGAGTGAACGACTATTTATTGCCGAGGCTAAAATTATTATATTGATTACTAATTTTGTACAAGCGTTAACAAGAATTAACAGTTCTGAGCCTAATAAAAAAGTGTGTACCATTAACAACTGTCCAGTAATTATTTATAGAAAAATATTATGTATGTTTTGTTTAATAGCAGTGAGTCAACCTAACCAATATTATTTCAAGTTGGTAACACGTTTCCCCCACTCAAACGAGATTCGAGTTCATACCAGTCGGCGAACTATTTAAATTTACACTAATACACTGTAAAACCATGCAGGTAAAAACTTTTAATTGTTTTCTCGCAAAACAATTTGGCGCCTATCGGGAAGTACAAAAGAGTGAGAAGGGACAGGTAAGGCACACAGGCTACTAGACGCTTTTATAACACCAAACGAACCATTAATAACGTTCGCATATTAAACATACAAAGATATAAACGACACGAGTTAAACACCCAACTCAAGGCAATTAACAAAGTGGCGCACCAACTAGTGAGGCTAGAGTTACGAGCAGATATCTAGCGGCAAGTACGACAGAAGGCGAACAAGGTTGTGACGATTTAATTGATAATAAAATATTTAATAAATTAAAAATTAATTTTCTAGCAATTAAGTATTTTTAAATCCCACTATTAAACCTAAAGCCCCTGTACTAACTCAGAATAAGTATGAGATGTAAATGGAAAATCTAACTAAACAACAAATTAAAAAAAAAATCGAATTGTAAGAAGCTATTTATATCACAGTTAACCCTTTTGCAAGTCATCATGAGTTGACCTGTTTAATTCCGGACTCAACGTGTTTAGCGAGCCGTCTGTAACTTAGCAAAGTATAAAAATCATAATGTTTGTAATTAGTAATTTGAAGGCATGAGTAGTAGTTAAAATAATTCACGTAAATTATATATGTATAATTAATGTATTGTTTCATGTAATAATAATGTCAATTTAAATAAAAATAGGGACTATATTATCGCGGAGTACTCGCTCCGCTTCGTTGTAATGTGCCAGTCGAATCGAGAAAAGAGTGACAATGCAGCCGTCAGACCGTATACAACTACGAGCGAGAGCTCCACCAAAATGCATTGGTTAATTTTAAATCTTAACTTTTAGCTACCCACTACTAAACGTGGCGAGCAAGTTTAATACGTAAAATGTACAAAGTTGTGTTAAAAAATGTTATAAGTTAAAACAAAACAAAAAAATAACAAGTAGTAAGCAAGATGACGTCTCCCCTCAAGAGGTAAATTCAAGTACAACTTTACATATGAAGATGTGACCTGCATTAACTTCACATGTGGACGTATACGAGCCATACAACGCTGACGAGGACCTATGTGGACCTATACCAACTTCAACCAGACAAGCTTCAATCTCCGCAGTGAACCAGCTATCTAGTACTTGCCGAAGACGTGACTCAGATGACGACGCCGACTTCCCGAATTCCCAAGAGAGACACCCCAGGACGAGGTCACCACGACTTATTGTAAAGGTGACTCGATAGCTTGCCTATCGAGAGTTAATTATATTTGAGACATAACTTACAGATGAAAGAGACTTTTCAAAGACAATAATTTTCTTTAAACTATAAATGAGACCAACTAAAAGTATACTGTAATATTGAATACCATACGTTGTAACGTTAATATGTAAATGTAAATTATAATCTCTTTAGTAAATAATACCATTCTTCAAATAGTAAAAGAAGTCTTGCAAGCACCTAGATGAACATAGTAATACTCAGACGTCTTTGCAATATTTAAAGTAAACTCGGATCCGAGGTAAAAAGTACATGATCATTATGATCCCTAGTTTTTCAGAAAACCCTTTGAATTTTTTTAATGTAATTAATTGTGTTATGGGATCTTTTCATATCATTTGTTAATAAAGAGAAGTCATCTTATTACACATTGAAGTGAGTGCATAAATCAGTGAAATACCTTCCCTTGTTTCCTAATAATTAGCTTAATTAATTTTGTTAATTGTGTTGAGTTTAATTTCAGTTCGTTACAACGTAGGCAGCCCATATAATTGGCTGGTGTCAATTAGGATGGGTCCCCTGGATTTGTAACGTGGCAACAACGTTACAAAAATGCGCCACTCTGCTTAAATTAAAATAGTTGCAAGCATCGTGTCACAAAAATGCGCCACTCTGCTTAAAGTTAAAATAGTTGCGAGCATCGTGTCACAAAAATGCGCCACTCTGCTGCTTTGTAAAAAAAAAAAGTTAATTGTTTACAGAGTGTCACAAAATTGCGCCACTCTGCTAATCAATATAAAAGGTTGTAAGCATCGTGACACTAACAAAGATACGTCACGCTGATAATTAAAATAATTGTTACGTAGTAAAATAGATAACTCTCGGCACTCAGTTATCTGATCTATGCACTCAGTTACTGTATTTTATGTAACATTAATTTTCATAAAATGAATTTATTTTAAGATACGTAAATTAATACAATGATAGTCTGTATAACTTGAAATATCATTGTATAAAGCCAAATGCAAGTATGTACATGAATTTTAGTGCTCGTTGATCTGTTCAGTCTTTAACAGGTTTATATTGTGACAATTCAAGACCTGTAGTTTCTTGAATATGCCTGCATAGTACGTCAGTGTATGTCTGTCGTCACGGTAAAAACAAAAACGTATACTCCTGCGTAAAGTAGACCCGGTTAATTACGTGTAAAGGATTTCGTAACTTAAAGTTGTTACAAAAAAAAATAATTTAATGGTGGAAAGTACGAGAATTAATTACTAAACTCAGACTGTTATAACCGTAATACACCTGTAACTTGTAAAGCGTGTTTTGTTGAATAAGACTCACCCTAGAGTCCGACTGGCCTCTCCAGTTAAAACCGGTCGAGAAAGATAGGCTGAGGCATTGTGTGGAGAACAATATGTGTGCGTAATCCCCGCGTTCCCACGCATACACCTACCTGGTCATTGTTTACTAAATAAAAGAGGGTGACCTAGATTCCAGCGAACAGCTGATCGGTGATTTAACATTGAAATATGTGTGTGTGGAATTTCTGTCTCTCCCTTAGAAGAGAAATTATTCTCTTGAGAATTATGCAAATGATTTACCCAAGAATGCAACTTGTCTATGTAGTAAGTGTATAGTGTTGTAAAATCAATTTTAAGTACGTTTTAATGTGTTAGAAATAAGATAAAAAAATGGCACAATTTAATCCGGATTTACTATTAAAGGACGAGCTGTCTAATGAAGCTCTTTTGCGTGGTCTACCCCATGCGAATGTAACAGTCGCGGAATTGCGTAAGTCAATACGCGAAAGTGGATTTGATGCACCCGCGCAATTAAGCAACCTAAGCGGACTCGATTATGAGAGCGAGAGAGAAATTTGTAATGCCAAGTATAGTGAGCTAACCTTATTGTCTCAAACCCTCCAAGACGAGAAATCTCCGGGGATAATTTTGCGGACTACTCAGAGAATAGAGCATTTAACCCGGCGAATGAAAAATTTGTTGATCTGGCCTAATCTTACGGAAATACCTCCTGAAGTCCAAAACTTTGCTGACGAAGCTTTACGTCGATTACCCACTATTATCTATGAGTTAAGAAGAAAATCCGACTCGTTCCGAATGGATGAAATTGAGAAGTCCTTGAAGAAACTACATATCTCCCCAGTTCAATCCCCTACTACACATCTACCTCCACCTAACACTGATCGCGACTCATCCGCCGTATCGCAAATACAAGCTACTCACGAGCAATATCCTGATAGAGATTTAAATGCCCCGACTATATTTGAAGCCCCTCCTCCCAATCGTTTCCAGATTCGCCCCGAAACGCACGAATTGACCACCCCGAATGCATCATATCGTCCTCCTAAAGGGATGCCAACCTTGAACTATACAAAGACCGTACTACGTACGAGTACAAGGAAATCACGAGAGATTAGCTCATTACATCTCAGATATCAGGGAGTCATCTCGACTACTACGTGTAGATTGGAATGAGACACAGATGGTCGACACCATTTTAGTAGGATTGTCACCAGAGGAAAGATCTCGTTTAGCTTTGATAAATCCACCGAACACCTTTGCGGATCTAGAACAATGCAGTATCCATTCTTCGAATGTATGGTACTCCGATCAGAATAGACATACGATGAAATCAGCAGAAGCAAATAGAAATGGATTGCGAGCCCTAGAGCCCGGTGTAACAACCCTGCATGAAAAGCAAGTATTCAATAGACCTCACAATGTGCGCAGCCCTGGTAAGTTAAATGTAACACCATCTAAAACGGAAACAAGGTACCCTCCTCGCAATAAGCACATCTGTTATAATTGCGGCAAATATGGACACATAAGAAAAAACTGTAACAGCACGCAATTGGAACGTAAATACCCTGATCCAAAAAAACATGTAAGGCAGGGAGACCCGAAATCCTGAGTCTTCCGCAGCAACTCGAAATCTGGTGAACCTAAAGAAACGTATAAAAAAAAAATTTATAACAAAAGAGGAAGGAAAAGAACCTCTAAAGAAATAGATCCATACGTAAGAAAGTTTCTTGAAAAATGTAACGCGATAAATAAATGTAACTGGACTAAAAGTCTATTACCCTTAACACAAATTGACCTAGGTGTTACCTCCACTATCGCATTAATTGATTCGGGATCTACCAGAACCTTAATCAGTCAAGAGTTAGCAGATAAATTATCGGAACACCACCTAGTAAAACGGAGTCAAGCGGTGAATATAAGATGTGCTGCCGCCAATAAACGAAATATAATAATAAAACTGAGCATTACCGTTAAAGTTAAAATCAAGAACCTAACCTGGGTTTTTACTATGTTAGTATGTAATGAATTAGGACCCGACTTAATATTGGGAGCAGACTTTATCAGTAAAACGGGAATGATTCTTGACATCTATGAGCAGAAGTATTATTTTCGATTCGACCGTACACGGAAATATAGATTTGATTGTAATAATGACAAACAAGAAAAAACTAGATCATCTACTGCACACGTAATACACCAAGAGTCTGAATTATCTCATCTAGAAAGTAGAGATAGAATGAGAATACAGAAATTAATAAAAGAATTTTCCTCAGTTCTTACACCTAAGCTAGGACTTACGAAACTAATAGAATATAAAATCAATCTGAGCGATCAGAAAGTAATACGCCTACCCCCATACAAGTTGTCGCCTCCCAAGATGGAAGTGATGAGAAACCATATCAACAAGTTGTTGGAACTAGGAGTCATTGAACCCTCTACGTCCCCATATTCATCACCCTCCTTTTTAGTACCGAAAGGTCACGATAAACACAGACTAGTTGTGGACTACCGGCAATTAAACAAACGAATAGAATTTGAATCTATCCCTCTTCCAGACATCCATAGTGCTTTTCATTACTTCACGAAAGCGAAAGTCTTTACGGTAATGGATCTGAATCAAGCTTTTCACCAAATACCCCTTTCGGAAGAATCAAAACGTCTAACCGCGTTTGCCGTTCCTTTTAACTTGTACCAATTTACTAGAGTACCCTTTGGAATATCTCAAGGAAGTTCCGTATGTAGTAGATTATTAGAAAGGATATTTCACGATATTAAATTTAAATATGTGTATCACTATTTGGACGACATCGTTATCTATAGCGAATCAATGGAAGAACATCTTAAACACCTACGTGAAGTGTTATCTCGGTTACAAAAAGCAGGATTAACTGTTAACCCCAAAAAAGTAAATTTTGCCGTTCCACAATTTTCATTCTTAGGTCACATCGTGAAAGCGAATGGAAAAGTAAGCATTGACCCCGAACGAACCCGCGCTATTAGAGAATTTTCACCCCCACGAGATGCAAAAGGTATAGCCCGATTTTTGGGAATGGTAAATTATTTCCACAAGTATATTCCCCATCTTGCCGAAATAGCAGCACCGCTAAATTCCTTAAGAAAGAAGGGAGCGAAGTTTGAATGGAGCGCACAACATCAAAATGCGTTTGAACAACTCAAAGAAAGTATCATATCTCCCCCAGTTTTGCAACTAGCCGATTTCACGAAACCTTTCGTAGTGCAGACCGACAGTTCTAGTGTAGCGTTAGGTGTAGTCATCTATCAAGAGATAGAAAACAGTAGACTACCTATTAGTTATGCATCGCGAACCTTGAGCGACCGAGAAAGAAAATATTCCGCTTATGAATTGGAATGTTTAGCCATTGTTTTTGCATTTGAGAAGTTTAAACCCTTTCTAGAACATAAAGAATTCCTTTTGGAAACTGATAATCAAGCATTATCTTGGTTACTGAATCACCCTAAACAGTTAGGACGTATTGGAAGATGGGTATTGAGGTTAAACTGCTACAAATTCAAAGTGCAGCATATTAAAGGTACACAAAACGTAGTCGCTGATACCCTGTCCCGTATGTTCCAGTCGCCCACTAATACTCCCGGAAACAAGGAGAATCCGGAAACAGCACTTGCTAACGCCGTAATTACTGAATTCCCCCTTGCCTTTACAAACATTGCCCTGTATCAAAAACAAGACCCTTTTCTGAAACCGATTGTAAAACAACTTGCGCAAGGTATTAAATCCGAGAAATACGTATTAAGTAAAAGTGTACTATGCCACAAAATAAGAAACGGAAAGGAATTAAGAATAATCGCCCCTGATGTGATTAAGCCCATGCTGATGGAGTACTTCCATTCATCTACCATTGGAGCCCATATGGGAATCAATAAAACTATACATCGTGTTCGAAAGGAATATCATTGGAACAATATGAACAGCGAAATAGCTAGTTTCGTAAAGAAATGTAATTTATGTGCTCTCAGTAAACCGGCCAGAAATAATCAGGTAAGCCAATTAATTTCAGAAATCCCTAAGACCCCTTTCTCTAAACTTTATCTAGACTTTTCAGGTCCTTATCCACGATCGAAATCAGGTAATACTATGTTACTCTTCTGTGTAGATTCGTTCACCAAATTTGTTTGGCTGTATCCCATGCGACGAGCATTAGCGTCGACGACTGTAAAAATATTACAGGAAAGATTATTTAAAGACTACGGTACACCTGTACGGATAGTGTCAGATAATGGACCACAGTTTAAAGCGAAAGAATTTAAGAATATGTGTTTCAAGTTAGGAATAGACCATATTACCACTACGGAATATCGACCGCAAGACAATATTGCTGAAAGGTATCTACGAAACCTCAAATCTGCTTTAATCGCCCACCATGCGAACGATCATACGTCTTGGGACCAAAACCTATCCTGGATACAATACGCCTTTAATTCAGCTTATCACGAAGGTCACAAGTCGACCCCGTTTGAGTTACGGTATAAATACAAACCAAACCACCCCTTGTCCACTAAATGGAAAATACACGACCTGCTACCTCCGCAAATAAAGGATAAGCAGATTAAGCAAATATGGAATAAAGCCCGCGCTAATTTAAGAGCGAACTTAGAGAAATCCAGAAAATACCACGAGAGAAATATTCATAACAATTCAGTTAGGTACCAAGTCGGTAAGACTTAGTAATGTACAAGACTCACCCGACTAGTAGTGCAATTGATAAGACCACCTCTAAACTATCATACCGATGGTGTGGCCCTTACCAAATCCAGAAGTACTTAACCACAGTTACAGTAGCCCTGTACGAACCTGCGACTCGAAAATATGTGCGGAGAACACATATTTCGCAGATAAAATTGTATAAGAAGAAAAGAGGAAATAGCAAAGCCAAAAATAGAAAAGGTAATACTAGGTAGTGAAGTATATTATACCTCAGTAACCGTGCTAAGTGTTAATCGTAGAATTTGGAAATGAGGCCTGATCAACCTGAGATCCAGTTCAGCGAAAGATAAGTAAATGAGTACTCAATGACCACTAAACTGAGTTCTAAATAACAAAATATTTAGAAAATTACTCTATGAAGAGAGTAACTATAACCCAAAAGAAAAAACCGGTAGTAGACATAAGAAAGAGTTTTGTGTTTTAAAAAGTAGATATTAGGTGTGAATAGTATGCAAAAAAAAAAGGTAGTTTATAAGAAAATATATATGTATATTGTATTGTAGAGAAGAAATAAATGGGTATAACACTTGTCAATAACTATGTGAGAGAAATTCCACCCATTGACACCAAGCATACTCCAAGTCCCCAATTTTGCGTTAGGCTCACTAAAATACTTAATGTGGATATTAAGCGGCGGAGTATGTGACGATTTAATTGATAATAAAATATTTAATAAATAAAAAATTAATTTACTAGCAATTAAGTATTTTTAAATCGCACTATTAAACCTAAAGCACCTGTACTAACTCAGAATAAGTATGAGATGTAAATGGAAAATCTAACTAAACAACAAATTAAAAAAAAAATCGAATTGTAAAAAGCTATTAATATCACAGTTAACCCTTTTGCAAGTCATCCTGAGTTGACCTGTTTAATTCCGGACTCAACGTGTTTAGCGAGCCGTCTGTAACTTAGCAAAGTATAAAAATCATAATGTTTGTAATTAGTAATTTGAAGGCACGAGTAGTAGTTAAAATAATTCACGTAAATTATATATGTATAATTAATGTATTGTTTCTTGTAATAATAATGTCAATTTAAATAAAAATAGGGACTATATTATCGCGGAGTACTCGCTCCGCTTCGTTGTAATGTGCCAGTCGAATCGAGAAAAGAGTGACAATGCAGCCGTCAGACAGTGCACACCTACGAGCGAGAGCTCTTCAAAAATGCATTGATTAGTCTTAAGCTTAAATGTTAGCTACCACTACTAAACGTGGGGAGCAAGTTTTAATATATAAAATGTAGAAACTTTTGTTAAGAAATGTAATAAGTTAAACAAGGAAAATAGTAATTAACAACACGTAAGCAAGATGACGTCGCCCCTCAAGAGGTAAATTCCAGTACAACTTTACATACGAAGATGTGACCTGCATAAACTTCACATGTGGACGTATACGAGCCATACGACGCTGACTAGGACCTACGTGGATCTACCCCAACATTAACCAGAATAACTTCAATCTCCTCAGTGAACCAGCTATCAAGTACTCGCCGAAGACACGACCCAGATGAAGACGCCGACTTCCCGAATTCCCAAGAGTGACACCCAGGACGAGGACAGCACGACTTATTGTAAAGGTGACTCGATAGCTTGCCTATCGAGAGTTAATTATATTTAAGACATAACTTACAGATGAAAGAGACTTTTCAAAGACAATAATTTTTTTAAAACTATAAATGCGACCAACTAAAAGTATACTGTAATATTGAATACCATACGTTGTAACGTTAATATGTAAATGTAAATTATAATCTCTTTAGTAAATAATACCATTCTTCAAATAGTAAAAGAAGTCTTGCAAGCACCTAGATGAACATAGTAATACTCAGACGTCTTTGCAATATTTAAAGTAAACTCGGATCCGAGGTAAAAAGTACATGATCATTATGATCCCTAGTTTTTCAGAAAACCATTTAAAATTTTAATCTAATTAATTATGTCATGGGATGTTTTCATATCAGTTGTTAATAAAGAGAAGTCATCTTATTACACATGAAAATGAGTGCATAAATCAGTGAAATACCTTCCCTTGTTTCCTAATAATTAGCTTAATTAATTTTGTTAATTGTGTTGAGTTTAATTTCAGTTCGTTACAACGTAGGCAGCCCATATAATTGGCTGGTGTCAATTAGGATGGGTTCCCTGGATTTGTAACGTGGCAACAACGTTACAAGATGAAGAGGGCATCATCACTGAGGTGGACGAAGGAGGCCGAAAAGGAAGTTAGAGCGGAAGAGAAGGAAGTGACTTCGGTTGAGGACTCCGAACAAATGTTACCTCCAATGGAACCAGCCAAACCCGTGAAGCCAGAGAATCAACCGGAGAAACCCGCACGACCAGAGGACGGGAGTTTACTGGAAATAATGAGGGCGATAACGTCGTTAAAAAAGATTTCAAGGGAGAATTGAAGGAATTCAAGGGAGAGTTGGACAAAATATAGAGTCGTTAAAAGGAGATAACCAAAAACTCAGCCAGCAAATGGTCGAAAACAGTAAGACCATGGAGGAAAAAATAGACGAACTGAAGCAAGACAGCCAGAAAAATATGGAGGTACTGGACAAAAAGATGGCTGAGAACAACGAGAAAGTGAATAAGAAAATCGAGGAGGAGATGACGAGTATACGGCAAGAGATTTCCGAGGTACACGGAAAATGGGAAATTACGAGCCATGACCTGCAACAAACGAAAGAAGACTTCGGCGAACGAATGACCAACATGGAAGAAGACAGCCAGATCCGAATAGGATCTATAAGAACCGTAACCGACCAAAATATAACACAGATACGGACAGATTTTGGAGAGAAGTGCCGGGAGATCGACACCGCCGTAAGCGAAGTTCGCGGACAAGGCCAACAAAACAAAAACAAAATCGAAGAAATCCAGCAACGAGAGATTGCCAAAATCAGAGAGGAGCTGGAAGTAATTAACAACAGGCCGCCGATAATGACACAGTGCCAGCACATGGACAACCGGGAAGTAATTAACTTCAAACAATACCGGCGAAACCCGATGGAGTTTTTAGAGAGAGTGAACGAACAACTGGCCAAAACTCGGGAGAACAGATGGACAGATAACAGATAATTTTATCCGAGGGTACCTGGACGAGTATTTTCGTGAGATAAACGATAATTGGTGGACGGCCCCACGAGACACGACTTCACGAATTACGAGGAATTTAAAGACGTGTTCAAAAGGAAATACTGGTCGGAGGCCACGCAAAACATCGTGCGAGACAGTATATGTTTCGGCAGATATGACGCCACCAGAGGGACGACTTTCACGGCATATTTCCTGGGAAAGGTATGTCTACCAAGGAACCTGGAGCCGAAAATCCCAGAAGAAAGTTTAGTGACGAAACTCGCCTTTCATTACGAAGAGGGTGTCTCCAGAGCGCGGCTGGGTAGCCAAATTAAGACCATACAATCCATTGCAGCCCTACTAGAAGATTACGAAAGGGAGAGGTATTACCGTAGGAGTCGACAGCGGGACGACAGGGGCGAAAACAAAAATTTCCAGAACGGCTACCAATATAACAACAATAACTACCGTTCAAATAATAACAGTCGTAACAATGTGAATAACCCGAGTCACATAATAGACCTAATAATAACCCGGCCAGCCAACAAAATAACGGCTATAATAATAATAGTAGGCCGAACAATCAGAATAATCAATACAATCGGCCAAATAACACACAACATCAACAATATAGGCCGAATAACACCAATTACAACCGACCAAATTTCAACAGCAATACAAATGACAATAGAAATCGCAACAACACAGATCGTAACTATCGTCAAGTACATTATGTGAGGGCCGAAAGTGACGGGAGAAATAGGTCGTTTTATCAGGGACGACGAAGTGCCGACCGAAATGCCTACGGACAACGGTACAGTGGTAGTAACTACGGACGTGACACCAGAACCAACACGGGCCGAAGTCGTAGCCAAGAGGTATACAGGCGTGACCGATACGAAGAGGATCACAACCAGCCTGAACCCCGACCGTCAACGAGCGGAAGTCAGCCAACAAATCAACAAGATGGGCGTAACGAACAGTCCGAGATGACTTTAAACTAGGAGCGGCAGTGAAAAAGCTACTTGTACCCTCACTGAACCAGTCTATTGGGTTAAATCGCAACGTTGCACAAACCAACGGCGAATGCACAATTACAATAGTGCGAAATAACTATTTGAAAAATATTGTAGAGGAATTGCTCGAGGAAAGTAATAACCAATCTGATAGTAAACACAGCGAAATTGCTTATATCTCAACACAAGTTAACGGAGTACCGACACAAATTATGATAGACACGGGATCAAATATTTCGTTAATGGACAGTATCGAACTTCAAAAGATCCAAGAAGCGAGTAAGACAATTATACTTACGCTACCCATCAGCAACATTGTCCTTGTAGGAGCGACCGCACGACAAAATAGAACCGTCCGAAAACAAGTCCAACTCGAACTGACAAGCAACGGACAAACCGTAACAATGACGTTTTTAGTAGCCAGCGGATTACCATTCCAGATGCTAATTGGTTGCGATATGCTGCGCCAGTACTTAGCCATAATTGACTTGAGCAAATACAAGCTAATTTTGAAGAAAGGTGACATACAATGGATAACCGAATTGACCAATAGTGACGAAATACAGCCAAATAAAACAATGTACCATATCCAGAAATACAGAAATACTGGAGAACATACACCGAATAATGGAATTTATGACGAGACCGACAATGAAGAACTTGGCAAGAAAAATCGAAGAAATCCGAACTTTCCAGAGAGAGAAAACGAGCGCACAATTAACAGTTCAACAAGCTGAACAACTGATAGAAGTGTATGATCGCTACAAGCACGTATTTTCAGGTACACCTGGGAAGGTCAGAGATTATCAGTGCGAAATTCAATTCCGAGAGCCTGTCAACTTGATAAAAAAATCTTACCCGATCGCAATTTCATTAAAGGAAGCGGTGAGAACAGAGATCAATCGGCTAATAGCAGAAGACATAATTGAACCAAGCTACTCACCCTACACCAGCCCTATCCTTGCAGTTCCAAAGAAACACGGGGAGGTGAGAATATGTCTAGACGCCCGTGAGATCAATAAGCACATAATAAATGATCGTACGTCCCCAGGAGAAATAGAAGAGATCCTGAAAAAGTTCTATGGGACCAAATTCATCAGTATATGGGATACTGTCTGCGGCTATTGTCAGGTCGAGTTAAACCCATCCAGTAGAAAATACATGGCATTTATATTCGAAGGACGGAACTTCCAATACCCTTCGGATTGGTGAATTCGGTAGCAGTATTTGTAAAAATTATGGACCAGATTCTTGGACCAGATGCATTACAGTTTACAACAGTCTATGTAGACGATTTATTAATAACTTCAGATGTGTGGGACGAACATTGTCACCGAGTAGAGTATGTACTGGAAAAACTATCAAATAACCATATAACCCTCAAGCTGGAAAAATCCAAATTTTTGTCTGATGAAGTGCAATTTTTAGGGTTCAACTTGTATGGAAATGGGATAACACCATCACAAGAAAAGGTTGAATGCATACAGAAGTTTCCAACACCTAAAAATAAGAAACAACTCCAATCATTTCTCGGTCTATGCAATTATAACCGAAAGTTCCGAAATAATTATTCTGAAATGAAAGCCAAATTTTCACACCAACTGTCATCCAAGAACAAATGGACGTGGGGAGTCGAACAAGACTTAACACTCCAACTGATTAAAAACAAATTCATTGAGTCAGTACTGTTACGTCATCCTAATTTCACTAAACCATTCTATTTAAATTGCGACGCCAGTGACGGTTAGCCTTGGATCCGTTTTGTACCAGGAGGATGAAGAGGGGAATCATTGCGTGATCAGTTTCGCAAGTAGAGTGCTAAACAGCAGTGAAAGAAATTATAACGTCACTGAGAAGGAATTGCTGAGCGCTGTATTTTCATGTGGAAAATTTAGAACCTACAAATTGGGGTACCCGATTACAGTAAGGACTGACCACAAGTCCATATCATTCCTCAGAAATTGTAAGTTAAGTCATGGAAGATTGACTAGATGGAGTTTGGTATTACAGGAGTACGATTTAATTTGGGAATACATCCCAGGCAAGAAAAATGTTGTAGCATTGTATCCCTGTCCAGAGAAAACATTAAAAATCAGACGTACGAAGGAGAAAAGGAAACTATTATCAAAATATACCACATAATTAAAAGCAGAACTGACTTGGCAAACATCATGAAAGAAATGGAACGACAACAAGAACAAGATCCCAAACTAAGCAAAATTCTATCACGCTTAACAGACAAAGACGACCACATATCCCAATTTTACTGCAAACACCAAGGGATACTTTTCATAAAAACACAAAATAAATTCGAAACATGGAAGATGGCAATACCTCAACCCACAGAGAAAGACCTAATTCTCGATTATCATGAGAGATATGGGCATATGGGTGCATTAAAAGTGGTAAAGGCCTTACAAGAGCATGTATACACGAAAGATGCTAACAGAAAGGTACGGAAATGCATAAAACAATGTCACATCTGCCAACTAGTGAAGGTCAACAATGACAGAAAGGAGGGCACCATGATACCGATAACCACCTCTTGTAATTTGGAAAAAGTCTTCGTTGACATATGCGGACCATTTCCGCGTAGTGGAGGAAAGCACCAATACAAATACCTCATTATTGTATTTGACCACTACACAAGGTTCACAAAGCTTTACCCCATCAATCGTGCCACTACCCAGAAAATTTTAAAATTAATACTAGAACCATACGTTAGTGAAGTGGGAATACCCAAATGCATCATTACCGATCATGGAACGCAATTCAAGGGAAATAAATGGAAGAACACTTTACTAACTCATGGAATAAAAACGTACAAGACATCAGTGTACCATCCCAGCAGCAACCGTGCAGAGCGAGTCTTGAGAGAAGTGGGGAGAATTCTCCGTACATATTGTTACGAGCAGCACAATGAGTGGTCTAAATACATACCAGCAGCCGAAAACTTTATAAATTTATCGCACCACCAATTTATTGAAACAACACCATATACTGCAATGTTCCAAAGACCACCACCAAGAGAGATTACTTCATTAATTCAATTTCCAAATGGAGAAGAATATCAGTTCGATGACGTGCAATTTCACCATAAGATACTAGAAAAGACGGACAAGATCAGACAAAAATATAAGCAAATGCACCCGAAACCCATACAATATCAGATTGGAGAGCAAATACTACTTAAAAACAGAGGATTACCAAGCACCATGGAAGGGATAGCCAAGAAGCTATTATTACTTTACACAGGACCTTACACAGTAAGTAAAGACAATCAAAATAACATATATGAGATCGTAGATCCAAAGACACAAAGAAGAAAGGGGACATATAACCAATCCTCTATGAAAAAATATTATTGAACACAAGAAAAAACATCCTGAAACCAATTAATAAATAACTAGTGTTAAATAAGGAAGAAGAATAAACAAAAACAAATAATAAAAAGATCATATATACCATACCCACGAATTATATCGCATCACTAAGAGCTAAAGAGTGTGAATAAAAGGAAAAGATTATAATTTGAAAAAATTTATTGTATAAACTAAATGATAATAATGTGGAGAATCCTACAAATGATATTTATTTTATAGTCGCACTAAGACTACTTTTATAATTTTATTAATGATTGACTGTAGATAAGTCCGGCAATCAAATGTGTATTTGACGGTGGAGCAATGGAGTCAAAAGTACCCCTCCGATCCGATTCAATATAATGTTAGGGAAGAAATGTTAGGGAATTAGATATCAAAGGGATAAGAACATTAAACTAAAATATGATACAAAACTCAAGAAGAATACTGACACTCAAAAATAGTAAGAATCGATAGCTCAAAACTAACCAGTGATTAAGAAAATAAAATGAAATAATGATTGATAATTTCAATCAAAAAACTGAACGATATTTGCTGAAATAATCAATTTTAGTGGCAGGGCAATATGTAATGGTACATATCTTCAACTAACAATAATGAAGAAACATGACAAAATAATTTATTTAAATAATTAACACTATAATAAAAAGGGATGAGTCAGAGATTGAAGAATGGGTGATTCAAAACAATAAAACGATCAAACATATCAAGGTAATCATGAAAGCAACCTCTAATAATAAAAAAGTAACAAGCAACGAACCGAAACGTTGAAAAACGATAATACATGGCGATTTAACCACAATAGCCCAATAGATGGTAAGTGAGAGAGTAGAACCAGCCCCAAAAAACAACAATATAGTATAAATTGTGACATTTGTAAGTGAATAACTAGAACTAGTCACCACACTAACCTAAGGAGGTATAAATAATTAGCATGAGAAGTGAGAAGATAGAACCAGCCCCAACACCAAGGAAGGGATACATAAAAGATAACAAAATGAAGTAAAGACAGTGAAAGTGCACAGCACCAGTGATAGACCAAATGAGAAGAGACCAATCAATGGTATGGTAATTGTATATAATAATGTTGATTGTAAACACAGACAAACAATCTATAAATAGAAGTGTTAAATTTTAATGACTTAAATTGTATAAGGATACACTAACCCAAATAAATAGAGATAACTATGACAAATCAAACTAACACGACACAAACTTATTAATTGTATAATCAAACTTCGTAGAGTGAGAGATAGTGAGGTAAAATGATAATAAACAATTTTAAAATAAAATGAGAAAGAGAATTTTAATGAGCAATACCCACCAGTAACACTTAAACCATATAGAGTGCAAGGTGTTAGCAATTAAAATACCCCAAAGTAAATATAACCCCCTTAATAGTGATAAACACTGATAAGTCAGTGAAAAAAGTTGATAAGTGCATAAAAAGTGAGTGAGAGCTAATAATTGCTAAACACAGGAAGGACTGTGGCGATTAAAAGCAATTATAAGTGAACACCAGTATGTAACAAAATAAACTAAAGTGTAGTAGAATTAAGTTAGCAGTAGTAGTAACTACATATCATGTTTTAAATTTTGAACAATTAATATTCTAAGTGACAATTTATATTATTACCCATGAGTTTAAGAAAAATGGACTATTAGTGTGTTAATACACAGCATAAAGAATTTCTAATACACAGAGGTATAAACTAAATATTATTAACCCAAAATGATAAGGGAAAGACAATTAATAATAACATAATCATTATAAGATTTTAATAAAAATATAGTAAATTGTTATTAGAGTAAGATGTTAATGACCCAATGTCATAAAGGATTAGTAATATGGATTTATCATTATAGTCAAAATATTTAATTAATGTTTATATGTTTGTTGTTAATACTATGTAATAATTGTTACTCACCAAAGAGTATGAGTAGATGATGAAAATGAACATTGTAGGTAATGAAAAGTAAATAATTATGTTTTAACGAATAGAATTATGTCTGTGGGAATTGTTAGACCATAAGATTCAATGTTATATGTTAAGTAATGAATAATAAGAAATAATAATTAAAAACAAACAAAGCAGTAAACAAAAAGCAAAATAAATACAGACACATACAATGATACTAAAAGGCAGTTATGACAATAGACAAGCCAGGATATGAAACCAGTAAAATCACATATAATTACAAGAACAGGTATAAAACCATAGAGCAAATGAATAAAATCATGTATTAAACCAATCAGAACCCATACAAGGGGAAAATAAAAAATAATCTCTGTAATTTAATAAAAATAGCCAATTGCTGTGTAGGCCTAGGAAAATGCGTAACTGTAAAACTACAAAAAACTTCAATTTTGAGAATTAAACAACAACATTAGCAAAAGTAAGGCATATAAACAATGAAAGACGATTAGACAATCATGTTAAGAAGGAAATATTAAAGTAATCATGTAAATTAAGAAAACAGTGTAATTAAACAAAATCAACAGAACTGTCAAAATGTTAATACCTAAGTAAACACAATAGTATTGGATGTCAAATTAACCTTGAACCAAAATACGAACAGTGGTAATGATATTTAATACTTAAAAGGGAATACTGAAGATTAATTGCATTCAGAAGATCTGTAACCATTTTAAATAAGAATTCAAATCTCCTAACAATGGTCTTAAGCCAGTTTTAACCAATCAGAAATTTTGAGTTACCATGACAACAGCAGAATATTGACTATTTTCAGTTAGGAACGTTAGAACCAGTAGTGACGCTTAACTGAAGAGACGCCACGCAGTGAAGGGCAAAAAAATTTTCACATAAAACATTAAAAGTGCCCATAATTTTACGAAGGAAAGGACCAGACCAACTGATGAGAGGATGCTACAATCAACCAGACCAAGGACCAGTTCAAATTAATCAAGTTGCATGGAAACTAAGGAAATTAACAAGAAGAAGACGCCAGACGTACCTGAAGCCCAAGATTTGAAGGAAGAAGAATAGACATCGACGGACTAACCTACGTTAACCATTGACAATACACTTCCTATCTACTAACGATAAGTATTGCTGAATTCATTGAACTCTTAAAATAAATTCTCTTTCCAATTTCTAACTAAATCGTGAACTCTCACTACCACTGAAGGTACTAATTTTCAAGGATTGATGAACAAACATAATTTGTAAACACTAAATAACTGATGATAACCTACGTATTACACCAACGACACTGTCACACACCTTAACACCACAACATTGAATTTAAAGTAAACCTTGTTTGATTTTAATGCTCACGAACATTACGTGATATATTGTATTTTGTTATCTTGCTTTTAAAACTTCCTTGTCGTACTTAAAAGGACTCTATTTGGTAAATCTATTTTGTAAATAATAATCAACGCTGTCTTGTGGCGAAATGAAACATTGTATTGCCAACCCAGCCAACCGCTGAGTGAACGACTATTTATTGCCGAGGCTAAAATTATTATATTGATTACTAATTTTGTACAAGCGTTAACAAGAATTAACAGTTCTGAGCCTAATAAAAAAGTGTGTACCATTAACAACTGTCCAGTAATTATTTATAGAAAAATATTATGTATGTTTTGTTTAATAGCAGTGAGTCAACCTAACCAATATTATTTCAAGTTGGTAACACGTTTCCCCCACTCAAACGAGATTCGAGTTCATGCCAGTCGGCGAACTATTTGAATTTACACTAATACACTGTAAAACCATCAAGGTAAAAACTTTTAATTGTTTTCTCGCCAAACAATTTGGCGCTTATCGGGAAGTACAAAAGAGTGAGAAGGGACAGGTAAGGCACACAGGCTAATAGACGCTTTTATAACACCGAACGAACCATTAATAACGTTCGCATATTAAACATACAAAGATATAAACGACACGAGTTAAACACCCAACTCAAGGCAATTAACAATATGTATATATATATATATATATATATATATACAATCTGTATTAATCACAATTACCAAAAGTAGTAACAGTAAAAATTAATCAAACAGTATAACAAGTGGATCCTTTTTGCACAGTTAATAATATAAATCAGAAATCTATATCCACAGGACTTGTTCTAACAAAATTTTAATCAATATAAATATGAAAAATACTGTTTATATGTATGCTTGCTTTTATGCTTTGAAAACCGGTGGAGTGTTGTTGTCGAGGTTTAATAAATGAAATCCTCCCACCTGTACTTTTGGAGAATTAATGATACCAAGTAGAGCCTGTGATGATGAGTGTTGGTACTGGTACTGGTGAGTTCCGAAGCTCCTGCTTGTCTCCTTTTGGGCAGCTGTCTTTTTGGTGTTCTGGAGCATTTCTAACTCTGACGGCGATGGGGAGCATTCTAGTGCACAGCTCTCCGATGGTGACGGAGGTTGGTTTCATCCTCTCCGCATGCCCCTTCTCCCGGCTGTGCGGGGACCCTGTAACATTTTTTATTTGTAGTGGGCCGTCAGGAAATACAACTACCCCAACTCTTTCTCGCCTCGAAACACAGACACCACACACACACTGTCACAATTTTTATCCACACTACTACTCTGTTAATAGCAATACTGTTCTGTGTAATAAGCAAGCTTGAAAATTCACATTTACATTTTCATTAAGATTTACAAAATTCAAAACATTTACATTAAATTACTTTTACATTTACTTTTACTTCTACCTGCACATTTACTTTTAAATTTCTCAAGCAGTTAAGTGCAAAGTCGCCACGTGCTCCCATATACCGGAAGTAACGTGTGAGTCACACACATACACAAATTAACACGCATTCTCATTATTAAATTAACACACATAACCCCTCATTAAATTAACAGCGAATAATGTAATGATTCTCACCTGAGGCACTTTATAAATTTACGAACTCATAGGAAGTTGAACAAGTAGTTTGCCACGCCGTCAGACCACGAAACGCCCAGTCGGAAGGCTGAAGATGAAATGAGGCAGCTTGTAGGCTTCTAACCGACCATACCACAGACAAAAAAACTTGTGGAGGATTGTGAACCTTTAACCGAACAGCTGATGCGGGTAGCTGAATTACATCGCCGTAGCGCGGGCAACCTTGATGATCAAGATAGCTGGGCTGCCCCCACTACCGCACTTTTGCGCTCTCCACGTTTAAATCATGCCGGGAAAATTCAAATCCCCGCACACCCTCACCCCGAAAGGGCAACATGGTTGCGCCAAAAATCAAATAAATCCACAGCCTCTTGGGTGCCTTGGGAGTCTCAGAAAAATAAAAACCGCTCTCAGGAAGACAGAGGAAAACAAAACAGGAAGAAAGAAGAATTGGACTTTGTGAGTGCCTGTATACCTGATTGTGTGTGTGTGTGTGTGTGTGTGTGTGTGTAAGTGTGCGGTGACTGCATGCTGACTTGATCAGGGTCAGCATACAGAGACGAGAGACAGAAGAAGAAGAAGAAAGGCAAGAAATCGTGGCCACTAGAGCTCTGACCTCCTAAGGCCTCCCAAACTCACAAACTGAGAACCCAAGAGCCAAATCAACACTTTGAACAAGACAACCTTTTTACCAACACTCACATACTTATGCCCTATGGCAAAACTTCAACTTAGATATGTGAGTGGTCAACTTCTCTATCTCACTGTTGTGATCTCCCAACCTCACCGTCACTGGTGACACAAACATCAGAATGCGGTATGGCCCGGACCAACGATACACAACTTGGCGGCTCTTTTGTCCACGGCTGAGCTGATCGGGTGTCTTTGGCAGTAGACTAAATCCCCAACATTAAAGGGATTAGGTGTTCGCCCCTGATTGTAACGAACACGGACACGCTCGTGCGCACGAAGGAAATTCTTCCGGGCCTCTTTCCACCTGTCTCCTGTCCTAATGTCAGGAGTATCAGGCAGAAGATCTTCAATTTTCCACAAGTTAGCTACTTAAGCTTCTGTAAACACTTAAGCTTCTGGTCTCAACAATTCTGTTGCTCTGCGTGGTAAGCAATCAGAGCAGACCTAAGATTCCTGTTGAATCTTTCCGCGTGGGACGGCTGATGGTAGTAAGGGGAAGTGGTTACATGTTGGATACCGTTGGCGAAGTACATTCGCTGGAATTCGCCTGAAATGAATTGTGGACCATTGTCAGAGACAATGATGGGCGGAAGTCCGAAATGCTGGAACATATTGGTCTGAAGTGCTAGAATGTTTAGCCGAGTGTTTTCCTACCGTAAGGGCAATAGCCAGACAAACCTAGAGAAAGCATCCACACAAACAAGCAGCAAAGAATTACCTGACTTGCTACGTGGGAGAGGTCTCACGTAGTCGATGAGTAACTTCTCCACTGGTCTGCTCGCCACGTCCAATGACAAGAAACTTAACTTCGTGTTTTGGGCAGACTTGCTTAACCTACAAAAATGACACGCCTTCACTCTAGCCGCAATATCCCTGTCCATGGCCTTCCAGATAAAGTGTTTTCTAATGCTGGAAATGGTCTTTGAAATCCCCTTATGTCCTCCTACTGGGGAATTATGGTAGTAGCTGAAGACCATGGGCACTAACTTGCTAGGCAGCACGATTTTGGGGACTCGTTGTTTTCTTTCTTTGCAACACAGGACGCCCTTGGACACGAAATATGGCACTTGTATGTTACCCTCTTTTAACTTATGGATGATCGGACCCAACTCTTCATCATCTAACTGATGGGGTAACACATCAGTAAAGGCTAGTGGAAAGTCTAACAATAAGGCACAGGGTTGCTCAGGTTGAACTTCACTGGGTTGGGAAAACGTGCGGGACAAAGCACCAGCACCCACATTTTGAGTTCCCCTAATGTGTTGCAATTTGAATTTGAAGGACGAAATCTTCACCACCCACCTTCCAATTTTACCCAGTTGCCGGGGATGAGCAAGAAGCCAAGAGAGAGCCTGATTATCGGTCTTAAGTAGGAACTCACCATGTTCCAAGGAACGCCTGAACTTATCTAGAGCGTATACCACAGCCAAACACTCTATTTCATAAACAGATGACTTCTTTTCTTGTTGGGTCAAGGTCCGAGATATAAAAGTCACTGGCTGCCTAGCACCAACAAGAACTTGGGAAGAACAGCTCTGAGCGCAAGCGAACTCTAAACTCTAGAGCATTTTTAAATAACAGTCTACATGCCTGGCCTTATTTTCCCAAAACGGGGACGGATAATAAAGACATCAGAACTACAATAAAATTGGTGTGAGATCTACATGAACTGCTCATTTCTCAGCCGCCAAACTTTACAAGATTAGAATGGGCACAAATAAACCATACACAAGAGAATACATGACACAGAAGAAAGAAAAACTTGACTTCCCACAAGTGGCCTCAGGGTCCCCTAACGAAGCAAGAGAAAGGGTGAAGACGAAAGGCAGAGCAAGCTTCCCGTATTCACCGAACAAGAAAACACTCAACAACATTGATACCAAAAAATTACCATAAATATACAACACACAATACAATATAACACTCGAATAAATATAATACACGACACCCAATAAACAAGTATAATTCATTAAAACATCCGTTAAGGAATTGCCAAAATTCAGAGAATTTTATAAAATCAAGGATCATCCCAAAATCCAAGACTCCAAGTCAATAACGAGGGTGCCTGGTCCGACTATAACCGCATTCTTCAAAAAAAATTAATTCATATATATATATATATATATTGCGACAGTACAATCATATGCTGTACTGTGCATTTAATAGATTATATAAATATTTAAATTAAATTTATAAATATGTAATAAACAAGCAGGTCTGAGATTGAAAGCTGAGTTTATGTTACAAATACGGAGTATAGACAGATAGGAACTGACCTGAACACTCACACGACTGTCGCTGAGAGTGTGTACAGTAGTAAGTGATGTGTGTGAGTGAGGCCAGTTCGAGCATGAAAGTTTGCAATCTTACCCTAAATAATTATCAAATTACAGTTTTTATTTAATTGTAAGAAAACCATAAATGGTACGAAAAATTCAAAGACTCCTAAAAATGTATAAAATTAATACGCATGTGTAGTGAGAAAACGGCGTGAAAAGGACGCGCAGTGCGAATTCAGTGCGACTTTATGTGCACGGTAATTACACGGATTATGCTATTACGATGGTAATTACGTTGGACATGTGTAATTAAATCATCCATCATTAGAGCACCTTGTAGTTCACATTAGACTTTGCCATTGGCAGAAATGTGCGAAAATATGAAATTGGACGAGAGTGGGAGAACTGACGCCACTGAACAATTTCAAACAGGCAGAGTTCTGTCCCAACAGGAGCTGTACGATGCTCGATTATAAATAGGGCACGCAAGAAGCCAGCCTTCTTCTCAATCAGTCTTCAGTAGAGGCGGGACGCTAAGTCCGTTAACGACGCGAATTTTTAAATTTTGTTAATTGAACCGTAACTCTTAATCTGTTTTCGAATACGAGTATAGAACATACTTTACGATGTCTACACACACAAACGTCCGTCAGTCAAGACGAGCTACTATGTTACTTCATGCAGAGGAACGCTATGCTGAACAATAGAGGCGTCTGCTAGAACTACAGCAGCAGGTGCAGAGCAACCTCTCACACTATACTACATCAACCAGATGGGACCATGAGTGACGAGTAACCGGAGGACGACGACAAGTGGAGAGCAGTGAACGTGCAGGGAACTCCGTCAGAAGAGGACCTACAGATCAACGGAGGACATGTGTAAGAACTACAAAATCGAGGTGACAGATAATCCATTTATAAACTTTAAAAGAGACTAAAGACATTTAAAAGACATTTTGAAATTTAAACATGAATAAGAGTTTATGTAAAATGTAGATAAAGTGGTTCAGAGAATCTGATTTAAATTTAATAAAATATTTTCTTTAATGTTTAATCGATTAATTTAGTCATGTTCAATTTCATTTTAAAGTTTGTAGAGAAATTAATGATTGCTATGTATGCAATACATAAATTAACCTAGTTGAAAGTTATATAAAGAAAAAAAAACAAAACTGCGTAAAGCACACTGTCAGACTGAGCAGTCGAATTTTAATATTAATAAATTAAAATTAGAACATAACTTTGTTACTTTAGAATATAAGATTTATTTAATGATAAATGTACTGCAACATTTGAACGTTTCAAGCAAACAATAATGAATATGTATGACGAAGTAAATGAGATTTTTAAACACGCTTGTGGTTTATAATAAAAATTATGAAAACTCGTTACAATTCAATCAATGACTACTCTTATTACCATTACACCCAAACTCCATTAATTGGTACACTTTACCAGTGTTGTTATATAAATTTTGGCACTCCACAAATTAATTGACATTAAATTTATAATTTTTACTGTTATAATATATTGTCCAGGGTAATTCCCATATCACGAGCCAATAGCTCAACAATCAAATCAAAACCATCAGTGGAAGCACGTCAGGGCTGGAAAATCATTAGATGACATGGTATGCTTCAACAATTTAGATCAGTACCCAACAGGGTCGAACAGGTTATAACCAACTCCGACAAGGTCTGACAGAACCTGGGCATGGAGAAAAAAAAATTTTCAAGGGTACACCAAACATACATAAAACCCCAAATGGAACGTACTCAATATCCCGCATAAGCAACTTGAATGAATATACATGCCATAAAACATATAAATGTGTGTGACCCCCACAGAATTATATATGTTACCTCCGGTTTACAATTTGATAATAATAATATTTAAAATAATGAAGCTATTATAACGTTTAAGACATACCTTGCACTAACTATAACAATAGTAACCACACCTTTCAACACAATATCAACATTTTTAAATTCATAACATTAACAATCACAAACACTAATAAAAAAAATTTTGTTTGAACTCATTCCATTTCAAAATTGTAACATATATATATATAATATATATGTATATATATATATATATATATATATAATTACAGCACCTTCCTGCCGACCCAGCAAAATTTATGTTAACTCCCAAATTGCATTGCAATTCCTGCCACCTGCAGGTCAGCACACATAGATGTTAACCTCGCTCTGCTACAATTTGTAACGGCCCAGTTACGGCCGTTACGTAAAATTTAAAAACTAGACGCTTGGCCTAGATGGAGCGAAAATGTGCTGGAGCCCAGAGTGACAGAACTTGCAATAAAACACTGATTTAAATAGTAACAACTTTTATTAGTTTTTCCTCATTTCATTATCATAACATATTTTGCTAGATTGAAATATCATACAGTGTTCAAACGATTGAATTCTTGTGTAATTCATAGCAGTTCTTAGTTTTAATTTTATCAACAAATATATATATATATATTCAATCTGTATTAATCACAATTAGACCTACCAATACTAGTAACAATAAAAATTAATCAAACAGTATAACAAGTGCATCCTTTTAGCACAATTAATAATACAAATCACAAATCTATATCCACAGGACTTGTTCTAACAAAATTTTAATCATTATAAATATGAAAAATACTGTTTATATGTATGCTTGCTTTTATGCTTTGAAAACCGGTGGAGTGTTGTTGTCGAGGTTTAATAAATGAAATCCTCCCACCTGTACTTTTGGAGAATTAATGATACCAAGTAGAGCCTGTGATGATGAGTGTTGGTACTGGTACTGGTGAGTTCCGAAGCTCCTGCTTGTCTCCTTTTGGGCAGCTGTCTTTTTGGTGTTCTGGAGCATTTCTAACTCTGACGGCGATGGGGAGCGTTTTAGTGCACAGCTCTCCGATGGTGACGGAGGTTGGTGTCATCCTCTCCGCATGCCCCTTCTCCCGGCTGTGCGGGGACCCTGTAACATTTTTTATTTGTAGTGGGCCGTCAGGAAATACAACTACCCCAACTCTTTCTCGCCTCGGAACACAGACACCACACACACACTGTCACAATTTTTATCCACACTACTACTCTGTTATTAGCAATACTGTTCTGTGTAATAAGCAAGCTTGAAAATTCACATTTACATTTTCATTAAGATTTACAAAATTCAAAACATTTACATTAAATTACTTTTACATTTACTTTTACTTCTACCTGCACATTTACTTTTAAATTTCTCAAGCAGTTAAGTGCAAAGTCGCCACGTGCTCCCATATACCGGAAGTAACGTGTGAGTCACACACATACACAAATTAACACGCATTCTCATTATTAAATTAACACACATAACCCCTCATTAAATTAACAGCGAATAATGTAATGATTCTCACCTGAGGCACTTTATAAATTTACGAACTCATAGGAAGTTGAACAAGTAGTTTGCCACGCCGTCAGACCACGAAACGCCCAGTCGGAAGGCTGAAGATGAAATGAGGCAGCTTGTAGGCTTCTAACCGACCATACCACAGACAAAAAAACTTGTGAAGGATTGTGAACCTTTAACCGAACAGCTGATGCGGGTAGCTGAATTACATCGCCGTAGCGCGGGCAACCTTGATGATCACGATAGCTGCGCTGCCCCCACTACCGCACTTTTGCGTCCTCCACGTTTAAATCATGCCGGGAAAATTCAAATCCCGGCACATCTTCAGCAGATATACTTCGTCTCATAGTTTCGTAACTTCTCACGCACGTGAGCACACACAGACAGACAGATACCCACACACGCACGCGCGCACGCGCGCGCACACACACACACACACACACACATACACACAGAGTCGTAATGGTTACGGTCCGGAAACTTTTTCTTAAGTCGAATGTGACGTAGTTTCATGTAACTGTAACTTATTAACTGACTTATTATTTTCTCTCTTGGTTGAAACGTTATCAGTAATCAGTAATTTAAGCCGTAACATACGATAAGGAAACTACACAAGAAACCTGCTTAACATAGCATTTTGCTTTGAGTCTATGTGTATTTTTTTAATGACTATATATTTTTCTATTTTTTCCCTTATAATTCGCGCTTACGTAAGTCTGAGTTGACTGTGTGTGAGTGTGTGTGTGTGTGTGTGTGTGTGTGTGTAGGTGTAAGTGTGTATGTGGGTGTCTGAAATAATATTATAACTCAGGATTGCAGACCTCTCTTCAGCAGATATACTTCGTTTCATGTTTGTGTTTTTCTTCTGGATATGAAATTCCAGTAAATTAAGAAGGCGATTGAACGTGTTTTGTGAAACGTGTCTAAAATAGTTAAGAAACTTCTTATTGTCCGCTTTCAGATCACTCATTAATATATGAAACTGCCCCACTACTTACCTTTCAGACGTCATCTGATGCATCCTGAATCGACGTTGTCTACGACGGCGACGTCTTCGTACGGAAAGAGGAAGGAGAAGAACTTCTTCACCAGAGTCAATGATTAAACTGATGGAAAAAGTACATGAAACTATTTCGCATCACTGAGGAAATGGACAGTGGAGCGTCTTCGAAACGAACTCATTCACACGAGCCTCTGAATAGTACCACTGCGTGGCGCGAAAAGAAGTTGGTACAAGCGCTAAAGAGTGGTCCATATGTAAGCGGGGGATTTTTTTTTTAAGATGTCTGTCTCGAAGGACAAGTCTCAGGCTAATCTGGGGTAAACCCGCTTCAGCCGAATGGAACGATGAGAGTAGTCGCCCGCCAGTGGGGCCGGTGGCGGAGAAAGTGGAGGCACTCAGTAGAAAGAGTTGTGCATAGATGTGTATTTGTGTGTTAATGTATTGATCAGGTCCAAATAGATGATAGAAGAGGCTGATGTAAGTGCCATAAAAATTTAACATAAGGACAGCCAAGACGGGGTCGTTTAACGTGACGTGACGGCAAAGCTGGAGGGATGCGTCAGTGTGGCGTCGAGGTAAGCCGGGAGACACAAAGGAGAGTGCTAAAAACCGGGTAGGTAAATAGGGAAAATTAAGAAGTTATGTGATCAAGAAGGATCCCACTTGTAAATGGGATTTAATTATTTCTATTTCTCTGTCGGCGAGGGTTTCTGGGAGGAGGTCCATCGGCAATGGTAAGGAGGCGTTTATGAGGAAGGAAGGTCTGCGGGAGTTACGGGTATTTCTGTTGATGGAGGTAACTATGGATTGGAAGGAAGCGTGTTGCTTTGAGGTTTGGGAATATTTCCAGTTAAGCTTATATAGGAAGGAGTCTAGGTTGGGGAAGAGTTTGTTGAAGGCATACAGAGCGTTATTGCTGGTTTTGGTTCGGGGAGGTCTACGGTAGATAAGTCGAAGGGCTCGCCGTTCAGTGATTCTGTAGGAACTGAGGCGGGCGAGATCGGCAGTTAGAAGGATGGAATGGGCGTAAGTCATGATCGGACAAGTACAGGCTGTGGAGATACGGCTGAGTAATCCGCTGGAGCAACGATCGTTGCTATTGAGACATTTAAAAGATCCGATTCGTTGGCGGGATAAGGCTGAGGTTCGTTTGATATGTCGTCGCTAGGTAAGTTTGGAGTCAAGCGTGACGCCTAGATATTCGCAGACGCGCTTCAGGATTATAGCAGAAAGGCCAACGCGGACTGGAGATTTGTAGAAGTGATTCATGTTACGTCCCGTAGAATTGAAAACACAAATTTGGGTTTTGTCCTCATTTACTGACATTCCCCAAGTGTTGCAGTATTCTATAAAGTGGGTTTAAGATTAATTGTAGTCTATGTAGGGTTTGCCAGTGAACTTCAGCGGAAACCCAGTAGGCCTTATCGTCAGCATACTGATCAAGACCCGCTGAAGTGTAGGCCAAAACTTGAAAAGGCGAGGGGTGTCTTTGGTGAATAAAATGTAGAGTAGCGTGCTAATGACGGAGCCCTGGGTGACACCGGACTTGGACTTGTGGTATGCGTCCATCCAAGAACTGGGAAAGTAATTTTATGGCGGTAGGGAGGGGGAAAATAACATCCGAGGATCTTGAAACGGAGGCCTTTATTTCAGACAGAGTCAAAAGCTTTTCAGAGGTCTAGTAATGCTAAGATAGTCGGATGTTTACGGGCAGAATTGTTGAGGTTGTTGATTGATTACCCTGACCAATTGGTCGTAAATGTTGTAGCCAGAGTAAAAGCCGCTCTGGGAACTGGGTAGGGATCCTGGGGACTAGGAATTTTTCAAAAAGTCTGGAGATTGCAGGGGTGAGCGAGATGGAGCGGTAGTTAGAAGGTAGTCTGGCGGATTTAAGAGGTTTGGGAAACATCAGGACATGGGCGTGTTTCCAAGCCCGTGGGACGAATCCGATTTGAAGACTGGCTGTAAACAGGTTGGATAAGGCTTCTAAAGCAGGACCAGGGGCGGTATTGCGCCATTTTGATAATTCTGGTAGGTATTACTTGAGGACCAGGGGCGGTATTGAGGCATTTTGATAATTCTGGTAGGTATTTCTTGAGGACCTGGGGCGGTATTGGGCCATTTTGATAATTCTGGTAGGTATTACTTGAGGACCAGGGGCGGTATTGCGGCATTTTGATAATTTTGGTAGGTATTACTTGAGGACCAGGGGCGGTATTGCGGCATTTTGATAATTTCAATTTTATGTCGTCGATGGTGATGGGTTGCTCCAACGGATGGTCATAGTCACCAGTCAGTCTATCGTAAGGGGTGAAGAGGTCAGTATGAGTGGCAAGAAAGGTGTCAATGGTGCGTTCAGCGATAGCGTCGAAGTTAGGGCTGGGTGGATGGCTATGGGCCGACTGGAGTGTATCTCGAAAGACGGCAGCCTTCTCGCCACCGCTAACGAGAAGACGGCCGTCTGACAAGATAGGGGTATCAGGTTTAGGGAGGTCATGGAAGCGTTTCACTTGCTTGCACAATTGGGCGGGATTGGTGTTGAAAGATTCTTGCACTGACGTACAGAGCCTTTCAAGGAGAGAGGAGCGAAAGTCTCGAATAGCAGTCTTCACTTCGTTTGAGAGCCTTATGTATTCCGAACGGAGATGCTCGCTTTCTGTAAGCGGCCTTAGAGACAAAGTGATTTAACTAGTTCTACTGTAGATTTCAAAGAATATATATATTAGTGTTCACCAATGTTTGCAGTTTTCTTTGGTACGTTATTTTAGAAAAACTAAAAATGTTGTGCTTCTTTTGAAAAGTAGACTTTTGACACAGGTGTAAGAAATTAAAAGTCTACCGCTTCCTTCAACGTTTCATTTCTAATTTTTTTTAAATAAGGAAGAGAGTTTTACTACTTTCTACTTTTACTAATGGAAACTATGTGGTATGGCATCCAGTTAAGGCAATGTGTAAATAAAATGTTCTCTTTGCAGAAACAAATTTATCCAAACTAGCAGGTGAATAAACTGTCTCTGAATTAGTGGCGAATACTCAGGGGTTCACAGAATGCATCACCTGAGTAGTATGTATTCGATGCGTTGACGGGTTGCTTTGTATAATTACATTTGGATTATCAAGTATTATATCTATTCTTAAATTTTTTATCGTATTCTCCCGCAGGAAAACTATTAAGTAAAATACTTACGGATACTAAGTGTGTCTGTGTTGGCTAATGAAAGTCTAAGTTTATTTCTGTACGTACATTTTCAAGATTTTAAGAAGTGTTTTACCTTTCGGAAATGTTCGCTGTTTTTATTTCCCAAAACTAGTGATTGTTGCTGTTACGAATCGGATGTCGCCCAGAGGTGTTTAAAACACACATGGTGTGTGTGTGTGTGTGTGTGTGTGTGTGTGTGTGTGTGTACCAGGACATCCCTGTTTAATGGAGAAATTTGTTCAAGTAATTTTCATTAAATGTGTATAATAAGACCTATATTGTTTCACTATTGCTGGATGGATGATGCGCGAGCGTCTTGCGCCCTAATTTGTGTGCGTTGTCCAGGCCTAGGCCTGATGAACGCCAGGTGCCAACAGGTCAGCGCGGTCGTTTGCTCTGCACAAGGGATTTATGGTGCAGTCCGAGGGTCCATGATAATTACATGGCCACCACGGAGGCAAGCTTGAGCTTTTGCTTCAGCCAATTGTCCCGCCGAGGCGCGACACCACGGTCCCCTCGGGCTAGCCTTTGGGAACGTAGTGACGCACTGGCGACAAGAGGCTCGAGCGCCCTAGGGCGTCGGCCGAAACGGTAAGGAATGACTCCGAGACAGCCAGCTTCCGCAAGGAAGGCTCTTGCACAACCTCGCGGGAGCCGTGTCTCAGGTCATTACCCTGCCGAATCAGCAAAGCAGGTGCTGACGGGGATCTTCAGCCAATTGCCACGCCGGGCGCGGCTCCGTGGTCCCCGAGGGCATAGTCCACGAAAATAGAGGCGCGCTGGCGAGGACAAGAGGCTCGACCGCCCGAAGGCGGCGGCCGAGTCGAAGGGACTTGTCACCGGGCAGTCGGCTCTCGCAAGGAAGGCATTTGCACAACCTCGCGGGAGCCCGTGTCGCGGATCCGGATCACAGCCCTGCCGAATCAGCAAAGCCGATGCTGGCAATAAATCAATCCAATCCAATCTGCCGCAGCATGATTGACTACAGTTTCGGCAGGCGCAAGTAGTGAATGATGGTGATCGTTTCAGTCTCCAGAAGGTTGGGAGGTTCGTTTCTGGGGGGTTCATGTGATGAATTTAGGAGAGGTCTAACAGCGCCCTAGGGCGCCTGACGCGGCGAGGGGGCGGTGTATTTTCCATGCTGTTCAGCTTTTGGAGATGCGGATAAGGGGACTCGCCGGCCTTGGCGAACAAATTCGTTGCCAAGGACCAGACGAAGGCCTCTAAGGTGGGAACACGGAGACCCCGGTGGATGGCGGAATTTCGCACAAACCACGGGGACCCCGTGAGGGAGCGTAGGGTCCAGTTCTGGAATCTCGTCAGCCTATGCCTATTGGTGGCCGACAGGAGAGGCCACCAAGCGGGCGCCGCATAAGTGAGTACTGTCCGGAGGAACAATAGATACAATGTAAGTTTTGTACGGACAGCCAGGCGGCTGTTCCGCGAAAGCATAGGTGATAGTTTGGCTCTGTCGCCACGAGCCTTGTTGAGGGTTGCGGTCACGTGGGCGTTGAAGTTTAGGTGCCGATCAAGCCGAACACCAAGGTGCTTCATCGTCGCAGTCCAGTTGATCGGTCTTCCCTCTAAGGAGAGGGATTGGCATCGGGAAATGGACTTATGAGTAAAGCAGATCGCCTCGGATTTCTCCGTATTGATCGCTACCCGCCATTTCCTTAGCCAGTCCGGAAGCTTAGCCAACTGGCGTTGTAACATTACGCTATTCCGCCAAGGCGAAAGCGAGCTAAAATGAAACATCGCGTCGTCGGCAAATAGAGATAACTTGACTCCGGGATAAACAGGCAGATCGTTCGTGTACAGTACGTACAGAACGGGGCCGAGGACAGATCCTTGTGGGACGCCGGCGGCGACAGAGCAAACCCGAGAGAACGCCCCATCTACGCTGATCCTGAAGGTGCGATCCGTCAGATAGGATCGGAGCAAGTGGACGATAGATGCCGGGAGTGGCGAATGCGCCAGTTTGTAGAGCAGGCCTTCGTGCCAGACTTTGTCGAAGGCTTTGTTCACATCCAACAGGACGGCGCCTGTTGTCTGATGATTGTTGGCGGCGTCGGCTAGACAGGTGACAACCCGTACTAGCTGAAGAGTAGTCGAGTGCCTTGGCCTAAACCCAAACTGCTCCTCGCGGATGAAACCATCCACCAGGAGCCGAATACGGGCCAGGAGAAGACGTTCGACTACCTTCGAGATTACTGGCAATAGTGATATCGGGCGGTAGCTTCCAGGTAGCGTGGGCGGCTTTTCGGATTTCTGGATCATGATGACATTAGCGGTTTTCCACAGACGTGGGAAGTACCTTAGCCGGAGACAGGAGTTGAACAGCTCAAGAAGAACGTCAACTGCCGAAGGCGGGAGATTCTGCAACGCAGCGGCGCCGATGCGATCGGGGCCAGGGGCCTTTCTCTTCTTCAGTCGGCTAAGGACAGACGCAAGGTCTTCCTCGTCGACCGAATTAGGAGGGTTATTGGGGGTAGCAGAAAAGTATCCAGAAAGGAAATCCCTGACGACGGCCGTATGAGCCGGGTCAGAGATGCCTCTATGGATGGTGAACTGTTCCTCAATACAGTCGGCGAAGACTTCCGCCTTGCCTTCTGCAGAGTATACAGTGCCGTCCGGGGTATTCCAGGGATGGCGAGTCCTCTTTTCGCCTTTTAGTCTACCAGCGGAGGCGTGGTCGACTTCCAAGGACTCCAAAAAGGAGTCCCATCGATCCGCGTTTACGTTAAGCAGAAGCTGCGAGATGTGTTCCGACTGGGCTCGAAAACGCCGACTAGCGACAGGGTCACGGGTATTGTGCCATCTGCGGCGGGGCTGGCGCCGTAATCGTATGGCCTGGAGAACTTCCGCAGGAAAGTCGGAGCGTTTATTACTCACCGGAACAGTATAGACGTGCTTGTCTATTGCAGACTGGAAGAGGTCCTGGAGCTGATGTACCCGGATATCCACGTCGTCACAAGAGACGAGTGGGTCCGGAGGGGCAGATGGCAACTGCCTGGCCAGATCATCGTGATAGGATCGCCAATTGACTCTCCTAACAGGACGATCGGGATGTCGGGGTGAGACCGACGGCAGCAAGACAGTTACAAGCAAGGGGGTCGTGATCGGGCGAGAGGTCCGATACCGCGCTGACTTGTAGATGAAAGGGGATGGTCTTGACAATTACAATATCAAGGACATCCGGCGGATAACCCGCACGGGAAAAGTATCTCGGTTCGGACGGGCCGGTGATGAGGACACTGGGATTATCTTCGACAGCCCTAGGGAAAGAATTGCCGTAGGGGTTTGACGTTTTGCTGTTCCAAGAGGGATGCTTGGCGTTAAGGTCTCCGGCTACGATGGTTGGGAGATCGCTGTCTAGGAGGGCGTCCCACTCCTCGTGCGGCGGAGCTCGATGGCCGGGCGGGTGGTACGCAGAAACAAAGCGCACCTCCAGGCCGGCAACATCGAGCGCCACAGCACATGCTTCGATGAGGGTCGATGCATGGGCAGGGAGTTCTCTATGAGAGTTCCGCCTGTGGACTAATATCGCCACTGCGCCAGATGCGCGGTGGCGATCGGGACCATTCCTGTCTTTCCTGTAGCAAGCATAGGCTGGCAGGGAGAATCGACGATTAGGGGCAAGATGTGTTTCAGAGAGGTGTACGACATCTGCATCGTACTCCACAAGGAAAGCTGCCAGTTCGGCCCGACGCGCCGGAACACCATCAGCATTCCACGCGTCGAACCGAAACTGTCTAGCCATGGTTAGATGTAGGGACAATCAGGGCGATCAGAGATGTTAGGATCACCATGAGTATAGACGGGACATCCCGAGCAGCAAGAATTTGCGGGACAATGCCGCTGACCCAGGCCATCAGCTGAGTCTCAGTAACCAGTGGTGAACCACTGGCCGCAGAGGCCTGACTAAGCGGCGCTGGGGCATCGGAAGTTGCAGATGCCGCCTCCAGGGGAGGTTGGGCAATTGGAACTGGCTGCTCGGGGGCTGGCGAGACTTTCGTGGAAGTCGCAGGGGACTGGGCAACAGAAGCAGGCTCCTGGCCGGGTAGATGTTGGGCAGCCGGAGGCGCGTTGTTAGCCTCCGGGTATAGTTGTTTTGCCACTAGTGGCTGTTTAGCCTTGCGCTTAGAGCGCCGTTTCTTAGGCGGCTGGGTCTGTAAGGGGGGTACTCCGGGAGTTGCCGCTTGAGATGGCACTCCGGCAGGTGCTAAGGTTCTGGGGGCCACAGGGGGCGCCGTAGCGACCGCTGTAGCGTAAGTTATGCTTCCTCCAGCGGCAGGTGCCGCAGGAAGAACCGTAGATGCCGAGACGGGTGGTTGGACTGCCGCCCGCTTCGAGGGTCTAGGAGCAGGGCGAGGAGGTTCAACCTGACGGTTCTGCTCCCGCTGCTGCTTCTTTAGGGCCTTCTTAAAAAGATTACAACCCCTAAAGTTAGCCGGGTGACTGCCTCCGCAGTTGCAGCACGTCGCGGGTTGAGGCTTCACAACGGGACAATTCTCGTTGTGGGCCTCCCCGCAGCGTACACAACGCGGCGGCATCTTACAAAAGGCCGATGAGTGGCCGAATCTCTGACATTGGAAGCACTGGGAAGGCCCAGGCTTACCTGGAGCCACAGAATGGTTTCAAGATGATAGACGTCGGCGAAGGAACCAACCTTCTGAATCCTGATGAATTGATTTTCCTTTTCCGATCACCGGATAGGAGAGGGATGACGGAGGTAGGGAAAAAACCCTTCTCCACCAGATCCTCCCAGATCCACAAGATCGGTGTGTCATGGGGAATCCCGGACACCACAATCTTGAGTTCCCTCTCCTCAGGGAGGGGGAAGGTATGAAAGGCGCGACCGGAGTCGGCCAGGAATTTCTGGAAAGTTCTAAATCGACTTCGGCAGCAGTCGAATTGACGAACCTTGGCTTTTGGCCTTGATTCGTCCAGACGGCACAACTTGTTTCAGCTCCCGAAGGAGGGTATGCCAGTCGCTGCACTGTGGCACGACGATTGGCGGTATCTTTGGTTGTTTTGGTGTTGTTTCTGGTTCTGTGATCTCTGGGGAAGGTGATATGCGGCCTGCCGACTCTGCAGCCACGGCTCGTGTCGCCGGGACAGTCCGTTTTGGGGACGTCGGCATGCTTCCACCGCTACCTCGCTGTTTCCGGCTAGGCACGGGCTGGAAGCCGTCCTCCATCTCCATCTCGGAGTCCGACGGCAACGTAGCGCCGAGGGCTGCGGCATAAGGGATGGACAGAGGGTCCTGAGAAGGACCAGCAGAAGGCTGGTCCCCCACGAGAGGGTCAGATGCGTGGTGGCTCTCAGCAGGATCGGCAGAATGCCGGACCTGCAAAGTAGCTGTAGACGGTAGGTGGTCCTTAGCAGGACCAACTGAAGGCTGGTCCCGCGAAGAATCGCCAGATGCTCGGCGGGCCTTAGAAGGACCTTCGCCGCGGACTGGGACAGTATCAGGTTTAGTAGCAGGACCAGCGGAAGGCTGGGCCCACGAAAATTCGCCAGATGCTGGGTGGGCCTTAAAAGGACCATCGCCGCGGACAGCGGCAATTTCAGATTTTGGGGGAATTGTGGTAGGGATTCTTACTGTTGGTCCATCTGTGGAGCTTAGCTTAACGCTTCGCATCACAGATGGCTTCAGCAAGGGGGCTACCCTGCCATCGGATCTATTATGGCCCTTATTAGGGCCACAACTTTCCTCGGACAGGAGCTCCCCTTGGGCTCGTCCCGACATCGTCGTCGTCAACGGGTGTCGGGTATGCACTTGGGGCAGAGGAGAGAGCAAACTCCCGTACTGTACTGCACAGGCACTGTATCACTGGCACTCACCAACACTTCGGCACAAGAACACCGCGCACAAAGTAGGAACAATAGCCCGCACACGACTGAACGCGAAGTGGCCGAATTCTGGCCCACTCGAACTGATCCGAATTTTTTAGCCCAACTGGCTGGTCTGGAGAGGATTTTTTGAGGTTATGATTTTGGTTCTGCTTCCTTTCAATCGTTGGAGTAGAATGATTGAACTATTGCACCCGACTGAGGGTTGCGCGAGTGGTGTGTGCAATAGTTCACACACGAATTGGGCTCCCTTCAAGGGAGAGGGACTGGCATCGGGAAGTTAATTTATGAGAAAAGGCGATCACCGAGGATTTCTCCGCATTGATCGCCATCCTCCACTTCCTTAGCCAGTCCGGAAGTACTGCGAGCTGACGTTGCACCAGGCGAGCTGCGAAATCAAGACTCGCTGAGCGTGTACATGAGCATGGCGTGGTACATGGCGTCATCCGCATAGAGCGAGAGAGTGACTCCAGGCTGAACAGTCAGGTCGTTCGTGTACACAAGGTACAGAACGGGGCCAAGGACAGATCCTTGAGGTACGCCTGCGGCGACTGGTCGGACGGATGAGTACGACCCATCGACGCATACCCTAAAGATGCGATCGCACAAGTACGAGCGGAGAAAATGAACGAATGAGGCAGGTAGAGGGGAGTGGGCCAGTTTGTAGAGAAGACCTTCGTGCCAGACTCGATCGAAGGCCGGCCTGAATGAGGATAACTCGTACTTCAGCGCGCTATTTGTTCACGAAAATACCATCAGCTATTATCCGGGCGGGAGTTTGATAAACGACGAACTGTGGGGAGCACAGGTCATGGCACGTGTAGCTGGATACCAATGGAATCCAGATTTGGGTAAATGTCAATATCGTTCATTATCATTATCATATCCAGCTGGGGCCTGCACAATTAATTGTGTCTGTTCCGACCTCAGATACTGAAGCTTACCTACTCACCACTCTTGAGGTCTACCAACACTTCTTCTTTGTGGTTTACACAGATATAGAGATAGCCACACACACACTTCGGTCTCCGTGCGACAAGTTTACTGTTCTCGTGGCACCTTTTACCGACAGTGCTGAAAATACACGTCTTCCCCCATCGGTCAGCTTCAATTCTGTAATGTATTCCGAAAGCAAACGAAAGGGGTCGAACTTCCCCAAGATGCGCCGAAGCTAGAGATGACTGAACTCGTATAACCTTACTTCACTGGTGTGAGTGACAGGCTTGTGGAATAGATTGCTTTGCGGAGGGGCGAAGGGCAAAGCGTATATTTTGCCTTAGTACATATTTGATTTCATTCCGTGGGCTTAGTATCATTCTCTTGTTTCACCCAATCATGAGATATTCAAAGACGCGTAGCTCTGAAGCACTAATATATACACTAATACACAGTAATATTTACTCTATTGTTCATTTGCTCGGTCACGACCGAATCTACCGATAACCTGGTGTCTCACCACTACGTGTTCTCTATTGCTCCACTTTCTCTGCAACGCTCTTAACTCGCAAACTATTTTCTGATTTCGGTAGCTCTTTTCTGTACCCAACCGATGACGTGCCTTATTTCTGTTATCTCAGTTCTTCTCCTCCACGTCGTTGTCAGTATCAAGAACTCCAATATATATTGTTACGACGGTCTAACTGATCGCCGTACGGTACAGTGGAAAACAAAATACAAGACACCAATAAAGTCAATAAAAACCATCTGTAATTATCACAATTAACAGTTTGTAATCAACAAGTTATTCAACAAGATTATTCACGTACAATAATTCAAGTTAATTTGTCTACACCAATAACAATGTCGACTAATAGAGTCGAGCATAGTAATCACTTTTCACTAATAACTACTTGAACGCACAGAGTAGTCGCCCGAAGTAAACTCGAACCTCACTTGAATAAATCACTACTTAAACTGAAACTAAGTGTCGCAGAATTCTTATTTTTATACCCCTCTGAGATTCCAGAATAATCCATAATGTACGTCAACACTACACTAGAGCGTAATTGCTTGCGGCCTTGAACACGGCGCGCGCGGACCGGGTGAGTCTGGAACAATCTCGGCTACGGACGCATGACAAATGTCACATAATTGTCCTTCATCTCAAAGTAGCAGCAATATGTACGCACACACACATTATAGCTGGGATAGCCGAGATACTTGTAGAGCATTCCGTATTACGTAACACTGTCCCCTCCTTAAGCCTGTTCGTCTCGAACTGGTAAACCGTCTCTGAAGTAATACTTAGCTAGGTGGACGACCTTAAACTTTCGCTGTCCTTCCTGTTGAATCCAATAGACAACATCGTTGATTCTTTTTTTTTTTTACTGTGTAAGGTCTGAGTCTCAGGTGATCCGAACATCAAGTCCCCAGGAAGACGAATCTCCCGACCAAACACTAGTTTTGCTGGAATCACTCCCGTTGCGTCATGTACTGATAACCTATACGCCATTAGCTGGTCCATGTCTGATTAGTTCTCGTCAACAACCTCTTGCGTAACCTTCATCTTCAGCAACGTTTCCCCCGGGCGCTTCCATTAAGTCAGGAACAAGCAAGAGTCTTGTCTCGACACCCATAGTTGGCTTTCCAATCACTTCTTTTGTCGTTACACTTATTTGTACTTTCTCTGCTAGTCCTTCTTCCATTTCCGCCTACAATTGGAAAGGTTCTTCTTGATCAGACGTGTTGACATTTTCTTCGGCCAATGCCACTTGGTTAATCGATTGTTTGCCAGACCCTGTCGTTTTAGCCATGCAAACCTTTATCTTCTCTTGGCCAACCCTCAAGACATTTTCTCTTAAGTCCACAACGAATCCATAGGATTCATAGTGTCCGTGCCAAGAATCACTTCATCGACAATGCCTGCAACGAGCATTTGGTGGCTAAACTCGAGAAGACCTAGGGGTACACGTACGTCTACCTTTCCTAGCACCTTGACGGGGCTTCCAGTCACAGTCTGTATTGTGCAAGAGCTAATTAGAGGCTGGCGGTCGCTGACTAAGTCAGGGCGCACAATGGACACTGTTCCGCCCGTGTCAACTGTAAATGATGTTGGTTTACCTTCCGCAAATCTATTAACGATCAAGTTTTCACTGGTCTTATGTAACGTAGAACTGTGTGCTGTTCTGGGGCTTTACTTCTCCAATTGGTGCGATCACTCTCTTCTATCGGTATTTTCTTCTTCCAACAGTCTACCTGTAGATGACCACATTCCCACAGTTGTAACACTTCGATTTTCTGTCTTTCTTTTATCGCTCAAATCGTTGTGGCGCTCTTGAACTTTTGAATTGTTTGTCCGACAACATTTTTTTTTCTGTACCCATCGTAACGGCAATGTGATACTGGGATCTTCTGACTACAATGTGATGGCATAAAGCCATTAATGTAGCAAGACGCTGACTTGGCAGCTTTAAACTCTAGGGCGTGAACAAGAGCTTCTGAGCTATTTCGGTGTCTTGCCACTCGTAACACTTGCTGAAGTTCACACAGTCTCCGATGCCATCAATAAATGTCTGCACCGCAAACCTTATTCGAAAATCTTCTGGTGTTTCAGGATAGGCCAATCTAATCAGTCTGTCGATAATTGCCTCAAACTCTTGAAGACTCTCCCCGGAACATTGTCGTCTTGTTCTTAAGTGAGCGTAGTACACATCTCGCAAATGTTTATCACCGTACCGTAATTCTAGAGCTTTAATCAATTCGTCATAGACGTTCTGGCTGTCAGGTGGCACTTTATGTAGTAGCTCTGCGGCAGGTCCTTTTAATGCTAGAACGAGTGAAAGTGCCTTGGCTTTCTCTGTTCAATTATTTGCGCAAGCAGCAGCTTCAAATTGGCGGAGGTACGTTTCCCAGTGACTCCTTTCGTCAAAGGTTGGAGCTTTGACATGAACTGTTCCAGCTGCAGGCGAAGTGATTTTCTCTGTTATCTTATTTTCTGTGTCTTTTCTGCCTTTATCATTAGTACAGTCTGTTTAGAAATTTGTTTTTGTTGTGTCTTCATGAAGTTCACGACTTCATTTTTAATTTGTTCTCTTATGTTTGTAATTGAGTCTTCCACTGCAGATATTTTTTCTGACATTTTTTGTTCTATACTTGATACAGTTTTTCGACTGCTGACAAACTTACCCTCTTGACCATTCAGATAACAACGTAATTCTCCTAAGTCACCACGTAGGAGGCCCAACTCTGAGGTAGTATGTTCTTGCAATTGTTTTTCCATAGCTTCAAAAAAAACTTTTGTTTTATCTGCTTGTCGTCCTTCAGATCCCAAAATTAGGCTTTTCTGCCGTTCTTGTGTTTCCAGCATTAGTGCTTTCTGTCGTTCCTCTGTTTCTTCCCGTTCCTGTCTTCGTTCTTCTTTTTGTCGTCTTTCTCCTTCTTCAGCATCCTTTCGTCGTCGTTCCTCTGCTTCCAGCAAGAGGGTTTTCTGCCTCGCGTCCGCTTTCTCGTGTCGTTTTCCTGTTTGTAGTAGAGGCGCTTAGAAAGCTTCCGTCATCTGACTGGGATCTATTGTTTACGCCTAATTACAAATTACACTAGTCTCATACAAAGTGCCACTGTTCCACTGTTAACTGTTCTGTCCCACTTCTGACCCACTGTTACGACGGTCTAACTGATCGTCGTATGGTACAATGGAAAACAAAATAGAAGACACCAATAAAGTCACTAAAAACCAGCTGTAATTATCACAACTAACAGTTTGTAATCAACAAGTTATTTAACAAGATTATTTACGTACAAAAATTTAAGTTAATTTCTCTACACAAATAACAATGTCGAATAATAGAGTCGAGCATAATAATCACTTTTCACTAATAACTACTTGAACACACGGAGTAATCCCTCGAAGCAAACTCGAACTCACTTGAATAAATGACCACTTAAACTGACACTAAGCGTCGCTGAATTCTTATATTTATACTTCGCTGAGGTTCCAGAATAATCCATAATACGCGTCAACACTACACTATTATCCGGGCCACCTTTTGAACAGACTAAAGCGGAAGTGATGTCGTCGCCTCGTCACACTCGCCTTGGTTGCCAAATGAACCGGCGGCGATTCAAAATTGTGCTCTAACACTACAATACATCACAGCTGTCAACGTGCTCACCGATTGTAACTTAAGCACATTTAAAAGAATTAATGCATTAACGTATTCGTGTTAGTGGAGTCCCATACCACCATTTAACGGCTACATCTTTAAATCAATGTACTGAATTAAATTATTGATGTATTAACCACAATTTCACGCTTAAAGCATTGCGAACGAATTCTTTTGACATACACAATACTGTAAGTATTACTTTCATAAAATTATTATTATCAATATATATTAGGCCTACATTATTTTGTTATTTATCAAACAGTATTATTATATAAATATATGGCTTGATTCCAGTCAGAGACCGGGTCAGGAATGGAATGATGCCCCACCTATGCCCCAGCTCCAAGTATTTGAATTAATTGCGCCAGCTGGAGAAGAGGCGATAATTGATGACTAAGCGAAAGAAGTAATAATCATGTACCCGGTACTAGAATTAACTTGAAATTGACAGGGGAAATCGGAGATCCAGGAGGAAACCTGCCCCGCCTCCGCTTTGTCCGGCACAAATTTCACTAAATGAATTATTATAAATAAATATAAATATAAACATTATTAGGGTATAAATGTTGTTATTATTATTATTATTATTATTATTGGATTATTAAACTGACATGAAATATGTTTATATCGTCATGAAGCATGTTTTTTGCGTCAGCTTACCTTGTGCAGCAGGAATTAATCTGCATCGAGTGGCTGCACACCCAGGTCGGAATCAGAGTCGGAGTCAGCACACGAAGGGTCGTCACTGGAGCTGGAGCTGTCATCGTCATTGAGGTTGATTACAATTTTGTCGTGAAGACGTTCTATGAGGCCATCAGCTTCCCAGATGTGATTCTCCGTCTGTTTCACGTGTTCTACATAATTTCGCCACTGTTCCGGGGTCACTTTACGTATTCCCTCTCACATTAATTGTTGCACTTCTGGGAGCTTGTAACGTTTGTTGTTAGCCGCAATGTATCCCTTCACTTGGCTCCACACAAGTTCTATGGGATTTAGCTCGCAGTGATATGGAGGGAGGCGTAACACATGGTTACCTTCAGCTGCTGCCAGATTATCAATGCGATAGTTGGCATCATAATTTGGCCGAACTTTATTGAGTAGTTCCACAAGTTCAAGTTTATTCATTGAGGGTTCCCAAGGAATATTTTTCTCAGTCAACCAATCCTGAATAACACGTTTTGTAGCACATTTTGTGGGCACACGCTCGATTTTCACTGAGTGATATGAAGCATTATCTAGGACAATAACCGAATTAGGTGGTATGTTCGGTAAAATTTGCTTTGTGAAATATTCCTCGTACCGCTCACCGTCCATTTCTCCATGGTAGTCGCCTGTCTTCTTGCCCACGAATATAAGTTCTGCTCCCTCCACGAACCCACATTCAGTCCCTGCATGGATCAGCAGTACACGCCCCTCTTTGCCCGAGGGTACCTTGCTACCTGAGGTGAGGTCCTCCCTCCATGCCTGCGTGGCCGTCTTAATAGATGTATCAACCCAAACCCTGGACTTCGTGTGGCCGGCGTTTGCCCATGTCCCATCTGTGTACACTATGGGTATTCCCTTGGCCCTTTCATCGCGAATGCTGCGTAAATACCTATGGCGCCAAGCGACAATGTCTTCCCTGTCAATTAACAATGATTCTCTCTTTCGCTTTATATATTTAAACCCGATGTCTAACAGTAGTCTTCGCATGGTTGTTTTAGAGAACGTTGGAAGATCATCATCCTCATTAACAATTGATACCACTTTATTTAATGTCGGTAGATCATTCTCCCTGTACAACATATGAACTTTCCTCCTTATTGCCGCTTGAGTAAAGGAATCATACTTGTGTAGCCGAGTTACTTTCCTTTCTGCTTCTCTATGCTTTCGGGGTGTCTCCAACCCTTTCCCGTTTCTATAATCAGCTTTTACTTGGAGCACGGTTGTACAGGAAGCTCCCGCTGCCTCAGCTGTCAGTCTCGCCGCTTCATGAACAGTAGTAATCCCGCCGTCAACAGTTTTCGCTCGGAAATGCTTATAAAGAGACAGAATCATTTTCCTCTCGCCGGACGTAAATATCTTGCGTTTCTTTTTCAATTGATAACAGTCTGGTGAATTTTTGTTCGGATCCATTGCACGAAGGTCTATGTACACACAATAATATTCAGTAACGAGTAAGAGTAAGAATAAACCAACAAACGTACAAGAGGCCCGATGAATTTACGCACACACACTATTTTTTAATAGCGAAGTACACTGATAAAATTCTCTCACTGCTGTTTTAAACGGACTCGTAACTACACCACGCACAACTCACCCCTCAAACTGTAACCCACGTGGTCAAGATATTCACAGAGTAATTAAGTGCGGCAGCTCCGCCTTGGCGACAGCATTGCCATAACTCGTGCTGACAGGCGTGCGCCCCCCTGCCCCTCTCCTACCATCTGACAACACCGTAGGCGCTGTCCCTTTCACCCGCACCTTCTCCTGGCCTACTCCCTCACTTCCGCTTTAGTCTGCTCAAAAGGTGGCCCGGAGTATAGAGCGTAACACAGCGCGCGCGGACCGGTGAGTCTGGAACAATCTCGGCTACGGACGCGTGACAGATGTCATGTAATTGTCCTTCATCTCAAAGTAACAGCAATATGTACGCACACACACACACACACACACACACACACACACACACACACACACACACACACACACATTACAGCTGGGATAGCCGAGATACTTTTAGAACGTTCTGTATTATGTAACAATATAATAAAAGCTGTGACAACCATTTTGCTTTAGAACATTGGTATTGTTTGTTTTATAAATTTATTAAGAAGAATATGTTTGATCATATGCCTGCCAGCTGTTGAATCCTCATCCCTACCCATCCCTATCCCTACCTATGATGCTATCGGAGAAACTCAAAGAGAAAATCCTGCAGCCCAGAGCAGTCAGATAACACCCTTATCCGAGGGCTAGGTTTCGATGGGCTACTAACCCATTCATCTGAAATTATCTTCATTACATTCTTTCAAGCAGAAAACCGGACTGCAATTTACTGTAAATGAATAATTTTTTTGGCTGTTTCCTTCTAGACAGCATTTAGGCTCTGTGCCAATTTATACATTCGTCTTCATATGAAAATGCCGGAAGTAGTAGATGTATGCTCTTCACAAGCGGGTAGGTGATCACATTTTAATACTACTACTACTAATTGTCTATGTAAGTCTAAGCTACGTTTAAAATGTGTCTTTTCATTCGTCTCCAATGGTACATCAAGTGAAGCGAGATGCATGTGTCATCATCATCATCATCATCAGCCGTGGCTCTACAACCCTTGCTCCATTCCATTCCTCCCTATTGTGTGCCCTGACTTTCCAGTTTCTTATGTTCATCTTTCCGAGGTCCTCCTTTATCTGGTCTTTTAATCTACTTTGGGGTTTTTCCCTTTTACTACTACCCATTGGTTTCTGGTAGAAAATATGTTTCGTAGGCTGTCCTTCCTCCATTCTCTCTATGTGTTCAACCCACCTAAGCCTGTATATTTTGATTATCCTGACAATGTCCAGCTCGTTGTATATTTTTGTCACTATTTCAAGGTTTTGAAGGGTTGGGTTTAATAGTAGTCTTTTGGTACCATACATATATTTTGTTTTCTCCAAGTTTATCTGCGGTCTAATTTTACTTGAGGCTTCCTCTAATGCTGTAAAGTCACTAATGAGATTTCGTTTTGTCCTGGCAATTAGATAAATATCATCTGCGTATGCTAAAAGTCGTATACTTTTGTTTACGATCATGCACCAGGTCTACAAAGGGATCTCACATGCCATGTGTACAAACCAAAACCATTTGCCTTTTCCTTGCCAGGTCGTTGCCTATAGTACCGTCCGAATTTTACTCTTGAGCATTTACAACAACAACTGTTTCATAGGGTGAGGTCGTCAGCCTTACGCCCAACCCCCAATCTGGAGGACCAAGTATTTGGCTTTCGGGGTGTTTTTCCCCTAGACAGGCTGCCTTCACCTCGGCTATAGAGTCCTGTCTACCCTCGCAGTTCACCTGCTGTACCACTGCCCTTCGGTTCCGCCCGGTGATGTTCAGCTATGGGCTCAGCTGACTACTACCGACTTCGGCCCCATGCCAATACTGGTGGGTGCTGGTGCTCTCCACCAGGGACGTTTCTCGACTTCCCAGTGTAGATCCGTACTGTTCTGCAAACACAGGGTCAGCTCGAGTAGAATGTGGCTCTTCACCACGCAGTATGGTCTTGGTTGATTAGAAGCTAGGGGCTCCGTTGGAGCACCATCACTTCCTACAACCCTGAGACTTGTGAGGACCAGTGCCCAGTCAACTCGAAGCAAAGGTGCTACCTCTCCAAGATCTCTCGACCCCGAGATGCATGTGTACCATGACATATTGCTACTTAATGATTTTGTCACTGCTTGCGTCCGGACTACATTTGATTAGTCGATAGGCTCTTCACTCTTCTCCTGGTGAAAACACATACAGTAGTTTGAAGTCTGCTAGTACGGGAGAACTGTTGGAGTCCGCGCGCCTTTCGCGGATGCGTGAGAGGGTTCACCCCACTAGCTTCCTAACAACGGACAGCCGAAGAGGTTACTGTCCAGAAGAGAGGCCTGGCTCACTTGCATCTCGTACAACTACTTGCCAGGGACGAGTCAACCGTGGTTCCCTTCGCGAAACACACACTTTTAGTCTGGCCATACATCAGCTCAAAACCAGCCGAAGTGCCAGTTTCACTCGTGCGCCATGCTGTTGCGGTGTGTGCTTGACGGGGATGGCGATGGTGGGAGCCACCGGGTATGGTGGTATCGGCCCCCAGGGCCAAAGCCCTAGGCCCCCACCCACGAGGAGGTAAAAACGCACAGGGATACGCCAAGTAAACCTGGACGTGTATTAAGCCTACTGACAGGTAAGTATTTACACCTTGTTGCTACTTAGTGATTGTTTCGCCATTTTTTCCGAGCAACGATTCCACTAAGTTGATTTTCATTCGTTTTCAGGTGTAAAAAATATAACTTGTGTACCGGAATATGTATGGAACCACTAACAGTTTTGCTCTGAAACGTATTAATAGTTAATCATTTTTCGTTTCCTTAAGAGAAACGTTTCGAGTAGCTTGATTTACATTCGCCTTCAGGTGCAAATACGTGAAACAGGTCACGAATGGCCTCCATAACCTGTAAAGCGTCGATAATGACTTACTGTTTGTCGACAGTTGGGATACTTCTAACACTGAATTGTAACAGGAGCAACGTTTCGAGTAAATTCATTTACATTCGCTTCTGTTATAAATCCGTGAAGCAAAAGACGGTCGCATAATCTGGAAAGTATCGATAACTTATTATTTGTTTATAGTTGGAATACTTCCATCACAGAATTATAATAGGGCAATATTTCGATTATTTTAATTTTACTTTTCTTCAGGTACAAAATGACACAACATAACGAAATCTGTCAGTGCGCCCCACGTCATCAAGTCGTCTATCAAATCAATTGACAGATTTTTCTACTTACAAAATATTTATTTTCAATTTTGTCGTGTTTACTTGCTAAACTGCTACTTGGCATGTTCCGAACGAGGCCTTTCAGTGTTTCCACCATTTTTAAATCCTAAACCACGACACTGAAAAGCCTCGTCCGGAACATGACAAGTAGCAGTTTAGCAAGTAAACACGACAAACGTAGAATTACAGAGACTGCTAATTCAAATAACAAGATGAAAAATATTTATTTGCTTACAGAATGCTGAGGGTACTTTAACTGAAACTCCTCTCTGTGGGTGGATATTTACAGAAACACAAGACATAAATCACACTTGTTAGCGAAATAATATATAAGCACCATTTTCTACAGTATTTTTACTTCTGTATCCATTGACATCGCTTTCCTGCAAATTTACCCTCTTTTAAGACCTTTCATTGTTATGTTTTCACGTCTGAAACCCACCCCCCTACAAACACACACACTTATATTTACAGTTCTAATTAAATATCTAACAGGAAACGGTTGTTGACTATAAGAAAAGACTGACCGTAAATATCTCCAGGATGTTAATTGGTGAGGCTGACGTCTATTTAAATAATGTTGATTTTGAATATTCAGGTATTTTCTCAGACAATTTGAAATAAGACATTTAAATTTTTATAGCTAACAGACAGCACCTTTATCATTATTGAAGTACACATTTTAATTCATTTTGAAGAATATACATTAATTTTCAATTTTTTAAAAGAAACCTTGTAAACAATAATTTTTTCAATAAATTTTTTGTAATAATATTTTATTGTACTTTCAATCTCCATAGAAATTGGTCGTCATTACTCAGAGTAGTGTAACATTTATGGGTACGAAGTTTCAAGTCTCCGTCTTGAACAGTTTTGGAGAAACGTGTACCTAAATAAGGTAGCGTTACTTCTGTGAAAAACAGCATTTAGACACTTGCCAATTCCGGGCCAATAAACTTCTTCATTTTCTTCATCTTCTTCCAGGTTCACGTTCCTGTTTCTTAGAACCGTTCTTGTCTTCTCTTTTTCCCTAATTCTTCAGCTTGTCTATCTACCGCCACAACTAGTTGCTCTGTCTCCCGGGGCAAACATGATTTCCGTCAAATTGCTACACGGGCCTTGTTATTTATCCGTCAATACATCTTTTCTCTCTCGTGTCGTCAACTGTCAACTGCAACCCCCCCCCCGATCATGAGTATCATAGATCGGTAGTGAATAAACTAAATGTATAATTATTTTGGTAATTTTGAATTTATGAAAATTAATAATAACAGGAAATTCTTGTTTCAGCTGGAATGACGTTTGACTCAGATAATTTCATTTACGAAGGAGTCGCCAGTTATTTGAAGTTTAAGGCGTTGGATTATGTATTTCCTAACTGGGACATGGTAAGGGTAACTCACTTTACATACCTATAGTAACAAAGTACAATGTAATCTTTTATTTATTTACTTTTTTTTTGTTCAAGGCTTTATTACCAATCTCATCGTTTTGTAAAAGCACGTAACTTAGTGGGAGCGCTTAATTCAATGTACCTACACAAAAACATTAATTTTTAAAAAGTGATTGTAAAATAGTAATGGAAAATTACATTTACAAAATACAAGTAAGTACACAAACTTTCGTGTTAAATTTAGGTTATTTTTTTATTTTTAAATAATTTTCTATGATATTATATTAATAGTAACAAATTATTTAATCCAAAAGATATGTATATAAAATAATTATTTTACTTTTTTACGATTTGCCTCTACCATTTTCAGGCTGATTTCTCTTTGATGTGCTAGGACGGAAGCACATCCAACCACGTCGAGGGAAATGCTCCTGAAGATACCAGGACGTATCTGCCGAAGCCTTGCGAAAAACAGCAAGGTTCATAGCGAGGCTCAAACTGGACCCAGAAAAATCCATGAATTATCACAAACGCGCACATTTTATTGCACTTTTTCTCTTCTTCGTGTAGATTTTGATAATATTTCATTTATGTATTTTATATACTTCACTTCTGCAAATTGCTTTCGAGATCTGCCTTATCCATTTCGTCAGACTTTCCAGTTTAATTATTGCCAGGTACTAACGAAAAGTATTAAACGGTCTTAAAAAGAGCACTAAACAGTTAAACAAGTAAGGTTCTTAAAAAGTGATTTACTGACTTAATATGATTATATATATATAATATAATCGTGTGCGCGCGCATTATTGAGTTCCCGGGTAGTAGCCAACATTTCAGTTGTTCGTCGGTGCTGATAAGGGCATTTTCATTGCAATCTGTCGGCATAGTGCCATGTTCCATCTTCTGGATAATATCATTCACTACAGAAACCAACCTTACAGATCTATGGACTCAGCCAGATCAACCTGAAAAAGACACTTCAAGATCATATAGCTCTGCTATTCCTAGAGAGCCCTCTGCACGCTATCTTTGCTACCGATATTATGACCTGAACGTCACCAAACATTAGAGTTTTGAGGAAATTATGTTCATTGAAACTCCTGTTGAAGTCCGGTATTTTAATTCCCGCTTCCACTTCCCAATAGCGTCGTTCAAACATAATTTAAAAGTTTGAGTGATACGCTACACTCTTTTCTTGGCCCTCCGTCACATTATTAGACTCCTTATTACTTTAATTTTGTCAGTAATCTCGTTAAATGTCTCACCGTTAATAACGTTTACATGTTGACAGGAGCGGTATTCCAAGATACCCGATTACTACAGCGCTGTGGAGACTGACGCTGATGTGACTCAGCGCGCTCTACTGGCGAATCCTCCATTTAACAACATAAACTGGGGGGAATGGCAGCACATATTTTTCAAGGTATGTATATTCTCCATTATTGTCTTTCGTTACACACAGGAGCTTCTTTACATTTATATGTAAATCTATAAGGAAACTCTTTTCAATGTTAGACTTTCTGTTGAACGAGCGAAATGAGTTCTCAGTTTTAACTTGACCGTTTCCAATTTGTCTGTCTGTCTATTCGGGATATGTCTCACGATAACTTTAGAACATATCAAAGGATTTTCATAAAACTTTGCATGCATGTCCTTTTACTTTTACCTTGTTTTTTTTTTTAGACCGATCTCCCCAAACATAGTGGGGCGGGAGGCAATAAAGTATGTGGGTAAAAATTATGAAAAAATCGGAAGAGCCTGTACGGGGTATCAAATTAAAAGAAATTTTAACCTCAATTGAATACCGTATAGTGTTCAATTCTGAAAATTTCAAAATTTTTGGTTGTGAATACCTAAAATGTGGGTGAAAATTTTGATGCAATCGCAAAAATTCACCTGGGGTATCAAATTACAGAGAACTTTAACTAACATCTGAATATAGTGTTGAATTTTAAATTAAAAATTTTTGGACCCCAAGGCCCCAAAAATCATAAAAAATTATGAAACTGCAGTGGGATATCGGACTAAAGTGAATTGTAACCCAAATCCGAATGCTTCGAATTTCGCTTATAAAGTTTATTGTACGAGATCTAAAATTGTTAGCCTATGACGTCTAAAATTTTTATATTATTAAAGAAATAGTAGAGTAAACAGGATTTTTGTAATTTTCCCATAGCTGAAAAATTATCTAACATCGTAATTTATGTAATATAAAAGTACTACTTTCAAAATACGAAGCACTTGACGTACAAGCGAGCGAGCTCAGCAAATCAGGGTGCATACTGGTATTTCAAATGTTATAATTTATATGAATTTATTTTTTTTTAAGCATAATTTAATTTACGACTTTCTGTAAACCACAAATGTTTTACGATGTTGGGTAAAACCTTATCACACACACACACACACACACACACACACACACACACACACACACACACACACACACACACACACACACACACACACACACACTTAATACATAGTGCTGTATACTGGGTTGTCTGATTGATTTTACTCTATGTAAAAATAATCGTCATCATCATTATCATAATCATAATAACAATAAAGTATGTAATAACGCCCCTTCTAGAAATCCAACCATACGCCCGAGCCTACAACATCTTGGCTTCATGGGGGGGGGGGCACAGCTGTTACTCTTAGACTGGCTAACAGAGCTGAGGTTGCGCCGAACCCAGATGGCATGGAGAGCTTTCGAAGGAACGGCTCATCTGGTATGGTTCACCTCAACAGTGTATGTGTGTCGATCCATGGCACCTAGGACCAACTCCTGGAGATGTGTCGCACGGTGATCCAGATCGTCACGAGTGACAATCGGGTCCGCTGGGACTTAAGGGAACCGTCGAGACAGCTCGTCATGGAGTTCTCAAACTGTTATAACCAGGGGATTTGATCGGACGAGAGCTGCGACACAGACGATACCTGGATTTGTGGAGCACGTTTCTGACTGCAACAATGTCAAGAATGTCTGGTCACTTACCAGAATAGGGGAAATGCGTAGGATCTTCTGGGTCGATAACGTGAGGATCAGGGAGGTCAGCGACTTGCCATAGGCGTTGCTAGTAGGTACTACTGTTCCAAGACGGGTGTTTGGTATTGAGGTCACCGATTACAATGGTTGATAGTCGATGGTCGAGGAGGGCATTCCACCCTCGGTCCGCAGGATAGGCTGGAGGTAAGCAGAAACAATGCGCAACTCCGATCCGTCTGCTTCTTGCGCTACCATACAGATGAGAGTAACGGTTGGAGGGGTAGTCGCCTAAGGGATATCCGCCTGTGAACCAGAATCCTCCCAGACGGGGAATGGCACGGCTGTAAAAGACGATCCTGACGATAACAGGTGTAAGAAAGAAAAGAAAAACGGTGATAGTGGGCCAGATAAGTTTCGCAGAGTAAAACGACTTCAGCGTTGTACTCCACGACGAATGTCGCTAGCTCGGATCGGCGAGGGGATACGCCCTTCGTGTTTCAAGTAACGATCAGCAGTGATCTAGCTCTTGAGAGGAAGAAGGGGGAAGAGACCAGAGAGGAATTGGAAGACGATCGTCAGTACGGTGGTCGTATCTGGTGCAGACCTTATGCTGTGGACTAGGAGACTGGCCCAAGCTGTCAGCGGGTCAGCAGGTGCCCGAAAAATTTCACGGGGCTCCCGCGTACATTTCTGAGGAGCTTCGGCCAAAACACTAGATGGCGGGAAATTACCGTTGAGGTTGGACAGGCTGGCGGCGCCGAAGCAAGGCCTGCGGGCGGGACTGTGGTCGGAGTCGTCGCTGGGGCCGTGGTTGAAGACAAAGAGTGGCAGGAAGGCTACTCGCCGGTTGGGGGCCTGAGCAGAACACGGTTCTGCTTGCCACACCGCACATAACGCGGGGGCGCGTGGCAGAAGATGGACGAATGTCCGAAGCCCTGGCAATTAAAACACTGAGTAGGGACGGGTCGCGGGTTAAATGAATGGACAGTGACCACGCAAGAATGTGTGGAGGTCATAGACCTCCTCGAATTGGCCTGCCTTGAGTAACTTTACGACGAAGGAGTTAACAGGATGCAAGTGTCACCTTTGCCAGCATGCAGTACTGATACAGCATTCGGCGAATAGCGAGAGAGACCAGGTCCAGCATAATAGTGTCGGAGAGGTATGGTGGGGAATACCCTGGAAGACGACTTTGACTTCACGTTTCTCCGGGAGAGGGAAAGTACGAAATGAGATACTCAGCGCCGCAAGAAAACTCTAAGCAGCGGGAAAATCTTGAATGGTTTTGGCCGTCAGCTTCAGCAAAGCGCCGGAACACTTCGCCTCAAATTTAGTCAAGGGTAAGTTAGAACTAAGAGTGACCAAAATTTGAGAATAATTACTATTGTGTGGGAGACAATCGGCTGAATCTTGAGAGACACTTTTGGAGAGGATGTCATATACTGATTGATGCTGTTACTATGACTAGGGCCCTGGATAGCTGAGGCAGGAGATTCACTGGTGGCCAGTTTTCACATGCGCTTGGCGCGTTTGCCACACGCAGGAGAAAACTGGTCATCTCCCTACCCATCACTTTTCATGGTCACATTACGAGTATCACTATCACTGCCACTATCACATCACTGTCGCGGAGGAATGGGGTATTGGCAGGAGCAGAGCCGCAAGCTGCCAAAAGAGAGCGTAATGGCTCCGGCAGAGTAGCAGGTACTCGACTTTGGCCGCTAGCCGAAGACCCCTGTCGAGGACGTTCTGCAACTTCATTTTATGTACGGCGGCAAGGTATCCCCAGACCGGGCCAGCGTAAGTAATGACCGGCATCAGATACGCGCCGACGATCATTTTGCCCAATTGCCTTGTCATAGCCGAGCTCACTAGGCGTGGGAACAGTAGGATCAGACGAGTGGACGCTCACTTATGAACTGTCTGATCCAGGGTACGCCAGGTGAGCCGACAATCTAGGTATACACCGAAGTACTTCACATTGTTGGACCAGCGCAAATACGTTCTACCGATGCGAAGCTGCCTCCGCGGGTTCTTCCGGCGCTTACGGAATAGGACGGCTACACTCTTGGTCGTGTTTAGAGACACCCTCCAGGTATCAGTCGAGTCCCTGAGCGAATCGAGCTGGCGCTGTAGTCGTAATACGATGGACAGTGTAAATACAGCCGTGTGCTTTGCAAATAGGGCCACCTGGACTCCAGGCTGTCTCGGTTTGTAGGCTGAACACATGACGGGCCGAGAACACTTCCGGCAGTGATTCGTCATTCGGAAGAGATAGAATCGCCAACTCTCACACAGAAGGTCCTCTCCGTCAGAAAGCTAGCGATCAGACGAAGGTTGCAGTCTAGGGGCTGGACGGCCCGGAGTTTGAACAAAAGCCCATCGTGTCATACGCTGTCAAAGGTTTCTCTACATCTAACAAACAGCCAACGGTCTGTTCCTTCCTACATCTGCGTCCGTGATGTGGAGGAAGTGAGGATAATATGGAATACCATTTACTTTTTTAATAATATTAAAGCAGATGTATATCACCTTCCTATGAATTTCAAATTAAATTAAAACTTGGTATGTTTTTAACTATCTCTGACATTTAAAATAAAACCAGTAAACCCGTGCGAAACTTTCGCACATTGAACCTCCCCCCCCCCCAAAAGATTTAGTCTTTTGTTGGGTTGTTGAAATTAAATACTCAGTGAAGTGTATACAGAAAATAGCAAAGAGAGTTTATTAGTGTGAACGTATTTACAATTTACAATACCTCTTTGTTTAGGTACAATATTTGATATCAGAATCCAATCATCTTGAATTTTTTGTTTGTCATTTTCGGTAATTGATACAAAAGTTTTTCCAGAACAGTTCTGCGAAGTGTATACACAAAATAGCAAAGAGTTTATTAATGTGAACGTATTTACAATTTACAATACCTCTTTGTAAACAATATTTGATGTCAGAATGGAATCAAATTGAATTCTTTGTAATGTGAACGTATTTACAATTTACAATACCCCTTTGTGTACAATATTTGATGTCAGAATGCAATCATCTTGAATTTTTTGTTTGTCATTTTCGGTAATTGATACAAAAATATTGTTAGATTTAGTGACTCTTGAAAAGGCTACATAGAGTTGTCCATGGGTAAATACAGCATTTGGCAAGTATAATCCAGCTCTTTGAAGCGTTTGTCCGTGAGACTTATTGATAGTCATTATTGCAAAGGGAACTTTCAGTGGAAACTGTCTTCTGGTCATTTGGAAAGGCATGGTTGGGTCGGATGGGGTGAGGTTAATTCGTGGTATGACAAAAGTTTTTCCAGAGTCAATTAACCGAGCAGGGACAGTGTATTCATGGAGGTGCGTGACGACCATTCTTGCCCCATTGACTAAGCCCTGTTTAGCATTTAAATTTCTGATCAACATGACAATAGTGTTTTTCTTCAAAATTAATTTATGTGTTGGCAAGCCTGATAGGTTTAAACTATTTAAGAATTCTAGAGGATACAATTGGTTGTCAGTCTCCTCGTCGGATTGTACGGAATCACAACTGTAGTAAACTTTGCAATCTCCTATAATGTTTTGCACAATGTGTTCGTTGATTTTTGTACAGTCTTCATTTTTCGGGCATAATATGGCTGTGTTGATAAAGCCGTTGACATTGTCGGCATTAATGCTGCAGTTGGGAACACTTTCGCAATTATCTCGTTTTGGTCGCAGTAGAATGTCTTGGGAATCTTGACTGTGTTTGGTGAAACGTCGTGTTTCACTTCGAGTTCTCCGTTTCCTAACTGCAGCAGCAAATTGCTGAATTCTGGATCGTCTGTTCTCATATTTTGCGTCAGTTTTTGTTTCTGTATTGTTTGCCACAGTGGTGATTGTTGACGCCACAGATCTTTTAACTTAAATTTTAAACAAAAAATGTGTTTTAACGTAAACTGAGTATGCTATGTCAGAAGTCGGTAAAAAATCCTATCCACTGATACCTTATTCATCGCTGTAGTCTTTGTTTTAGTTGAGAAAAAGGGATGTTGACAACAGAAATAATATATATGATGATGATTAAACCCTTACAATGTTGAAATGGATCTCTTTAAAAACATGTTGGGAAATTGAGGGTAAAATGAAATAAGGAGGGCAATATGGAATACTACACATTTTACACAGAAAATTGAGTTTATTAACAAAATTTCTCAGTAACATGTAAAAAACAACAATTCTTATGTGTGACAGTAATTTGTAATAACATAATGTTGAATCAGAAATCAGGATTCCTGATTTCTTTACTCAAAAATTATATTTTGCTTTGAAAATTACCCATTAACCAGGAAAGTTACAAGAAAATTTAGTATATTAACGAATGTAACAAAAGTGTCTTTAACAATTGTGGAAAAAAAAACAAAAAATTATATGTAGAACAAAAACAGTTATAAAAAAATGTAATTATTTACATCAGAATTGTGGTCAACAGGATTGTGGTCTTTCATCACCTGCGTTTCCAAGTCTCAGGTCTGACGATTCATCAGAATGGAATGTCAGGTTCTCTGAGCTACTCCTGTTATCATCTTCTGAAAGTGAGAACAATTTTTTCCTTGTTTCCTTTTACGTAATTTGTTGGGAGATGAGGTGATGTAATTTTTTGTTTATTATTTTTTGGAGGACGTTTACTATTGGATTCGTTGAGAGAAATCTCCAGACTCATCTTCTATGGTGAAGGAGTGATTATTGTGCCCGTACTAGTTTCTCGTTCTCGATTGAATAATTTTCTCCTTAGTAGAGGTGGAAAAATATAGGCCTACATAGGTATGTAGAGGAGCCAAGTGTCGTTCATTTTTTATGAGCCTGATCCTTGATCAAACGATCTTAATAACTGCTGTGGTGTTTTGAGTGGCGTTCGAGGATTATCCATCTTTATGAACTGAAGCAACTTCGTATCTTTCCTCAGCGTCTATATACTGCAGCGTCTTCTGGTAAAAGTGCAGAATTCGAGCGGAAAAGAAGTCAGCTTCACTCGAGTCTTGTCTGTTGGCAGGGCAAAAATACATGTGGCTCTAAAAGCACTGATTGAATTTCGCCAGTCTGTACTTTCAGGTAGGCTCGTCCTGTTAATTAGACTATATCTGGCTAAGAACCCTAATGTTGTGCTTCAACCACATTGGGATCTCATCACTGGCTCTGTGAAAGTAGTAACTCATGAAAGTAGGGCATGAAGTAGTAACTGCTCTACATGAAAGATTTATCTATTTGTTGGGGTTTGTGTGTGGTGTGGGGTGGTAAGAAAATTATCTTAACGTGGTTAGCTCTTGCCATGTTTATATCAACATTTCGTCTGCGGCTAGCATGCCCGTCTAATACTAACAAAATTGGTTAATCTTGTGTAAGTATAGTAGCATTAATAAAATGTTCAGACCACTGAGTGAACAAATTATTCTGCACCCAGCCTGACGGATGGTATACACCATTTGAACAGAGAGGTGCTACTTTCATAAGTAAATCGCTCATATTTTTTTCCGAGAAAAATACTAACAAAGCTAAGTGAACTGATGGAAGCCACCGTCGTCTGTCTCTGGGATCCACGGTTTTAATGACAGTAAAGAAGAGATGATTATGGTCTAAACTGTCTGCTACGCATGTTAATTGATCCCATATGTAGACCTGTAATCTCTTAATTATAGCAGTATATTAAATAAAGTAAACAGTTACATTTGGTCTTACGTATTTAAACTTGAGTTAAATATGTACAGTATATAAATAATAAATTAATTATAGGTTTACAAAAACAAAATGGTTTCTGCCCAACCCCCTTTTACAAGTTCTTCTTCCATTGTTGTAGCTTCGTTCAGACTTCCTCTCATGAACGTCATTAATTCCCAGATTCTGTCATTCCATGATTTGCGTTGCGGCTCCTATTTCTGTATTTCTAATGGTGTCGACACAAGTAATTTTTTTTTGCCAGTAGTTATTAAATCTGGCATTTTACATACATGACCAAACCATTCGACATTTATTCTCTCCACGATGATGTCCTTTTCTTTTGTTACATTTATAATTTCTTCATTTGGTATCCTTGACCCTTTAGAGGGTTTTCTCCGCTGTTACCAATTTTTTTTTTAATTACTTCAGCAGGTTGCTACCATCTCTACAGTCAAACCATCCGTTGACAGTGAAATTTGTTTTTATTAAAAATATCTATTTTTAATAACAGATAATATTAATACATAATTTTAATATTAGATAAAATATCTATTTTATGCTGCATCATACTAAGAATTATTTTGTGTTATGTTAATTGCAAAGATTAACATATTTCGATGTTCTATGTCTTTGTAGTAAACTCGTCCCTGGCTGAATTTGCCCATTGTGAACATACTCCAGATTGAAAAATTTTACTACTGTGAGTGCCACGATTAAAACGACAAAGCATTGTGTACACCGCGAGCGCAAATGCGTGAGCGTACCAGAGTGTGTGCTGGAGTCAATGCAAGCCGCGCGTGCTCGCACTGACACCCAACACGCAGACTGCAACGCAGGACATGTGTCGGCTCAAGAGGTGCGATGTGAGTCTGCACGCGAGGGTGTCACATATGTGGGCGCGAGAATGCGTGCTGGAGAGAAGGCGCGCGCTTGCACTGGCCCCAACACTGCACGCCAGCATGAGTCCGCCAAACGGGTGTGTGTGAGTGTAATGCCCGTGTCCTAATCGTAACAGTCAAAACATTAAAATTCCCATGTACATCGAGTATTTCACAGTGGGTAAATAGGCCACGAGATGAATTTACTGCAGAGACATTAACAGAATACTTCCGTGGTCGTTGCCGATTTTAATTAAACTAAATAAATTAGATAAATTTCGGTGCATTGCCCAGAAACGGAAAAAGTATTGTTACTAACAATTACAACAATACATAATAAAATTTTATTATGTTTCTATTATGTGAGTTACTGCTGTGCAAGGAGTTAATTCTTCTCATATTATTCACCGGTCATAATACTTCTGCTTCTAACCTTGTTTGACAAGACAAAAGCTAACCAAGCCCCGGGTTGGCGTTTTATTTTAAGTCTTGGGTCCTCAGATACGTTTTTTTATTGTACAGGTATGTTTTATAAATTTTAGAATAGGTCTACATACCTAAATGTTGAACTCACTAGTTATAGGTTTTAGAAGTAGGTCTACATACCTTAAATGTTGAACTCACTAGTTATAGGTTTTTACGAAACAGAAGGCATACAGAAACGATAAAAGTCAAAGTTTCATAAAAATTAAGTTACATTAAAAATTAAATTACGATAAATGTTTTAAGCCTTTATTTTACTGAATTTACCTATTACATAATACAAAGAAGATACAGTGTTTCTTTCTATAAACAAAGCGCTACGTTTTGGAATGTTTACTCATTCATCGTTGAGCTACTATAATTTTCTTATTAATCTCAGTTTTGAGAAATTTTTTCACACGAGGCCACAAACAAACGAATCGTTAAGAAAATATTGTAGAATGAGACATAGGTTGGAAAAGGATTCGTCGAAGAAGTTCCGTTTGACAGTAAACTGAATAACTTCCTTGGATGTCCATGTAACTGCTGCTTCTGTTGTGGCATTGGTAGCACTTACATGTCGTTGAAATCTTTTTATGTACGACTTGTTATTTATTATAGTCACTGATGACTGAGCATTTCATGATAGCACAAAATTACCAGCTGCACTCATCCATGCAATGAAAGTTATCAGAGGACCTCTTTCAGCGGCAATAAGGATTCCTAAGTGTCGTTTGTCTTTGTGACCAATACAGAGTCCCATTTCATCCACATTAAACAGGCGAGTAGCCGAAAAATTAAACTTTTCGTAAAGTCATAGGAAATCAAAATATTTTAATATTTTATCTTTACTAAAACCTCTAATCCTTAGATATTATATTCCGTTTAGTTTAAGTATTGATTTGTATTGTTTGTATCTGTTTAAATGCATTTAACAAACCTTATAAGCTTGGCCTCTTCCAAAAGGATGCTTAATGTGGTTTGTTATGGCCAAATGGTAAGCCATCGTTCTAACACCTAATCATGTAACACCATAATATAATGATTCCATTTATAAAAGAGACCCTCTCCTCTTAGGAATGTCTGTAACGAAAACATGAAAAGTTCTTTAAACCTTCTGAATTTAAATGTTTGCTTAACTGTTTTATGTAATCAGTTACCTGTTTGACAATTATAATCCTTTCAAAATAGGAATTACATACCCTTCTGTTTTCTGCTGGTTGGACAGTTACTGAAACAAGTTAAGCTGCTATTGAGTGATACAGCCCACTAATTTCAGTTATCTTGTCATACAGATTAAGATTGACATTTAATATATTTTAGTAATTTATGCATTAACAACATTTTACAACTTGCTGATTTGATGTTTTAATTGAGAATGTTACATTAAGATGAATGTAAAAAATACGTACGGTCATTGTTGAATGCTTAACGCTCTCGAAAATTTCTAGAGTTGGTGTTGCACTCTGAAGGTTGCTGGTATAGAAGTCAGAAAGTGTTTGAAAGAATAAGTGGACTGTATGATCTGGGTTAAGTTGCGTTTATTGTGACATTATAAGAAAAAGCGCAGGCCCAAGCAATTACGTATGGCGCTACATCGCCGAAATACAATTACGTGTGGCGTAAACTGCCGTAATACATAACGTATGGCATAGAAAAATAAACTGTATGTGAAATTACATGATAAAATTTAACATTGCCGCGGCTAGCAAAAATAGAAGAATGTAGTGTACGGATGAAGAGTTGAGTCTTAACTGACTAACGCGCAGCGGCGAGCCAGCGAGAGCTGCACCGCAACGTATGACGTAAGTGCGTTGGGCTGATTGCGCGTGAGCAAGTAAGCAGTTACAATGTATTAACATACTGCCCGCCCAAAATCAGGCGATTTTGACATAGTTTACAGTAAAAAAAAAACAAGGTTATTCAAAACATACAAGTATACATGAATAAGTTACAAATCTGAGAGATGCGACAATACATGGTACATGAATATTGGCAAAAATACAAATATAATATAAACAAGTGTAAATACATTATTAATCAATGCTCACCAAATAATATGTAATAATAGCCCAAAGGCTTGAATATGTGATAAAATATAATAAGAATAATAACAATAATACATGGCAATAAGGACATCGTAAGTAGCATTGTACAATAATTAGAGAAATCCAACAAATTTAACAATAACAGCGTGACACTTAGTGCATAATAAGCAGTACTACATAATAATACAAAGGCAATACACCTAAAAAATTCATTATAATAATAGACAATAGAAATATACCCAAAAATTCACTATGATAATATACAATAGAAATATACGCAAAAATTCACTATGATAATATACAATAGAAATATACCCAAAAATTCACTATGATAATATACAATAGAAATATACCCAAAAAATTCACTGAAATAATAAACACTGCACCAAACAGTACACCATAACTGACACCACACTAAGAAAAATAGAAACGTTTAAATGTTTACTAATGCACAGATGCATAGCGTACATTAATTGATACAAATAAATACAAATGCATAAATAAGTACATTTGACATTATACTCAGTAGAAAGTAGAGCATGTGCTCGTCCGGAAATGTCCCGGGCATGAAGCACCGAAACGTCAATTAGTCTGATGCCACCGGAAGTGGGCACAGTTTGTGAATAGGATGCCGTTAGCAGTACGGATGTCCGCGACGCGTACTAACGAATCCTGCCCTAGATAAGTCTGAGTGACAATACCGCGTTTCCACTGCAATGGTAGTGTATTGTCTTCTAAGATAAGGACTAGCTGTCCTATAGACAAATTTTTAGAATGCCCTTTCCATTTATTTCTCTGCTGCAGCTGATGCAGATAGTCTCTAGACCAACTCTTCCATATAGAGCGGGTAAATCTCTGCAAAAGCTGCCATCTCCCCAAGCGACCCATATTTGCATCCGAGTAATCGGGTTCCGGGAGCGCGGTAAAGGGGGGAACCAACCAAAAAATGCGCTGGAGTCAAAGGCTCGGGATCCCCAGCATCATTTGACATAGTGAACAAGGGAAGCGAATTCAAACAAGCTTCAACTTGGGTAAATGATTTGGACCGCTGCCCGCCCTGACGCAAAAACATAGGACCGGCGTAGTCGACGGCGCATTGCGAAAATGACTTGGAGGGAGTGACTCTGGGAGCGGGTAATTGACCTAAAATTTGGCGTGAACCAGTATACTCTTTGTGCAAAGACTGGTTTTGCCTAAACTTGAGTTCAAGGGTTTGACACCTGCGAACCGCTCCGGGGAGAGAACCGCCGAGGCACTCTGTACACAACGAACCTACCACTATCGTTACGATACGCGTTTGCAAGAAAATGATCTTCACACTCCGTGTCCTGAGCTGAGGGAGTACGGCACGAAACATCCTCCAACTGCCAAAAGGTTTTCAATTGCGACGAGATAGCATTATTGTCGTCGCGTGCTATGAACGAAGAGACCGGCTTAGTCATGTCTACGTTGAAGGGTAAATTCCCGGCGAGTATAAACCCTAGCTTTGTTTCCTGGATTATAGGAAAGTGCGGACTGCGAACAAATTTAGTCGGCTCAATCAACTGCAAAAAATACTGTGCCCCAAGTAATATGTAAATTTGTGACGAATTATTAAATTGCGGGTCAGCTAAAAATATCGCTTTTGGAATTTTCAACGATGCCATGTCAAAGGATTCTGTTGGAAGGTTATTTGTGATTCTGGGCAGAACAGCGCAGTGGACATTTAAAGTAAAATCCTTATAGCGTGAGTTTAGGCGCACCCGTGTGCTAAAATTGGCTTGACATAGTGAGTTATTTATGCCCGTGATAGGCAGCTCGGATTTGTTTAGTTTTAGGCCCATGCGGCGAGCGAAACCCATTGTACAAAAATTCGCTTGCGACCCTGAATCCAGCAGGATTCTTCCCGGGCGCTTGTTACCGGCATGATCGGTGGTGGTGCATACGGCGGTGGACAATAAAATTGATTTATTAGTCTGTAGCTTCAAAGAACATTGCTTATTGTTCCTGTTGTTCGAATGATTTATTGAAGTGTGGAGCATGGTGTAGTGCCTTTTCGAGCATGCCTTGCAGGAAAATTTAGAAGGGCAACGCGAGCTGTCATGGCCCGACCGTGTACAATTCAGGCAGAGTTTGTTACTTATTAAAACCTCTCTACGTTGCGTAGGTTGTAAAGCTATGAATTGCGGGCATTCGAGCAATTTATGATTACCACGACACAGCTGACAAAATTTATTGTTCTTTTGAGTGTGTATGAGTGACCCAGTGAACTCCGCGCGTTTAGCCGATTTGCGATAAGAAGCCTTATCGCTAACTTGTCTGCCGCTAGACGAACCAGTCGGAGCATTTACGTTTTGTAACAGCTGACGTCTTGAATTTAAAAATTTAATAAAATTATCGTAAATCGGAAGCTGTTTTTCGCCTAAAGTTTCCTTCCACAATCTGCACGTATGCTCGTTAAGTTTTTGGGCGAGAAAATGCACAAAAATAAGCTCAAATGTATTTACTGATAGTTTCAATGAGTTCAGCGCATTTATATTGGCGGTGAGCTCATCTATAAATTTAGAAATGCTGAGCACGGACTCCTGTTCCATATGCCTCATGCCCAAGACATTAGCCGCATGATACGTAGTAACAATCAATTTACTGTCGTACCGGGCCTTTAACAAGTCAATGGCCACTGTGTAATTTTCGTGCGTGATAGGGAGCGATTTTATGACATTCAGCGCCTCATCTTTTAATGATAAGTGCAAATAATGCAGCTTTTGGATGCCAGTCAGGTCCGTTCGGACATGAACTAACTCCAAAAACATATTGTAAAAATGCTGCCATTCAATTATGTCACCTGCGAAGCAGGGTAGTTTGATCGGTTGCAACTGAATGGGAGGCGTGCTGAATGTGACTCCTTCGGATGGACTTGTTGCCTTCCTGCTCATCTCCTCGGCATGGTCTATTAAATTTTGCAGCTTGCATTTTATGCTGCATAAGTCATCTTCGGTCTGAACCCTATCGCTCGTGGATGTAAAGTCGGAGTCCTCAGACTCAATTTGTGTTTGAATTTCATCATATTTGGCTGATAGCTCCATAAGGTGGCGAAGCTTTATTTTTAGTGCATGATGGTCATGCGTATCGTTATCGAAATTGTCTGCATATGTGTTTATGCGAGATATAGAGGCCTTGATCGTGCCACGTTTTTTTATCAGCGCCTTCATATCCGTCATGATTGGGTATGAGAAAAAAAATTCAAATGATAATACGAAAAAAAGCCAAGTGCATGCAAAGCGATGAGCAAGACCAGGCAGGAAGTCCAAATTATAAAGTCACGCAACGACACGGTAATCCCTACTTAACACATCTTAAACTAGTTTTATATGATAATAAATACTGATTTAGGCAGTACAAACAATATAGCAGTATAATCACTAATGATATGAGTGCTATTTGAAAAGGTATGACTTACAATTAAAGAAAATGCTTGTTGAGTTCGGAAAAAAATTACAAGTTCATATTCAAATGAAACTGATTTAAAAAATTATATTAATATTTTTAATACTGCTTCCTTTACTTTAATGCCATTGAGAAAAAATATGCAAATCATGCAAATTGAAAACTAATATAAAACATGAGTTCATAGTCAGTTGAAATGGTACTTATCGGCATGTTCTAGAAGGCATCAAAGCTTGTCGAAACCTTGGTAGTCGTGTCAGGTACCCATGAATAGATGATGCAGACATGGTCGCTGCCTGTCCGGTGATGTCCGATGCGGTCGAATCCTGTCTAGATAGGCTGCTCTGGACATGCTGAATGCCACGTGCTAAGTGTTCATATGCTGCAATGATGCTTCAAATGCTCCGGTTGGCGAAATATGACGTCCCCAATGTCGTGCGATACGAGCTCCAATTGTAGGTGATAATTAAGGAGTTGTTGAATTAAATCATGAAGAAAAAAATGCTGATAGGCCTGCATAATAAACTGAACCATGAAACGAATTGTCCATGAAGTTAGTCACGTCCGTGAAATACATATCCGCGGCCCGGAGGACCATATATTGAATGCCGCTGTGGACGAGAATGCTGTCGCTGGGCAAAAGTGCGGTCGCTTGCGGGCCGAAAATGTTGTCGCTTGTGGACAAAGAATGGCGGTAGCTTGTGGACCAAAAATGTTGCCTGTAAGGCTAAAATAATATCCGGCCCGGAGGACCAAATGTTGATTGCTTAACGCTCTCGAAAATTTCTAGAGTTGGTGTTGCACTCTGAAGGTTGCTGGTATAGGAGTCAGAAAGTGTTTGAAAGAATAAGTGGACTGTATGATCTGAGTTAAGTTGCGTTTATTGTGACATTATAAGAAGAAGCGCAGGCCCAAGCAATTACGTATGGCGCTACATCGCCGAAATACAATTACGTGTGGCGTAAACTGCCGTAATACATAACGTATGGCATAGAAAAATAAACTGTATGTGAAATTACATGATAAAATTTAACATTGCCGCGGCTAGCAAAAATAGAAGAATGTAGTGTACAGATGAAGAGTTGAGTCTTAACTGACTAACGCAGCGGCGAGCCAGCGAGAGCTGCACCGCAACGTATGACGTAAGTGCGTTGGGCTGATTGCGCGTGAGCAAGTAAGCAGTTACAATGTATTAACAGTCATTATAGAATACTGATAAAGTACGCGGTCAATATAGAATAGTGGTATTCCATATAGCCCGATTCATCATCTTGGTAAAGAATTATTCTTGTTAGGCTATAATACATTAGAATAACTGTTATAACACCCAAAGATAAACAAGAATACGCCTTAAACTAAGAGATTAAGTAGATTAGAGTCGATAGCATCTGTACAAAAAATACAAACTTCATTGTTAACACTTAGCTGCAAGGTCTTTGTAAACCCCAAAATAAACAAGCTTCTTTCTCAACGACACCGGTAGGTCTGCTGGCGTTTAAGTAACACTAGCTCTTCCTAGCTGCTTCTTGTAGTACTTCCAGTACATTACAAGAGAAAAAAATCGAAAGAGTTGAAATAATCGCCCGCTATAAACAATTCCATTTTGCCCGCCTATTCCATAATACCCGCATTTCCCCTGCTCCACCATTCTCATGAGCTGATGAGTGGTGGAATTCCCAACACGGAAGCCGAACTGTATGGCAACCGGGGCGTCAAAGTTTATTAGATGGTCCCGTACAAGACGCTATACGAGACGTTCGGGCACCTTTGACGTAGCGGATAGAAGACTGATAGACCTGAGGTACAATTTTTTTCTGCCAGGTGTAGGGGCACAGATTTATGCTTGCCCCTAGTGGATGCAACATCCAGGTGAATCCCGATAACTACCTGTTCCTTGTGTGTAGTGCATGGTAGCGGGTCTTGATGCTTTTTTACATGATGGAACCTTTCTTTAATTTATTTGGGGAAGGGGGAGAATGACTGCTGTGATAGGTTGAATCGCGGAGCAATTCTCAACTGCTGGGTGGTGTGGAGTCTCTGAGGACCCAAGCGCGGAGAAGGCAGGATTTCCACGCCCACGGTTGAGAGTCCTCCAACCTGTTGAGAGTTCCGCGAGACTGCCTTCTGGCAGTGCCGAGGCATACGAAAGAGTGATGGAGGAGAAATTAGTCGCAAAAGGCGGCACTTCACTCAGCTAATGCGGACGCACCTCCCGATCTATCTATCGACTATTCAACGGCACGGAGCTGGTGTGAATGTGGTTAGCTGGAAAAGACCGGGGGAATGGGGCAGAATGGCTCTGAGTGCTTATGGGGGGGGGGCATCAAACTGGGCTCTGGGGCGTCTGCGTTTAACAGGAGGTGGGCCTTTGTCCGTACTTAGTCGACGGTGAGGATAGGTTGTGGTTGAGGCCTGGCCGAAGAGCCTGTGCGCAAGAGATCGCAAAAACTCGTCGAGAGATGGAACTTTCAGATCTCGACTGATACCGTCATTTCTGACAAACCAGGGAGACATGGAGATTTGTCTGACTGGGAGGAGACACGGTGAGACACGGTGAAGGACTGGGAGGGAGACACGGTGAAGGACTGGGAGGCTTCTATGCAAGCAACAACGTCGTTACTGAGCAGGGTCCAGAAAGCGGGCGTTGCATATGTTAGGACGGCTAAGAGCAGATAAATTGAAAGCTTCGTGCGCACTTGCAGTGGCCCTTGATCGGAAAGAAAAGGGAAGAGTTTGGCTTTTACGCTGCGGGCTCGCTGGAGTACGTTGGTCACGTGGGTTCTGAAGGTTAGCCAGGTTGTACGCTGCCTTGTCGGCCGACTTGCGGGAAACGCGGTAGTGACTAGGGTGGCTAGGCTGCTTCTGGTGCAGGTTTTTCCTTAAGTGGAGGAATGTTGCTCTTCAAGCTCCACAACCGAGATGGTAGTAGCTCGCGTAAATGTCTCTTTAGACATGGAGTTACAGCGTTTCTTCGCCTTTGTGACGATTTAAATAAAAGAAATAATCAAGAAAATAAAAATTTTTTAAAATTAAGGTTGCGAGCTATTAAGCCATTTAAATCTCACTGTATTAATATAAAAAACCTGTATGTACTCAGTATGAGAGGAAGCAGTAATTAGTTAGTAAGAAGATACTCTAATAAAAAGATAAATTGTAAAGAGTTATTAATATCGTATTTAACCCTTTGCTTGTGAGCAGGCGCTGTCCTGTTGATTCCAGACTCGACATGTTTTCCGAGTCTTGTGTAAGTTAGAATAAGATAAAAAACCTAATGTTAATAATTAAAAATCTGAAGACACAGATAGTCGCTAAAACAACTGATTTAAATTATGTATATTTGTTTAGGGATAGTTTGTATAAATAAAAATGTTAACATAAAGAGAGACAGGGACTATATTCTCGCGCGGTAATTGCCCCACTACCATTTTGTCCAGTACCAGGCGAAGGGAGCAGAATTTCGCTCTCTCGCAATGGTGACTTCGTACAGTATAGACGTAAGAGCTGTGCTCTTAAAATATGTTACCTATACTTTGTTTTACCTTAAGATGGTATACCAGAAATAGCTGCTTAAAGCATCTGGATGTGTTAACTAATATAGTTATGTAAATAAACAAGAGATTTGAAGTGTAAAACTCGAAACGTAAAAAAGATGTAACACAAGATGACTTCGAACTTCAAGAACTAACAACACTTCCAACATCATACCTGGAGATGTGAACTATCAGAAGCCACAAACTCTAGTACACGCGACAGAATATGCAGATCAGGACATCCGAGAATCTACTAGTATAATCGTAGAAGGTTCAACCTGCGAACTTTGGAGCCCTTTACTGACGAAGACCAGACCGAGATGACGACGTAGCTGTTCCTGTTTCCCAAGACGGATACCCCAGGACGAGTCTTCTGCATACCAATTCAAAGGTGACTCGATAGCCTGTCTATCGAGGGTTACTAATATTTGTTACACAACACATCTTGACAGAGACTTTTCAGAAACTATTAACTTTGTAAAGACTTATAAATTAAATCTAAGAATTTCATGTAACTATTCTAACTTCATACGTTGTAACAGTTTATATGCTAATGTAGAGTAATATAATTCAAGCAATAATACCATTCTTCCAATGGTTGAATAAAAGAAAGTCTTGCAAGCTAATATCATGAATTGATTATGACTAAAAGTTTTAATGAATAAATACCGAAAGTTACCCGGATCCGAGGTATAGCTATATAGAATCAATTTTGATCCCAAAGTTTAAAGAAACCTTTCAAATAACTTAATAATTGAATTAGTAATGTCATGGGATCTGTCAGTAAATGTTTTTAAATGTTAAATAAAGAGAAGTCTTCTTGTTACACACATATGAGGAGTGCTTAAATCAATTGTATACCTTGCCATTGTTTCCTTACACAGTTAGTAAGTAATTTGTTATATTAATTATTTGTGATACATTCTGTTACAACGTAGGCAGCCCATCTAATTAACGGAGTTTAATTACGATGGGTTCCCTGGATTTGTAACGCGGAGAAAAGACGTTACAAAAGTGCGCCACTCTGCTAATTTTTATAAAGGTGTTTTAAGCATCGTGACGCAAACAAAAGTGCGCCACTCTGCTTTAAAAGTTAAAGTAGTTGTAAGCATCGCGACGCAAACAAAATTGCGTCACTCTTTTAAAAAAAAAAAAAAAGGAAACAAAGGAAAGAGTTTTATTTGTGTATAGAGTGTCACAAACAAAATTGCGCCACTTGTGACATGCAAACAAAATTGCATCACTATGCGTGGATAATTTGTATGAACAATAACAAAATATATAATATTGATCTATGCACTCAAAAAGTTACCTTAATAACTTTAATGTTCAAAACATATTTAGTAGTGTATTAAGTTACGTAAATGATAGTATGTATAAGTGAAATATCCTTAGCGTCATACAATGCATATAGCTTTTGCATTCTATAGGCCAGTAGGAACCTGCATTATTCGATATAATTACTTGCATACATGAATTGTGACCAAACATAACAATTTTGGTCAACCGAACAATCTGTAACAGGTTTGTTTACGACAATCCATAACCTGTTGTTTCCTGAATCATTCTGCACAGTGTATGTCCAACAATATAGCTTACATACACTAGTATGTATCAAAAAATTAATTAAAAATAACTTTGTTAATAATAAAGTATGTAATGTAGACCAAGGTAATTAAGTAGAAGTTCTTGATTTAAAACTTGTGAACAAAATAATTAATTTATTTAATTGAGAAAAGTTTAGTGCTCCCCTTCTCTCGTTTATACCGGTATAAAGTAGTTGTGTTATTCGCTGGCATTGTGTAGAGAACAATAAGAGTAAAACCCCCTTTTCTCACTGACACGCCAGTTCCTTTGTTAACTAAATACAGAGGGTGACCTACATTCCAGAAAACAGCTGATCGGCTATTTAACCTTGAAAAATATGTGTGTGGAATTTCTGTCTCTCCCTTAGAAGAGAAATGGTTCTTTTCTAATCTGTGTAAATTGATTACTTAAGAATTTATTATATATATGTGTAATAAATGTGTACAGTATAGTAGTTCAAGTACTTTCCCCGTGACGACAATTAAATAATGTAGTGACTTAATAATAATAAATTTGTCAAGTAATAAATGACTTAGTTAACCCTCCTTGTTAAATAAAGTGTGCTAAATAAATATGGTAATTAAATAGTAAATTAATTCTAGGAAGTTTCTTAAATCCCCCAAAGTAATTAATAAATGATAAAGAAAGTAAATCAGAATAAGTGAATAATAATATTTGATTTAAATACTAGAGCTGAATAAATCTTGATTTAACTAAATTGTGTGAAGTGTAGTAAGTAGGGAAAAAAGAAAATAATAATAAAAGTTCAGTTGCACATTGTAGACACCGCAGTGGTGGCCAGTTAGAGAAAATAAAAGCGTGTTCAGTATTGTAGTAAGCAGGCACGCACCCTCCCTATTGTGAGAAACCGGTGCTAGCCTAAACAATTGAAAACCACCCCTAGTGTGCATTACAATGCATTGTGTAAAGTGTCTCCCCTTCCGCATAGTTTGTTTAAGTATTGTTAAAGAGATAAAAGAGAATTATCTTCGTGACATTCCGCTTCTCTCAAAACAGTAATCTAGAGTGGAGTATGGGATCCTCTTTAGATTACATTAGAAATAAGTTTATGATATATAATCAAGAAGTGATTATACGTGTAACGTAACAGGTCACAACGGCGCCGACTGGAAAGGGTAATGATAGGGCAGACAGGTGCCAAAGATCATTAATAAATGCTGAAAGCTAACTTGAGTAGTTAGAGTAAGCTGGTGTCAGTCGGGCGCGATGTTGTGAGTTACGGATAACTAGGGATCTTTCCAATCTAAGGTTTGGAAATTAGTATTAAGATTAAAATGTAAGTTAGTACTTAAGAAGTGAGAAAAAGGAAATTTCACGAAGGCGATCATTTAAATGAACAGAATCATTTAAAGAGAATTAGAGAAAACAAACTGTGCACTAATAATAAATAACTTCACACACTGACCCTCAACATACTCTCAGTTCCCAATTGTGAGTTAGACTCAAAAAAAAAAAAAAAACCCAAAAAACCGTACAGTGCAAATTAAGCGGTGGAGTATGTGACGATTTAAATAAAAGAAATAATCAAGAAAATAAAAATTTTTTAAAATTAAGGTTGCGAGCTATTAAGCCATTTAAATCTCACTGTATTAATATAAAAAACCTGTATGTACTCAGTATGAGAGGAAGCAGTAATTAGTTAGTAAGAAGATACTCTAATAAAAAGATAAATTGTAAAGAGTTATTAATATCGTATTTAACCCTTTGCTTGTGAGCAGGCGCTGTCCTGTTGATTCCAGACTCGACATGTTTTCCGAGTCTTGTGTAAGTTAGAATAAGATAAAAAACCTAATGTTAATAATTAAAAATCTGAAGACACAGATAGTCGCTAAAACAACTGATTTAAATTATGTATATTTGTTTAGGGATAGTTTGTATAAATAAAAATGTTAACATAAAGAGAGACAGGGACTATATTCTCGCGCGGTAATTGCCCCACTACCATTTTGTCCAGTACCAGGCGAAGGGAGCAGAATTTCGCTCTCTCGCAATGGTGACTTCGTACAGTATAGACGTAAGAGCTGTGCTCTTAAAATATGTTACCTATACTTTGTTTTACCTTAAGATGGTATACCAGAAATAGCTGCTTAAAGCATCTGGATGTGTTAACTAATATAGTTATGTAAATAAACAAGAGATTTGAAGTGTAAAACTCGAAACGTAAAAAAGATGTAACACAAGATGACTTCGAACTTCAAGAACTAACAACACTTCCAACATCATACCTGGAGATGTGAACTATCAGAAGCCACAAACTCTAGTACACGCGACAGAATATGCAGATCAGGACATCCGAGAATCTACTAGTATAATCGTAGAAGGTTCAACCTGCGAACTTTGGAGCCCTTTACTGACGAAGACCAGACCGAGATGACGACGTAGCTGTTCCTGTTTCCCAAGACGGATACCCCAGGACGAGTCTTCTGCATACCAATTCAAAGGTGACTCGATAGCCTGTCTATCGAGGGTTACTAATATTTGTTACACAACACATCTTGACAGAGACTTTTCAGAAACTATTAACTTTGTAAAGACTTATAAATTAAATCTAAGAATTTCATGTAACTATTCTAACTTCATACGTTGTAACAGTTTATATGCTAATGTAGAGTAATATAATTCAAGCAATAATACCATTCTTCCAATGGTTGAATAAAAGAAAGTCTTGCAAGCTAATATCATGAATTGATTATGACTAAAAGTTTTAATGAATAAATACCGAAAGTTACCCGGATCCGAGGTATAGCTATATAGAATCAATTTTGATCCCAAAGTTTAAAGAAACCTTTCAAATAACTTAATAATTGAATTAGTAATGTCATGGGATCTGTCAGTAAATGTTTTTAAATGTTAAATAAAGAGAAGTCTTCTTGTTACACACATATGAGGAGTGCTTAAATCAATTGTATACCTTGCCATTGTTTCCTTACACAGTTAGTAAGTAATTTGTTATATTAATTATTTGTGATACATTCTGTTACAACGTAGGCAGCCCATCTAATTAACGGAGTTTAATTACGATGGGTTCCCTGGATTTGTAACGCGGAGAAAAGACGTTACAAAAGTGCGCCACTCTGCTAATTTTTATAAAGGTGTTTTAAGCATCGTGACGCAAACAAAAGTGCGCCACTCTGCTTTAAAAGTTAAAGTAGTTGTAAGCATCGCGACGCAAACAAAATTGCGTCACTCTTTTAAAAAAAAAAAAAAAAGGAAACAAAGGAAAGAGTTTTATTTGTGTATAGAGTGTCACAAACAAAATTGCGCCACTTGTGACATGCAAACAAAATTGCATCACTATGCGTGGATAATTTGTATGAACAATAACAAAATATATAATATTGATCTATGCACTCAAAAAGTTACCTTAATAACTTTAATGTTCAAAACATATTTAGTAGTGTATTAAGTTACGTAAATGATAGTATGTATAAGTGAAATATCCTTAGCGTCATACAATGCATATAGCTTTTGCATTCTATAGGCCAGTAGGAACCTGCATTATTCGATATAATTACTTGCATACATGAATTGTGACCAAACATAACAATTTTGGTCAACCGAACAATCTGTAACAGGTTTGTTTACGACAATCCATAACCTGTTGTTTCCTGAATCATTCTGCACAGTGTATGTCCAACAATATAGCTTACACACACTAGTATGTATCAAAAAATTAATTAAAAATAACTTTGTTAATAATAAAGTATGTAATGTAGACCAAGGTAATTAAGTAGAAGTTCTTGATTTAAAACTTGTGAGCAAAATAATTAATTTATTTAATTGAGAAAAGTTTAGTGCTCCCCTTCTCTCGTTTATACCGGTATAAAGTAGTTGTGTTATTCGCTGGCATTGTGTAGAGAACAATAAGAGTAAAACCCCCTTTTCTCACTGACACGCCAGTTCCTTTGTTAACTAAATACAGAGGGTGACCTACATTCCAGAAAACAGCTGATCGGCTATTTAACCTTGAAAAATATGTGTGTGGAATTTCTGTCTCTCCCTTAGAAGAGAAATGGTTCTTTTCTAATCTGTGTAAATTGATTACTTAAGAATTTATTATATATATGTGTAATAAATGTGTACAGTATAGTAGTTCAAGTACTTTCCCCGTGACGACAATTAAATAATGTAGTGACTTAATAATAATAAATTTGTCAAGTAATAAATGACTTAGTTAACCCTCCTTGTTAAATAAAGTGTGCTAAATAAATATGGTAATTAAATAGTAAATTAATTCTAGGAAGTTTCTTAAATCCCCCAAAGTAATTAATAAATGATAAAGAAAGTAAATCAGAATAAGTGAATAATAATATTTGATTTAAATACTAGAGCTGAATAAATCTTGATTTAACTAAATTGTGTGAAGTGTAGTAAGTAGGGAAAAAAGAAAATAATAATAAAAGTTCAGTTGCACATTGTAGACACCGCAGTGGTGGCCAGTTAGAGAAAATAAAAGCGTGTTCAGTATTGTAGTAAGCAGGCACGCACCCTCCCTATTGTGAGAAACCGGTGCTAGCCTAAACAATTGAAAACCACCCCTAGTGTGCATTACAATGCATTGTGTAAAGTGTCTCCCCTTCCGCATAGTTTGTTTAAGTATTGTTAAAGAGATAAAAGAGAATTATCTTCGTGACATTCCGCTTCTCTCAAAACAGTAATCTAGAGTGGAGTATGGGATCCTCTTTAGATTACATTAGAAATAAGTTTATGATATATAATCAAGAAGTGATTATACGTGTAACGTAACAGGTCACAACGGCGCCGACTGGAAAGGGTAATGATAGGGCAGACAGGTGCCAAAGATCATTAATAAATGCTGAAAGCTAACTTGAGTAGTTAGAGTAAGCTGGTGTCAGTCGGGCGCGATGTTGTGAGTTACGGATAACTAGGGATCTTTCCAATCTAAGGTTTGGAAATTAGTATTAAGATTAAAATGTAAGTTAGTACTTAAGAAGTGAGAAAAAGGAAATTTCACGAAGGCGATCATTTAAATGAACAGAATCATTTAAAGAGAATTAGAGAAAACAAACTGTGCACTAATAATAAATAACTTCACACACTGACCCTCAACATACTCTCAGTTCCCAATTGTGAGTTAGACTCAAAAAAAAAAAAAAAACCCAAAAAACCGTACAGTGCAAATTAAGCGGTGGAGTATGTGACGATTTAAATAAAAGAAATAATCAAGAAAATAAAAATTTTTTAAAATTAAGGTTGCGAGCTATTAAGCCATTTAAATCTCACTGTATTAATATAAAAAACCTGTATGTACTCAGTATGAGAGGAAGCAGTAATTAGTTAGTAAGAAGATACTCTAATAAAAAGATAAATTGTAAAGAGTTATTAATATCGTATTTAACCCTTTGCTTGTGAGCAGGCGCTGTCCTGTTGATTCCAGACTCGACATGTTTTCCGAGTCTTGTGTAAGTTAGAATAAGATAAAAAACCTAATGTTAATAATTAAAAATCTGAAGACACAGATAGTCGCTAAAACAACTGATTTAAATTATGTATATTTGTTTAGGGATAGTTTGTATAAATAAAAATGTTAACATAAAGAGAGACAGGGACTATATTCTCGCGCGGTAATTGCCCCACTACCATTTTGTCCAGTACCAGGCGAAGGGAGCAGAATTTCGCTCTCTCGCAATGGTGACTTCGTACAGTATAGACGTAAGAGCTGTGCTCTTAAAATATGTTACCTATACTTTGTTTTACCTTAAGATGGTATACCAGAAATAGCTGCTTAAAGCATCTGGATGTGTTAACTAATATAGTTATGTAAATAAACAAGAGATTTGAAGTGTAAAACTCGAAACGTAAAAAAGATGTAACACAAGATGACTTCGAACTTCAAGAACTAACAACACTTCCAACATCATACCTGGAGATGTGAACTATCAGAAGCCACAAACTCTAGTACACGCGACAGAATATGCAGATCAGGACATCCGAGAATCTACTAGTATAATCGTAGAAGGTTCAACCTGCGAACTTTGGAGCCCTTTACTGACGAAGACCAGACCGAGATGACGACGTAGCTGTTCCTGTTTCCCAAGACGGATACCCCAGGACGAGTCTTCTGCATACCAATTCAAAGGTGACTCGATAGCCTGTCTATCGAGGGTTACTAATATTTGTTACACAACACATCTTGACAGAGACTTTTCAGAAACTATTAACTTTGTAAAGACTTATAAATTAAATCTAAGAATTTCATGTAACTATTCTAACTTCATACGTTGTAACAGTTTATATGCTAATGTAGAGTAATATAATTCAAGCAATAATACCATTCTTCCAATGGTTGAATAAAAGAAAGTCTTGCAAGCTAATATCATGAATTGATTATGACTAAAAGTTTTAATGAATAAATACCGAAAGTTACCCGGATCCGAGGTATAGCTATATAGAATCAATTTTGATCCCAAAGTTTAAAGAAACCTTTCAAATAACTTAATAATTGAATTAGTAATGTCATGGGATCTGTCAGTAAATGTTTTTAAATGTTAAATAAAGAGAAGTCTTCTTGTTACACACATATGAGGAGTGCTTAAATCAATTGTATACCTTGCCATTGTTTCCTTACACAGTTAGTAAGTAATTTGTTATATTAATTATTTGTGATACATTCTGTTACAACGTAGGCAGCCCATCTAATTAACGGAGTTTAATTACGATGGGTTCCCTGGATTTGTAACGCGGAGAAAAGACGTTACAAAAGTGCGCCACTCTGCTAATTTTTATAAAGGTGTTTTAAGCATCGTGACGCAAACAAAAGTGCGCCACTCTGCTTTAAAAGTTAAAGTAGTTGTAAGCATCGCGACGCAAACAAAATTGCGTCACTCTTTTAAAAAAAAAAAAAAAAGGAAACAAAGGAAAGAGTTTTATTTGTGTATAGAGTGTCACAAACAAAATTGCGCCACTTGTGACATGCAAACAAAATTGCATCACTATGCGTGGATAATTTGTATGAACAATAACAAAATATATAATATTGATCTATGCACTCAAAAAGTTACCTTAATAACTTTAATGTTCAAAACATATTTAGTAGTGTATTAAGTTACGTAAATGATAGTATGTATAAGTGAAATATCCTTAGCGTCATACAATGCATATAGCTTTTGCATTCTATAGGCCAGTAGGAACCTGCATTATTCGATATAATTACTTGCATACATGAATTGTGACCAAACATAACAATTTTGGTCAACCGAACAATCTGTAACAGGTTTGTTTACGACAATCCATAACCTGTTGTTTCCTGAATCATTCTGCACAGTGTATGTCCAACAATATAGCTTACACACACTAGTATGTATCAAAAAATTAATTAAAAATAACTTTGTTAATAATAAAGTATGTAATGTAGACCAAGGTAATTAAGTAGAAGTTCTTGATTTAAAACTTGTGAACAAAATAATTAATTTATTTAATTGAGAAAAGTTTAGTGCTCCCCTTCTCTCGTTTATACCGGTATAAAGTAGTTGTGTTATTCGCTGGCATTGTGTAGAGAACAATAAGAGTAAAACCCCCTTTTCTCACTGACACGCCAGTTCCTTTGTTAACTAAATACAGAGGGTGACCTACATTCCAGAAAACAGCTGATCGGCTATTTAACCTTGAAAAATATGTGTGTGGAATTTCTGTCTCTCCCTTAGAAGAGAAATGGTTCTTTTCTAATCTGTGTAAATTGATTACTTAAGAATTTATTATATATATGTGTAATAAATGTGTACAGTATAGTAGTTCAAGTACTTTCCCCGTGACGACAATTAAATAATGTAGTGACTTAATAATAATAAATTTGTCAAGTAATAAATGACTTAGTTAACCCTCCTTGTTAAATAAAGTGTGCTAAATAAATATGGTAATTAAATAGTAAATTAATTCTAGGAAGTTTCTTAAATCCCCCAAAGTAATTAATAAATGATAAAGAAAGTAAATCAGAATAAGTGAATAATAATATTTGATTTAAATACTAGAGCTGAATAAATCTTGATTTAACTAAATTGTGTGAAGTGTAGTAAGTAGGGAAAAAAGAAAATAATAATAAAAGTTCAGTTGCACATTGTAGACACCGCAGTGGTGGCCAGTTAGAGAAAATAAAAGCGTGTTCAGTATTGTAGTAAGCAGGCACGCACCCTCCCTATTGTGAGAAACCGGTGCTAGCCTAAACAATTGAAAACCACCCCTAGTGTGCATTACAATGCATTGTGTAAAGTGTCTCCCCTTCCGCATAGTTTGTTTAAGTATTGTTAAAGAGATAAAAGAGAATTATCTTCGTGACATTCCGCTTCTCTCAAAACAGTAATCTAGAGTGGAGTATGGGATCCTCTTTAGATTACATTAGAAATAAGTTTATGATATATAATCAAGAAGTGATTATACGTGTAACGTAACAGGTCACAACGGCGCCGACTGGAAAGGGTAATGATAGGGCAGACAGGTGCCAAAGATCATTAATAAATGCTGAAAGCTAACTTGAGTAGTTAGAGTAAGCTGGTGTCAGTCGGGCGCGATGTTGTGAGTTACGGATAACTAGGGATCTTTCCAATCTAAGGTTTGGAAATTAGTATTAAGATTAAAATGTAAGTTAGTACTTAAGAAGTGAGAAAAAGGAAATTTCACGAAGGCGATCATTTAAATGAACAGAATCATTTAAAGAGAATTAGAGAAAACAAACTGTGCACTAATAATAAATAACTTCACACACTGACCCTCAACATACTCTCAGTTCCCAATTGTGAGTTAGACTCAAAAAAAAAAAAAAAACCCAAAAAACCGTACAGTGCAAATTAAGCGGTGGAGTATGTGACGATTTAAATAAAAGAAATAATCAAGAAAATAAAAATTTTTTAAAATTAAGGTTGCGAGCTATTAAGCCATTTAAATCTCACTGTATTAATATAAAAAACCTGTATGTACTCAGTATGAGAGGAAGCAGTAATTAGTTAGTAAGAAGATACTCTAATAAAAAGATAAATTGTAAAGAGTTATTAATATCGTATTTAACCCTTTGCTTGTGAGCAGGCGCTGTCCTGTTGATTCCAGACTCGACATGTTTTCCGAGTCTTGTGTAAGTTAGAATAAGATAAAAAACCTAATGTTAATAATTAAAAATCTGAAGACACAGATAGTCGCTAAAACAACTGATTTAAATTATGTATATTTGTTTAGGGATAGTTTGTATAAATAAAAATGTTAACATAAAGAGAGACAGGGACTATATTCTCGCGCGGTAATTGCCCCACTACCATTTTGTCCAGTACCAGGCGAAGGGAGCAGAATTTCGCTCTCTCGCAATGGTGACTTCGTACAGTATAGACGTAAGAGCTGTGCTCTTAAAATATGTTACCTATACTTTGTTTTACCTTAAGATGGTATACCAGAAATAGCTGCTTAAAGCATCTGGATGTGTTAACTAATATAGTTATGTAAATAAACAAGAGATTTGAAGTGTAAAACTCGAAACGTAAAAAAGATGTAACACAAGATGACTTCGAACTTCAAGAACTAACAACACTTCCAACATCATACCTGGAGATGTGAACTATCAGAAGCCACAAACTCTAGTACACGCGACAGAATATGCAGATCAGGACATCCGAGAATCTACTAGTATAATCGTAGAAGGTTCAACCTGCGAACTTTGGAGCCCTTTACTGACGAAGACCAGACCGAGATGACGACGTAGCTGTTCCTGTTTCCCAAGACGGATACCCCAGGACGAGTCTTCTGCATACCAATTCAAAGGTGACTCGATAGCCTGTCTATCGAGGGTTACTAATATTTGTTACACAACACATCTTGACAGAGACTTTTCAGAAACTATTAACTTTGTAAAGACTTATAAATTAAATCTAAGAATTTCATGTAACTATTCTAACTTCATACGTTGTAACAGTTTATATGCTAATGTAGAGTAATATAATTCAAGCAATAATACCATTCTTCCAATGGTTGAATAAAAGAAAGTCTTGCAAGCTAATATCATGAATTGATTATGACTAAAAGTTTTAATGAATAAATACCGAAAGTTACCCGGATCCGAGGTATAGCTATATAGAATCAATTTTGATCCCAAAGTTTAAAGAAACCTTTCAAATAACTTAATAATTGAATTAGTAATGTCATGGGATCTGTCAGTAAATGTTTTTAAATGTTAAATAAAGAGAAGTCTTCTTGTTACACACATATGAGGAGTGCTTAAATCAATTGTATACCTTGCCATTGTTTCCTTACACAGTTAGTAAGTAATTTGTTATATTAATTATTTGTGATACATTCTGTTACAACGTAGGCAGCCCATCTAATTAACGGAGTTTAATTACGATGGGTTCCCTGGATTTGTAACGCGGAGAAAAGACGTTACAAAAGTGCGCCACTCTGCTAATTTTTATAAAGGTGTTTTAAGCATCGTGACGCAAACAAAAGTGCGCCACTCTGCTTTAAAAGTTAAAGTAGTTGTAAGCATCGCGACGCAAACAAAATTGCGTCACTCTTTTAAAAAAAAAAAAAAAAGGAAACAAAGGAAAGAGTTTTATTTGTGTATAGAGTGTCACAAACAAAATTGCGCCACTTGTGACATGCAAACAAAATTGCATCACTATGCGTGGATAATTTGTATGAACAATAACAAAATATATAATATTGATCTATGCACTCAAAAAGTTACCTTAATAACTTTAATGTTCAAAACATATTTAGTAGTGTATTAAGTTACGTAAATGATAGTATGTATAAGTGAAATATCCTTAGCGTCATACAATGCATATAGCTTTTGCATTCTATAGGCCAGTAGGAACCTGCATTATTCGATATAATTACTTGCATACATGAATTGTGACCAAACATAACAATTTTGGTCAACCGAACAATCTGTAACAGGTTTGTTTACGACAATCCATAACCTGTTGTTTCCTGAATCATTCTGCACAGTGTATGTCCAACAATATAGCTTACACACACTAGTATGTATCAAAAAATTAATTAAAAATAACTTTGTTAATAATAAAGTATGTAATGTAGACCAAGGTAATTAAGTAGAAGTTCTTGATTTAAAACTTGTGAGCAAAATAATTAATTTATTTAATTGAGAAAAGTTTAGTGCTCCCCTTCTCTCGTTTATACCGGTATAAAGTAGTTGTGTTATTCGCTGGCATTGTGTAGAGAACAATAAGAGTAAAACCCCCTTTTCTCACTGACACGCCAGTTCCTTTGTTAACTAAATACAGAGGGTGACCTACATTCCAGAAAACAGCTGATCGGCTATTTAACCTTGAAAAATATGTGTGTGGAATTTCTGTCTCTCCCTTAGAAGAGAAATGGTTCTTTTCTAATCTGTGTAAATTGATTACTTAAGAATTTATTATATATATGTGTAATAAATGTGTACAGTATAGTAGTTCAAGTACTTTCCCCGTGACGACAATTAAATAATGTAGTGACTTAATAATAATAAATTTGTCAAGTAATAAATGACTTAGTTAACCCTCCTTGTTAAATAAAGTGTGCTAAATAAATATGGTAATTAAATAGTAAATTAATTCTAGGAAGTTTCTTAAATCCCCCAAAGTAATTAATAAATGATAAAGAAAGTAAATCAGAATAAGTGAATAATAATATTTGATTTAAATACTAGAGCTGAATAAATCTTGATTTAACTAAATTGTGTGAAGTGTAGTAAGTAGGGAAAAAAGAAAATAATAATAAAAGTTCAGTTGCACATTGTAGACACCGCAGTGGTGGCCAGTTAGAGAAAATAAAAGCGTGTTCAGTATTGTAGTAAGCAGGCACGCACCCTCCCTATTGTGAGAAACCGGTGCTAGCCTAAACAATTGAAAACCACCCCTAGTGTGCATTACAATGCATTGTGTAAAGTGTCTCCCCTTCCGCATAGTTTGTTTAAGTATTGTTAAAGAGATAAAAGAGAATTATCTTCGTGACATTCCGCTTCTCTCAAAACAGTAATCTAGAGTGGAGTATGGGATCCTCTTTAGATTACATTAGAAATAAGTTTATGATATATAATCAAGAAGTGATTATACGTGTAACGTAACAGGTCACAACGGCGCCGACTGGAAAGGGTAATGATAGGGCAGACAGGTGCCAAAGATCATTAATAAATGCTGAAAGCTAACTTGAGTAGTTAGAGTAAGCTGGTGTCAGTCGGGCGCGATGTTGTGAGTTACGGATAACTAGGGATCTTTCCAATCTAAGGTTTGGAAATTAGTATTAAGATTAAAATGTAAGTTAGTACTTAAGAAGTGAGAAAAAGGAAATTTCACGAAGGCGATCATTTAAATGAACAGAATCATTTAAAGAGAATTAGAGAAAACAAACTGTGCACTAATAATAAATAACTTCACACACTGACCCTCAACATACTCTCAGTTCCCAATTGTGAGTTAGACTCAAAAAAAAAAAAAAAAACCCAAAAAACCGTACAGTGCAAATTAAGCGGTGGAGTATGTGACGATTTAAATAAAAGAAATAATCAAGAAAATAAAAATTTTTTAAAATTAAGGTTGCGAGCTATTAAGCCATTTAAATCTCACTGTATTAATATAAAAAACCTGTATGTACTCAGTATGAGAGGAAGCAGTAATTAGTTAGTAAGAAGATACTCTAATAAAAAGATAAATTGTAAAGAGTTATTAATATCGTATTTAACCCTTTGCTTGTGAGCAGGCGCTGTCCTGTTGATTCCAGACTCGACATGTTTTCCGAGTCTTGTGTAAGTTAGAATAAGATAAAAAACCTAATGTTAATAATTAAAAATCTGAAGACACAGATAGTCGCTAAAACAACTGATTTAAATTATGTATATTTGTTTAGGGATAGTTTGTATAAATAAAAATGTTAACATAAAGAGAGACAGGGACTATATTCTCGCGCGGTAATTGCCCCACTACCATTTTGTCCAGTACCAGGCGAAGGGAGCAGAATTTCGCTCTCTCGCAATGGTGACTTCGTACAGTATAGACGTAAGAGCTGTGCTCTTAAAATATGTTACCTATACTTTGTTTTACCTTAAGATGGTATACCAGAAATAGCTGCTTAAAGCATCTGGATGTGTTAACTAATATAGTTATGTAAATAAACAAGAGATTTGAAGTGTAAAACTCGAAACGTAAAAAAGATGTAACACAAGATGACTTCGAACTTCAAGAACTAACAACACTTCCAACATCATACCTGGAGATGTGAACTATCAGAAGCCACAAACTCTAGTACACGCGACAGAATATGCAGATCAGGACATCCGAGAATCTACTAGTATAATCGTAGAAGGTTCAACCTGCGAACTTTGGAGCCCTTTACTGACGAAGACCAGACCGAGATGACGACGTAGCTGTTCCTGTTTCCCAAGACGGATACCCCAGGACGAGTCTTCTGCATACCAATTCAAAGGTGACTCGATAGCCTGTCTATCGAGGGTTACTAATATTTGTTACACAACACATCTTGACAGAGACTTTTCAGAAACTATTAACTTTGTAAAGACTTATAAATTAAATCTAAGAATTTCATGTAACTATTCTAACTTCATACGTTGTAACAGTTTATATGCTAATGTAGAGTAATATAATTCAAGCAATAATACCATTCTTCCAATGGTTGAATAAAAGAAAGTCTTGCAAGCTAATATCATGAATTGATTATGACTAAAAGTTTTAATGAATAAATACCGAAAGTTACCCGGATCCGAGGTATAGCTATATAGAATCAATTTTGATCCCAAAGTTTAAAGAAACCTTTCAAATAACTTAATAATTGAATTAGTAATGTCATGGGATCTGTCAGTAAATGTTTTTAAATGTTAAATAAAGAGAAGTCTTCTTGTTACACACATATGAGGAGTGCTTAAATCAATTGTATACCTTGCCATTGTTTCCTTACACAGTTAGTAAGTAATTTGTTATATTAATTATTTGTGATACATTCTGTTACAACGTAGGCAGCCCATCTAATTAACGGAGTTTAATTACGATGGGTTCCCTGGATTTGTAACGCGGAGAAAAGACGTTACAAAAGTGCGCCACTCTGCTAATTTTTATAAAGGTGTTTTAAGCATCGTGACGCAAACAAAAGTGCGCCACTCTGCTTTAAAAGTTAAAGTAGTTGTAAGCATCGCGACGCAAACAAAATTGCGTCACTCTTTTAAAAAAAAAAAAAAAAGGAAACAAAGGAAAGAGTTTTATTTGTGTATAGAGTGTCACAAACAAAATTGCGCCACTTGTGACATGCAAACAAAATTGCATCACTATGCGTGGATAATTTGTATGAACAATAACAAAATATATAATATTGATCTATGCACTCAAAAAGTTACCTTAATAACTTTAATGTTCAAAACATATTTAGTAGTGTATTAAGTTACGTAAATGATAGTATGTATAAGTGAAATATCCTTAGCGTCATACAATGCATATAGCTTTTGCATTCTATAGGCCAGTAGGAACCTGCATTATTCGATATAATTACTTGCATACATGAATTGTGACCAAACATAACAATTTTGGTCAACCGAACAATCTGTAACAGGTTTGTTTACGACAATCCATAACCTGTTGTTTCCTGAATCATTCTGCACAGTGTATGTCCAACAATATAGCTTACACACACTAGTATGTATCAAAAAATTAATTAAAAATAACTTTGTTAATAATAAAGTATGTAATGTAGACCAAGGTAATTAAGTAGAAGATCTTGATTTAAAACTTGTGAGCAAAATAATTAATTTATTTAATTGAGAAAAGTTTAGTGCTCCCCTTCTCTCGTTTATACCGGTATAAAGTAGTTGTGTTATTCGCTGGCATTGTGTAGAGAACAATAAGAGTAAAACCCCCTTTTCTCACTGACACGCCAGTTCCTTTGTTAACTAAATACAGAGGGTGACCTACATTCCAGAAAACAGCTGATCGGCTATTTAACCTTGAAAAATATGTGTGTGGAATTTCTGTCTCTCCCTTAGAAGAGAAATGGTTCTTTTCTAATCTGTGTAAATTGATTACTTAAGAATTTATTATATATATGTGTAATAAATGTGTACAGTATAGTAGTTCAAGTACTTTCCCCGTGACGACAATTAAATAATGTAGTGACTTAATAATAATAAATTTGTCAAGTAATAAATGACTTAGTTAACCCTCCTTGTTAAATAAAGTGTGCTAAATAAATATGGTAATTAAATAGTAAATTAATTCTAGGAAGTTTCTTAAATCCCCCAAAGTAATTAATAAATGATAAAGAAAGTAAATCAGAATAAGTGAATAATAATATTTGATTTAAATACTAGAGCTGAATAAATCTTGATTTAACTAAATTGTGTGAAGTGTAGTAAGTAGGGAAAAAAGAAAATAATAATAAAAGTTCAGTTGCACATTGTAGACACCGCAGTGGTGGCCAGTTAGAGAAAATAAAAGCGTGTTCAGTATTGTAGTAAGCAGGCACGCACCCTCCCTATTGTGAGAAACCGGTGCTAGCCTAAACAATTGAAAACCACCCCTAGTGTGCATTACAATGCATTGTGTAAAGTGTCTCCCCTTCCGCATAGTTTGTTTAAGTATTGTTAAAGAGATAAAAGAGAATTATCTTCGTGACATTCCGCTTCTCTCAAAACAGTAATCTAGAGTGGAGTATGGGATCCTCTTTAGATTACATTAGAAATAAGTTTATGATATATAATCAAGAAGTGATTATACGTGTAACGTAACAGGTCACAACGGCGCCGACTGGAAAGGGTAATGATAGGGCAGACAGGTGCCAAAGATCATTAATAAATGCTGAAAGCTAACTTGAGTAGTTAGAGTAAGCTGGTGTCAGTCGGGCGCGATGTTGTGAGTTACGGATAACTAGGGATCTTTCCAATCTAAGGTTTGGAAATTAGTATTAAGATTAAAATGTAAGTTAGTACTTAAGAAGTGAGAAAAAGGAAATTTCACGAAGGCGATCATTTAAATGAACAGAATCATTTAAAGAGAATTAGAGAAAACAAACTGTGCACTAATAATAAATAACTTCACACACTGACCCTCAACATACTCTCAGTTCCCAATTGTGAGTTAGACTCAAAAAAAAAAAAAAAACCCAAAAACCGTACAGTGCAAATTAAGCGGTGGAGTATGTGACGATTTAAATAAAAGAAATAATCAAGAAAATAAAAATTTTTTAAAATTAAGGTTGCGAGCTATTAAGCCATTTAAATCTCACTGTATTAATATAAAAAACCTGTATGTACTCAGTATGAGAGGAAGCAGTAATTAGTTAGTAAGAAGATACTCTAATAAAAAGATAAATTGTAAAGAGTTATTAATATCGTATTTAACCCTTTGCTTGTGAGCAGGCGCTGTCCTGTTGATTCCAGACTCGACATGTTTTCCGAGTCTTGTGTAAGTTAGAATAAGATAAAAAACCTAATGTTAATAATTAAAAATCTGAAGACACAGATAGTCGCTAAAACAACTGATTTAAATTATGTATATTTGTTTAGGGATAGTTTGTATAAATAAAAATGTTAACATAAAGAGAGACAGGGACTATATTCTCGCGCGGTAATTGCCCCACTACCATTTTGTCCAGTACCAGGCGAAGGGAGCAGAATTTCGCTCTCTCGCAATGGTGACTTCGTACAGTATAGACGTAAGAGCTGTGCTCTTAAAATATGTTACCTATACTTTGTTTTACCTTAAGATGGTATACCAGAAATAGCTGCTTAAAGCATCTGGATGTGTTAACTAATATAGTTATGTAAATAAACAAGAGATTTGAAGTGTAAAACTCGAAACGTAAAAAAGATGTAACACAAGATGACTTCGAACTTCAAGAACTAACAACACTTCCAACATCATACCTGGAGATGTGAACTATCAGAAGCCACAAACTCTAGTACACGCGACAGAATATGCAGATCAGGACATCCGAGAATCTACTAGTATAATCGTAGAAGGTTCAACCTGCGAACTTTGGAGCCCTTTACTGACGAAGACCAGACCGAGATGACGACGTAGCTGTTCCTGTTTCCCAAGACGGATACCCCAGGACGAGTCTTCTGCATACCAATTCAAAGGTGACTCGATAGCCTGTCTATCGAGGGTTACTAATATTTGTTACACAACACATCTTGACAGAGACTTTTCAGAAACTATTAACTTTGTAAAGACTTATAAATTAAATCTAAGAATTTCATGTAACTATTCTAACTTCATACGTTGTAACAGTTTATATGCTAATGTAGAGTAATATAATTCAAGCAATAATACCATTCTTCCAATGGTTGAATAAAAGAAAGTCTTGCAAGCTAATATCATGAATTGATTATGACTAAAAGTTTTAATGAATAAATACCGAAAGTTACCCGGATCCGAGGTATAGCTATATAGAATCAATTTTGATCCCAAAGTTTAAAGAAACCTTTCAAATAACTTAATAATTGAATTAGTAATGTCATGGGATCTGTCAGTAAATGTTTTTAAATGTTAAATAAAGAGAAGTCTTCTTGTTACACACATATGAGGAGTGCTTAAATCAATTGTATACCTTGCCATTGTTTCCTTACACAGTTAGTAAGTAATTTGTTATATTAATTATTTGTGATACATTCTGTTACAACGTAGGCAGCCCATCTAATTAACGGAGTTTAATTACGATGGGTTCCCTGGATTTGTAACGCGGAGAAAAGACGTTACAAAAGTGCGCCACTCTGCTAATTTTTATAAAGGTGTTTTAAGCATCGTGACGCAAACAAAAGTGCGCCACTCTGCTTTAAAAGTTAAAGTAGTTGTAAGCATCGCGACGCAAACAAAATTGCGTCACTCTTTTAAAAAAAAAAAAAAAGGAAACAAAGGAAAGAGTTTTATTTGTGTATAGAGTGTCACAAACAAAATTGCGCCACTTGTGACATGCAAACAAAATTGCATCACTATGCGTGGATAATTTGTATGAACAATAACAAAATATATAATATTGATCTATGCACTCAAAAAGTTACCTTAATAACTTTAATGTTCAAAACATATTTAGTAGTGTATTAAGTTACGTAAATGATAGTATGTATAAGTGAAATATCCTTAGCGTCATACAATGCATATAGCTTTTGCATTCTATAGGCCAGTAGGAACCTGCATTATTCGATATAATTACTTGCATACATGAATTGTGACCAAACATAACAATTTTGGTCAACCGAACAATCTGTAACAGGTTTGTTTACGACAATCCATAACCTGTTGTTTCCTGAATCATTCTGCACAGTGTATGTCCAACAATATAGCTTACACACACTAGTATGTATCAAAAAATTAATTAAAAATAACTTTGTTAATAATAAAGTATGTAATGTAGACCAAGGTAATTAAGTAGAAGTTCTTGATTTAAAACTTGTGAGCAAAATAATTAATTTATTTAATTGAGAAAAGTTTAGTGCTCCCCTTCTCTCGTTTATACCGGTATAAAGTAGTTGTGTTATTCGCTGGCATTGTGTAGAGAACAATAAGAGTAAAACCCCCTTTTCTCACTGACACGCCAGTTCCTTTGTTAACTAAATACAGAGGGTGACCTACATTCCAGAAAACAGCTGATCGGCTATTTAACCTTGAAAAATATGTGTGTGGAATTTCTGTCTCTCCCTTAGAAGAGAAATGGTTCTTTTCTAATCTGTGTAAATTGATTACTTAAGAATTTATTATATATATGTGTAATAAATGTGTACAGTATAGTAGTTCAAGTACTTTCCCCGTGACGACAATTAAATAATGTAGTGACTTAATAATAATAAATTTGTCAAGTAATAAATGACTTAGTTAACCCTCCTTGTTAAATAAAGTGTGCTAAATAAATATGGTAATTAAATAGTAAATTAATTCTTGGAAGTTTCTTAAATCCCCCAAAGTAATTAATAAATGATAAAGAAAGTAAATCAGAATAAGTGAATAATAATATTTGATTTAAATACTAGAGCTGAATAAATCTTGATTTAACTAAATTGTGTGAAGTGTAGTAAGTAGGGAAAAAAGAAAATAATAATAAAAGTTCAGTTGCACATTGTAGACACCGCAGTGGTGGCCAGTTAGAGAAAATAAAAGCGTGTTCAGTATTGTAGTAAGCAGGCACGCACCCTCCCTATTGTGAGAAACCGGTGCTAGCCTAAACAATTGAAAACCACCCCTAGTGTGCATTACAATGCATTGTGTAAAGTGTCTCCCCTTCCGCATAGTTTGTTTAAGTATTGTTAAAGAGATAAAAGAGAATTATCTTCGTGACATTCCGCTTCTCTCAAAACAGTAATCTAGAGTGGAGTATGGGATCCTCTTTAGATTACATTAGAAATAAGTTTATGATATATAATCAAGAAGTGATTATACGTGTAACGTAACAGGTCACAACGGCGCCGACTGGAAAGGGTAATGATAGGGCAGACAGGTGCCAAAGATCATTAATAAATGCTGAAAGCTAACTTGAGTAGTTAGAGTAAGCTGGTGTCAGTCGGGCGCGATGTTGTGAGTTACGGATAACTAGGGATCTTTCCAATCTAAGGTTTGGAAATTAGTATTAAGATTAAAATGTAAGTTAGTACTTAAGAAGTGAGAAAAAGGAAATTTCACGAAGGCGATCATTTAAATGAACAGAATCATTTAAAGAGAATTAGAGAAAACAAACTGTGCACTAATAATAAATAACTTCACACACTGACCCTCAACATACTCTCAGTTCCCAATTGTGAGTTAGACTCAAAAAAAAAAAAAAACCCCAAAAAACCGTAAAGTGCAAATTAAGCGGTGGAGTATGTGACGATTTAAATAAAAGAAATAATCAAGAAAATAAAAATTTTTTAAAATTAAGGTTGCGAGCTATTAAGCCATTTAAATCTCACTGTATTAATATAAAAAACCTGTATGTACTCAGTATGAGAGGAAGCAGTAATTAGTTAGTAAGAAGATACTCTAATAAAAAGATAAATTGTAAAGAGTTATTAATATCGTATTTAACCCTTTGCTTGTGAGCAGGCGCTGTCCTGTTGATTCCAGACTCGACATGTTTTCCGAGTCTTGTGTAAGTTAGAATAAGATAAAAAACCTAATGTTAATAATTAAAAATCTGAAGACACAGATAGTCGCTAAAACAACTGATTTAAATTATGTATATTTGTTTAGGGATAGTTTGTATAAATAAAAATGTTAACATAAAGAGAGACAGGGACTATATTCTCGCGCGGTAATTGCCCCACTACCATTTTGTCCAGTACCAGGCGAAGGGAGCAGAATTTCGCTCTCTCGCAATGGTGACTTCGTACAGTATAGACGTAAGAGCTGTGCTCTTAAAATATGTTACCTATACTTTGTTTTACCTTAAGATGTTATACCAGAAATAGCTGCTTAAAGCATCTGGATGTGTTAACTAATATAGTTATGTAAATAAACAAGAGATTTGAAGTGTAAAACTCGAAACGTAAAAAAGATGTAACACAAGATGACTTCGAACTTCAAGAACTAACAACACTTCCAACATCATACCTGGAGATGTGAACTATCAGAAGCCACAAACTCTAGTACACGCGACAGAATATGCAGATCAGGACATCCGAGAATCTACTAGTATAATCGTAGAAGGTTCAACCTGCGAACTTTGGAGCCCTTTACTGACGAAGACCAGACCGAGATGACGACGTAGCTGTTCCTGTTTCCCAAGACGGATACCCCAGGACGAGTCTTCTGCATACCAATTCAAAGATGACTCGATAGCCTGTCTATCGAGGGTTACTAATATTTGTTACACAACACATCTTGACAGAGACTTTTCAGAAACTATTAACTTTGTAAAGACTTATAAATTAAATCTAAGAATTTCATGTAACTATTCTAACTTCATACGTTGTAACAGTTTATATGCTAATGTAGAGTAATATAATTCAAGCAATAATACCATTCTTCCAATGGTTGAATAAAAGAAAGTCTTGCAAGCTAATATCATGAATTGATTATGACTAAAAGTTTTAATGAATAAATACCGAAAGTTACCCGGATCCGAGGTATAGCTATATAGAATCAATTTTGATCCCAAAGTTTAAAGAAACCTTTCAAATAACTTAATAATTGAATTAGTAATGTCATGGGATCTGTCAGTAAATGTTTTTAAATGTTAAATAAAGAGAAGTCTTCTTGTTACACACATATGAGGAGTGCTTAAATCAATTGTATACCTTGCCATTGTTTCCTTACACAGTTAGTAAGTAATTTGTTATATTAATTATTTGTGATACATTCTGTTACAACGTAGGCAGCCCATCTAATTAACGGAGTTTAATTACGATGGGTTCCCTGGATTTGTAACGCGGAGAAAAGACGTTACAAAAGTGCGCCACTCTGCTAATTTTTATAAAGGTGTTTTAAGCATCGTGACGCAAACAAAAGTGCGCCACTCTGCTTTAAAAGTTAAAGTAGTTGTAAGCATCGCGACGCAAACAAAATTGCGTCACTCTTTTAAAAAAAAAAAAAAAGGAAACAAAGGAAAGAGTTTTATTTGTGTATAGAGTGTCACAAACAAAATTGCGCCACTTGTGACATGCAAACAAAATTGCATCACTATGCGTGGATAATTTGTATGAACAATAACAAAATATATAATATTGATCTATGCACTCAAAAAGTTACCTTAATAACTTTAATGTTCAAAACATATTTAGTAGTGTATTAAGTTACGTAAATGATAGTATGTATAAGTGAAATATCCTTAGCGTCATACAATGCATATAGCTTTTGCATTCTATAGGCCAGTAGGAACCTGCATTATTCGATATAATTACTTGCATACATGAATTGTGACCAAACATAACAATTTTGGTCAACCGAACAATCTGTAACAGGTTTGTTTACGACAATCCATAACCTGTTGTTTCCTGAATCATTCTGCACAGTGTATGTCCAACAATATAGCTTACATACACTAGTATGTATCAAAAAATTAATTAAAAATAACTTTGTTAATAATAAAGTATGTAATGTAGACCAAGGTAATTAAGTAGAAGTTCTTGATTTAAAACTTGTGAACAAAATAATTAATTTATTTAATTGAGAAAAGTTTAGTGCTCCCCTTCTCTCGTTTATACCGGTATAAAGTAGTTGTGTTATTCGCTGGCATTGTGTAGAGAACAATAAGAGTAAAACCCCCTTTTCTCACTGACACGCCAGTTCCTTTGTTAACTAAATACAGAGGGTGACCTACATTCCAGAAAACAGCTGATCGGCTATTTAACCTTGAAAAATATGTGTGTGGAATTTCTGTCTCTCCCTTAGAAGAGAAATGGTTCTTTTCTAATCTGTGTAAATTGATTACTTAAGAATTTATTATATATATGTGTAATAAATGTGTACAGTATAGTAGTTCAAGTACTTTCCCCGTGACGACAATTAAATAATGTAGTGACTTAATAATAATAAATTTGTCAAGTAATAAATGACTTAGTTAACCCTCCTTGTTAAATAAAGTGTGCTAAATAAATATGGTAATTAAATAGTAAATTAATTCTAGGAAGTTTCTTAAATCCCCCAAAGTAATTAATAAATGATAAAGAAAGTAAATCAGAATAAGTGAATAATAATATTTGATTTAAATACTAGAGCTGAATAAATCTTGATTTAACTAAATTGTGTGAAGTGTAGTAAGTAGGGAAAAAAGAAAATAATAATAAAAGTTCAGTTGCACATTGTAGACACCGCAGTGGTGGCCAGTTAGAGAAAATAAAAGCGTGTTCAGTATTGTAGTAAGCAGGCACGCACCCTCCCTATTGTGAGAAACCGGTGCTAGCCTAAACAATTGAAAACCACCCCTAGTGTGCATTACAATGCATTGTGTAAAGTGTCTCCCCTTCCGCATAGTTTGTTTAAGTATTGTTAAAGAGATAAAAGAGAATTATCTTCGTGACATTCCGCTTCTCTCAAAACAGTAATCTAGAGTGGAGTATGGGATCCTCTTTAGATTACATTAGAAATAAGTTTATGATATATAATCAAGAAGTGATTATACGTGTAACGTAACAGGTCACAACGGCGCCGACTGGAAAGGGTAATGATAGGGCAGACAGGTGCCAAAGATCATTAATAAATGCTGAAAGCTAACTTGAGTAGTTAGAGTAAGCTGGTGTCAGTCGGGCGCGATGTTGTGAGTTACGGATAACTAGGGATCTTTCCAATCTAAGGTTTGGAAATTAGTATTAAGATTAAAATGTAAGTTAGTACTTAAGAAGTGAGAAAAAGGAAATTTCACGAAGGCGATCATTTAAATGAACAGAATCATTTAAAGAGAATTAGAGAAAACAAACTGTGCACTAATAATAAATAACTTCACACACTGACCCTCAACATACTCTCAGTTCCCAATTGTGAGTTAGACTCAAAAAAAAAAAAAACCCAAAAAACCGTACAGTGCAAATTAAGCGGTGGAGTATGTGACGATTTAAATAAAAGAAATAATCAAGAAAATAAAAATTTTTTAAAATTAAGGTTGCGAGCTATTAAGCCATTTAAATCTCACTGTATTAATATAAAAAACCTGTATGTACTCAGTATGAGAGGAAGCAGTAATTAGTTAGTAAGAAGATACTCTAATAAAAAGATAAATTGTAAAGAGTTATTAATATCGTATTTAACCCTTTGCTTGTGAGCAGGCGCTGTCCTGTTGATTCCAGACTCGACATGTTTTCCGAGTCTTGTGTAAGTTAGAATAAGATAAAAAACCTAATGTTAATAATTAAAAATCTGAAGACACAGATAGTCGCTAAAACAACTGATTTAAATTATGTATATTTGTTTAGGGATAGTTTGTATAAATAAAAATGTTAACATAAAGAGAGACAGGGACTATATTCTCGCGCGGTAATTGCCCCACTACCATTTTGTCCAGTACCAGGCGAAGGGAGCAGAATTTCGCTCTCTCGCAATGGTGACTTCGTACAGTATAGACGTAAGAGCTGTGCTCTTAAAATATGTTACCTATACTTTGTTTTACCTTAAGATGGTATACCAGAAATAGCTGCTTAAAGCATCTGGATGTGTTAACTAATATAGTTATGTAAATAAACAAGAGATTTGAAGTGTAAAACTCGAAACGTAAAAAAGATGTAACACAAGATGACTTCGAACTTCAAGAACTAACAACACTTCCAACATCATACCTGGAGATGTGAACTATCAGAAGCCACAAACTCTAGTACACGCGACAGAATATGCAGATCAGGACATCCGAGAATCTACTAGTATAATCGTAGAAGGTTCAACCTGCGAACTTTGGAGCCCTTTACTGACGAAGACCAGACCGAGATGACGACGTAGCTGTTCCTGTTTCCCAAGACGGATACCCCAGGACGAGTCTTCTGCATACCAATTCAAAGGTGACTCGATAGCCTGTCTATCGAGGGTTACTAATATTTGTTACACAACACATCTTGACAGAGACTTTTCAGAAACTATTAACTTTGTAAAGACTTATAAATTAAATCTAAGAATTTCATGTAACTATTCTAACTTCATACGTTGTAACAGTTTATATGCTAATGTAGAGTAATATAATTCAAGCAATAATACCATTCTTCCAATGGTTGAATAAAAGAAAGTCTTGCAAGCTAATATCATGAATTGATTATGACTAAAAGTTTTAATGAATAAATACCGAAAGTTACCCGGATCCGAGGTATAGCTATATAGAATCAATTTTGATCCCAAAGTTTAAAGAAACCTTTCAAATAACTTAATAATTGAATTAGTAATGTCATGGGATCTGTCAGTAAATGTTTTTAAATGTTAAATAAAGAGAAGTCTTCTTGTTACACACATATGAGGAGTGCTTAAATCAATTGTATACCTTGCCATTGTTTCCTTACACAGTTAGTAAGTAATTTGTTATATTAATTATTTGTGATACATTCTGTTACAACGTAGGCAGCCCATCTAATTAACGGAGTTTAATTACGATGGGTTCCCTGGATTTGTAACGCGGAGAAAAGACGTTACAAAAGTGCGCCACTCTGCTAATTTTTATAAAGGTGTTTTAAGCATCGTGACGCAAACAAAAGTGCGCCACTCTGCTTTAAAAGTTAAAGTAGTTGTAAGCATCGCGACGCAAACAAAATTGCGTCACTCTTTTAAAAAAAAAAAAAAAGGAAACAAAGGAAAGAGTTTTATTTGTGTATAGAGTGTCACAAACAAAATTGCGCCACTTGTGACATGCAAACAAAATTGCATCACTATGCGTGGATAATTTGTATGAACAATAACAAAATATATAATATTGATCTATGCACTCAAAAAGTTACCTTAATAACTTTAATGTTCAAAACATATTTAGTAGTGTATTAAGTTACGTAAATGATAGTATGTATAAGTGAAATATCCTTAGCGTCATACAATGCATATAGCTTTTGCATTCTATAGGCCAGTAGGAACCTGCATTATTCGATATAATTACTTGCATACATGAATTGTGACCAAACATAACAATTTTGGTCAACCGAACAATCTGTAACAGGTTTGTTTACGACAATCCATAACCTGTTGTTTCCTGAATCATTCTGCACAGTGTATGTCCAACAATATAGCTTACACACACTAGTATGTATCAAAAAATTAATTAAAAATAACTTTGTTAATAATAAAGTATGTAATGTAGACCAAGGTAATTAAGTAGAAGTTCTTGATTTAAAACTTGTGAACAAAATAATTAATTTATTTAATTGAGAAAAGTTTAGTGCTCCCCTTCTCTCGTTTATACCGGTATAAAGTAGTTGTGTTATTCGCTGGCATTGTGTAGAGAACAATAAGAGTAAAACCCCCTTTTCTCACTGACACGCCAGTTCCTTTGTTAACTAAATACAGAGGGTGACCTACATTCCAGAAAACAGCTGATCGGCTATTTAACCTTGAAAAATATGTGTGTGGAATTTCTGTCTCTCCCTTAGAAGAGAAATGGTTCTTTTCTAATCTGTGTAAATTGATTACTTAAGAATTTATTATATATATGTGTAATAAATGTGTACAGTATAGTAGTTCAAGTACTTTCCCCGTGACGACAATTAAATAATGTAGTGACTTAATAATAATAAATTTGTCAAGTAATAAATGACTTAGTTAACCCTCCTTGTTAAATAAAGTGTGCTAAATAAATATGGTAATTAAATAGTAAATTAATTCTAGGAAGTTTCTTAAATCCCCCAAAGTAATTAATAAATGATAAAGAAAGTAAATCAGAATAAGTGAATAATAATATTTGATTTAAATACTAGAGCTGAATAAATCTTGATTTAACTAAATTGTGTGAAGTGTAGTAAGTAGGGAAAAAAGAAAATAATAATAAAAGTTCAGTTGCACATTGTAGACACCGCAGTGGTGGCCAGTTAGAGAAAATAAAAGCGTGTTCAGTATTGTAGTAAGCAGGCACGCACCCTCCCTATTGTGAGAAACCGGTGCTAGCCTAAACAATTGAAAACCACCCCTAGTGTGCATTACAATGCATTGTGTAAAGTGTCTCCCCTTCCGCATAGTTTGTTTAAGTATTGTTAAAGAGATAAAAGAGAATTATCTTCGTGACATTCCGCTTCTCTCAAAACAGTAATCTAGAGTGGAGTATGGGATCCTCTTTAGATTACATTAGAAATAAGTTTATGATATATAATCAAGAAGTGATTATACGTGTAACGTAACAGGTCACAACGGCGCCGACTGGAAAGGGTAATGATAGGGCAGACAGGTGCCAAAGATCATTAATAAATGCTGAAAGCTAACTTGAGTAGTTAGAGTAAGCTGGTGTCAGTCGGGCGCGATGTTGTGAGTTACGGATAACTAGGGATCTTTCCAATCTAAGGTTTGGAAATTAGTATTAAGATTAAAATGTAAGTTAGTACTTAAGAAGTGAGAAAAAGGAAATTTCACGAAGGCGATCATTTAAATGAACAGAATCATTTAAAGAGAATTAGAGAAAACAAACTGTGCACTAATAATAAATAACTTCACACACTGACCCTCAACATACTCTCAGTTCCCAATTGTGAGTTAGACTCAAAAAAAAAAAAAAAACCCAAAAAACCGTAAAGTGCAAATTAAGCGGTGGAGTATGTGACGATTTAAATAAAAGAAATAATCAAGAAAATAAAAATTTTTTAAAATTAAGGTTGCGAGCTATTAAGCCATTTAAATCTCACTGTATTAATATAAAAAACCTGTATGTACTCAGTATGAGAGGAAGCAGTAATTAGTTAGTAAGAAGATACTCTAATAAAAAGATAAATTGTAAAGAGTTATTAATATCGTATTTAACCCTTTGCTTGTGAGCAGGCGCTGTCCTGTTGATTCCAGACTCGACATGTTTTCCGAGTCTTGTGTAAGTTAGAATAAGATAAAAAACCTAATGTTAATAATTAAAAATCTGAAGACACAGATAGTCGCTAAAACAACTGATTTAAATTATGTATATTTGTTTAGGGATAGTTTGTATAAATAAAAATGTTAACATAAAGAGAGACAGGGACTATATTCTCGCGCGGTAATTGCCCCACTACCATTTTGTCCAGTACCAGGCGAAGGGAGCAGAATTTCGCTCTCTCGCAATGGTGACTTCGTACAGTATAGACGTAAGAGCTGTGCTCTTAAAATATGTTACCTATACTTTGTTTTACCTTAAGATGGTATACCAGAAATAGCTGCTTAAAGCATCTGGATGTGTTAACTAATATAGTTATGTAAATAAACAAGAGATTTGAAGTGTAAAACTCGAAACGTAAAAAAGATGTAACACAAGATGACTTCGAACTTCAAGAACTAACAACACTTCCAACATCATACCTGGAGATGTGAACTATCAGAAGCCACAAACTCTAGTACACGCGACAGAATATGCAGATCAGGACATCCGAGAATCTACTAGTATAATCGTAGAAGGTTCAACCTGCGAACTTTGGAGCCCTTTACTGACGAAGACCAGACCGAGATGACGACGTAGCTGTTCCTGTTTCCCAAGACGGATACCCCAGGACGAGTCTTCTGCATACCAATTCAAAGGTGACTCGATAGCCTGTCTATCGAGGGTTACTAATATTTGTTACACAACACATCTTGACAGAGACTTTTCAGAAACTATTAACTTTGTAAAGACTTATAAATTAAATCTAAGAATTTCATGTAACTATTCTAACTTCATACGTTGTAACAGTTTATATGCTAATGTAGAGTAATATAATTCAAGCAATAATACCATTCTTCCAATGGTTGAATAAAAGAAAGTCTTGCAAGCTAATATCATGAATTGATTATGACTAAAAGTTTTAATGAATAAATACCGAAAGTTACCCGGATCCGAGGTATAGCTATATAGAATCAATTTTGATCCCAAAGTTTAAAGAAACCTTTCAAATAACTTAATAATTGAATTAGTAATGTCATGGGATCTGTCAGTAAATGTTTTTAAATGTTAAATAAAGAGAAGTCTTCTTGTTACACACATATGAGGAGTGCTTAAATCAATTGTATACCTTGCCATTGTTTCCTTACACAGTTAGTAAGTAATTTGTTATATTAATTATTTGTGATACATTCTGTTACAACGTAGGCAGCCCATCTAATTAACGGAGTTTAATTACGATGGGTTCCCTGGATTTGTAACGCGGAGAAAAGACGTTACAAAAGTGCGCCACTCTGCTAATTTTTATAAAGGTGTTTTAAGCATCGTGACGCAAACAAAAGTGCGCCACTCTGCTTTAAAAGTTAAAGTAGTTGTAAGCATCGCGACGCAAACAAAATTGCGTCACTCTTTTAAAAAAAAAAAAAAAGGAAACAAAGGAAAGAGTTTTATTTGTGTATAGAGTGTCACAAACAAAATTGCGCCACTTGTGACATGCAAACAAAATTGCATCACTATGCGTGGATAATTTGTATGAACAATAACAAAATATATAATATTGATCTATGCACTCAAAAAGTTACCTTAATAACTTTAATGTTCAAAACATATTTAGTAGTGTATTAAGTTACGTAAATGATAGTATGTATAAGTGAAATATCCTTAGCGTCATACAATGCATATAGCTTTTGCATTCTATAGGCCAGTAGGAACCTGCATTATTCGATATAATTACTTGCATACATGAATTGTGACCAAACATAACAATTTTGGTCAACCGAACAATCTGTAACAGGTTTGTTTACGACAATCCATAACCTGTTGTTTCCTGAATCATTCTGCACAGTGTATGTCCAACAATATAGCTTACATACACTAGTATGTATCAAAAAATTAATTAAAAATAACTTTGTTAATAATAAAGTATGTAATGTAGACCAAGGTAATTAAGTAGAAGTTCTTGATTTAAAACTTGTGAACAAAATAATTAATTTATTTAATTGAGAAAAGTTTAGTGCTCCCCTTCTCTCGTTTATACCGGTATAAAGTAGTTGTGTTATTCGCTGGCATTGTGTAGAGAACAATAAGAGTAAAACCCCCTTTTCTCACTGACACGCCAGTTCCTTTGTTAACTAAATACAGAGGGTGACCTACATTCCAGAAAACAGCTGATCGGCTATTTAACCTTGAAAAATATGTGTGTGGAATTTCTGTCTCTCCCTTAGAAGAGAAATGGTTCTTTTCTAATCTGTGTAAATTGATTACTTAAGAATTTATTATATATATGTGTAATAAATGTGTACAGTATAGTAGTTCAAGTACTTTCCCCGTGACGACAATTAAATAATGTAGTGACTTAATAATAATAAATTTGTCAAGTAATAAATGACTTAGTTAATCCTCCTTGTTAAATAAAGTGTGCTAAATAAATATGGTAATTAAATAGTAAATTAATTCTAGGAAGTTTCTTAAATCCCCCAAAGTAATTAATAAATGATAAAGAAAGTAAATCAGAATAAGTGAATAATAATATTTGATTTAAATACTAGAGCTGAATAAATCTTGATTTAACTAAATTGTGTGAAGTGTAGTAAGTAGGGAAAAAAGAAAATAATAATAAAAGTTCAGTTGCACATTGTAGACACCGCAGTGGTGGCCAGTTAGAGAAAATAAAAGCGTGTTCAGTATTGTAGTAAGCAGGCACGCACCCTCCCTATTGTGAGAAACCGGTGCTAGCCTAAACAATTGAAAACCACCCCTAGTGTGCATTACAATGCATTGTGTAAAGTGTCTCCCCTTCCGCATAGTTTGTTTAAGTATTGTTAAAGAGATAAAAGAGAATTATCTTCGTGACATTCCGCTTCTCTCAAAACAGTAATCTAGAGTGGAGTATGGGATCCTCTTTAGATTACATTAGAAATAAGTTTATGATATATAATCAAGAAGTGATTATACGTGTAACGTAACAGGTCACAACGGCGCCGACTGGAAAGGGTAATGATAGGGCAGACAGGTGCCGAAGATCATTAATAAATGCTGAAAGCTAACTTGAGTAGTTAGAGTAAGCTGGTGTCAGTCGGGCGCGATGTTGTGAGTTACGGATAACTAGGGATCTTTCCAATCTAAGGTTTGGAAATTAGTATTAAGATTAAAATGTAAGTTAGTACTTAAGAAGTGAGAAAAAGGAAATTTCACGAAGGCGATCATTTAAATGAACAGAATCATTTAAAGAGAATTAGAGAAAACAAACTGTGCACTAATAATAAATAACTTCACACACTGACCCTCAACATACTCTCAGTTCCCAATTGTGAGTTAGACTCAAAAAAAAAAAAAACCCCCCAAAAAACCGTAAAGTGCAAATTAAGCGGTGGAGTATGTGACGATTTAAATAAAAGAAATAATCAAGAAAATAAAAATTTTTTAAAATTAAGGTTGCGAGCTATTAAGCCATTTAAATCTCACTGTATTAATATAAAAAACCTGTATGTACTCAGTATGAGAGGAAGCAGTAATTAGTTAGTAAGAAGATACTCTAATAAAAAGATAAATTGTAAAGAGTTATTAATATCGTATTTAACCCTTTGCTTGTGAGCAGGCGCTGTCCTGTTGATTCCAGACTCGACATGTTTTCCGAGTCTTGTGTAAGTTAGAATAAGATAAAAAACCTAATGTTAATAATTAAAAATCTGAAGACACAGATAGTCGCTAAAACAACTGATTTAAATTATGTATATTTGTTTAGGGATAGTTTGTATAAATAAAAATGTTAATATAAAGAGAGACAGGGACTATATTCTCGCGCGGTAATTGCCCCACTACCATTTTGTCCAGTACCAGGCGAAGGGAGCAGAATTTCGCTCTCTCGCAATGGTGACTTCGTACAGTATAGACGTAAGAGCTGTGCTCTTAAAATATGTTACCTATACTTTGTTTTACCTTAAGATGGTATACCAGAAATAGCTGCTTAAAGCATCTGGATGTGTTAACTAATATAGTTATGTAAATAAACAAGAGATTTGAAGTGTAAAACTCGAAACGTAAAAAAGGTGTAACACAAGATGTCTTCGAACTTCAAGAACTAACAACACTTCCAACATCATACCTGGAGATGTGAACTATCAGAAGCCACAAACTCTAGTACACGCGACAGAATATGCAGATCAGGACATCCGAGAATCTACTAGTATAATCGTAGAAGGTTCAACCTGCGAACTTTGGAGCCCTTTACTGACGAAGACCAGACCGAGATGACGACGTAGCTGTTCCTGTTTCCCAAGACGGATACCCCAGGACGAGTCTTCTGCATACCAATTCAAAGGTGACTCGATAGCCTGTCTATCGAGGGTTACTAATATTTGTTACACAACACATCTTGACAGAGACTTTTCAGAAACTATTAACTTTGTAAAGACTTATAAATTAAATCTAAGAATTTCATGTAACTATTCTAACTTCATACGTTGTAACAGTTTATATGCTAATGTAGAGTAATATAATTCAAGCAATAATACCATTCTTCCAATGGTTGAATAAAAGAAAGTCTTGCAAGCTAATATCATGAATTGATTATGACTAAAAGTTTTAATGAATAAATACCGAAAGTTACCCGGATCCGAGGTATAGCTATATAGAATCAATTTTGATCCCAAAGTTTAAAGAAACCTTTCAAATAACTTAATAATTGAATTAGTAATGTCATGGGATCTGTCAGTAAATGTTTTTAAATGTTAAATAAAGAGAAGTCTTCTTGTTACACACATATGAGGAGTGCTTAAATCAATTGTATACCTTGCCATTGTTTCCTTACACAGTTAGTAAGTAATTTGTTATATTAATTATTTGTGATACATTCTGTTACAACGTAGGCAGCCCATCTAATTAACGGAGTTTAATTACGATGGGTTCCCTGGATTTGTAACGCGGAGAAAAGACGTTACAAAAGTGCGCCACTCTGCTAATTTTTATAAAGGTGTTTTAAGCATCGTGACGCAAACAAAAGTGCGCCACTCTGCTTTAAAAGTTAAAGTAGTTGTAAGCATCGCGACGCAAACAAAATTGCGTCACTCTTTTTAAAAAAAAAAAAAAGGAAACAAAGGAAAGAGTTTTATTTGTGTATAGAGTGTCACAAACAAAATTGCGCCACTTGTGACATGCAAACAAAATTGCATCACTATGCGTGGATAATTTGTATGAACAATAACAAAATATATAATATTGATCTATGCACTCAAAAAGTTACCTTAATAACTTTAATGTTCAAAACATATTTAGTAGTGTATTAAGTTACGTAAATGATAGTATGTATAAGTGAAATATCCTTAGCGTCATACAATGCATATAGCTTTTGCATTCTATAGGCCAGTAGGAACCTGCATTATTCGATATAATTACTTGCATACATGAATTGTGACCAAACATAACAATTTTGGTCAACCGAACAATCTGTAACAGGTTTGTTTACGACAATCCATAACCTGTTGTTTCCTGAATCATTCTGCACAGTGTATGTCCAACAATATAGCTTACATACACTAGTATGTATCAAAAAATTAATTAAAAATAACTTTGTTAATAATAAAGTATGTAATGTAGACCAAGGTAATTAAGTAGAAGTTCTTGATTTAAAACTTGTGAACAAAATAATTAATTTATTTAATTGAGAAAAGTTTAGTGCTCCCCTTCTCTCGTTTATACCGGTATAAAGTAGTTGTGTTATTCGCTGGCATTGTGTAGAGAACAATAAGAGTAAAACCCCCTTTTCTCACTGACACGCCAGTTCCTTTGTTAACTAAATACAGAGGGTGACCTACATTCCAGAAAACAGCTGATCGGCTATTTAACCTTGAAAAATATGTGTGTGGAATTTCTGTCTCTCCCTTAGAAGAGAAATGGTTCTTTTCTAATCTGTGTAAATTGATTACTTAAGAATTTATTATATATATGTGTAATAAATGTGTACAGTATAGTAGTTCAAGTACTTTCCCCGTGACGACAATTAAATAATGTAGTGACTTAATAATAATAAATTTGTCAAGTAATAAATGACTTAGTTAACCCTCCTTGTTAAATAAAGTGTGCTAAATAAATATGGTAATTAAATAGTAAATTAATTCTAGGAAGTTTCTTAAATCCCCCAAAGTAATTAATAAATGATAAAGAAAGTAAATCAGAATAAGTGAATAATAATATTTGATTTAAATACTAGAGCTGAATAAATCTTGATTTAACTAAATTGTGTGAAGTGTAGTAAGTAGGGAAAAAAGAAAATAATAATAAAAGTTCAGTTGCACATTGTAGACACCGCAGTGGTGGCCAGTTAGAGAAAATAAAAGCGTGTTCAGTATTGTAGTAAGCAGGCACGCACCCTCCCTATTGTGAGAAACCGGTGCTAGCCTAAACAATTGAAAACCACCCCTAGTGTGCATTACAATGCATTGTGTAAAGTGTCTCCCCTTCCGCATAGTTTGTTTAAGTATTGTTAAAGAGATAAAAGAGAATTATCTTCGTGACATTCCGCTTCTCTCAAAACAGTAATCTAGAGTGGAGTATGGGATCCTCTTTAGATTACATTAGAAATAAGTTTATGATATATAATCAAGAAGTGATTATACGTGTAACGTAACAGGTCACAACGGCGCCGACTGGAAAGGGTAATGATAGGGCAGACAGGTGCCAAAGATCATTAATAAATGCTGAAAGCTAACTTGAGTAGTTAGAGTAAGCTGGTGTCAGTCGGGCGCGATGTTGTGAGTTACGGATAACTAGGGATCTTTCCAATCTAAGGTTTGGAAATTAGTATTAAGATTAAAATGTAAGTTAGTACTTAAGAAGTGAGAAAAAGGAAATTTCACGAAGGCGATCATTTAAATGAACAGAATCATTTAAAGAGAACTAGAGAAAACAAACTGTGCACTAATAATAAATAACTTCACACACTGACCCTCAACATACTCTCAGTTCCCAATTGTGAGTTAGACTCAAAAAAAAAAAAAAACCCAAAAAACCGTAAAGTGCAAATTAAGCGGTGGAGTATGTGACGATTTAAATAAAAGAAATAATCAAGAAAATAAAAATTTTTTAAAATTAAGGTTGCGAGCTATTAAGCCATTTAAATCTCACTGTATTAATATAAAAAACCTGTATGTACTCAGTATGAGAGGAAGCAGTAATTAGTTAGTAAGAAGATACTCTAATAAAAAGATAAATTGTAAAGAGTTATTAATATCGTATTTAACCCTTTGCTTGTGAGCAGGCGCTGTCCTGTTGATTCCAGACTCGACATGTTTTCCGAGTCTTGTGTAAGTTAGAATAAGATAAAAAACCTAATGTTAATAATTAAAAATCTGAAGACACAGATAGTCGCTAAAACAACTGATTTAAATTATGTATATTTGTTTAGGGATAGTTTGTATAAATAAAAATGTTAATATAAAGAGAGACAGGGACTATATTCTCGCGCGGTAATTGCCCCACTACCATTTTGTCCAGTACCAGGCGAAGGGAGCAGAATTTCGCTCTCTCGCAATGGTGACTTCGTACAGTATAGACGTAAGAGCTGTGCTCTTAAAATATGTTACCTATACTTTGTTTTACCTTAAGATGGTATACCAGAAATAGCTGCTTAAAGCATCTGGATGTGTTAACTAATATAGTTATGTAAATAAACAAGAGATTTGAAGTGTAAAACTCGAAACGTAAAAAAGGTGTAACACAAGATGACTTCGAACTTCAAGAACTAACAACACTTCCAACATCATACCTGGAGATGTGAACTATCAGAAGCCACAAACTCTAGTACACGCGACAGAATATGCAGATCAGGACATCCGAGAATCTACTAGTATAATCGTAGAAGGTTCAACCTGCGAACTTTGGAGCCCTTTACTGACGAAGACCAGACCGAGATGACGACGTAGCTGTTCCTGTTTCCCAAGACGGATACCCCAGGACGAGTCTTCTGCATACCAATTCAAAGGTGACTCGATAGCCTGTCTATCGAGGGTTACTAATATTTGTTACACAACACATCTTGACAGAGACTTTTCAGAAACTATTAACTTTGTAAAGACTTATAAATTAAATCTAAGAATTTCATGTAACTATTCTAACTTCATACGTTGTAACAGTTTATATGCTAATGTAGAGTAATATAATTCAAGCAATAATACCATTCTTCCAATGGTTGAATAAAAGAAAGTCTTGCAAGCTAATATCATGAATTGATTATGACTAAAAGTTTTAATGAATAAATACCGAAAGTTACCCGGATCCGAGGTATAGCTATATAGAATCAATTTTGATCCCAAAGTTTAAAGAAACCTTTCAAATAACTTAATAATTGAATTAGTAATGTCATGGGATCTGTCAGTAAATGTTTTTAAATGTTAAATAAAGAGAAGTCTTCTTGTTACACACATATGAGGAGTGCTTAAATCAATTGTATACCTTGCCATTGTTTCCTTACACAGTTAGTAAGTAATTTGTTATATTAATTATTTGTGATACATTCTGTTACAACGTAGGCAGCCCATCTAATTAACGGAGTTTAATTACGATGGGTTCCCTGGATTTGTAACGCGGAGAAAAGACGTTACAAAAGTGCGCCACTCTGCTAATTTTTATAAAGGTGTTTTAAGCATCGTGACGCAAACAAAAGTGCGCCACTCTGCTTTAAAAGTTAAAGTAGTTGTAAGCATCGCGACGCAAACAAAATTGCGTCACTCTTTTTAAAAAAAAAAAAAAGGAAACAAAGGAAAGAGTTTTATTTGTGTATAGAGTGTCACAAACAAAATTGCGCCACTTGTGACATGCAAACAAAATTGCATCACTATGCGTGGATAATTTGTATGAACAATAACAAAATATATAATATTGATCTATGCACTCAAAAAGTTACCTTAATAACTTTAATGTTCAAAACATATTTAGTAGTGTATTAAGTTACGTAAATGATAGTATGTATAAGTGAAATATCCTTAGCGTCATACAATGCATATAGCTTTTGCATTCTATAGGCCAGTAGGAACCTGCATTATTCGATATAATTACTTGCATACATGAATTGTGACCAAACATAACAATTTTGGTCAACCGAACAATCTGTAACAGGTTTGTTTACGACAATCCATAACCTGTTGTTTCCTGAATCATTCTGCACAGTGTATGTCCAACAATATAGCTTACATACACTAGTATGTATCAAAAAATTAATTAAAAATAACTTTGTTAATAATAAAGTATGTAATGTAGACCAAGGTAATTAAGTAGAAGTTCTTGATTTAAAACTTGTGAACAAAATAATTAATTTATTTAATTGAGAAAAGTTTAGTGCTCCCCTTCTCTCGTTTATACCGGTATAAAGTAGTTGTGTTATTCGCTGGCATTGTGTAGAGAACAATAAGAGTAAAACCCCCTTTTCTCACTGACACGCCAGTTCCTTTGTTAACTAAATACAGAGGGTGACCTACATTCCAGAAAACAGCTGATCGGCTATTTAACCTTGAAAAATATGTGTGTGGAATTTCTGTCTCTCCCTTAGAAGAGAAATGGTTCTTTTCTAATCTGTGTAAATTGATTACTTAAGAATTTATTATATATATGTGTAATAAATGTGTACAGTATAGTAGTTCAAGTACTTTCCCCGTGACGACAATTAAATAATGTAGTGACTTAATAATAATAAATTTGTCAAGTAATAAATGACTTAGTTAACCCTCCTTGTTAAATAAAGTGTGCTAAATAAATATGGTAATTAAATAGTAAATTAATTCTAGGAAGTTTCTTAAATCCCCCAAAGTAATTAATAAATGATAAAGAAAGTAAATCAGAATAAGTGAATAATAATATTTGATTTAAATACTAGAGCTGAATAAATCTTGATTTAACTAAATTGTGTGAAGTGTAGTAAGTAGGGAAAAAAGAAAATAATAATAAAAGTTCAGTTGCACATTGTAGACACCGCAGTGGTGGCCAGTTAGAGAAAATAAAAGCGTGTTCAGTATTGTAGTAAGCAGGCACGCACCCTCCCTATTGTGAGAAACCGGTGCTAGCCTAAACAATTGAAAACCACCCCTAGTGTGCATTACAATGCATTGTGTAAAGTGTCTCCCCTTCCGCATAGTTTGTTTAAGTATTGTTAAAGAGATAAAAGAGAATTATCTTCGTGACATTCCGCTTCTCTCAAAACAGTAATCTAGAGTGGAGTATGGGATCCTCTTTAGATTACATTAGAAATAAGTTTATGATATATAATCAAGAAGTGATTATACGTGTAACGTAACAGGTCACAACGGCGCCGACTGGAAAGGGTAATGATAGGGCAGACAGGTGCCAAAGATCATTAATAAATGCTGAAAGCTAACTTGAGTAGTTAGAGTAAGCTGGTGTCAGTCGGGCGCGATGTTGTGAGTTACGGATAACTAGGGATCTTTCCAATCTAAGGTTTGGAAATTAGTATTAAGATTAAAATGTAAGTTAGTACTTAAGAAGTGAGAAAAAGGAAATTTCACGAAGGCGATCATTTAAATGAACAGAATCATTTAAAGAGAACTAGAGAAAACAAACTGTGCACTAATAATAAATAACTTCACACACTGACCCTCAACATACTCTCAGTTCCCAATTGTGAGTTAGACTCAAAAAAAAAAAAAAACCCAAAAAACCGTAAAGTGCAAATTAAGCGGTGGAGTATGTGACGATTTAAATAAAAGAAATAATCAAGAAAATAAAAATTTTTTAAAATTAAGGTTGCGAGCTATTAAGCCATTTAAATCTCACTGTATTAATATAAAAAACCTGTATGTACTCAGTATGAGAGGAAGCAGTAATTAGTTAGTAAGAAGATACTCTAATGAAAAGATAAATTGTAAAGAGTTATTAATATCGTATTTAACCCTTTGCTTGTGAGCAGGCGCTGTCCTGTTGATTCCAGACTCGACATGTTTTCCGAGTCTTGTGTAAGTTAGAATAAGATAAAAAACCTAATGTTAATAATTAAAAATCTGAAGACACAGATAGTCGCTAAAACAACTGATTTAAATTATGTATATTTGTTTAGGGATAGTTTGTATAAATAAAAATGTTAATATAAAGAGAGACAGGGACTATATTCTCGCGCGGTAATTGCCCCACTACCATTTTGTCCAGTACCAGGCGAAGGGAGCAGAATTTCGCTCTCTCGCAATGGTGACTTCGTACAGTATAGACGTAAGAGCTGTGCTCTTAAAATATGTTACCTATACTTTGTTTTACCTTAAGATGGTATACCAGAAATAGCTGCTTAAAGCATCTGGATGTGTTAACTAATATAGTTATGTAAATAAACAAGAGATTTGAAGTGTAAAACTCGAAACGTAAAAAAGGTGTAACACAAGATGACTTCGAACTTCAAGAACTAACAACACTTCCAACATCATACCTGGAGATGTGAACTATCAGAAGCCACAAACTCTAGTACACGCGACAGAATATGCAGATCAGGACATCCGAGAATCTACTAGTATAATCGTAGAAGGTTCAACCTGCGAACTTTGGAGCCCTTTACTGACGAAGACCAGACCGAGATGACGACGTAGCTGTTCCTGTTTCCCAAGACGGATACCCCAGGACGAGTCTTCTGCATACCAATTCAAAGGTGACTCGATAGCCTGTCTATCGAGGGTTACTAATATTTGTTACACAACACATCTTGACAGAGACTTTTCAGAAACTATTAACTTTGTAAAGACTTATAAATTAAATCTAAGGATTTCATGTAACTATTCTAACTTCATACGTTGTAACAGTTTATATGCTAATGTAGAGTAATATAATTCAAGCAATAATACCATTCTTCCAATGGTTGAATAAAAGAAAGTCTTGCAAGCTAATATCATGAATTGATTATGGCTAAAAGTTTTAATGAATAAATACCGAAAGTTACCCGGATCCGAGGTATAGCTATATAGAATCAATTTTGATCCCAAAGTTTAAAGAAACCTTTCAAATAACTTAATAATTGAATTAGTAATGTCATGGGATCTGTCAGTAAATGTTTTTAAATGTTAAATAAAGAGAAGTCTTCTTGTTACACACATATGAGGAGTGCTTAAATCAATTGTATACCTTGCCATTGTTTCCTTACACAGTTAGTAAGTAATTTGTTATATTAATTATTTGTGATACATTCTGTTACAACGTAGGCAGCCCATCTAATTAACGGAGTTTAATTACGATGGGTTCCCTGGATTTGTAACGCGGAGAAAAGACGTTACAAAAGTGCGCCACTCTGCTAATTTTTATAAAGGTGTTTTAAGCATCGTGACGCAAACAAAAGTGCGCCACTCTGCTTTAAAAGTTAAAGTAGTTGTAAGCATCGCGACGCAAACAAAATTGCGTCACTCTTTTAAAAAAAAAAAAAAAAAGGAAACAAAGGAAAGAGTTTTATTTGTGTATAGAGTGTCACAAACAAAATTGCGCCACTTGTGACATGCAAACAAAATTGCATCACTATGCGTGGATAATTTGTATGAACAATAACAAAATATATAATATTGATCTATGCACTCAAAAAGTTACCTTAATAACTTTAATGTTCAAAACATATTTAGTAGTGTATTAAGTTACGTAAATGATAGTATGTATAAGTGAAATATCCTTAGCGTCATACAATGCATATAGCTTTTGCATTCTATAGGCCAGTAGGAACCTGCATTATTCGATATAATTACTTGCATACATGAATTGTGACCAAACATAACAATTTTGGTCAACCGAACAATCTGTAACAGGTTTGTTTACGACAATCCATAACCTGTTGTTTCCTGAATCATTCTGCACAGTGTATGTCCAACAATATAGCTTACATACACTAGTATGTATCAAAAAATTAATTAAAAATAACTTTGTTAATAATAAAGTATGTAATGTAGACCAAGGTAATTAAGTAGAAGTTCTTGATTTAAAACTTGTGAACAAAATAATTAATTTATTTAATTGAGAAAAGTTTAGTGCTCCCCTTCTCTCGTTTATACCGGTATAAAGTAGTTGTGTTATTCGCTGGCATTGTGTAGAGAACAATAAGAGTAAAACCCCCTTTTCTCACTGACACGCCAGTTCCTTTGTTAACTAAATACAGAGGGTGACCTACATTCCAGAAAACAGCTGATCGGCTATTTAACCTTGAAAAATATGTGTGTGGAATTTCTGTCTCTCCCTTAGAAGAGAAATGGTTCTTTTCTAATCTGTGTAAATTGATTACTTAAGAATTTATTATATATATGTGTAATAAATGTGTACAGTATAGTAGTTCAAGTACTTTCCCCGTGACGACAATTAAATAATGTAGTGACTTAATAATAATAAATTTGTCAAGTAATAAATGACTTAGTTAACCCTCCTTGTTAAATAAAGTGTGCTAAATAAATATGGTAATTAAATAGTAAATTAATTCTAGGAAGTTTCTTAAATCCCCCAAAGTAATTAATAAATGATAAAGAAAGTAAATCAGAATAAGTGAATAATAATATTTGATTTAAATACTAGAGCTGAATAAATCTTGATTTAACTAAATTGTGTGAAGTGTAGTAAGTAGGGAAAAAAGAAAATAATAATAAAAGTTCAGTTGCACATTGTAGACACCGCAGTGGTGGCCAGTTAGAGAAAATAAAAGCGTGTTCAGTATTGTAGTAAGCAGGCACGCACCCTCCCTATTGTGAGAAACCGGTGCTAGCCTAAACAATTGAAAACCACCCCTAGTGTGCATTACAATGCATTGTGTAAAGTGTCTCCCCTTCCGCATAGTTTGTTTAAGTATTGTTAAAGAGATAAAAGAGAATTATCTTCGTGACATTCCGCTTCTCTCAAAACAGTAATCTAGAGTGGAGTATGGGATCCTCTTTAGATTACATTAGAAATAAGTTTATGATATATAATCAAGAAGTGATTATACGTGTAACGTAACAGGTCACAACGGCGCCGACTGGAAAGGGTAATGATAGGGCAGACAGGTGCCAAAGATCATTAATAAATGCTGAAAGCTAACTTGAGTAGTTAGAGTAAGCTGGTGTCAGTCGGGCGCGATGTTGTGAGTTACGGATAACTAGGGATCTTTCCAATCTAAGGTTTGGAAATTAGTATTAAGATTAAAATGTAAGTTAGTACTTAAGAAGTGAGAAAAAGGAAATTTCACGAAGGCGATCATTTAAATGAACAGAATCATTTAAAGAGAATTAGAGAAAACAAACTGTGCACTAATAATAAATAACTTCACACACTGACCCTCAACATACTCTCAGTTCCCAATTGTGAGTTAGACTCAAAAAAAAAAAAAACCCCAAAAAACCGTAAAGTGCAAATTAAGCGGTGGAGTATGTGACGATTTAAATAAAAGAAATAATCAAGAAAATAAAAATTTTTTAAAATTAAGGTTGCGAGCTATTAAGCCATTTAAATCTCACTGTATTAATATAAAAAACCTGTATGTACTCAGTATGAGAGGAAGCAGTAATTAGTTAGTAAGAAGATACTCTAATAAAAAGATAAATTGTAAAGAGTTATTAATATCGTATTTAACCCTTTGCTTGTGAGCAGGCGCTGTCCTGTTGATTCCAGACTCGACATGTTTTCCGAGTCTTGTGTAAGTTAGAATAAGATAAAAAACCTAATGTTAATAATTAAAAATCTGAAGACACAGATAGTCGCTAAAACAACTGATTTAAATTATGTATATTTGTTTAGGGATAGTTTGTATAAATAAAAATGTTAATATAAAGAGAGACAGGGACTATATTCTCGCGCGGTAATTGCCCCACTACCATTTTGTCCAGTACCAGGCGAAGGGAGCAGAATTTCGCTCTCTCGCAATGGTGACTTCGTACAGTATAGACGTAAGAGCTGTGCTCTTAAAATATGTTACCTATACTTTGTTTTACCTTAAGATGGTATACCAGAAATAGCTGCTTAAAGCATCTGGATGTGTTAACTAATATAGTTATGTAAATAAACAAGAGATTTGAAGTGTAAAACTCGAAACGTAAAAAAGGTGTAACACAAGATGACTTCGAACTTCAAGAACTAACAACACTTCCAACATCATACCTGGAGATGTGAACTATCAGAAGCCACAAACTCTAGTACACGCGACAGAATATGCAGATCAGGACATCCGAGAATCTACTAGTATAATCGTAGAAGGTTCAACCTGCGAACTTTGGAGCCCTTTACTGACGAAGACCAGACCGAGATGACGACGTAGCTGTTCCTGTTTCCCAAGACGGATACCCCAGGACGAGTCTTCTGCATACCAATTCAAAGGTGACTCGATAGCCTGTCTATCGAGGGTTACTAATATTTGTTACACAACACATCTTGACAGAGACTTTTCAGAAACTATTAACTTTGTAAAGACTTATAAATTAAATCTAAGGATTTCATGTAACTATTCTAACTTCATACGTTGTAACAGTTTATATGCTAATGTAGAGTAATATAATTCAAGCAATAATACCATTCTTCCAATGGTTGAATAAAAGAAAGTCTTGCAAGCTAATATCATGAATTGATTATGGCTAAAAGTTTTAATGAATAAATACCGAAAGTTACCCGGATCCGAGGTATAGCTATATAGAATCAATTTTGATCCCAAAGTTTAAAGAAACCTTTCAAATAACTTAATAATTGAATTAGTAATGTCATGGGATCTGTCAGTAAATGTTTTTAAATGTTAAATAAAGAGAAGTCTTCTTGTTACACACATATGAGGAGTGCTTAAATCAATTGTATACCTTGCCATTGTTTCCTTACACAGTTAGTAAGTAATTTGTTATATTAATTATTTGTGATACATTCTGTTACAACGTAGGCAGCCCATCTAATTAACGGAGTTTAATTACGATGGGTTCCCTGGATTTGTAACGCGGAGAAAAGACGTTACAAAAGTGCGCCACTCTGCTAATTTTTATAAAGGTGTTTTAAGCATCGTGACGCAAACAAAAGTGCGCCACTCTGCTTTAAAAGTTAAAGTAGTTGTAAGCATCGCGACGCAAACAAAATTGCGTCACTCTTTTAAAAAAAAAAAAAAAAAGGAAACAAAGGAAAGAGTTTTATTTGTGTATAGAGTGTCACAAACAAAATTGCGCCACTTGTGACATGCAAACAAAATTGCATCACTATGCGTGGATAATTTGTATGAACAATAACAAAATATATAATATTGATCTATGCACTCAAAAAGTTACCTTAATAACTTTAATGTTCAAAACATATTTAGTAGTGTATTAAGTTACGTAAATGATAGTATGTATAAGTGAAATATCCTTAGCGTCATACAATGCATATAGCTTTTGCATTCTATAGGCCAGTAGGAACCTGCATTATTCGATATAATTACTTGCATACATGAATTGTGACCAAACATAACAATTTTGGTCAACCGAACAATCTGTAACAGGTTTGTTTACGACAATCCATAACCTGTTGTTTCCTGAATCATTCTGCACAGTGTATGTCCAACAATATAGCTTACATACACTAGTATGTATCAAAAAATTAATTAAAAATAACTTTGTTAATAATAAAGTATGTAATGTAGACCAAGGTAATTAAGTAGAAGTTCTTGATTTAAAACTTGTGAACAAAATAATTAATTTATTTAATTGAGAAAAGTTTAGTGCTCCCCTTCTCTCGTTTATACCGGTATAAAGTAGTTGTGTTATTCGCTGGCATTGTGTAGAGAACAATAAGAGTAAAACCCCCTTTTCTCACTGACACGCCAGTTCCTTTGTTAACTAAATACAGAGGGTGACCTACATTCCAGAAAACAGCTGATCGGCTATTTAACCTTGAAAAATATGTGTGTGGAATTTCTGTCTCTCCCTTAGAAGAGAAATGGTTCTTTTCTAATCTGTGTAAATTGATTACTTAAGAATTTATTATATATATGTGTAATAAATGTGTACAGTATAGTAGTTCAAGTACTTTCCCCGTGACGACAATTAAATAATGTAGTGACTTAATAATAATAAATTTGTCAAGTAATAAATGACTTAGTTAACCCTCCTTGTTAAATAAAGTGTGCTAAATAAATATGGTAATTAAATAGTAAATTAATTCTAGGAAGTTTCTTAAATCCCCCAAAGTAATTAATAAATGATAAAGAAAGTAAATCAGAATAAGTGAATAATAATATTTGATTTAAATACTAGAGCTGAATAAATCTTGATTTAACTAAATTGTGTGAAGTGTAGTAAGTAGGGAAAAAAGAAAATAATAATAAAAGTTCAGTTGCACATTGTAGACACCGCAGTGGTGGCCAGTTAGAGAAAATAAAAGCGTGTTCAGTATTGTAGTAAGCAGGCACGCACCCTCCCTATTGTGAGAAACCGGTGCTAGCCTAAACAATTGAAAACCACCCCTAGTGTGCATTACAATGCATTGTGTAAAGTGTCTCCCCTTCCGCATAGTTTGTTTAAGTATTGTTAAAGAGATAAAAGAGAATTATCTTCGTGACATTCCGCTTCTCTCAAAACAGTAATCTAGAGTGGAGTATGGGATCCTCTTTAGATTACATTAGAAATAAGTTTATGATATATAATCAAGAAGTGATTATACGTGTAACGTAACAGGTCACAACGGCGCCGACTGGAAAGGGTAATGATAGGGCAGACAGGTGCCAAAGATCATTAATAAATGCTGAAAGCTAACTTGAGTAGTTAGAGTAAGCTGGTGTCAGTCGGGCGCGATGTTGTGAGTTACGGATAACTAGGGATCTTTCCAATCTAAGGTTTGGAAATTAGTATTAAGATTAAAATGTAAGTTAGTACTTAAGAAGTGAGAAAAAGGAAATTTCACGAAGGCGATCATTTAAATGAACAGAATCATTTAAAGAGAATTAGAGAAAACAAACTGTGCACTAATAATAAATAACTTCACACACTGACCCTCAACATACTCTCAGTTCCCAATTGTGAGTTAGACTCAAAAAAAAAAAAAACCCCAAAAAACCGTAAAGTGCAAATTAAGCGGTGGAGTATGTGACGATTTAAATAAAAGAAATAATCAAGAAAATAAAAATTTTTTAAAATTAAGGTTGCGAGCTATTAAGCCATTTAAATCTCACTGTATTAATATAAAAAACATGTATGTACTCAGTATGAGAGGAAGCAGTAATTAGTTAGTAAGAAGATACTCTAATAAAAAGATAAATTGTAAAGAGTTATTAATATCGTATTTAACCCTTTGCTTGTGAGCAGGCGCTGTCCTGTTGATTCCAGACTCGACATGTTTTCCGAGTCTTGTGTAAGTTAGAATAAGATAAAAAACCTAATGTTAATAATTAAAAATCTGAAGACACAGATAGTCGCTAAAACAACTGATTTAAATTATGTATATTTGTTTAGGGATAGTTTGTATAAATAAAAATGTTAATATAAAGAGAGACAGGGACTATATTCTCGCGCGGTAATTGCCCCACTACCATTTTGTCCAGTACCAGGCGAAGGGAGCAGAATTTCGCTCTCTCGCAATGGTGACTTCGTACAGTATAGACGTAAGAGCTGTGCTCTTAAAATATGTTACCTATACTTTGTTTTACCTTAAGATGGTATACCAGAAATAGCTGCTTAAAGCATCTGGATGTGTTAACTAATATAGTTATGTAAATAAACAAGAGATTTGAAGTGTAAAACTCGAAACGTAAAAAAGGTGTAACACAAGATGACTTCGAACTTCAAGAACTAACAACACTTCCAACATCATACCTGGAGATGTGAACTATCAGAAGCCACAAACTCTAGTACACGCGACAGAATATGCAGATCAGGACATCCGAGAATCTACTAGTATAATCGTAGAAGGTTCAACCTGCGAACTTTGGAGCCCTTTACTGACGAAGACCAGACCGAGATGACGACGTAGCTGTTCCTGTTTCCCAAGACGGATACCCCAGGACGAGTCTTCTGCATACCAATTCAAAGGTGACTCGATAGCCTGTCTATCGAGGGTTACTAATATTTGTTACACAACACATCTTGACAGAGACTTTTCAGAAACTATTAACTTTGTAAAGACTTATAAATTAAATCTAAGAATTTCATGTAACTATTCTAACTTCATACGTTGTAACAGTTTATATGCTAATGTAGAGTAATATAATTCAAGCAATAATACCATTCTTCCAATGGTTGAATAAAAGAAAGTCTTGCAAGCTAATATCATGAATTGATTATGACTAAAAGTTTTAATGAATAAATACCGAAAGTTACCCGGATCCGAGGTATAGCTATATAGAATCAATTTTGATCCCAAAGTTTAAAGAAACCTTTCAAATAACTTAATAATTGAATTAGTAATGTCATGGGATCTGTCAGTAAATGTTTTTAAATGTTAAATAAAGAGAAGTCTTCTTGTTACACACATATGAGGAGTGCTTAAATCAATTGTATACCTTGCCATTGTTTCCTTACACAGTTAGTAAGTAATTTGTTATATTAATTATTTGTGATACATTCTGTTACAACGTAGGCAGCCCATCTAATTAACGGAGTTTAATTACGATGGGTTCCCTGGATTTGTAACGCGGAGAAAAGACGTTACAAAAGTGCGCCACTCTGCTAATTTTTATAAAGGTGTTTTAAGCATCGTGACGCAAACAAAAGTGCGCCACTCTGCTTTAAAAGTTAAAGTAGTTGTAAGCATCGCGACGCAAACAAAATTGCGTCACTCTTTTAAAAAAAAAAAAAAGGAAACAAAGGAAAGAGTTTTATTTGTGTATAGAGTGTCACAAACAAAATTGCGCCACTTGTGACATGCAAACAAAATTGCATCACTATGCGTGGATAATTTGTATGAACAATAACAAAATATATAATATTGATCTATGCACTCAAAAAGTTACCTTAATAACTTTAATGTTCAAAACATATTTAGTAGTGTATTAAGTTACGTAAATGATAGTATGTATAAGTGAAATATCCTTAGCGTCATACAATGCATATAGCTTTTGCATTCTATAGGCCAGTAGGAACCTGCATTATTCGATATAATTACTTGCATACATGAATTGTGACCAAACATAACAATTTTGGTCAACCGAACAATCTGTAACAGGTTTGTTTACGACAATCCATAACCTGTTGTTTCCTGAATCATTCTGCACAGTGTATGTCCAACAATATAGCTTACATACACTAGTATGTATCAAAAAATTAATTAAAAATAACTTTGTTAATAATAAAGTATGTAATGTAGACCAAGGTAATTAAGTAGAAGTTCTTGATTTAAAACTTGTGAACAAAATAATTAATTTATTTAATTGAGAAAAGTTTAGTGCTCCCCTTCTCTCGTTTATACCGGTATAAAGTAGTTGTGTTATTCGCTGGCATTGTGTAGAGAACAATAAGAGTAAAACCCCCTTTTCTCACTGACACGCCAGTTCCTTTGTTAACTAAATACAGAGGGTGACCTACATTCCAGAAAACAGCTGATCGGCTATTTAACCTTGAAAAATATGTGTGTGGAATTTCTGTCTCTCCCTTAGAAGAGAAATGGTTCTTTTCTAATCTGTGTAAATTGATTACTTAAGAATTTATTATATATATGTGTAATAAATGTGTACAGTATAGTAGTTCAAGTACTTTCCCCGTGACGACAATTAAATAATGTAGTGACTTAATAATAATAAATTTGTCAAGTAATAAATGACTTAGTTAACCCTCCTTGTTAAATAAAGTGTGCTAAATAAATATGGTAATTAAATAGTAAATTAATTCTAGGAAGTTTCTTAAATCCCCCAAAGTAATTAATAAATGATAAAGAAAGTAAATCAGAATAAGTGAATAATAATATTTGATTTAAATACTAGAGCTGAATAAATCTTGATTTAACTAAATTGTGTGAAGTGTAGTAAGTAGGGAAAAAAGAAAATAATAATAAAAGTTCAGTTGCACATTGTAGACACCGCAGTGGTGGCCAGTTAGAGAAAATAAAAGCGTGTTCAGTATTGTAGTAAGCAGGCACGCACCCTCCCTATTGTGAGAAACCGGTGCTAGCCTAAACAATTGAAAACCACCCCTAGTGTGCATTACAATGCATTGTGTAAAGTGTCTCCCCTTCCGCATAGTTTGTTTAAGTATTGTTAAAGAGATAAAAGAGAATTATCTTCGTGACATTCCGCTTCTCTCAAAACAGTAATCTAGAGTGGAGTATGGGATCCTCTTTAGATTACATTAGAAATAAGTTTATGATATATAATCAAGAAGTGATTATACGTGTAACGTAACAGGTCACAACGGCGCCGACTGGAAAGGGTAATGATAGGGCAGACAGGTGCCAAAGATCATTAATAAATGCTGAAAGCTAACTTGAGTAGTTAGAGTAAGCTGGTGTCAGTCGGGCGCGATGTTGTGAGTTACGGATAACTAGGGATCTTTCCAATCTAAGGTTTGGAAATTAGTATTAAGATTAAAATGTAAGTTAGTACTTAAGAAGTGAGAAAAAGGAAATTTCACGAAGGCGATCATTTAAATGAACAGAATCATTTAAAGAGAATTAGAGAAAACAAACTGTGCACTAATAATAAATAACTTCACACACTGACCCTCAACATACTCTCAGTTCCCAATTGTGAGTTAGACTCAAAAAAAAAAAAAACCCCAAAAAACCGTAAAGTGCAAATTAAGCGGTGGAGTATGTGACGATTTAAATAAAAGAAATAATCAAGAAAATAAAAATTTTTTAAAATTAAGGTTGCGAGCTATTAAGCCATTTAAATCTCACTGTATTAATATAAAAAACCTGTATGTACTCAGTATGAGAGGAAGCAGTAATTAGTTAGTAAGAAGATACTCTAATAAAAAGATAAATTGTAAAGAGTTATTAATATCGTATTTAACCCTTTGCTTGTGAGCAGGCGCTGTCCTGTTGATTCCAGACTCGACATGTTTTCCGAGTCTTGTGTAAGTTAGAATAAGATAAAAAACCTAATGTTAATAATTAAAAATCTGAAGACACAGATAGTCGCTAAAACAACTGATTTAAATTATGTATATTTGTTTAGGGATAGTTTGTATAAATAAAAATGTTAATATAAAGAGAGACAGGGACTATATTCTCGCGCGGTAATTGCCCCACTACCATTTTGTCCAGTACCAGGCGAAGGGAGCAGAATTTCGCTCTCTCGCAATGGTGACTTCGTACAGTATAGACGTAAGAGCTGTGCTCTTAAAATATGTTACCTATACTTTGTTTTACCTTAAGATGGTATACCAGAAATAGCTGCTTAAAGCATCTGGATGTGTTAACTAATATAGTTATGTAAATAAACAAGAGATTTGAAGTGTAAAACTCGAAACGTAAAAAAGGTGTAACACAAGATGACTTCGAACTTCAAGAACTAACAACACTTCCAACATCATACCTGGAGATGTGAACTATCAGAAGCCACAAACTCTAGTACACGCGACAGAATATGCAGATCAGGACATCCGAGAATCTACTAGTATAATCGTAGAAGGTTCAACCTGCGAACTTTGGAGCCCTTTACTGACGAAGACCAGACCGAGATGACGACGTAGCTGTTCCTGTTTCCCAAGACGGATACCCCAGGACGAGTCTTCTGCATACCAATTCAAAGGTGACTCGATAGCCTGTCTATCGAGGGTTACTAATATTTGTTACACAACACATCTTGACAGAGACTTTTCAGAAACTATTAACTTTGTAAAGACTTATAAATTAAATCTAAGAATTTCATGTAACTATTCTAACTTCATACGTTGTAACAGTTTATATGCTAATGTAGAGTAATATAATTCAAGCAATAATACCATTCTTCCAATGGTTGAATAAAAGAAAGTCTTGCAAGCTAATATCATGAATTGATTATGACTAAAAGTTTTAATGAATAAATACCGAAAGTTACCCGGATCCGAGGTATAGCTATATAGAATCAATTTTGATCCCAAAGTTTAAAGAAACCTTTCAAATAACTTAATAATTGAATTAGTAATGTCATGGGATCTGTCAGTAAATGTTTTTAAATGTTAAATAAAGAGAAGTCTTCTTGTTACACACATATGAGGAGTGCTTAAATCAATTGTATACCTTGCCATTGTTTCCTTACACAGTTAGTAAGTAATTTGTTATATTAATTATTTGTGATACATTCTGTTACAACGTAGGCAGCCCATCTAATTAACGGAGTTTAATTACGATGGGTTCCCTGGATTTGTAACGCGGAGAAAAGACGTTACAAAAGTGCGCCACTCTGCTAATTTTTATAAAGGTGTTTTAAGCATCGTGACGCAAACAAAAGTGCGCCACTCTGCTTTAAAAGTTAAAGTAGTTGTAAGCATCGCGACGCAAACAAAATTGCGTCACTCTTTTAAAAAAAAAAAAAAAGGAAACAAAGGAAAGAGTTTTATTTGTGTATAGAGTGTCACAAACAAAATTGCGCCACTTGTGACATGCAAACAAAATTGCATCACTATGCGTGGATAATTTGTATGAACAATAACAAAATATATAATATTGATCTATGCACTCAAAAAGTTACCTTAATAACTTTAATGTTCAAAACATATTTAGTAGTGTATTAAGTTACGTAAATGATAGTATGTATAAGTGAAATATCCTTAGCGTCATACAATGCATATAGCTTTTGCATTCTATAGGCCAGTAGGAACCTGCATTATTCGATATAATTACTTGCATACATGAATTGTGACCAAACATAACAATTTTGGTCAACCGAACAATCTGTAACAGGTTTGTTTACGACAATCCATAACCTGTTGTTTCCTGAATCATTCTGCACAGTGTATGTCCAACAATATAGCTTACATACACTAGTATGTATCAAAAAATTAATTAAAAATAACTTTGTTAATAATAAAGTATGTAATGTAGACCAAGGTAATTAAGTAGAAGTTCTTGATTTAAAACTTGTGAACAAAATAATTAATTTATTTAATTGAGAAAAGTTTAGTGCTCCCCTTCTCTCGTTTATACCGGTATAAAGTAGTTGTGTTATTCGCTGGCGTTGTGTAGAGAACAATAAGAGTAAAACCCCCTTTTCTCACTGACACGCCAGTTCCTTTGTTAACTAAATACAGAGGGTGACCTACATTCCAGAAAACAGCTGATCGGCTATTTAACCTTGAAAAATATGTGTGTGGAATTTCTGTCTCTCCCTTAGAAGAGAAATGGTTCTTTTCTAATCTGTGTAAATTGATTACTTAAGAATTTATTATATATATGTGTAATAAATGTGTACAGTATAGTAGTTCAAGTACTTTCCCCGTGACGACAATTAAATAATGTAGTGACTTAATAATAATAAATTTGTCAAGTAATAAATGACTTAGTTAACCCTCCTTGTTAAATAAAGTGTGCTAAATAAATATGGTAATTAAATAGTAAATTAATTCTAGGAAGTTTCTTAAATCCCCCAAAGTAATTAATAAATGATAAAGAAAGTAAATCAGAATAAGTGAATAATAATATTTGATTTAAATACTAGAGCTGAATAAATCTTGATTTAACTAAATTGTGTGAAGTGTAGTAAGTAGGGAAAAAAGAAAATAATAATAAAAGTTCAGTTGCACATTGTAGACACCGCAGTGGTGGCCAGTTAGAGAAAATAAAAGCGTGTTCAGTATTGTAGTAAGCAGGCACGCACCCTCCCTATTGTGAGAAACCGGTGCTAGCCTAAACAATTGAAAACCACCCCTAGTGTGCATTACAATGCATTGTGTAAAGTGTCTCCCCTTCCGCATAGTTTGTTTAAGTATTGTTAAAGAGATAAAAGAGAATTATCTTCGTGACATTCCGCTTCTCTCAAAACAGTAATCTAGAGTGGAGTATGGGATCCTCTTTAGATTACATTAGAAATAAGTTTATGATATATAATCAAGAAGTGATTATACGTGTAACGTAACAGGTCACAACGGCGCCGACTGGAAAGGGTAATGATAGGGCAGACAGGTGCCAAAGATCATTAATAAATGCTGAAAGCTAACTTGAGTAGTTAGAGTAAGCTGGTGTCAGTCGGGCGCGATGTTGTGAGTTACGGATAACTAGGGATCTTTCCAATCTAAGGTTTGGAAATTAGTATTAAGATTAAAATGTAAGTTAGTACTTAAGAAGTGAGAAAAAGGAAATTTCACGAAGGCGATCATTTAAATGAACAGAATCATTTAAAGAGAATTAGAGAAAACAAACTGTGCACTAATAATAAATAACTTCACACACTGACCCTCAACATACTCTCAGTTCCCAATTGTGAGTTAGACTCAAAAAAAAAAAAAACCCCAAAAAACCGTAAAGTGCAAATTAAGCGGTGGAGTATGTGACGATTTAAATAAAAGAAATAATCAAGAAAATAAAAATTTTTTAAAATTAAGGTTGCGAGCTATTAAGCCATTTAAATCTCACTGTATTAATATAAAAAACCTGTATGTACTCAGTATGAGAGGAAGCAGTAATTAGTTAGTAAGAAGATACTCTAATAAAAAGATAAATTGTAAAGAGTTATTAATATCGTATTTAACCCTTTGCTTGTGAGCAGGCGCTGTCCTGTTGATTCCAGACTCGACATGTTTTCCGAGTCTTGTGTAAGTTAGAATAAGATAAAAAACCTAATGTTAATAATTAAAAATCTGAAGACACAGATAGTCGCTAAAACAACTGATTTAAATTATGTATATTTGTTTAGGGATAGTTTGTATAAATAAAAATGTTAATATAAAGAGAGACAGGGACTATATTCTCGCGCGGTAATTGCCCCACTACCATTTTGTCCAGTACCAGGCGAAGGGAGCAGAATTTCGCTCTCTCGCAATGGTGACTTCGTACAGTATAGACGTAAGAGCTGTGCTCTTAAAATATGTTACCTATACTTTGTTTTACCTTAAGATGGTATACCAGAAATAGCTGCTTAAAGCATCTGGATGTGTTAACTAATATAGTTATGTAAATAAACAAGAGATTTGAAGTGTAAAACTCGAAACGTAAAAAAGGTGTAACACAAGATGACTTCGAACTTCAAGAACTAACAACACTTCCAACATCATACCTGGAGATGTGAACTATCAGAAGCCACAAACTCTAGTACACGCGACAGAATATGCAGATCAGGACATCCGAGAATCTACTAGTATAATCGTAGAAGGTTCAACCTGCGAACTTTGGAGCCCTTTACTGACGAAGACCAGACCGAGATGACGACGTAGCTGTTCCTGTTTCCCAAGACGGATACCCCAGGACGAGTCTTCTGCATACCAATTCAAAGGTGACTCGATAGCCTGTCTATCGAGGGTTACTAATATTTGTTACACAACACATCTTGACAGAGACTTTTCAGAAACTATTAACTTTGTAAAGACTTATAAATTAAATCTAAGAATTTCATGTAACTATTCTAACTTCATACGTTGTAACAGTTTATATGCTAATGTAGAGTAATATAATTCAAGCAATAATACCATTCTTCCAATGGTTGAATAAAAGAAAGTCTTGCAAGCTAATATCATGAATTGATTATGACTAAAAGTTTTAATGAATAAATACCGAAAGTTACCCGGATCCGAGGTATAGCTATATAGAATCAATTTTGATCCCAAAGTTTAAAGAAACCTTTCAAATAACTTAATAATTGAATTAGTAATGTCATGGGATCTGTCAGTAAATGTTTTTAAATGTTAAATAAAGAGAAGTCTTCTTGTTACACACATATGAGGAGTGCTTAAATCAATTGTATACCTTGCCATTGTTTCCTTACACAGTTAGTAAGTAATTTGTTATATTAATTATTTGTGATACATTCTGTTACAACGTAGGCAGCCCATCTAATTAACGGAGTTTAATTACGATGGGTTCCCTGGATTTGTAACGCGGAGAAAAGACGTTACAAAAGTGCGCCACTCTGCTAATTTTTATAAAGGTGTTTTAAGCATCGTGACGCAAACAAAAGTGCGCCACTCTGCTTTAAAAGTTAAAGTAGTTGTAAGCATCGCGACGCAAACAAAATTGCGTCACTCTTTTAAAAAAAAAAAAAAAGGAAACAAAGGAAAGAGTTTTATTTGTGTATAGAGTGTCACAAACAAAATTGCGCCACTTGTGACATGCAAACAAAATTGCATCACTATGCGTGGATAATTTGTATGAACAATAACAAAATATATAATATTGATCTATGCACTCAAAAAGTTACCTTAATAACTTTAATGTTCAAAACATATTTAGTAGTGTATTAAGTTACGTAAATGATAGTATGTATAAGTGAAATATCCTTAGCGTCATACAATGCATATAGCTTTTGCATTCTATAGGCCAGTAGGAACCTGCATTATTCGATATAATTACTTGCATACATGAATTGTGACCAAACATAACAATTTTGGTCAACCGAACAATCTGTAACAGGTTTGTTTACGACAATCCATAACCTGTTGTTTCCTGAATCATTCTGCACAGTGTATGTCCAACAATATAGCTTACATACACTAGTATGTATCAAAAAATTAATTAAAAATAACTTTGTTAATAATAAAGTATGTAATGTAGACCAAGGTAATTAAGTAGAAGTTCTTGATTTAAAACTTGTGAACAAAATAATTAATTTATTTAATTGAGAAAAGTTTAGTGCTCCCCTTCTCTCGTTTATACCGGTATAAAGTAGTTGTGTTATTCGCTGGCATTGTGTAGAGAACAATAAGAGTAAAACCCCCTTTTCTCACTGACACGCCAGTTCCTTTGTTAACTAAATACAGAGGGTGACCTACATTCCAGAAAACAGCTGATCGGCTATTTAACCTTGAAAAATATGTGTGTGGAATTTCTGTCTCTCCCTTAGAAGAGAAATGGTTCTTTTCTAATCTGTGTAAATTGATTACTTAAGAATTTATTATATATATGTGTAATAAATGTGTACAGTATAGTAGTTCAAGTACTTTCCCCGTGACGACAATTAAATAATGTAGTGACTTAATAATAATAAATTTGTCAAGTAATAAATGACTTAGTTAACCCTCCTTGTTAAATAAAGTGTGCTAAATAAATATGGTAATTAAATAGTAAATTAATTCTAGGAAGTTTCTTAAATCCCCCAAAGTAATTAATAAATGATAAAGAAAGTAAATCAGAATAAGTGAATAATAATATTTGATTTAAATACTAGAGCTGAATAAATCTTGATTTAACTAAATTGTGTGAAGTGTAGTAAGTAGGGAAAAAAGAAAATAATAATAAAAGTTCAGTTGCACATTGTAGACACCGCAGTGGTGGCCAGTTAGAGAAAATAAAAGCGTGTTCAGTATTGTAGTAAGCAGGCACGCACCCTCCCTATTGTGAGAAACCGGTGCTAGCCTAAACAATTGAAAACCACCCCTAGTGTGCATTACAATGCATTGTGTAAAGTGTCTCCCCTTCCGCATAGTTTGTTTAAGTATTGTTAAAGAGATAAAAGAGAATTATCTTCGTGACATTCCGCTTCTCTCAAAACAGTAATCTAGAGTGGAGTATGGGATCCTCTTTAGATTACATTAGAAATAAGTTTATGATATATAATCAAGAAGTGATTATACGTGTAACGTAACAGGTCACAACGGCGCCGACTGGAAAGGGTAATGATAGGGCAGACAGGTGCCAAAGATCATTAATAAATGCTGAAAGCTAACTTGAGTAGTTAGAGTAAGCTGGTGTCAGTCGGGCGCGATGTTGTGAGTTACGGATAACTAGGGATCTTTCCAATCTAAGGTTTGGAAATTAGTATTAAGATTAAAATGTAAGTTAGTACTTAAGAAGTGAGAAAAAGGAAATTTCACGAAGGCGATCATTTAAATGAACAGAATCATTTAAAGAGAATTAGAGAAAACAAACTGTGCACTAATAATAAATAACTTCACACACTGACCCTCAACATACTCTCAGTTCCCAATTGTGAGTTAGACTCAAAAAAAAAAAAAAAACCCCAAAAAACCGTAAAGTGCAAATTAAGCGGTGGAGTATGTGACGATTTAAATAAAAGAAATAATCAAGAAAATAAAAATTTTTTAAAATTAAGGTTGCGAGCTATTAAGCCATTTAAATCTCACTGTATTAATATAAAAAACCTGTATGTACTCAGTATGAGAGGAAGCAGTAATTAGTTAGTAAGAAGATACTCTAATAAAAAGATAAATTGTAAAGAGTTATTAATATCGTATTTAACCCTTTGCTTGTGAGCAGGCGCTGTCCTGTTGATTCCAGACTCGACATGTTTTCCGAGTCTTGTGTAAGTTAGAATAAGATAAAAAACCTAATGTTAATAATTAAAAATCTGAAGACACAGATAGTCGCTAAAACAACTGATTTAAATTATGTATATTTGTTTAGGGATAGTTTGTATAAATAAAAATGTTAATATAAAGAGAGACAGGGACTATATTCTCGCGCGGTAATTGCCCCACTACCATTTTGTCCAGTACCAGGCGAAGGGAGCAGAATTTCGCTCTCTCGCAATGGTGACTTCGTACAGTATAGACGTAAGAGCTGTGCTCTTAAAATATGTTACCTATACTTTGTTTTACCTTAAGATGGTATACCAGAAATAGCTGCTTAAAGCATCTGGATGTGTTAACTAATATAGTTATGTAAATAAACAAGAGATTTGAAGTGTAAAACTCGAAACGTAAAAAAGGTGTAACACAAGATGACTTCGAACTTCAAGAACTAACAACACTTCCAACATCATACCTGGAGATGTGAACTATCAGAAGCCACAAACTCTAGTACACGCGACAGAATATGCAGATCAGGATATCCGAGAATCTACTAGTATAATCGTAGAAGGTTCAACCTGCGAACTTTGGAGCCCTTTACTGACGAAGACCAGACCGAGATGACGACGTAGCTGTTCCTGTTTCCCAAGACGGATACCCCAGGACGAGTCTTCTGCATACCAATTCAAAGGTGACTCGATAGCCTGTCTATCGAGGGTTACTAATATTTGTTACACAACACATCTTGACAGAGACTTTTCAGAAACTATTAACTTTGTAAAGACTTATAAATTAAATCTAAGAATTTCATGTAACTATTCTAACTTCATACGTTGTAACAGTTTATATGCTAATGTAGAGTAATATAATTCAAGCAATAATACCATTCTTCCAATGGTTGAATAAAAGAAAGTCTTGCAAGCTAATATCATGAATTGATTATGGCTAAAAGTTTTAATGAATAAATACCGAAAGTTACCCGGATCCGAGGTATAGCTATATAGAATCAATTTTGATCCCAAAGTTTAAAGAAACCTTTCAAATAACTTAATAATTGAATTAGTAATGTCATGGGATCTGTCAGTAAATGTTTTTAAATGTTAAATAAAGAGAAGTCTTCTTGTTACACACATATGAGGAGTGCTTAAATCAATTGTATACCTTGCCATTGTTTCCTTACACAGTTAGTAAGTAATTTGTTATATTAATTATTTGTGATACATTCTGTTACAACGTAGGCAGCCCATCTAATTAACGGAGTTTAATTACGATGGGTTCCCTGGATTTGTAACGCGGAGAAAAGACGTTACACCTTAGGGGTGGCTGGGGCTCTGAACGGAGCCTGAGGTGGTTGCTCCGACCGCTGAGATTTCTTTTACCTTGAGGAACTGTGGCGACAGTCATGGCAGCTGTACCAGGAGGCGAGTGTCCTGGCTGCTCAGTTACATGGAACCGAGAGCCGACGGTCGGTTGCCTCGATGGTGGCTGGGGCTCTTAGGTTTCCCGGGTGGAGCTCCTGCTTGTACACCGAACAGGACCGGTAGTTGGCGAGGTGACTTCCGCCACATTTGATCCACCGTTTAAATGCGGGCGTATCACAGTGTTTGGTGAGGTGCGGCAGAAAGCACTTCACATAAACGGAATCACTATATCGGTATGGTGGCCTAAGCGTTGACGTCTGTGGCACTGAGAAAGTACCACGTGGGCGCGGCTACGTTCCACCTTAACGCGGAACCCAAAGAGCTCGTCAAAGAAAGTAGGCTTTCGCCTAACTCGCCCTTCTCAACCAGGAGGCGGACAAGAGATAGTGGTCGTCTGGGTCCGGAGGGGGGCATACACCCGAACTGAACAAACTGGGCAGCCCAACTCGCGCAACTCGTCAAGTATATCTCCGAGAGGAGAGTCAATGTCCAAGCCACTGAGCACGAAGGACAGAGGCTTGACCTGCTTCGGGGTAAAGGTATGGTATTCTTGGTTGGTGCTCTCAAGCTCAAATACAAATAACGCGGACGCCACAGTATTCAGTGTGCGTTCCGATGTAGGGAGTTACCTCCAGCCTGAGTTGTGCTCTTCAACTGTACGGACTACAGCTGGAAGCTCTGTCAAATTGTTCGGAAAGACTGATGTGCCTGGATCATCGCGAGTTTAGTCGGCAAGCTTTCGCTGCTGACATTGTCGATGTAATAACTGTTGTCTGAATTATTATGGATGCCTATGTGTTATAGCAGATATGAGATACTGTCCTCAGGGTTGGCCAACAGAATATATATTTTTGCACTGCAGAAGTGGTAGGGACAGCAAACCGTTAGAGTAAACAAGTGATGATGGCTGAAGAAGGAGTCAACAGGTAAGAGAAGAGAAACCCTTGGTGGCGGGTGTGAAAACGAGAAAGAGCAAGACGTTTGAGCACCAAATTTTGTGACGAAGAAACTTAATTACAATGGTCGTCATGGAGGAACTCATGCTTTTTCCTTATTTGGAGGGAACGTCCTAGTAGAAGCTCCGATGAGGAAGAATTGGCTGCAATTAAACAAAAGGTAGGTGCTAAAAGAAAAGTCGTCTGCATCCGAATAAACAGGAAATAGAAGAGCTTGGGGTTATAATGGCACTATTTCCAGGATAAGGAAAATTTTCTGAAGAGGATGTTACACAGGAGACCGGAGGTAAACTGGTAAAACCAAATGAAAATAGAAAAAGGTGTTGTAAGCGACAGAAAATGTGCTGTGGTCAGAGAAGAAAAGAGTTTCCAGGTTAAAATTTAAACCAGAACATCATATTTCACAAACTGCTTTAGCTTCCTCATTTGTCTAATTCTACTGAAGAAATCTCACAAGTGTAAAAGCCTACAATCCACAATGAGGTTCTTTCTCTACTTCACCTCCTTCTTTTTCTTTTTCGCCAGTGAGACTAGATGATTTGGCGTTTCCACATCTTACCTTCTAATTTACACTGTTACTCTAGACTTACTCTTATAGGTTGCAATCCTCAGTCGCTTTACTCACATCATTTCACGTAAACTGTAACCTTCTTTTGCCGATATGGTTTTTCAGGTTAACTTTCTTTCAGCATTGATCTCATGCGTCCTTAATGTATGAATCTCTTAACTACGATAGTTTATCTAATGTCAATTACTCCCGCCCTTGTACTAATCTCATCGTTTCTAATTTTTCTAGTATTTTTAATCCAGAACTCCGTTGCTAATAATCCATTTCTATTCTTCTAATTTTTTCCCTTTCTATCGGACATTTTCTAACCTCTGCGCCGCTTGTGGTAACAATTTTATTAATTTTAACACAATCATGTTTATACATGTTTTTTAGTATTGCTATCTGTCGGTCGGTTATCATCTCATTGTTTTATTTCCTGCAGAGTTCCATCTTCTGCAAATACGAAAAACCCTAGAGATATGTAGAGTTGGCAACTGCTTGACCATTGCACTGTCTTCTATTTCTAAGCTTTTAGCTGTGCCCCTGGCGACCAAGGTTTTTGTTTTTTACAGCTGATGCCACGCCGCACTATAGACGTTCTTTACGTACCTCCCGCATTAAAATAACGATCATCCTCTTTCCCTTGCTAAATTTCTTGACTCACTTAATCACAATGTTATGTAATCAATGTTGGTTGACAGGTCCGGCGCTATTCCAGATGGTAGAATGTATAATGGATGTTGAGCCCATGCGTCGCGGCCTCGCCGACTACGTACAGAATTTTACGGGCAAGAATTCCTTGATCAGCGATCTGTTGGCATCGTTGCAGCCGTATACGCCGGCAGAGGTCGACCTCACCAAGGTACTGACGCCGTGGCTTTATCTCAAAACGTTCCCTTTGATCACCATAGAGCGGACCGGTTACAAGCTGAAGCTGACACAGTCCAGGTTTACAGGCGACAAAAACGCTCCTGTCGACAGGTGAGATATTTTTGCATGACAATGTTTTGTTTATTACTTTGTCTTCTTCTTCTTTAGCTTCATTACCTGTTTTTCCTCTCCTCCTTCCTTCTCGTCTGTATCTTCAAGAATTTGGTATTTTTTAAAAGGATTAGATATTGCCACCTTAACTTTTTGTAACCACTTAAAATCCGTCAACGCGATAGAACAAGGGTGAGGAGCACGCTGCAGATGTTTGGAAGTTTGCCAATGCTGTCATTTTCAAATATCGCAAAGCTCGCGTAAGTATGATCTCTGCTATAGTAATCTTCCTGAGTCGCAGAACTCGCTCACTAGTTTCTGTTAAATACATTTATTGTTAGATTACTTTCAGTGTTGGCTATTTTTACTTCCATGTTCCTTAAGGAAATGGAAGTATGGTGATGGCAAAAAAAATCGTGTTCGAGATTATTGCAGATTCTGATTGTACTACACTCAAAACATGAAAAAAAGTCGTTTTTCGGAAAGTGTCTGTGTGTGTGTCTGTCTGTCTGTCTGTGTGTGTGTGTGTGTGTGTGTGTGTGTGTGTGTGTGTGTGTGTGTGTGTGTGTGTGTGTAGATTTTTTTCTATGGCAAACGATAACAGCCGCAAATTCAAACAGAATCAAATCATTTTTTGCATACAGCCCTGATTTATAGAGTACTCACGACCTATTGTTTTTGGTGAAGATCGGTTGAGGGAAAGGGGTAGTTTACCGGCAACGGTTTTTTTTAAATCAAGGGTAATTGTTTTATATGGCAAACGATAACAGCCGCAAATTCAAACAGAATCAACTACTCTTTTGCATACAGCCCTCAAGTATAGAGTTCTCAAGATCTGTTGAGTTTGGTAAAGATCGGTTAAGGGAAAGGGGTAGTTTACCTGCAACGTTTTATGTTTTAACAAGGGTATTTTCTATGGCAAACGATAACAGCCGCAAATTCAAACATAATCAAATAATATTTTGCATACAGCCCTGCATTGTAGAGTTCTCAAGACCTATTGTTTTTGGTGAAAATCGGTTAAGGTAAAGGGGTAGTTTACTTGCAACGGTTTTTTATCAAGGGTAATTTTTTTCTATGGTAAACGATAACAGCCGCAAATTCAAACAGAATCAAATATGTTTTGCATATACCCCTGATGTGTTGAGTACTAAAGAACTATTGTTTTTGGTAAAGATCGGTTAAGGGAAAGGGGTGGTTTACCAGCCACGTTTTTTGTTTTATCAAGGGTATTTTATATGGCAAACTTTAATAGCCGGAAATTCAAACAGAATCATATAATATTTTGCATACAGCCCTGAAATGTAGAGTTCTCAAGACCTGTTGGTTTTGGTGAAGATCGGTTAAGGGAATAGGGTAGTTTACCTGCAACATTTTATGTTTTATCAAGGGTAATTTTTTTATGACGAACGATAACTGCCGTACATTAAAACAGAATCAACTACCCTTCTGCATACCTTTTTGAATTATAAATAACTCAAGGTTTGTTGATTTTGTTGAAGATCGGTTAAGGGAAGGGGTAGTTTATCAGCAACGTTTTATGTTTTAAAAAGGGTAATTTTTTTATGATGAACGACAACTGCCGAAAATTCAAAGAGAATCAAATAATATTTTGCACCCTTTCCTGAGTTGCAGAGAGCTCAAGGTCTGTTGATTTTGGTGAAGATCGGTTAAGGGAAAGGGGTAGTTTACCTGCAACATTTTATGTTGTAACAAGAGAAACGTTTCCATGACGAACGATAACTGCCGCACATTCAAACAGAATCAAATATTTTTTTGCATGCATCCCTGAATTGTAGAGGACGGAAGGTCTTTTGATTTTGGAGAAGATCGGTTAAGAAAAAGGGGTAGTTTACCTGAAACATTTTATGATTTAACAAGAGTAAAGTACTTAATTTTTATAAATAATGTATCCTGATAAGAAGCTCATAGTAATCCACTGTAGAAACGTAGATGAAATATCTATAAATGAAAAGGTTAGGTGAACGGGGTGGGGGTAATTTTGTATTATTAAAAATTATAGTTGAAGGTGTAGGGGAGAATTTTTTATATGTGTACTACGTTATCGGCAAAAAAGAAGTAGTTTTTTGTGAAAATTGCTTCCCGGGCTCTTTAGCCGTAGTCCAATGTTTTCTGCAAAACCAGACTTTTCGGCAGTGCCATCGACTGCCATCATCGGTGAAAATCGAGTGCGAATCCGTGAGGTGGTATACGTTAGTGACCACAGTACTGTGGTTAATGCTGAAGCAATAAGTAGAAAGACGTAGTTTCTATGGAAATATTTCATTTCGAATATGATTTTAAATATAAATCTTAGAACATGGAAGTCATGTATGGTTCTCCATACCGATATTTTCTATTATAATAAGAAAAGTGACTAAAACCCGATAACCCTGCTAAATTTATAGTAAAATAACTATTGAACGACTCCAAACTACTGCATTTTTTAAACTGAAATTTAGAACCAAATTGCTTAAGTGTCAAATAACTTAATCCTAGCTATTAAGTTAATGTATATTTCCATAGAAACACAGGGCTCTATAGGCTTATATATAATAATTTTCACAAGTATACAAAACTGATAACAATATGTGAAGCTTTTGCAGTCCAATTTTGGAAGGGTATTGATAGATATTAATTTTGTCGTATTATTAAAGACACGGAGTCTGCATTTTGAATAAAATTCCTCATAATCTGATGCCTCACACAGACTTTTACATTTTTCCTCAAAATTTTAACTTCCGTTTTAGGTTGGTGGTGCCCCGAAAGTTAAACAATTTCCAATGTAACCATTCTGATTTGAGTTACAATTACCTTCAGTCTGATATGCATCATGCATTTTCACAATATTCGATCACTTTCTTTAGGCCCTGGTGCCAAAAACATTTTGAAAATTCTAAACCAAACACTGTATTTAAATTTTAGTTCTATTATTTAAATTAATACACCACATCTATTTTGCAATTGTTTCAACATTTTGACCCTCACATTTTTACTCCACCCTTTTTTTTGTAGGGGGCGGGATTAATCTCAAAAACAATAGGAGTGTGTCGAGTAAAAGGTGTACATTCATGCTAAGTTTTACGGTGCCATTCAAACGTTATAATCAGACATACCCGTAAATAGACAGACAGAAAGACACATGCCAAGCGGTCACCGGTCGAGTTAAATTGAGAACTCGCTTCGCTCATTAAGTAACTATTATACAGTAGATACTTAACAAAATGATCAGTAATAGCAATATTACTTGTCACTTAAAATTAGAGACTTCTAGGGACATTTTGCACGATAATTAATTATGTTCATTGTTGTTAGAAAATTTGTGTGGGAAGTGCCTGTGTTGGTGAAGGGCTCTGGCGACTTCAGTATTAAAACCCCTCTGTGGCTGGGAGCGGACAGCCCTGTCTGTAAGTAATATACATTGCTACAAGCAACTGGTAACGATTAAGTTTATGTCAGTTTAGTGTCACGTACCTTATTGAACTGGAACCGAAGAAGAAACATTGCTCAAATGTAAGTTATGCCATCAGATGTTTTGGGGCAAAGTTTATTGCGCAGGAATTTTAGATATATCAAAAGCTTGAAAACTGGACACTTTTGAACAATTACAAATATACAAACCCACGAAAACACATAAAAACGACATCCTTAACGAACAGACACAATTCAAATCACACGAATTTATTCGAACAGATCACACCCCACACACACAACATCGATCCTTCAAAAGTCGATACCGTCGCCAAGAAAAAGACGGACAGTGCTCCCAGCGGCAGCCTCTGAAGAAGCTTTTTAAAAGCGAAAACTGAAAACTGTACTACCTAACTTGAATGTAATTCAAATTTAAATTTCTTTAATTAAGATTTAAGTTCAAGCCTTGTATTCTATTCGATGTTTCTCGTTTGCAAACAAACTTTTATCTAAATCAGTAAAAGTCGCTTCAGCTTCGAAATTCCGTGATATTTACTCACTCACTACACTAACACAAAAACTACACACCCTGTAAAAAAAAGTAACATGCTTCCTATTCTTTGTTTCACGAACAACATGAATGGCAAATCTACGTTTAAAATGATGGCTACTCTTTAAACATATCCCCAACATGGTAATGCTACATTATGTGTTAGTAATGCTATAACGACTCTCTAGCGGAAACGTCGTTTCGTTTCGCTACTTATATCTACAGAATTTTTAATTCCTAGTTTTCTGTATTTTTTCTGCATTTTTAAATCCAACCAGACTTTTAAAAATAAAATATCGGTGGAGACCCATACATGACTTCCATGTTCTAAGATTTATATTTAAAATACTTTTCGAAATGAACTATTTCCATAGAAACTACTTCTTCCTTCAGCCTTAACCACAGTACTGTGATCACTAACGTATACCACCTCACGATAGTGCACTCAATTTGTACTGACAATGGCAGTCGATAGCACTGCCGAAACGTCTGGTTTTGTAGAAAACATTGGATCAAACCCAAACAGCCCAGGAAGGAATTTTAACAACAAACTACTTCTTTGTTGCCGATAACGTAGTACACATGACATATAAATAAAAATTATCCCCTCCCCCTTCAACTATAATTTTCATTTATAGAAAATTACCCCCACCCCGTTCAACTAGCCTCTTCATTTATAGATATTTCAACTACATTTCTACAGTGGATTATTAAGATTCTTATCACGATACATTATTTATCAAAATTAAGTTCCCTTTACCCGTAACCGATCTTCACAAAATCCTCTAAAACTCAGGCACATATGTAAAAAATTATTTGATTCTGTCTGAATTTACGGCAGTTATCGTTCTTCATGAGAAACGTTCTCTTGTTACAACAAAAAATGTTGCAGGTAAACTACCCCTTTCCCTTAACCGATCTTCAACAAAATCAACAGACTTTGAGTTATCTATAATTGAGGAAGGTATGTACAAAAATATTTGATTCTGTTTAAATGTGCAGCAGTTATCGTTCGTCATAGAAACAATTACTCTTTTTAAAACATAAAATGTGGCAGGTAAACTACCCCTTTTCCTTAACCGATCTTCACTAAAAACAACAGATCTTGAGAACTCTACAATTCAGGGCTGTATGCAAAAAATTATTTGATTCTGTTTGAATGTGCGGCAGTTATCGTTCCTCATACAAACAATTACTCTTGTTAAAACATAAAATGTGGCAGGTAAACTACCCCTTTTCCTTAACCGATCTTTACCAAAATCAACAGGCCTTCAGGTCTTTACAATTCAGGAACGTACAAAAAAATATTTGATTCTGTTTGAATTTACGGCAGTTATCGTTCTTCATGGAAAACGTTCTCTTGTTACAACATAAAATGTTGCAGGTAAACTACCCTTTTCCCTTAACCGATCTTCAACAAAATCAACAAACCTTGAATTATCTATAATTGAGAAAGGTATGCACAAAATTATTTGATTCTGTTTAAATGTGCGGTAGTTATCGTTCGTCATAGAAACAATTACTCTTGTTATAACATAAAATGTGGCTGGTAAGCTACCCCTTTGCCTTAACCGATCTTCACCAAAAACAATGGATCTAGAGAACTCTACAATTCAGGGCTATATGCAAAAAATTATTTGATTCTGTTTGAATTTGCGGCTGTTATCCTTTGTCATAGAAAATACCATTGTTAAAACAAAAAACGTTGCTGGTAAACTACCCCTTTCCCTTAACCGATCTTCACCAAAAACAAAACGTCTTGATAACTCTACAATTCAGAGTTGCATGCAAACAATTATTTGATTCTGTTTGAATTTGCGGCTGTTATCGTTTGCCATAGAAAATACCTTTGTTAAAATATAAAACGTTGCAGGTAAACTACCCCTTCCCCTTAACCGATCTTCACCAAAAACAACAGGACTTAAGAACTCTACAATTCAGGGCTGTTTGCAAACAATTATTTGATTCTGTTTGTATTTGCGGCTGTTATTGTTTGCCATATAAAATACCCTTGTTAAAACATAAAACGTTGCCGGTAAACTACACCTTTCCCTTAACCGATCTTCACCAAAAACAATAGGACTTGAGAACTCTTCAATTCAGGGCTGTATGCAAAACATTATTTGATTCTGTTTGAATTTGCGGCTGTTATCGTTTGCCGTAGAAAAAAATATCGGTATGGAGAACCATATATGACTTCCATGTTCTAAGATTTATATTTAAAATCATTTTCGAAATGAAATATTACCATAGAAACTACTTCTTTCTACTTACTGCTTCAGCCTTAACCACAGTACTGTGGTCACTAACGTATACCACCTCACGTTATCGCACTCGATTTTCACTGATGATGGAAGTCGATGGCATTCCCGAAACGTCTGGTTTTGTAGAAAACATTGGACAACGGCCAAACAGCCCGGGAAGGAATTTTTACAAAAAACTACTTCTTTGTTGCCGATAACGTTGTTCACATATATATATAAAAAATATGCATAAAATTAATGGCTTGTATAAGTAAATGTTTGATCTCCATTAAGTAGTGCTCAAGTTTCCAAAGTTTTAATACTATGATGTCCGTAATTAAAACATCAGAGCAGGTTTAGTGTGTATGAGGGTACACCGTGGACAACAATTTTCAACATTCCCTATTGAGCATTGCTCAGAGTAAAGCTGCGAATCTACAGTGTACGTTTCACAGAACAAACACGCGGAAAAGAAGGAGCGCTCCGAAGTCACTCATGGACCCTCAGCATCTTGCAGAGGGTTCATTCCCTAAAGACGAAAAGTCTGTCTATTAACCGTTCCTCTGTAAACACGTGCAGTTACGCTGCCCAGCGATCAACAGGAAGCAAATCGCTATCCACGCCGGACACTTTTTCGGCTTGCACGCGTTGTGTTGGTGTGGGTTTCGGCACTTTCCATTTAAAAAGCGTGCAAATGTAAGAAAATAAACATGAGTGAGGCCAGAAATAACGTGAATTTTGTGTGTGTGTGTGTGTGTGTGTGTGTGTCTTCCCTGTCTTTTTATTGTAGTAATCGTAATAATAAAATGGAAACGTAAACATTACATAACTCAGATATGCTTGCCTGCCACAAACGATATATTTTCTCTCATACGTGATTTACATTAAAATGAAAAAATTATAATTTTATTGCCTGGCAACAAAATTATCTTATTTTTGACAATTACCATTGTTTGAAAAAGTTTAAATGAATTTTCAAGTACTTTACTGTTGTTAAAACGTAAAAGGTTTCAGGTAAACTACCCCTTCCCCTTAACCGATCTTCACCAAAATCAAAAGGCCTTGCGTTCTCTACAATTCAGGGGTGTATGCAAAAAATGATTTGATTCTGTTTGAAAATGCGGCAGTTATCGTTCGTCATAGAAAAAATTACCCTTTTTAAAACATAAAACGTTGCCGGTAAACTACCCCTTTCCCTTAACCGATCTTTACCAAAAACAATAGGCCTTGAGTACTCTACAAATTAGGGCTGTATGCAAACAATTATTTGATTCTGTTTGAATTTGCGGCTGTTATCGTTTGCCATAGAAGAAAAATCTACAGACACACAGACACATACACACAGACTCACAGACAGACACACACACAGACACACACTCAGACACTTTTCGAAAAATGACTTTTTTTCATGTTTTGAGGGTAGTACAATAAGAATCTGCAATAATCTCGAACACGATTTTTTTTACCATCACCATACTTCCATTTCCTTAAGGAACATGGAAGTAAAATTGTGATTCGGAATTGGCGAAGATCTTTTACAAAAACCCGTTAGGTCGGGCGGCGCTTGTCCTGCCCCCCTCTCTCTACGGGCCTGGCTTGTTTCTAACACCAACATTATATTTTTTTCCAACAATGCTGTTTTATTTTAAAAGAACAACATATAGTTATGTTTCAGTTACAAGAAGTGGCAAGAGAGTACTCACTGACAATTTCAGCGAATTACCTTAAGACCTTTAAGGTAAATATCCAGTGAGATTTAAGATAGTTATAGACGCCAGGACTTTAGAACAAGTGAGCCGTTTTAAATATTTCGGATATGCAGTAAGCTATTATTATATAAATCTTAATATTATGTAAAAGAAAAGTTAAATAAATTCACGAATATTTATGTTACAATTCATAAAAATCTTAGAAATAAAACAAAACACAGCACAAGGATTAAATTTTTATAAGACAAGTACAATACCCACATTGATATATGCGAGTGAGGCGTGAGTCATGACAAAAAAGGAATGCGGCAAGATTCAGAAATGCAGTTTCTTCGAAATAATTTAAATTATACATTGCAAAATAAAATAAGGAATGAGGATATCACAGCAAGAGCAGAACTCGAAATAAAGGACATAAATGAATGTATTTCAATTTACAGATGACAATGGTGGGATCATCTGGAAAGGATGACAGAATATCGATTGACGAAAGCGGTACTCAACTATAAAGCCATTGGTAGAAGAGACGTGGGTCGTCCGAGGATGAGATGGGTGCCGGAACAAGTTTATATAACCTAATCCTTAAAGAGAAGACGAAGAAGAAGAATTTTAAAAGAATAGGCCTATGTTTATTTTTACTTGCTTCTTGTTATTTCTCTTAAACACAATGAAAAGATTCATCATAAATATTTAAAAATTGAAGTGTTTTTATAAGAAAACGTTAAAGATAAGGGAAAAGTAAAATTTGACATTAAAGGTTGAAACAAAAATATGATGGAGTTTAAATTTTGTATTTTCAAATTTTATTGAATTATTTAATACAGACTGGGAAGATGATATCAGACTCCTTGGTAACAGCGACTGGGTCGGGAAAGCACAAAGTGGATGGACACGGGAGAGATTCTGAGGTCAGTGAAGTGTCTGGTGACAAAACATAGGCCGCGTTCTGTTAAACAGTAGTAGAGAGTCACACATTTCCGCTACAACTGCGGTAATGCTTCTGTCCCCGTCAGTGTCGGTGGCGAACTCACAATTTCAGGACTATTTTTAAGACCGCGGGAAGTCATCAACATCTCAGCCATGGTCTTAAGAAGGAAATTTTAAGATAAGTCAATTCTTTTGTTAATCTATTGTTGACAGAAGTCGATTGTTAGGTAGTTTACGTGTACTCCTATGTGTCAAAGACTGTACATTTAGTGCCTTACATTTGAGTAAAATCTCAACATTTCAAAAAAATTTAGAAAATTGTTGGATTACTTTAGTTTCTATGTCTCTAGCATTTATCAGTAAAAGTAAAATATAAATATGGACCATATTCCTTGCATACTGACCCATTACGGCCTAAATGATACATCATCATCATCATCATCATCATTATTATCATTATCATCTTCATGGATTAAACCAAGGATGGTTTGTTCCGGTCTCAAATAGGAAAAGATTAGATCTGGTCCCTTTAGCGCTTCCTCGGACGTCCCACACCTCGCCACCCCCTCGGCTTATAGTTCCAGAGTTGTATGGGGATGCGGCAGTCATCCATTCGGCAAAGATGTTCCCACCAATTTAGCCGATACTGGGCGATCCTGTCGAGTATACTCATAATATTCAGTTTCTGCCGTATATCTCTGTTTCTTCTACGATCATGCAGAATGTATCCTGCCACGTGCCTGAGAAATCTCATTTCATCCGCTTGGATGCGACTGGCCTGGCCTTTCGTTAAAGTACAATTCTCAGACCCATAAAGAAGTGTGGGAAGAGCCATCACCTTGTAGAATTTTAGGCGTGTTCCTTTACTTGCTGACTTAAGAGTTCTCCTAATGGTCCCGCACATAAGGTTGAACTTCTGCAACTTATTCACAACGTTGTTGCATGCATTATAAGACACACTGTAGACCAGGTATTCAAAATTGCTGACTTGTTCTAGGACAGTACCATCTATAACAATTTTTGCCGGTGCGGGATCAGTTCCACGAAAAGCCATCACCTTGGTCTACGTGTGGATATCTGCAATCCAGAGTCTTTGCAGATTAGATTTAACAAATGTATACCCATCTGCAACCTGTTTTCAGAGTCCAACAGAATAGCCTGATCATCCGCAAATAACAAAGTGTCAATTGTAGAGTGACCAATTATAAAATGTTCTGGAAGACACATCTGCTAAATGATACAAATTTTTGAATCTTTATTTGACCTACGTACACGCTTAAAAATTCGACATTTTGATAATGTTCCGAAATAATTCCTTTATGAATTTCACCACTGTATTCCATTTCGGACTCATACTAAATTAAAAAATAAATTATTTATTTTTTCTATAAATTAAAAAAATTTGTAGTGACAAAGCTTAGGTAGACAACACTGTATAAATCTGCAGTATGTATGGATCAGGTTGACAGCATATAATCTTGTTTTGGATATATTAACTCACAACAATGAGTTTTCAGTTACATTAAGGTATTATAATGTAATAATAATAATACTTACTCGCGTAAGTATCTGATATATTTTCCAGTGGAAATCGATTTACCTGCAGGAGCGAGTGGTACAAAATCAACCCCCTGCAATGCAACTTTATGCTATACTCCGGGCCACCTTTTGAACAGACTAAAGCGGAAGTGATGTCGTCTCCTCGTCACACTCGCCTTGGTTGCCAAATGAACCGGCGCGCGATTCAAAGTTGTGCTCTAGCACTACAACACAGCACAGCTGTCAACGTGCTCACCGATTGTAAGTGCGGCAGCTCCGCCTTGGCGACAGCATTGCCATAACTCGTGCTGACAGGCGTGCGCCCCCTGCCCCTCTCCTACCATCTGACAACACCGTAGGCGCTGCCCATTTCACCTGCACCCTTCCACTGGCCTACTCCCTCACTTCCGCTTTAATCTGCTCAAAAGGTGGCCCGGAGTATAGTAAACTATCCACAGGCCGCTCTCCTGCAAACTAACCCGACGGTATGAGTTTGTGCATTTGATTATAAAATATTAATTTTGCACTGTTACTTTTCTAGATATATTAAAAAATTTATTGGTAGTGTCAAAATATTTATTATTATTTGGACATGTTACAAGTGTCATGCGGTAAAATAATGATCGAATTGCATCCTTCATGTGCTAAAAACATTCTCAAATAAGAATAAGTAACTTGATAATAATATTTTATAGTTTTAACTTCTTTACATTTGTGTTTTATTTTATTGTAATATAAAATTTTAATGCAAGTATTTTTTCTTTTAATTTGTAACGTATATTTGTAATGTCTAATGGAAATTAAAAAAACTATTTTGTTCGATATTGTCATAGTAAATATTATATTTATAATGTAAGCATATAGTGTATAAGGTATGATAATATAGTTACTGCAATTTTTGAATTTTCTGTACGAAAAGTGTCCGATAAAAACTGTGTTTGCACGATGGAGCGTCTGGAGGACATCTTGCTGTTAATAAAACAATTGACAAAGTACGGAAACGATTCTGTAGGGTTCATCTTCACCACGACATAGAGGAATGGAGTCGGACATAGGAAATATTTCCTGCAGGCAAGGGCCCACAAACCAGAAGTAGGGGGAAAGTGAGACAGTATAACGTTGGACACTGCCATTCGCGAGAATTTCCGTAGACAATCCTGGACCTTTTCCAGTTACTGACGATGGAAAACAGACTGCATTTTGGTTTGAGGAACTATCAGCTGCATGACCACACCGTGTCCAACCGCACTTTCCCAAGCCCTTTTTAGCAACCCGTTCTCCAAGGTTAGAGATTTCCATTGTACCAAGCAGCCCTTCAGCACTTCGGAACCATAGCAAACATCTTGCCAATCCGGGCGGCGACCTTTCTTTTTTGCCGTCAAGATCAGTCCAATGTCTTCATCAGTCATCTGTTCTGGCCAAAAATGTTGTGTATCCAGCCGTCCACTAGGAAACGTACAGTGATGGCTTGAACATGCTCACTTGCGTTCTGCTCTTCCTTTCTGCGGCAATGTCGGCAGTGTTCCGAGCACGGTCTTCGGGATAAGCCATCTGCGTTGCCATGCAAGCGTCCCCCGCCGATGTTTTACCTTGATATTGTACTGTTGGAGACGTTCGAGCCACGTTGCCAACTGTCCTTCCGGAATTTTAAATCTCAAGAGTCGTGTAAGCGCGGCATTGTCGATGGATAGTGAAAACTCTCTCCCACAGAGATAGTTATGGAAGTGCTTCAAAGCTCGGACAATAGCCAGCAACTCTCTCCTTGTAACGCAATAGTTCTCTGTGATTTAGAAAGCCTCTTGCTGTAATACGCTATTATTCGTTCTTTACCGTTTTGGAAAACTACGCCTAGGCCAGTATTCCTTGCATCTGTATCTACGATGTACTTCCCTTCAGAAGCTGGGAAAACAATAATTGGCTGCAAGTATAATGCAATTTATAAAGTCCTGAATGCTTGATCACATTATTTTGACCATTGGAAGGTTCGTTTATTTTCCGTTAGCTCATATAGCTGTTTACCAACAGTAGCGAAGCACTTTACAAAATATCTGTAATATGAGCATAACCCCAGGAAACTCGGGACTTCGTGTTTACTCTTCGGAACTGCCCAGTCTCTTACGGTGTCTAATTTATTGTGATCCATACTAACACTCGCTGCCGAGACAGACACCTCAGATACTGTACTTCTTTCTGGAATAGAGAACATTTCTTGGGGCTCAACTTCAGTTGGGCACTGTGAATTCTAGTTAGAACCTCCCTAAAGTTTTCCAAATGGGGTATTTTAAGTCAATCCGATAACTACGACATCGTCTAAATGAACACGGTAAGTTTCCATGTCAGGTCTCGAAATACCAGACCCATCAATCTTTCAAACGTTGTTGGTTCATTACAGAGTCCAAATTGCATGACTTTAAACTGGAAGAGACCACTTGAGGTCAATAAAGCTGTCTTTTTCTTGTCTTATTGATTGTTGCAGTTATTCGGCATCCCTGCCGAATGCAGCAACGGTTAACATTAATTTAAATAAAAATAATTTTAAATAGTAGCGCGACAGATAATTATCCGCGCATCGGTCAGTCCTTCCCTGACGTCACGCCCCCTTCCTTTCTAACGAACTCGTTTCGCCGTTTGCCCGGCGAGCTGATTTCAGTCGACCACTTGACCGGACCGTGAGCAGAGTCACCAGCGGTCGCCTCAATGGGCACTTTTCGTTGGCAGCCGCGTCTACCAAGCATAAAGCTTGGTTCCACGACCGGTTCCACGTATACCAGAGAACATTGACTCGCTACAGTATTCTTCGGCCTACCTTCGAGAATATACACGACAGCACTCCGTGGGACCAGCGGAGAAACACGGGCCTACAACGGGTTCACGCACGGCGTGACCGGCGACAGCACGCTGCGAGAGGACACATCTCCGATTTCCAAGTTATAATGCAGAAGGAGCTTCCAGTCTGCCAGATTGCTAGTTGAAAAGAAAATGAACTAAATTCCTCACTTTGTGTGATGCGAACTTTTATCAAGAACTTTTATCTTTTACAAGAACTTTGTAATATACGAAGGTGTTAAAATTTCATGAACAGATTATAGCTTGTGCGCTACGCGCAACAATATTGTAAACTAGTATTGATTTATGCAGTTATTGATGTATGTAGTTATGGATTTATACAGCAATTGATTTATTCAGTAATTGATTTTTTAGTAATCGTTTTATCCAGTATTTAATTTATTCAGTAATTGATTTTTGCTTCGCTGGCTGACTCATAATTTATAAAAGTAAGAGGCTGATTTTCGTTGTGTAATAAATAAATTCACGTTGACCTGCTCACTAGTTAGTGGTACTGACTGTTTTCTGACGCACCAACCCCATTGTATTTAAGTTAGATATTACGACGATTTCAATGTATTTTGTGTTACGTTCATTTGGGCCCAGCATGGCAGCGCGTAACATAAAATAGTGGTAGCAGAGCGTGGTTGCGAACCATAGAAAACGTGACCTAACCGCGGTAAAGTAGAAAGATAGTGCGCATGTCTATATTCTTATAAAAGGTTTTATTATTGATAATAATATAAAATATACACGTAATTTAAAATAGTAGAAAGAAAGACCGTGGTTATGCCATGCCACGCTCAATCCTGTTTGAAGCATGTCGGTACCTTGCTCTACGTAATTGGTTGCAAATCGTTCATGTGTCATTTTTAAATTTTTTTATTTAGTTAGATAATTACTTTCGGTTGCGATATTTAATAATTTTACTTTAGGCCTATATTAAAGGAAATAAAAATTTTGTTCTGAGTTAGCTGGTTTATCGTATTGTAGAGACGTCGGCAAAGTAACCTTTGGTTGGGCGATAACCACTCACGTAACGGAATTTTCGTCGTTCTGCCTGTTTATCTGGCATACCTTGTTTAATGACCTATGAAATGTATTGTATACATCTGGCTATCGAGTTCGCGGGCAACTTCCCGATCAGCTGTTTCATTATCGTTGTATATAGGTCAGTAGCGCCACCCTTTCTGTCTACTCATTTCACCCCCCTTGCCATTAAACACTTTTGTAAAGACTACGGCCGCGAGAAACTTTCTTCCTGAGCTGAGATGAGACTCATTTAAGGTCAAAAGGAAGCTCGTAATGAGTGAACCGCTAGTGTAGTTTATTTAAAATTGGTAATCTAGTCTGGTGTAAACCCCCCCTTAGCCCCGGAGTAACCTTGTACCTGGAGTACGGTAATGGTATATAGCCCCCCCATTTTGACTCACCTCGCCTGAGCTGACGGTGCGGTGACATGATCTCTTCTTTGTCGTTCGCGTGCGGTAGAGGACAATTGCCACAGGCAATGTTTTTCCAAGGTGAGCGACCCTACCCCTCTAATTTTGACCTGTCACTTCGGCAAGTCCCATGCCACGAAGTTTGAGTTCTCTCTTTCTCTCAGATACGCACTTAGCATGCTGCACCCTTGAAGTCCGGCCCCGATTGCGCCCTTAAGGCGCTGAACTCCCCAAGTTTGACTTTGTTTGAGTGCACGGATCGTGCCTTCCATGTGTCGAACGTTCGTTCGTGTAGTGTTTAGAGACTCCAAATCACCTGAAGAAATGTCACGCGAGTTCCTCCTTGTTGTTAACATTCGGTAAAGGGGCGTTGCTAAGGTCGAGCAACGTTTCCAAGGTGAGCAAACATACCCTTTTAAGTTGTCTTCAAATTTCGGCAAGTGCTGTGCCGAGAAATCTGAATTTTCCCTCAGTTACGCACTTGGTGCACTAGACCCCTGGAATTTGACTTAATTACGCACGTAAGGTGCTAAATTTACCAGATTTGACTCTGTTTATTGCACAGACTGTGAGACTGTGCCTCCCATGTGTATGATACTCGTTCGTTTGGTGTTTGTGTCATGTTGGTTATTCATGTGTACGTATAACGTTTGTGTCTTGTTATATTGTTGGAAATGTGGTGGTTTATAGTTATGTCGTCATGTTTCGTTATTACTTGTTAATTTTTTGGACGCTTTTGTCCCTCGTGTACATGTAGGCCTATGTCTGTTGGTTTTATTTGGGAGTATTTCGTGTTTTGGGGAAAGCCTTAGTTCGTGTCGTAGAACTGACTATTGCTATCCTGGCAGTACTGCAATTGAGTGTATTTGCGAAAAGTTATCTATTTTAGGCAATCGCCGTTTTATACTCGACGCTTGCGTTTCTGGGGGGGGGGAGGTCTGTTGCAGTTATTCGGCGTCCCTGCCGAATGCAGCAACGGTTAACATTAATTTAAATAAAAATAATTTTAAATAGTGGCGCGACAGATAATTATACGTGCATCGGTCAGTCCTTCCCTGACGTCACACCCCCTTCCTTTCTAACGAACTAGTTTCGCCGTTCGCCCGGCGAGCTAATTTTAGTAGACCATCTGACCAGACCGTGAGCAGAGTCACCAGCGGTCGCCTCAATGGGCACTTTTCGTTGGCAGCCGCGTCTACCAAGCATAAAGCTTGGTTCCACGACCGGGTCCACGTATACCAGAGAATATTGACTCGCTACAGTATTTCTTCGGCCTACCTTCGAGAATATACACGACAGCACTCCGTGGGACCAGCGGAGAATCACGGGCCTACAACGGGTTCACGCACGGCATGACCGGCGACAGCACGCTGCGAGAGGACACATCTCCGATTTCCAAGTTACATTATTAATAATTAATTACCATGCAGCAGGAGATTCCAGTCTGCCAGATTGCTAGTTGAAAAGGAAATGAACTAAATTCCTTACTTTGTGTGATGAACTTTTATCAAGAACTTTTATCTTTTACAAGAACTTTGTAATATACGAAGGTGTTAAAATTTCATGAACAGATTATAGCTTGTGTGCTACGCGCAACAATATTGTACACTAGTATTGATTTATGCAGTTATTGATTTATGTAGTTATGGATTTATACAATAATTGATTTATTCAGTAATTGATTTTTAGTAATCGTTTTATCCAGTATTTAATTTATTCAGTAATTGATTTTTGCTCCGCTGGCTGACTCATAATTTATAAAAGTAAGAGGCTGATTTTCGTTGTGTAATAAATAAATTCACGTTGACCTGCTCACTAGTTAGTGGTACTGACTGTTTTCTGACGCACCTCCCCCCCTTGTATTTAAGTTAGATATTACGACTATTTCAATGTATTGTGTGTTAAGTTCATTAGGGCCCAGCACGGCATCGTGTAACATGATGAAGACACATTTCGCAATATCCACTCTTCAGGTCCGATGTAAAAAAAACACTGAGCTCCATACAACATGTTGAGTGTAGAGTCAAGTGGATAGCAGTCTTACTTTGTCACGTCGTTCAACCTCCGGTAATCTACGCAGGAACGTAAGCCACCGTCCTTCTTTGCTACCAGCACTACCGGAGAAGACAAAGCACTTGGCGAAGGCGCAATTATTCCCTCTGTCAACATGTCTTATACTAACGAAGACATTTCTTCCTGTTTAACTAACGAAGGTCTTCGAGGAGGTTGGCGTATCGGTGTTGTTTCGACGGTATTGATGCGATGTTGTAAAAGAGAGGTTCTTCTCAATGACTGGCCCCAACTCCAAAAGCATTTTTAATTCATGTAAACCTGTCTGAGTTCTTATAGCTTACCATTTAAGAGGTCATCAGAAGAACTGTCCAATAGTCCTGATGTTCTTCTGGTAATTTTGAAGTGTCCGAAGCACTGAATCTTCGTTGCGTCATTCCGGCTAACCGGCCAGAGGAGACATTTTACCTAGGTGCGTATTGCTTCGGAAAGTGACAGCCTGATCCAAAATATTTGCCATTCTAATAGGTATATTTTCAATTCGTCTGGTTTTACTAAACTTCTGACAATTAGTATGCCCGGTGTGCTGACTATCTGGGGTTCAAATATAGAGCACTGGTTCCCCCAAGTGTCTATCTCAGTTCTAACCATAATGATTTTTTGGAGTTTGGCGGGATAGTTACGGCACTTGACTTATCACGTCCACTGATATTTCTGACGTATTTGTTGTGGAGAGCATTACCTCTTCTTTCCAGATTCTCAAGATATTGTTTTTGAAGTCAACTATAAAACCATAAGCGTTCACAATGCCCACACCAAGAATTGCTTTATCTACAATGTTTGCAACAAGTACTTGATGTTCAAACTCACGTCGACCAAGGCGTAGGCGTATCTGTGCTTTTCAAAACACTTTTACAGGGCTTCTAGTAGCTGTTCGCAAGCTGCAAGAATAACAGTTTGGCTTGAGATTTTTCACCACATCAGGACTGTTAATGAAGACTGTGGCACCTCTGTTCTAGAATAATTTTCCATTCTTTTGGTGGCGTCCCAACATAATTTGCGTAGGTAAGAGTGCTCGAACAGTCTATAAGCTTGACAGAGACACTGCACCTGCTCGGCTAGCCGAGAAACGTGTAGAAGGTTTAAATAATTGTACTGTACTTTCCAACTTTGTTACGTAATTGTACTGTACCTTCCGCCTTTGTTACGTAATTGTACTGTACCTTCCGACTTTGTTACGTAATTGTACTGTACCTTCCGACTTTGTTACGTAATTGTACTGTACCTTCCGCCTTTGTTACGTAATTGTACTGTACCTTCCGCCTTTGTTACGTAATTGTACTGTACCTTCCGCCTTTGTTACGTAATTGTACTGTACCTTCCGCCTTTGTTACGTAATTGTACTGTACCTTCCGCCTTTGTTACGTAATTGTACTGTACCTTCCGACTTTGTTACGTAATTGTACTGTACCTTCCGCCTTTGTTACGTAATTGTACTGTACCTTCCGCCTTTGTTACGTAATTGTACTGTATCGTCCGACTTTGTTACGTAATTGTACTGTACCTTCCGACTTTGTTACATAATTGTACTGTACCTTCCGCATTTGTTACGTAATTGTACTGTATCGTCCGCCTTTGTTACGTAATTGTACTGTACCTTCCGACTTTGTTACGTAATTGTACTGTACCTTCCGACTTTGTTACGTAATTGTACTATACCTTCCGCCTTTGTTACGTAATTGTACTGTACCTTCCGACTTTGTTACGTAATTGTACTGTACCTTCCGACTTTGTTACGTAATTGTACTGTACTTTCCGTCTTTGTTACGTAATTGTACTGTACCTTCCGACTTTGTTACGTAATTGTACGGTACCTTCCGACTTTGTTACGTAATTGTACTGTACCTTCCGACTTTGTTACGTAATTGTACTGTACCATCCGACTTTGTTACGTAATTTTACTGTACCTTCCGACTTTGTTACGTAATTGTACTGTACCTTCCGACTTTGTTACGTGATTGTACTGTACCTTCCGACTTTGTTACGTAATTGTACTGTACTTTCCGTCTTTGTTACGTAATTGTACTGTACCTTCCGACTTTGTTACATAATTGTCGTAGAAATATATTGAATAAGTACAGATTGCAGGTTTCAACATTGTAAAGTAGTTGACAACGATGGTTGTGAGAGATGTTAGTTTTATGTACTTTTAGACAATTAAAACAATTTAAAGTGCAGTTAAATGGCGCGTAAGGATGTATAGCTGCGTGTATAGTGTGCGTGTGCGAGGGCACGTAATTCTTTTATGGGATATTCTTAAAAAACGCATTAATTTGAATACCTGTTGAAATATGGGAAATTTTGATCTGGGACATACATCAGAACACTCGTAATAGAAAAACCTACCTGACTACACTAAATGATTTAAAAATTAGTAGCTGAATGCTTTCTGCGTTTTTTGAGTAAAAAGTTTTATTGCTCATAAAATCGGTCATAAAATAGTTCAAGTTTTTTGAACAGGAATTGTTCTGTTTCTAAACGTTCTTGTGCAGGTAAATCTGCTATCTATAAGGGGATCATGAGAAGGGGTTACCAACAAACCAATCAAATTGCAAGAAGTTCAGTTTAGTAATAAGACTGTGAGCATACAGTTAGTCTGAATTCGGAATCGATAACGAGTGGACGTTGTGAGACTATAAACGTAATAACGACTACAAATTCTTGTCATACCATTAATTGTTAGTTGTTGTGGCATCAGAGGTGAACTTAAATCATTGATATGAACCGTTCTTCTCTGAAAACAATTTATTGATGATTCGTAAATTCAAAATTTTTTACAGTTTTCTTTATAATATACTTCTTGAAATTAAATTAATTCAAATAATTTAATTATTTTTACTCAACTCTAAGTACTTTTAGTTACTTGTACTTAGTTCAACAAAATAATGTAACTACTTTAGTTACGCTTTAAAAATTGACAAAGAAAACAAAGTATGACTGACTACCACTGGCTAGAGAGGCTCTCTTAGAACACCTTCTAACTCAAATCAAAGAACAAGTCAAAGAAAGACAGGCGTAAGCTCTCTAAGAACACTTACAATCAAATCTGGTTTCTCCAGCATTTGATTGACTTTTTACACAAAATTCGCTATTGTAACCATTATTAACCAGTATTTCCCTTCCCTTATTTTTAAAACCTTAACTACGATTAACTAATACTACTTGAAGTGAGGGTAGTTTATTAATAATGTTTTATAAGACTTCCCTAATATTCGTCAAAGACTGTATCATGTGACCCTACGTCACGATTTGGTGGGGTTTACTATTTTAGATTATAAGTTCTCATGGAGAACAACAACAGCCTTTACCAATGTTCTCATGAAGTACAACACCTGTCTTCACACTTGTGGCCCATTACTTGACTTACCCCAAAAGGATATCAACTTTATGGCGACATTTATGTGTTCTGTCTGGACCTTGATACCATTAACTCTTATTTTATGTGTCTCGCCAGATTTCCTATGTTTTTCGTAGACCTGTCTTCTGTTGTCCTAACTACTTGGATTTTGAACTCTTCACAGCTGCTTGTCCAGGTAAGGGCTTATAAAGTAAACGAAAGTGTCGTTTCGTTTTTCTGGTGTTTACTGAATTTTTTTTTTATAACTATGTTTACGTGAATATGAAAATATTTAAATTGAATATATTTAAATTTCGTATGGGCGCCAGAGATTATGTGATCTCAGGGGTTTTCTGAATGAAAACACAGTAATTTGGATGCTAATAACATATATCTTTAATTGTCTCTGAAATAAAAATATTGACAAATACATTTATCGTTTACCTATATTGTCGAATATACAATACGTTACTAAATAATACTTCATAATCAGAATTATATATCTTTTAATTTCTCTATATGTTTCCTAATCAAAATTATTCAAACAATGTCATCTGATAGAGTAAAGTTAATACATACATAAATATAAATCAATTATTATTTAAATAGGAACAATTGCATATATCTATATTAATCAAATATGCCTAATTTGTTACACCTCTCATTAATCATCAGTATCAATAAATACCATTAGCATCTACACATGTTTAAGTTATTTATAAGTACGTATCATTATTAATCATAATCAAATTGACTCTACTTCAAATGAACTTTCAACTTTGAATTACACTAACATACTAATCCTTTCTAAGTCATAAAGTAACTCAAAAAAGCATCCATTTACTCGTAAGGTTCTTTAAGAAATGAGACGGGAGTTTGAAAGTATATAGACGATCTACGACATTGTAAATATGTATTATATAGATATATATAAAATGTTAGATTGTACTTGCACACGGTTTGTCCACATCAGGAATCCTTTTATCAGCGTGGTTAATTAACACTCACTAACACATACTCTGCTTTTCATTGAACACACTTCACTACTGTAGGTATTACCCGTATTTCGTTGTATTTCCGCACACGAACTGCCGCGCACCAGAAAAAGTATACTGGTTGATTTAATATCACTAATCAATATAAACTTCTTCTTTCTTCATGTTCGAACTGATTTAAAGTCATCACTCGCGTTGAAGATTATTTTCTTAATTACACTCCGCTTACCATTATACTTCTCAAGAATAGTTATGGAATTAACTACCCTTCTATTACTATTAAACTGTGAATTTAATCATCACTTTGTTTCTCCTACACTATTACTTTAAATCACTAATTTAAATAACAAAGTTTATATTAAGCGTCTTTACATTTCGCGTACTATTAAATGATACTCTAAGACGATAGATGTTTTAAGCACCAAAACTGATTGTAAAGAGAGCAATCTGTAAGAAAGTTGACTTGTAAGAAAGCTGAATTGTAAGAAACTGATTTGAAAAAAGAATCCGATCGGGCGCGTTGGACTAATATTTATAATAGTTGCCCTCTCTAGCTTTCCTCTAGTTCTACTCAAAATTCCCTGATAGGCTTAGAGCTTAGTTCCGGGCCGGAAACTTTGAATTTGCCCACTCATGTGTCTTAAAGAATTGGCGCTTACTGGTTACGCTTTTTATGATTGGCTGTTCACATAGAAAACGCGCTGAATTTAGCACGTGTTGATTTCACTCCAACCGACGCTGCTTTCACCCGCTAAACAAGTTTTTTATGAGTGTTCATCTTTTGTACTCTCAAGGTCAATATTTGTCAAAATTAACGGTACATGACACTAAAGTCGTTTTTAGCAAACAATGAGTTTCCGTTACTTTATGACTTCGAAAGTTAACAAATATGTCCCATAGCCGACTGTCTGTCGCCGCTGCTACATATTATAGAAAATTTTTATCTGAGGCATTTCTTTGTCTCAACATTACACTCCATATAACGAAATATTTATTCTTACAATTAACTATATAAACACTTAATAATATCTAATATACATTAGTGTCATCACATCAATCACTATAAAATATTATCATTATAGTTATGAAAGATATCCGGGCTGTTTGGTCGTGGTCCCTGGTTTAAAACAAAACCAAACGTTTCGGCAGCTCCACTGGCTGCCATCATCAGTGGTATAAAATTTCTGCACTTTGGGTGTCTACGTGCAGGCCCACAGTATTGTGGTATAGACTAAAGCTGTCCTGCCATGCTACCTGTACATATAAATTCAGCAAAGTCCCACGTACAGGTAAAAATGACACCATCAACCAATCACAACAGAGATATGATTATGCGAGCCAATCATACACCATCTCTGTTGTGATTGGTTGATGGTGTCATTTTTACCTGTACGTGGGACTTTGCTGAATTTATATGTACAGGTAGCATGGCAGGACAGCTTTAGTCTATACCACAGTACTGTGGGCCTGCACGTAGACACCCAAAGTGCAGAAATTTTATACCACTGATGATGGCAGCCAGTGGAGCTGCCGAAACGTTTGGTTTTGTTTTAAACCAGGGACCACGGCCAAACAGCACGGATATCTTTCATAATTCAAATGACACCGGCCGTGAAAGCCTAAGGAATAATTATCATTATAGGCTTAAGAAACCTTTGGTAGCATATAAACTACAGCTTACGATTATTACTTTCTTGACAGTCACGCTTATTGAGAAAGAGAGTGAAATCTTTATCAAACCCTGGGAAAGTTCTTAAAACTATTTTTAAAACATCTGCTTGTCTGGTATATACAGTTTGGCACCTGTGTCTATTGCCAAATGACTAAACTTTCTACACTCCCACTTCTAAGTAACAATTATGATATAATTACATTAATTGGATTTGACAATTACAACATACTTAGGAGAATATAACTCAAAAACTCTTGTCATTAGGTTAGTACTACAGTTCCATTAAGGAGAGGAGAGTAAATGACTCAACATTTCCATTCCAGCGTTAACTAATTTATAAACTAATCTAGATTCAGATAACAAAGTTTGAGTGAACTTAGTAACAGTTACCTGTGTTGCAAAAAGGCACTGGACGCCATCGACAGAGGCGAGTTAGTGGACTCTGCGTTCAAGCTGGCTGACACGGAGTACATACCGATTGAGACCGCCCTCAGTATGACGAGATATATTCGCAAGGAAACCCATTTGCTGGGAATCTATGCACTGTACTTGCATATGTTTAAAATTGGAGCCCGATTGGACGGCAGACCTGGCTACGATGTTTTCAAGGTATGTTCACTGACTGCATTTGTTATGTAAGGCGATGATTAGTTTGTACATTATGTGTAACGTCTTATCAGTTACCCGTGGTAGTACGTTAGTATTGTGTAGAGGTCACGGCTTCGATTCCCGGGCTCACCACAAAATTAGGGTACGGCTTTCAGCCCCTGAGCGATTTTGGAAATGAATACCTCGGATGAAACGTAGTGCCTGAACCCACACTGCCTAGGCAGCCTACATTGCCTAATTCCTGGACGCTTAGACGGTACCGAAATAGCCATTATTACTTTAGTTTAATATTGTGTAGATTATTATTTTTTCTTTTAACAATTTTTCTTCATTACACACTTTATCTGACTTCTTTTAGTGGAAAGAGTTTAACTGATTGTTTGTGAGATTTGATTGATATTGAGAGTGCTTACTAAATAGGTGTGCAACGCCTTATAAATTTTTTGTCAATTCAGATCTGCTTTTAGTTGGCGATGTTATTATGAAGTTTGTGTATTAATAAATTTTGTGTTCCTTCTTTCCCTGTGTTTATAACTTCAACAGTTTCGTTTGTTATTGTATTCATATCGGGGTTTAGCCTATCTATCGTATGTTGTGCGTACAGTAGTATCAAGTATTTGAACTATAGTAAGGATTGTCTGGAACTGACTTCCGGTCTGGCTGAATTAAATTTTGTTGCAGGCTTTATCGTTAAGTTTTCAGATTCAATAGAATAGGTCTTTATACCTATTCCATTTTACAATTAGAACCTTGCTGTGTAGTTTTTTAAAACTTATTTTTACATAATGTTTCTTGGAGAAACGTTTAATTAATTGGTATCATTCTTTTCCTGTCAATGTGAAAGTGGTACGTGAGTTGTTATTGTTATCTACAATCTGCTTTTTTGTTTTTTAATTTGGCAAACGTGTTTTGTAAACAGTTCTTTCTGTACCACTTGCTCCTTCCTACCAATTTATTTTGCCCGTCTCGTTAATGTAATCCGAAAGTGCAAAACAGCTGATTCAGCCTAAACTCCTAAACTCGTTCCGATAAGAGAAGTCATAAAAAAGTGCATACAGAACCACCAGAACACGCACTGTCCAAAAACACACACAAACAGCTATACGAATTTGATTTACCTGGCATTCACAAGTTAAACTGCTCATAATGTAACAAATTCTACACGTACCATACACATTTCCGCGTTGTAATAGACATTTTAGTTCTTGAGGAAAACGTAGACGAAGTGTGCTAACGGCAAAGTATAAAAAAAGCACTAATATAACCAAGTTCACGCCGATTCAGGGGCGTTATATGAGCAAAACTCAATAATATATAATCAATATAAATACATAACCAAATATGTTTTATTATAACATTTCATCATTTTGAAACTCAATGTGGTGTGTGTGTGTGTGTGTGTGTGTGTGTGTGTGTGTGTGTGTGTGTGTGTGTGTGCGTGTCAGAGAACGCAAATTTATTTATTGAGGAATCAGACCCAAGACCGAAAGAGAATGTTCAGTGTTGTCATTTACAAGAACGAAAACCGAATGACGGAGAAAAATCTTTACATTTTCAACTTACACTACATACAGTTAATCATTATTTTAATTGATTTTGAGAGTAAGTTTTTGAAAAATTTAATTATTTAGTAATTTATCTGTTCATTATTCTGTACGTTCAAAATTTCGCGGGTTCAGAATTTTCGGAGGGGTGCTGAAGCCCATTAAACTACCTCTTTACGCCCCTGCACCGAATACGTACGAAAATAGTAAAACATGCAAAGTACGTAATTGGATACTACACGAGGACACGTTTTAAGCACACAACGTTTCCATCTACGTTAAAATTAAACTGCCTATTACTAGCAAATCAACATTTAAAATTCAAAAAAGTAAACCCAGAAATATCAAAAATTAAACTATAAATGCAAAAATATATTTTACTAAACGCAAAATATATTTATTAAAAACAAAATGTGTTTTAAATACTTTTGTTTAAAACTGAATACGGGACATTAGTTGTCACTGATTTTGTTTAGTAAGAAACAACGTTCCGACTATTGTATATTTAAACGATATTTTTGTATTCAAAATCATTTAAATTTTCTATTTTTAATATATCTAGTTCTTCTGAATTATCACTTCATCTTTAAAAGAATTTAAGTTTTTGGCCTGAATATAGTATAAACACCGAAAACGTTAAAAGATTAAGACATTGGAAGACTGCAAAATAACGTTTCATTGAAACGCATATGTGTGTGTGTGTGTGTGCGCGCGCGCGCGCTCTGTAATAAATATTATTGCATAATTTTATTATTTTGTACTTCCAGAAATACATTTGTAAATTACTGGAGCCGAACGTAAACGCGAATTCATGGATCTTTCCAAACGTCAAGCCCCCGACGGAGAGGTAACAACTTCTATTGTATTTTTTTATTAACTGAATTGTATTTATTACGATAACCTTGTAAAGTGTAACGGAACCTTGCACAGAAATTGGGTTGAAATTTTACGTTGTATTATATTATACAGGCTATTTTAACTTTCTACACTGCTGTACGGAATAAGTCAGTTGTATTCATGCCAAACCAGGTCCTTAAATTTCTTAGCCCAAAGTCCTTAATTTCCTTAATATTCTCGGTCGCCCAACTTCTCTCTTTCCAACTCCTCTCTTGCGGTCCAGGTTTTCCCTGTAGTATGGACTGCAATAAGTAAAATCTCTGTTCATTTCTCATGAGATGTCCCAGATACTGAAGCTTTCTTATCATCACTGTGTTAATAACTTCCCTATCTTTCTAAGAACTTTAACATTAGTTATATGTGCTGTCCATGAAATTCTCAGTATTCTACGGTAGAGCCACATTTCGAAAGATTCCAATTTCTTAGTTGTGGCTTCAGTCAAATTCCAAGATTCTACACCGTAGAAGAGGACCGAGAATACGTAGCAGCGTAGAAGTCTCATCTTTGTGTTTATTGTTAAATCGTGACTTTTGAATAAACTGCTCATTCTAGTGTACACTGCTCTTGCCTTTTCAATTCTGCTCTTTAATTTATATCTAATTACCTTAAATTACCTAATGACAATAATGGGGCTACAACGGTATGGACATGGTCTTAAGGATATCAAATGAAAGGAGGCTTAGTTGAGTAACTGACTGGTCATCTTCAAACATAAGGAAAAGGTTTAGACCGAAGAGTGGCATAGATGAAGCAATGCAGGACAGAGGACTCACGAAGAGGTATTGTTTGGATAAACAAGGGTAGAAGCTAGAATGCGAGAGATACCTTAACACCACACAACCAATCATTTCATCTGTGAACATGGGGAGGCGACCACAAATGTAAGCCAGTTGGCGACTTGACGACTTAGTTAATTTCTTCCCTAGAGTTTTCGCTCGTCACAGTGTGATCCTCAGTCGTGCAGTGACACCAGAACGTTGTGTGTCTCATACAGTAGTTTGCCGCTAGATGTCGTTCACGGTTTTGTGACAGTATGCCCTTGTCAACTCCATTTAGGAATTTTTCGAATTTCATTTTCAACCGATTTCGGATGTGTTCTAGTCCAAGTACTCAATATAATAATAATTACTATTATTATTACAGTACAACCTCTTTTATCCGGATAAAGTGGGACCGGAGGTCGTCCGGATTAACGAAAATCCGGATAATAGAGGATATAATATTTTAATGTAAATTACTGTAAGTTCGTGGAAAAGACGGTCTGCAGGTAGCGCGGATCTATACAATACAGTATTGTGTCGTTCTAAAAATATCTCATTGTCCTGTACTGTAACTGCACTCCGACGGTTTTTCGATTACTCTTGTCATCGTGCGGATTCTATTGCTTCGGCAAAGCCGTAAAGTTCTGCGCGTAGTTATTAGAGGAATCCGGTTTAACGAGATTCATATAAAAGAGGTTGTGCTGTATTATAATTATTATAAATGTAGTGATTATTATTAATAACTAATAGTTATTATTATATTACAATAATAATAATAAGGAACCAAATTGCCGGTTGGATGTCGTTAGTTGAAACAAGAAATCGTGCCACCCAACTGAACTGAAACTCCTGTTTAGATCAGTCCTGGAGGAATACGTTGAGGAACACACCACTGTGTACACTGATGGGTGGAAGACGGAGAGCGAAGTGGGTCATCTAGGGCGCCTCCCACTCCTGGACACTCCTCAAGGTGACAAATGTATACGCCACCGAACTCTATGAGGTATGGCAGGCTCTTCGTTTCTGTGAAAGGAAATTTGTTATCTGTACGGATTGACCGAGTGTTCTAACTGCCTTGTACAAAAAGGCCACAGTGGATCCGTTATTGCAGCAGATAATGGAGTTACGAATTGCATTAAAAGACCTTGGTTCATATTTTACTTTTGTTTGGTGTTCAGGTTATATAATACTGAAGGTAACGAATAAGGTGACGCTGCAGGGAGAAACGCTGCTGACAGTCCACGAGTCGTACAAGGACAAGAACGACCCGTCTGCACTTGAGGCTGAGCTCTTACAGTAAAACACATTTTCGAAGACTAATGCTCTTGCAGAACTGAGGCAGAGACACACAGTAAAAGTAACCTGAAAGAAGACCTCAGAAACGAAGAGTTGGCGATATACTGAACTCTGTCCTTTCTAGAAGCAGCAACCTTACTGTACGGCTTTGAAAATGTCGTTTTGCGTCTTAAAGTGTACGAGTTTCCACTTCTGTTGAGTCAGCTAAAATGTAAATGAGAAGGAAAATCCCGTCGAAAAACGCTCTGGTAGACGTCGTTGGGCTAAAGGCCGTAGTTGCTGAGCCCCAAAACATTAAAAAAAATAACAATAAACTGTAATTGTTATAATTATTTGTAATAATAATTATTATCACCCAATGCAACACAAACTATCAGCCTTCAGAACCATGATACACAGAGTAAACAACATTCCACTGGAACAGAGAGAGACTATCGACACGAATTAAACACAAATATCTAGCACAAGCCAATGGATACAATAGAACAACAATTAATAAACCCATGAACATATTGATCAAACTCACACGCTGTCATTTGTTTTTTACAGGCATGCGACAAGCCACACCGCAACAGCGGGAAATATTCTGGGATATTTATATGAAACTAGATCTAGACGACCCAGACAGATGGGTCTACAGAATGGCTCTCTGTGAGATCCAAGACTCATCATGGATAAAACGGTAACCAACCAATTTACTGACAAACAAAGAATTCTCAATAATCGGCAGCAAAAATCTGAAGATCTTGCTGTCTCGCAATTCGTTTCATTGAGTTAGACTGAGTTACAGTCTGAGTTTGTCAAACAATTCACATTAATTTTTCAAGAACAGTTATTATAATTATCTTAATACAGTAGTTTATTTGATTTGGATTTTAATCTAGTTATATAAAATAAAAACAATAATTATTATTGTTGGTTTTAGCCTGGCAATATAACATGTCGGCCAAAAGACGGTTTGGACGACAAAACTCTTTAATTTTTCTAAATCTTGTTCTACAACCTTTCCCGTTTAATTTTGAATGCAATAGGCGAGATTGGTATACCAGGAAAGGCATTAAAAATTATTCGTAATGAGATCTGAGTAAGTTCACGGTAAGTTCAATTCTTAAGTAAGGTCACGTTAGGTAAGTTACAGTAAGATTCACTAGACATGAATCAACCGTTTTCGTGCTAACGGCGCAGGTTATGTAATGCGCATGCGTCAACAGAGAAACAGCTTAGTTTTCTCTGAGACGCTGTGGAGGTTATTGTGTGAGTACTTTTCAAAAAACATCAGTATTCATCAAAAGAGAAGTGTTTAGTTTCATTTCATTTGAATAAAAACAGCGTAATAGTAATAGATAATGCCTCCACCACAATGTACAAATAAATCCACTTCCAACATCATTAACAAAAAAGGCAGACATGATTAACTGGTTAAAAAACCATTACATTCCTTGTAGTCCATCTGTGTTAAAATCTGAGCTCTGTGCACTAATTAAACAAAACAAACCAACATATAAAACTTTTAAAATAGATGTATGCAGTCCAAGGCAAACCATGGACATTCCGTTTTACGACTTCCACCCTATCAGCCGGATTTTAATCCTATGGATCTTACTTGGGCAACCGTGAAGGAGCGTGTTGAAAGAAAAAACGTGCATTTTTCTGTGGACAGTGTCAAAAGAATTTTATTGTATTTCTTCTCCAGACTAGAGATCAAGACGTGACGTCATTAAAATTGAAAATTACTACATGAGGTCGAACCAAATAAGGGGTACTGTAACAGATCGTTTAGAAAGTAATGTAAGACGAGATAGCAGCAGTGAAGGCAATTTGAGTGACAGTGATAATAGGCTAACGGTGATAACAGTGACGGAAATATTAGTAGGGTGAAGAACTGACTTAGGCCTAAATAATTATTGTAATTGCATGTAAGTAAATGTGCTCTATGGTACAATAAACCAATAATATAATATGGTTAAATAGTTTGTCTAATTGTTTCATTAATATTGTCTCTCCTGTTCTTTACGGATAGTTTACATCAGCTTGTTTTTTAAACACACACACACAATCATTTCACGTACGAGGCTGTTATTAATGTTACTTATTCAAACAAATTAAGATGCCAGAGCAATGTGGATCATATTACTACGTTTTTTCGTGAATTGTAACATGTACACAAAGTGTACACATTCCAAAATATACAACGATTGTTGATGTCTAGGCTCGACTTTCGAGAAACATTGCAACAGACACAACACGCCAAGTCACTGTTTAAAAAATAGTGCCAGTATTAAACATTGTAATGAATTTTATATTGACTCACAACCATAAGAGTCAATAAACTGATGGTAAATACAAATGAAATGACCTTATAGTGAAGAGATATTGCACCCCACAATGATTGTACCAACAGAAGCGACCACCCAATAGTTTTCGGTCAGTGAAGAATCAAAACAACACAAGAAAGAAGAAAGAAGAATCAGAACAAAACAAGAAAGAAGAAAGAAGAAAGAAGAATCAGTGAAGGAGAACCAACAACCATGGCATAAGGGTTAGAAGAGCCAGTCAACTATAAACCAACATCTACCAGTATGTGTAATGACCAATCAACCTGCAGATTAAAGAGATAGACAGAAAACTGACTAACTAAGATGACCAGTATACTATAAATAATGTTATAAATGAATAAGACAAGAAATGTTATACAAGGAATGAAAATAACAATAATACTTATTGATTAGAAGCTGTAAATTAAGCATAGTGACAAGATATGCACAGCACCAATGTAACAGAAGGAGTATTAATTTGTCTCAGAATATCAGCAAACACTAGTCAAATAGTCTCACAATAATGTATAAAAGCAAGAGAATAAACAAAAGGTTATTAGTTATATTTATTAAAACCAGACATGTAAAAAATAAGGTTAAAAGAATACCAATGTGAGTCAAACTAACATACATATTGTTAGCACCAATAACCAAATAACATAACCTATGATGTATGTAAGATTCACCTGAATTCACAACTAACAGTAGGAAAAACCTACCCAAACCAAAATGTATTATATGTAAAAGCAAGTAGAAATAACAATCTTCCTACAGGCAACAAAATCAGATACCCAAAATAAACTTTGAATAAGAAAATAAACAAAGAAATGAACCAAAACCCACCAAAGTGGAATTCACTAATAAAACTTGTATAAAGTCATATTATAAAAACAAATAGAAATGAAATGTCGATGTCAATACCACAATTAGAGTGTAATACCACTACTGTACTATTGTACAAAGATAATAAGACAGAATACAGTATATTACAATTGTATTTAAGTGTCATGTGACACCAGGTGTAACTAGTATTGTTTGACCAAATGCAATGTAAAAAAGTCTAGTGTAATAAACACACCAAGTCCAGTACTAAGACAATGTTATTACTCATCTATTGTAACTAAGAGATAATAACAAAAAAAACTCAAATACCAGAAAAGAATAACATTAAGTAGGCAACTAATGATGAAAGATAGAGACCACTTAATTAACCAGAAATGACCAAAATTACTTAATTTTCCAGCTAACAAAGGTAACCAGTAGTTATAACCCTTTGTTATCATCAACTGGAAACAAATGGAAAGTAAATAAACACTTTCTAATAATTGAAATATGTAAATATAAATGTAAGTACCTAGGCTAAGATGACAGTAGAATAAGAATTGTATTTTATAAATAAATCTAAGTAAATAGCAACTAAGGAGTGTATGAGAACTTGGAAGGCATGCCCTCAAGTGGGTATGAGTGCCATTATATAGTGATAATAGAGAATTAAATATAAAACAATAGTGTCTAGTGAACAGTACTAATCACAAACATTAACTTCCTTAATAATGGACCAAAGCACACCATCAGTAGACTCAAAAAATAGAGCCAAGTGTTACGAATCCAGTGATACGCTCAGATTTAAAATCGGAATAATATTAACAAAGTTATTACAATTATAAAGAATTTGTGTCAAAATGAGAAAAACATTCATAATCTCGAAACCAAAGGCCCATGCCAACCTTAACAATTGAAATAAAACGCCGAGGGGGTATGTACATAAAATCGAAGATCGCCCACCAATCAAATCCACGGATTTAGCCAAATTTTGGACGTTTACTGAACGGAACGGCAGAGCGAGGCCTTCGTTCTGGTCACTTTTCAATCAACATTCGAAGCGATGAGATGTCGTCCAGCGAGAGAAAAAGTCAACTGATTTGTTAATGTGTGCGCGTCACTAAGTAAACAGAGTGACCTAACCTAAAAATTGTGATAACGAATATACATTAGTATCAGTGAGTGAAGTGTAACAGTGAGAAATAAGGATTGCCCAATGTATAATCCAGGGCAATTCCGGTATTAAAATTATAAAAATAAAAGGGAGTATAAGTGATTATTACTATTTCAATCAAATCATGAAAAACGATATTATCGAAACATTTAATAACAATGAACATAGGTTAAGATGTATTTGTAACTGTAACTGAACAACAAATGACAATCTTCAGAGATTTAATTAATTTTATTTTGTGAATTTATTAAACTTATAATTAAGTTCTATGCATAATAATTATTTTTCGTGTGACTTTACCACACTTGATGACAGTTGTCAACCATAACATATCAATTAACTTAACCAACAATTGCCAATGACTGAGGCTTGTCAGATGATTGAATTATTAACGAAGTTAATATAATATTTCTGTGTTTTTATGTTTTTGTGATTTAGGAAAGGAACCTACTATCATAATATTTCAATGTTAATTTTATTGTGAATAACAACCAAAGTTGCTAGCCATGCAATTATACTCATATAACTTTGAATAATGAATCAGATGTTTAACCAAATAACACTGTTTCAAAATATATAATTTCATTGTTTATTTTAATTGTATTATCAAGAATTATCTTAACATTAATTAACTTTGTTCCAAGCATTTATTACCAATTGAATCTGATAATTCTACTAACCTGTAATGAGCAGATTAGACACATGGTTATTATTTTTGTGTATCAATTATAAGTGACTGAGTTATAGTCAACATCAAAGTATTTAATAACAATTGATGAGAGTTCTATTCAATGACTTGGTATCCTGTTAGCTCAAAGAACACACGAAGGTATTAAACTGTCATTAACCAACAAACATTTAGATACATTAAATTTGTAAACAGTTCTGCCACCATGAGGCAAATTTTTGTAAAGTTAAAAGTCTCATGCTTATTAGTATTATAATTCTGAATCTAATTATAAATAATATTTCTGCTCATTCAGAACGAGCACTTATTTTGAATAAAACGATTGCTGACATAAGAAACAGAGTCAGTCAGATTATTTCAATATATTAGTTGAAAACAGGTGGATGAATTTGATTGGTCAACTCAACAAGCAGCGGCGAATACAAAAACGGTAAGTCCGTATATACTGGATTGAGAGTACGACCCTGCGAGTTCGACAAGACACACCAAGTAAGTGTTATGAGTGCAAATTGTTTGTGTTTTCAGCACGGAAACTATATCACCCATTCAACGAATCAACGGAAGAACTTCTGAGTGAATAAACTGACCGAAGTAAAAATACTTCGTTAAATAATTTCTTGTGCTTCAACCGGACTTATCAAGTTGGATTCAACGCTAGGTTGAATTGAACCATAAGTCAATAATAATACATCAATAAACATAAATTTTTGCAAATATTAAACAAAACTAAACGGGAAGTTAGCTCCCCAGAACCCCAAACAAATAAACCGTAACAGACGTTATATTACAGTTTGCGCATACAACGTGAGGCATAAAAACTATCACGCCAAAACGTTATATTGCAACGTTAAAAATTAAAAATAAACAATTGAAAACACTATAAGAGTCATATACAATAGAAAAATAAATACATAAAGTTATAAAAATAATAAAAAGAAAATAATTGTGAATCGACGAGGTAGTGTAACTGCTTTACTTCAGCTGTCATTACAAGCGATATCAGTTTTTAAATTTTAGTACTTTTACAAGGAAAAACGTAAATTTTACTATTTGTTTTCATCTTTAATTAAAGAAGCGTAACTTCTTTAAGCACATTAGGTATAAAAAGTTAATCCGTGTTAAAATAGATTACTCATCTCATATGTGCGTCTTATTCACAATTCAGAGAGTAGACCAATATTTTCAACTGCGTTAGTAGACATTTTCCTCTCTCGTGGCTTCTACTGCTACCGACTTCTCCCCACTGCAACCTCCGCGCTGCTTCATGTCTGCTTAATTTTACAGTAGGTACGTTAGTCTTAGGTTAGTTCACGGTAAGGGCAAATTCTGTGCGATGTTGGCTCTAAGCTCTATAGCACTATTTCAAATTTCAAAATTTGTGGTAAAGGTTGCCTTAACACGAAATTCGAGTACGTAGGCTACATTCAAAAAGAAATACAAATTCAGCTAAAACTTTAAAATCCAAATGAAAATGTAGGTTACTTAGTGGTATAAAAGCTCTTTCTATTGTGTAACGAGGGCTGAAAACTTACTATTGTGTAGCAATAAGGATACAAAATGTAACGAGAACTCAGAAGTTGAAGACTTGAAGAAGAACAGATGGTCAAAATGTTTTTATGTCCTTTACGTCCTCCCAGAAAAGAAATTTACACAATCTCAAGCAAACACTATGAGCATTTCCATTTGATGTGATAAAAGAAATCAAATCCAGGACTTGGCAAAACCCAATTTCTTATAACAGTTCAAAATTTAGAATCCAAACGGATTCGTAAATGGAATCGCATTGCATATCTTGTGAATTGGCTCCCATTAATTGCCATTATTGTCCATAGTTGTGATGTTGTGGGATCCCATTCCTTACCATTATTGCCCATAGTTTGTCAAACGCCTTCTCGAAGTCGATGAAAGCTACGTATGTGGTATGTGGGCAGCTGATACTCTCTACGCTTTTCAATGAACTGGGCTATTGTACGAGTATATATGCAATCTAAACATGATCTGCCTTTTCTGAAACCGTTCTGGGCCTCTGAAAGCATGGTCTCCGTTATTGCATTCAACCGTGTTCTTAATATAGATGCATATAATTTATATGAACTATTAAGTAAGCTGAACTCTTATGACGTTCCTGCAGTCATTACGATGATTTTTTTATCGCTGGCACGAGCAGTTGTACGTGTAGCAAATGTGAACACAGTATAAGTGGGAAATGAACAGTTCCAGAAACCATAATGAAAGTTGCACTTACATAATGACACGTGACTAACGTCAGAAGACCGCTGTGCAAGTTGTCTGTCTCATCGTAGTAAGAGTATGTCTTTGTTGTCTACATATTTGTGTTTCAGAGCCAACTGGGCAGACATCAACAAAAATATGGACTTCACGTATGTCCTTACTTCAGTTACGGAGTCTTTTGATACACCTGAGAAGCTCAAAGAGGTACTGTATGGGCCTGTAGTAATATAATAGGGTAAAATAACACATCCAAACATACGTATATTTTCCTACAGCCTTTATCTACTTCGGTTTGTTAAATATACTTTTTTTATGTTACTTTTATTTTAACTTTTTCAACCGATTACTAAACTTTTCTGTCTTAGACCAGTGACCTTCAAACCGTCGATAGCGAGCCAGTATCCACCAGTAGTGATATTTTTTTTAATCCTCGAAGGATTGCCTAGATCGCCCAATCACCGCCAGATAACTTAGCAAGCCGGTTGACATGAGGATACGGTATTGTCGGGAAGATCAAAAATTAATTGTTTTCTTATACATATGCCTACTTTTGGTTAAATATCATGTAAACAAAACTACGTGCTCCATCTAAACCTCTATTTTCCGCTTGTATTAATTAGCTGATTAAATAGTTAGGCAATTAATTAATTAGTGCTGAACCATTGGAACCAGGCGTTCATCGAGTTTTGGCCTGGACAGTGCAAACAAACCAGGGCGAAGACGCCTTGTGCAACTTCTGTCTGTCTGTCTAAACATCCAGTGATCAGCAAGAAAGCGCTCAGAGAAGTGTTACACTTGTTAAGATCGCTACCTTTGTGAATGTGAGTTTTCTGCAATATGTGTAATAAAGTCTAAATATACAGCTAAGCTTAATGTAGACAGCACGTGTTGCAAGACACCATGGACTAATTAAGGATAAACAGACTCATCCTTCTTATTAAAAGAGTGAAATTGAATCCAGTTATGTTTAATTTCGTAGCCTACTAAGACCAAACTGTGCTTTATTGAAAAACTGAAGACGAGAAATAATTTTTAAACAGCCATTTATGTTTAGTTTTGTTTGGATACAATTTTTATAGCATTTTTCAAGAAGTGTAAAAATGAAAAGGATTTATTTGTTTAAAATAAATTAATATGCTTAACTAATTTTAAAAAAATATGCTATAATTTTTTTTGCTAGATTTTACATCTTTATTAATATTTAACTTTATTTCTCCACCTAAAATCTATATTGTTTCTAAATAAAGGAGTAACATACAACAAAAATAAACAAATAAATACAAGAATCAAAGTTTACACAGATTATGTAAGGCTACGTAGTTATTGGCACGAGGGCGCCGGCGGTATATGATCGGTAGTCCAAGGGAGTCACGGGTGTTAAAAGTTTGGGAATCAATGCCCTAAACACACTTTTTATACACTTGATTAAAAATATGAAATATTTTTCGTTTAAATATGAAATATTCAACCGTTTTCGAGAATCTGCTGTGTCAAGTCGCTACTTGCAAAGAGGCATAACAGGTCTCCACGAAAGAATTATCCAAAATTACACAAGGAAAGCTCTTAAAAAACTATTTATTAATTTACTATAGGACACTGACATAAATCTATTTCCAAATATTTTTATCAGTTTTAGTATACTACACTATAATAATTTATTTATTCTATAAACATAATTATACTGTTTTGTAATGTAATATTTTATCACCTATAAAATTCAATACATTTCACAATGCGCAGAATCAATCTAATAAAGGTGGAAAAGTCAACATTATAAATATGTTTACGGAATAAATCGATTTGTGCAGTGTTGATGGTTGTATGCGGGCGAACGTACCTGGATTATGTTTGTATGCTTTGTATACTTTCCAAATGTAACATTGTAATTGCATTTGTATTTGGCGTAATCACACAGACATGTGTAGCCTAAGTGACTTGTTAATACAGTACTTACAATCTTACGATTTATTTTATACAGAATACTGTATTATCTTATAACAAAGATTTGATACAGGACATTTTTATTCAAAGAGTTCGTTTAAATGTTTATCTGAGCTATTAACTTTAGGTATAACTGACAAAAAAACATTATTATAATAAATAAAAATAGGCAAAAATTACAGTAACTTACAGTATACAAAACCATAACCTACAAATGTCTTAGTTCTGTGCTTCTCTTACAGAGTTCTCTCCCTCATTTGGCGTTGCCGTTTATAGAAGACGCTTAGGATTAAAAATAACGACAAATCGACGTTTTGCACGGTCGGTATAGAGAATCATTTTTTTTTTGCATTTTCCTATAAATCATTTTTTTGCGGTTCCCTATAAATCATTTTTTATTCAATTATTCTGCTCCAAGGATCGGATAGCCGAGAGCCTACTAAATACTTTTTTCTAAGTCTTGTTACTATTGTCATCGGTCATAAGTAAAAACCTTACCCCCTACCATTTATCATTGAGATTTTTTCGTTGCAGGTGGAAGCGTTGCTGAAAAACATTCCTGAGGAGATGCTGAGCGCCAAAGTTCGACAAACCGTTACAGACACTATAAAGAAGAACATCGCTTGGTGTGACAAAATGGTTTCAAAACGAAGTCAGCCACAAGTAATCGTCCTGGAGAGAAAAGTTGACTTATATTTTAATTCTTGGGTCGTGATAATTACGAGGAATAACAGTCGGTTTCAATAATTCACCACACAGTAGTACGCATTTGTAGTTAATAATGGTGTTGACAATAAATGCTTTTAAGCACATTAAACTTAAGTAATAATTGAAAACCTCGTTGTTTCTATTCTTTGAATTGGTACACAATCACATTCTTATCTACCTGCGATGTCAAAGTAAACGACAAATAATATACAAACATAACTACGCAGAAAGCAAAGAATATTAACTATCAAATAATATTAATAATAATACTGAAAATTGATAGGTGTGAAGCTAAGCAGACTTTTTCGAGTTAATAATTAATGTGCAATATAAATAAACACAAGAAAAATATTTTACAAACTAGTCTATACTTGACACATCGGCCTCACAGTCATCGTTGTAAGAAACGGTTCTAGTATTGGGCGTTGTAAACTAACGGTTCACAATTCACGCTCAATAGCACGCGCGCGGTTCACACACACACACACACACACACACACACACACACACACACACACACACACACACACACACACACACACACAAAATCTAACAACAGAATAAACGATAGCAGCACGAATATTGTTCGATCGACGTACACAACATACGTACCTACACACGAACAGTATACACATGCGCGTGTCTCATTTTAAATTTAAATGTACAGTATAGACGAATGGAAACTCTAATCTACACCGGGCTGGAATGGAAACTCTAATCCCTCCTATCAAAAGTAAATGACAACAGCACGTAGGTATATTGTTCTGTTGTCCCATGCAATTTACGTACACAAGAAAAGAATAAACATGCGCCTGCGCGCGCTCGCGCGCGCACACACACACACACACAAAATGCACTCAACTTTATACTCCTTCATTCCCATTACTTTTTTTTGGCGGGGATCCCACAGCTACTGCCGCATCCCGCATCTCAGTTTCTATATCAACTTATTCTGTGTATTTTCATTCTTCAGATTCTTTTCTTCCATACTCCTTTCGATCCCTTCTATCCATTTAAATCTAGGCTGCCTCTTTTTCTTCTGTTGCTAGGTCTGTATTTGAACACACTCACAGGTATTTTTTCTTCACTCATTCTCATTAAGTGTCCATACCAGGAAAGCTGTTTACGTTTTACATCTTCTATTACAGTTTCTTTTCTATTTGTTCTTTCCCTTATTACGTCATTCCTTACACGTTCCAGGCGAGAAACTCTGGAAGCTCGTCTAAGATAGTTCACTTCTACAGCTTCAATCTTCCTGCGGTTCTTTTCGTTGATTGCCCAACATTCTGACCCATAGGTGGTAATTGGTTCAACAATGGCTTTATAAATATTGATCTTTGTCGGTAGCCCGATTTTGGTGGACCATAAAAGTAAGTTTAATTGGCGTATGGTGCTTTTTCCTAAAACTAATCGATGTCTTATATCTTCATCACATATTCCATCATCGCTATTTATACTTCCTAAATATTTATACTTTTCACATTTCTTGATGGAAGTATTATCTGATAACTGAAGATCTGATGTTCGACTTCCTGTGGCTAATTACTCTGTTTTTTGAAGTTTATGTTTAATCCCCATCGATAGCATTCTTCTACTAATTTTCTCATCATATAAGTGATATCTTCTTCATCATTGGCTATCACCACTTGATCATCTGCGAATAAAAGAGTGTATAAACACTTCTCTTCTTTAAACATATTTAAAGCGGTCCAGGTCACTGTATGATAATTATATATAATTTACCTTAATTTCCGTCCAGTGACGTCAAGCGTAATTTGTATTTGGTTACGCGTTTCAGGCCATGTGGCCCATCCTCAGACCATCACTCCAAGAGGAGCTCGTTAAAAAATGAGAGAACAATTATATCCTTAACAATAATATCTTCGCCAATAATATTATCTTTTATGGCCGATATTTGTTGATGATACTTTTCTAATTTTTAACGGTACTTTACGCCAAATCAGTAATCTTAAAAATCATATTAATACCGATACCCACAATATTCAATTTACTATGGAAACTGAAACCAATAATGAACTCAACTTTCTTGATCTTACTGTCACCAGGCAACTTAACAGCTTAAACTTTAAGATTTACAGAAAACCTACCACCACGAACGTGACCATACATGCAGACTCACACCACCCCTTCTCTCAAAAATTAGCGGCCTACAACAGTTTTATTCACAGACTTTTGATGATCCCCCTAAATAATGATGATTTCGAGTGTGAACTCAACATAATTAAACACATAGCTCTGGCCAACGGATATGAATCCCAAATGATTGACAATATTCTTAGAAAACACAAATCCCGTCGTTCCAAACAGACACATGATATTACACCTAACAACAAATACATCACAACAACATACACTGAGTTGATGCCCAAGATCCTTACATCCACTTTAAATAAATTAGGTTATACTGTCATTTTTAAAACAAATAACCGTTTACGGAACTTAGTTCGCCCAGTCGTTCAGACAACAATTGAATCAAAAACTGGTATTTACAAGCTTATATGTGACGATTGTGACCGATTTTATATCGGCCAAACGGGTAGACCGTTCATCAAAAGATTCCGCGAACACAAACCACAAAGCCATTTTAACAGGGGTAATTTTTCCATAGATAATATTAAATCTAACTTTACAAGGCATCTGATTTCATGTAATCATTCTTCTACAAATTTCAACAATAACTTCATACCCCTACATTATTGTGCCAAAGGCCGTTATATGGATGCGCTTGAAGAATTCGAGATATATTATAACATTGCCAAACCCTGATCACATTTGATATAAATAAGTATGTAAAAAATGCCAAGAAACCATATATTTTGATAGATAAATGATAACGAGAATGAAAGTAGTAAATATAATCAATAGTGAAGGAGGAAGAATACAACCAAAGGTGGCTACAAAACAAGAAAATACGAACTAGACTGACAGACAACTGACATTGACCCAACCCCAGAGATTGGCCAGATATTAACCAAAGTAAAGCGAGACAAGAAGACAGTGAAGAAAAAAGAAAAAAAAAAAATTACATGGCCATAACAATTAACTCACAAGAGTGTTTTAAAAGAGCATAATTTTTTATTATTGTTAATAATTTATGTTTAAATTTGTATTAGTGGTAACTTGTAAATGACAGTATCTCAGCAATTGTTATACATAAAAAAACCATGTGTAGATATGATTGTATGTACATCCTTATCTATAGGTGATGTGTCAGCTGTTATGTTTAAAATTACACTCATACAGACAGGGAATAGAAATGTGTGCGTGGTTCAATCAGAGAACAAATTGTATAGTCTACTATATACTTTGGAACTTTTACTAGGATTATTTCAGCAGTATGTATGTTATCTCAGCATTATGTATTTGAAAGTATAAGGTTTTGGAGAGTTTATTTATTCGCTAATATTATTGCTGTTGCTACAGATGTAGTAGGTTTCAATTAACACAATATATTTTAACATTATTAAATTGTTGTTATTATTACTAATTATGACATTTCAGACCAATTTTTATCACTTTAATGACAATATATACAAAGTTATGTTTTATTTGAAAGATGTATTTACAATACCATGTTGTTTGCATATTATAAAATGATATGTGACAGTCTGAAGTTAACAAAAGAGACATGAACTCATTAGATAAAAAAACTTTGTAATAATAGTGAGATCGTGAGAAATATAAGGGTAATTAGAGATAGGTAGGGAAGTGACAAAGATGAACAGTGAAGTGATAAGTGTAATAAAATAAACAGCATATAATCTTAAGAAAAAAGAGTTAAACAAGTGTGACAAACCCAAAATATAAGCACATGTTAAATGAGCAATTAAGTTAAGTATATTAGACTGAAAGACACAGAATAATTGTGAATGTAAAAAAAAAACAGAAAAAATATTATCTCAGTATAAAAATCACCAGGGTGGTTACTGTTATAAAAGAGATGGTGTAGGTATAACACTCACCAAATTTGTTCATTTGTTAATTTAAAGAAAGAAGTTATTGGCTTAATGTTTAAGGCAATAATTACCAGAAGAAATAGTTTTACAGTAATATGTTAGTATGTTTTAAGTAAGTAAGGAATTTATAAAGAAAATAATAGCAATACCTTTATAAGAAATAATAGGCAAATTATATTAATTATGTGTAACGAAAGGGAACATGGCAGAATTATATTAAAACTTAGAAATAAGTAAATTATGTATTAACATAGTATTATCAATTTTGGACTAAAACATTAATACATGACTTAGACCAATCTTGTAAGATATCAAACTAATCTTTGAAAGAAAATAAAAACATCTACGTAAAGATTACAACCATTGAAATTATCCCCAAGTAAATATAGCCATTATAAAATATTTATTCAAATTAAACAAAAAATTCAAAGTTTGATAACAATGTGTTTATTTTGAGATCGACCAGGTAGAATAATTACGTTACCATGGAAACTGTGGAGTTACAAGAAAAAATACCGTTAGATTTTTTTACTGAATGCATGACGCTTTAATGGTATAGACGCTAATTTTCGAGTGACCAAAATTGTCAATTAAAACATAGCAAATATCAGAAAAAGTTACTACTAAGTGTATACCAAGACATAAGACAAGGACTGGAATCATATTATTGAAGTTTAGGCCAAATTAACGAAAAAAGAAAATAAATTACTACCAATTAAACTGGAAAAGATGCCTGATGTCCTGAACCCAGCAAATTAAAGAAGATTATAGTATAACCCATGAATAACAGATCGTATGAATTCGCCATAACTACGGAAGTGATAAGTACCTCTTAAATTACCCAAAATATATAAATAAACTCACGTTAATTATCTCACTAAAGGTCGAAATCTCACTGAACTGAAATTAATTACTTTCAAAGATTAAAAAGAATACTAAGTCACTGACAATTTATAAACTAACCAATATAAACTGTTGTTAATGATCCATAACTTGTAAACACTTTTACTACACTGCGCTAAACAAATTATACCTACACAATATGTTAGTTAAGTTTACTTGATGTAAGGGTGTGTATTTTTATTGTTTTTAAACATTTGTAATCCTTTGAACGTAACCTCAAGAACCTATGACAAACCAACATTAATAACTTGTATACAATTTTCAACAGACGCCATCATTAAACGTCTGGTTATCAATTCAAATATCGATTGTCAAACCCTGTAATTGTCTCATATAAACAACCGGAGCATTTGTATTAGAATAATTTGTATTAAATGAATAACAATCACTAATAAAGAATGTGTAAGTATTGAGTGTAACCACGGTGTTATAATTTCATTAGGAGGTGCACAACATTTTATGTACATTTTAGCAGATGACTAACGATTTACACAGCCCACGCATCGAACTGCTGTGTGCTCCAGTGGGCCTAGCTGGCGGAAATATTTGAATTATTCAAACCGCCTGAGCTGCGCTGGTCATACACCTTTGAATTTTATTTTAATTGTTTTAAGAAAACAATTTGGCGCCACCGGGAATTCCATACCCCTAATGAACATCAGGTAAAAACATCAAGACCTGGTTATTCGTACGTTCGCAACGAACGAAATCTGCGGAAGTTGCACGCATTTGAACTACGGATAGAGAAGACACATTACACCCATCACACACAAATTGTACATTATGCACATTTTGCAGAGTAAAACGGTAGCCGTAATCACGTCTACGTTACAAATTGGCGCCCAACGTGGGGCTAGAATAATAAAGAAATTATACAATTAAACCCTATAAATTCTAGCGGCGATTACGAAAGGTTACAATATGCACACCAGAGGATTGTCGAAAAAATTGGCAAAGGAGAAGGAGATGGAAGAAAACAGAGGGGAAGAAGAGGAAGGAACTCCGATTGAAGAAGTGGAGACAGTAATAACAACAACAGAACCAAGCCAAGACGAAGAAATGGAACCACAGGCGGGTGACAAAGGAGAAGTTAGAGGAGACCCGAACATACTGAAATTAATGGAAATGATGAATAATATGATGAAAGAAACCAATCAAAATTTTAAGAAACAGGAGGAGAAATTCGACGGCATGAAGAAAGAAACCAGTGACAATTTGAAACAGATCAATGAAAAAATAGTGAGTACTAAGGAAGAATTGAGGAAAACAGTCAACCAAAATAATGAAACACTACAACAACGATTGCTGGAGGAAATTCAGCAAAGAAACGAAGAATTAAAGGAAGAATTGAAGGAAAAGCTGAAGAAGGACCACGAGAAAAATAAAGAAGAAATGAAGCAGCAAATAAGACTAATTTTCAGAGAACGTCGTGAAGAAAGCGACCAGACAAAAATGGAGATGAATAAGAAAGGGGAAGAAACCAATTACCAAATAGATCTACTTAATGAGACATTAGGTAACGGGTTCAAGAAGGTGAATGAAACAATAAACACCACTCCAGAAGGAAATAATGAAAAAACAGAAATTCAAGAAGACCCAAATACATTGTTACATCAAAATAAAGGTAACGAAAACAAAGAGAAGAGTAAGCACAAAGGAACCAACCGTAGAGGAGTACAGAAAAAACAGATAATTAAGAAGACTAAGAAAATACATCAGAGAAAACGAATCAATACCAGAGAGGAATTGGAAATGATGAAGAACGGACTACTTGAGACGTTTAATCGACCAATTAATGACCATACGGAAATGATGAATGTTATGGAATGCAGGAGAACTCTGAAGGAAATTCTAGGAGGGATCAATGATCAACCAGCGAGTAAAACTTTCAACAAACCTATCTTTAAATGGAGGATATCCAAAGTTGAAAGGAATCACAACAAAACAATGTATGACAAATTGAGAAAGTCTACAAGAAAAGGGAAATTACCAGAGATAGAAATACCAAATAAACCAATATCAGTGAGAAGATCAATAACGGAGGTACGATTAACTTCGTTGAGTAGTAAACAACATCATCAAGTGATTGAGGTAGGCACTGATGCCAGAGAACACATGGTATTAGAAGAGTGGCTGTACCAGATAGAAGAGACATATATAACACAGACAGAAACAGTGATGCACACCAGAGCAGTCCGAACAACGGAGGAAACTAGTGTAATCATGGACAATGGATAAACCAAATGCAGATAAACACTGGAATGTGGGGCCATACACTATAACAAAAGACAAGGGCAATAACACTTACGAGATCACTCACCCCGTCACCAAGAAAATACAGGGGGTATACAATCAAGCCTCAATTAAGAAATATTATGACAATCAACAATAACTGTAAAAAAACAATTTAAAGTAAAAAACCAACAAAAATACTTTAAATAAAGAAAAAAAATAACGTGACAAACAAGCAAGCAAGCAAGCAAAAGAAATCATCAAGCAAGCGCGGTATTCAAATATCAAAATACTAAAATCCAGCTTTTTAAAACTAACACGCACAACAAATTTAATGTTCTTTGTCTAAAACATAAAATCATTCCTAAATATGCCATTATACACATTAATTCTAATACTAAGGCAGCAATAAATACTAAGAAACACGCTGAAATTTATCGCGTTAAACAGGAAATTAAATCATTATATGCCAAAAAGGCCACTCTTAACAAAGCTTTATTCAAACTGCATTTATTAATTCATAACCAGATTCATCCTGCAATTATAGATAATATATTAGACAAAGTAAACACATACATTTCAGATACAATGCGTACATTACGACAAAAACAAACTATGAAACTTAACCGTTTGATTTCAGCACAACGTTCGCATCATATTCCCGAATGTAAACATACGTTTTACCCGCGCACGGTCAACCTCACCGATATAGCATTTGATAACGTTGAAATGAACTTACTTAATAAGGGTTTAGACTATAACTTTCCACCTGATAACAAACATATTATTGTTGATGAAGTTATTAATGCCGAGACTGCAGTCAAGGCCATTGATGACTCGAATCTCCAAAGCCAGTCACGCCACATAATTAACTATAAATTTAATAAAATTTTAAATGACCCTAATACTAATGGTCGTAAAACACATAAACAGTTAAGAGCACAGGCTGAACGCAAGACACTTAAAAAGATAAAAACTAAGTTGCATGATAACAACGCACTTATTACTAAGGCAGACAAAGGTCATACTTTGGTAATAATCCATAACGACACATTCACACAGAAAGTACACAAGTTCATTTCTGATAACAATACCGAGATAATAAATTACGATCCCACTGACTCATATGTAAAATCATTAAATAATACTATCAACAATTGTACCAATTTATTTAACGATCGCACTCGACGTTCCTTAAAACCTATCAACGCGCGCGCCCCAAAACTTACCGGCTTACCCAAGATCCACAAGGATGACATTCCTATCAGGCCATTAGTCAATTTTACTACGGCCCCGGGTTTCAAAACGGCCAAAAAACTCGTCACACTAATTAAAGATAACATCTTTCTCAAAAACAACCATATTATCGTCAACAATATTGATTTCATAAATAAAGTCAACGACATAAAATTACAAGCCAGTTACAAACTAGCCTCCTTTGACATCATCAATTTATACACAAATATACTCGTGAACCAAACTTTAGATATTTTGAATGACAATCTTCATGATACTAACAAATTGGACACACAACTCATTAAAGAACTGATTATCATACTAAGACTCATCCTTCAGCAAAACTATTTTACTTTCAACGGTAATTATTATATTCAAACAGACGGCCTGGCCATGGGTTCACCGTTATCCGGCCTGTTGGTTGATATATATCTTGACTTTTCTGAGAACAATTATATCCTTAACAATAATATCTTCGCCAATAATATTATCTTTTATGGCCGATATTTGTTGATGATACTTTTCTAATTTTTAACGGTACTTTACGCCAAATCAGTAATCTTAAAAATCATATTAATACCGTTACCCACAATATTCAATTTACTATGGAAACTGAAACCAATAATGAACTCAACTTTCTTGATCTTACTGTCACCAGGCAACTTAACAGCTTAAACTTTAAGATTTACAGAAAACCTACCACCACGAACGTGACCATACATGCAGACTCACACCACCCCTTCTCTCAAAAATTAGCGGCCTACAACAGTTTTATTCACAGACTTTTGATGATCCCCCTAAATAATGATGATTTCGAGTGTGAACTCAACATAATTAAACACATAGCTCTGGCCAACGGATATGAATCCCAAATGATTGACAATATTCTTAGAAAACACAAATCCCGTCGTTCCAAACAGACACATGATATTACACCTAACAACAAATACATCACAACAACATACACTGAGTTGATGCCCAAGATCCTTACATCCACTTTAAATAAATTAGGTTATACTGTAATTTTTAAAACAAATAACCGTTTACGGAACTTAGTTCGCCCAGTCGTTCAGACAACAATTGAATCAAAAACTGGTATTTACAAGCTTATATGTGACGATTGTGACCGATTTTATATCGGCCAAACGGGTAGACCGTTCATCAAAAGATTCCGCGAACACAAACCACAAAGCCATTTTAACAGGGGTAATTTTTCCATAGATAATATTAAGTCTAACTTTACAAGGCATCTGATTTCATGTAATGATTCTTATACAAATTTCAACAATAACTTCATACCTCTACATTATTGTGCCAAAGGCCGTTATATGGATGCGCTTGAAGAATTCGAGATATAGAGAGGTCATAATAACCCAGATGTGTGTGACGACATACTTAATGATAAACTTAACTTCAGGTCCAACCCACTGTATGATACCGCGCTGCGATCGATTACAGATAATAATAGATAACAGGTTCCATTGACGCAGTTCAGACACGCGGTGCACCGTGTTCGTGTAATAGAACGCCTTTATATGTTTTAATATATTTTTGTATTTATTTATTATGTGTTTGTTTTATGTGGATTTTTTATTTTTTAACGAGCTCCTCTTGGAGTGATGGTCTGAGGATGGGCCACATGGCCTGAAACGCGTAACCAAATACAAATTACGCTTGACGTCACTGGACGGAAATTAAGGTAAATTATATACTTCTCTTCTAATTCTATTCCCATTCTGCTACACTTGTTTTCCATGTCTCCAGTGCTCCTTGTATATATACTTTAAATAAAGTGGGAAACAAACGGCATCCTTGTTTCCGTCCCTTACTAATATTAAACGACTCGGACTCTTCTCGTCCTATTTACACTCTGGCTTGAACGTTTTTGTAGATGTTATATACACTTCCTACGTATATGGAATTAATTCCACTATTTCCTAAAGTTCCAAATAATTTGACTAGTGGGACATTGTCATAAGCCTTTTCGATGTCTATAAATAACAAATGCGTTTCTAAATTCCTCCTTTCCGTTCGTTTCTCAATTATTTGTCGCAACGAAAATATGTTGTCGACACAGGATCTTCCCGCTCTAAATCCACTCTGTTCTTCCACACTACCAATTTCTCTTTCAATTCTGTTTTTTTAGGATTCGACCATACAGCCTTCCTATTCAACTAGTTCCACTAATCCCCCCTTAGTTATTACAATCTGGCTTATTCCCTTTTTTATATATAGAACTAATCAAAGAGATGTTAAAATCTTGTGGTAATTCTTCTCCTTTAATCATTAACTTATTAAAAATATTTGCTAATAGTTCCCACAAAATATTTGGTCCTTATTTCACCAATTCAATAGGAATGCCTCCCGGTCCAGTGGATTTATTGTTCTTCATTTCTTTAACTGTATTTTCTACCTCCCTTGATGAAATGGGTTCCACATTCTCTCTTTCTTCCTCTCTTATTCGGTATATAATTTGTTTACATTCATTTCTGTTCTCAGTTAATAGTTTTTCGTAGTTTTCTTTCCACTTACTCATGTTAATTATTGGAATATTAGTTTTTTCTTTTCTTTCTGTTCGAAGTTGTTTTATTAGTTTCCAGGCCTCTTGTACTTTTGTCCCTCCAATATATTTGTTAACTTCATCACATTTTTTGTCCCATAATTCCTGCTTTGCCTTTGTAACTTATCTTTTTACTTCTCTATTACTTCTTGCGTAGCACTTTCGGTCTTCATTATATCCTGAATTTAGCCATTTCTGATACAATTGTTTCTTTTTCTTCACTTTTCGTTCTATATCTTTTGTCCACCATTCTGGGTTTTTCCTTCTGTCTAATTTGTTCACCTAATGCTTCTCTCGCTGCTCTATGTATGCATTCTTTAATCATATTATAACAGTTTTCTGTCGTAGATGGATTGATATTTTCGTTGTCTCTCAATTTATTCGCTAATCTTATTTTATACAAACATTTTACAGAGTCATGTACACTTTCTGTGTTGTGCTTAACGGTTTCCATCATTTCGTTCTTCTTGTCTACAATACTTAATCTTCTATTTGTTTTATACTTTACCATTACCTTAGCTTTCAACATGAAAATGATCCGATCCACACTCCGCACTTCTGTACACCCGAACGTCTTCCGTCTGTAAGTTTAAGTTTTGCGGTTGGATCATGTAGTCAATTATAGAGCTCAAGTTTCTTGTAGACTGTATACAAGTATTCTTGTGAATTCTTTTGTGAGGAAAATACCCATTTTGTATTCTGAGAGCATGTGCTTCGCAAAAGTCTATTAACCTTTGGCCACTCTCATTTATAGTTTCTTCCCTATATCAGCCTATAATTTTACTGTTGTTTGCACTCCCTGTTCGAGCATTAAAATCTTCCGCAAGGTACATTTATTTTCGCGGATTTGTGTTGCTTACAACTTATGTCAAATCGTTATAAAACTGATCTTTGATGTTACTATCTGCGTCGTCTGTTGGTGCATAGACCCCAATTATCACTATGTCATGGCCATCCTTCTGCAGTTCCAAGAACATAATCCGTTCATTCACTTCTTGCCACTTCTTTATTCTCTGATGTATCACTATTAATACACCTCTCTTTGCTTTCTCACTCTTATTAACGCCATTTTATTTTCTCAAACTCTTCAAATACTTCTTTCCGTTTTGTGTTTAGACCTTGCATGTTCCAAGTTGCCAAGTTCATTATCTGTTTCCGTTGCTTTGGTCGTTTGATCTCAGTGCAGTGACAAGCGTCCCATAACACTTCTGTTATTTATTTTAATGTTTTCATTTTTTAGTTGTATTATGTTTAATTTTTAATTACTTTGAATTAGGGATTATTTAGGAAATACATAAGAATTATTTGGAGGATAAAAGATGTTAATTGCCTTTATTATATCTGAAAACAGTTTTTTGTTTGATGCATGTAAATTCCTTCACTGTTTCTCAGTAAGATTTGTCTCCAATCTGCAAATCCTCCCTACTCTTCTCCACATATCTCTCTTTAACTTAGACGTTCGATATTTTCTGTGTGGATCGCTTTATTCTGTGGATATACAGAATAGAGCGTTGTATCATCTCTAACTGTCCGTTGCTATTGTAGAGCCACTTGGTATAAATTCTTTGATAGTAACAAGTAACACTGCCTCTCTGTCTCTCTTCTCTGCTACTCTCAGGAAACATTTTTTAGATTCTCTCTTTATCCCTCAACAACCCGCTTTATATTTGTTATATTAACCCACTTATTCTTCGTCTGTTATATTTTCTCGACCAAACGCACAATATCACACGAAAAAATTAATAAGTTTCATAAATATTTGTAAATCAAAGTTGCTTTCCCGCACAATGGTTGATTTTAAATACCGTAATATCCTGTGAACAAGACAAATATAACTTTATTTATAGGTACTTGTGTATAGTTGAAAATTGACCCAGTCCGTAGAGAGGATTTCTTTCTGCAGGTCCGATTCTGACAACGCAGTATGGGTTCCCTCAAATTTCCTAAAATAGAATGTGAAATTAAAATATTTGTGCAGTTATTCGTATTATTAAATCCATTCAGTGGCGTGGCGTGGGTACATAACACCTGCTGCCGGTTGTGATAGGCCTAAAAGTAACCTAAAAGTTAATTCGAATTTTTTCTTGTACCAAGTGTTCCTTTCAGAGCAGTTTTTATCATTCGCTGGGAAAAGAAGAGGGTCCCGGTTCAACGAGATCTGACTCCATTATACTTACACAGAATAAATCAAAACTCAAACAATAGAATTAAAAATAATAAAGATGAACAGAGAAACACATAACTAAAAGAACAAAACACAAATAGGTAGGCCTACTTAGTATCTGCTGCACGTCAGTTCCGAAAACGAACATAGCTGCTAACTGAGCGTTTTGCCGGTTTATACATTGGGTGGACCAATGTGCCCCCTCCACAGTTTGTACAGTAACAACTACTACGAGGTCAATGACCGTACGCAGTAAAACATTGCAGATGTCTGAGCCGGCAACATAAGACAGTGCAAGTGCCCAGTAGCTCGAAAGCAATGCTAGGAAAGCTTTTCTTCAAGTTCCCCTACTAATAATGTTCGGATTTCAAATTATTCAATAACTAAAGTATTTATTCTGTGACATAATTAATATTATTTTCTCTTATTTCCGCCGGCATCAGCGGTTACATGGACGCCACGCTACTGACTCCATTAATTATTACAAAAGTTATTTCACGATATTGATTGAAGACTCGTTGACCACTTGGTGAAACAAAGGACTTAAAAAAACAAACGCTTGGTAGTTTCAACAGATTCTTTTACATAAATGTTCAAGTTTATAAATGAATTATTTTAATTGTTTTCTAAGATACGTCGTTTCAGTCGTTTATCTTATTCCTGAATCTATTGTTTATTCAGTTTAGTATTTAAAACAGAACAAAACAATATTTTTCTAAATCATTATTAGGCATATTAAAAAAAAAAAAAAACTCGTAGTTCAAAACATAAACATTCTGCAGTGTTTGCAGAAGTTGAAACTCTAAAACAATGTGATTAGTAAAGCCTATTATTCCAATAGGGAAACATTGAAACATTACTTAGTGAAAAATAAATTATTAAGAATAGTCCTAATTAGTGTACCATTAGTCTGAATCGTTTGTGTGCATCCAAAAGACGAACAAATTCCCCTATTACATATTACTGTAATTTGTAAGTGAATAAAAACTGTATTAAACCTACACTCCAGACAAATAAGCAGTGCACATCGAGAAACTATCTAAGAATTCTACCCGAAATTATGAATGAATGTAACCGAGCAATGTACGAAAATCTTGAGAGTACACAGGTAAACAAGGAATTGGGCCACGATTGAAACAAATTTTTTTTTAATGTATACCAGGTTGTTGGTGGGAGGGTAAATGTATGAGAAATAGTGGGTACATTACTGATGGAGAGAGAGAGACAGAGAGAGAGATTCTGCTACGCATTTCGGTTCTAAGATTGTGATACCGACATTCAAGTGTAGTGTTAAACAATGGATGCGCTTAAAAGGAAGCCAAGTGTAATGGGACTGTACAAACTGTTGTGAAAGTCATCCGCTCTGCTGCTTTGTATGCACAATACACACGCGCGCGCGCGCGCACTCAGCTTTCACAAATTGTGCGTCTGAACAGTTAGAAAAAAAACTAATCGTCGTCTAGTAACTAGTTCCCGGAGACCGGAAATGTAATCAATAGTAATCGCTACAGCCGTGCAATAGTTCGTCTACTATCCGTTAAACCAGGTGCACTGAACCTTTGAATTTATGAGGGCGCATATATAACTGAGGACCAGTTCGATTGGCGCACCCTCCCCACCCTTTCAATGGAAAATAGAAAGCTACGGAGCTGGACGTTGGACATCAATGGTCAATAGCTGGACGATAAAAACATTAACTGTCGTGGAAAATTACAAAAAACATTAGCGACGTGGAACACCGCATCAAAAAAAAACCTTTGTAGTATTTTTCATGTAAATTTGTGAAAACTTTTCACATTAGGAGTAGTTCACCAACAATCTGTCATCATTCACACGCACGTTAAAAACTAACAAAACTTTAAACGAAAGAAATGGTTAAATAGGAACACATTTTAATAAAAATAAATTAAAGAACTTACCACAGTAACACTATTTATTTTTATAACGTGCACAGTAATGTAAAACCTGAAATCACATTTAAAACATAAATGTATTATTTTATAATGAAGTACTTCGAAGCAAGTACAATGCGGGTGCGTTCCTTCGTTCAAAATAAAATTTCAATTCATTTTCTTAAAAAAAAAAACTAATTTACAGTAATGATTGTATTACAAAAAAGCAAAATTTGAAATTGATTGTATTACTTTATAATGAAGTACTTCGATGCAAGTACATGCGGGTGCGTTCCTTCGTTCAAAAGAAAATAAAATTACAAATTCCTTTGCAGGCGCGTCTAACCCTGCGGGCGCAGGGTCGCGGACTGCTGCGTTAAATCGACGGAGGACAATGGAGGGTGCGACGGGCAGCATCCGCCCCCCCCCCCCCGACCACTTTACAACGGGGCCCTGTCTGAGGGGTTCACTACAATCTTTGCCTCCGCTTTATGGCCTTCTGGCGGTACCCGTACGCTTCGTTGCACGCGCCAAACGCACTGAGATTTATACACAACAATATTTCAACTGTTAGTGCACGTTACCAGTGGAATGGGCGCAGGAATGAACCATCAAAAGACATTCAATGCAACTGTTAGCTCAGATATTCAAGGCACCGTTTGAGTACTACTATTGCCAACTGCCGAATAACCAAACAAATGTTTTTACAAAACCATCAAAATCTTGAAAAAAAAAGGGTTTAATTGAAACAAAATCCAAAATAAAATTTGAACTTTCTCTAAATTTCACTTGCTGACACGATACAAGTGTTTACACGAGATAGTATTCTACGAAAGTTTGTTGCATGCTGAAAATTTGACTACGCGCAAATTAACAAAGAAATTTCATCAGATGGGACCGTATTAAGGTTCTTTTCTTAAAAATCGTTAATTTATTGGTTAAAATTTAAACCTACGTCTACAACCATCTTCAGACTTCAAGGAACAGGGTGATGAAAGAATGTTTGTAATCGGATCAGTAGTTTCTGAGGACAATGAAACCAAACCAACAATCTCTACCTCTTTATAATGTAGTAGTATAGAAACTGATATTATTACGGTTTCGACCCGAGAAAACGATTCCGAATTTGCCTCATGACTCGTATAGACGGAAATATCGGAAACGATTTCACATTGGCTTAAGCAGTATAATCAAAATTCATGAAAGAATCCTCTGTAAATGATTTAGAATTGGCTGAAGGAAAGCTCGCCCTAGTATATAGTGACTTTGACAAGAAACTAGAGGCGCAAAAGTAAAATACTGTTACACAATGAACGTACGCCAGGGGCGGATTAAGCGGCTGGCGGACCTGGCGGCCGCCAGGGGCCCCCGAATCTTCAAGGGGCCCCGAGATCGATAGATTCCTAGTTGAAAACTGCCACAACAGAAAAGCGAAAGATGCAATATTTAATATTATTCACGTATTCTACATGTAAACGAAAAAGCCAAAAGCGAAAGACTCGTAACTAAAACTGTTAGTTTATTATCTACATCAAGTATACTATAATGTCAAATATATATCTTAGTAATGAGAAGTGATTGATTTTTACAAATCTCTTAGCAGTATGAAACGTTGCATTTGAATCATTTTGAATAAATACGTGTAAAAATGCCGTCTCAGTGAAGAGAGTTTCAGATACAAGATGGTCAGCAAGAGCAGATGCTGTATTGGCTATAAAACTTGGTTACACCCATATAAAAGAGGCTTTAGCTGAAATCTGTGACTCAAAAGAAGAAAAAAAGACCACAATAGTCGAGGCAACTTCGCTTATGAAAAAAATGGAAAAATATGAAACCGCCCTGATGACAGTGATTTGGAATACCATTCTACAGAGAATAAATGCTACTAGCAAATCACTGCAATCAGTGGAGTGTGAACTATTAAAAGGCTCTATTCTACTAAGGTCACTAAAGAATTTTATCGAACATTTCAGAGAAGAATTTGGAAAAGTTTAAAAAGAAGCAACTGAATTATCAGGTCTATCATTTGATGAAGAAGATGGACAAGCTCATAGGCCAGAGAAGAGAAAAATGTTTTTCGATGAAAGCAAAGTAGTCGGTCATGAATTTGCAAGAAGGGAAAATTTCATTGTCAATTCATTTTATGTCATATGCGATAGCACCAAGGCAGAACTATCTCGAAGAACTCAGACGTATGAAGCTGTTATAGAACATTTTAGGGTATTATTTGATCAAAGATTACCAACTGAAGCAAAAAAGAACGCTATAAAAAAACTGAAGGATATTTACAAAAATGACATTTGTATTTCTAATTTTGACGATGAAATGGACCAGTTCTTACTATTTCTACAAGAAAACAAAGATACCATCAAAACCGCATCAGAAATTTATCGAGCTACAAGAGAAAATATATTCAACTTTTCCTAACGTAGAGATTATTTTGAAAATATTTTTAACAATACAGATATCAAATGCATCAGGTGAAAGATCTTTTTCAGTTTTGAAACGCGTTAAAAACTATTTAAGGAGTACAATGGGAGAAGACAGATTGAACAACATGGCCATATTATACATAGAACAAGAAATTTTGGACGAAATAGATACTGCAAAAATAATTGCTGAATTTACCAAAGAGAAAACAAGACGCAAATTCATATAGAAAACTTTTTTAAGCACTCAAGTAACTTAGTTACTGTTAAATGTTTTGAATAAATTTCTGATTTTTCTTGAAACATTGGGTTTTATTATTATCTACATATTGCTGGTTTAAGCAAGTCATTAAAAGTCTAATACTGAAATCTTTCGAAAAAAATCCATCACTTCCTTACACTATTTTTTTGTTTTGGGGCTTGGGTCTAAGGGCCTCGAAATTTTTACCGCCAGGGGCCTCCAATCGGCTTAATCCGCCTCTGATGTACGCTCAACCGATGCCACCGTAGAATTCGTAGTTATATGAACAGCGAAGGAAGTTTACTGTCAAATGGGACTTCACCAGGCCCGCGCCGTACATAAGTGCAAAGTCGTGCGGTGCACGACGGCGCCGAGGTGCCGGGGGCGCCGAAAGGCCTCAAAACCCAAAAGTAAAAAAAAGTAATATACCTACCTAACAAACAAAAAATCATTCGTCAAAACAAAATTTAGAATGATAAAAAACAAAATAGAATTGCAAGCTATTACATTGTTCTTTATTTAGTTAGTTATTTGTTATTTATTACTTAGGAAATACACTTATTCGCCAAACCTCAGCGAAACGCACCTACAAATGCGAAGCTATTGTTTGTGTCGCGCACCCACCTATCAACGCGCAGCGCGCGAACCGAGGCGATATTACCGGGGGAATAAGGAGAAATTCAAGATAAAGACCTAACTTACGTGTTTATGTCTGGAGAATGCCGTAATGAATACAATTCTCAGAATGAATTGAATTCTGTTTACGTTTGCGACCGTAGCCTGCTAAGCCAGTCTCTACTCTCTAACCTTTAAGCAAATCGCGTCCAGTATGAACTGAGCGCTACATCGGTCGCGACTTTATTGGTTGCCCAATGCCCAATAATAAACTTAACGTCAAACGTGAAAAGGTGCATGAGTGGAAAGATATTTTTTTTGAAACCTTATTTTTTTGTAGTTTTACAGACTTTATAGTGGTGTGTTTTGTGTTCTGAAAATCTTTTATTCATTAAGGTGAGTTCAGCTACAATTTATTTTTTATTTTAGATTTTTAAGTATTAAAAGCCAAAAACTTTAATCTCAAAAGTCATTTTATTATTGACATTTTTTGTTTGATTATGTAAACATCATTGTTGATTGACGCAAGTTCATTAATCGATAAGCACTAATAACAATATTTTTAACAATTTTCATAAGTTTTAATTTTTATAAATTTTGAAATAAGTATAATAAGTTGATACAATACTTTCCGAGTTTGAGACGTTGAAACATTTCCATAAACAATTGAGAGGCGTTTTACGTACCCTACATTTTTTATATACGTACTTAATAGAAACAAATAATTCCACGATAATGTTAAGTAGACTTTGCGTATATTAGCTCCAAATTATGTTTAAAACACATAAACGTATGTCAAAACAAATATTTTGTCAATAGTTGTAACCTTTATAATTTTAAATATTAACTAACTTTAAGTATTAACTTTTGTTAAGTTTTCTTAACGTTTTTCGATGTATCACTAAATTTATTACAAGACTATATGAAAAATTCATTTTTGGAAAAATTGTAGATTTGCAAAGAAAATTTTGCAAAAACACCCCTCAATTTATCATTTTGTTTACTTATGTATTAATTTTTTTACAGTCTATAGGATGTCAGAAAAAAAGAAGAAATTGTCAGGACACCAAAATTTGTTGAAGAAAATAAGAAGAGAAGAAGAACTAGAAAAACACGTCAAAATTACGCATTTTTTTCAAAACCAGAATCTACTTTGCCAAACATTAATGACAAAAATGATACAGCTGAACCACAACATTCTGAACCTGTACATCTTCTGGAACATCAACTTCTTCAAGTCCCGCTGATAATGAGGAATCAACACCTTCAAAAATTACCACAACAAAAAATATAAGAGGACTTTCCAAAGATGCTGCAATGTGGCCAAAAAAATTACGTCCGAATAATATTCAAGAATTAGTAGAACGTGGCCCTACTTATTATCAAAACAAAAAGGATCTTTATCCGAGAGATAGTTTGGGGCGTACGTTTTCCAATAATTATTTCTTTAGAATTCTACCGAACAAAGAAAAAATTGAGCGTTTTTGGCTGTTGTATTCCGAAACAAAGAATTCGCTTTACTGCTTCTGTTGCAAGTTTTTAATAATAGCGATTTGAAATCTGTTCGCCTTAGTGATGAATCTGGTTACAACGACTGGCAGCATTTATGTGAACATTTAAATATTCATGAAAAGAGCAAGTTACATATCGAAAATGTTCTAAAATTGCTAGATCTTTCCAACCGTTTTAATAAAAATCAAATAATTGATTCTGAAACTCAAAATGTAATAAACAGAGAAACTAAATACTGGCAATCTGTTATAGAAAGAATTTTCTACGTGATTCAGTTTTTAGGTGAGCAGAATTTAGCTTTTCGTGAAAGTAGTAACAAGTTGTTTGAGAAAAGTAATGGTAACTTTTTAAAATGCATAGAAATGATTTCTAAATTCGACCCGATTATGTCAGAACATACAAAACGGTCTCAAAGAAAAGATTACAAAAATTATCTCGGGGATAAAATACAAAATGAAGTAATCAATTTGATGGGCGAAAACATCAAATCCAAAATTTTAGAACTAACTAAGAAGGCAAAATATTTTTCAATATTATTAGACTGTACCCCTGACTCTAGTCATCAAGAACAAATTTCAGTTTGTATAAGATTTGTTAACTTAAAAAGCACAGGAATTAGTATAGAAGAACATTTTTTATTATTTTGTCCTATAGATGATCCGTCGGGCGAGGGTTTGACTAAATTTCTTTTATCGGCGTTAGAGAAAGTAGGCTTAAATATCAACGATTTGCGGGGTCAGGGTTACAACAATGGGGCAAATATGCGTGGTAGGCATAATGGTCTACAAAAAAAAAATTTTGGATTTGAATCCGCGAGCTTTCTTTGTTCCGTGCTGCAATCATAGCCTAAATTTAATCGTTAATGATGCCGCAAAATCAAAAACTTTGAGCATCAATTTTTTTTCTTTAGTTGAAGAACTGTTTGTATTTTTTTCAGCTTCTACTAAACGATGGTCAATTCTGAAATCTAATGTTACAAATTTAACTTTAAAACCTTCATCGGATACTCGATGGTCTAGTAGAATAGATGCAATAACTCCTTTAAAGTATGAACTTGGAGAGGTATACGATGCTCTGTTTGAAATAAGCGAAGGAAGTTTTGAAAATAAAGTAAAGAATTTGGCTAAATGAGTCTCTTCTTTTTTCTCAGTGATATACGTATTGACTTAGTGTGTCTGCTGTTTTGTTGTCAGCTCTCTACAGTATTTAATAGTAAAAGGATATGTTCTTCTATGGATAGAATCCATCTCATTAGTCTTGCATTTTTGATTCTGCACGTCAGCAGGAATGATAGAGCTTGATGAACAGTGTGGTTTCAAAGTGCATTTCACAAATGTAATATCGGAACTGTTTTAATGCGTACACAATGCCCAAAATCTCTTTATCTGACGTACAATATTGTTTCTCAGCACCTTTGAACACTCTGCTTGCATAGGCGATGACTCGTTGTTCTCCTCTTGGGTCTTCTTGATAGAGTATACGCTCACTGTAGCACAGTTGCTGGCGTCTGAGTAGACGGTGTATTGTCTTCACGTTGTGGATGATGTAGCATGATGTTTTCCACAAGTAGTGCCTTGACTTCGTTGAATGTATTCGTGTGATGCTGTTCCCACTTCCACTTCACCTTCTTCCTTGTAAGCTCTGACATTTTATGATCCGCGCGCGCGCGCACACACACACACACTTAATTTCCTTTTATACTATTTTAAGGACGTTTGTCGTAAGCCTACATATCATCTGTGTGTGTGTGTGTGTGTGTGTGTGTGTGTGTGTCTCTCTCTCTCTCTCTCTCGCACTCACTCACTCACTCACTCACTCACTCACTCACTTGCCCTCTTCCTTTGTCTCTAGCTGTATATACCCAAAATCGGATACTGGAAGACACACAAAATTTTACTTACCCGAGAATGGTACTTACTTTTTTTTTGTAGAGGGGAAATCCATTATGGACACCAGTGCGCCCGTGTACACTGGCGTGTGGGACTCTCACCCACTAAAACCCCTCTTCTTCGCCACGCATGGGCCCTGATACCATTTTCAACTCATCTTCATGACCACACAAACAGTCCGTTTGCATATCGTCTCTATACTACCTTTCCTGCTTCTCGTGACACACTGTCGCTCCTCCCCTAGAACTTTACTTCTTCCTCTTTATTTTTCGTGACAGTCTTAACGATGTATGTACTAGTTTTCAATTTCTTTATTCTGTATTATTACATCACTACTTAGACTTTACCTTTACCACTTCATGTTTGGACGTCATCTACTTTCTTACTCTTTCTTGCTTCCAGTTGTCACTTTTCTCCAAAATTTATTACTAGCCCGTGTACTATCAACATAACACCTGTTTGATCTAGTCAGTTTTTTTGAAAATTCCTTTATGTGGCGGACATCATCCTCAATTTGGCAGTTGGACCAACTGAGTCCACATTCTAGTTTGAGCTCCTCGCTTGGTAACGTTGTTAAAATAACCCTGGCTAGTAATTTTAACCTTAGTCATACGTTACTGCATGCATACGTTGTTACTCTTAATTTCACTAAAAATTACTTTATCCTTGATCCCTTTCATTGCACTTTATTGTCATTTTAACCATTTTAATTTGAAAATTGATTTACTTATAATCGCCCATATTTTCAGTGTCCAGTACTCCCTTGTTGATTCATATTGCTAATCTCCTTAGCTTTATGAATTATTTGCCGATGGGAAGGAGATGGAAAGGAAGACCGCGTACAAGATGGCTGGACCAGGTTGGTAAGGAGGCAGTGAGGCTGGGTGCAGCAAACTGGTGGACATTGGCCGGGAGTAGAGACCAGTGGGGAAGATTTCTTTTGGAGGCCAGGGCCCGGACTGGGCTGTAGCGCCGAGGATACGATATGAATCTCCTTAGCTATTATTATGTATGAGCAAGCCAAGTTGATTAGGGATTCACCTTTTCAATTTAGGTTTACACCCTGTAATGATCACCACTAGATACGCCACCAATAAGAAACAATTCGAGTAGGCCTATATTCCTCTCTCGCGCCCCCTCGTTGTAGGCGAAACCCGAGACAAGAATGTACATTTATTTATGAACAAGACAAGCAAAATAAACATACTGAATATTATTTTGTTCATTACAGTTAGCAAATTATACTGTTCGATATGAATATAGTGAACATTTTAAACATAATGAAAATAATTAGCACGATTATCATCACAAACAGTTACATAATAAACGTAAACACATTTTAAAAATAATATAAATTTTGAGCATATTCAAAAATGAATACAATACACATAGTAGGGAAAACAAACATAACAATTAGAATAAACATAACGAATATAACTAAAGTAATGAACATAGGCTGATGACTATAGTAAACACTGTAATGAGCCTATAGTAAATATAATCAATAAAGTAAACCTACTGCTCAAAATGAACGCAGTGAATATTTTGAGCATAATGAACAAAAAAAGAACATAATGAAAGTACGAACAAAATAAACATAATAAAATATTACAGGCACCGATAACAAACAAATACACATAAGAAACAAAATACAGACACCGATGAAGTAACTAATAATCTGCTTTAATGAGTCACATATAACAATTTGAAATCAACAAGATATTCTCATACAGTAATTCTAGTTAAATTTATCGACACGCAATAATAGTGTCAACTATTAGAGTTCCACACTAACTATAACACAACAACCACTTTTCACTAATTCTCAGCAGTGACTCGATCAGCACTAAAGAAATGGCCCAGAGTAACTGACTGACAAAGCCAGCCGCAGTCACTTATATAGGTAGCGCAGGTGTTCCAGAATAACTTTTCATCTTTTTGGCGGCATGCCAGATTAATTTGCGTATTTACAAGTGTTCTCGAATAATCTGGAAAAGGTACTTTAGTGAAAGGCCTTGACACAGACGAGGCACGCTGGGCTAATTGAGAAGCGCGTAGAACGACACTCTCGGCTGTTCGAGAGTGTTCCGTCGTTACAATATAAAATAACAGCTGCACAGATTTAATGTCCATTTATAAATGTTATACTGTATACACGATAATATCACTGCCAAATAATAATATAAACCAAATTTGTGAAAATGTTAAATTTATAAGTCAACGAACCTCAACTAAAGAATGGTTTCTCTAAGCCAAAACATTGCATCGCTTTTACCATTTCAACGACTGTTTCGATAAGGCAACAAACAGATGTAAATTAAGGGGTGCAGTATGTAGAATTGATGACCACTAGCAGTACCTACAATTTTACCGTAGGTTCAATAAGAACGAGTTCGGCGTTTATTTATAGCCAAGGGTGAGCTTTCTCTACCTGTGCAAAGGTACTCAAGCAGAGTACTGTCGACTCATAACGGTACAGACAAAGCTAAACAACGAATAGAATTCCTATACTGACAAATTTCCCATGGTTTGTATTCCAAAACATGAAACACGCGGTCTCAAAAATTGCGCTAAACGCTGGTTAGTAGAGCGTTTTATCGAAGATTTTATGGCATTGCTCTTATGGGGATTTTGGCGGTAATTTACAAAATGAGCGTTTAATGAGGGATAGCGCTATATCCGGGTGCGCTGTATAGGAGTTTCAGTGTATACAGCTTAAGAAACTTTTCATTTAAATTCGGCCAGGTGTAGCCGCCTTTTGTATTACTTCCCTCTGTTTTACCCTTGACCTTGCGGTCCTCTCTTCTTATCTCTTCTCTTTCTCTCTGCCCGAAGTTTTCTCTTACGCTCTCCTCTCTTCTTTCTCACAACTCATATTGGTTGCCCTTCAGATGATATTTCCTCTTCTCTAGAGTTAGTTCTATTTTTGTATTCAGTGTGAAACGTGTGTTCGTATTGTGTGAGCAAAATTAATAATTCTTCAGCGGTTTTAGTTCCTTGTGTACATACGGCTGATCTTATATCTCGGTTGAAGCGATATGCTGTACTCTCATAAGTCCTTTCCATTAAATGAATTAAATGTAGCAAATACCATCTTCTCTCCATTACTGACCAGAGTTATTACTTGTCAACACTGCCAAAGACTTTTCCAAAACCAACGAAAATTAAATGAGTTTTTTAATTATACTCATGACATTTGATGGAAAGAAATTTGAATATTGGTGGTAAAGCAGTTGCTGGGTTTATTAAAAGACAAACAAGCAAACAAAGGAGCTGCTGCCTCGACCTATACCTTCCCTTACACAAGGACCGTCAGCGCCATAGAAACACCACCTCCCGATTCGGGTCAAACGCCCTCGGGTGATTCTTGATGACCCGCCATCTCTTCAGGGACCCCACTTAGGACGCTGAACACGCTGCTTGCTGCCTCTCCCCCCCCCCGCCATATAGCAAAATATCGCGTTGGTAACATTTTCTAGTATTAGGCACCAGTCGACGAACCAGCAAGTTATCTTCTGGCAGCCACTGAGCTCGACCACAGGTGCAAAGACATCCAGCTCCGACAGTGCAGTGTAATTCAATCGTTTTTCATTCTCAGCTTTATCAATGAGGATGCCACATCGTAGAATGGACGAAACGTTTGCAGTGATACCAATAAACGTGGTTGTCAACCGAAAAAAGTGTTGTTACTAATTTTAAACCATATCTGTATATAGTGTTCTGTTTTGAAAATGTCAACATTCTAGGATACTAGGCTACAAAAAAGGAATACACCATTTTTTAATTATAAACAAAAACATACTGTTATCAGACGAAAGGGGATTTTAACCCACGTTTTGATAACTTGGAAAACTTTTTAACTTTAGGAGCATAACAGGCCAAAAGTGTAAATTAAAATTTTTGAAAAACTGTAAGACTCGGTACCTTTAATCATTTGACAAAAATAATGTCAGTCAACACTCCTTCCAAATTGGACCGCCTTCAAGAAGTTTGTAAGATTTGTTTCCAACAAAAAATTACGTATTGTTATTAGTAAGTCAGTAAATGGTTATGGTTATAAACTTAACTAAAAAAACAATACTTAGTTGCAGTTTTTAGTGTCTGTTGTATTGTGGTCTACTAGAATTGACATTTTAATGAAAAAATAAGAAATTAGTACTGTAACGGCCCATTAAGGTTATGGCCGTTACTTAAAATTTAAAACTGGACGCTTGATGAAGCGAAAACGTGCTAGAGCCCAGTGTGACAGGACTTGCAATAAAACACTCATTTTAAACCATAACAACCTTTTATTATTGCACGCATTTCATAATCATAACATGTTTTACTACAGTGTTCAAACGATTGAATTCTTGTATTTTTGATAGCAGTTCTTAGTTTTCATTTTATCGACAAATATATATATATATATATATATATATATATATATTCAATTTGCATTAATGACAATTACTAATAAAAATTAATCACACAGTATAACAATAGGATGCCATTAACACAGTTCATAATACACATCAGAAATATACATCCAGAGGACATGTTCTAACAAAATTTTAATCATTATAAATATGAAAATACTATTTATATGTATGCTTTTTATATCAACCAATATATGAGGTGGTTAGAATGAAAGTGGAGTAAGTCCAGTTTAAGTAGTTTTGAGATATTGAGTGTTTTGTTTATAACACTATAAAAAAATAAAGGTATAAAGTGAATTTGTTACTTATGTTTGAGTTATTACTGTATAAAAGTGAATTTATTGTTGATTCAAAAGTTTCCCCTGAAACTTACCGTACCTTTTAAAAAAAACACAAATATGTGACTTACACCACTGTCATTCTCAGCACATCGTAGGTATGGTTAATAAAATGTTTTATTAATCTATTACATCTGTCCTCTTAATCTGTCCAAACATTAATTTTAAACTTTGGATTTATTCACAACACTTTTTCAAAATACAGAAATATAAAAACTAAACATAAGGCATAAACATTGAACTTGTTTTAAAATGTTATTGAAGAAAAGTTTTTTTTTTTTTTTAATTTGTAAAACTTTTAATTTTCAAGTAATAAGAAATGAATTTTTGTCTGTTTCTTACACTTCATAAAACGGTTAAACACACTCAAACTCTTCACTGTTTTCAACAATTTGTGGTTCTTCATAAGCCAGTGGTCCAATGTCCTCTTCTGAATTTCCAGTTGTTTTTAAGTTATTGAAAAAGTCATGGTATACTGGAGGTATAAAGGCTAAGAGATCCAACATGTCTTGCTTTTTCAACATACTCACTGGTTTCTCGCTTGTGTACAGTTTTCCCACAGGTACATTGCTCAAAGATGCTGTTGGTCTACCCTTCCTTTTGCTTGGAGTTATGTCTAAGGCTTCAAAATCTATAATATCTTGTAAAGTTTCTTTGTACTTTATTACAAAAGGACAACTTTTCTCAAATCTGACCCACTGCATTTTCAACCAGTTCACAGGAGAATTGTCTACATTTTTTTTCTTTTGGTTATTGTGTTTTCTAAACGTTTCGTGGAAAAGAGTGTTCTTCACTGTTAATTTCAGAAATCATGAATTTTTCTTGTGTCGACAAGAGGACATAATTTCACGCCATTGATGTGGGAGATAGATTGATTTGCATTTAGCTGCTAACTCTACAGATCCAAAATCGGAGTCATTAGGCAAGAATGAGTGGCCAGACACCAAAAACTTTTGATCGATTACCTCAATGCTTGTTTCATTACTCTGGACAGATCTCATCAATGCTAATGTCATTTTGATATTCCAGTTTTGCCCGGTGCAGGTATCACTGCAAATCGTAACTCTTTTTTTGTTGCTAGCCTGTACTTTTAAATGTTTTATGACACATGATGATACTTCTTGAGCTCCCCTAGAGGCTACTGTTTCATCCCATACATAAAAATATCCAGTATCTTTTTCAAGATCGTGTGCACCAAAGTTGTAACTATATAAATTTCGTTTGTAATATGCATCTGATACGGTTAAAACTGGAAAAGGGAGAGCCTTCTGCAAATCCACACTGGAAGCATAACTATCAGGATTGTTTTTAACAAATTCAGCATCATTTTTCATACACTCTCTTGCTAACTCCGCCTTCCTCAAACGAAGTTCATGGTCAATTTGTAATTTCGACTTTTCTTCTTGGGTTACATCAGGATTGCTAATTTTTATTTTTAAAATGTCACACTTTTTGCAAGTGTCCTTCTTGGAAATATAAAAATGTAAGTTAAATTTTGTATTAAATATATACCTACAATAATGCTCCTTCTTTGGCGATCTTCCTTCTGCTAAACATTTTTCATGGTACAATAAAAACATTTTCTTTATATTAAGGGACTCACACAGGTACCTTCTGTTTTCATTATTCTTTCTCGTGTAACGGCTCTGATAAAATGGGAATGAGGCGATATGTTCCATGATATACTTTGTATCGTTTTCCGATATTTTTCTAGAAAAACAGCCTTTAATACCTTGAAGATCTTCACCTGGCAACTTACCATCCACAAGTTTACACAGAGCTCTATTAACTCTTCCCTCAGACAGTTGAAATGTTTTCAAAAAAAAAAACTTTGTCATACTTGAATCAATAGTCCTTCAGTTGTTTTTAAATAATATTTATTTGAACCCTTCCTTTGTGGGCTTCCTTCCTTCCTTGGGCGCCTCCTTTTAACTTCATTTCTTTGAACTAAGCCACAAATATTCTGCTTACACAAATTCAGCCATATTCCAAAATGATTCAAACATAGATTTCCTCTCATCACTTGATATTTTGTTATTACACTTAACTCTACAGTTACATGGAATATTTGAAAAAACTTTACCCTCACAAACTTTTCCCTTTTTGGTTACATACTGTTTCCCTGAATTTCTACTTCTTTTTGCAATATTTTGCTTATGCTGATCAGGATTTCTGTTTCTCTTTCGTGATTTTGGTTTGTTTGCGGGACCAACTAAATTTACGAGATTAACTAAACTAGGCGTACCTGTTGAGTATTCAGATTCTGACTCTGAAGAACTTGTATATAACACAAGCCTTTTATGGGTTAGGTTAGGATTTTCATCTACTAACTAGCCATCCAGGTCTTCTATACAAACTCACGGAGATTCTGCTTCCGGATTGCTACATTCATTTGATTGCTAGCTTTCTTCGGAACAGAATCTTTCGCGTGAGAGTAGATAACACCCTTTCTTCGGCAAGGGCTATTACTGCTGGTGTACCTCAGGGAAGCGTCTTGGGCCCCCTGTTTTTCTCTGTGTACGTCAATGACGTCCCCAAGTTGCCTGGCACCAGGTTGGCCATGTTCGCTGACGACACGGCGGTGTATGCCGTCGATCGTCGAGCTGAAAGGGCAGTTATCTGGCTCCAGGAACAATTTGACGAGTACGTTGAGTAGGCAGAGAAATGGAGGGTTGCCATCAACGCGGCCAAGAGCACAGCAGTGGTCTTCTCCAGACGCTTAAGGCTCCCAGACAGAATCTATGTAGGCGATACTCTGTTGCCCTGGTCTCGAGAGGTCAAGTACCTCGGGGTTCACCTCGACCGACGTCTCACCTGGCGGATACACTCTGCACAAGTTGCCCGAAAGACCGTCAATCGTCTCTATCAACTCCGTCCCGTGTTATGCAGCAACGCCATGGCCCGCCGCCTAGGGAAGCTTATCGTCTCCACCTATGTGGTGCCGATGGTTACCTACGTGATACGCGTTTGGGGCTACTTGGCCAAGACCCACAATCGAAAGCTTCAGTCTCTCCTTGACCGAGGATTGCGCTGGGCATGTAAAGCCCATTACCTAACATCTAACAAAACGATCCGAGACTCCCTGCGTGTCCGTTCCCTGGACGCCACTATACGGACACTGTCCCAAAAATTTTATCGCCGCTCCGTCCGATTCCAGGGCAACCACCTGATTAGCGCCCTCGGTCGCTACCAATCTGTGCCAGGAGAATCTTGGACCCGGCCTCGGCGTACACTCACCCTCAATTAAGTAATTAATTGAAAACCCACGGCCGGTAGCAGGCCACACCCTAAATCCAGACCTATCAGTCGACCCTGCGGCAGGAGCTCTATTTGAAGCACGGAACGTAGTATATGAGCAGGCGACGGGCAAGCCCTTCGTCCCGCACAGCCATTGAACTTGTGTCTCTCGCCTCGTAACACCGACACCACACACACACTGTCACAATTTTATCCACACTACTATTCTGTTATTAGCAATACTATTCTGTGCAATGAGCGAGCTTGAAAATTTACATTTACATTTTCATTAACATTGTAAGAAAACTCATTGCAGTGACGAGTTACAATGCCACACGTTGGATGCGTCACTTTGTAAGAAAACTCGCTTGTCGGTGTTATTTTTTGTTATGTTGAATACTTCAATCGGTTATTTATATTTTGTGTAATATGTATTAATTTCTTATGAAACTGCCGCTGATTATGTCGATCGTGTACGCTCTAATAATTCGTACCGGATCTTGTTGCTGTCTGTACTACGTTACCTGTCCTTACTCACTTGTATTTTCTTCCGGATAGGCGCCAAATCGTTTTACAAACAAAACAATTAAAAGGTTTAATCTCAGTTAGTTTGTTTACGTTACTGCGGTGTGTGATTCGAATTGTTCGCCGGCTGGCGAGAACTCGAGTATCGCTAGACTGGGGAGAACGTGTTGCCAACATAAACTTTGGTCGCAATTTCTATTCACTACTACAAAACACAACATTCATAATACATGTGAAATAATTACAGGACAGTCGATAAAGGTTCGTACTTGTTTATTAATGCTTGATAGCTCATCAAATTTCAATAATCGTTATACAATTGAGTTTAATATAATAATTTTTTGGCCTCGGCAAATATTTAATTCTTTACTCAGCGGGGAGCAGTGTGGCAACGATAGTTACTTGACGACGCAAAATGTCGCCGTGTTTACTTTATTTACACAATTTAAATTGCCACTGGATCCTTTTGAGTACGACAAAAAGTTAGAACAAAATATTTAAATAGAGTACACCACCTTACAATTGTGGTTATTAATTATGAAAGAAGTTTTACATTGAATTCAACTCTGTGATGTTTAAAAGTGTATGTGTCTGTGCTGTCGTGTTATACAGAGGTTAGCTTATAGTTAATATTAGTATTCGTAAATATTTTCTTTATTAACCTTTGAAAAAAATAATATCAGTTATAGTGAGAGTTTTCTATTGTGAGAAATGATTTAGAAAGGATTTTATTTATAAATTTTAGGTAATTTCGCAATACTTAACAATCAGTAGACCTATGGTGTGGTGTTATACAGTTGGGCTGGGTTGTGTCATTGTTTCGTTCATCAATCTTCACTCGTCCTAGGATTTGGTCATGTCTGGCGTCTTCTTCGTTTTATTTGACTGAAGTGTAACCCGTCTTTCCTTTTATGCCTTTTATATATAGAAAACAAACTTCTTTTTTATTTCTTTTTATTTTTATATTTATTTATTTATTCATTTTTTTGAAAGAGAGGCCACTAGTTATTTAGAACTAGGCAAGAGCCTAGAGAAGCCAAAAATGCGCTCGGTCCAGTATGATGGGACTTGCAAATGAAACTCTGCTCTAAGATAACAATAACAGGATTTATTGCATTCTGCTTTGTACAATATATGCGCCCTTGAAAAAGTAAGATAATATTACAAGTGTTTCATAATCAAGAATAGCTCACTTCCAAAACCCCCAATCGTTATTATAATTCCATTATACATAGTTATCGCCAAATAGTTGAGCTTGAATAATAATGGCGCATAAACAATAATACTTGAATAATAATGGCGCATAAATAATAATAATGTAAAATGGCGCATAGTCTCGACCCTCCCAGTAAATTCCACAAATCATAACATGATATATATATACATATATGCATAATCAAGTATAACAATCTAACAATCATATAAGGCATAACACACAACATATAATTAACATAGATACACATTTACATATAAATGGCACACCACATGTTCACCTGGTTAACAGCGTATATTTTGTCATCACACCCTCAACCCTCTTATTCAGATCACGTATCCGGCCCACCATAAATTTTCAATTAATAAACTCAAACCCAACTAATAAATCCCAAAAGAGTAAAGTAGACATGCCCCAAAATTCTAAGTATATGAACAGCCAAAGTCAATGTGACTAAACAGTCCGAACGGCACACAAGTACCAAGCAAAAGTTAATTATCAATTTCGGATCTCAATAATGATAATGATAATAAGTGCCATCACGAGGTCAACATGGATGCCCGGTTGCATAACTGCATTTCTCATTTCCCTTATTTTCCTGACAAAAATTTGCAAAAACAGTGGAACGTGACCACCCGTGAATACTTATAACTGGTACTGATTTGTCTTGCATTCTTTAACATTCATTAATTAATTGGTATTGTGAGCAACAAAAGTTTAACAATTACTGTGCTGGCTATGGCAAAATTTAATGGTTACAGAATTAGCTGAACAGTAAATTGAATTTCGTAAAGCAGAATCTATGTAATTAATGTACTAAAACATGCTTAAGGTGTTCATTAAAAATATCCACTTTGCCTCAGGCACGGTCATGCGCCCGGACGAGATCCAGCAAAATATAACATGATATTGTCCTGTGTTGAACGGCACCTACAGGTGTCGTCCACAGGTTAAAACACCTCCCCCGACCTTTAAATTAACAATCCAATACGCAACCCAATTAAATGTAAAGTAATCAACCATAAAATTTCCCAACGGGGACAGATACACCCGTACATGCATGCTTGACACAGAAATAATTTAGTGGCCGGAAATGCCGACCATATTTACGGAAAACTCACATCAACTCGGGTGATGCATGACCCTGGCTGAGTTTACAATTCTCTGAATGAGATAGACATTAATATATTAATGAGGCGTAAGCCTTAATCAAAAAAACAATGACAAGGTAACATGTAAACTCAATTGTCCCCAAACCCATGTGAACTAAGTCCCCAAACTGGAGTATCTCCACAAGTGTCTCAAAAAGAGTTTATCGGCCACAAAAAGTTTGTTCAAAAAGCTTAAATGTCACCTGGTTAGCAACATATGGGTAGAGGATCTGGTCGAGTGTGTGTCCGTCCATCCAGGCTGACAGCTGACGGAAGTGGTTGAATCTATATCATTGAAAGCAGGTATTCGGCCATCCTCTAGAGCGAGACAGATTATCGTCTACATCGGAAACCCTGCACAATTATATCGGTAATTACTTACAGGTTTAATAAACCACACTACCTCATTTACCCAGCTGAACCCACATTTCGTGACAAGCCCAGTTTACAATCTCCGAAAATTCACTTATATATTGAACCCTATTAACTCAAATAAATCACTTCAAAATAACACCTTTAAATATTATAATCTATAGTATATCCAAATATAGTCATTCAACATAATAATCATTTCAAATAAATAGTTATTCGCAAGTTTTCGTGAAGCACTTAACCCCCCCCCTGACAGGAACTAGCAAACTTTAACAAGATCGTGATGTACAATCATCTCAGAAAAATGACTGACTTACGCCCCATTCTAATTTAATGAACTGAGTATTATTATTATTATTACATTATTAATGAGATAATGGGTTAATATCTGTTAGCCAGCGTTAACATTGAAAGATACATAAACCAAATTTAACCTGTTGCCTGCCACGTGCTGAGAAATTACTGCAATACCTATCGCACTGCATCTGCGTTAATATTGAGTAAATACAATTTATTTTTATGAATTAGTAAGCTATATATAGCTGAACACACTTACCGGAAGGTCGCGTAGACTTCTACTTATACATAGTAGCAGATAGTAGAGAAAATTTTACATTGACGCTGTCAGCCGGATATAGACGCTGCTACGCTGAACGACAGAATTGGACTGAAGAGTCCTGCTGCTGAAAAAATGGTATGAGGCGCCGGGCACAGAGAGCGCGCGGATCGGCCCGGTGGAAAGATAACGCAGCGAACGTAAATTATTACGACGGCAACGCCGATAATACGTACGTAAATTCTTACGTAAACCCTTACGTTAATAAATACGTAAATTAATAATTCCAATTACGGGCAGGCCGTTCCCGTTAAAAAAAACCACCGCCGAGTTTTTCTAAACACGGCACAGAAGTTCCTTAATTTTGAATGAATTAATCTGGTCAGTTGCTTCAATTGAGTGTGTTAGTCCTTCATCAGATGGTGTAGTTCCTTATTTTAGTACATTTAGTCACTTTTGGGTGTTTAAACTAAAATTTTAGCCAGCTATGTCTTGGCGTCTCTTCGTCTTAAGCGTCACTTATGGAATCATTAGGTTTTAACGGAAAAATTCGTCAATAACGTTTGTTGTCATGGTTACTGATTGCTCTTGATTGGCTGATCATGACTTAAGACCATTGTTAGGATATTTGAATTTTTATTCAAAATTATTAAATATCTTCTGATTGCTATTAATCTTTGGTATTCTTATTTAAGTATGAGATATTATCACCACTGTTTGTATTTTGTTTCAAAGATTAATTTAACATCCCATAAGTTTGGGTTGGCCCATTATGTTTTGACAGTTATGCTGATATTACTTAATTACATTTTTTTTTATTTTATGCCCTAAATTTAACATTTATCACTTAATATGGTTCACTAATTATTATTTACTATTTGCTTGCCTTGGATTTGCTAATATCATAGTATAACTCTTACAATTTGTTGTTATTGGAGCTATACAGTTAGGCATTGCATAGGCCTAAGTATCAATTGTCTATTTTTCCATATATTATACTAATTACACATTATTTTACTTTCATACATCTTTTGTTTGTATTACATATGATTTGTTTGCTTGCTGAATTATTTTGGATCTGTTTTAATAATATTTGCATGTTTTCTTTAGTTTACATATCATGGTTGTCTATTATGCTCTAATTGCTTTCTTAGTATTACTAGATTGATGTGAATTTACCTTTTTTCTCTTATTAATATTGCTATGTTTATAATTGGTTTATGATTCACTATTTTCTATAAAAATATAACATAACAATTAGGTCTATGGACTGCATACCTCTTCATCCATATTCCTACTTATAAACTTAATCGAACAATTCTGTAACAGTTCTTATGCTATTCTTGTTTACCATTTATTACTTCTTATTTATTTTTTATGTGTGTTAAACATCATCACACCATTCACTTTATTTACCTAATTAACTATCCCCTCAAACATAGGGTATTTAATGATGTTACATTTCTATTATTTACTCTATTTCACTATTCTAATATAAACTTTATTCCCTCTCCATGGTAACACTAACGCTTAACTCTTCCTGGTATTTCTTCCCTGAATATCCTTATATTCCTTGGCTACAATCAATCTTAATTCTAATATTAATGATATCCTTAATTACTAACACTGCACCTTTAATCTTTAGTGTTTCTCACTGATTTTTTGGTGTTTATTCCTATCAAAAGGGTTTCTATTTATTCTGTAGGGTTTACACTATCACTTTTGCACTTTTTATAGTTTTATGTAAGTGTTATTGGTGGGTATTCCCTAACATTAATTCTTTCTCACTAATATCATGTTCATCATCTAATTATCTCTCACTTTATATTGGTTATTTATTCTGTTAACAAGTATATATCGTGATAGAGTTATTTGTAACATTTGCTCTCTGTTTAATTGGTGAGTGTACTTTTAGTTAATTATTACTTTATCAGATTTTACTATTCTTTATTTACATTGATTATTTATATGATACTAATAATTATCATTGGCATTTCTTATTTATATGATACTCATAATTATCATTTACACTTATCATTTATTGGTTTCTCCTTCATCACCTTATTCGAGTGTGATATTTCTCCTTTTCTGTTCTATATTATTCGTATGTGTCTTTCTATATCTTATCAATTTATTTCACCTTGTTTCATTTATATTTTGGCAGTCACCCTCTCCTTTGGCTTCATTTTATCTCACTTTATATAGTGTTTATATATCATCTCACTGGTATTGGTGCTGGTTCTACCCGCTCATTTATTTATATTGTTCGTATATATCATTTCACTGGTATTGGTGCTGGTTCTACCCGCTCACTTACCATATCTATTGGGTTTGTCACGTTATTATAGTTTTCTTTGTGTTTCTCTTCTAATTTTTCATTATAACTACTGTGTTGCACTATTTCCAATATTTAATTCTTCATCGACTGCTTTTGTTTTAATATGGGATTGATATGCTATGTTTATTATACACTTATTTTTTTTTTTTTTAGTTTCCTTATCATCCATGGTTACTAGTACTCATGACTGGTGTTTTACTATTATACAGATTATAGGTCTATGGTGATGAAACTTACCGTCACAACATGTACAACATTCAAAACGTTTACATTAAATTACCTTTAAAATTAATTTCATTTTTACTTTTTCTTCCTTTTACATTTCACATTTACTTTTTAAATCTCTCAATGTTAAGTGGAAATCGCCACGAGCTCTCAGATATACCGGAAGTAACGTGTGAGTCACACTCATACACAAATTAGCACGCCTTCTCATTATTAAATTAGAATAATTTAACACAATTAACACACATGCCCTCTTATTAAATTAACAGCGAATAAGATAATGATTCTCACCTAAGGCACTTTATAAAATTACGAACTCATAGTAGTTGAACAAATTATCTGCCATGCCGTCAGACCTCGAAACGATCCGTCGAAAGGATGGAGATGAAATGAGGACGAACTCCTTGTGTTGCCAGCCCACCAAGACACAGAAAAGAGACTTGTTACAGAATGTTCAACCTAACTACGGCCAGCGAGGAATCAACTGTTCGGGCAACCGGCTAACTATATCGCGTCGTCGTTCAAGGTCGGCATGCCGATCAAGTCAGCGTTGTGCCTCGCCACGGCCACACAGTGGCGGCATTTCAAGTTTAACTCATGCCAGGAAAATTCAAATCCGGCACAGTACAGTAACCTGGAGTTTTCTTAATTTTTCTAGTAACTGAAAAATTATCTACTATTGAAACTTCTCTATAATAAATGTATTTTGTTTAAAATAGTGAAAGAGTTATGCAGATCAGGAAGCTGACTAGGAGATTGAAGAGAAGTATGTTAGTTGATATGTAATACTAAGGAGTTAAAGTGAACCAGGGAGTTCAGCTTTACCAGGGCCTGAACTAATTAGGGGCCTCTCATGATAGAAAAATATGAATAAAAAGTCATCTGTTACGTTACGAAAATGGTATGAATAAAAAGTGTTTTAGGTTTTAGTACAAGTGAAGCAAGTGCAGTAGAAGACTGAATAAAGCACGGTTACTGCACACAGGAGGAATGTGTATGTGGTTGTCAGGAGCTCGTTAAGGTTTCAACTCAGTAAGATGAAATATGGCCCGTCTGCAATATGAAAACTATTTATTATTAGAGTGTCAGTGTGTATTTTTAGTCAAATTATTTTGTTAACTTTCAGTGTAAAACACCATTCTCATGTATTTTAGTTATTTCTGTTTTTTTTTTTAGTAATCCTTGTAAGGGACGGTTGAGAGGAGCTTTAAAATTCAAAGTATACTAGGGTCAGGGATCGTCGGCCCTGTGCCATGTCATGGGAGATGAATGAAAGTTATTATAATGTGTTCTGTGGGGCGGACAACTAAGAGGAAGGCCAGGAGGCAGGATATTGAGAAGGTGATAAGTTCCAGAGATTTGGTTTAAAACGGATGGACGGGAGACGGAAGACGGCGAAAAAAGGCGAGAAGAGGCCAACACGAACCGCATCCTTGAAATGACTCAGCAGAAAATTAAAGTTCTTAAACAGTCTGATCCTACAAAAGTTTAAGAAAATTTTGAGTGCTTGTCCTTTGCTACGCATTTCGGTTCTACGATTGTGATATAAACATTCAAAAACAGTGTTAAACAACAGATTCGTTCAAAAGAAAGCCAAGTGTACTGACAGCTGTATAAACTGTTGTGAACGTCATCGACTCTGCGGCTTTTGTATCCGTTTTCTGCAGACTCACACATGCACACACACAAACAAACACAACACAACAGAACACACATACACACACACATACACACACAGACACACATACATACACACACACATACACACACACATCCACATCAAAATGCGCGTCTGAAGAATTAGAAAAAATCGTAAACAGTTATCGGTTTACAAACCGATTTTGCATATCATTCAGACAGAGCGATCGTTAGTCGTTCAATCCAAATTTGAAGATCCTTTAGGTAGGAATTGGCAGTTAGATATGTGAAATATTTATTAATCATTTCTTTATAAGTAACTCGATGAGTTTCTTGCAGTACTATTCTATAACATTATGTATTATCAAATTAAAATTATTACAAAAGTAAGATTGCAGAAGTAATTATTACTACTTGCAGAAGTAATTATAACTTGATAATAATAATATTACACAATAAAAGTGGCGTGCGGTGGGTAAAAATTTTGGTCAAGCTGAGGTGTATCCGATACCGTACCCTTAAGCGACTAGCTTTTTACTGCAAATTCAAATTCAATCAGCAACTGGCAAATGAACTCTGTAACAGACTCGGCATGTCGATCACAACTTACGTTAGTAAATTCTAAAAACCTCTCTTTTACTTCTCCATCGTAAGCATACCGATAATGCAAAACTGCAGATAACTGTGTTTTATTTGAAACGTTTCAGTCGATCACAACTTACGTTAGTAAATTCTAAAAACCTCTCTTTTACTTCTCCATCGTAAACATACCGATAATGCAAAACTGCAGATAACTGTGTTTTATTTGAAACTTTTCAGTCGATCACAACTTACGTTAGTAAATTCTAAAAACCTCTCTTTTACTTCTCCATCGTAAACATACCGATAATGCAAAACTGCAGATAACTGTGTTTTATTTGAAACGTTTCAGTCGATCACAACTTACGTTAGTAAATTCTAAAATCCTCTCTTTTACTTCTCCATCGTAAACATACCGATAATGCAAAACTGCAGATAACTGTGTTTTATTTGAAACGTTTCAGTCGATCACAACTTACGTTAGTAAATTCTAAAAACCTCTCTTTTACTTCTCCATCGTAAGCATACCGATAATGCAAAACTGCAGATAACTGTGTTTTATTTGAAACGTTTCATCGACTGATACAGCTACTAAGCTTGCCTCTTTATTTCATTTTCTTATAGCCACTAAAGGAGCTGAGCTAACCGCTTCAATAAAATCATTTTTCATTCAATTAGATAGTCCCCTGAATACAGTAGACATTTCCATACTATCCGGAAAAGGAGGCCATATTTGGCTGGTGCTTCAGAAGTCCTACATAATTGCCTCGATTAACCGACTTTTCCGTTTTGTCATGTCCCCGAAATGGTAATTCTTGTTTATCTAGCAAACAGGCAGCGTTAATTAGTCTCGTAAGAATGTACCTATTACGTCGAACCTTCCGCTTGTAAGCCGATATCTCCGATTTAAATTGGTCGTCTAAAGCAGTTTCTATTCTACTCTGATCGAGAGCAGTAAAACACAATGATGAACGAAGATAATTCATAGTTATTTTATGGCCAGCAATAGAATGAACTAGGTTTTCTAAATGTTTGAATCAAGTATTGGCTCAGCTATTGTTCCTGTCCTTTCCAAACAATAAACAATACCAGCAAAATACCACATTTAGATCAGCTCTACCAGCCAACCACTCACATTTCCTGTGCATTTGTTGGGTGTTTGAAAGATCCGGGGTCAGCCTACCAGTTTTTGTAATGTCAGTTTTTTCGTTAAATAAGGAAAAAAGGATTTTGTGAAATGGTCTTTTATTATACAAATTGACATTGTAGAAAGTATTGAAACCAACACTGAAACTAATCTAAAGTGTATAACTATAACTTTAAATACAATGTATATTGTTTAAATGCAACGTAAATAAAACGTAAACGCACTATTTAATAAGGTATGACTATAACTTCAAATGTTAAAAATGGATAGCGCATATGGTTTAAACATGGTACAATATAATACGTATCACGCACAGCGACACCAGCAAATTCAACATCATCCAGTCCAACTCAACTCATATCAAGCTAGCTTCATTTCGCTACCACGGCAATGGTGGTTTTCTACCTCGCTCTACGTGCGCGCGCATCTTTCTACACAGGGCTACCTTAAGCTGCGACGAACCTGCTTCACCTACTGTAGCAGTGACAGCGTATAAAGTCAGTCTACTTAGTCACGTTAGATGAAGCCAGTGAATTTTTATTTTGGTTAATTAAAATTAGATTCAAATAAATATTAATATCTGCTCTAAACAATAATTGCAGTTAGTGTGTCGTCAGTCATTAGTGAAGCAGTGCTTCACTTGCTTCCCCTGGTTTACACGCCACTTAACAATAATACTGCAAGAAACTCGTCGAATTACTTATAAATAAATGATGGATGAAAACACATTACAAGGTGATGTAACTCATCCCTATAACATATTTATTAGACGTAAAAACAATTAATTAATTGTTTTAGAAACATATACTTCAACAAAAAATGACGAAAGCTTAATATTTTTCTAAAATACACGAAACAAAACAATAGTGAAAAAAACAATAACAATAAATTAAATATTTATACTACTCAGGTGATGTAGTGATGTAGAGAAGTTAACCACAAACATATCAAGGTTGAAGTTTAGCCTTGTGGTATAAGTATGTGAGTGGTGGTAGAAGAATTTTAAGGGCTTAAGTGTTAATTTGGCTCTTGGGGTCTCAGTTTGTGAGTTTGGAGGCCTTAGGAGGTCAGAGCTCTAGAGAAGGTCGATCACGATCCTTGTGTTTCTTCTTTCTCTCATCTCTGTATGCTGGCCCTGGCCAGGTCAGCATGCAGTTACCGCACACTAACACACACACACATACACACACACACACACACACACAGTCCAATTCTTCCTTCTTCTTGTTTCGTTTTCCTCTGAGCCTCTGTCTTCGTAAGAGCGGTATTTTTCTGAGATTACCCAAGGCAGCCAAGTGCACTGTGATTGTCATGGAAGTAGCCAGGAGGCCGTGGTTCGATGTGATTTTTGGGAGCAACCATGTTGCCTTTTTGGGGTGAGTGTGTGCCGGGATTTGAATTTTCCCGGCCTGATTTGAAAAACTGACCCGCCTAACCAAGGCCGCCTGTGTGGCCGTTGGAAGGCAATGCGGACTTGATCGGTATATGGCGGCAGTGAGCGGCGACGCTATATAGTAAGCCAGCCTACGGGCCAGCTGATCCGTCATGGACGGCAATTTCTAACTTGTTGCTTTTGCGTACCGTGGTCGGTTAGCGGAATGCCTGGCTCGGCCTCATTTCGTCTTCGTCTTCCAACGAGGTAAACTGATTTGACGGTCCAAGGGGGAGTACACATCCTTACGTAAATTTGTATCTATCATGACTTCGTGATCCAGTAAAGGCGTTTCAGGGTCCCCGCACAGTCGAGGGAGAAGGGAATGCGATGATGGTGACATCCGTCACCATCGGCAGAGCAGGGTAGCGCACTACTCCCCGAAACCGTCAGATTCAGCAACCTTACACCTACAAGACGCCAAGACACCGCTGGCCAGATGAACTAACTGGAATTTCTCGACTTTTCCGACACTACTATCGACATTAACCAGATTGCTCTACAGAGTGTCATGTCAGTTCTTCAAAGCACAGGTGGGAGAATTCCAATAACTAAGTCAGTGAACAACAATCCACCGATTTTAGATCAAATTTAAATGACATTCTCTATATCCATGTACAGACACGCTTTATGGGTACCAGAAGCCCAGTTTTCTGTTCACTAACATTGTAATTAAACTTTGATATAATTGAAATTGTAATGTATAACTAAGATGCAATCTGTTGAAAGCTGCAATTAACCTTTTCAGATAATTTAATTTTGTAACTTCTAACTGAGATTCAGTCTTTGAAAGCTGTGATTAGACTTTTCACATGATTTAATTTTTGTAACTTATAAGTGAGATTCAATCTTTTGAAGGCCGCTTAAACTTTCCACATAATTTAATTTTATAACTTACAACTGTGATTCATATTCTTAACTGTTCTAAAAGGATCCACCTGTTCTACTGCTTGATTAATTTTTATTGTTAATAGTATTGGTAATGGTGATTAATACAGATTGAATATAGATATATATTTGTTCATATAAAAAGGCATACCGATAAACAGTATTTTCACATTATAATGATTAAAATTTTGTTAGTACCAGTCCTGTGAACATATATATATATATTGTGATTTATATTATTAACAGTGCTAAAAGGAGCCACTTGTTAAACTATTTGATTAATTCTTATTGTTAATAGCATTGGTAATGGTGATGAATACAAATTGGATATATATATATATATATATATTATAACAACACAATGACCAATTTAATTTAAATGTATTCGGATTCATGGGTGTAATCGTAATAAGAAGATGATACGTTATTTAAGTTTAAAATTGTTCCATTATTTATTTATTAAACAAAATCTTTCATTTCGCATATTAAATATTGACTCATTATATCGTTTGTACGAATCTTTCGTACACAACTTATTGCTAACAAGTTACATACACAAGTTATACATAAATCTTATTATCCAATTTTAATTAATTAAATATTTATTTTGCTCTCGGCTTACTCATTGTGTGCTCATCTTTTATTGTATTGCTGATTAATTTGCTTCAATAATGAGTTTACTTGTATTCAGATTTCTTTTATATTAATTTGTTTTAACTTTCGACTGCATATGCATTCTCCTTTATCAAAAAGATTTTACTAATTATGTTAATTCAAAATTAAATATTTCTCTTATCATTTACGTTACTCTTACTTACTAACTTTCATACAAGAAATATTATTCTAACTTTTATTCTGATTTTACATTTATGTACAATTTATTTATTTTAATACTGGTTGAATGTCTTTCATTCCAACTTTAATTAGTGTCATTCAAATGTCTATAATTACAATGGTTTTTTTATCACCTCATTTGACGTGGTTAATCATCTGTACGTCCTCCTTTGGTCCTCTGGTCGGATTCTCCGTGCCCTTCTGGTCCTCTGGTCGTGTCCTCCGAGTCTTTCTGGTCCTCTGGTCGTGTTCCACTGCATGTATCGTTTAATAGTCGTCTCGCCTCACATCATATGCTGCCGGTGTGTCCATAGACTTCATCGTATGTATTCTGCTGCTCTGGTTCGACATCTAGTTTGTCCTGTAACTCTTACTATAGATGTGAATTAGCGTCGTCGACTGACATACCCTCCTGTGGCAACGGTTGAATCGAGGAAAAGAAACTTTATTAGCGCGACCTGGTATTTATAGTCAGGCCGTGCAAAAACTATGTCTGAACAATATTTAACCTGTCAGACTCTGTCGAAGCGTCACATCCCCTACTCTGGTTCAATTCACAATTTTCGCCTATCTTCGCGAATTACGAAGTTTGTTTCACATCACTCGATGCTCAATCGATCACTAATTTTTATATGTTTATTATACGTAAATTACACTTCTTTATGTTAATCACAAAAAAAGCTATTCATTTTTTACGTATAGTAATTTAACCTTTCGTCACATCGGTACGGTCTTTTAACATTTTATTTATCTTTAATTTCTATACACTTTGGTGTCTTTTGTTTTACCCTATCGTACATGTTTTTCTTATAATTAAAATAAAACATACAACTATTCTACTTGAAAAGGTTTGGTTATATTTCAGGAACGGACAGTCTTCACACACACAAACAAAATACGCGTGTACACAACGCTAGCGAAGGTGTTCAAAAATGCATGTCCATACATGAATTCTGCGCTCCCTATTTTTACTACGATCCAGCTTATGCAATCTGAATCATGTTTATTAATTCATATTTATTTATTTTTATTATTTATTTCATTTATTTTTGCAATGCACAGTACCGTTAATGGTTGTACTGTTGCATTATATATATATATATATAGATATATTTAAACGCGTCTTTTTATCTAACACACTTATATAATATATTTAATGATAGATAAAACGTTACTTACCCGTGATTTTACTTTACCTGGGCGCCAGAACAAATCCCAGATACAAATGACACGGTTTCAGCTTAGCTCAGAGCATAGAGACACACTTTCTCAGGATTCGTTCAGTGAATGTGGAATTCAAGGGGAATCGTTACAAATAACACTTAAAATTTTTGTTGAAGTTTGTTTAATTACCGTTTTAATTATTTTGTTAACTTCTTGAAAAATGCTAATTGTAGGACTTATTGCTACCCTAACTCTTATAATTAATGAGTGTGCGTGAAAAGTGAAGATTAAAACGTCCAAACGGCCTATTGCTCTTATCCGGTTTAATTAAGAAAATTTATATCTCCCAAACCAGTGCTAAAGAACAGGTCTGCAATAATTTGCACGTTCAATACTACACCTCACTTTCCATTCAACACTCCTATACTATGTTATAACTAATCTTCCTAATTAAATACAAAGTGTGAAGTTACTTAGTGTCTTTTAAAATTGTTTATTTTTTTATTATGTATTTCATTGATCACTGGATCTATTTCTTACTGTTTGATGCGTTGACCGTAGATAGGAATCCGTAGAGATCCTCCTTTTGATGGTTCAGCACAGAAGAAATGATGTTGACCAATCCTGTTGAACGATGATCTGGGCAATTACAGATGCTGTAGCTCTCTGTTGCACCAGTCACTTCACAATTGATTATTAATTAATTAATTATTTATTTAATTAATTAATATGGTGTTACACAGCGAGAGTTGTTGTCGAACGGTACTAGTTCCTCTGCAACTGCGGACTACTTCTCGAACTTTTTACTTAAATGAAACTTTGCGTGTTTGTGAAATTAAGCACGTAATTTACACACGTCTAGCGCATTGAAGATCCGAACGAAGAGTGCTCGCTACCCTCCGTCAGAGTTGGCGTCTGTTCTAAATGCAGGATTCTGATTGGTTGTTCAAATAAATCATGCGTTTTTCCAGTTGAAACAATATCGGACAGGTCGACCAAACGCCCCTTGAGAGGTCTGAGACGGCACAGAATTACTGGCTAAAATCGTACTTCCTTTGTTTTCAAATCGTTTGATTACAGGTCTTTGCAAACGTGTTTTCAAAGATCTGACTACAGAATATTGTTGCTTAGGTCTTTATCTGTGTGTGTGTGTGTGTGTGTGTGTGTGAAAACACCTAATTCGTACCTAGCCTAATTCTCGAGTTATTTCGCTTGGCGTTCTTCTTCTGTATATCTTCTGTAAATGTTAATTATATTGGTTGATATTTTGGCTACTTATAGAGCTTTAATCGCTGAACACTATGCTGTTTTCAGCATTGCTATATATTTATTGGTTTTAAAGATATTGCAGTTTTAACACATAAATTCAATTGAGTAAATTTCATGTCTGTACGGGCATTTGTCGTAGCAGTGACGAGGTTAGACAGAGATGGCTGCAATTATACGCTCTCTCTCTTGCTTACGTCGCTATACTCGCTCCGTTTGACACTTTCATATAACGCTCAGATAGGACGACAATATGAATCGTTATATTATATATATATATATATATATTGTAACGTAAATCGCTTTTCAAGGTTTCAACCTCTCTAAGAGTGTATTACAATTACGGGTTTATAATTAATTCAGCCCCAATGTTGGGTTCGCCATTCTGTAACGTAACCTCTTAAGTATATTCTTTCCGCAGAGTCTTTGGATGCGACCTCTAGGGTGCTCGTCTTATTTAATTAAGCCCCACTGTTAGTACGTCATTTTGTAACGTAACGTCGTTCTGATGTGTGTGAAGTCCGTCTTTTGACAGTCTCGGAGCGGTCAGAGTATCTTTTCGCGATAGTCACTAATGAATTATAATTATCAATGTTTAAATACATCGGATTGTAAGTTTACCCAAACGAAACAGAAATCGAGCGTGTTTGATTCGGTAGAGATTATGGAAGTTGTTTAATCTTAGTTGGAAGAGAGTGTCAGAACAATTTGGTTACACCCAGAGTATAAAATTCCTTTTTTTAAATATTCGCTGTTCATAAGATCAGCTGATTTTGACATCAACCTCCAAATGTTAGGTTAACCAAACGCCATTGTTCAGTAGTACTCCCCGGTGGATAGTCCTCTTCTTGGCTTACTAAAAATCTACAACTACCCTCTACAATAAAGAATACACATTTTATTATTTAACATAAAATATTAAGAGTATTTATTTGTATAATATTGATTTACTCTTCTTCCAGTATACAAATATTATAATCGATCTTTTCACCAATAACACATTGTATCGATTTAGTTAGGTAAACATGCAATTATCATAAAATCTATTTTTCAATGATTTTATAATTTTATCTTTAATTAGATATTAATCAACATATAATTCATTTTATTTATTTCCCCAGGGTTAAGGGTAAGTTCTTTGTGTTATGAGATGGTCAGAAATGGATAATTATATACTACGCTTTACAAGATAAAAATAATCAATTTCGAATTTGCTTGTTTATTTTCGTAGTACGTAGTTCCGGAATTGTCCGCAAGAGTGCAGATTATTTCTTTATTAGACACATGAAATCATTTAAGAAATTTCTGAACTGCACAACGATTTGATATGAGGTTTTCTTGGTTAATTATTAAAAGAAACGTTTATATTACCTCTTTCCTCGAAGTTCTTACTTGCGTGGAGCTGTTTATATTGTGGTAGTTCTAGTTGTTTTGTAATTTCATTGAATGTCTTTCAGATACAATCTCGCTAAAACTCGAAGTGCGGTTCGGCTAGGCCAGATCTTGGAATGTTTCTTTCACTTTGTTATTGGGTAAAGCAAGTTATATTTGATATCTGAAGGAGTTTGAACATAAGGTGGATACTGTGACTTAATTTTGTTCCAATTTTGTACCGTTTCCGAACGTTTTAAAATGTTTTTTAATACAATTTTGGTGTCATAACTTTTCTCAACCGAACGGTTTCCAATATTTTAAACAATTAAATTATATGTTGGTATCCTGTTACTCTTAGTAACCCATAATTTCTATATCATTTTTTATTGGTGCTTCTATTTACTTTTGAGTATATAGGCTGTTTTTAATTATTATAAATTTATTTCTTATTTATAGAAAAATAATTCTTTTTAACTTTGGTTTATTTTCCAATTTGATTTATATAAAGGTTTTCCGTTTATTTTCTTATAACTTTAGATATAAGTCTTTAATATTATTATTAACTTCAATTGAATTTATATATTATTTATTAATTTCTTATAGTATCCTTGCACTGCACTATTTTCTTCTGCCATTTTCCTCATACAGTATTATTTTATTTTTTATTATCATCTTATATTTAACTCTTTTATTTTTTAACCCTGGGTTATCTTATATTCAAACATAATTATTTTATTAAATATAAAATTAAACCTAGGTACTAAATTTTAGTTGCCTACACAATACAAATCATACAATAATTAAACAAAATACATAACTGGTTAGTAGCATCACAGTCTACTATTATAATCAATAATTCCTACATCTACAGCACAAGTCTGTAAGATGCTCTCTTCACAGTCACTTATTTACGCACTGGGTACACTATAACTCACTTGTTACACTGTATATCACTTAAATATAGTTTATAATGTTTGGTGATATAAAGTAATTTAGAGCTAGTTATATTTTACCCATTTCTGACCTTTATGGTAGTATAATTAAGTTATCATTTTTTGGGACTGGGTTATGTAACGTTACATAAAGCCCCCCCCCCCCACTAGAACAAATGTATTTTTGTTTTACTTGTTTACCAAAATAAATTGTTGATTGTTTCAATTTTCATAGTATCTTCCTTCATTTCAGACTGGTTATATACTGACTAGTATTTCAGACTGGTGGTAATTGCTGTTTTCTTACTCAACTCTCTCTCTCTTGGAGGCAAATTCAAAAATTATTTATTTCTTTGGGTAGTGGTACTTCCACATTTTACTTGATAAGGACTGGTCACACTAATCATAAAAACTTGTTTTAACACTTATTTTCTTATTTACTTCTATAAATTCGCTTTATCAATTAAGCTTCTGTCTGCTATCTTCCTTCTATTTTCTTCATCTATACTTCTGGAATCTAATATAACTCTTTTCAGCTATTTTATAATTATTATCCCTTAAATATTCAATTTCCCTAATATTTTTCCCTATCCTGTGCGGTGGTACCAGTCGGGTGGCCACCTTTGGATCCGTAACTCCGCTGTCCATCCTTACACCTTCTGAGACCAGGGGAACATCATCCCTGCTCAGGAAAATTATGGCCGGAACATTTCTACGGTCAATTCATCAAAAATAAAAAATTACAAGTAGTCAATTAGCGACTAATACTAAACACTTTTGGGATTCTTCATACTGTAGCTGTTTGCATTTAATTATATATTTCCTTTTCTTCATGATTCCTTCTTCTTTTTCATTAACTAATAGCATATAACATTATTGATAGGCATTATTTTAAAATCCTTTTGACTTTCCTTCTTGTGACATATTTTCTCCGTATCATTTCTTCTTATATCATCTTCAAATCCGAGAGATTCTAAATTATTGTTGTATTAATTATCATCCTCCTTCAGTTTCGTTGTAGTCATTAAATTATTCTTTATTCTTCTTATCTGACCACATTACCATCAATTGTTTTTATTTATTTTTTTTTTCTTCTGTTTGTTACCATCAAAATATTATTTTTTCCTATTATTTCATTTTAAATGAATTCTTTATAAATATTATTTAATAATCTGTTCTTACATACTCTTGGTGTTTTACTGTTTATTAAATCAAATTGTTGCAAAATATCTTAAGTAATTTGTCCTTACATAGTTTTTATTAAATCATATTGTTCCTGAATAAACATTGAGTAAGTTGTTCTTACAAGTTTTTGGAATTTTGGGGTTTTATTATTTCCAATGGGTTGCTTGGTCGGTTTTCAGAAAATCAGTCCCATTTTTCTGGTTGCCTACTTCTTCTTCTAACCATGGTCCATTAATTCGTCTGCACTCGTCGTCCGGATTACTGCAGTGTCCATAATGATTTTTGTCCTTGTTAAATAGCTCTCTATCATCTGATATTGTAACTCTGCTGATATTGAATTATTTTCATTAAATTCAATGGTTACCATCGTTTTCCGAACTCTTTCTTTCTTTGTAACATATTCTTCTACTACCATGTCTTGTAATTTTTCTAATACACTTATTTCTATCATATTTATATGTAGTCTATTACACAAATATGTTGATGATATATCATTTACTGGTGATGTCACTGACCTTTTATTTACTGGTATATTTAATTTAAATATAGATTTAGTTAAGTTTTTTCTATAACTTTTCAAAACAGTCAATTCTCTGTAATTAACGATTGGGAAATTAAGTACATTAACCAGCCCACTCTTAATCATATATACTTCTTCCCGTGTATTTTTCCTTTTGTTAAGACGTATTATTCCTCTTTCTTTCGTTTTCTTAATTATTTGTTTCTTTACTCCCTTAATGTTAATTTCTATGGGCATTATCTTTTCTTTCCCTCTGTTAGGTTTATCTTCAGACAACAATGCACTTTGGTCTTCTTTTGTACCTTCGGAAGTGCTGTTTAGTGTTTCATCCAAATTCTTGAAACCACTGTCCATTTTATTTTTGGTTCCTCCTTGTATGTATCTGCTTTTTGGCTAAGTGTATTAACATTTTCAAACTTCTCCCCGAATGTTTCCCATATCTCCTTATTGAAATTCTCCATTTTACCCTCAAATTGTTTTAAATTTTCTTCGTTTATTTTCTCAATTTGTTTTAAACTGTCCCTCAAGGTTTCATTTTGCTTCCTTGAGTTCTCTTCCTGTTTCTTAAAATTCTCATCTATTTTGTCAAATTTCTCGCTCAAGGTTTCATTTTGTTTCCTTGAGTTTTCATCTATTTTGTCAAATTTCTCGCTCAAGGTTTCATTTTGTTTCCTTGGGTTTTCATCTATTTTGTCAAATTTCTCGGCTATAAATCTCATCATGTCTTGCCAATTTGGTTCTCTCCTGGCTTCCGCTTTGTCTGGTTGGTCCCCTTGGGCATCCTCTTCCACTATTTCCTTTTCCGTGTTCATAATTGCTTCAGTTTCTTCTTTATCACACATCGTTTGTTCCATTTCACTGTCTGTAAATATTTCTATCTCTCGTTCCTGTCCACCTTCTTCCTTCTCCTTTTCTTCTGCCCTCTTCTTCGATCTGCCTCTGGTATTATGCATTTCTTTTTTTCTCATAACTGCCGACGATAATTAGGTTTATTGGTATATTAATTTATTGAATATCTCAAAATTCTTTTCTAATTACAGCCCTTTTACGTTGAGCGCCATTCTGAAACGTGAATCGTTTTTCAAGGTTTCAACCTCTCTAAGAGTGTATTACATTTACGGATTTATAATTAATTCAGCCCCAATGTTGGGTTCGCCATTCTGTAACGTAACCTCTTAAGTATATTCTTTCCGCAGAGTCTTTGGATGTGACCTCTAGGGCGCTCGTCTTATTTAATTAAGCCCCACTGTTAGTACGTCATTTTGTAACGTAACGTCGTTCTGATGTGTGTGAAGTCCGTCTTTTGACAGTCTCGGAGCGGTCAGAGTACCTTTTCGCGATCGTCACTAATGAATTATAATTATCAATGTTTAAATACATCGGATTGTAAGTTTACCCAAACGAAACAGAAATCGAGCGTGTGTGATTCGGTAGAGATTATGGAAGTTGTTTAATCTTAGTTGGAAGAGAGTGTCAGAACAATTTGGTTACACCCAGAGTATAAAATTTCTTATTTTTAAATATTCGCTGTTCATAAGATCAGCTGATTTTGACATCAACCTCCAAATGTTAGGTTAACCAAACGCCATTGTTCAGTAATAGTCCCCGGTGGATAGTCCTCTTCTTGGCTTACTAAAATTCTACAACTACCCTCTACAATAAAGAATAAACATTTTATTATTTAACATAAAATATTAAGAGTATTGATTTGTATAATATTGATTTACTGTTCTTCTAGTATACAAATATTATAATCGATCTTTTCAGTCAATAATACATTGTATCGATTTAGTTAGGTAAACATGGAATTATCATAAAATCTATTTTTCAATGATTTTATAATTTTATCTTTAATTAGACATTAATCAACATATAATTCATTTTATTTATTTCCCCAGGGTTAAGGGTAAGTTCTTTGTGTTATGAGATGGTCAGAAATGGATAATTATATACTACGCTTTACAAGATAAAAATAATCAATTTCGAATTTGTTTGTTTATTTCGTAGTACGTAGTTCCGGATTTGTCCGCAAGAGTGCAGATTATTTCTTTATTAGACACATGAAATCATTTAAGAAATTTCTGAACTGCACAACGATTTGATATGAGGTTTTCTTGGTTAATTATTAAAAGAAACGTTTATATTACCTCTTTCCTCGAAGTTCTTACTTGCGTGGAGCTGTTTATATTGTGGTAGTTCTAGTTGTTTTGTAATTTCATTGAATGTCTTTCAGATACAATCTCGCTAAAACTCGAAGTGCGGTTCGGCTAGGCCAGATCTTGGAATGTTTCTTTCACTTTGTTATTGGGTAAAGCAAGTTATATTTGATATCTGAAGGAGTTTGAACATAAGGTGGATACTGTGACTTAATTTTGTTCCAATTTTGTACCGTTTCCGAACGTTTTAAAATGTTTTTTAATACAATTTTGGTGTCATAACTTTTCTCAACCGAACGGTTTCCAATATTTTAAACAATTAAATTATATGTTGGTATCCTGTTACTCTTAGTAACCCATAATTTCTATATCATTTTTTATTGGTGCTTCTATTTACTTTTGAGTATATAGGCTGTTTTTAATTATTATAAATTTATTTCTTATTTATAGAAAAATAATTCTTTTTAACTTTGGTTTATTTTCCAATTTGATTTATATAAAGGTTTTCCGTTTATTTTCTTATAACTTTAGATATAAGTCTTTAATATTATTATTAACTTCAATTGAATTTATATATTATTTATTAATTTCTTATAGTATCCTTGCACTGCACTATTTTCTTCTGCCATTTTCCTCATACAGTATTATTTTATTTTTTATTATCATCTTATATTTAACTCTTTTATTTTTTAACCCTGGGTTATCTTATATTCAAACATAATTATTTTATTAAATATAAAATTAAACCTAGGTACTAAATTTTAGTTGCCTACACAATACAAATCATACAATAATTAAACAAAATACATAACTGGTTAGTAGCATCACAGTCTACTATTATAATCAATAATTCCTACATCTACAGCACAAGTCTGTAAGATGCTCCCTTCACAGTCACTTATTTACGCACTGGGTACACTATAACTCACTTGTTACACTGTATATCACTTAAATATAGTTTATAATGTTTGGTGATATAAAGTAATTTAGAGCTAGTTATATTTTACCCATTTCTGACCTTTATGGTAGTATAATTAAGTCATCATTTTTTGGGACTGGGTTATGTAACGTTACAATATATATATATATATATATATATATATATATATATATATATTGTTGATAAAATGAAAACTAAGTACTGCTATTAAATATTAAAAATATTCAGTCGCTTGAACTCTGTAGCAAAACATGTTATGTTGTTGAAATGAGGAAGTACTAATGAGGTTGTTACTGTTAAATGTGTGTTTTATTGCAAGTTCTGTCACTCAAGGCTCAAGCACATTTTTGCTCCATCTAGGCCAAGCGTCTAGTTTTACATTCTTCCGTAACTGCGTAAGTGGCCGTCACAGTACACTATCCTGTCTGTATGGCAGACGCTGAGTGCAACCCCGCGTCGGCAAGCCGAAGTCTAGGAATATGCCTGTCTAATCGAGGCAGGATGCATGGAGCTCAATAAGGTGAGGGAACGTGTTTCAGATGGGTTTATGAGAAATTATTATGGGGGATCGTCTAGCTGCGCTCGAGGGCTCCTAACGCGGATGGGGGCGGAACATTATCCACACTGTACAGGTGAGGAAGGAGTCGTGGTGATCAATGCAATTAGAGAAGTAAGGATTTCCGTCATTATGGACGGGGTGCCCCCAGCAGCTAGAATTTGTGGGATGATACTGCTGACCTACGTCATCAGTGGGGCCTCGGGAGTAATGATGGAGTAACGGGTGATGGATCTTCAATCTGTTCGGATGCTGGCGACTCTTTCATGGGAGTCGCTGGGGACGGGGCAACAGGAGCTGGGGATGGCTCCTGGCCGGGCGGAATCTGAACTGTTGAAAGGTCGCTAATACCTTCCCGTAACATGCGCTTTGCCACGGTGGGCAGGCGTTTCGCGCATTTATCACGCCGTTTTTTGTGTGGCTGGGTCGCGAAGACGGGTAATGTGGAGTTGATCGTAACAGGTTGCGACACCCTGCCAGCAGCTGCGCTGTCCCGCCTAGCGGCTGCAATGGGTGCCGAAGCGACCATAGCAGCATAGAGTTTGGTACCGCCAGCAGCTGGAGCTGTAGGAGGCACCGTAGACGAAGCGTCGGGAGGTGGGACAACCTCTCGTCTCAAGGGTTGGGGCCCTGGCGGAGAGGCGCGGTAGTGTGCTGCTGCTTCTGCTTACAAAGTGCTTTTTATCATGGGGCCAACCCTTATAATTCGCCGAATGTGTACCTCCGCAGTTGCAGCACTTTGGAGGTTGTGACTTTACAACGGGACAATTCTCGTTGTGAGCCTCCCCGCAAAGAAAACAAAGCGGCGGCGTCTTGGAGAAGGCTGAGGAGTGGTCAAGTTGCTGGCATTGGAAGCACTGCGTTGGGCTTCGCTTGCTGTTAAAAGCACGAATCTATACCGGAAGCGACAGAATCGTTACGAGACGGTGTACAGAATAGTAGTTATCCACCTTCTGAATACGGATGTAGAAAGAGTTCATCTTTCGCTTCCTGTCACCAGAGAGGAGTGGAGTAATTGTGGTAAAGACAAAGCCTTTCTCATTCAGATCCTCCTAGATCCACAAAATGGGGTGTCTTGGGGAATCCCAGACACCATGATTTTCAGCCCTTCTCTTCGGCCCGGGGGTAGGCATGGAATGCCCTCCCGTCCTTAGTCAGAAAATCCTGGCAATCCAAAAGTCCTGGACCGATTTTGGGAGTAGCCGAATAGACGAGCCTTGGCTTTTGACCTCGACTACGCCCGGTGGAACTACTTTCCGGAGGTCTCGGAGAAGGTAGCGTCTGTCGCCGCATTGAGGCACGGAGATTGGCGAGATCTTAGGTTGTGTGGGTGAGGTAGCGAAGCTGGTAGATTGCCGTCAATTGGCTCGAAGCTTCAATCGCTGGGACTGGCTTTTTTGGATAAGTAGGCCTGCTTCCTCTGCTGCCGCGCCGTCTCCGGCTGGCAACAAGCTGGAAGCCGTCCTATCTCTCTACCTCGGAGTCTGACGAGTCTCACTATTGGCGAATGCCTCACCATAGGCTAAAGCAAGACGGTCTTTTTCAGGGCCAGCGGAAGGCTGCTGCTGCGAAGGACCGTCATAAGCAGGTGGGCCCTGAGAAGGGCCTTGGTCTCGGCCCGCGACGGAAGCAGGTTCTGAGGAGACTGAAGTGAGTGCAATTTGCACAGATAGGCCTTCCGCAAGACTCAGCTTCGTAACAGCTCTGGACCCTTACCCTGTAGTCGTTTTCGGGTAAGGGTAATCCTGTCCGCAAATCTGGTAGACGGACAGGAGTCCACCTTTCCGGCGGACAGGGGTTCCCCTTGCGAACATCCCGACATCGGCACCGACAAGCTATTGCTTGTCTATGTAATACTACGACACACCGAAGATTAAAACTTTTCATCTGTAAACAGTATGTTGCGATCTCCAGATCTCCAGAATAATATTCAATTCTGCGCATTTGTTTTCAGACCAGTTGCATTTTCAACACGTTTCTATCCATGCTTTTATCAGAACGATTTTAATACCGTGTTTCAACTGCAAGTTACTCTGCACAGACAAGCCGCTCTCCCAGTGAAAGGTAACGCGGAAATTAAGGTAAGATTGTGTTTAAACAGTTTTCTTGTACAAGTGAGTTAATTAGTTCTTAGAGTTGTTTTATAGCAATTACTGCACGTCATAGTCAGTTTAGCGGGTGGTTTTGTATGTAGCTAGAGTGACGGCAGCATTGTTTTAATGAAATAAAATACAGCCGAAAAACGAATATGATCCATAATGGCTTCAGTGAACATTTAAAAACGCATGCCAGCAACATAACATGTAGGGTCTGCAACTAAAACCTATTGTTACAACACCAATAACATATAAGTTAGTAGTAGACGATGAAATTATAAAGCAGATAATAGAAGCCAACTATCTTTGGGCACCGGTTAGAAGCCATATTTTCATAGGAAATGAAATAATATGCCATCAGGGCCGCCGCTACCATATGTGCGAAATGTGCACCGCACACGGGCGGACATACCAAAGGACCGCCATAGACTTTCAAATTAATAATTAATCAGCAGATATTGAAAAATAAATTAAAACAATTAATACCGACTAGGTCTTATATAACATTAAAGTTTATTGACTTGTACTTGATATTTGTTTTGTTAGCATTGCCGCAGTATACTGGCATCAGCCTTTGTTTTGACTTCCAAGAAAGCGTATAGGTGTTATTGAGCGCCGTTTATATCTGAGTTATAGCTGCGGTCTCTTTGTGGTTTTGTAGACATGCGCGTGCATGTCGACGCTGGCAAAATATAAAGTACCTACCCAATAAGATAATAACTTATGTATGTTTTGTTTAGACGAACGGACGCCTTTAGGACTGTCAACTTGTATTCAAAGCAACACTAGTTTGTAAGCAGTAACAGCAATTTGTTAGTTATGGTTAATACGTTTCCAAGTACGGTCTTGTTTTTGGTCACGTTATGGCGATGTAATTCTGAGACATGTTGTATTTGTATACGGTTTATATTTGTTATATCATCAAAATGTCTGACAGAAAAACGAAACGGTTGTCGGCCTTTCAATAAAAATATAAAAGTGTTATAAAAACTCTGAAAAGACGACCGCGCATATAAACTATTAGACTATATTTTTGAAAATGTATTCAACACTTCTACGAGCACATCTTCCACTTATATCATGTAAGTACTCAGCTAAATACGTTTTTGAAAAATATATTTATTTTTTGTCAGTTTTACTATTTATTTCTGTATCAATTTTTAATTAAAATAATATTAAATAGTGTGGCAAAGTAGGGAAATGAAAAGTATATTCAGAAGGGCGGCAAAGGTAAAATTGCACACGGGCAGCAAGCACCCTAGCGGCGGCCCTGAAATTCACAAAGCGAAACAAGCTATTGTGATGTGTGAGTGATGATATCTAAAAAATAAATTTGGAAATTAAAAAAAGAAATTTTATTTTATTAGCAATCAGAAAAAACATTCCTTAAGCTATTGTGCTGATTAGTGTATATACATAAGAAATGTGCAAATAGATGGCGTGAAGAGGTGTTCTATCCAGAGATGTCACCTTGTGTTCCTTAAAGGTCGAATGGCTAAAGTCTTCTCAATCTTCCGTCGATTGTAGGTTGTATAAGTGAGCAGCAGGTTACGGTGACCGTAAAGTCTTGTATGATGTCTACTCTCACGTTCAGGAATGACACAACGGATGCATGGAATATAGAAGTCTGTGTGCAAAGTGTGGTTGGACACGTACCACGGTGCATACGCAATAACACGTAGGATTTTTGATCGGCGTAGTCCCAGAGCTCGATTCTGTAGGTGCATATGGGTTTAAGGACAACTTTATAGAGGAATAGTTTGTTGTTTATAGATAGATAAGATTTTCTGCCTGTCAGCAAGTTAATTACCTTAAATAGTAAATCTAGTTGTTATCTTTCCTGTTTCATGTGGTGTTTCCAGGTTAATTTAGCGGCTAGATTAAGGCCTAGGTATTTGACTGTACTGTTTTTGTAGTATTTCGACGTGGTTGAGGTGAACTGTGGGACAGTTGCCTTTCCGTAATATGAATGTAATGTGTGACGAATTCTTTGACCTTGATTTTCTATTTTTGTAGCCACTGTCCAATAAGATTGAGGTGCTCTTAAAGATTGAATAAGGCGACTGTAGGAAGGAAAATAGACTGTTATATTAGTCAAAAATATGGCTGTGTTTGTGTTTGCTTCATTAGTCAACAAATGTACCGATTGTTGTTTCTCAGGTGGTTCGTCTATCGGAAGTCTACAGAACTTACAGTAAAGAGCCTAGAATACTCCTTTGAGGTACTCCTGATTGTATGTAGAAACGGCTAGATGTTTTTCCGTTAACCTTGGTTTAGAATTCATGTTTGTGAAGATTAAAGAAAGCTCAGGGAAGGATTCTTCTGATTATGTGTAACAGTCCAGAGTTGGTCTTTACTTTATCAAACCCCTGGCTGATATCTAGGAATGCGGCTGTGCAATCCTATTTGTTTTCTGATGCTTTACTAAATATACTGATTATACGATGGCACTGTTGTATTGCTGAGTGGGCATGTTAGAAGCCAAACTGTAACTTCACGAACTAATGCTGTGCCTGGCAAGTAGCTAGCACAAGTTGCAGTGAATCCAAGTAACTCGGCGTGTTTTGGGAACAAGGGCTACCATCCCTGGCAAGTAGCCTAAATGGGATCCGTTCTTTGGAGAGCAGGAAGGTCTGCGTGACCTGATCCCGACCCCTGCGGTTCCCGTGTAGGCGCCCCGGGGTCTCACGGTTGGTTACGTCCACCCAGACACGAACTGCTTACGAGAGCAGGGGGTACCCTTCCTTCAGTAGCATCGGCACCGATGATTGGAAAACGGCGTGTACCATGGTGTGCGTGTAGCCCGTTTATATCGTTGTATCGTTGTACGGTAGCGCGATAATTTCGCTTTCTAGGTTGGCTAATCTGCTTACTGCTTTGGTCCAATTTTGCGTGTTAGAACTTTGTATAGTGTGTGTCAGTCGCTTGCGGCGGTCGGTTCGCCGACCCTTTTTACTGTCATATATTCTTGTCGACATGTAATGTAGGCTTTAGGCCGGCATATTCTTACTTATGGCCAACTAGGCCCGCTATTAATTTAATTCAAAATTTTAATACTTTCAGCAACATGCATTATTAGCCAACCTTATTTCAATAAACTAAAACATGTAATGTAACTTGGGAAAATGCATTAAAATCAATTCAATACAGTCCACAATTTTATCATTTTTCATTCCCACTAAATCAATGCATGCATTACATACTATTCTTAACAAACGTTGCTGGTACACGCCGACAGGATCACTCACTTCACAAAACATTTTTTAGCCCGCTTGGGCCTGATACTCAACATTTTTTGGTCCACCGTGCCTGGATTCTTCTCATACCATTTTTGGTCCTCACGGTACGGATCATCAACATTTTTTGGTCACTCCGGACCTGGATTTTCCATCTAATATTTTCTACCACTATTTCTGGCCATCACGGGCGAATTAACACGTCAGCTGATACGACCGTGACGTGATTTTCATCAGCATTTCGCTCGTCATCTTGCAGCCTTCTGACAACATCTTAGCAAGTGCCTGCTAGCTACAGTGCTTTACACAAGGCGGTCATCTCTACTAGCTGTTTGCCATCTTTACCAAGGAGCCGACGCTGCAGGACATCGCCAAAAAGGTATCATCAACAACAGTGTATTAAGGTGCGTACAATGTCTGAAGAAGGCCTCAAAGTGCTGACCAGAAAGAGAGGCGGCTTAAAGTCCGCAATAGTGCGGATACAATCTGCTGTAAATTCGTTTGATGTAACTTTAAGTACAAAACATTTCTTAACTGTAAGGCTGGACAGTCTCAAAAGTTTGGCCTCGAAATACGACGAGGTGCAGTCTGAAATAGAACTCATTAATAAGGACACGAGCGTTGCTCAAGCAGACCGAGTTGAGGTCGAAGAAATGTTATATTCAACTGAAGCAAACATTTTGCAATTACTTGACACATTTAATACTCAAACTGTACCTCCCGTATTATCGACGCCCATGCAATTAAAACCAATAAGTTTGCCCTGCTTCTCAGGCAACATATTGTAATGGCAACATTTTTACTCAATTTTTACCGATTTAGTGCATTCAAGATCTGATTTAACACCAGTGCAAAAATTACATTATTTACATTCTTCTTTGAAGTGTAAACCGTTAGATTTAATCAAGTCATTACCTATCTGTAAAGAAAATTATACAATAGCGTTGAGTTTGCTGTCCGAAAGGTATAACAACCCATTCATACTAGCTAAATACTATGTGCAAAACCTATGTGTGTTAGTTTGGCAGAGTTCACTAACACAATAACGTCTTCCGTTAATTCACTGGCAGCAATGAAGTGAAATTCATTTGAATTTATCACTATACAGTTACTATCCACTAAACTCGACCCTATTACTTTCAAACTTTGGAAGGAGTCAATAGACCCTGACAAACTACCTAGCTTTCAAGACTTCACGCATTTTTTAAACTTACGTAGACAGCTGTTAGAAAATACAATGCCCATTGAACCCGGACAGCAACTCAACAAACTTAATGTAAGACCTAACAATAAATATGAGAAATGTAACTCAAGAAATACTGATGGCAGCACTACATTTAAGAGCTATCACGCAGCGGCAAATCATTATTCATGCGTGTGTTGTAAATCCAACCACCCGCTTTACATATGTAATAAATTTCGTATATTAAGCACCGCTGAGCGGGGACAATTTGTTTCAAATCATAAATGTTGTAGCAATTGCCTTAGATCAGGTCATCTTATAGCTAGCTGTAAGAGTAAACAGGTGTGTAAAATCTGTTCAAAACGACACCACACATTGTTGCACGCAAATTACGTGCCGAACTCAATAGCTGCCAGCAGCAATTATTGCTCGCTTAAATTACAATGCAAGAATAATGTTCTTTTATCCACAGCAGTTGTATCTGTCGTTGACCAGGCTGGCAACAGACATAGGGCTAGAGTGCTCCTAGACGCCGGTTCACAGATAAATTTCTGTACAAAATCATTTGCAAAAAAGTTACAGCTCAAATTAACTAAATCTAATATACCAATCACAGGAATAAACAATACAGCGTGTTACGCAACTGATATTGCTTCTATACGTATTATTTCTCGCTATCAAAGATATAGTTTCGAGGCGAAATGTGCCGTCTTATCTACGTTAACTCACAATCTGCCTTCAAACTCGTTTGATATCAACCAGTTCCACATTCCAAACAAACTTCTTCCTGGCTGACCCCGATTTTAATATATCGTCGCAAATCGACATACTATTAGGGGCACAATTTTATCTGGACTTCATCTTAACCAATAAATACACACGCGGCCCCAATTTTCCCATCATTCAGGAAACAAAACTGGGCTACATTTTGGCTGGCAACCTGCCCAAGCACTGCCGCAACGAGGGTCCTGCTGTTTCGTTCCTAGCAAGGAACAACGACAGTCAAATTCTGCAATCTCTCGAGAGATTTTGGGAAGCAGAAACTATCCCTGACAATACCCCTGATATCGAGTCACCCTGTGAAGAGCATTTTGTGCGCTCTACCCAGCGCAACCACGAGGGTAGATTTGTGGTTTCACTTCCATTTAAGCCTGATAATCTCCACTTGGGGGAACCTTACACGAGTGCTGAATCAAGATTCTTAAGCTTAGAGCGTCGATTTAGGCGAGATGCTAAGCTCGCTCGCGACTACGCGGACTTTATCAAAGAATATATGGATCTTGGGCACATGACACTCATCGATGATGGCGCTATCAATTTAGGAGCGTCAAATATTTACTACCTGCCTCACCATGCCGTATTTAAACAGTCTAGCTTGACCACACAGCTGCGCGTTGTTTTTGATGGTTCGTCCAAGACTACTAATGGCCTTCCTTTAAATGACATATTGTTAGTAGGCCCCAATGTTCAACAAGACCTTTTTTCCATTCTTTTGCGTTTCCGCATACATAAGTATGTTCTCATTGCCGACATCGAGAAGATGTATCGTCAGATTCGCGTGGCTGAAGGGGATTGTCACTATCAACGCATTCTGTGGCGTGATTCTCCCCTCGAACCACTTAAACATTTCGCATTGCGAACGGTAACCTACGGCACGGCTAGTGCTTCGTTTTTGGCCACTCGCTGTCTTCTACAAATTGGTAGGGACAATCAGGCTTCCTTTCCCCAAGCGGCGTTAGCTATAACAAACGACTTTTATGTCGACGATCTACTTACCGGTTCGGACAATATCCCTGATCTAACCAAGCTGAAATCCGATCTAGGTGCGTTACTAAGTCAATATGGTTTCTCGTTGCACAAATGGGCATCAAATGAACCCACAGCGGTCGCAAATCATGACAATTTTTCACGACCCCTAAATAAACAGGACAATGTGCGTACCCTAGGCATTCTTTGGAACAATACTGCCGATTCATTTTTGTTCGACATCAAATTATTTCCCGTTGATTCAAGCATATCCAAGAGAAAAATTCTTTCGATTATTGCTGGAATATATGATCCTCTTGGTTTAATCGGTCCAGTTGTCTTTTTGTATAAACATTTCATTCAGCGACTTTGGCTTTGTAAGCTTGGTTGGGATGAACCGATTTCCGGTCAGTCACGTTCGGATTGGCATTCTTTGTGTGACAAATTGGGTCTGATTGGCAAAATTGTGGTCCCGCGATCTATTCGTTGCAAGCGTGAGGCAGCTACAGTTCAATTGCATGGTTTTTCGGATGCCTCTGAAAGGGGGTTTGGCTGTTGTTTGTATGTCCGAGTCATTTATCAAGATTCTACTGCCTCCTGTCACCTCTTGTGTTCCAAATCTCGCGTGGCTCCCCTACGACAGGTGTCATTACCTCGCATCGAACTCTGCGCTTGCTTGTTATTATCGCGACTCGTATCTAAGGTTATTCCTGCTCTTTATTCGTTTATTGATAACGTACATTTGTATTCTGACTCTATGGTGGCTCTTTACTGGATTCATGCCCAGTCTACGCGGTGGAAAACATACGTCGCTAATCGGGTTGCTGAAATTCAGCGTCTTACGCAAACTTATACTTGGCATCACATTGATTCACGACACAATCCTGCTGATATTATATCAAGGGGGTGTCCCCCTGACGTTTTGCGCGATTGCTCGCTTTGGTGGCACGGTCCTAGCTGTCTGTCTCAATCGTCAGAGTCTGATCCCTTCCCATCCTTCGTGCCGGCCACTCCGTCGTCTTCTGAAGTCACCGCGGAAGAGAAACATACACATAACCTTTCTCTAATGTCTACCCTGGCTGTTGACCTCTCTTTGGACTTTTCCTCGTTGCATCGTCTAACGCGCGTATACGCTTACTGTTTTCGGTTCATCAGAAATATTAGACACTCAAGTGCTGACAAACTTACGGGCGATCTTACCCCTGTAGAAATTCATCAGTCTCTCAACTTCTTCATAAAACAATCTCAGTCGATCCACTTCGCAGCAGAAATTAATTGTCTTCGTGGCGGATCTTCTATTTCCATTAGGAGTAAGTTGGCTTCTCTTGACCCGTTTCTTGACGACTCTGGAGTGATACGCGTAGGCGGACGATTACAGCATTCCCAATTACCCTACGACTCTAAACATCCTATTGTATTACCCCCATCGGCGCATATTACACGCCTTATCATTGAACGTGAACACATTCGTTTACTTCACGCTGGTGCTCAACTCGTGCATCATTCACTGCGTCAACGTTGGTGGATTGTGAATGCCAGGTTAGTCATTCGTTCCATTATTCGAAAATGTGTGAGGTGTATCAGGTTTAGTGCCAAACAGCAGGTTCAGAGGCTTGGTATTTTACCATCCCCTAGAGTCACTCCTTCTAGGCCGTTCCTATTTTACGCGGTTGATTATGGTGGTCCCTTCATAATTCGTCATGGCTGGCAGAAGTCTAGAGCTCTTTCTAAGGCATACGTATCTTTGTTTATTTGCTTAGCGACTAGGGCTATTCACATGGAATTGGTTTCCGACCTTACGGCCAGCGCGTTTATAGCCGCATTACGTCGTTTCATGGCCCATAGGGGCATACCCAGTCAACTGTACTCCGACAATGGCACAAACTTTAGGAAGGCCCGCACTATCTTACATGATATTTACAACTTTTGGCACAATAAGGATGCCATCTCATCGATCAAGTCATTCACGTCCTCTCAGGGGATATCATGGTCATTTATTCCGCCCTCCTCACCTCATTTCGGTGGCCTTTGGGAGAGCGGCATAAAGAGTTTGAAATTTCATCTGCGCCGCGTGGTAGGCAAATCTATACTCAACTTCGAAGAGTTCACGACCGTTTTGTCTCAGATAGAGGCATGTCTGAACTCTCGACCTTTATTTGCTATTTCTTCAGATGTTAACGACCCGGTGCCACTTACACCTGGCCATTTTTTGATTTGCGCACCCTTAACGGCGATACCGGACCCAGACCTTTCTCACATTCCTGTTTCTCGTCTTGGGCGTTGGCAACTTCTTCAGAGGTTTGTCCAAGGCATTTGGAAGGCTTGGTCTCGCGATTATTTGCACCAGTTGCAGCAGCGTCACAAGTGGAAGTTTGCCAAGGATAATGTTTCCATTGGTGACTTAGTTTTGCTTATTGAGGATAATTTACCTCCATTAGCCTGGAAATTTGGCGTAATTATCGCCACATTTCCCGGCCCAGATAACTTGGGTCGTGTCGTGGACATTCGCACGCCTACGGGTGTTTTGCGGATACCAATACATAAGTTATGTCTGTTGCCAGCGCGAGACGAGATTTGACAAGATTATGACTACTTAGCACCATGCTATTTTATTTAGCCACTGGCTTATTACTTATTACGACCATTTGGTCAACCTAATTGTGATGAATTATCACAATATTTTCTTATCAATATTGGCTAGATGTTTTTCCGTTAACCTTGGTTTAGAATTCATGTTTGTGAAGATTAAAGAAAGCTCAGGGAAGGATTCTTCTGATTATGTGTAACAGTCCAGAGTTGGTCTTTACTTTATCAAACCCCTGGCTGATACCTAGGAATGCGGCTGTGCAATCCTATTTGTTTTCTGATGCTTTACTAAATATACTGATTATACGATGGCACTGTTGTATTGCTGAGTGGGCATGTTAGAAGCCAAACTGTAACTTCACGAACTAATGCTGTGCCTGGCAAGTAGCTAGCACAAGTTGCAGTGAATCCAAGTAACTCGGCGTGTTTTGGGAACCAGGGCTACCATCCCTGGCAAGTAGCCTAAATGGGATCCGTTCTTTGGAGAGCAGGAAGGCCTGCGTGACCTGATCCCGACCCCTGCGGTTCCCGTGTAGGCGGCCCGGGGTCTCACGGTTGGTTACGTCCACCCAGACACGAACTGCTTACGAGAGCAGGGGGTACCCTTCCTTCAGTAGCATCGGCACCGATGATTGGAAAACGGCGTGTACCATGGTGTGCGTGTAGCCCGTTTATATCGTTGTATCGTTGTACGGTAGCGCGATAATTTCGCTTTCTAGGTTGGCTAATCTGCTTACTGCTTTGGTCCAATTTTGCGTGTTAGAACTTTGTATAGTGTGTGTCGTCGCTTGCGGCGGTCGGTTCGCCGACCCTTTTTACTGTCATATATTCTTGTCGACATGTAATGTAGGCTTTAGGCCGGCATATTCTTACTTATGGCCAACTAGGCCCGCTATCAATTTAATTCAAAATTTTAATACTTTCAGCAACATGCATTATTAGCCAACCGTATTTCAATAAACTAAAACATGTAATGTAACTTGGGAAAATGCATTAAAATCAATTCAATACAGTCCACAATTTTATCATTTTTCATTCCCACTAAATCAATGCATGCATTACATACTATTCTTAACAAACGTTGCTGGTACACGCCGACAGGATCACTCACTTCACAAAACATTTTTTAGCCCACTTGGGCCTGATACTCAACATTTTTTGGTCCACCGTGCCTGGATTCTTCTCATACCATTTTTTGGTCCTCACGGTACGGATCATCAACATTTTTTGGTCACTCCGGACCTGGATTTTCCATTTAATATTTTCTACCACTATTTCTGGCCATCACGGGCGAATTAACACGTCAGCTGATACGACCGTGGCGTGATTTTCATCAGCATTTCGCTCGTCATCTTGCAGCCTTCTGACAACATCTTAGCAAGTGCCTGCTAGCTACAGTGCTTTACACAAGGCGGTCATCTCTACTAGCTGTTTGCCATCTTCACCAAGGAGCCGACGCTGCAGGACATCGCCAACAAGGTATCATCAACAACAGTGTATTAAGGTGCGTACAATGTCTGAAGAAGGCCTCAAAGTGCTGACCAGAAAGAGAGGCGGCTTAAAGTCCGCAATAGTGCGGATACAATCTGCTGTAAATTCGTTTGATGTAACTTTAAGTACAAAACATTTCTTAACTGTAAGGCTGGACAGTCTCAAAAGCTTGTTTTCTGTGCTGTAGCTGTTGTTCCCGTATTCTCACTTGCCACCCCCTTGTAGCCTCCATTACTTCCGGAATATTCAGGCTTTCTAAGCGTCTCTTGCGTTCTCCTCCAACCACCATGTTTGTCCTTTTTAGATCTTCCTAACAAACCACTGGAGTATTGGACATCTGCGGCATCTCTTCCCCGGGACTCTTCAACCTCCTGGACCGTTCTTGAAACCACACACAGCCGTTCAAGGTCCGCAAACAACGTGGACGGTCCGCGAATACCAAACGAGATCTCTCTTGGGGATTCAGTCCTTCCAGAATCGCTTGTATAACTTCTGTCTCGGGCAACCCCAACCTTAACACCCGGGCAGCTTTCCGTATATCGTGCACAAAGTCCCCTAACGCCTCTCCGTTGGCCTGTAGGCGATAGAATTTTTCAAACTTAAGCTGGGCACGTCGTCGAATGGGTAGGAAAAAGTTCAACACCTCCCCATGGAAAGCATCAACACTGTCACCCCGAAGCAGAGTGTTGGTGACCAGCTCAGCCAACGTACCCCGGCAATACGGGTATATAAGAGACAAGACCTCCCCATCGGACACCCCCGGGAAATCTGCCACCTGCAGGACCCGGTCCAAGAAAACCAGCAGCTGGTCCTCATAAAATCCATTCACCACCGGAAATTTCTGGAGAACGCCTGAAATGGGATGGGGCAACTTCTGATAGCATACCCCAGCCAGAATTGCACAATTCAAAACACACAACAACAAACATAAATTCCTACGAACAACCTAACACAAAACATGACTTACAAAAGGAAAAACTTGAGTACTGTTCTTTCATCAAGTGGACCCCCGGGTTTCCTAGCGCTGCGAAAACCTGACCCGCTCCAGAACTAACTCTCCGTCAGTCGCCAGACCCGAAAGAAGAAACGACATCAGATACTAACACCAACACACAATCCACACCACCAAACACTAACCACAACATATGACATTTCAACTAAGACATTATCACCATTGCAGTCGGACGGTACCGACTTCCAGTCGGGCCATACCGCATCCCGCTAACCGCACGCGCTATTACTTTCATAGAATAAACAAGGGAGCCCATCCCCACGCGATCTCCGGTAAGGTCCAATCTCAAAAACAAACAAAACCCAACTACAACACATGCCCGTGGCGGCATCAGGTTTACAATTCAAATCACCTAACAATACTTCCTACACAGTACATATATATACCTACATAGGATGTCAACCCTGCCATTGCATCTATCTATTATCATTTTAAAATATTTTCAAATATTATTGTTTTTTCCAAACTATTTCCGAGTTTGCAAGCCCCATCACACCAAAGGACCCACGGGTTCAACCCTAGAATGAACCACGCTCTCTGCTACCATTTGTAACCCGTCTTTCCTTTTATGCCTTTTATTATAGAAAACAAACTTCTTTTTTATTTCTTTTTATTTTTATATTTATTTATTTATTTTTTTTTTTAAAGAGAGGCCACTAGTTATTTAGAACTAGGCAAGAGCCTAGAGAAGCCAAAAATGCGCTGGGTCCAGTATGATGGGACTTGCAAATGAAACTCTGCTCTAAGATAACAATAACAGGATTTATTGCATTCTGCTTTGTACAATATATGCGCCCTTGAAAAAGTAAGATCATATTACAAGTGTTTCATAATCAAGAATAGCTCACTTCCAAAACCCCCAATCGTTATTATAATTCCATTATACATAGTTATCGCCAAATAGTTGAGCTTGACTAATAATGGCGAATAAACAATAATACTTGAATAATAATGGCGCATAAATAATAATAATGTAAAATGGCGCATAGTCTCGACCCTCCCAGTAAATTCCACAAATCATAACATGATATATATATACATATATGCATAATCAAGTATAACAATCTAACAATCATATAAGGCATAACACACAACATATAATTAACATAGATACACATTTACATATAAATGGCACACCACATGTTCACCTGGTTAACAGCGTATATTTTGTCATCACACCCTCAACCCTCTTATTCAGATCACGTATCCGGCCCACCATAAATTTTCAATTAATAAACTCAAACCCAACTAATAAATCCCAAAAGAGTAAAGTAGACATGCCCCAAAATTCTAAGTATATGAACAGCCAAAGTCAATGTGACTAAACAGTCCGAACGGCACACAAGTACCAAGCAAAAGTTAATTATCAATTTCGGATCTCAATAATGATAATGATAATAAGTGCCATCACGAGGTCAACATGGATGCCCGGTTGCATAACTGCATTTCTCATTTCCCTTATTTTCCTGACAAAAATTTGCAAAAACAGTGAACGTGACCACCCATGAATACTTATAACTGGTACTGATTTGTCTTGCATTCTTTAACATTCATTAATTAATTGGTATTTTGAGCAACAAAAGTTTAACAATTACTGTGCTGGCTATGGCAAAATTTAATGGTTACAGAATTAGCTGAACAGTAAATTGAATTTCGAAAAGCAGAATCTATGTAATTAATGTACTAAAACATGCTTAAGGTGTTCATTAAAAATATCCACTTTGCCTCAGGCACGGTCATGCGCCCGGACGAGATCCAGCAAAATATAACATGATATTGTCCTGTGTTGAACGGCACCTACAGGTGTCGTCCACAGGTTAAAACACCTCCCCCGACCTTTAAATTAACAATCCAATACGCAACCCAATTAAATGTAAAGTAATCAACCATAAAATTTCCCAACGGGGACAGATACATCCGTACATGCATGCTTGACACAGAAATAATTTAGTGGCCGGAAATGCCGACCATATTTACGGAAAACTCACATCAACTCGGGTGATGCATGACCCTGGCTGAGTTTACAATTCTCTGAATGAGATAGACATTAATATAATAATTAGGCGTAAGCCTTAATCAAAAAAACAATGACAAGGTAACATGTAAACTCAATTGTCCCCAAACCCATGTGAACTAAGTCCCCAAACTGGAGTATCTCCACAAGTGTCTCAAAAAGAGTTTATCGGCCACAAAAAGTTTGTTCAAATAGCTTAAATGTCACCTGGTTAGCAACATATGGGTAGAGGATCTGGTCGAGTGTGTGTCCGTCTATCCAGGCTGACAGCTGACGGAAGTGGTTGAATCTATATCATGGAAAGCAGGTATTCGGCCATCCTCTGGAGCGAGACAGATTATCGTCTACATCGGAAACCCTGCACAATTATATCGGTAATTACTTACAGGTTTAATAAACCACACTACCTCATTTACCCAGCTGAACCCACATTTCGTGACAAGCCCAGTTTACAATCTCCGAAAATTCACTTATGTATTGAACCCCATTAACTCAAATAAATCACTTCAAAATAACACCTTTAAATATTATAATCTATAGTATATCCAAATATAGTCATTCAACATAATAATCATTTCAAATAAATAGTTATTCGCAAGTTTTCGTGAAGCACTTAACCCCCCCCCTGACAGGAACTAGCAAACTTTAACAAGATCGTGATGTACAATCATCTCAGAAAAATGACTGACTTACGCCCCATTCTAATTTAATGAACTGAGTATTATTATTATTATTACATTATTAATGAGATAATGGGTTAATATCTGTTAGCCAGCGTTAACATTGAAAGATACATAAACCAAATTTAACCTGTTGCCTGCCACGTGCTGAGAAATTACTGCAATACCTATCGCACTGCATCTGCGTTAATATTGAGTAAATACAATTTATTTTTATGAATTAGTAAGCTATATATAGCTGAACACACTTACCGGAAGGTCGCGTAGACTTCTACTTATACATAGTAGCAGATAGTAGAGAAAGTTTTACATTGACGCTGTCAGCCGGATATAGACGCTTCTACGCTGAACGACAGAATTGGACTGAAGAGTCCTGCTGCTGAAAAAATGGTATGAGGCGCCGGGCACAGAGAGCGCGCGGATCGGCCCGGTGGAAAGATAACGCAGCGAACGTAAATTATTACGACGGCAACGCCGATAATACGTACGTAAATTCTTACGTAAACCCTTACGTTAATAAATACGTAAATTAATAATTCCAATTACGGGCAGGCCGTTCCCGTTAAAAAAAACCACCGCCGAGTTTTTCTAAACACGGCACAGAAGTTCCTTAATTTTGAATGAATTAATCTGGTCAGTTGCTTCAATTGAGTGTGTTAGTCCTTCATCAGATGGTGTAGTTCCTTATTTTAGTACATTTAGTCACTTTTGGGTGTTTAAGCTAAAATTTTAGCCAGCTATGTCTTGGCGTCTCTTCGTCTCAAGCGTCACTTATGGAATCATTAGGTTTTAACGGAAAAATTCGTCAATAACGTTTGTTGTCATGGTTACTGATTGCTCTTGATTGGCTGATCATGACTTAAGACCATTGTTAGGATATTTGAATTTTTATTCAAAATTATTAAATATCTTCTGATTGCTATTAATCTTCGGTATTCTTATTTAAGTATGAGATATTATCACCACTGTTTGTATTTTGTTTCAAAGATTAATTTAACATCCCATAAGTTTGGGTTGGCCCATGTATTATGTTTTGACAGTTATGCTGATATTACTTAATTACATTTCTTTTTTATTTTATGCCCTAAATTTATCACTTAATATGGTTCACTAATTATTATTTACTATTTGCTTGCCTTGGATTTGCTAATATCATAGTATAACTCTTACAATTTGTTGTTATTGGAGCTATACAGTTAGGCATTGCATAGGCCTAAGTATCAATTGTCTATTTTTCCATATATTATACTAATTACACATTATTTTACTTTCATACATCTTTTGTTTGTATTACATATGATTTGTTTGCTTGCTGAATTATTTTGGATCTGTTTTAATAATATTTGCATGTTTTCTTTAGTTTACATATCATGGTTGTCTATTATGCTCTAATTGCTTTCTTAGTATTACTAGATTGATGTGAATTTACCTTTTTTCTCTTATTAATATTGCTATGTTTATAATTGGTTTATGATTCACTATTTTCTATAAAAATATAACATAACAATTAGGTCTATGGACTGCATACCTCTTCATCCATATTCCTACTTATAAACTTAATCGAACAATTCTGTAACAGTTCTTATGCTATTCTTGTTTACCATTTATTACTTCTTATTTATTTTTTATGTGTGTTAAACATCATCACACCATTCACTTTATTTACCTAATTAACTATCCCCTCAAACATAGGGTATTGAATGATGTTACATTTCTATTATTTACTCTATTTCACTATTCTAATATAAACTTTATTCCCTCTCCATGGTAACACTAACGCTTAACTCTTCCTGGTATTTCTTCCCTGAATATCCTTATATTCCTTGGCTACAATCAATCTTAATTCTAATATTAATGATATCCTTAATTACTAACACTGCACCTTTAATCTTTAGTGTTTCTCACTGATTTTTTGGTGTTTATTCCTATCAAAAGGGTTTCTATTTATTCTGTAGGGTTTACACTATCACTTTTGCACTTTTTTATAGTTTTATGTAAGTGTTATTGGTGGGTATTCCCTAACATTAATTCTTTCTCACTAATATCATGTTCATCATCTAATTATCTCTCACTTTATATTGGTTATTTATTCTGTTAACAAGTATATATCGTGATAGAGTTATTTGTAACATTTGCTCTCTGTTTAATTGGTGAGTGTACTTTTAGTTAATTATTACTTTATCAGATTTTACTATTCTTTATTTACATTGATTATTTATATGATACTAATAATTATCATTGGCATTTCTTATTTGTATGATACTCATAATTATCATTTACACTTATCATTTATTGGTTTCTCCTTCATCACCTTATTCGAGTGTGATATTTCTCCTTTTCTGTTCTATATTATTCGTATGTGTCTTTCTGTATCTTATCAATTTATTTCACCTTGTTTCATTTATATTTTAGCAGTCACCCTCTCCTTTGGCTTCATTTTATCTCACTTTATATATTGTTTATATATCATCTCACTGGTATTGGTGCTGGTTCTACCCGCTCATTTATTTATATTGTTCGTATATATCATTTCACTGGTATTGGTGCTGGTTCTACCCGCTCACTTACCATATCTATTGGGTTTATCACGTTATTATAGTTTTCTTTGTGTTTCTCTTCTAATTTTTCATTATAACTACTGTGTTGCACTATTTTCAATATTTAATTCTTCATCGACTGCTTTTGTTTTAATTTGGGATTGATATGCTATGTTTATTATACACTTATTTTTTTTTTTAGTTTCCTTATCATCCATGGTTACTAGTACTCATGACTGGTGTTTTACTATTATGCAGATTATAGGTCTATGGTGATGAAACTTACCGTCACAACATGTACAACATTCAAAACGTTTACATTAAATTACCTTTAAAATTAATTTCATTTTTACTTTTTCTTCCTTTTACATTTCACATTTACTTTTTAAATCTCTCAATGTTAAGTGGAAATCGCCACGTGCTCTCAGACATACCGGAAGTAACGTGTGAGTCACACACATACACAAATTAGCACGCCTTCTCATTATTAAATTAGAATAATTTAACACAATTAACACACATGCCCTCTTATTAAATTAACAGCGAATAAGATAATGATTCTCACCTAAGGCACTTTATAAAATTACGATCTCATGGTAGTTGAACAAATTATCTGCCACGCCGTCAGACCTCGAAACGTTCCGTCGAAAGGATGGAGATGAAATGAGGACGAACTCCTTGTGTTGCCAGCCCACCAAGACACAGAAAAGAGACTTGTTACAGAATGTTCAACCTAACTACGGCCAGCGAGGAATCAACTGTTCGGTCAACCAGCTAACTATATCGCGTCGTCGTTCAAGGTCGGCATGCCGATCAAGTCAGCGTTGTGCCTCGCCACGGCCACACAGTGGCGGCATTTCAAGTTTAACTCATGCCAGGAAAATTCAAATCCGGCACAGTACAGTAACCTGGGGTTTTCTTAATTTTTCTAGTAACTGAAAAATTATCTACTATTGAAACTTCTCTATAATAAATGTATTTTGTTTAAAATAGTGAAAGAGTTATGCAGATCAGGAAGCTGACTAGGAGATTGAAGAGAAGTATGTTAGTTGATATGTAATACTAGGGAGTTAAAGTGAACCAGGGAGTTCAGCTTTACCAGGGCCTGAACTAATTAGGGGCCTCTCATGATGGAAAAATATGAATAAAAAGTCATCTGTTACGTTACGAAAATTGTATGAATAAAAAGTGTTTTAGGTTTTAGTACAAGTGAAGCAAGTGCAGTAGAAGACTGAATAAAGCACGGTTACTGCACACAGGAGGAATGTGTATGTGGTTGTCAGGAGCTCGTTAAGGTTTCAACTCAGTACGATGAAATATGGCCCGTCTGCAATATGAAAACTATTTATTATTAGAGTGTCAGTGTGTATTTTTAGTCAAATTATTTTGTTAACTTTCAGTGTAAAACACCATTCTCATGTATTTTAGTTATTTCTGTTTTTTTTTAGTAATCCTTGTAAGGGACGGTTGAGAGGAGCTTTAAAATTCAAAGTATACTAGGGTCAGGGATCGTCGGCCCTGTGCCATGTCATGGAAGATGAATGAAAGTTATTAGAATGTGTTCTGTGGGGCGGACAACTAAGAGGAAGGCCAGGAGGCAGGATATTGAGAAGGTGATAAGTTCCAGAGATTTGGTTTAAAACGGATGGACGGGAGACGGAAGACGGCGAAAAAAAGGCGAGAAGAGGCCAACACGAACCGCATCCTTGAAATGACTCAGCAGAAAATTAAAGTTCTTAAACAGTCTGATCCTACAAAAGTTTAAGAAAATTTTGAGTGCTTGTCCTTTGCTACGCATTTCGGTTCTACGATTGTGATATAAACATTCAAAAACAGTGTTAAACAACAGATTCGTTTAAAAGAAAGCCAAGTGTACTGACAGCTGTATAAACTGTTGTGAACGTCATCGACTCTGCGGCTTTTGTATCCGTTTTCTGCAGACTCAGACATGCACACACACAAACAAACACAACACAACAGAACACACATACACACACACATACACACACAGACACACATACACACACACATACACACACACATACACATCAAAATGCGCGTCTGAAGAATTAGAAAAAATCGTAAACAGTTATCGGTTTACAAACCGATTTTGCATATCATTCAGACAGAGCGATCGTTAGTCGTTCAATCCAAATTTGAAGATCCTTTAGGTAGGAATTGCAGTTAGATATGTGAAATATTTATTAATCATTTCTTTATAAGTAACTCGATTAGTTTCTTGCAGTATTATTCTATAACATTATGTATTATCAAATTAAAATTATTACAAAAGTAAGATTGCAGAAGTAATTATTACTATTTGCAGAAGTAATTATAACTTGATAATAATAATATACAATAACAGTGGCGTGCGGTGGGTAAAAATTTTGGTCAAGCTGAGGTGTATCCGTTACCGTACCCTTAAGCGACTAGCTTTTTACTGCAAATTCAAATTCAATCAGCAACTGGCAAATGAACTCTGTAACAGACTCGGCATGTCGATCACAACTTACGTTAGTAAATTCTAAAAACCTCTCTTTTACTTCTCCATCGTAAGCATACCGATAATGCAAAACTGCAGATAACTGTGTTTTATTTGAAACGTTTCAGTCGATCACAACTTACGTTAGTAAATTCTAAAAATCTCTTTTTTACTTCTCCATCGTAAACATACCGATAATGCAAAACTGCAGATAACTGTGTTTTATTTGAAACGTTTCAGTCGATCACAACTTACGTTAGTAAATTCTAAAAACCTCTCTTTTACTTCTCCATCGTAAACATACCGATAATGCAAAACTGCAGATAACTGTGTTTTATTTGAAACGTTTCAGTCGATCACAACTTACGTTAGTAAATTCTAAAAACCTCTCTTTTACTTCTCCATCGTAAGCATACCGATAATGCAAAACTGCAGATAACTGTGTTTTATTTGAAACGTTTCATCGACTGATACAGCTACTAAGTTTGCCTCTTTATTTCATTTTCTTATAGCCACTAAAGGAGCTGAGCTAACCGCTTCAATAAAATCATTTTTCATTCAATTAGATAGTCCCCTGAATACAGTAGACATTTCCATACTATCCGGAAAAGGAGGCCATATTTGGCTGGTGCTTCAGAAGTCCTACATAATTGCCTCGATTAACCGACTTTTCCGTTTTGTCATGTCCCCGAAATGGTAATTCTTGTTTATCTAGCAAACAGGCAGCGTTAATTAGTCTCGTAAGAATGTACCTATTACGTCGAACCTTCCGCTTGTAAGCCGATATCTCCGATTTAAATTGGTCGTCTAAAGCAGTTTCTATTCTACTCTGATCGAGAGCAGTAAAACACAATGATGAACGAAGATAATTCATAGTAATTTTATGGCCAGCAATAGAATGAACTAGGTTTTCTAAATGTTTGAATCAAGTATTGGCTCAGCTATTGTTCCTGTCCTTTCCAAACAATAAACAATACCAGCAAAATACCGCATTTAGATCAGCTCTACCAGCCAACCACTCACATTTCCTGTGCATTTGTTGGGTGTTTGAAAGATCCGGGGTCAGCCTACCAGTTTTTGTAATGTCAGTTTTTTCGTTAAATAAGGAAAAAAGGATTTTGTGAAATGGTCTTTTATTATACAAACTGACATTGTAGAAAGTATTGAAACCAACACTGAAACTAATCTAAAGTGTATAACTATAACTTTAAATACAATGTATATTGTTTAAATGCAACGTAAATAAAACGTAAACGCACTATTTAATAAGGTATGACTATAACTTCAAATGTTAAAAATGGATAGCGCATATGGTTTAAACATGGTACAATATAATACGTATCACGCACAGCGACACCAGCAAATTCAACATCATCCAGTCCAACTCAACTCATATCAAGCTAGCTTCATTTCGCTACCACGGCAATGGTGGTTTTCTACCTCGCTCTACGTGCGCGCGCATCTTTCTACACAGGGCTACCTTAAGCTGCGACGAACCTGCTTCACCTACTGTAGCAGTGACAGCGTATAAAGTCTGTCTACTTAGTCACGTTAGATGAAGCCAGTGAATTTTTATTTTGGTTAATTAAAATTAGATTCAAATAAATATTAATATCTGCTCTAAACAATAATTGCAGTTAGTGTGTCGTCAGTCATTAGTGAAGCAGTGCTTCACTTGCTTCCCCTGGTTTACACGCCACTTAACAATAATACTGCAAGAAACTCGTCGAATTACTTATAAATAAATGATGGATGAAAACACATTACAAGGTGATGTAACTCATCCCTATAACATATTTATTAGACGTAAAAACAATTAATTAATTGTTTTAGAAACATATACTTCAACAAAAAATGACGAAAGCTTAATATTTTTCTAAAATACACGAAACAAAACAATAGTGAAAAAAAACAATAACAATAAATTAAATATTTATACTACTCAGGTGATGTAGTGATGTAGAGAAGTTAACCACAAACATATCAAGGTTGAAGTTTAGCCTTGTGGTATAAGTATGTGAGTGGTGGTAGAAGAATTTTAAGGGCTTAAGTGTTAATTTGGCTCTTGGGGTCTCAGTTTGTGAGTTTGGAGGCCTTAGGAGGTCAGAGCTCTAGAGAAGGTCGATCACGATCCTTGTGTTTCTTCTTTCTCTCATCTCTGTATGCTGGCCCTGGCCAGGTCAGCATGCAGTTACCGCACACTAACACACACACACATACACACACACACACACACACACACACAGTCCAATTCTTCCTTCTTCTTGTTTCGTTTTCCTCTGAGCCTCTGTCTTCGTAAGAGCGGTATTTTTCTGAGATTACCCAAGGCAGCCAAGTGCACTGTGATTGTCATGGAAGTAGCCAGGAGGCCGTGGTTCGATGTGATTTTTGGGAGCAACCATGTTGCCTTTTTGGGGTGAGTGTGTGCCGGGATTTGAATTTTCCCGGCCTGATTTGAAAAACTGACCCGCCTAACCAAGGCCGCCTGTGTGGCCGTTGGAAGGCAATGCGGACTTGATCGGTATATGGCGGCAGTGAGCGGCGACGCTATATAGTAAGCCAGCCTACGGGCCAGCTGATCCGTCATGGACGGCAATTTCTAACTTGTTGCTTTTGCGTACCGTGGTCGGTTAGCGGAATGCCTGGCTCGGCCTCATTTCGTGAACAACAATCCACCGATTTTAGATCAAATTTAAATGACATTCTCTATATCCATGTACAGACACGCTTTATGGGTACCAGAAGCCCAGTTTTCTGTTCACTAACATTGTAATTAAACTTTGATATAATTGAAATTGTAATGTATAACTAAGATGCAATCTGTTGAAAGCTGCAATTAACCTTTTCAGATAATTTAATTTTGTAACTTCTAACTGAGATTCAGTCTTTGAAAGCTGTGATTAGACTTTTCACATGATTTAATTTTTGTAACTTATAAGTGAGATTCAATCTTTTGAAGGCCGCTTAAACTTTCCACATAATTTAATTTTATAACTTACAACTGTGATTCATATTCTTAACTGTTCTAAAAGGATCCACCTGTTCTACTGCTTGATTAATTTTTATTGTTAATAGTATTGGTAATGGTGATTAATACAGATTGAATATAGATATATATTTGTTCATATAAAAAGGCATACCGATAAACAGTATTTTCACATTATAATGATTAAAATTTTGTTAGTACCAGTCCTGTGAACATATATATATATATTGTGATTTATATTATTAACAGTGCTAAAAGGAGCCACTTGTTAAACTATTTGATTAATTCTTATTGTTAATAGCATTGGTAATGGTGATGAATACAAATTGGATATATATATATATATTATAACAACACAATGACCAATTTAATTTAAATGTATTCGGATTCATGGGTGTAATCGTAATAAGAAGATGATACGTTATTTAAGTTTAAAATTGTTCCATTATTTATTTATTAAACAAAATCTTTCATTTCGCATATTAAATATTGACTCATTATATCGTTTGTACGAATCTTTCGTACAGAACTTATTGCTAACAAGTTACATACACAAGTTATACATAAATCTTATTATCCAATTTTAATTAATTAACTATTTATTTTTCTCTCGGCTTACTCATTGTGTGCTCATCTTTTTTTGTATTGCTGATTAATTTGCTTCAATAATGAGTTTACTTGTATTCAGATTTCTTTTATATTAATTTGTTTTAACTTTCGACTGCATATGCATTCTCCTTTATCAAAAAGACTTTACTAATTATGTTAATTCAAAATTAAATATTTCTCTTATCATTTACGTTACTCTTACTTACTAACTTTCATACAAGAAATATTATTCTAACTTTTATTCTGCTTTTACCTTTATGTACAATTTATTTATTTTAATACTGGTTGAATGTCTTTCATTCCAACTTTAATTAGTGTCATTCAAATGTCTATAATTACAATGGTTTTTTTATCACCTCGTTTGACGTGGTTAATCATCCGTACGTCCTCCTTTGGTCCCCTGGTCGGATTCTCCGTGCCCTTCTGGTCCTCTGGTCGTGTCCTCCGAGTCTTTCTGGTCCTCTGGTCGTGTTCCACTGCATGTATCGTTTAATAGTCGTCTCGCCTCACATCATATGCTGCCGGTGTGTCCATAGACTTCATCGTATGTATTCTGCTGCTCTGGTTCGACATCTAGTTTGTCCTGTAACTCTTACTATAGATGTGAATTAGCGTCGTCGACTGACATACCCTCCTGTGGCAACGGTTGAATCGAGGAAAAGAAACTTTATTAGCGCGACCTGGTATTTATAGTCAGGCCGTGCAAAAACTATGTCTGAACAATATTTAACCTGTCAGACTCTGTCGAAGCGTCACCTCCCGTACTCTGGTTCAATTCACAATTTTCGCCTATCTTCGCGAATTACGAAGTTTGTTTCACATCACTCGATGCTCAATCGATCACTAATTTTTATATGTTTATTATACGTAAATTACACTTCTTTATGTTAATCACAAAAAAAGCTATTCATTTTTTACGTATAGTAATTTAACCTTTCGTCACATCGGTACGGTCTTTTAACACTTTATTTATCTTTAATTTCTATACACTTTAGTGTCTTTTGTTTTACCCTATCGTACATGTTTTTCTTATAATTAAAATAAAACATACAACTATTCTACTTGAAAAGGTTTGGTTATATTTCAGGAACGGACAGTCTTCACACACACAAACAAAATACGCGTGTACACAACGCTAGCGAAGGTGTTCAAAAATGCATGTCCATACATGAATTCTGCGCTCCCTATTTTTACTACGATCCAGCTTATGCAATCTGAATCATGTTTATTAATTCATATTTATTTATTTTTATTATTTATTTCATTTATTTTGGCAATGCACAGTACCGTTAATGGTTGTACTGTTGCATTATATATATATATATAGATATATTTAAACGCGTCTTTTTATCTAACACACTTATATAATATATTTAATGATAGATAAAACGTTACTTACCCGTGATTTTACTTTACCTGGGCGCCAGAACAAATCCCAGATACAAATGACACGGTTTCCGCTTAGCTCAGAGCATAGAGACACACTTTCTCAGGATTCGTTCAGTGAATGTGGAATTCAAGGGGAATCGTTACAAATAACACTTAAAATTTTTGTTGAAGTTTGTTTAATTACCGTTTTAATTATTTTGTTAACTTCTTGAAAAATGCTAATTGTAGGACTTATTGCTACCCTAACTCTTATAATTAATGAGTGTGCGTGAAAAGTGAAGATTCAAACGTTCAAACGACCTATTGCTCTTATCCGGTTTAATTAAGAAAATTTATATCTCCCAAACCAGTGCTAAAGAACAGGTCTGCAATAATTTGCACGTTCAATACTACACCTCACTTTCCATTCAACACTCCTATACTATGTTATAACTAATCTTACTAATTAAATACAAAGTGTGAAATTACTTAGTGTCTTTTAAAATTGTTTATTTTTTATTATTTATTTCATTGATCAATGAATCTATTTCTTACTGTTTGATGCGTTGACCGTAGATAGGAATCCGTAGAGATCCTCCTTTTGATGGTTCAGCACAGAAGAAATGATGTTGATCAATCCTGTTGAACGATGATCTGGGCAATTACAGATGCTGTAGCTCTCTGTTGCACCAGTCACTTCACAATTGATTATTAATTAATTAATTATTTATTTAATTAATTAATATGGTGTTACACAGCGAGAGTTGTTGTCGAACGGTACTAGTTCCTCTGCAACTGCGGACTACTTCTCGAACTTTTTACTTAAATGAAACTTTGCGTGTTTGTGAAATTAAGCACGTAATTTACACACGTCTAGCGCATTGAAGATCCGAACGAAGAGTGCTCGCTACCCTCCGTCAGAGTTGGCGTCTGTTCTAAATGCAGGATTCTGATTGGTTGTTCAAATAAATCATGCGTTTTTCCAGTTGAAACAATATCGGACAAGTCGACCAAACGCCCCTTGAGAGGTCTGAGACGGCACAGAATTACTGGCTAAAATCGTACTTCCTTTGTTTGCTAATCGTTTGATAACAGGTATTTGCAAACGTTTTTTCAAAGATCTGACCACAGAATATTGTTGCTTAGGTCTTTATCTGTGTGTGTGTGTGTGTGTGTGTGTGTGTGTGTGTGTGTGTGTGTGTGTGTGTGTGTGTGTGTGTGTGTGTGTGTGTGTGTGTGTGTGTGTGTGTGTGTGTGTGTGTGTGTGTGTGTGTGTGAACACCTAATTCGTACCTAGCCTAATTCTCGAGTTATTTCGCTTGGCGTTCTTCTTCTGTATATCTTCTGTAAATGTTAATTATATTGGTTGATATTTTGGCTACTTATAGAGCTTTAATCGCTGAACACTATGCTGTTTTCAGCATTGCTGTATATTTATTGGTTTTAAAGATATTGGAGTTTTAACACATAAATTCAATTGAGTAAATTTCATGTCTGTACGGGCATTTGTCGTAGCAGTGACGAGGTTAGACAGAGATGGCTGCAATTATACGCTCTCTCTCCTGCTTACGTCGCTATACTCGCTCCGTTTGACACTTTCATATAACGCTCAGATAGGACGACAATATGAATCGTTATAATATATATATATATATATTGTAACGTAAATCGCTTTTCAAGGTTTCAACCTCTCTAAGAGTGTATTACAATTACGGGTTTATAATTAATTCAGCCCCAATGTTGGGTTCGCCATTCTGTAACGTAACCTCTTAAGTATATTCTTTCCGCAGAGTCTTTGGATGTGACCTCTAGGGCGCTCGTCTTATTTAATTAAGCCCCACTGTTAGTACGTCATTTTGTAACGTAACGTCGTTCTGATGTGTGTGAAGTCCGTCTTTTGACAGTCTCGGAGCGGTCAGAGTACCTTTTCGCGATCGTCACTAATGAATTATAATTATCAATGTTTAAATACATCGGATTGTAAGTTTACCCAAACGAAACAGAAATCGAGCGTGTGTGATTCGGTAGAGATTATGGAAGTTGTTTAATCTTAGTTGGAAGAGAGTGTCAGAACAATTTGGTTACACCCAGAGTATAAAATTTCTTATTTTTAAATATTCGCTGTTCATAAGATCAGCTGATTTTGACATCAACCTCCAAATGTTAGGTTAACCAAACGCCATTGTTCAGTAATACTCCCCGGTGGATAGTCCTCTTCTTGGCTTACTAAAAATCTACAACTACACTCTACAATAAAGAATACACATTTTATTATTTAGCATAAAATATTAAGAGTATTTATTTGTATAATATTGATTTACTCTTCTTCCAGTATACAAATATTATAATCGATCTTTTCAGTCAATAATACATTGTATCGATTTAGTTAGGTAAACATGGAATTATCATAAAATCTATTTTTCAATGATTTTATAATTTTATCTTTAATTAGACATTAATCAACATATAATTCATTTTATTTATTTCCCCAGGGTTAAGGGTAAGTTCTTTGTGTTATGAGATGGTCAGAAATGGATAATTATATACTACGCTTTACAAGATAAAAATAATCAATTTCGAATTTGTTTGTTTATTTTCGTAGTACGTAGTTCCGGATTTGTCCGCAAGAGTGCAGATTATTTCTTTATTAGACACATGAAATCATTTAAGAAATTTCTGAACTGCACAACGATTTGATATGAGGTTTCTTGGTTAATTATTAAAAGAAACGTTTATATTACCTCTTTCCTCGAAGTTCTTAGTTGCGTGGAGCTGTTTATAGTGTGGTAGTTCTAGTTGTTTTGTAATTTCATTGAATGTCTTTCAGATACAATCTCGCTAAAACTCGAAGTGCGGTTCGGCTAGGCCAGATCTTGGAATGTTTCTTTCACTTTGTTATTGGGTAAAGCAAGTTATATTTGATATCTGAAGGAGTTTGAACATAAGGTGGATACTGTGAGTTAATTTTGTTCCAATTTTGTACCGTTTCCGAACGTTTTAAAATGTTTTTAATACAATTTTGGTGTCATAACTTTTCTCAACCGAACGGTTTCCAATATTTTAAACAATTAAATTATATGTTGTTATCCTGTTACTCTTAGTAACCCATAATTTCTATATAATTTTTTTTGGTGCTTCTATTTACTTTTGAGTATATAGGCTGTTTTTAATTATTATAAATTTATTTCTTATTTATAGAAAAATAATTCTTTTTAACTTTGGTTTATTTTCCAATTTGATTTATATAAAGGTTTTTCGTTTATTTTCTTATAACTTTAGATATAAGTCTTTAATATTATTATTAACTTTAATTGAATTTATATATTATTTATTAATTTCTTATAGCATCCTTGAACTGCACTATTTTCTTCTGCCATTTTCTTCATACAGTATTATTTTATTTTTTATTATCATCTTATATTTAACTCTTTTATTTTTTAACCCTGGGTTATCTTATATTCAAACATAATTATTTTATTAAATATAAAATTAAACCTAGGTACTAAATTTTAGTTGCCTACACAATACAAATCATTCAATAATTAAACAAAATACATAACTGGTTAGTAGCAGCACAGTCTACTATTATAATCAATAATTCCTACATCTACAGCACAAGTCTGTAAGATGCTCCCTTCACAGTCACTTATTTACGCACTGGGTACACTATAACTCACTTGTTACACTGTATATCACTTAAATATAGTTTATAATGTTTGGTGATATAAAGTAATTTAGAGCTAGTTATATTTTACCCATTTCTGACCTTTATGGTAGTATAATTAAGTTATCATTTTTTGGGACTGGGTTATGTAACGTTACATAAAGCCCCCCCCCCACTAGAACAAATGTATTTTTGTTTTACTTGTTTACCAAAATAAATTGTTGATTGCTTCAATTTGTATAACATCTTCCTTTATTTCAGACTGGTTATATACTGACTAGTATTTCAGACTGGTGGTAATTGCTGTTTTCTTACTCAACTCTCTCTCTCTCTCTTGGAGGCAAATTCAAAAATTATTTATTTCTTTGGGTAGTGGTACTTCCACATTTTACTTGATAAGGACTGGTCACACTAATCATAAAAACTTGTTTTAACACTTATTTTCTTATTTACTTCTATAAATTCGCTTTATCAATTAAGCTTCTGTCTGCTATCTTCCTTCTATTTTCTTCATCTATACTTCTGGAATCTAATATCACTCTTTTCAGCTATTTTATAATTATTATCCCTTAAATATTAAATTTTCCTAACATTTTTCCCTATCCTGTGCGGTGGTACCAGTGGGGTGGCCACCTTTGGGTCCATAACTCCGCTGTCCATCCTTACACCTTCTGAGACCAGGGGAGCATCATCCCTGCTCAGGAAAATTATTGCCGGAACATTTCTACGGTCAATTCATCAAAAATAAAAAATTACAAGTAGTCAATTAGCGACTAATACTAAACACTTTTGGGATTCTTCATACTGTAGCTGTTTGCATTTAATTATATATTTCCTTTTCTTCATGATTCCTTCTTCTTTTTCATTAACTAATAGCATATAACATTATTGATAGGCATTATTTTAAAATCCTTTTGACTTTCCTTCTTGTGACATATTTTCTCCGTATCATTTCTTCTTATATCATCTTCAAATCCGAGAGATTCTAAATTATTGTTGTATTAATTATCATCCTCCTTCAGTTTCGTTGTAGTCATTAAATTATTCTTTATTCTTCTTATCTGACCACATTACCATCAATTGTTTTTATTTATTTTTTTTTTCTTCTGTTTGTTACCATCAAAATATTATTTTTTCCTATTATTTCATTTTAAATCAATTCTTTATAAACATTATTTAATAATCTGTTCTTACATACTCTTGGTGTTTTACTGTTTATTAAATCAAATTGTTGCAAAATATCTTAAGTAATTTGTCCTTACATAGTTTTTATTAAATTATATTGTTCCTGAATAAATATTGAGTAAGTTGTTCTTACAAGTTTTTGGAATTTTGGGGTTTCATTATTTCCAATGGGTTGCTTGGTCGGTTTTCAGAAAATCAGTCCCATTTTTCTGGTTGACTACTTCTTCTTCTAACTATGGTCCATTAATTCGTCTGCACTCGTCGTCCGGATTACTGCAGTGTCCATAATGATTTTTGTCTTTGTTAAATAGCTCTCTATCATCTGATATTGTAACTCTGCTGATATTGAATTATTTTCATTAAATTCAATGGTTACCATCGTTTTCCGAACTCTTTCTTTCTTTGTAACATATTCTTCTACTACCATGTTTTGTAATTTTTCTAATACACTTATTTCTATCATATTTATATGTAGTCTATTACACAAATATGTTGATGATATATCATTTACTGGTGATGTCACTGACCTTTCATTTACTGGTATATTTAATTTAAATATAGATTTAGTTAAGTTTTTTCTATAACTTTTCAAAACAGTCAATTCTCTGTAATTAACGATTGGGAAATTAAGTACATTAACCAGCCCACTCTTAATCATATATACTTCTTCCCGTGTATTTTTCCTTTTGTTAAGACGTATTATTCCTCTTTCTTTCGTTTTCTTAATTATTTGTTTCTTTACTCCCTTAATGTTAATTTCTATGGGCATTATATTTTCTTTCCCTCTGTTAGGTTTATCTTCAGACAACAATGCACTTTGGTCTTCTTTAGTACCTTCGGAAGTGCTGTTTAGTGTTTCATCCAAATTCTTGAAACCACTGTCCATTTTATTTTTTTCTTCGTATTGTTTAAGACCTGAAGATGTCAGTAATGACGAAAAGCTTAGTCGAACAACAAAAAATTATAGCAGTTAGCAAATTCATAAAAGAAATAGCATTTTATTTTTGGTTCCTCCTTGTATATATCTGCTTTTTGGCTAAGTGTATTAACATTTTCAAACTTCTCCCCGAAAGTTTCCCATATCTCCTTATTGAAATTCTCCATTTTACCCTCAAATTGTTTTAAATTTTCTTCGTTTATTTTCTCAATTTGTTTTAAACTGTCCCTCAAGGTTTCATTTTCTTCCTTGAGTTCTCTTCCTGTTTCTAAAATTCTCATCTATTTTGTCAAATTTCTCGCTCAAGGTTTCATTTTGTTTCCTTGAGTTTTCATCTATTTTGTCAAATTTCTCGCTCAAGGTTTCAATTTGTTTCCTTGGGTTTTCATCTATTTTGTCAAATTTCTTGGCTATAAATCTCATCATGTCTTGCCAATTTGGTTCTCTCCTGGCTTCCGCTTTGTCTGGTTGGTCCCCTTGGGCATCCTCTTCCACTATTTCCTTTTCCGTGTTCATAATTGCTTCAGTTTCTTCTTTATCACACATCGTTTGTTCCATTTCACTGTCTGTAAATATTTCTATCTCTCGTTCCTGTCCACCTTCTTCCTTCTCCTTTTCTTCTGCCCTCTTCTTCGATCTGCCTCTGGTATTATGCATTTCTTTTTTTCTCATAACTGCCGACGATAATTAGGTTTTTTGGTATATTAATTTATTGAATATCTCAAAATTCTTCTCTAATTACAGCCCTTTTACGTTGAGCGCCATTCTGAAACGTGAATCGTTTTTCAAGGTTTCAACCTCTCTAAGAGTGTATTACATTTACGGATTTATAATTAATTCAGCCCCAATGTTGGGTTCGCCATTCTGTAACGTAACCTCTTAAGTATATTCTTTCCGCAGAGTCTTTGGATGTGACCTCTAGGGCGCTCGTCTTATTTAATTAAGCCCCACTGTTAGTACGTCATTTTGTAACGTAACGTCGTTCTGATGTGTGTGAAGTCCGTCTGTTGACAGTCTCGGAGCGGTCAGAGTACCTTTTCGCGATCGTCTCTAATGAATTATAATTATCAATGTTTAAATACATTGGATTGTAAGTTTACCCAAACGAAACAGAAATCGAGCGTGTGTGATTCGGTAGAGATTATGGAAGTTGTTTAATCTTAGTTGGAAGAGAGTGTCAGAACAATTTGGTTACACCCAGAGTATAAAATTTCTTATTTTTAAATATTCGCTGTTCATAAGATCAGCTGATTTTGACATCAACCTCCAAATGTTAGGTTAACCAAACGCCATTGTTCAGTAATAGTCCCCGGTGGATAGTCCTCTTCTTGGCTTACTAAAATTCTACAACAACTACCCTCTACAATAAAGAATACACATTTTATTATTTAACATAAAATATTAAGAGTATTGATTTGTATAATATTGATTTACTCTTCTTCTAGTATACAAATATTATAATCGATCTTTTCAGTCAATAATACATTGTATCGATTTAGTTAGGTAAACATGGAATTATCATAAAATCTATTTTTCAATGATTTTATAATTTTATCTTTAATTAGACATTAATCAACATATAATTCATTTTATTTATTTCCCCAGCGTTAAGGGTAAGTTCTTTGTGTTATGAGATGGTCAGAAATGGATAATTATATACTACGCTTTACAAGATAAAAATAATCAATTTCGAATTTGTTTGTTTATTTTCGTAGTACGTAGTTCCGGATTTGTCCGCAAGAGTGCAGATTATTTCTTTATTAGACACATGAAATCATTTAAGAAATTTCTGAACTGCACAACGATTTGATATGAGGTTTTCTTGGTTAATTATTAAAAGAAACGTTTATATTACCTCTTTCCTCGAAGTTCTTACTTGCGTGGAGCTGTTTATATTGTGGTAGTTCTAGTTGTTTTGTAATTTCATTGAATGTCTTTCAGATACAATCTCGCTAAAACTCGAAGTGCGGTTCGGCTAGGCCAGATCTTGGAATGTTTCTTTCACTTTGTTATTGGGTAAAGCAAGTTATATTTGATATCTGAAGGAGTTTGAACATAAGGTGGATACTGTGACTTAATTTTGTTCCAATTTTGTACCGTTTCCGAACGTTTTAAAATGTTTTTTAATACAGTTTTGGTGTCATAACTTTTCTCAACCGAACGGTTTCCAATATTTTAAACAATTAAATTATATGTTGGTATCCTGTTACTCTTAGTAACCCATAATTTCTATATCATTTTTATTGGTGCTTCTATTTACTTTTGAGTATATAGGCTGTTTTTAATTATTATAAATTTATTTCTTATTTATAGAAAAATAATTCTTTTTAACTTTGGTTTATTTTCCAATTTGATTTATATAAAGGTTTTTCGTTTATTTTCTTATAACTTTAGATATGTCTTTAATATTATTATTAACTTTAATTGAATTTATATATTATTTATTAATTTCTTATAGTATCCTTGCACTGCACTATTTTCTTCTGCCATTTTCCTCATACAGTATTATTTTATTTTTTATTATCATCTTATATTTAACTCTTTTATTTTTTAACCCTGGGTTATCTTATATTCAAACATAATTATTTTATTAAATATAAAATTAAACCTAGGTACTAAATTTTAGTTGCCTACACAATACAAATCATACAATAATTAAACAAAATACATAACTGGTTAGTAGCATCACAGTCTACTATTATAATCAATAATTCCTACATCTACAGCACAAGTCTGTAAGATGCTCCCTTCACAGTCACTTATTTACGCACTGGGTACACTATAACTCACTTGTTACACTGTATATCACTTAAATATAGTTTATAATGTTTGGTGATATAAAGTAATTTAGAGCTAGTTATATTTTACCCATTTCTGACCTTTATGGTAGTATAATTAAGTTATCATTTTTTGGGACTGGGTTATGTAACGTTACAATATATATATATATATATATATATATATATTGTTGATAAAATGAAAACTAAGTACTGCTATTAAATATTAAACATATTCAGTCGCTTGAACTCTGTAGCAAAACATGTTATGTTGTTGAAATGAGGAAGTACTAATGAGGTTGTTACTGTTAAATGTGTGTTTTATTGCAAGTTCTGTCACTCAAGGCTCAAGCACATTTTTGCTCCATCTAGGCCAAGCGTCTAGTTTTACATTCTTCCGTAACTGCGTAAGTGGCCGTCACAGTACACTATCCTGTCTGTATGGCAGACGCTGAGTGCAACCCCGCGTCGGCAAGCCGAAGTCAAGGAATATGCCTGTCTAATCGAGGCAGGATGCATGGAGCTCAATAAGGTGGGGGAACGTGTTTCAGATGGGTTTATGAGAAATTATTATGGGGGATCGTCTAGCTGCGCTCGAGGGCTCCTAACGCGGATGGGGGCGGAACATTATCCACACTGTACAGGTGAGGAAGGAGTCGTGGTGATCAATGCAATTAGAGAAGTAAGGATTTCCGTCATTATGGACGGGGTGCCCCCAGCAGCTAGAATTTGTGGGATGATACTGCTGACCTACGTCATCAGTGGGGCCTCGGGAGTAATGATGGAGTAATGGGTGATGGATCTTCAATCTGTTCGGATGCTGGCGACTCTTTCATGGGAGTCGCTGGGGACGGGGCAACAGGAGCTGGGGATGGCTCCTGGCCGGGCTGAATCTGAACTGTTGAAAGGTCGCTAATACCTTCCCGTAACATGCGCTTTGCCACGGTGGGCAGGCGTTTCGCGCATTTATCACGCCGTTTTTTGTGTGGCTGGGTCGCGAAGACGGGTAATGTGGAGTTGATCGTAACAGGTTACGACACCCTGCCAGCAGCTGCGCTGTCCCACTTAGCGGCTGCAATGGGTGCCGAAGCGACCATAGCAGCATAGAGTTTGGTACCGCCAGCAGCTGGAGCTGTAGGAGGCACCGTAGACGAAGCGTCGGGAGGTGGGACAACCTCTCGTCTCAAGGGTTGGGGCCCTGGCGGAGAGGCGCGGTAGTGTGCTGCTGCTTCTGCTTACAAAGTGCTTTTTATCATGGGGCCAACCCTTATAATTCGCCGAATGTGTACCTCCGCAGTTGCAGCACTTTGGAGGTTGTGACTTTACAACGGGACAATTCTCGTTGTGAGCCTCCCCGCAAAGAAAACAAAACGGCGGCGTCTTGGAGAAGGCTGAGGAGTGGTCAAGTTGCTGGCATTGGAAGCACTGCGTTGGGCTTCGCTTGCTGTTAAAAGCACGAATCTATACCGGAAGCGACAGAATCGTTACGAGACGGTGTACAGAATAGTAGTTATCCACCTTCTGAATACGGATGTAGAAAGAGTTCATCTTTCGCTTCCTGTCACCAGAGAGGAGTGGAGTAATTGTGGTAAAGACAAAGCCTTTCTCATTCAGATCCTTCTAGATCCACAAAATGGGGTGTCTTGGGGAATCCCAGACACCATGATTTTCAGCCCTTCTCTTCGGCCCGGGGGTAGGCATGGAATGCCCTCCCGTCCTTAGTCAGAAAATCCTGGCAATCCAAAAGTCCTGGACCGATTTTGGGAGTAGCCGAATAGACGAGCCTTGGCTTTTGACCTCGACTACGCCCGGTGGAACTACTTTCCGGAGGTCTCGGAGAAGGTAGCGTCTGTCGCCGCATTGAGGCACGGAGATTGGCGAGATCTTAGGTTGTGTGGGTGAGGTAGCGAAGCTGGTAGATTGCCGTCAATTGGCTCGAAGCTTCAATCGCTGGGACTGGCTTTTTTGGATAAGTAGGCCTGCTTCCTCTGCTGCCGCGCCGTCTCCGGCTGGCAACAAGCTGGAAGCCGTCCTATCTCTCTACCTCGGAGTCTGACGAGTCTCACTATTGGCGAATGCCTCACCATAGGCTAAGGCAAGACGGTCTTTTTCAGGGCCAGCGGAAGGCTGCTGCTGCGAAGGACCGTCATAAGCAGGTGGGCCCTGAGAAGGGCCTTGGTCTCGGCCCGCGACGGAAGCAGGTTCTGAGGAGACTGAAGTGAGTGCAATTTGCACAGATAGGCCTTCCGCAAGACTCAGCTTCGTAACAGCTCTGGACCCTTACCCTGTAGTCGTTTTCGGGTAAGGGTAATCCTGTCCGCAAATCTGGTAGACGGACAGGAGTCCACCTTTCCGGCGGACAGGGGTTCCCCTTGCGAACATCCCGACATCGGCACCGACAAGCTATTGCTTGTCTATGTAATACTACGACACACCGAAGATTAAAACTTTTCATCTGTAAACAGTATGTTGCGATCTCCAGATCTCCAGAATAATATTCAATTCTGCGCATTTGTTTTCAGACCAGTTGCATTTTCAACACGTTTCTATCCATGCTTTTATCAGAACGATTTTAATACCGTGTTTCAACTGCAAGTTACTCTGCACAGACAAGCCGCTCTCCCAGTGAAGGTAACGCGGAAATTAAGGTAAGATTGTGTTTAAACAGTTTTCTTGTACAAGTGAGTTAATTAGTTCTTAGAGTTGTTTTATAGCAATTACTGCACGTCATAGTCAGTTTAGCGGGTGGTTTTGTATGTAGCTAGAGTGACGGCAGCATTGTTTTAATGAAATAAAATACAGCCGAAAAACGAATATGATCCATAATGGCTTCAGTGAACATTTAAAAACGCATGCCAGCAACATAACATGTAGGGTCTGCAACTAAAACCTATTGTTACAACACCAATAACATATAAGTTAGTAGTAGACGATGAAATTATAAAGCAGATAATAGAAGCCAACTATCTTTGGGCACCGGTTAGAAGCCATATTTTCATAGGAAATGAAATAATATGCCATCAGGGCCGCCGCTACCATATGTGCGAAATGTGCACCGCACACAGGCGGCCATACCAAAGGACCGCCATAGACTTTCAAATTAATAATTAATCAGCAGATATTGAAAAATAAATTAAAACAATTAATACCGACTAGGTCTTATATAACATTAAAGTTTATTGACTTGTACTTGATATTTGTTTTGTTAGCATTGCCGCAGTATACTGGCATCAGCCTTTGTTTTGACTTCCAAGAAAGCGTATAGGTGTTATTGAGCGCCGTTTATATCTGAGTTATAGCTGCGGTCTCTTTGTGGTTTTGTAGACATGCGCGTGCATGTCGACGCTGGCAAAATATAAAGTACCTACCCAATAAGATAATAACTTATGTATGTTTTGTTTAGACGAACGGACGCCTTTAGGACTGTCAACTTGTATTCAAAGCAACACTAGTTTGTAAGCAGTAACAGCAATTTGTTAGTTATGGTTAATACGTTTCCAAGTACGGTCTTGTTTTTGGTCACGTTATGGCGATGTAATTCTGAGACATGTTGTATTTGTATACGGTTTATATTTGTTATATCAACAAAATGTCTGACAGAAAAACGAAACGGTTGTCGGCCTTTCAATAAAAATATAAAAGTGTTATAAAAACTCTGAAAAGACGACCGCGCATATAAACTATTAGACTATATTTTTGAAAATGTATTCAACACTTCTACGAGCACATCTTCCACTTATATCATGTAAGTACTCAGCTAAATACGTTTTTGAAAAATATATTTATTTTTTGTCAGTTTTACTATTTATTTCTGTATCAATTTTTAATTAAAATAATATTAAATAGTGTGGCAAAGTAGGGATATGAAAAGTATATTCAGAAGGGCGGCAAAGGTAAAATTGCACACGGGCAGCAAGCACCCTAGCGGCGGCCCTGAAATTCACAAAGCGAAACAAGCTATTGTGATGTGTGAGTGGTGATATCTAAAAAATAAATTTGGAAATTAAAAAAAGAAATTTTATTTTATTAGCAATCAGAAAAAACATTCCTTAAGCTATTGTGCTGATTAGTGTATATACATAAGAAATGTGCAAATAGATGGCGTGAAGAGGTGTTCTATCCAGAGATGTCACCTTGTGTTCCTTAAAGGTCGAATGGCTAAAGTCTTCTCAATCTTCCGTCGATTGTAGGTTGTATAAGTGAGCAGCAGGTTACGGTGACCGTAAAGTCTTGTATGATGTCTACTCTCACGTTCAGGAATGACACAACGGATGCATGGAATATAGAAGTCTGTGTGCAAAGTGTGGTTGGACACGTACCACGGTGCATACGCAATAACTCGTAGGATTTTTGATCGGCGTAGCCCCAGAGCTCGATTCTGTAGGTGCATATGGGTTTAAGGACAACTTTATAGAGGAATAGTTTGTTGTTTATAGATAGATAAGATTTTCTGCCTGTCAGCAAGTTAATTACCTTAAATAGTAAATCTAGTTGTTATCTTTCCTGTTTCATGTGGTGTTTCCAGGTTAATTTAGCGGCTAGATTAAGGCCTAGGTATTTGACTGTACTGTTTTTGTAGTATTTCGACGTGGTTGAGGTGAACTGTGGGACAGTTGCCTTTCCGTAATATGAATGTAATGTGTGACGAATTCTTTGACCTTGATTTTCTATTTTTGTAGCCACTGTCCAATAAGATTGAGGTGCTCTTAAAGATTGAATAAGGCGACTGTAGGAAGAAAAATAGACTGTTATATTAGTCAAAAATATGGCTGTGTTTGTGTTTGCTTCATTAGTCAACAAATGTACCGATTGTTGTTTCTCAGGTGGTTCGTCTATCGGAAGTCTACAGAACTTACAGTAAAGAGCCTAGAATACTCCTTTGAGGTACTCCTGATTGTATGTAGAAACGGCTAGATGTTTTTCCGTTAACCTTGGTTTAGAATTCATGTTTGTGAAGATTAAAGAAAGCTCAGGGAAGGATTCTTCTGATTATGTGTAACAGTCCAGAGTTGGTCTTTACTTTATCAAACCCCTGGCTGATACCTAGGAATGCGGCTGTGCAATCCTATTTGTTTTCTGATGCTTTACTAAATATACTGATTATACGATGGCACTGTTGTATTGCTGAGTGGGCATGTTAGAAGCCAAACTGTAACTTCACGAACTAATGCTGTGCCTGGCAAGTAGCTAGCACAAGTTGCAGTGAATCCAAGTAACTCGGCGTGTTTTGGGAACAAGGGCTACCATCCCTGGCAAGTAGCCTAAATGGGATCCGTTCTTTGGAGAGCAGGAAGGTCTGCGTGACCTGATCCCGACCCCTGCGGTTCCCGTGTAGGCGCCCCGGGGTCTCACGGTTGGTTACGTCCACCCAGACACGAACTGCTTACGAGAGCAGGGGGTACCCTTCCTTCAGTAGCATCGGCACCGATGATTGGAAAACGGCGTGTACCATGGTGTGCGTGTAGCCCGTTTATATCGTTGTATCGTTGTACGGTAGCGCGATAATTTCGCTTTCTAGGTTGGCTAATCTGCTTACTGCTTTGGTCCAATTTTGCGTGTTAGAACTTTGTATAGTGTGTGTCAGTCGCTTGCGGCGGTCGGTTCGCCGACCCTTTTTACTGTCATATATTCTTGTCGACATGTAATGTAGGCTTTAGGCCGGCATATTCTTACTTATGGCCAACTAGGCCCGCTATTAATTTAATTCAAAATTTTAATACTTTCAGCAACATGCATTATTAGCCAACCTTATTTCAATAAACTAAAACATGTAATGTAACTTGGGAAAATGCATTAAAATCAATTCAATACAGTCCACAATTTTATCATTTTTCATTCCCACTAAATCAATGCATGCATTACATACTATTCTTAACAAACGTTGCTGGTACACGCCGACAGGATCACTCACTTCACAAAACATTTTTTAGCCCGCTTGGGCCTGATACTCAACATTTTTTGGTCCACCGTGCCTGGATTCTTCTCATACCATTTTTGGTCCTCACGGTACGGATCATCAACATTTTTTGGTCACTCCGGACCTGGATTTTCCATCTAATATTTTCTACCACTATTTCTGGCCATCACGGGCGAATTAACACGTCAGCTGATACGACCGTGGCGTGATTTTCATCAGCATTTCGCTCGTCATCTTGCAGCCTTCTGACAACATCTTAGCAAGTGCCTGCTAGCTACAGTGCTTTACACAAGGCGGTCATCTCTACTAGCTGTTTGCCATCTTTACCAAGGAGCCGACGCTGCAGGACATCGCCAAAAAGGTATCATCAACAACAGTGTATTAAGGTGCGTACAATGTCTGAAGAAGGCCTCAAAGTGCTGACCAGAAAGAGAGGCGGCTTAAAGTCCGCAATAGTGCGGATACAATCTGCTGTAAATTCGTTTGATGTAACTTTAAGTACAAAACATTTCTTAACTGTAAGGCTGGACAGTCTCAAAAGTTTGGCCTCGAAATACGACGAGGTGCAGTCTGAAATAGAACTCATTAATAAGGACACGAGCGTTGCTCAAGCAGACCGAGTTGAGGTCGAAGAAATGTTATATTCAACTGAAGCAAACATTTTGCAATTACTTGACACATTTAATACTCAAACTGTACCTCCCGTATTATCGACGCCCATGCAATTAAAACCAATAAGTTTGCCCTGCTTCTCAGGCAACATATTGTAATGGCAACATTTTTACTCAATTTTTACCGATTTAGTGCATTCAAGATCTGATTTAACACCAGTGCAAAAATTACATTATTTACATTCTTCTTTGAAGTGTAAACCGTTAGATTTAATCAAGTCATTACCTATCTGTAAAGAAAATTATACAATAGCGTTGAGTTTGCTGTCCGAAAGGTATAACAACCCATTCATACTAGCTAAATACTATGTGCAAAACCTATGTGTGTTAGTTTGGCAGAGTTCACTAACACAATAACGTCTTCCGTTAATTCACTGGCAGCAATGAAGTGAAATTCATTTGAATTTATCACTATACAGTTACTATCCACTAAACTCGACCCTATTACTTTCAAACTTTGGAAGGAGTCAATAGACCCTGACAAACTACCTAGCTTTCAAGACTTCACGCATTTTTTAAACTTACGTAGACAGCTGTTAGAAAATACAATGCCCATTGAACCCGGACAGCAACTCAACAAACTTAATGTAAGACCTAACAATAAATATGAGAAATGTAACTCAAGAAATACTGATGGCAGCACTACATTTAAGAGCTATCACGCAGCGGCAAATCATTATTCATGCGTGTGTTGTAAATCCAACCACCCGCTTTACATATGTAATAAATTTCGTATATTAAGCACCGCTGAGCGGGGACAATTTGTTTCAAATCATAAATGTTGTAGCAATTGCCTTAGATCAGGTCATCTTATAGCTAGCTGTAAGAGTAAACAGGTGTGTAAAATCTGTTCAAAACGACACCACACATTGTTGCACGCAAATTACGTGCCGAACTCAATAGCTGCCAGCAGCAATTATTGCTCGCTTAAATTACAATGCAAGAATAATGTTCTTTTATCCACAGCAGTTGTATCTGTCGTTGACCAGGCTGGCAACAGACATAGGGCTAGAGTGCTCCTAGACGCCGGTTCACAGATAAATTTCTGTACAAAATCATTTGCAAAAAAGTTACAGCTCAAATTAACTAAATCTAATATACCAATCACAGGAATAAACAATACAGCGTGTTACGCAACTGATATTGCTTCTATACGTATTATTTCTCGCTATCAAAGATATAGTTTCGAGGCGAAATGTGCCGTCTTATCTACGTTAACTCACAATCTGCCTTCAAACTCGTTTGATATCAACCAGTTCCACATTCCAAACAAACTTCTTCCTGGCTGACCCCGATTTTAATATATCGTCGCAAATCGACATACTATTAGGGGCACAATTTTATCTGGACTTCATCTTAACCAATAAATACACACGCGGCCCCAATTTTTCCATCATTCAGGAAACAAAACTGGGCTACATTTTGGCTGGCAACCTGCCCAAGCACTGCCGCAACGAGGGTCCTGCTGTTTCGTTCCTAGCAAGGAACAACGACAGTCAAATTCTGCAATCTCTCGAGAGATTTTGGGAAGCAGAAACTATCCCTGACAATACCCCTGATATCGAGTCACCCTGTGAAGAGCATTTTGTGCGCTCTACCCAGCGCAACCACGAGGGTAGATTTGTGGTTTCACTTCCATTTAAGCCTGATAATCTCCACTTGGGGGAACCTTACACGAGTGCTGAATCAAGATTCTTAAGCTTAGAGCGTCGATTTAGGCGAGATGCTAAGCTCGCTCGCGACTACGCGGACTTTATCAAAGAATATATGGATCTTGGGCACATGACACTCATCGATGATGGCGCTATCAATTTAGGAGCGTCAAATATTTACTACCTGCCTCACCATGCCGTATTTAAACAGTCTAGCTTGACCACACAGCTGCGCGTTGTTTTTGATGGTTCGTCCAAGACTACTAATGGCCTTCCTTTAAATGACATATTGTTAGTAGGCCCCAATGTTCAACAAGACCTTTTTTCCATTCTTTTGCGTTTCCGCATACATAAGTATGTTCTCATTGCCGACATCGAGAAGATGTATCGTCAGATTCGCGTGGCTGAAGGGGATTGTCACTATCAACGCATTCTGTGGCGTGATTCTCCCCTCGAACCACTTAAACATTTCGCATTGCAAACGGTAACCTACGGCACGGCTAGTGCTTCGTTTTTGGCCACTCGCTGTCTTCTACAAATTGGTAGGGACAATCAGGCTTCCTTTCCCCAAGCGGCGTTAGCTATAACAAACGACTTTTATGTCGACGATCTACTTACCGGTTCGGACAATATCCCTGATCTAACCAAGCTGAAATCCGATCTAGGTGCGTTACTAAGTCAATATGGTTTCTCGTTGCACAAATGGGCATCAAATGAACCCACAGCGGTCGCAAATCATGACAATTTTTCACGACCCCTAAATAAACAGGACAATGTGCGTACCCTAGGCATTCTTTGGAACAATACTGCCGATTCATTTTTGTTCGACATCAAATTATTTCCCGTTGATTCAAGCATATCCAAGAGAAAAATTCTTTCGATTATTGCTGGAATATATGATCCTCTTGGTTTAATCGGTCCAGTTGTCTTTTTGTATAAACATTTCATTCAGCGACTTTGGCTTTGTAAGCTTGGTTGGGATGAACCGATTTCCGGTCAGTCACGTTCGGATTGGCATTCTTTGTGTGACAAATTGGGTCTGATTGGCAAAATTGTGGTCCCGCGATCTATTCGTTGCAAGCGTGAGGCAGCTACAGTTCAATTGCATGGTTTTTCGGATGCCTCTGAAAGGGGGTTTGGCTGTTGTTTGTATGTCCGAGTCATTTATCAAGATTCTACTGCCTCCTGTCACCTCTTGTGTTCCAAATCTCGCGTGGCTCCCCTACGACAGGTGTCATTACCTCGCATCGAACTCTGCGCTTGCTTGTTATTATCGCGACTCGTATCTAAGGTTATTCCTGCTCTTTATTCGTTTATTGATAACGTACATTTGTATTCTGACTCTATGGTGGCTCTTTACTGGATTCATGCCCAGTCTACGCGGTGGAAAACATACGTCGCTAATCGGGTTGCTGAAATTCAGCGTCTTACGCAAACTTATACTTGGCATCACATTGATTCACGACACAATCCTGCTGATATTATATCAAGGGGGTGTCCCCCTGACGTTTTGCGCGATTGCTCGCTTTGGTGGCACGGTCCTAGCTGTCTGTCTCAATCGTCAGAGTCTGATCCCTTCCCATCCTTCGTGCCGGCCACTCCGTCGTCTTCTGAAGTCACCGCGGAAGAGAAACATACACATAACCTTTCTCTAATGTCTACCCTGGCTGTTGACCTCTCTTTGGACTTTTCCTCGTTGCATCGTCTAACGCGCGTATACGCTTACTGTTTTCGGTTCATCAGAAATATTAGACACTCAAGTGCTGACAAACTTACGGGCGATCTTACCCCTGTAGAAATTCATCAGTCTCTCAACTTCTTCATAAAACAATCTCAGTCGATCCACTTCGCAGCAGAAATTAATTGTCTTCGTGGCGGATCTTCTATTTCCATTAGGAGTAAGTTGGCTTCTCTTGACCCGTTTCTTGACGACTCTGGAGTGATACGCGTAGGCGGACGATTACAGCATTCCCAATTACCCTACGACTCTAAACATCCTATTGTATTACCCCCATCGGCGCATATTACACGCCTTATCATTGAACGTGAACACATTCGTTTACTTCACGCTGGTGCTCAACTCGTGCATCATTCACTGCGTCAACGTTGGTGGATTGTGAATGCCAGGTTAGTCATTCGTTCCATTATTCGAAAATGTGTGAGGTGTATCAGGTTTAGTGCCAAACAGCAGGTTCAGAGGCTTGGTATTTTACCATCCCCTAGAGTCACTCCTTCTAGGCCGTTCCTATTTTACGCGGTTGATTATGGTGGTCCCTTCATAATTCGTCATGGCTGGCAGAAGTCTAGAGCTCTTTCTAAGGCATACGTATCTTTGTTTATTTGCTTAGCGACTAGGGCTATTCACATGGAATTGGTTTCCGACCTTACGGCCAGCGCGTTTATAGCCGCATTACGTCGTTTCATGGCCCATAGGGGCATACCCAGTCAACTGTACTCCGACAATGGCACAAACTTTAGGAAGGCCCGCACTATCTTACATGATATTTACAACTTTTGGCACAATAAGGATGCCATCTCATCGATCAAGTCATTCACGTCCTCTCAGGGGATATCATGGTCATTTATTCCGCCCTCCTCACCTCATTTCGGTGGCCTTTGGGAGAGCGGCATAAAGAGTTTGAAATTTCATCTGCGCCGCGTGGTAGGCAAATCTATACTCAACTTCGAAGAGTTCACGACCGTTTTGTCTCAGATAGAGGCATGTCTGAACTCTCGACCTTTATTTGCTATTTCTTCAGATGTTAACGACCCGGTGCCACTTACACCTGGCCATTTTTTGATTTGCGCACCCTTAACGGCGATACCGGACCCAGACCTTTCTCACATTCCTGTTTCTCGTCTTGGGCGTTGGCAACTTCTTCAGAGGTTTGTCCAAGGCATTTGGAAGGCTTGGTCTCGCGATTATTTGCACCAGTTGCAGCAGCGTCACAAGTGGAAGTTTGCCAAGGATAATGTTTCCATTGGTGACTTAGTTTTGCTTATTGAGGATAATTTACCTCCATTAGCCTGGAAATTTGGCGTAATTATCGCCACATTTCCCGGCCCAGATAACTTGGGTCGTGTCGTGGACATTCGCACGCCTACGGGTGTTTTGCGGATACCAATACATAAGTTATGTCTGTTGCCAGCGCGAGACGAGATTTGACAAGATTATGACTACTTAGCACCATGCTATTTTATTTAGCCACTGGCTTATTACTTATTACGACCATTTGGTCAACCTAATTGTGATGAATTATCACAATATTTTCTTATCAATATTGGCTAGATGTTTTTCCGTTAACCTTGGTTTAGAATTCATGTTTGTGAAGATTAAAGAAAGCTCAGGGAAGGATTCTTCTGATTATGTGTAACAGTCCAGAGTTGGTCTTTACTTTATCAAACCCCTGGCTGATACCTAGGAATGCGGCTGTGCAATCCTATTTGTTTTCTGATGCTTTACTAAATATACTGATTATACGATGGCACTGTTGTATTGCTGAGTGGGCATGTTAGAAGCCAAACTGTAACTTCACGAACTAATGCTGTGCCTGGCAAGTAGCTAGCACAAGTTGCAGTGAATCCAAGTAACTCGGCGTGTTTTGGGAACCAGGGCTACCATCCCTGGCAAGTAGCCTAAATGGGATCCGTTCTTTGGAGAGCAGGAAGGCCTGCGTGACCTGATCCCGACCCCTGCGGTTCCCGTGTAGGCGGCCCGGGGTCTCACGGTTGGTTACGTCCACCCAGACACGAACTGCTTACGAGAGCAGGGGGTACCCTTCCTTCAGTAGCATCGGCACCGATGATTGGAAAACGGCGTGTACCATGGTGTGCGTGTAGCCCGTTTATATCGTTGTATCGTTGTACGGTAGCGCGATAATTTCGCTTTCTAGGTTGGCTAATCTGCTTACTGCTTTGGTCCAATTTTGCGTGTTAGAACTTTGTATAGTGTGTGTCGTCGCTTGCGGCGGTCGGTTCGCCGACCCTTTTTACTGTCATATATTCTTGTCGACATGTAATGTAGGCTTTAGGCCGGCATATTCTTACTTATGGCCAACTAGGCCCGCTATCAATTTAATTCAAAATTTTAATACTTTCAGCAACATGCATTATTAGCCAACCGTATTTCAATAAACTAAAACATGTAATGTAACTTGGGAAAATGCATTAAAATCAATTCAATACAGTCCACAATTTTATCATTTTTCATTCCCACTAAATCAATGCATGCATTACATACTATTCTTAACAAACGTTGCTGGTACACGCCGACAGGATCACTCACTTCACAAAACATTTTTTAGCCCACTTGGGCCTGATACTCAACATTTTTTGGTCCACCGTGCCTGGATTCTTCTCATACCATTTTTTGGTCCTCACGGTACGGATCATCAACATTTTTTGGTCACTCCGGACCTGGATTTTCCATTTAATATTTTCTACCACTATTTCTGGCCATCACGGGCGAATTAACACGTCAGCTGATACGACCGTGGCGTGATTTTCATCAGCATTTCGCTCGTCATCTTGCAGCCTTCTGACAACATCTTAGCAAGTGCCTGCTAGCTACAGTGCTTTACACAAGGCGGTCATCTCTACTAGCTGTTTGCCATCTTCACCAAGGAGCCGACGCTGCAGGACATCGCCAACAAGGTATCATCAACAACAGTGTATTAAGGTGCGTACAATGTCTGAAGAAGGCCTCAAAGTGCTGACCAGAAAGAGAGGCGGCTTAAAGTCCGCAATAGTGCGGATACAATCTGCTGTAAATTCGTTTGATGTAACTTTAAGTACAAAACATTTCTTAACTGTAAGGCTGGACAGTCTCAAAAGCTTGTTTTCTGTGCTGTAGCTGTTGTTCCCGTATTCTCACTTGCCACCCCCTTGTAGCCTCCATTACTTCCGGAATATTCAGGCTTTCTAAGCGTCTCTTGCGTTCTCCTCCAACCACCATGTTTGTCCTTTTTAGATCTTCCTAACAAACCACTGGAGTATTGGACATCTGCGGCATCTCTTCCCCGGGACTCGTCAACCTCCTGGACCGTTCTTGAAACCACACACAGCCGTTCAAGGTCCGCAAACAACGTGGACGGTCCGCGAATACCAAACGAGATCTCTCTTGGGGATTCAGTCCTTCCAGAATCGCTTGTATAACTTCTGTCTCGGGCAACCCCAACCTTAACACCCGGGCAGCTTTCCGTATATCGTGCACAAAGTCCCCTAACGCCTCTCCGTTGGCCTGTAGGCGATAGAATTTTTCAAACTTAAGCTGGGCACGTCGTCGAATGGGTAGGAAAAAGTTCAACACCTCCCCATGGAAAGCATCAACACTGTCACCCCGAAGCAGAGTGTTGGTGACCAGCTCAGCCAACGTACCCCGGCAATACGGGTATATAAGAGACAAGACCTCCCCATCGGACACCCCCGGGAAATCTGCCACCTGCAGGACCCGGTCCAAGAAAACCAGCAGCTGGTCCTCATAAAATCCATTCACCACCGGAAATTTCTGGAGAACGCCTGAAATGGGATGGGGCAACTTCTGATAGCATACCCCAGCCAGAATTGCACAATTCAAAACACACAACAACAAACATAAATTCCTACGAACAACCTAACACAAAACATGACTTACAAAAGGAAAAACTTGAGTACTGTTCTTTCATCAAGTGGACCCCCGGGTTTCCTAGCGCTGCGAAAACCTGACCCGCTCCAGAACTAACTCTCCGTCAGTCGCCAGACCCGAAAGAAGAAACGACATCAGACACTAACACCAACACACAATCCACACCACCAAACACTAACCACAACATATGACATTTCAACTAAGACATTATCACCATTGCAGTCGGACGGTACCGACTTCCAGTCGGGCCATACCGCATCCCGCTAACCGCACGCGCTATTACTTTCATAGAATAAACAAGGGAGCCCATCCCCACGCGATCTCCGGTAAGGTCCAATCTCAAAAACAAACAAAACCCAACTACAACACATGCCCGTGGCGGCATCAGGTTTACAATTCAAATCACCTAACAATACTTCCTACACAGTACATATATATACCTACATAGGATGTCAACCCTGCCATTGCATCTATCTATTATCATTTTAAAATATTTTCAAATATTATTGTTTTTTCCAAACTATTTCCGAGTTTGCAAGCCCCATCACACCAAAGGACCCACGGGTTCAACCCTAGAATGAACCACGCTCTCTGCTACCATTTGTAACCCGTCTTTCCTTTTATGCCTTTTATTATAGAAAACAAACTTCTTTTTTATTTCTTTTTATTTTTATATTTATTTATTTATTTTTTTTTTTAAAGAGAGGCCACTAGTTATTTAGAACTAGGCAAGAGCCTAGAGAAGCCAAAAATGCGCTGGGTCCAGTATGATGGGACTTGCAAATGAAACTCTGCTCTAAGATAACAATAACAGGATTTATTGCATTCTGCTTTGTACAATATATGCGCCCTTGAAAAAGTAAGATCATATTACAAGTGTTTCATAATCAAGAATAGCTCACTTCCAAAACCCCCAATCGTTATTATAATTCCATTATACATAGTTATCGCCAAATAGTTGAGCTTGACTAATAATGGCGCATAAACAATAATACTTGAATAATAATGGCGCATAAATAATAATAATGTAAAATGGCGCATAGTCTCGACCCTCCCAGTAAATTCCACAAATCATAACATGATATATATATACATATATGCATAATCAAGTATAACAATCTAACAATCATATAAGGCATAACACACAACATATAATTAACATAGATACACATTTACATATAAATGGCACACCACATGTTCACCTGGTTAACAGCGTATATTTTGTCATCACACCCTCAACCCTCTTATTCAGATCACGTATCCGGCCCACCATAAATTTTCAATTAATAAACTCAAACCCAACTAATAAATCCCAAAAGAGTAAAGTAGACATGCCCCAAAATTCTAAGTATATGAACAGCCAAAGTCAATGTGACTAAACAGTCCGAACGGCACACAAGTACCAAGCAAAAGTTAATTATCAATTTCGGATCTCAATAATGATAATGATAATAAGTGCCATCACGAGGTCAACATGGATGCCCGGTTGCATAACTGCATTTCTCATTTCCCTTATTTTCCTGACAAAAATTTGCAAAAACAGTGAACGTGACCACCCATGAATACTTATAACTGGTACTGATTTGTCTTGCATTCTTTAACATTCATTAATTAATTGGTATTTTGAGCAACAAAAGTTTAACAATTACTGTGCTGGCTATGGCAAAATTTAATGGTTACAGAATTAGCTGAACAGTAAATTGAATTTCGAAAAGCAGAATCTATGTAATTAATGTACTAAAACATGCTTAAGGTGTTCATTAAAAATATCCACTTTGCCTCAGGCACGGTCATGCGCCCGGACGAGATCCAGCAAAATATAACATGATATTGTCCTGTGTTGAACGGCACCTACAGGTGTCGTCCACAGGTTAAAACACCTCCCCCGACCTTTAAATTAACAATCCAATACGCAACCCAATTAAATGTAAAGTAATCAACCATAAAATTTCCCAACGGGGACAGATACATCCGTACATGCATGCTTGACACAGAAATAATTTAGTGGCCGGAAATGCCGACCATATTTACGGAAAACTCACATCAACTCGGGTGATGCATGACCCTGGCTGAGTTTACAATTCTCTGAATGAGATAGACATTAATATAATAATTAGGCGTAAGCCTTAATCAAAAAAACAATGACAAGGTAACATGTAAACTCAATTGTCCCCAAACCCATGTGAACTAAGTCCCCAAACTGGAGTATCTCCACAAGTGTCTCAAAAAGAGTTTATCGGCCACAAAAAGTTTGTTCAAATAGCTTAAATGTCACCTGGTTAGCAACATATGGGTAGAGGATCTGGTCGAGTGTGTGTCCGTCTATCCAGGCTGACAGCTGACGGAAGTGGTTGAATCTATATCATGGAAAGCAGGTATTCGGCCATCCTCTGGAGCGAGACAGATTATCGTCTACATCGGAAACCCTGCACAATTATATCGGTAATTACTTACAGGTTTAATAAACCACACTACCTCATTTACCCAGCTGAACCCACATTTCGTGACAAGCCCAGTTTACAATCTCCGAAAATTCACTTATGTATTGAACCCCATTAACTCAAATAAATCACTTCAAAATAACACCTTTAAATATTATAATCTATAGTATATCCAAATATAGTCATTCAACATAATAATCATTTCAAATAAATAGTTATTCGCAAGTTTTCGTGAAGCACTTAACCCCCCCCCTGACAGGAACTAGCAAACTTTAACAAGATCGTGATGTACAATCATCTCAGAAAAATGACTGACTTACGCCCCATTCTAATTTAATGAACTGAGTATTATTATTATTATTACATTATTAATGAGATAATGGGTTAATATCTGTTAGCCAGCGTTAACATTGAAAGATACATAAACCAAATTTAACCTGTTGCCTGCCACGTGCTGAGAAATTACTGCAATACCTATCGCACTGCATCTGCGTTAATATTGAGTAAATACAATTTATTTTTATGAATTAGTAAGCTATATATAGCTGAACACACTTACCGGAAGGTCGCGTAGACTTCTACTTATACATAGTAGCAGATAGTAGAGAAAGTTTTACATTGACGCTGTCAGCCGGATATAGACGCTTCTACGCTGAACGACAGAATTGGACTGAAGAGTCCTGCTGCTGAAAAAATGGTATGAGGCGCCGGGCACAGAGAGCGCGCGGATCGGCCCGGTGGAAAGATAACGCAGCGAACGTAAATTATTACGACGGCAACGCCGATAATACGTACGTAAATTCTTACGTAAACCCTTACGTTAATAAATACGTAAATTAATAATTCCAATTACGGGCAGGCCGTTCCCGTTAAAAAAAACCACCGCCGAGTTTTTCTAAACACGGCACAGAAGTTCCTTAATTTTGAATGAATTAATCTGGTCAGTTGCTTCAATTGAGTGTGTTAGTCCTTCATCAGATGGTGTAGTTCCTTATTTTAGTACATTTAGTCACTTTTGGGTGTTTAAGCTAAAATTTTAGCCAGCTATGTCTTGGCGTCTCTTCGTCTCAAGCGTCACTTATGGAATCATTAGGTTTTAACGGAAAAATTCGTCAATAACGTTTGTTGTCATGGTTACTGATTGCTCTTGATTGGCTGATCATGACTTAAGACCATTGTTAGGATATTTGAATTTTTATTCAAAATTATTAAATATCTTCTGATTGCTATTAATCTTCGGTATTCTTATTTAAGTATGAGATATTATCACCACTGTTTGTATTTTGTTTCAAAGATTAATTTAACATCCCATAAGTTTGGGTTGGCCCATGTATTATGTTTTGACAGTTATGCTGATATTACTTAATTACATTTCTTTTTTATTTTATGCCCTAAATTTATCACTTAATATGGTTCACTAATTATTATTTACTATTTGCTTGCCTTGGATTTGCTAATATCATAGTATAACTCTTACAATTTGTTGTTATTGGAGCTATACAGTTAGGCATTGCATAGGCCTAAGTATCAATTGTCTATTTTTCCATATATTATACTAATTACACATTATTTTACTTTCATACATCTTTTGTTTGTATTACATATGATTTGTTTGCTTGCTGAATTATTTTGGATCTGTTTTAATAATATTTGCATGTTTTCTTTAGTTTACATATCATGGTTGTCTATTATGCTCTAATTGCTTTCTTAGTATTACTAGATTGATGTGAATTTACCTTTTTTCTCTTATTAATATTGCTATGTTTATAATTGGTTTATGATTCACTATTTTCTATAAAAATATAACATAACAATTAGGTCTATGGACTGCATACCTCTTCATCCATATTCCTACTTATAAACTTAATCGAACAATTCTGTAACAGTTCTTATGCTATTCTTGTTTACCATTTATTACTTCTTATTTATTTTTTATGTGTGTTAAACATCATCACACCATTCACTTTATTTACCTAATTAACTATCCCCTCAAACATAGGGTATTGAATGATGTTACATTTCTATTATTTACTCTATTTCACTATTCTAATATAAACTTTATTCCCTCTCCATGGTAACACTAACGCTTAACTCTTCCTGGTATTTCTTCCCTGAATATCCTTATATTCCTTGGCTACAATCAATCTTAATTCTAATATTAATGATATCCTTAATTACTAACACTGCACCTTTAATCTTTAGTGTTTCTCACTGATTTTTTGGTGTTTATTCCTATCAAAAGGGTTTCTATTTATTCTGTAGGGTTTACACTATCACTTTTGCACTTTTTTATAGTTTTATGTAAGTGTTATTGGTGGGTATTCCCTAACATTAATTCTTTCTCACTAATATCATGTTCATCATCTAATTATCTCTCACTTTATATTGGTTATTTATTCTGTTAACAAGTATATATCGTGATAGAGTTATTTGTAACATTTGCTCTCTGTTTAATTGGTGAGTGTACTTTTAGTTAATTATTACTTTATCAGATTTTACTATTCTTTATTTACATTGATTATTTATATGATACTAATAATTATCATTGGCATTTCTTATTTGTATGATACTCATAATTATCATTTACACTTATCATTTATTGGTTTCTCCTTCATCACCTTATTCGAGTGTGATATTTCTCCTTTTCTGTTCTATATTATTCGTATGTGTCTTTCTATATCTTATCAATTTATTTCACCTTGTTTCATTTATATTTTAGCAGTCACCCTCTCCTTTGGCTTCATTTTATCTCACTTTATATATTGTTTATATATCATCTCACTGGTATTGGTGCTGGTTCTACCCGCTCATTTATTTATATTGTTCGTATATATCATTTCACTGGTATTGGTGCTGGTTCTACCCGCTCACTTACCATATCTATTGGGTTTATCACGTTATTATAGTTTTCTTTGTGTTTCTCTTCTAATTTTTCATTATAACTACTGTGTTGCACTATTTTCAATATTTAATTCTTCATCGACTGCTTTTGTTTTAATTTGGGATTGATATGCTATGTTTATTATACACTTATTTTTTTTTTTAGTTTCCTTATCATCCATGGTTACTAGTACTCATGACTGGTGTTTTACTATTATGCAGATTATAGGTCTATGGTGATGAAACTTACCGTCACAACATGTACAACATTCAAAACGTTTACATTAAATTACCTTTAAAATTAATTTCATTTTTACTTTTTCTTCCTTTTACATTTCACATTTACTTTTTAAATCTCTCAATGTTAAGTGGAAATCGCCACGTGCTCTCAGACATACCGGAAGTAACGTGTGAGTCACACACATACACAAATTAGCACGCCTTCTCATTATTAAATTAGAATAATTTAACACAATTAACACACATGCCCTCTTATTAAATTAACAGCGAATAAGATAATGATTCTCACCTAAGGCACTTTATAAAATTACGATCTCATGGTAGTTGAACAAATTATCTGCCACGCCGTCAGACCTCGAAACGTTCCGTCGAAAGGATGGAGATGAAATGAGGACGAACTCCTTGTGTTGCCAGCCCACCAAGACACAGAAAAGAGACTTGTTACAGAATGTTCAACCTAACTACGGCCAGCGAGGAATCAACTGTTCGGTCAACCAGCTAACTATATCGCGTCGTCGTTCAAGGTCGGCATGCCGATCAAGTCAGCGTTGTGCCTCGCCACGGCCACACAGTGGCGGCATTTCAAGTTTAACTCATGCCAGGAAAATTCAAATCCGGCACAGTACAGTAACCTGGGGTTTTCTTAATTTTTCTAGTAACTGAAAAATTATCTACTATTGAAACTTCTCTATAATAAATGTATTTTGTTTAAAATAGTGAAAGAGTTATGCAGATCAGGAAGCTGACTAGGAGATTGAAGAGAAGTATGTTAGTTGATATGTAATACTAGGGAGTTAAAGTGAACCAGGGAGTTCAGCTTTACCAGGGCCTGAACTAATTAGGGGCCTCTCATGATGGAAAAATATGAATAAAAAGTCATCTGTTACGTTACGAAAATTGTATGAATAAAAAGTGTTTTAGGTTTTAGTACAAGTGAAGCAAGTGCAGTAGAAGACTGAATAAAGCACGGTTACTGCACACAGGAGGAATGTGTATGTGGTTGTCAGGAGCTCGTTAAGGTTTCAACTCAGTACGATGAAATATGGCCCGTCTGCAATATGAAAACTATTTATTATTAGAGTGTCAGTGTGTATTTTTAGTCAAATTATTTTGTTAACTTTCAGTGTAAAACACCATTCTCATGTATTTTAGTTATTTCTGTTTTTTTTTAGTAATCCTTGTAAGGGACGGTTGAGAGGAGCTTTAAAATTCAAAGTATACTAGGGTCAGGGATCGTCGGCCCTGTGCCATGTCATGGAAGATGAATGAAAGTTATTAGAATGTGTTCTGTGGGGCGGACAACTAAGAGGAAGGCCAGGAGGCAGGATATTGAGAAGGTGATAAGTTCCAGAGATTTGGTTTAAAACGGATGGACGGGAGACGGAAGACGGCGAAAAAAAGGCGAGAAGAGGCCAACACGAACCGCATCCTTGAAATGACTCAGCAGAAAATTAAAGTTCTTAAACAGTCTGATCCTACAAAAGTTTAAGAAAATTTTGAGTGCTTGTCCTTTGCTACGCATTTCGGTTCTACGATTGTGATATAAACATTCAAAAACAGTGTTAAACAACAGATTCGTTTAAAAGAAAGCCAAGTGTACTGACAGCTGTATAAACTGTTGTGAACGTCATCGACTCTGCGGCTTTTGTATCCGTTTTCTGCAGACTCAGACATGCACACACACAAACAAACACAACACAACAGAACACACATACACACACACATACACACACAGACACACATACACACACACACATACACACACACATACACATCAAAATGCGCGTCTGAAGAATTAGAAAAAATCGTAAACAGTTATCGGTTTACAAACCGATTTTGCATATCATTCAGACAGAGCGATCGTTAGTCGTTCAATCCAAATTTGAAGATCCTTTAGGTAGGAATTGCAGTTAGATATGTGAAATATTTATTAATCATTTCTTTATAAGTAACTCGATTAGTTTCTTGCAGTATTATTCTATAACATTATGTATTATCAAATTAAAATTATTACAAAAGTAAGATTGCAGAAGTAATTATTACTATTTGCAGAAGTAATTATAACTTGATAATAATAATATACAATAACAGTGGCGTGCGGTGGGTAAAAATTTTGGTCAAGCTGAGGTGTATCCGTTACCGTACCCTTAAGCGACTAGCTTTTTACTGCAAATTCAAATTCAATCAGCAACTGGCAAATGAACTCTGTAACAGACTCGGCATGTCGATCACAACTTACGTTAGTAAATTCTAAAAACCTCTCTTTTACTTCTCCATCGTAAGCATACCGATAATGCAAAACTGCAGATAACTGTGTTTTATTTGAAACGTTTCAGTCGATCACAACTTACGTTAGTAAATTCTAAAAATCTCTTTTTTACTTCTCCATCGTAAACATACCGATAATGCAAAACTGCAGATAACTGTGTTTTATTTGAAACGTTTCAGTCGATCACAACTTACGTTAGTAAATTCTAAAAACCTCTCTTTTACTTCTCCATCGTAAACATACCGATAATGCAAAACTGCAGATAACTGTGTTTTATTTGAAACGTTTCAGTCGATCACAACTTACGTTAGTAAATTCTAAAAACCTCTCTTTTACTTCTCCATCGTAAGCATACCGATAATGCAAAACTGCAGATAACTGTGTTTTATTTGAAACGTTTCATCGACTGATACAGCTACTAAGTTTGCCTCTTTATTTCATTTTCTTATAGCCACTAAAGGAGCTGAGCTAACCGCTTCAATAAAATCATTTTTCATTCAATTAGATAGTCCCCTGAATACAGTAGACATTTCCATACTATCCGGAAAAGGAGGCCATATTTGGCTGGTGCTTCAGAAGTCCTACATAATTGCCTCGATTAACCGACTTTTCCGTTTTGTCATGTCCCCGAAATGGTAATTCTTGTTTATCTAGCAAACAGGCAGCGTTAATTAGTCTCGTAAGAATGTACCTATTACGTCGAACCTTCCGCTTGTAAGCCGATATCTCCGATTTAAATTGGTCGTCTAAAGCAGTTTCTATTCTACTCTGATCGAGAGCAGTAAAACACAATGATGAACGAAGATAATTCATAGTAATTTTATGGCCAGCAATAGAATGAACTAGGTTTTCTAAATGTTTGAATCAAGTATTGGCTCAGCTATTGTTCCTGTCCTTTCCAAACAATAAACAATACCAGCAAAATACCGCATTTAGATCAGCTCTACCAGCCAACCACTCACATTTCCTGTGCATTTGTTGGGTGTTTGAAAGATCCGGGGTCAGCCTACCAGTTTTTGTAATGTCAGTTTTTTCGTTAAATAAGGAAAAAAGGATTTTGTGAAATGGTCTTTTATTATACAAACTGACATTGTAGAAAGTATTGAAACCAACACTGAAACTAATCTAAAGTGTATAACTATAACTTTAAATACAATGTATATTGTTTAAATGCAACGTAAATAAAACGTAAACGCACTATTTAATAAGGTATGACTATAACTTCAAATGTTAAAAATGGATAGCGCATATGGTTTAAACATGGTACAATATAATACGTATCACGCACAGCGACACCAGCAAATTCAACATCATCCAGTCCAACTCAACTCATATCAAGCTAGCTTCATTTCGCTACCACGGCAATGGTGGTTTTCTACCTCGCTCTACGTGCGCGCGCATCTTTCTACACAGGGCTACCTTAAGCTGCGACGAACCTGCTTCACCTACTGTAGCAGTGACAGCGTATAAAGTCTGTCTACTTAGTCACGTTAGATGAAGCCAGTGAATTTTTATTTTGGTTAATTAAAATTAGATTCAAATAAATATTAATATCTGCTCTAAACAATAATTGCAGTTAGTGTGTCGTCAGTCATTAGTGAAGCAGTGCTTCACTTGCTTCCCCTGGTTTACACGCCACTTAACAATAATACTGCAAGAAACTCGTCGAATTACTTATAAATAAATGATGGATGAAAACACATTACAAGGTGATGTAACTCATCCCTATAACATATTTATTAGACGTAAAAACAATTAATTAATTGTTTTAGAAACATATACTTCAACAAAAAATGACGAAAGCTTAATATTTTTCTAAAATACACGAAACAAAACAATAGTGAAAAAAAACAATAACAATAAATTAAATATTTATACTACTCAGGTGATGTAGTGATGTAGAGAAGTTAACCACAAACATATCAAGGTTGAAGTTTAGCCTTGTGGTATAAGTATGTGAGTGGTGGTAGAAGAATTTTAAGGGCTTAAGTGTTAATTTGGCTCTTGGGGTCTCAGTTTGTGAGTTTGGAGGCCTTAGGAGGTCAGAGCTCTAGAGAAGGTCGATCACGATCCTTGTGTTTCTTCTTTCTCTCATCTCTGTATGCTGGCCCTGGCCAGGTCAGCATGCAGTTACCGCACACTAACACACACACACATACACACACACACACACACACACACACAGTCCAATTCTTCCTTCTTCTTGTTTCGTTTTCCTCTGAGCCTCTGTCTTCGTAAGAGCGGTATTTTTCTGAGATTACCCAAGGCAGCCAAGTGCACTGTGATTGTCATGGAAGTAGCCAGGAGGCCGTGGTTCGATGTGATTTTTGGGAGCAACCATGTTGCCTTTTTGGGGTGAGTGTGTGCCGGGATTTGAATTTTCCCGGCCTGATTTGAAAAACTGACCCGCCTAACCAAGGCCGCCTGTGTGGCCGTTGGAAGGCAATGCGGACTTGATCGGTATATGGCGGCAGTGAGCGGCGACGCTATATAGTAAGCCAGCCTACGGGCCAGCTGATCCGTCATGGACGGCAATTTCTAACTTGTTGCTTTTGCGTACCGTGGTCGGTTAGCGGAATGCCTGGCTCGGCCTCATTTCGTGAACAACAATCCACCGATTTTAGATCAAATTTAAATGACATTCTCTATATCCATGTACAGACACGCTTTATGGGTACCAGAAGCCCAGTTTTCTGTTCACTAACATTGTAATTAAACTTTGATATAATTGAAATTGTAATGTATAACTAAGATGCAATCTGTTGAAAGCTGCAATTAACCTTTTCAGATAATTTAATTTTGTAACTTCTAACTGAGATTCAGTCTTTGAAAGCTGTGATTAGACTTTTCACATGATTTAATTTTTGTAACTTATAAGTGAGATTCAATCTTTTGAAGGCCGCTTAAACTTTCCACATAATTTAATTTTATAACTTACAACTGTGATTCATATTCTTAACTGTTCTAAAAGGATCCACCTGTTCTACTGCTTGATTAATTTTTATTGTTAATAGTATTGGTAATGGTGATTAATACAGATTGAATATAGATATATATTTGTTCATATAAAAAGGCATACCGATAAACAGTATTTTCACATTATAATGATTAAAATTTTGTTAGTACCAGTCCTGTGAACATATATATATATATTGTGATTTATATTATTAACAGTGCTAAAAGGAGCCACTTGTTAAACTATTTGATTAATTCTTATTGTTAATAGCATTGGTAATGGTGATGAATACAAATTGGATATATATATATATATTATAACAACACAATGACCAATTTAATTTAAATGTATTCGGATTCATGGGTGTAATCGTAATAAGAAGATGATACGTTATTTAAGTTTAAAATTGTTCCATTATTTATTTATTAAACAAAATCTTTCATTTCGCATATTAAATATTGACTCATTATATCGTTTGTACGAATCTTTCGTACAGAACTTATTGCTAACAAGTTACATACACAAGTTATACATAAATCTTATTATCCAATTTTAATTAATTAACTATTTATTTTTCTCTCGGCTTACTCATTGTGTGCTCATCTTTTTTTGTATTGCTGATTAATTTGCTTCAATAATGAGTTTACTTGTATTCAGATTTCTTTTATATTAATTTGTTTTAACTTTCGACTGCATATGCATTCTCCTTTATCAAAAAGACTTTACTAATTATGTTAATTCAAAATTAAATATTTCTCTTATCATTTACGTTACTCTTACTTACTAACTTTCATACAAGAAATATTATTCTAACTTTTATTCTGCTTTTACCTTTATGTACAATTTATTTATTTTAATACTGGTTGAATGTCTTTCATTCCAACTTTAATTAGTGTCATTCAAATGTCTATAATTACAATGGTTTTTTTATCACCTCGTTTGACGTGGTTAATCATCCGTACGTCCTCCTTTGGTCCCCTGGTCGGATTCTCCGTGCCCTTCTGGTCCTCTGGTCGTGTCCTCCGAGTCTTTCTGGTCCTCTGGTCGTGTTCCACTGCATGTATCGTTTAATAGTCGTCTCGCCTCACATCATATGCTGCCGGTGTGTCCATAGACTTCATCGTATGTATTCTGCTGCTCTGGTTCGACATCTAGTTTGTCCTGTAACTCTTACTATAGATGTGAATTAGCGTCGTCGACTGACATACCCTCCTGTGGCAACGGTTGAATCGAGGAAAAGAAACTTTATTAGCGCGACCTGGTATTTATAGTCAGGCCGTGCAAAAACTATGTCTGAACAATATTTAACCTGTCAGACTCTGTCGAAGCGTCACCTCCCGTACTCTGGTTCAATTCACAATTTTCGCCTATCTTCGCGAATTACGAAGTTTGTTTCACATCACTCGATGCTCAATCGATCACTAATTTTTATATGTTTATTATACGTAAATTACACTTCTTTATGTTAATCACAAAAAAAGCTATTCATTTTTTACGTATAGTAATTTAACCTTTCGTCACATCGGTACGGTCTTTTAACACTTTATTTATCTTTAATTTCTATACACTTTAGTGTCTTTTGTTTTACCCTATCGTACATGTTTTTCTTATAATTAAAATAAAACATACAACTATTCTACTTGAAAAGGTTTGGTTATATTTCAGGAACGGACAGTCTTCACACACACAAACAAAATACGCGTGTACACAACGCTAGCGAAGGTGTTCAAAAATGCATGTCCATACATGAATTCTGCGCTCCCTATTTTTACTACGATCCAGCTTATGCAATCTGAATCATGTTTATTAATTCATATTTATTTATTTTTATTATTTATTTCATTTATTTTGGCAATGCACAGTACCGTTAATGGTTGTACTGTTGCATTATATATATATATATAGATATATTTAAACGCGTCTTTTTATCTAACACACTTATATAATATATTTAATGATAGATAAAACGTTACTTACCCGTGATTTTACTTTACCTGGGCGCCAGAACAAATCCCAGATACAAATGACACGGTTTCCGCTTAGCTCAGAGCATAGAGACACACTTTCTCAGGATTCGTTCAGTGAATGTGGAATTCAAGGGGAATCGTTACAAATAACACTTAAAATTTTTGTTGAAGTTTGTTTAATTACCGTTTTAATTATTTTGTTAACTTCTTGAAAAATGCTAATTGTAGGACTTATTGCTACCCTAACTCTTATAATTAATGAGTGTGCGTGAAAAGTGAAGATTCAAACGTTCAAACGACCTATTGCTCTTATCCGGTTTAATTAAGAAAATTTATATCTCCCAAACCAGTGCTAAAGAACAGGTCTGCAATAATTTGCACGTTCAATACTACACCTCACTTTCCATTCAACACTCCTATACTATGTTATAACTAATCTTACTAATTAAATACAAAGTGTGAAATTACTTAGTGTCTTTTAAAATTGTTTATTTTTTATTATTTATTTCATTGATCAATGAATCTATTTCTTACTGTTTGATGCGTTGACCGTAGATAGGAATCCGTAGAGATCCTCCTTTTGATGGTTCAGCACAGAAGAAATGATGTTGATCAATCCTGTTGAACGATGATCTGGGCAATTACAGATGCTGTAGCTCTCTGTTGCACCAGTCACTTCACAATTGATTATTAATTAATTAATTATTTATTTAATTAATTAATATGGTGTTACACAGCGAGAGTTGTTGTCGAACGGTACTAGTTCCTCTGCAACTGCGGACTACTTCTCGAACTTTTTACTTAAATGAAACTTTGCGTGTTTGTGAAATTAAGCACGTAATTTACACACGTCTAGCGCATTGAAGATCCGAACGAAGAGTGCTCGCTACCCTCCGTCAGAGTTGGCGTCTGTTCTAAATGCAGGATTCTGATTGGTTGTTCAAATAAATCATGCGTTTTTCCAGTTGAAACAATATCGGACAAGTCGACCAAACGCCCCTTGAGAGGTCTGAGACGGCACAGAATTACTGGCTAAAATCGTACTTCCTTTGTTTGCTAATCGTTTGATAACAGGTATTTGCAAACGTTTTTTCAAAGATCTGACCACAGAATATTGTTGCTTAGGTCTTTATCTGTGTGTGTGTGTGTGTGTGTGTGTGTGTGTGTGTGTGTGTGTGTGTGTGTGTGTGTGTGTGTGTGTGTGTGTGTGTGTGTGTGTGTGTGTGAACACCTAATTCGTACCTAGCCTAATTCTCGAGTTATTTCGCTTGGCGTTCTTCTTCTGTATATCTTCTGTAAATGTTAATTATATTGGTTGATATTTTGGCTACTTATAGAGCTTTAATCGCTGAACACTATGCTGTTTTCAGCATTGCTGTATATTTATTGGTTTTAAAGATATTGGAGTTTTAACACATAAATTCAATTGAGTAAATTTCATGTCTGTACGGGCATTTGTCGTAGCAGTGACGAGGTTAGACAGAGATGGCTGCAATTATACGCTCTCTCTCCTGCTTACGTCGCTATACTCGCTCCGTTTGACACTTTCATATAACGCTCAGATAGGACGACAATATGAATCGTTATAATATATATATATATATATTGTAACGTAAATCGCTTTTCAAGGTTTCAACCTCTCTAAGAGTGTATTACAATTACGGGTTTATAATTAATTCAGCCCCAATGTTGGGTTCGCCATTCTGTAACGTAACCTCTTAAGTATATTCTTTCCGCAGAGTCTTTGGATGTGACCTCTAGGGCGCTCGTCTTATTTAATTAAGCCCCACTGTTAGTACGTCATTTTGTAACGTAACGTCGTTCTGATGTGTGTGAAGTCCGTCTTTTGACAGTCTCGGAGCGGTCAGAGTACCTTTTCGCGATCGTCACTAATGAATTATAATTATCAATGTTTAAATACATCGGATTGTAAGTTTACCCAAACGAAACAGAAATCGAGCGTGTGTGATTCGGTAGAGATTATGGAAGTTGTTTAATCTTAGTTGGAAGAGAGTGTCAGAACAATTTGGTTACACCCAGAGTATAAAATTTCTTATTTTTAAATATTCGCTGTTCATAAGATCAGCTGATTTTGACATCAACCTCCAAATGTTAGGTTAACCAAACGCCATTGTTCAGTAATACTCCCCGGTGGATAGTCCTCTTCTTGGCTTACTAAAAATCTACAACTACACTCTACAATAAAGAATACACATTTTATTATTTAGCATAAAATATTAAGAGTATTTATTTGTATAATATTGATTTACTCTTCTTCCAGTATACAAATATTATAATCGATCTTTTCAGTCAATAATACATTGTATCGATTTAGTTAGGTAAACATGGAATTATCATAAAATCTATTTTTCAATGATTTTATAATTTTATCTTTAATTAGACATTAATCAACATATAATTCATTTTATTTATTTCCCCAGGGTTAAGGGTAAGTTCTTTGTGTTATGAGATGGTCAGAAATGGATAATTATATACTACGCTTTACAAGATAAAAATAATCAATTTCGAATTTGTTTGTTTATTTTCGTAGTACGTAGTTCCGGATTTGTCCGCAAGAGTGCAGATTATTTCTTTATTAGACACATGAAATCATTTAAGAAATTTCTGAACTGCACAACGATTTGATATGAGGTTTCTTGGTTAATTATTAAAAGAAACGTTTATATTACCTCTTTCCTCAAAGTTCTTAGTTGCGTGGAGCTGTTTATAGTGTGGTAGTTCTAGTTGTTTTGTAATTTCATTGAATGTCTTTCAGATACAATCTCGCTAAAACTCGAAGTGCGGTTCGGCTAGGCCAGATCTTGGAATGTTTCTTTCACTTTGTTATTGGGTAAAGCAAGTTATATTTGATATCTGAAGGAGTTTGAACATAAGGTGGATACTGTGAGTTAATTTTGTTCCAATTTTGTACCGTTTCCGAACGTTTTAAAATGTTTTTAATACAATTTTGGTGTCATAACTTTTCTCAACCGAACGGTTTCCAATATTTTAAACAATTAAATTATATGTTGTTATCCTGTTACTCTTAGTAACCCATAATTTCTATATAATTTTTTTTGGTGCTTCTATTTACTTTTGAGTATATAGGCTGTTTTTAATTATTATAAATTTATTTCTTATTTATAGAAAAATAATTCTTTTTAACTTTGGTTTATTTTCCAATTTGATTTATATAAAGGTTTTTCGTTTATTTTCTTATAACTTTAGATATAAGTCTTTAATATTATTATTAACTTTAATTGAATTTATATATTATTTATTAATTTCTTATAGCATCCTTGAACTGCACTATTTTCTTCTGCCATTTTCTTCATACAGTATTATTTTATTTTTTATTATCATCTTATATTTAACTCTTTTATTTTTTAACCCTGGGTTATCTTATATTCAAACATAATTATTTTATTAAATATAAAATTAAACCTAGGTACTAAATTTTAGTTGCCTACACAATACAAATCATTCAATAATTAAACAAAATACATAACTGGTTAGTAGCAGCACAGTCTACTATTATAATCAATAATTCCTACATCTACAGCACAAGTCTGTAAGATGCTCCCTTCACAGTCACTTATTTACGCACTGGGTACACTATAACTCACTTGTTACACTGTATATCACTTAAATATAGTTTATAATGTTTGGTGATATAAAGTAATTTAGAGCTAGTTATATTTTACCCATTTCTGACCTTTATGGTAGTATAATTAAGTTATCATTTTTTGGGACTGGGTTATGTAACGTTACATAAAGCCCCCCCCCCACTAGAACAAATGTATTTTTGTTTTACTTGTTTACCAAAATAAATTGTTGATTGCTTCAATTTGTATAACATCTTCCTTTATTTCAGACTGGTTATATACTGACTAGTATTTCAGACTGGTGGTAATTGCTGTTTTCTTACTCAACTCTCTCTCTCTCTCTTGGAGGCAAATTCAAAAATTATTTATTTCTTTGGGTAGTGGTACTTCCACATTTTACTTGATAAGGACTGGTCACACTAATCATAAAAACTTGTTTTAACACTTATTTTCTTATTTACTTCTATAAATTCGCTTTATCAATTAAGCTTCTGTCTGCTATCTTCCTTCTATTTTCTTCATCTATACTTCTGGAATCTAATATCACTCTTTTCAGCTATTTTATAATTATTATCCCTTAAATATTAAATTTTCCTAACATTTTTCCCTATCCTGTGCGGTGGTACCAGTGGGGTGGCCACCTTTGGGTCCATAACTCCGCTGTCCATCCTTACACCTTCTGAGACCAGGGGAGCATCATCCCTGCTCAGGAAAATTATTGCCGGAACATTTCTACGGTCAATTCATCAAAAATAAAAAATTACAAGTAGTCAATTAGCGACTAATACTAAACACTTTTGGGATTCTTCATACTGTAGCTGTTTGCATTTAATTATATATTTCCTTTTCTTCATGATTCCTTCTTCTTTTTCATTAACTAATAGCATATAACATTATTGATAGGCATTATTTTAAAATCCTTTTGACTTTCCTTCTTGTGACATATTTTCTCCGTATCATTTCTTCTTATATCATCTTCAAATCCGAGAGATTCTAAATTATTGTTGTATTAATTATCATCCTCCTTCAGTTTCGTTGTAGTCATTAAATTATTCTTTATTCTTCTTATCTGACCACATTACCATCAATTGTTTTTATTTATTTTTTTTTTCTTCTGTTTGTTACCATCAAAATATTATTTTTTCCTATTATTTCATTTTAAATCAATTCTTTATAAACATTATTTAATAATCTGTTCTTACATACTCTTGGTGTTTTACTGTTTATTAAATCAAATTGTTGCAAAATATCTTAAGTAATTTGTCCTTACATAGTTTTTATTAAATTATATTGTTCCTGAATAAATATTGAGTAAGTTGTTCTTACAAGTTTTTGGAATTTTGGGGTTTCATTATTTCCAATGGGTTGCTTGGTCGGTTTTCAGAAAATCAGTCCCATTTTTCTGGTTGACTACTTCTTCTTCTAACTATGGTCCATTAATTCGTCTGCACTCGTCGTCCGGATTACTGCAGTGTCCATAATGATTTTTGTCTTTGTTAAATAGCTCTCTATCATCTGATATTGTAACTCTGCTGATATTGAATTATTTTCATTAAATTCAATGGTTACCATCGTTTTCCGAACTCTTTCTTTCTTTGTAACATATTCTTCTACTACCATGTTTTGTAATTTTTCTAATACACTTATTTCTATCATATTTATATGTAGTCTATTACACAAATATGTTGATGATATATCATTTACTGGTGATGTCACTGACCTTTCATTTACTGGTATATTTAATTTAAATATAGATTTAGTTAAGTTTTTTCTATAACTTTTCAAAACAGTCAATTCTCTGTAATTAACGATTGGGAAATTAAGTACATTAACCAGCCCACTCTTAATCATATATACTTCTTCCCGTGTATTTTTCCTTTTGTTAAGACGTATTATTCCTCTTTCTTTCGTTTTCTTAATTATTTGTTTCTTTACTCCCTTAATGTTAATTTCTATGGGCATTATATTTTCTTTCCCTCTGTTAGGTTTATCTTCAGACAACAATGCACTTTGGTCTTCTTTAGTACCTTCGGAAGTGCTGTTTAGTGTTTCATCCAAATTCTTGAAACCACTGTCCATTTTATTTTTTTCTTCGTATTGTTTAAGACCTGAAGATGTCAGTAATGACGAAAAGCTTAGTCGAACAACAAAAAATTATAGCAGTTAGCAAATTCATAAAAGAAATAGCATTTTATTTTTGGTTCCTCCTTGTATATATCTGCTTTTTGGCTAAGTGTATTAACATTTTCAAACTTCTCCCCGAAAGTTTCCCATATCTCCTTATTGAAATTCTCCATTTTACCCTCAAATTGTTTTAAATTTTCTTCGTTTATTTTCTCAATTTGTTTTAAACTGTCCCTCAAGGTTTCATTTTCTTCCTTGAGTTCTCTTCCTGTTTCTAAAATTCTCATCTATTTTGTCAAATTTCTCGCTCAAGGTTTCATTTTGTTTCCTTGAGTTTTCATCTATTTTGTCAAATTTCTCGCTCAAGGTTTCAATTTGTTTCCTTGGGTTTTCATCTATTTTGTCAAATTTCTTGGCTATAAATCTCATCATGTCTTGCCAATTTGGTTCTCTCCTGGCTTCCGCTTTGTCTGGTTGGTCCCCTTGGGCATCCTCTTCCACTGTTTCCTTTTCCGTGTTCATAATTGCTTCAGTTTCTTCTTTATCACACATCGTTTGTTCCATTTCACTGTCTGTAAATATTTCTATCTCTCGTTCCTGTCCACCTTCTTCCTTCTCCTTTTCTTCTGCCCTCTTCTTCGATCTGCCTCTGGTATTATGCATTTCTTTTTTTCTCATAACTGCCGACGATAATTAGGTTTTTTGGTATATTAATTTATTGAATATCTCAAAATTCTTCTCTAATTACAGCCCTTTTACGTTGAGCGCCATTCTGAAACGTGAATCGTTTTTCAAGGTTTCAACCTCTCTAAGAGTGTATTACATTTACGGATTTATAATTAATTCAGCCCCAATGTTGGGTTCGCCATTCTGTAACGTAACCTCTTAAGTATATTCTTTCCGCAGAGTCTTTGGATGTGACCTCTAGGGCGCTCGTCTTATTTAATTAAGCCCCACTGTTAGTACGTCATTTTGTAACGTAACGTCGTTCTGATGTGTGTGAAGTCCGTCTGTTGACAGTCTCGGAGCGGTCAGAGTACCTTTTCGCGATCGTCTCTAATGAATTATAATTATCAATGTTTAAATACATTGGATTGTAAGTTTACCCAAACGAAACAGAAATCGAGCGTGTGTGATTCGGTAGAGATTATGGAAGTTGTTTAATCTTAGTTGGAAGAGAGTGTCAGAACAATTTGGTTACACCCAGAGTATAAAATTTCTTATTTTTAAATATTCGCTGTTCATAAGATCAGCTGATTTTGACATCAACCTCCAAATGTTAGGTTAACCAAACGCCATTGTTCAGTAATAGTCCCCGGTGGATAGTCCTCTTCTTGGCTTACTAAAATTCTACAACAACTACCCTCTACAATAAAGAATACACATTTTATTATTTAACATAAAATATTAAGAGTATTGATTTGTATAATATTGATTTACTCTTCTTCTAGTATACAAATATTATAATCGATCTTTTCAGTCAATAATACATTGTATCGATTTAGTTAGGTAAACATGGAATTATCATAAAATCTATTTTTCAATGATTTTATAATTTTATCTTTAATTAGACATTAATCAACATATAATTCATTTTATTTATTTCCCCAGCGTTAAGGGTAAGTTCTTTGTGTTATGAGATGGTCAGAAATGGATAATTATATACTACGCTTTACAAGATAAAAATAATCAATTTCGAATTTGTTTGTTTATTTTCGTAGTACGTAGTTCCGGATTTGTCCGCAAGAGTGCAGATTATTTCTTTATTAGACACATGAAATCATTTAAGAAATTTCTGAACTGCACAACGATTTGATATGAGGTTTTCTTGGTTAATTATTAAAAGAAACGTTTATATTACCTCTTTCCTCGAAGTTCTTACTTGCGTGGAGCTGTTTATATTGTGGTAGTTCTAGTTGTTTTGTAATTTCATTGAATGTCTTTCAGATACAATCTCGCTAAAACTCGAAGTGCGGTTCGGCTAGGCCAGATCTTGGAATGTTTCTTTCACTTTGTTATTGGGTAAAGCAAGTTATATTTGATATCTGAAGGAGTTTGAACATAAGGTGGATACTGTGACTTAATTTTGTTCCAATTTTGTACCGTTTCCGAACGTTTTAAAATGTTTTTTAATACAGTTTTGGTGTCATAACTTTTCTCAACCGAACGGTTTCCAATATTTTAAACAATTAAATTATATGTTGGTATCCTGTTACTCTTAGTAACCCATAATTTCTATATCATTTTTATTGGTGCTTCTATTTACTTTTGAGTATATAGGCTGTTTTTAATTATTATAAATTTATTTCTTATTTATAGAAAAATAATTCTTTTTAACTTTGGTTTATTTTCCAATTTGATTTATATAAAGGTTTTTCGTTTATTTTCTTATAACTTTAGATATGTCTTTAATATTATTATTAACTTTAATTGAATTTATATATTATTTATTAATTTCTTATAGTATCCTTGCACTGCACTATTTTCTTCTGCCATTTTCCTCATACAGTATTATTTTATTTTTTATTATCATCTTATATTTAACTCTTTTATTTTTTAACCCTGGGTTATCTTATATTCAAACATAATTATTTTATTAAATATAAAATTAAACCTAGGTACTAAATTTTAGTTGCCTACACAATACAAATCATACAATAATTAAACAAAATACATAACTGGTTAGTAGCATCACAGTCTAATATTATAATCAATAATTCCTACATCTACAGCACAAGTCTGTAAGATGCTCCCTTCACAGTCACTTATTTACGCACTGGGTACACTATAACTCACTTGTTACACTGTATATCACTTAAATATAGTTTATAATGTTTGGTGATATAAAGTAATTTAGAGCTAGTTATATTTTACCCATTTCTGACCTTTATGGTAGTATAATTAAGTTATCATTTTTTGGGACTGGGTTATGTAACGTTACAATATATATATATATATATATTGTTGATAAAATGAAAACTAAGTACTGCTATTAAATATTAAACATATTCAGTCGCTTGAACTCTGTAGCAAAACATGTTATGTTGTTGAAATGAGGAAGTACTAATGAGGTTGTTACTGTTAAATGTGTGTTTTATTGCAAGTTCTGTCACTCAAGGCTCAAGCACATATTTGCTCCATCTAGGCCAAGCGTCTAGTTTTACATTCTTCCGTAACTGCGTAAGTGGCCGTCACAGTACACTATCCTGTCTGTATGGCAGACGCTGAGTGCAACCCCGCGTCGGCAAGCCGAAGTCAAGGAATATGCCTGTCTAATCGAGGCAGGATGCATGGAGCTCAATAAGGTGGGGGAACGTGTTTCAGATGGGTTTATGAGAAATTATTATGGGGGATCGTCTAGCTGCGCTCGAGGGCTCCTAACGCGGATGGGGGCGGAACATTATCCACACTGTACAGGTGAGGAAGGAGTCGTGGTGATCAATGCAATTAGAGAAGTAAGGATTTCCGTCATTATGGACGGGGTGCCCCCAGCAGCTAGAATTTGTGGGATGATACTGCTGACCTACGTCATCAGTGGGGCCTCGGGAGTAATGATGGAGTAATGGGTGATGGATCTTCAATCTGTTCGGATGCTGGCGACTCTTTCATGGGAGTCGCTGGGGACGGGGCAACAGGAGCTGGGGATGGCTCCTGGCCGGGCTGAATCTGAACTGTTGAAAGGTCGCTAATACCTTCCCGTAACATGCGCTTTGCCACGGTGGGCAGGCGTTTCGCGCATTTATCACGCCGTTTTTTGTGTGGCTGGGTCGCGAAGACGGGTAATGTGGAGTTGATCGTAACAGGTTACGACACCCTGCCAGCAGCTGCGCTGTCCCACTTAGCGGCTGCAATGGGTGCCGAAGCGACCATAGCAGCATAGAGTTTGGTACCGCCAGCAGCTGGAGCTGTAGGAGGCACCGTAGACGAAGCGTCGGGAGGTGGGACAACCTCTCGTCTCAAGGGTTGGGGCCCTGGCGGAGAGGCGCGGTAGTGTGCTGCTGCTTCTGCTTACAAAGTGCTTTTTATCATGGGGCCAACCCTTATAATTCGCCGAATGTGTACCTCCGCAGTTGCAGCACTTTGGAGGTTGTGACTTTACAACGGGACAATTCTCGTTGTGAGCCTCCCCGCAAAGAAAACAAAACGGCGGCGTCTTGGAGAAGGCTGAGGAGTGGTCAAGTTGCTGGCATTGGAAGCACTGCGTTGGGCTTCGCTTGCTGTTAAAAGCACGAATCTATACCGGAAGCGACAGAATCGTTACGAGACGGTGTACAGAATAGTAGTTATCTACCTTCTGAATACGGATGTAGAAAGAGTTCATCTTTCGCTTCCTGTCACCAGAGAGGAGTGGAGTAATTGTGGTAAAGACAAAGCCTTTCTCATTCAGATCCTTCTAGATCCACAAAATGGGGTGTCTTGGGGAATCCCAGACACCATGATTTTCAGCCCTTCTCTTCGGCCCGGGGGTAGGCATGGAATGCCCTCCCGTCCTTAGTCAGAAAATCCTGGCAATCCAAAAGTCCTGGACCGATTTTGGGAGTAGCCGAATAGACGAGCCTTGGCTTTTGACCTCGACTACGCCCGGTGGAACTACTTTCCGGAGGTCTCGGAGAAGGTAGCGTCTGTAGCCGCATTGAGGCACGGATATTGGCGAGATCTTAGGTTGTGTGGGTGAGGTAGCGAAGCTGGTAGATTGCCGTCAATTGGCTCGAAGCTTCAATCGCTGGGACTGGCTTTTTTGGATAAGTAGGCCTGCTTCCTCTGCTGCCGCGCCGTCTCCGGCTGGCAACAAGCTGGAAGCCGTCCTATCTCTCTACCTCGGAGTCTGACGAGTCTCACTATTGGCGAATGCCTCACCATAGGCTAAGGCAAGACGGTCTTTTTCAGGGCCAGCGGAAGGCTGCTGCTGCGAAGGACCGTCATAAGCAGGTGGGCCCTGAGAAGGGCCTTGGTCTCGGCCCGCGACGGAAGCAGGTTCTGAGGAGACTGAAGTGAGTGCAATTTGCACAGATAGGCCTTCCGCAAGACTCAGCTTCGTAACAGCTCTGGACCCTTACCCTGTAGTCGTTTTCGGGTAAGGGTAATCCTGTCCGCAAATCTGGTAGACGGACAGGAGTCCACCTTTCCGGCGGACAGGGGTTCCCCTTGCGAACATCCCGACATCGGCACCGACAAGCTATTGCTTGTCTATGTAATACTACGACACACCGAAGATTAAAACTTTTCATCTGTAAACAGTATGTTGCGATCTCCAGATCTCCAGAATAATATTCAATTCTGCGCATTTGTTTTCAGACCAGTTGCATTTTCAACACGTTTCTATCCATGCTTTTATCAGAACGATTTTAATACCGTGTTTCAACTGCAAGTTACTCTGCACAGACAAGCCGCTCTCCCAGTGAAAGGTAACGCGGAAATTAAGGTAAGATTGTGTTTAAACAGTTTTCTTGTACAAGTGAGTTAATTAGTTCTTAGAGTTGTTTTATAGCAATTACTGCACGTCATAGTCAGTTTAGCGGGTGGTTTTGTATGTAGCTAGAGTGACGGCAGCATTGTTTTAATGAAATAAAATACAGCCGAAAAACGAATATGATCCATAATGGCTTCAGTGAACATTTAAAAACGCATGCCAGCAACATAACATGTAGGGTCTGCAACTAAAACCTATTGTTACAACACCAATAACATATAAGTTAGTAGTAGACGATGAAATTATAAAGCAGATAATAGAAGCCAACTATCTTTGGGCACCGGTTAGAAGCCATATTTTCATAGGAAATGAAATAATATGCCATCAGGGCCGCCGCTACCATATGTGCGAAATGTGCACCGCACACGGGCGGCCATACCAAAGGACCGCCATAGACTTTCAAATTAATAATTAATCAGCAGATATTGAAAAATAAATTAAAACAATTAATACCGACTAGGTCTTATATAACATTAAAGTTTATTGACTTGTACTTGATATTTGTTTTGTTAGCATTGCCGCAGTATACTGCCATCAGCCTTTGTTTTGACTTCCAAGAAAGCGTATAGGTGTTATTGAGCGCCGTTTATATCTGAGTTATAGCTGCGGTCTCTTTGTGGTTTTGTAGACATGCGCGTGCATGTCGACGCTGGCAAAATATAAAGTACCTACCCAATAAGATAATAACTTATGTATGTTTTGTTTAGACGAACGGACGCCTTTAGGACTGTCAACTTGTATTCAAAGCAACACTAGTTTGTAAGCAGTAACAGCAATTTGTTAGTTATGGTTAATACGTTTCCAAGTACGGTCTTGTTTTTGGTCACGTTATGGCGATGTAATTCTGAGACATGTTGTATTTGTATACGGTTTATATTTGTTATATCAACAAAATGTCTGACAGAAAAACGAAACGGTTGTCGGCCTTTCAATAAAAATATAAAAGTGTTATAAAAACTCTGAAAAGACGACCGCGCATATAAACTATTAGACTATATTTTTGAAAATGTATTCAACACTTCTACGAGCACATCTTCCACTTATATCATGTAAGTACTCAGCTAAATACGTTTTTGAAAAATATATTTATTTTTTGTCAGTTTTACTATTTATTTCTGTATCAATTTTTAATTAAAATAATATTAAATAGTGTGGCAAAGTAGGGATATGAAAAGTATATTCAGAAGGGCGGCAAAGGTAAAATTGCACACGGGCAGCAAGCACCCTAGCGGCGGCCCTGAAATTCACAAAGCGAAACAAGCTATTGTGATGTGTGAGTGGTGATATCTAAAAAATAAATTTGGAAATTAAAAAAAGAAATTTTATTTTATTAGCAATCAGAAAAAACATTCCTTAAGCTATTGTGCTGATTAGTGTATATACATAAGAAATGTGCAAATAGATGGCGTGAAGAGGTGTTCTATCCAGAGATGTCACCTTGTGTTCCTTAAAGGTCGAATGGCTAAAGTCTTCTCAATCTTCCGTCGATTGTAGGTTGTATAAGTGAGCAGCAGGTTACGGTGACCGTAAAGTCTTGTATGATGTCTACTCTCACGTTCAGGAATGACACAACGGATGCATGGAATATAGAAGTCTGTGTGCAAAGTGTGGTTGGACACGTACCACGGTGCATACGCAATAACTCGTAGGATTTTTGATCGGCGTAGCCCCAGAGCTCGATTCTGTAGGTGCATATGGGTTTAAGGACAACTTTATAGAGGAATAGTTTGTTGTTTATAGATAGATAAGATTTTCTGCCTGTCAGCAAGTTAATTACCTTAAATAGTAAATCTAGTTGTTATCTTTCCTGTTTCATGTGGTGTTTCCAGGTTAATTTAGCGGCTAGATTAAGGCCTAGGTATTTGACTGTACTGTTTTTGTAGTATTTCGACGTGGTTGAGGTGAACTGTGGGACAGTTGCCTTTCCGTAATATGAATGTAATGTGTGACGAATTCTTTGACCTTGATTTTCTATTTTTGTAGCCACTGTCCAATAAGATTGAGGTGCTCTTAAAGATTGAATAAGGCGACTGTAGGAAGAAAAATAGACTGTTATATTAGTCAAAAATATGGCTGTGTTTGTGTTTGCTTCATTAGTCAACAAATGTACCGATTGTTGTTTCTCAGGTGGTTCGTCTATCGGAAGTCTACAGAACTTACAGTAAAGAGCCTAGAATACTCCTTTGAGGTACTCCTGATTGTATGTAGAAACGGCTAGATGTTTTTCCGTTAACCTTGGTTTAGAATTCATGTTTGTGAAGATTAAAGAAAGCTCAGGGAAGGATTCTTCTGATTATGTGTAACAGTCCAGAGTTGGTCTTTACTTTATCAAACCCCTGGCTGATACCTAGGAATGCGGCTGTGCAATCCTATTTGTTTTCTGATGCTTTACTAAATATACTGATTATACGATGGCACTGTTGTATTGCTGAGTGGGCATGTTAGAAGCCAAACTGTAACTTCACGAACTAATGCTGTGCCTGGCAAGTAGCTAGCACAAGTTGCAGTGAATCCAAGTAACTCGGCGTGTTTTGGGAACAAGGGCTACCATCCCTGGCAAGTAGCCTAAATGGGATCCGTTCTTTGGAGAGCAGGAAGGTCTGCGTGACCTGATCCCGACCCCTGCGGTTCCCGTGTAGGCGCCCCGGGGTCTCACGGTTGGTTACGTCCACCCAGACACGAACTGCTTACGAGAGCAGGGGGTACCCTTCCTTCAGTAGCATCGGCACCGATGATTGGAAAACGGCGTGTACCATGGTGTGCGTGTAGCCCGTTTATATCGTTGTATCGTTGTACGGTAGCGCGATAATTTCGCTTTCTAGGTTGGCTAATCTGCTTACTGCTTTGGTCCAATTTTGCGTGTTAGAACTTTGTATAGTGTGTGTCAGTCGCTTGCGGCGGTCGGTTCGCCGACCCTTTTTACTGTCATATATTCTTGTCGACATGTAATGTAGACTTTAGGCCGGCATATTCTTACTTATGGCCAACTAGGCCCGCTATCAATTTAATTCAAAATTTTAATACTTTCAGCAACATGCATTATTAGCCAACCTTATTTCAATAAACTAAAACATGTAATGTAACTTGGGAAAATGCATTAAAATCAATTCAATACAGTCCACAATTTTATCATTTTTCATTCCCACTAAATCAATGCATGCATTACATACTATTCTTAACAAACGTTGCTGGTACACGCCGACAGGATCACTCACTTCACAAAACATTTTTTAGCCCACTTGGGCCTGATACTTAACATTTTTTGGTCCACCGTGCCTGGATTCTTCTCATACCATTTTTTGGTCCTCACGGTACGGATCATCAACATTTTTTGGTCACTCCGGACCTGGATTTTCCATCTAATATTTTCTACCACTATTTCTGGCCATCACGGGCGAATTAGCACGTCAGCTGATACGACCGTGGCGTGATTTTCATCAGCATTTCGCTCGTCATCTTGCAGCCTTCTGACAACATCTTAGCAAGTGCCTGCTAGCTACAGTGCTTTACACAAGGCGGTCATCTCTACTAGCTGTTTGCCATCTTCACCATGAAGCCGACGCTGCAGGACATCGCCAACAAGGTATCATCAACAACAGTGTATTAAGGTGCGTACAATGTCTGAAGAAGGCCTCAAAGTGCTGACCAGAAAGAGAGGCGGCTTAAAGTCCGCAAAAGTGCGGATACAATCTGCTGTAAATTCGTTTGATGTAACTTTAAGTACAAAACATTTCTTAACTGTAAGGCTGGACAGTCTCAAAAGCTTGGCCTCGAAATACGACGAGGTGCAGTCTGAAATAGAACTCATTAATAAGGACACGAGCGTTGCTCAAGCAGACCGAGTTGAGGTCTAAGAAATGTTATATTCAACTGAAGCAAACATTTTGCAATTACTTGACACATTTAATACTCAAACTGTACCTCCAGTATTATCGACGCCCATGCAATTAAAACTAATAAGTTTGCCCTGCTTCTCAGGCAACATATTGTAATGGCAACATTTTTACTCAATTTTTACCGATTTAGTGCATTCAAGATCTGATTTAACACCAGTGCAAAAATTACATTATTTACATTCTTCTTTGAAGTGTGAACCGTTAGATTTAATCAAGTCATTACCTATCTGTAAAGAAAATTATACAATAGCGTTGAGTTTGGTGTCCGAAAGGTATAACAACCCATTGATACTAGCTAAATACTATGTGCAAAACCTACTTCAGGTCAAGTCGACAATAAAGGACTCGGTCCAAAGTTTGGCAGAGTTCACTAACACAATATCGTCTTCCGTTAATTCACTGGCAGCAATGAAGCTGTCAGTGAATTCATTTGAATTTATCACTATACAGTTACTATCCACTAAACTCGACCCTATTACTTTCAAATTTGGAAGGAGTCAATAGACCCTGACAAACTACCTAGCTTTCAAGACTTCACGCATTTTTTAAACTTACGTAGACAGCTGTTAGAAAATACAATGCCCATTGAACCCGGACAGCAACTCAACAAACTTAATGTAAGACCTAACAATAAATATGAGAAATGTAACTCAAGAAATACTGACTGCAGCACTACATTTAAGAGCTATCACGCAGCGGCAAATCATTATTCATGCGTGTGTTGTAAATCCAACCACCCGCTTTACATATGTAATAAATTTCGTATATTAAGCACCGCTGAGCGGGGACAATTTGTTTCAAATCATAAATGTTGTAGCAATTGCCTTAGATCAGGTCATCTTATAGCTAGCTGTAAGAGTAAACAGGTGTGTAAAATCTGTTCAAAACGACACCACACATTGTTGCACGCAAATTACGTGCCGAACTCAATAGCTGCCAGCAGCAATTATTGCTCGCTTAAATTACAATGCAAGAATAATGCATTCTTTTATCCACAGCAGTTGTATCTGTCGTTGACCAGGCTGGCAACAGACATAGGGCTAGAGTGCTCCTAGACGCCGGTTCACAGATAATTTTCTGTACAAAATCATTTGCAAAAAAGTTACAGCTCAAATTAACTAAATCTAATATACCAATCACAGGAATAAACAATACAGCGTGTTACGCAACTGATATTGCTTCTATACGTATTATTTCTCGCTATCAAAGATATAGTTTCGAGGCGAAATGTGCCGTCTTATCTACGTTAACTCACAATCTGCCTTCAAACTCGTTTGATATCAACCAGTTCCACATTCCAAACAAACTTCTTCCTGGCTGACCCCGATTTTAATATATCGTCGCAAATCGACATACTATTAGGGGCACAATTTTATCTGGACTTCATCTTAACCAATAAATACACACGCGGCCCCAATTTTCCCATCATTCAGGAAACAAAACTGGGCTACATTTTGGCTGGCAACCTGCCCAAGCACTGCCGCAACGAGGGTCCTGCTGTTTCGTTCCTAGCAAGGAACAACGACAGTCAAATTCTGCAATCTCTCGAGAGATTTTGGGAAGCAGAAACTATCCCTGACAATACCCCTGATATCGAGTCACCCTGTGAAGAGCATTTTGTGCGCTCTACCCAGCGCAACCACGAGGGTAGATTTGTGGTTTCACTTCCATTTAAGCCTGATAATCTCCACTTGGGGGAACCTTACACGAGTGCTGAATCAAGATTCTTAAGCTTAGAGCGTCGATTTAGGCGAGATGCTAAACTCGCTCGCGACTACGCGGACTTTATCAAAGAATATATGGATCTTGGGCACATGACACTCATCGATGATGGCGCTATCAATTTAGGAGCGTCAAATATTTACTACCTGCCTCACCATGCCGTATTTAAACAGTCTAGCTTGACCACACAGCTGCGCGTTGTTTTTGATGGTTCGTCCAAGACTACTAATGGCCTTCCTTTAAATGACATATTGTTAGTAGGCCCCAATGTTCAACAAGACCATTTTTCCATTCTTTTGCGTTTCCGCATACATAAGTATGTTCTCATTGCCGACATCGAGAAGATGTATCGTCAGATTCGCGTGGCTGAAGGGGATTGTCACTATCAACGCATTCTGTGGCGTGATTCTCCCCTCGAACCACTTAAACATTTCGCATTGCGAACGGTAACCTACGGCACGGCTAGTGCTTCGTTTTTGGCCACTCGCTGTCTTCTACAAATTGGTAGGGACAATCAGGCTTCCTTTCCCCAAGCGGCGTTAGCTATAACAAACGATTTTTATGTCGACGATCTACTTACCGGTTCGGACACTATCCCTGATCTAACCAAGCTGAAATCCGATCTAGGTGCGTTAGTAAGTCAATATGGTTTCACGTTGCACAAATGGGCATCAAATGAACCCACAGCGGTCGCAAATCATGACAATTTTTCACGACCCCTAAATAAACAGGACAATGTGCGTACCCTAGGCATTCTTTGGAACAATACTGCCGATTCATTTTTGTTCGACATCAAATTATTTCTCGTTGATTCAAGCATATCCAAGAGAAAAATTCTTTCGATTTTTGCTGGAATATATGATCCTCTTGGTTTAATCGGTCCAGTTGTCTTTTTGTATAAACATTTCATTCAGCGACTTTGGCTTTGTAAGCTTGGCTGGGATAAACCGATTTCCGGTCAGTCACGTTCGGATTGGCATTCTTTGTGTGACAAATTGGGTCTGATTGGCAAAATTGTGGTCCCGCGATCTATTCGTTGCAAGCGTGAGGCAGCTACAGTTCAATTGCATGGTTTTTCGGATGCCTCTGAAAGGGGGTTTGGTTGTTGTTTGTATGTCAGAGTCATTTATCAAGATTCTACTGCCTCCTGTCACCTCTTGTGTTCCAAATCTCGCGTGGCTCCCCTACGACAGGTGTCATTACCTCGCATCGAACTCTGCGCTTGCTTGTTATTATCGCGACTCGTATCTAAGGTTATTCCTGCTCTTTATTCGTTTATTGATAACGTACATTTGTATTCTGACTCTATGGTGGCTCTTTACTGGATTCATGCCCAGTCTACGCGGTGGAAAACATACGTCGCTAATCGGGTTGCTGAAATTCAGCGTCTTACGCAAACTTATACTTGGCATCACATTGATTCACGACACAATCCTGCTGATATTATATCAAGGGGGTGTCCCCCTGACGTTTTGCGCGATTGCTCGCTTTGGTGGCACGGTCCTAGCTGTCTGTCTCAATCGTCAGAGTCTGATCCCTTCCCATCCTTCGTGCCGGCCACTCCGTCGTCTTCTGAAGTCACCGCGGAAGAGAAACATACACATAACCTTTCTCTAATGTCTACCCTGGCTGTTGACCTCTCTTTGGACTTTTCCTCGTTGCATCGTCTAACGCGCGTATACGCTTACTGTTTTCGGTTCATCAGAAATATTAGACACTCAAGTGCTGACAAACTTACGGGCGATCTTACCCCTGTAGAAATTCATCAGTCTCTCAACTTCTTCATAAAACAATCTCAGTCGATCCACTTCGCAGCAGAAATTAATTGTCTTCGTGGCGGATCTTCTGTTTCCATTAGGAGTAAGTTGGCTTCTCTTGACCCGTTTCTTGACGACTCTGGAGTGATACGCGTAGGCGGACGATTACAGCATTCCCAATTACCCTACGACTCTAAACATCCTATTGTATTACCCCCATCGGCGCATATTACACGCCTTATCATTGAACGTGAACACATTCGTTTACTTCACGCTGGTGCTCAACTCGTGCATCATTCACTGCGTCAACGTTGGTGGATTGTGAATGCCAGGTTAGTCATTCGTTCCATTATTCGAAAATGTGTGAGGTGTATCAGGTTTAGTGCCAAACAGCAGGTTCAGAGGCTTGGTATTTTACCATCCCCTAGAGTCACTCCTTCTAGGCCGTTCCTATTTTGCGCGGTTGATTATGGTGGTCCCTTCATGATTCGTCATGGCGGGCAGAAGTCTAGAGCTCTTTCTAAGGCATACGTATCTTTGTTTATTTGCTTAGCGACTAGGGCTATTCACATGGAATTGGTTTCCGACCTTACGGCCAGCGCGTTTATAGCCGCATTACGTCGTTTCATGGCCCATAGGGGCATACCCAGTCAACTGTACTCCGACAATGGCACAAACTTTAGGAAGGCCCGCACTATCTTACATGATATTTACAACTTTTGGCACAATAAGGATGCCATCTCATCGATCAAGTCATTCACGTCCTCTCAGGGGATATCATGGTCATTTATTCCGCCCTCCTCACCTCATTTCGGTGGCCTTTGGGAGAGCGGCATAAAGAGTTTGAAATTTCATCTGCACCGCGTGGTAGGCAAATCTATACTCAACTTCGAAGAGTTCACGACCGTTTTGTCTCAGATAGAGGCATGTCTGAACTCTCGACCTTTATTTGCCATTTCTTCAGATGTTAACGACCCGGTGCCACTTACACCTAGCCATTTTTTGATTTGCGCACCCTTAACGGCGATACCGGACCCAGACCTTTCTCACATTCCTGTTTCTCGTCTTGGGCGTTGGCAACTTCTTCAGAGGTTTGTCCAAGGCATTTGGAAGGCTTGGTCTCGCGATTATTTGCACCAGTTGCAGCAGCGTCACAAGCGGAAGTTTGCCAAGGATAATGTTTCCATTGGTGACTTAGTTTTGCTTATTGAGGATAATTTACCTCCATTAGCCTGGAAATTTGGCGTAATTATCGCCACATTTCCCGGCCCAGATAACTTGGTTCGTGTCGTGGACATTCGCACGCCTACGGGTGTTTTGCGGAGACCAATACATAAGTTATGTCTGTTGCCAGCGCGAGACGAGATTTGACAAGATTATGACTACTTAGCACCATGCTATTTTATTTAGCCACTGGCTTATTACTTATTACGACCATTTGGTCAACCTAATTGTGATGAATTATCACAATATTTTCTTATCAATTTTGCGCCATTGCACGCTTCTATAATTATCACAGTTTTTGGTGGTATATTAATATTTTGTATTTGTATGTTAATTTTGTGTGGCATACTATGTCTTACACATTTACATTTGATGTTTTGGGGTATATTTCATGTTTTTGGTGGTCTCATTTTATAAAATGTTGTTACATAATATTTGCATGTCTTGCAGCTGAGCAATCATGCATTCATTTCTTTACACTGTTGCTAATAAATGTGTGTATTTTTCTGTGAATGTCTTTAAATTGTTAAATTGTTTCTGTAATCACAGTATTGTATCTGTTATTTGACATTGCAATTACTCATATTGTAATTATCTAAATTGTTGTCATTGTATTCACATAACTTGTGTTTATGTAAAAACTATTGTTTTGCGTCTGCCGCATGTAACTGCCACGCCTAGATTTATTTCATATTGTATTTTATATTGTATTTATTTTGCGAGTAAGCATGCACAATTATTTTTACTTAAATTATGACATAAATGTCATATTTGGGCTTGCATTCAGTCAGCATCTAGCTTGTTCATACATTATTACATATTGTAAGTTCCTGAAACTTCAGGAACAGCATGACTAGGTCAATACATGCCGCCCTGCTGAATATACGCTTGAACATGTAATTGCAACATGTTCAATAACAATTTTGTTCATGTAATTAATTCTCTGTACAGGTCCACGGGCCTCAACTAATTTTACAGTAACCATCTATGACATGCATAGAGTTACAAACTATCGGTCCATCATGTGATGAGCTTCCGATCATGCATTAAACATTGTACAACTGTGTATTTTTTCATGTTTTGTAATGTTATATACTGTGCACATACACTATGTGATGGCAATATTTGTCAAACCAGACTTTTATATTCATGTCTGAAAACAGCTGTTCGCCAACCTTGGCTTACAAACACCTATCTCTAGGCTTATCTTATGCATGCTTATCTCTAAGCTAGTAACGGACTGCCGTTATCTAATCTCATAACTCAAGGTTCAACTTAGCCTTGAAACTAACTCTTATTATTAAGAAAACTGTATCCTTTTAAATTAAGTTGTAAGATGTATCATAATTTATTAAAAAATGTTAAAAAATCATTTGATTTTGACGGGCAGCTTATGTACGGTAGCGCGATAATTTCGCTTTCTAGGTTGGCTAATCTGCTTACTGCTTTGGTCCAATTTTGCGTGTTAGAACTTTGTACAGTGTGTGTCAGTCGCTTGCGGCGGTCGGTTCGCCGACCCTTTTTACTGTCATATATTCTTGTCGACATGTAATGTATGCTTTAGGCCGGCATATTCTTACTTATGGCCAACTAGGCCCGCTATCAATTTAATTCAAAATTTTAATACTTTCAGCAACATGCATTATTAGCCAACCTTATTTCAATAAACTAAAACATGTAATGTAACTTGGGAAAATGCATTAAAATCAATTCAATACAGTCCACAATTTTATCATTTTTCATTCCCACTATATCAATGCATGCATTACATACTATTCTTAACAAACGTTGCTGGTACACGCCGACAGGATCACTCACTTCACAAAACATTTTTTAGCCCACTTGGGCCTGATACTCAACATTTTTTGGTCCACCGTGCCTGGATTCTTCTCATACCATTTTTTGGTCCTCACGGTACGGATCATCAACAATCGTTGTATATCAGCAGGATATGTATTATTAATTGTGTACCCCCGTGTACACGTCTCCAGTCATTGTTGAGAAGTCGATTGTACGGCTATTTCCGGTTCGCACCCTTTTTTTGTTTAATTGTTTGTTTGCATCGCATTGAGCAGGCATCATTGGTTTTGAGAATTTCTTCCTCGAGACAGGCCACACATAGCCTCCCTTCTCCTCTCTACATTCTCTCTCTCTCTCTCTCTCTCTCTCTCTCTCTCTCTCTCTCTCTTTCTCTGTCTCTCTCTCTCTCTCTCTCTCTCTCTCTCTCTCTCTCTCTCTCTCTCTCTCACTGCTATCCCCCTTCTTCTCTTTACGAACGCTTTCCACGCGCTGAGTCGCTGGTTTGTAACCTATGTTAACAGATGATTTATTTTGCGTGTGTTGCATTTGTTGTTTATAATTATTACCATTGTGATTATAATTACTGTGCTGTTGATAACTGTGTACTCTCACCGCAAGTGATGTTCTCAGATTGTGTTACAAGTATTAAAAATTCTTCAATCGTTTTAATACCTTGCGTGTAGACAGCGAGGTGGATATTTTTCTGAAAATGGTAAGATAGTTTGGATATTATTTCATACTCTGAAAATTTAGGTTTAAGATGCTTTACTCTCTCAATCTGTGCAATCGTATATTGCTCAATACTCTGGCGACCATGAATATTAAATTTACCATATTCTAACTGATCACGTACCTGACGTTGCGTATGGATGTTCCAATACCTATTTTCAAAAGAATCACGAAATTGCTGATAAGACGTAATATTATCACGTATGATAGTATACCACTGTGCAGCTGAATCCTTGAAATGGCGAGTAACAAAATTTATTTCCTCAGTATCATTGATATTATTACCAATTTGCTCCATTTCTTTCTCGCAATTAACTAAAAATTCCATACTGTTTTCCCATCTATTTCCTGCAAATGTGAGCTTAACCCTATCTTCTAATGGTGTTGGAAGACCATCTGGGCTGGACGTCTACGTAGCTCAGCTCGAAGTTGATCCATTTCTGTCTTCACCTCTTCTTTAATATTAGTCATTTCACCAGAATAGTCCTTAGCAGTTTTGGACGTATCTTCTAGTTTAGTCTCTATTATATTAGTTCGTGTTTCTAGTTCACACGTTTTGTTTGTGTTCGCTTTAATCTGATCATGGACATCACGTATTTTACTGTCTTGTTTTAATATACTTAGTTTATCATTTAAATCTTCTGTTATTTGTTTCTGGATATCTTTTAAATCTTTCTTCCACTCTGCACGTAGTTCTTTATTCCTGTTTTCCATTATAACAGCTTGTTCATGAAGTGCTTGTTTAACTTTAGTTTCGAGTGCGTCTATGCGTCGTGCGTGCGTATTAGTGTCCGTAATTTTATCAGCTAACTGCGTGTACTTTCTATGATATCTTGTTTTAATTCTTCCTTTAGTTTTACATTATCCTGTTTTAATTCTTCTACCATGGCTAGCATCATATTACGAAGTGTCTCCATATTGAAGCTACCCTGTTCTGCCATGTCGAACGTATTTTTATATTATGTTTTTAAATAATTATTATTGGTTACCGCGTTTCTAGTAATCTGATTTATTATTATTATTATTGTTATTACTATTATTCACCTTCTCTATATATAATACTTGTAACGGTTTGTTACATTTCGTCTCCCCCCCTATCTTATCTAAACATGTGCCTCACAGGGGTAGGCTTGGTCAATGTGTGTGGTGATCGGCGTGACCCCGATACGAAGTTGAATGTGGGACGCGCGTTATCTCACGTTGGTCTGTAGTGACATGCATGGGGACTACCTATTACCGGTTTCCTGTGGTAAGTAGTCAGTAGCGAGAGAGCGAGGCCTCTTGGTTGTTGCCATCACGTCTGTGTAATTTGTTCTGCCTTACGAGGCTGCAGGTGTATGAATGAATAACATGGTAAAACTGCTTGTTTGAACTTCAGTCCAGCAAACGGTGCGAGTTCGGAAAACTGTGCTTTTGGCACCGCTGTGCAGTTGCTCAAGTAGTCCCGGACATTACCTTTTCACGACTTGTGGACATCTCTCGGCGTGTGCCTTCATCGTAGGAAAGCCCGAGTATCGGAGGACTATCAGGTGACCTCAAACCATTCATACATTTTGGGAGCCTAAACCGCAATACAAGTTTCCTCACTCAACAACCTACTATAGTGATCGCAATTTTTCAAGAGTCGTTGGGTGAAATCTGGGAAATACTATCTCATACATAATTTTAAATAATAAAACAGGTGTTAACAAATTATGTCCTGAAAATTGAGTCTGTTAAGACCTGGATTTGTAGTGTCGTGTGCGGCATGGTGACATAGACCGTGACTTGAGAGTAGAAAATAAGTAATTGATGTGAATGTGAATGTACACTTAGTCTCAATGTATAGAATTTAAAGTAAAAAAAAGAAAAAGATAATTTTCCTAACAATAAGGTGCACCTATTAAAGTAATTTAGTCAATGCTCTTAAAAGAGACAGTAATGTGAATCTTTTATGATATATGTAATGTAAAGCTATTGTAGAAAAATTGTAAAGTCAGGAGCCCTAGGTGCTGCTCTATTCATCGTGATAAATTTGTGTCGTTTGAATAAATTATTATTTATTATCACCACGTGTTACGTGTTTTACATATGGCAACCCACTTTGGGTTCCCAGTGTTGTGACCCTGACCAAAGGGGGGTTACAAATTGCGCAACTCTGCTTTTGTTAAAATAAAAAGTAAAATTCACCAAGTACGAATTCCGTTACTGAACAGAATATTGAGCTATAAATATAATTCAAGATGTGACTTGTAATTTAATACCATTGTATAGTTATAATTGTTGGGCGGTTATCAAGAACTATTTAGGCGTGTTCCGATTGTCACTGCTGATCAGAACACACGTATTTCAAAAGTTAGACTGATTAATGGCTTAAAATTATTTCAAAACTTTAGTTAAATACTCATGTGGGTTTCCTGAACTAGGAAACATATTAAGGTGGTGTTCATGTTCGGAGTTGTATGGATCGTGCACATGTTTGCCGGAACATGTGTGATGCATGATGTGATTTGTGCTGCACATGTTTAAATATTTGTAATTTCAGGTACTAGCAAATGAAGTTATACCTTTGTTAGTTATTATTGTTATTTATTATTATATTGTTGGAGTTATTTGTTAATTATTAGTTAGAATTTATTTGGAGTTATACATATATAGCATAATATTACATTTAATTAGATTCATTGTTGGTTTAGATTATTTAATTGTTGAATTGTGAGAGACATGTGGTTATGTTTATATGTGTGATAGCGATTTATGGTATGTAGATGTAATGCTTTGTGTACGTAATGTTACGCGTTCGTGCGGTATTGTGTTGTTGATGAAACAGTGTATTCAATGAACTGGATTTTTATCGAGTCCTGCGTGTAATAACAATAGAACTCGATTCCAAGCACAGATGATCCTCTGAAGGGCATTCTTAACATAATTTGCTCTATGTCGTTTGTTAGTGTTATCAGTTCGCATCTCGTGGCGCACATCATGACCAGATTTAATCCTGACCTACTCCTTGGTGATGAACTTGAATATGAAGCCCTAGTAAGGGGCTTACTAAAGTCCATTGATGTCGTAGCTGAAATTCAGTTGTGTTCCAACAAATTAATTAAAGTACAAAAAATTGTGAACAGTATCGGGTCCGATGAGTCACCTATGGCCAACCAGCGAGCCACACACCAAATTAATCACTTGCAGAGACGGGTATCTAATTTGGCCCGTGGATTTAGTCTTGATGAGTTGCCGGAATTTGCGGCGAAGTTGATCCACTCCGCCGAGACTATTCTATCTAACCTCCTTCGTGAGATCCAAGATACCTCTTTACCCAGCCTTGAGAGTAAGGAGGATTGCTACCAGGATGTTACTTTACCTGCAACCACTACCATCCCCATGATAACGATCAATTGTGATCGGATCGTAACCTTCCTACAATTCCTCATCCATATTACGTCCACGCCCTCTCATCGTCTTCTACGACTACTGTAACTTGGTCCACCACCACAAATCCATCTGTTACTTCGACCTACATCTAATCTTCAATCGACGAAATTACCAGAATCCGTACCGTGGATGGATCCGCCACTCCTGTCTTCCTTCTGGACATACCCATCCAACTCAAATTAATAACTCCTTACTTAGTTATTAATAACTAAAATTAATAACCCAAATTAGTTACTCCTAGTAACTCGATTCCTTGTTTTCATTCCTCCTCACCATTTAGTCTCTTTGGTAAAATTAGCTACCCCGCAGAAAGGTATCTTGCTGAGATTCCCTCTACTGATGGTTTGAATCTAAATGAATTATTACAGTTTCTTGGAACATTAGTCAAATTAACTCATTTCCCTCAACTACCTGACGATCAGTTTTATCGTCTCCATCAAAACAAAAATCGCATACGTTACAATATTTACAAAATTCGGGATACGTCAGCCTTATGGTACACTGGAACAAGAGAGTTTTATAAAATATATGAATGATTATTGTCAAGAATAAAGCACAAAGTAATTGTTGCAGTGGATGTTATACGATTTTAAATTCTAATTTTCGGTGGTACAGTATCGTAGTGTTTAATATTAAGACGGACGATAACGGTCGTTCAAATCGGACAACACAATGTTTCAATTACTTAAAGTCTGCGATCATCTTCATTTATTATAATTTACTTTAAAATAAATTAATATTGTAATCGAAAAACCAACGACAGAGCGACAAAGTTAAAAAACAACTGTCAAATTATATATTTGAGTTTCTTCCGAGAAGAATTCGACTAGCGTAACCTAATATACGTCGCGTCTCTTGTATCTTGCCGATCTCACCCTCATCTGTTGCTTGTCACTTCAACATACCAACCAATCGGGATCATATAACTGGTTCAAGCCATTCCCAACTCGTGATCGCCGGGGGACAGGGCCCCGACCGGGCAGTTCACGATCGCGTGCATTTTTTATTACGCCGTATCTGCTTCACAGTTGGGGTCGATGTACAATGCCATATTTTTGATGGTCATCTGTCAAAAACAATTTGGCAACTGTACAGGCAGGTGCCCGTATTTATTCAAATGTGTACTCTTGTCTACGTCCATAGTTTCAAGTCTATTGTAGCGATTTTATTCCTTAAAACTGAGTACAGTTAATGTACTACCACTTCCTATTTGTCTATTCTAAGTTTAATTTCTTCATCACAATTTCGTTGATAAAAAATTGTTGTTCCTATGTACTTATATGACTGGCAGAACTTAACTAAATTCCTACTCCTTTTGACATCACATACTCTGTCTTGCCAAACGATACCAAGTACAGTAATTCCATTCACGTTTGAAGTCAAACTTTGATTATTTAATGTTTACAGATATAGTTGCAGCGCCGCCAACGGATGCGATAGCCGGCCTGAATGCGGATAACTCGTACTTCGGCGCGCTATTTGTTCACGAAAATACCATCAGCTATCAACCGGGCGAGAGTTTTATAAACGATGAACTGTTTGGAGCGCAGGTCATGGCACGTGTACCTGGATACCAATGGAATCCAGATTTGGGTGAGTGCCCATACCGTTAAGTGCATTAACATTACCATAACTAGCTGGGGCCAGGACAATTGTGTCTTTCGCGACCTCAGACAGATTGAAACTGATTTATCCACCTGTCCGAAGTCGGGGCAAACGCCTCTTCTTCCTTGTGCCTCTCTCTCTCTCTCTCTCTCTCTCTCTCTCTCTCTCTCTCTCACATACACACATTGTTCTCCGGAGCAAAGTGACACGCTTACTGTACAAGTGCTGAAGTACACCCCTTCCCCCATCGGCCAGGTTACATTCTGTAATGTATTCCGCGTGCACGGAAAGATAGTTAGCACGTTAAATACAAAACAAAAAACACATTTTTACTTAACCAGGAAATCATAATGTATAGCATTCAACTGGCGCTGATTGAGTTTACTTCAATTATAGACATTTATATAAGTTGCTGATTAATACAAACAATATTTAATTTAATGTAGCACAAGTGGGTGAAATTATGTCAAGTAATTGAAAACTAAAAAGAAAAAATATATAATTTTAAATTGGTTACTTAAATTCAGCCAATAACCTGCATTTTTTCCTGAAACGTAACGCACAACAAACAGAATCGCTAAACGTTCCAGCTCAATTAATATGATCGTGTATGCGAAAGTAAACGAGAGCGATCGAACTTCTCCGACATGTGCCGAAGCCAGAGATGACTGAACTCGTAGAACCTTCTGTGAGTGTCAAACTTGTGGTGTGGTCGCCTTGGGGAGAGGCGAAAGGTATTCGGATGGCAGCGCTTATTTTAGCGAATCATTTTTACTCTTTTGCCTTAGTACATATTTGATTCCACTCCTTGCCTTAGTGTCATTCTCTTGTTTCACCCAATTTTTGAAGGTTTTCAAAGACGCTTTTCTCTCAAAACATAATTACACTAATATTTACTCTTCTCTTCATTTGATCGGTTACCACTGAATCTCCCGATAAACTAGTGCATCGCCACTGTTTGTACTGTAGTCGTTCAGTTTCTGTCCAATGATCCTAACTTGCAAACTCTTTTCTGATTTCGATATTCCTTTTCTGTACTCAAGCAATGACGTCACGTAATTCTGTCATACAGTTCTTCTCGTCCAGGTTGTTGTCAGCATCAAGATCTGCAATCCATATAGTAAAACCGAAACAACTATTTTGTTTTAGAACATTGGTATTGTTTGTTTGATATATTTATTAGAAAGGATACGTTTTACTGTACCTATCAGCTGTTGAATCCGCAATCCCTATGACTTGATATATGCATCCGGGTTCCGACTTGATGCATTATAGTGTATATATTAAAATATATGATCAGGGTTACCAACCTTGCATGAGTTCAAATTTGTTGTGTGTTATAATGTATATTAAATCTATATGATCAGGTTTACCAACCTATGTATGGGTTCAAACTTGATATGTGTGTGTTATATAGTGTATATATTAAAATATATGATCAGGGTTACCAATCTTGCATTATTGTGTATAGAACAGATCTACCAACATTTTTCTGTGGTGGGAAATTCAAACTATATGATCATGATTGTTGTCAATATCAATTCTCTCTTTGAATGTAAGTAACTCTCCCTCCCTCTCTCTCTGTCTCTCTAGACACACAGTTATCCATCACGATATAAACTCTCTCTCTCTCCCTCCCTCTCTCTCTCTCTCTCTCGCACACACACACACACACACACACACACATTTAGTAGATTACTGTTGCCTGTTGCATCTCTGTGTGTGTGTGTGTTTATGTAACGGGTCTCTCTCTCTACGCCAATCTCGGTTCTGCCAAGTCTGTGTGTGGTAAAGTGTTACGCATAAAAAAATCTCCTTGAAATAAGGTATTTTCAAAAGTTTTGTGTACACATACACACACACATTGTGTATGTCTCTCTCTCGCTGCAAACGTTGACAGGAATTCCCTTATTCAAAGCGATTTGTATGTGTACACGAACTTAAATATGGTTTACAGACCATTGTAATTTTAAAAATTAATTTTTGCATTAATTAAATATATATCGTAAACAATGAAATAATAATATTTCGTCATTGTAAGATTTTAATAAAACAATTATCAGTTTAAATAATAATAATTTTCATGATTGTAAGATACAACCTGCAAATTATTAAATTGTCTCTCTCTCTCTCGCTCTCTCTCTCTCTCTCTCTCTCACACACATTTCTGATTACTATACAAATAATTGCATGCATATTCGGAGGTTTATAACGAAATAAATTAAAATAAACCATAATTTGTTTTAAATGATTAAATATATATTACACCACTGTATACAAACTTAAAATATAGTTTACAAACCGTTGTAATTCAAAATACATTTTACATTGATTAAATATATATATATCACAAACAACATTGTTATATAAAATAAATACAATATTAATATTGTTTTAAATGATTAAATATATATTTACAACACTGTACACAAACTTAAAATATAGTTTACAAACTGCTATAATACAATTATTCAAAAATACATTTTACATTGATTAAATATATATATATATCACAAACAAACATTGTTATATATAAAATAAATACAATATTAACAATAATATTGTTTTAAATGATTAAATATATATTTACAGCACTGTACACAAACTTAAAATATAGTTTACAAACCGTTATAATACAATTATTCAAAAATACATTTTACATTGATTAAATATATATATCACAAACAAACATTGCTATATAAAATAATAATAATTTTGACATTGTAAGATTTTTAAATAATAATTTCACGGCTGTAGATACAGTTCACAAGGAAGTTTATCTGTAACATAACAATACAGTCGGTATTAGAATCACTGATACGATAAATATTCAATTATCACATGCACACACACACAGTCAGTGGAAAGAAAGAATCAAATGCGTTAAGTAAGTAAACTTTTTCAAGTATGTGTCATTTTTCATAAGTTAATGTACTTTCAAATAATTTCTAATCAAACCGAATATTATTCACTGGAACTTTGTAAATACTGCTTAGAATCAATGATACATTTATCACATAAAGTTAATGTACTTTCAAATAATTTCTAATCGAACCAACTATTATTCAACGAAACATTGTAAAAAAATACTAAATAGAATCAATGATACATTTATCATGCACATACAAATTCAATTATTAAAGTGTTAAGTACAGAGAGTTGAAACTACACACACACACATACACACACACACACACATCAATAAATTGTTTGTTAACACGATTGCTACTTACGACGTTAGGACACAATTTCCACCTGCGTTGTTTGATTCCTCGTCCCTCGATACACTAAATGTAGTTCTTTGGGTTTGATATGCCTGAGCTCCTCATTCGTGAAGACATCTGCATACCTCTTGGGAAGATAGACACGATACTGGTGGTCGCCATCCTCCAACGTAGCAAGCACAGAGTTCCCATATTTTGTGTCCACATTTGTTAAGACCATGATGGGATATTTTTTATTCACTGTCAATTCTGAACATCGCTTGTACTCGATAGCACTTACAGCATTAAACTTTACAAGAAACGACATTACTAGAAGAGAGAGAGAGAGAAAGACACTAGTGAACACGTCTGTATCAAACGAGAGAGAACCAAACAATGACAGAATATTCGACACAAAAGGACAGTACAATGTGATAGTTGTGGTGGTGGTGGTAACGTCGTCATCAGAAAAGTCGGTGTCCCACTTTCATTTACAGCTTTGCATGTATGAACATGTCCCACAGACGAAATTAGAGACACCAAAAATATATAACAATGCCATTAGGAAAGTCTACATTCCACTTTCATAAGGAAATAGTCACCGCTTACAGCTATGCATGTATGTACATGTCCACAACAGAATTAGAGAGATATAAATGTCATCATTCGCTGTGACCTACTTTCTAAAGTTGTTACATTAAAAATGTTTGTTTAAAGCAAAAATCATGAATCATCCATTCCCGAATAGCATGCACCTTATAGTTGGCACATCGGTCAGAAGAATTGAAATGTCTAAGACATTCTGTTCCATGAAATAGATACGGTATGTTTTTAGGGCAACTAAAGTCATCGAGATTGATGATATTATTGTGTATTATCTTTGATTGTAAAAAACGTTTTTTCTCAAAACCCTTCACAAACACATATTTATATATACGTGTATGTGATGTTAACAATGAAACAAGATTGTCGTACGGTGTCTCTCCTTCGCTCCATCTAAGTCTATGATAATTTGACGTTAACCAGTGGTTTGTCCTAACGTATTTTGGATTCGTAACGGATGTAGCAGGCGGAGTCAAAATCCAATGTCTACCAGCAAATCTCAGAACGTCCATGATTGACAGTTCCTTCACAATATATTTTCCGTTGTCATCGAAAAAGCACTGGAAGTCAATTATAACTGCAGTGTTATCCATAATACTGTAAGACAAAGAAACCACACATTACAAACTCTATATATATATTATGTTTAAACACACAAATATCGTTGCGATATTAATATGCGAACTTACGTTTACAGACGTCTGGACTGAAGCACCGAGAGACATCAACTGACGAAAGAAACAAGTGTTGAGGGGGTACCATACATGGAGACGAATTTTTTTAGCAGGTGGGGAGGTGTCGTCATCATCGTTCTCCATGTTGATGTGTTGTATTCGATAATGACCGTATGCAAGCGTATCACGACCATTGTCTAGTATATAGCGCTTATCATCATACGGTGACAACGCTTGCTTATTTACGCGCATCGTGTACAGCGTATGATGATCGCTACGTAAACAAAGCGCACTAGCAGAAAACTGACAATGATCAGTGAGACACTTGCGATACATATCGTGTCGTAGACTCCTCTTAATCGCAACTCGAGGCACACTTTTACATACACGTTTTTGACACTCTTTGGTAGGATCTTCGTGGGCCACAAGGAACGAATAACATTTCGCTCGGAGACCCACGAATTCTCTAATGGGACGACCACACGTTTCATCCTTGAACAGTCCGACAACCTTTTTGTTCTTAAGGCTATAACAAGGATGAGACGTAGGGTAATCCGAGGTATCAAAAACGTGCAAGTCCTTCTTCATATCTGCATACAAGTCTGATGTTTGAATACTATACATCAGACTGTCTGTATCAGTCATTAACAATTTAACGTTGCAACCGTACTTGGCGACAGCATAACGATAATGAAAGTCGTACATTATTGTTTTGCTAACGTCAAGCACCGTGAAGCCGACATACACGGGACGGGAAAGAACAATGGATTTTTTACGGAGTGAGAGCCCCACCAGATCGTTCGTATAACGAATCATACGTTTTAGCCTAGGTGTGGAAACTAGTTTTTGAAGCCGTCGTTCATCCGAGACTAGTTCAAAGTCTATATGTTTCCGTACGTTCTCCAGCGACTTACCGTATACGGCGTTGTTCATCAGTTTGAAAAGGTCTTTTTCAAAGCTGTTGACGGCTGCTTGCCTCTTGCGGGTGTTGAAATCGATAAACGGTTTCAACCAAGCGCTTTGCTTAAAACACAACACCCTATGAGTCGCTTTCAGCTCTAAACCAAGACTTAAATACAATTTCAAATTTCGATAATGGAGAACGTTATTTTGTTTGTCCTCCAAAGTTGTTAACAACTTCTCTACGGATGACCCTGATTCGTTATACGATGATCTGTATATACTCTCGTGTAACCGCTTGGAAAAGGGAGAAAGGATATCATATGTTACGCGCTGGCGCACAGGTGCAAGCGGGTAGTCGGAATGCAGGTCGTGTAAGGTATTAGGATAGTGTAGGTCGACTTCGAGGATGTACCCGATGTCGGAATCATCACTCACATTACGTACGTCCAAGGACTCGATTTCGTTACGATCGAGCCATCGGAAGTCTGCGTAAGGGAGTGGTTGCGACATGGCTGCACCATATAAATTGTTACAGTCCGTATACAGAATGAAGGAGGTCGGTTTCGAAACATCGTACTGATCTGGAATCAAAGGATTGTTAGCGACTGCATGACGGTTGGATATCATCGCGCAGCCTCCGCGGACCCCAGACTCGACGAACAGATGTTGATTTATCTCTGTCAACAGCTCTAATTCGACCCCTGTCATTTTTAGCATCGCGTTCCAAGCGAGTCCGGGAAGCGAGTAAAAATGACATGGGTCCAAGCAGTAATCGCGTAAGGCCATGTCTCGAAAACTTTTAAAGACATCGGCCAGCAGCATTACGTCTGTCAACAAATACAAATCATGGTAATCTCCAAACGTACGCAGATTGAATGCACTCCACACGTTTTGCGCGTGCTCGTAATCTGCGTCCGAAATAGACAATTCCATCAACCGGTTATCAAAGTGTTCACGAGCGGGTAGACTTGTTTCGTTGAACCGATCAATGCTGTCAACGTACTCGTAAGGGTATACCCCCTTGCGTACGAGCAGATTGGTCTGTTCGTCGAAACCCCGTCTAAGCATTTCCTCTCTGAGCAAAGGAAATTGGCTCCCGGACGTGGACAGATTGGTAACGAGTGTGTCCAGAGAGCGATTAAGAAATTGAAAAGAGTCTACGAAACGCAAGGGACCCAGGGAGAACGACACGTAACGCTCACTAGATGTTGCAATGCAGGATACGTGTTGGTCCTTATATTTTCCTAAACACTGCATTAAATGGTGACAGTCGTAGCCACGAAGGTTGTGAAAGAAGACGGGGATATGACGAGGCATCTTGTAGCTCAGATTACAGCTATTGTGGGCTGCTCCCAAGAATTTTCCCGTAAGATGACAATGATTGCGTACCTTGTCATCGTCTGTCAAAGGGCGCTCACACAAATGACAAACGGTGGCGTTAGTGAACGCAACATTGTCATCATCGGACATAATTAATTGTACGTTATGTCGTACTACCTTCATCATACCCTCGGCGTGTTTCATCAACCACGAGAAGAAAGTGTCTATGACGTTTTCACCCCGATAAACTTTAGCCTCTCTCCAGAGGCTGTGCGTGTGATCGACGATAGCATAGGAGAAACCTGACGGAATATGCATCGCTTCGTATGATGTGGACGATACAGGAGGAGAAGGTATTTTCTGACGAGCACCGCTGCTATCAACTGAGTAGAATTCACCTAACTCGTGCACTGTCGTTGGGACGTTGTTACCAGGTGAACACGATTGAAGCGGAGTGATGAGGGACTCGAAGTCGGCGTAGACGGTAAAGGGTACTTTAAGACAGTGCGCGTAATTTTTAAATGACATAAACTTCTCCTCCTCTGTGGGCATTTTGGTTTTCTGCTCGCCGTAAGGTGTGCAGTAGGGGAGATGATCGGACAGACCATGTTCTGTGGTGAAACGATGCAGGCAGTAGTCGCAGTAAAATGATTGACCGTCGTGTTTTGTAAGGGATGATAACAATCTACTCATGTTACTGATAAGACAGTAATGTTTTCGGCTATTTGTATCGGACAGAAGTAAAAGATTAACATGATGTAATCTGTCCTTATTGGGGGTAATTCTTAACGGATAAACCTTATTTTTTAATTCGTTTCTGATATTGTCTTCTATCTCATAACCGAAAACGTTTATAGAAATGTTGGGATTCTGTGTTTCAAATTTAGAAAGTGAGTTTATAGAAACAGGGTACTCGATACCGGACATATTTATTGTGTTTTTGAATAAGAGGTATTTTGAAACACGTTCTTTATTACCTTCTTGAGGGTGTATGTGAGCTAGTACGGACCATAGAAAACACATTTCATCTTGGGAGTTATTGATGTTGACTACTGCCTTGGTGAGTGCAAGTTTTCGCGGGGTTGGAAGGTAGGAGGACGCTGCTAGAGGCCGGTACCGTCCAACAACCAGTTCCAGCTTCAGTACAGCATCCACCGACCATCCGCTCCGGTCACGGGTAAAATTGGATATGCTATTCATGATTTTATCGTAGGATTCATCGAGTAGACAGTTCAACTCGTCGTTGTCGTCCGTGAGCAACGTACGACAACGTCCGTGGAAGACGGCGTCTTTGGTTACCTCTTTTTCTTCGCCGCTGTCACCATCTAACACAGTTTTAGTGAAACGTATTCTGCACGCAATATGCCATTTGATACTGCGTAAACGTGCTTGTTCTGCCAGAATATCCTTGCACAATAAAGGTCGCACCTCAGTCATTATCGGTAATATATCTTGATCTCCTGTGTCCGTGTACACGGGCAGGTAATTAAATGTTGTGAGGGATCCTCTAATACTAGTGTTTCGCACGATATAAAATCGTGTCATAACTGAAACAATAGAAACACATGTATTAGCTAATAGGAATGATGAATAACACACACACACACACACACACACACACACACAAATTCATGTTTGTAGTAAGTAAATAGATAGTACACATTAGTAATACGTTAGTTTATTGCAAACTGTGAAGATGGCAGCTACTCTTGATTTTAGCATTGAAAGTGAAAGAAGAAAATCGTTCAAGTATTGGAAAGTGACGTTTGTTAGCCCCGACGAGTTAGCGTTTGCTGGGTTTTACTACTATCCACTAAATTATGATGTTTGTGGACATAGTATGTCATTCATAGACGATAGAGTTAAATGCTTTTGTTGCGGAATTGAATTAGTTCATTGGAGAGAAGGTGACATACCTATGGTGGAACATGAAAAATTTTCTCCGTCATGTCAATTTCTAAACGATGTCAAGAGACAATACATTGGGGAGAAGGTGACAAACCTATGTCAGAACATAAAAAATGTTCTCCGCCATATCAATTTCTAAACAACGTCAAGAGACTATCTTATACATGTTAGACAGAGTTGAATCATATGTTAATTCATATCAAACAAGTTTGGTTTGCTACATAATTATAGAGAGAGGCAATTGGTATTTAAAAATTTTTTTTACCTTGTTGAGGATGTTCCTGTTCCTGCTGATGTTGTTGTTGTTCTGGATTCTGTTGAAGGTCGGACATGATGATGATATTCAGACGAGAGAGTGAATACTGAAAAAGAAAGAAACTGTTATAGATATAGGTATAGTATTTTTAACGCTGGTATTATGTTAGTGTATCTTAAACCATGAACAACGCACGCAAGACTATAGCTCTAGACCTACACAGAGCAGCGAGAAGGAATTTCGTTAGGCGCGCGGTTGAATTGAAGGGTCTACACGACTTGTACCAGGCGGATCTTGTGGAGATGATACCATACGCTCGAGTGAACAAAGGGTACAAGTACATGATGACAGTGATCAATGCGTTTAGCAAGTACGCGTACGCTGTACCATTGAAAACAAAGACCGGAAAAGAAGTAAAGCAAGCACTAGAGCCTATACTAACTGCTAATCGAATGAAATATTTACAGACGGACAACGGGAAGGAGTATTACAACAGCACAGTACAAGCGTTGCTAAAAAAGTATAATGTGAAACATTACTCAACCTATAGTGAGAAAAAAGCTTCCATAGTGGAACGTTTTAATCGCACACTGAAGACACACATGTATCGAGCTTTCAGCGAACAAGGACACTACCGCTGGTTGGATCTACTACCTATATTACTGAAATCGTACAACAATACAACACACAGAACCATTGGTATGAAACCTAGTGAAGTGAATGACGCCAACGAACATATAGTGTTGGAACGAATAAGGAAGAACACAGCGCCTAAAATCAGTCCAGCGAAACCACCCAAATTTAAAGTCGGTGACCGTGTTCGTATAAGTAAGCACAAAATGACGTTCGCCAAAGGTTATACACCAAATTGGACTAACGAAATATTCACTGTGGATAAAGTACAATCCACTACCATCCCCGTCACTTATCTGCTAAAAGATCATCTAAACAAAGTGTTGAAAGGTGGTTTTTACGAGCACGAGATTAGTAAGTCCAAAGTCGGTGACGTATACCTAGTGGAAAAGGTGTTACAACGCAAAGGTGACAGAGTGCGTGTTTGTTGGCTTGGTTTCGATGGTAAACACGATGCATGGATACATAAGATAGATCTAATATAAAAAAAAGGTGACAGCACGTGCTGAAAACAGTATGCTTTCGGTATTCACAAAGATGAAGATTGTACAGCAAGCAAACAAATTACCAATAAAGGATATGGACTTTTTGGCTGGTGACGAAGGCAGTGCTAAACGTAAACATGGCCCGCTATTACCGAACAGTATTCGCTGTATCGTTACAGGCCCAAGATCCTGTGGGAAATCCAATGTGCTATTCAACCTACTGTTTGATGCCAACGGACTACGTTTCCGCAACGTATACGTGTTTTCAAAATCATTATTTCAACCAAAATACAGAATGCTAGAAACAGTGATGAAATCACTCGCTGATGAAGGTTTAGGTTATCATGCATACAGCGAGAACGAAGAAGTCCCACTACCGAGTGAAATCACTGGTCTCGACTCTGTTATCGTATTCGATGATGTATCGTGTGAAAGACAAAACAATATTCGAAAGTATTTTGCTATGGGGAGACATAGCGGTGTGGACACAAATTCTATCTATGCCAGACATATAGCCAGATACCGAAACAATTGGTACGTGACAACGCTAACTTGTTGATATTGTTCAAACAAGACGATCTAAATTTACGACATGCATACAATGATCATGTTAACATGGATATGAAATATGATGCTTTCAAAGACGTCTGCACGGAAGCGTGGAAGGATCGTTATGGATTTCTAGTCATAGACGAAGACTCGTCAATAAATGAAGGTAGATATAGAATCGGCTTTGATCGATTCATAATTGTTTCCGGCAAAGTATAAAAGTGGTTGCACTGTAGTAATGTAATCAGTCCTCTTGCTAACACGCGATGGCGATGAATAAGGAGAAACGACTTACGTATGATATAGATACGATAAGCGACAACATAAGGAAAAAATATCATGCATTACAACACGGTATCAGAGAAAGCGACGAGAAGTTTAGAAAAAATTACAGACCGATTTTGGAACCGTTAGAAGCTATTTCACGAAAGTTAAGAAGTGATATGATGGAGGAGGAGGAAGAGGAGAAGCAGCAGATAAAACAAGAAGAGCCTACACAACACGTAATAACAGAAAACGAAAGGGACATGCAAAGTCATAACGCTTCCCATTTCAGTGACGAGGACGCCTGGAACCCTAACGCTTCATATTTCAGCGACGATTCATTAGCAAACAAATATATGCGTTTGTGCGAATCAGCGGACTGTAAACGGATTATAGATCGTATGTATGGTGTTCGATACGAAGGTGGTAAATTTATGATAGGTGATTCAAATGTGAAAATTGATGATAACGACAACTTTCATGTCAAAGGAAAAATTTACGAGGGTACGCCTGGTCTGTATGAACTTTTGTTTATGAAACTACCGAAAAAATACAATAAGGACGATATGAGGAAATATAAGTCCATACTACAAGCAACCAACGGACACAAACAAAAATATAAACACAATACGCGAATAAACAGTAACAGTGGCGTCAAGTACCGACTAGTAATATCTAAATTGTTTGCATCGAGTGCACGAAAACGTACAGGGAGATGAAACCGAACACTGCAATCGATTACGTGCATTGGGATGATCCTAACGAGTTGGTTAATAGATTGAGACTGTTAATGGCGTCTCAAAATAGTGGCCATACTGGTCATAGGAAAGAAATCGTTTCGATATTGGAAGAAATACGTGAAGCCGGCATTATCATATAAAAGCAGACGCACCGTTCTATAACCACCAGTTCTTCATAAATATGAGTGTAGACAAGTTCGGTAGACACGACAGCGCTGTAAGAGTACGAAAAGAAACTCATCGAAGTCTGCGTGAGGATATCGGTTTAGGAGTGACTAACGACGGTCACTTTGATGTGAAAAACAAAAAGATACGCAACTTGGGTGATCCTGAAGAGCTGCACGATGTTGTTTCTTTACAGTACGTAAAGGACGCATGCTTACAGTACAAGAACGACGACGCTACCGTAGACGCAAAAGATCATCGAATAATAATGCTAAACGATCCGCTTAAATCAAGAGATGCAGCCACAAAACGATACGTAGACGAGAAGAGTTTGAAAAAAGATCATGCAGGTAACGTAATCGTTAATGACTGTCGACTAACGCGTGTGCAAGCGCCTGTTGACTTCAAAGACGCAGTGAATTTGGAATTTTTACACGCACACACAATCAGTTTGCAAAGCGATGCTTTCTAAGCTGCCGGAAGAAAAATTACGAATATAGCGAACGGTGTCAATGACAAAGACGCAGTCACTGTACGACAAATGCACGAATTAAAATTACATATAAAGACCGAATTGTACAAGGTCACTCAGGTATTTCACGCTCATATAATCAATCTAATAAAGTTTGTCTATAAATATCAAGACAGCGCGACACAGCGTTCAGTCCTGTCTGAATATATTGAAGAGGTGGGACGTTTAATAGACGTTCTCGATACGGAAACGGAAATCAAGGATTCGAGATCTGTTTACAAGAATGCACGTACTTCGTAAGAAAAGAATGGGGCGTGGTGTAATTGGAAAAATACTTAAAAACACTGTGCCCGCTATCGTTTCGTCATTACCTACTTTGATTAATCGAGCGGTGGACGCATTACCAGTAGAATTACACCTACCCGGCTACCGATTCTGTGGACCTGGAACAAAACTCAAAGAGAGATTGGCACGTGGCGAGCGCGGAATCAACGAGCTGGACGAAGCCTGTCGCGAACACGATATCGCCTACGCAAGGTACAAAGACAACAGTCAAAGACGTATAGCTGATCGCGTTCTTGCCGACAAAGCGTGGGAACGAGTGAAAGATTGGAATTCCGGTGTTAGTGAAAGAGCGTATGCTGCAGCTGTAGCCGCCGCAATGAAAGCGAAATCAGCAGTGGGTGGAGGGAGCTCGCGTAGTGGTTGCAGAAAAAAGAAGAAGAAGAAGGGTTCAGGAATTAAACGTCAATCCGCGAACAAACGCAAAACGACCTGCAAACGCAAAACAGTCTCAAGGCATAAACGTAACAATAAAAAAATAGCGTCAGGTCTATACCTACGTCCTTACAGACAAAAAAACTAATTTGCATACCAGTGCGTGCATTGTCTGACAGTGATTTGTATGTGTACGCAAAACTTTTGAAAATACCTTATTTCAGAGGAGTTTTTATGCGTAACACTTTACCACACACACGACCATGGAAGAATGAGAGTGCAGTTGTTAATCTGGACAGTGCAGAAGGACCTGGTACGCACTGGGTTTGCTACAAGAAGCGAAACAAACAAGTTTACTACTATGATGCGTATGGTAATATGCAGCCACCTCTTGAGCTGACACAGTAATTTGGAACCGACACTGACATTTACTACAATTACGAGCGTGAACAGCCACCACACACAGTCATCTGTGGGCATTTATGTTTGGACTTCTTAACGCGTGAGTGATCAGTAAGCGACAAGATGTCTTCGCTGTCGGTCACCTTAACAGGTACGAATGCTGCTGCTCTTGTATGTGACTTTTTCCCGCCTCTCGAACTAACAAACGGCGAATGGTATGTAGGTCTATTGGACTTTACTACATACAACAGTATACCGAACGTGATTGAGGGAAAAAAAATGTGTTTCCAGTACTACGGGACGGAACAACGTGGGACTTGATAACTTTACCTACAGGTGCTTATGAAATCGGTGACATAGAAGCCTTCCTCAAAAAGCAGTTAGGAGACTCAAAGATTAGTCTACGTCCTAACAACAATACACTGAAATGTGAACTGACTTGTGCACTGGATATTGACTTTTAACAAACAGTGTGCGGTATCGGTGATATGTTGGGTTTCAAGGAAAAGCGTCTGCTTGAAGCGAATAAAACTCACACGTCTTGTGCCGAATCTGTAAGCTTCAGCGCGATTTCAGTAATTGACGATTGGAGAGTGGGCTGATCTCTAGCGGAAAGACGGCGCGAAACGACTGAATATACGACCTGTAGTTATAGGCAGTACGGAATTACAATGCGGTAATTAGTGCTGCACCCTACCCGTGAACATATGCCCTACCGAATTCTATTTTAGACTGCGTTGATCGGTGCTGCACCCTGTCGCCAGATATTGAGGACGGGGCGAAGTGTAGCACCAACTGCGTTCTATAATTGTCGCTGCCTGGAATTCTAAGTGGTTGCCTCGTGGTGTATTTACTCCGGTAGAGAATGATATTCTATACATCTTCTTCAAGCTATGATTAGCTAAATTCTCTTCACGGCTGCGGTAAGTCTCAATTACTTTCATATTAATAGACTGTAATATTTCGTTGGAGAAAACTGTTGTTTTAATAAGCCTGAGTGAGTTGATTCTGTTCACCTGTTGCAACCCTGCGTTGTGCAATACGCAATTTGTTGGTAAAGTTTTTAAAAACTTTATAAAACTATATTCATTCACGTGTCAGAATTTAGGCACTAAAAAGTAAAGTAAATTTAAATACAGATATTTAAGTTTAGAATTTATCTAACACCGATGTAACGAGATTCATGTTACGCTAATATAGGTTATTGCAATGCGTAGTTGGTTTAAATACCATACAAGTTTTACTACAATTAACAGTAAAACTTTATTAATATCTGGTAACTTACTCAGGCACGTTTTGAAAGTAAATAATGTCCAATTCATATTATTTTCTGTAGTAAAAACTATGAATTTGAAACAACCTCTTAACCACGTGGTATCTACATATTCACACTAAGTATAAAGTTTATGAGATGGTACAAAGCCATAATTAATGGTCAAATTGCAAACAAGGTAACTCACATTAGGTGAAGTTAATATTATGAAGAATTACAGTTATAAAGATTTTCAAATAAGGCATGTTGGCCATATAAATTTTATCAAGTTTAATTAAGTAGCTCAATAGCGGTGTTGACTTTATATATGTATTTTGGAGGGTGTGCAAACTTTAGTGGGACATTGCGTGGTGTTCTCTGACTAAAAAAATATAATGGTGTAATTAGGGTCCACCGCAATAGACGAGAAAAAGACCTACTACATGGCTGAACTATGAACATCATAAGCTCTCATCTTCGATACCGGAGGGATTTGGACGACCACACCAACACCTAAAATGTCGGCCACGAGATCGTCACCTCAATAAAAACCCTTCATGGATGAAATCAGGTGATACGAAACCAATTATTAATTACACATAGAGTCAGCACTCAATCATACCCAGTGACCAGTTATATAAATCTATCAACTACAACATTTCAAGTTTTAAACATTTATTTAGATCCCCAATTAATGGGACAGTTAGTGAGTGGACTGGGTGCTAAATTAATTGTAAATTTCAGTGTATTTCTGGAAAAATTGTCAGCTCAGAGACTGGCATGCATTACACAGTTCACATTCAGCATAGATTTACCATTTATTTCATTATAGGGGTTTTTTTACAGATTTTAAGTCATTCTGGCTATTAGTAATTTATCGTGTTCAATTCAGTAGTATATATATGTATTTTCTTAATTTAAAAATCAGTTTAATTCATTTGTATAAAAATTACTGGGGAGGTAGGTGCATTTTCAACAAGTTTCAACCAGAAGGAATGCATGTCGAGACAAGTTGTTTGTTGAGACAAGTTGAAAGCTGAATCATCAAGCTATTAACATGTCCGTCTCTGAGCCAAGTGTATTTTTCATAGGGTTATAATGTTATGCAATATTTCTAATTTTATTATTTGGCAATGTTTCAGTATATATAAATTCTTTAAATTATTTATGATAACTGGGGGGCGTTAATTATTTTAAATATTTTTAATTTCTCACTGTTATAGAGCCCAGAAGGGTAGTATGGTATAACTGCATTAGGCACTTAGCCACTTAGCCACTTAGGCACTTAGTTTTGAATTTTATTATGTCCTGGGGACTACTGTATGCTTAAGCATTATCTAATACACCTGATGTGTAATCAACCAGCACCATGGGGGTAATATAAAAATAAATTTGTAATCCTAACAGGGATAATTATAAAAAAAAAGAAAGAAGTAAGAATTTATATACACCATGGGGGTAACATTTGGTAGCAGAGCGCGGTTACGATTAGGGTCAACCCGTGGGTCCTGTGGGTGTGACGGGGCTTGCAAACTTAGGAAACATTTTGGAACTCCCACAATGTTAAGTTCAAATAGAACTTAGAAAAATTTTAAAAGGCCCTATATCTAAAGTTGAAAATATTTTTGTTAGCTTTAAGGTTTTGAGATATATGTATATGTACTTGCCCGCCTTGAATAGTTGATAGTGCCACGTGGTGAGAAATTTTAGAAGGGGAAATCCCTGGGGAAAAGGGACTTATCGCAGTTCGGTGCTTGGTTGGTTGGAGTATTACCTTGCCCATATTTGGGGAGGTGTTGTTTTTTGTAATTATGCGGTATGGCCCGATCGGCAGTCGGTTTCTTCCGATAAATGGTAGCCGAAGTACATGAGAAATTGTTAAAATAAATTTTCGTTGGTCGGTGTTTTTTTTTCGTGTTGTGTGTGTTGTGTGTGTGTCGCGTTCCTTTTGTCTGGTGTAATAGAGTGAGAGCAGTTCAGGTAGTGGGCTGGTTTCTCGCATCGGTAGGTGGACCCGCAGTCTACTTGATGGAGTATAGTACTTGAGTTTTTCTTATTCCTGTCTCATTATTGTCATTATTTTTGTAAGGTGTCAGATATTTGTAGGGTGTTGTGTTTTGTTGATTGTGTATTTCGAATTGTGTAATTCTGGCGTCGCTATGCTTACAGAAATTGCCCCACCCTCTTTCAGGAGTTTTCCAGAAACGTTCGGTGGTAGATGCATTTAAGGAGGACCAGCTGTTGGTTTTCTTGGACCTTGTCCTGCAGTTGGCAGATTATCCGGGTATATCCGATGGGGAGGTCTTGTCCCTTATATACCCGTATTGCCGGGGTTCGTTGGCAGAGAAGGTCACCAACACTTGGCGTCGGGGCGGCACGGTCGACACTTTTCATGGGGAAGTGTTGGATTACTTCATACCACTTCAACGACGTTCCCAGCTTAAGTGGGATTCATTCTATCGTTTACAGGCCAACGGAGAGGCGTTGGGGGACTACGTGCAGGACATACGGAAAGCTGCCCGGGTATTAAGATTAGGGTTGCCCGACACCGAAGTCCTAGATGTAATTATGGAAGGACTGAATCCCCAAGACAGATCCCGTTTAATATTTGCAGGACGTCCACGTTGTTTCGCGGAGATGGCCCGGTTTTGTGTTGTTTCGAATACTGTCCGAGCAGGGGACGAGTACCGGGGAAGAGCCAAGAACGACCAACATGGCGGTTGGAGAAAAACTGAATACTCCGGAGGCAATGGAGGCTACAAGGGGGTGGCAAGTGAGAAGACTGTAGCTACGGTTACAGCAGATAAAATAAATAAATATGAAACGAACTGGGAAAGAAGAAATTACTTGAGTAAACCAACATCGGCAAGTAGGGAGCCGGTAGCAAGCGATTCCTATTTTGAGAGTAAGGTAACTTTGAAGGTTCCAGAGGTCGCAGTATTTGTTCCGGTATCTCCATTTCAGTACATGACGGATCCTGATCCGGTAACATCATCATCGCCTACGCCGGAAGATGAGAAGTCGCTTGATGGTGGAGCTTTACCATCGTCAGTAGAATTTAATTTAGACATTGCACATGGACCTGGACAGCTGGATTCCAGGTTGGGTAAGGTTGAGGAATTTGTAGTTGCTGAGAGTGGTGAAGAAGAGGAATCGAAGGAGGAGGCAGAAGAGTGGTCTGCACATGCTACGCAGGGGAGTATAAGTGTAAGTGTTAGGGAGGCTGCAAGTGTTTCTGAAGTTGCGGATGGACTAGGGGATGTCCAGGCTGCAAGTGTGGTAGAAGTTGGGGAGAAACTGGGTGGCAGCGTTGTAGAGTTTGTGAGTGGGAATGATGTAGTGTGTGAAGATGTGCAGACGCTTTCTGACAGTAGTGTTGAGGATTCCGAGGAATGGAAAGAAGTTTCGGGCGGACCAGGTGAGCAACTAGACGATGAAGATGTGCAGTGTCGTGATGGTGATTTGGATTATGTAGAGGAGAAAAAGGAAGAGGTGGAAGAAAGAGAACCAGGGGAAATTGTAGAAGAGAAGGAGGTAGAAGCAGAGGAGTTAGAGGTTGAGGATAATCCAAATCGGGGTAAGAGTAGTCAGGTAAGTTACCTGGATTCTAATTCAGAAGAAATAAATCAGTACTGCTCAACACGAGATAGTTTCTCAGAGAGAGGTGTCGAAAAGGAACGGGTTCCTAAAGTTCGTCATAAAAGGGTGAGACAAAGCGGTTGATGGGTAGCGGGTAGATGTTCCCCACAGTCCCAGTGGTGTACATCTACTTCAGGGTTGCGCCCCTGCCTCCGCGAGCCTTGGTTTTCTCCACCCATCCTTATTTTCGGAGGGAACCATGTCCTTTACCTTAGTCCTAGCTGTTGAACTTTCAATGATCCTTGCCCTTTTCATCTTCCCAATTTTCCTACCCCTCCCCTCAGAAAAAAAAAATAATAAATAAAATAAAATAAAAATAAAAATTAGAAAGGAAAAAGCAAAAAAAATTAGAAAAGGAAAAAGAAAAGAAAAAAAATATCAGAGAGGAGTTAGAAGAGAAGTTAGTTGGAAGAGTTGTGACTACGTGGGTAGTGAGTTTAGTGTCGTTTTCATTGTTCTTTGTTGTAGTTTGTCGTTGATTTTTGTAGAGTCCTGGCCATGCCGCATTCCCTAGTTGATTTCTCGGGTAGGTAATTTTGATTAAGAGTAGGTTGTTCGACGTGGCCGTGCTGAAGTAAACCCCCCTCGTTAGTTATGCAGTATTGAAGACCGAGTGAAGGGATTGATGTTCGCGTGCCCTCTATGCGGTTTTCTCTGTCCGGCTAATAGGGGCCGTCCGCCCTATTATAGGGATGTTTTTTTTTAAGAACCAATTACAAATGTCAAGGATTTGTGATGCCTTGTTTTGCAGCATATGGCTGGTTAGTCCAGATGTGGACAGTCGTGTTATGGGCACTCACATATCAAGGTATTAGTTTCCTTGTTTTGGTCTTCGGACGCGTATGTGAGTGGCAGCAGGAGGAGTAGGTGGTGGTCACCAGAGAGTGTGACATGTTGGGGCGGTCCTGTGGGGTTGGCCTGGCGGAGAGGGTCGCGTGGGGATGGTTGCATTGGCGTTGAGATTTTCCAGTCCTGTGAGAAAGGGGGGGTAGTAGTTGTCCTGAGTAGGTGTTAGTTTGGGTCTCAGTTTGGGGAGGCCTTGGGAGGTCAGAACTCAGACGGCGCTCTTGATTTCGGCGGCTTTCGTCGATATGGAAACGGAAATCAAGGATTGGAGATCTGTTTACAAGAATGCACGTACTTCGTAAGAAAAGAATGGGGCGTGGTGTAATTGGAAAAATACTTAAAAACACTGTGCCCGCTATCGTTTCGTCAGTACCTACTTTGATTAATCGAGCGGTGGACGCATTACCAGTAGAATTACACCTACCCGGCTACCGATTCTGTGGACCTGGAACAAAACTCAAAGAGAGATTGGCACATGGCGAGCGCGGAATCAACGAGCTGGACGAAGCCTGTCGCGAACACGATATCGCCTACGCAAGGTACAAAGACAACAGTCAAAGACGTATAGCTGATCGCGTTCTTGCCGACAAAGCGTGGGAACGAGTGAAAGATTGGAATTCCGGTGTTAGTGAAAGAGCGTATGCTGCAGCTGTAGCCGCCGCAATGAAAGCGAAATCAGCAGTGGGTGGAGGGAGCTCGCGTAGTGGTTGCAGAAAAAAGAAGAAGAAGAAGGGTTCAGGAATTAAACGTCAATCCGCGAACAAACGCAAAACGACCTGCAAACGCAAAACAGTCTCAAGGCATAAACGTAACAATAAAAAAATAGCGTCAGGTCTATACCTACGTCCTTACAGACAAAAAAACTAATTTGCATACCAGTGCGTGCATTGTCTGACAGTGATTTGTATGTGTACGCAAAACTTTTGAAAATACCTTATTTCAGAAGAGTTTTTATGCGTAAAACTTCACCACACACACGACCATGGAAGAATGAGAGTGCAGTTGTTAATCTGGACAGTGCAGAAGGACCTGGTACGCACTGGGTTTGCTACAAGAAGCGAAACAAACAAGTTTACTACTATGATGCGTATGGTAATATGCAGCCACCTCTTGAGCTGACACAGTATTTTGGAACCGACACTGACATTTACTACAATTACGAGCGTGAACAGCCACCACACACAGTCATCTGTGGGCATTTATGTTTGGACTTCTTAACGCGTGAGTGATCAGTAAGCGACAAGATGTCTTCGCTGTCGGTCACCTTAACAGGTACGAATGCTGCTGCTCTTGTATGTGACTTTTTCCCGCCTCTCGAACTAACAAACGGCGAATGGTATGTAGGTCTATTGGACTTTACTACATACAACAGTATACCGAACGTGATTGAGGGAAAAAACAATGTGTTTCCAGTACTACGGGACGGAACAACGTGGGACTTGATAACTTTACCTACAGGTGCTTATGAAATCGGTGACATAGAAGCCTTTCTCAAAAAGCAGTTAGGAGACTCAAAGATTAGTCTACGTCCTAACAACAATACACTGAAATGTGAACTGACTTGTGCACTGGATATTGACTTTCAACAAACAGTGTGCGGTATCGGTGATATGTTGGGTTTCAAGGAAAAGCGTCTGCTTGAAGCGAATAAAACTCACACGTCTTGTGCCGAATCTGTAAGCTTCAGCGCGATTTCAGTAATTGACGATTGGAGAGTGGGCTGATCTCTAGCGGAAAGACGGCGCGAAACGACTGAATATACGACCTGTAGTTATAGGCAGTACGGAATTACAATGCGGTAATTAGTGCTGCACCCTACCTGTGAACATATGCCCTACCGAATTCTATTTTAGACTGCGTTGATCGGTGCTGCACCCCGTCGCCAGATATTGAGGACGGGGCGAAGTGTAGCACCAACTGCGTTCTATAATTGTCGCTGCCTGGAATTCTAAGTGGTTGCCTCGTGGTGTATTTACTCCGGTAGAGAATGATATTCTATACATCTTCTTCAAGCTATGATTAGCTAAATTCTCTTCACGGCTGCGGTAAGTCTCAATTACTTTCATATTAATAGACTGTAATATTTCGTTGGAGAAAACTGTTGTTTTAATAAGCCTGAGTGAGTTGATTCTGTTCACCTGTTGCAACCCTGCGTTGTGCAATACGCAATTTGTTGGTAAAGTTTTTAAAAACTTTATAAAACTGTATTCATTCACGTGTCAGAATTTAGGCACTAAAAAGTAAAATAAATTTAAATACAGATATTTAAGTTTAGAATTTATCTAACATCGATGTAACGAGATTCATGTTACGCTAATATAGGTTATCGCAATGCGTAGTTGGTTTAAATACCATACAAGTTTTACTACAATTAACAGTAAAACTTTATTAATATCTGGTAACTTACTCAGGCACGTTTTGAAAGTAAATAATGTCCAATTCATATTATTTTCTGTAGTAAAAACTATGAATTTGAAACAACATCTTAACCACGTGGTATCTACATATTCACACTAAGTATAAAGTTTATGAGATGGTACAAAGCCATAATTAATTGTCAAATTGCAAACAAGGTAACTCACATTAGGTGAAGTTAATATTATGAAGAATTACAGTTATAAAGATTTTCAAATAAGGCATGTTGGCCATATAAATTTTATCAAGTTTAATTAAGTAGCTCAATAGCGGTGTTGACTTTATATATGTATTTTGGAGGGTGTGCAAACTTTAGTGGGACATTGCGTGGTGTTCTCTGACTAAAAAAATATAATGGTGTAATTAGGGTCCACCGCAATAGACGAGAAAAAGACCTACTACATGGCTGAACTATGAACATCATAAGCTCTCATCTTCGATACCGGAGGGATTTGGACGACCACACCAACACCTAAAATGTCGGCCACGAGATCGTCACCTCAATAAAAACCCTTCATGGATGAAATCAGGTGATACAAAACCAAAAATTAATTACACATAGAGTCAGCACTCAATCATACCCAGTGACCAGTTATATAAATCTATCAACTACAACATTTCAAGTTTTAAACATTTATTTAGATCCCCAATTGATGGGACAGTTAGTGAGTGGACTGGGTGCTAAATTAATTGTAAATTTCAGTGTATTTCTGGAAAAATTGTCAGCTCAGAGACTGGCATGCATTACACAGTTCACATTCAGCATAGATTTTCCATTTATTTCATTATAGGGGTTTCTTTACAGATTTTAAGTCATTCTGGCTATTAGTAATTTATCGTGTTCAATTCAGTAGTATATATATGTATTTTCTTAATTTAAAAATCAGTTTAATTCATTTGTATAAAAATTACTGGGGAGGTAGGTGCATTTTCAACAAGTTTCAACCAGAAGGAATGCATGTCGAGACAAGTTGTTTGTTGAGACAAGTTGAAAGCTGAATCATCAAGCTATTAACATGTCCGTCTCTGAGCCAAGTGTATTTTTCATAGGGTTATAATGTTATGCAATATTTCTAATTTTATTATTTGGCAATGTTTCAGTATATATAAATTCTTTAAATTATTTATGATAACTGGGGGGCGTTAATTATTTTAAATATTTTTAATTTCTCACTGTTATAGAGCCCAGAAGGGTAGTATGGTATAACTGCATTAGGCACTTAGCCACTTAGCCACTTAGGCACTTAGTTTTGAATTTTATTATGTCCTGGGGACTACTGTATGCTTAAGCATTATCTAATACACCTGATGTGTAATCAACCAGCACCATGGGGGTAATATAAAAATTAATTTGTAATCCTAACAGGGATAATTATAAAAAAAAAGAAAGAAGTAAGAATTTATATACACCATGGGGGTAACATTTGGTAGCAGAGCGCGGTTACGATTAGGGTCAACCCGTGGGTCCTGTGGGTGTGACGGGGCTTGCAAACTTAGGAAACATTTTGGAACTCCCACAATGTTAAGTTCAAATAGAACTTAGAAAAATTTTAAAAGGCCCTATATCTAAAGTTGAAAATATTTTTGTTAGCTTTAAGGTTTTGAGATATATGTATATGTACTTGCCCGCCTTGAATAGTTGATAGTGCCACGTGGTGAGAAATTTTAGAAGGGGAAATCCCTGGGGAAAAGGGACTTATCGCAGTTCGGTGCTTGGTTGGTTGGAGTATTACCTTGCCCATATTTGGGGAGGTGTTGTTTTTTGTAATTATGCGGTATGGCCCGATCGGCAGTCGGTTTCTTCCGATAAATGGTAGCCGAAGTACATGAGAAATTGTTAAAATAAATTTTCGTTGGTCGGTGTTTTTTTTTCGTGTTGTGTGTGTTGTGTGTGTGTCGCGTTCCTTTTGTCTGGTGTAATAGAGTGAGAGCAGTTCAGGTAGTGGGCTGGTTTCTCGCATCGGTAGGTGGACCCGCAGTCTACTTGATGGAGTATAGTACTTGAGTTTTTCTTATTCCTGTCTCATTATTGTCATTATTTTTGTAAGGTGTCAGATATTTGTAGGGTGTTGTGTTTTGTTGATTGTGTATTTCGAATTGTGTAATTCTGGCGTCGCTATGCTTACAGAAATTGCCCCACCCTCTTTCAGGAGTTTTCCAGAAACGTTCGGTGGTAGATGCATTTAAGGAGGACCAGCTGTTGGTTTTCTTGGACCTTGTCCTGCAGTTGGCAGATTATCCGGGTATATCCGATGGGGAGGTCTTGTCCCTTATATACCCGTATTGCCGGGGTTCGTTGGCAGAGAAGGTCACCAACACTTGGCGTCGGGGCGGCACGGTCGACACTTTTCATGGGGAAGTGTTGGATTACTTCATACCACTTCAACGACGTTCCCAGCTTAAGTGGGATTCATTCTATCGTTTACAGGCCAACGGAGAGGCGTTGGGGGACTACGTGCAGGACATACGGAAAGCTGCCCGGGTATTAAGATTAGGGTTGCCCGACACCGAAGTCCTAGATGTAATTATGGAAGGACTGAATCCCCAAGACAGATCCCGTTTAATATTTGCAGGACGTCCACGTTGTTTCGCGGAGATGGCCCGGTTTTGTGTTGTTTCGAATACTGTCCGAGCAGGGGACGAGTACCGGGGAAGAGCCAAGAACGACCAACATGGCGGTTGGAGAAAAACTGAATACTCCGGAGGCAATGGAGGCTACAAGGGGGTGGCAAGTGAGAAGACTGTAGCTACGGTTACAGCAGATAAAATAAATAAATATGAAACGAACTGGGAAAGAAGAAATTACTTGAGTAAACCAACATCGGCAAGTAGGGAGCCGGTAGCAAGCGATTCCTATTTTGAGAGTAAGGTAACTTTGAAGGTTCCAGAGGTCGCAGTATTTGTTCCGGTATCTCCATTTCAGTACATGACGGATCCTGATCCGGTAACATCATCATCGCCTACGCCGGAAGATGAGAAGTCGCTTGATGGTGGAGCTTTACCATCGTCAGTAGAATTTAATTTAGACATTGCACATGGACCTGGACAGCTGGATTCCAGGTTGGGTAAGGTTGAGGAATTTGTAGTTGCTGAGAGTGGTGAAGAAGAGGAATCGAAGGAGGAGGCAGAAGAGTGGTCTGCACATGCTACGCAGGGGAGTATAAGTGTAAGTGTTAGGGAGGCTGCAAGTGTTTCTGAAGTTGCGGATGGACTAGGGGATGTCCAGGCTGCAAGTGTGGTAGAAGTTGCGGAGAAACTGGGTGGCAGCGTTGTAGAGTTTGTGAGTGGGAATGATGTAGTGTGTGAAGATGTGCAGACGCTTTCTGACAGTAGTGTTGAGGATTCCGAGGAATGGAAAGAAGTTTCGGGCGGACCAGGTGAGCAACTAGACGATGAAGATGTGCAGTGTCGTGATGGTGATTTGGATTATGTAGAGGAGAAAAAGGAAGAGGTGGAAGAAAGAGAACCAGGGGAAATTGTAGAAGAGAAGGAGGTAGAAGCAGAGGAGTTAGAGGTTGAGGATAATCCAAATCGGGGTAAGAGTAGTCAGGTAAGTTACCTGGATTCTAATTCAGAAGAAATAAGTCAGTACTGCTCAACACGAGATAGTTTCTCAGAGAGAGGTGTCGAAAAGGAACGGGTTCCTAAATTTCGTCATAAAAGGGTGAGACAAAGCGGTTGATGGGTAGCGGGTAGATGTTCCCCACAGTCCCAGTGGTGTACATCTACTTCAGGGTTGCGCCCCTGCCTCCGCGAGCCTTGGTTTTCTCCACCCATCCTTATTTTCGGAGGGAACCATGTCCTTTACCTTAGTCCTAGCTGTTGAACTTTCAATGATCCTTGCCCTTTTCATCTTCCCAATTTTCCTACCCCTCCCCTCAGAAAAAAAAAATAATAAATAAAATAAAATAAAAATAAAAATTAGAAAGGAAAAAGCAAAAAAAAATTAGAAAAGGAAAAAGAAAAGAAAAAAAATATCAGAGAGGAGTTAGAAGAGAAGTTAGTTGGAAGAGTTGTGACTACGTGGGTAGTGAGTTTAGTGTCGTTTTCATTGTTCTTTGTTGTAGTTTGTCGTTGATTTTTGTAGAGTCCTGGCCATGCCGCATTCCCTAGTTGATTTCTCGGGTAGGTAATTTTGATTAAGAGTAGGTTGTTCGACGTGGCCGTGCTGAAGTAAACCCCCCTCGTTAGTTATGCAGTATTGAAGACCGAGTGAAGGGATTGATGTTCGCGTGCCCTCTATGCGGTTTTCTCTGTCCGGCTAATAGGGGCCGTCCGCCCTAGTATAGGGATGTTTTTTTTTAAGAACCAGTTACAAATGTCAAGGATTTGTGATGCCTTGTTTTGCAGCATATGGCTGGTTAGTCCAGATGTGGACAGTCGTGTTATGGGCACTCACATATCAAGGTATTAGTTACCTTGTTTTGGTCTTCGGACGCGTATGTGAGTGGCAGCAGGAGGAGTAGGTGGTGGTCACCAGAGAGTGTGACATGTTGGGGCGGTCCTGTGGGGTTGGCCTGGCGGAGAGGGTCGCGTGGGGATGGTTGAATTGGCGTTGAGATTTTCCAGTCCTGTGAGAAAGGGGGGGTAGTAGTTGTCCTGAGTAGGTGTTAGTTTGGGTCTCAGTTTGGGGAGGCCTTGGGAGGTCAGAACTCAGACGGCGCTCTTGATTTCGGCGGCTTTCGTCGATATGGAAACGGAAATCAAGGATTGGAGATCTGTTTACAAGAATGCACGTACTTCGTAAGAAAAGAATGGGGCGTGGTGTAATTGGAAAAATACTTAAAAACACTGTGCCCGCTATCGTTTCGTCAGTACCTACTTTGATTAATCGAGCGGTGGACGCATTACCAGTAGAATTACACATACCCGGCTACCGATTCTGTGGACCTGGAACAAAACTCAAAGAGAGATTGGCACATGGCGAGCGCGGAATCAACGAGCTGGACGAAGCCTGTCGCGAACACGATATCGCCTACGCAAGGTACAAAGGCAACAGTCAAAGACGTATAGCTGATCGCGTTCTTGCCGACAAAGCGTGGGAACGAGTGAAAGATTGGAATTCCGGTGTTAGTGAAAGAGCGTATGCTGCAGCTGTAGCCGCCGCAATGAAAGCGAAATCAGCAGTGGGTGGAGGGAGCTCGCGTAGTGGTTGCAGAAAAAAGAAGAAGAAGAAGGGTTCAGGAATTAAACGTCAATCCGCGAACAAACGCAAAACGACCTGCAAACGCAAAACAGTCTCAAGGCATAAACGTAACAATAAAAAAATAGCGTCAGGTCTATACCTACGTCCTTACAGACAAAAAAACTAATTTGCATACCAGTGCGTGCATTGTCTGACAGTGATTTGTATGTGTACGCAAAACTTTTGAAAATACCTTATTTCAGAGGAGTTTTTATGCGTAAAACTTCACCACACACACGACCATGGAAGAATGAGAGTGCAGTTGTTAATCTGGACAGTGCAGAAGGACCTGGTACGCACTGGGTTTGCTACAAGAAGCGAAACAAACAAGTTTACTACTATGATGCGTATGGTAATATGCAGCCACCTCTTGAGCTGACACAGTATTTTGGAACCGACACTGACATTTACTACAATTACGAGCGTGAACAGCCACCACACACAGTCATCTGTGGGCATTTATGTTTGGACTTCTTAACGCGTGAGTGATCAGTAAGCGACAAGATGTCTTCGCTGTCGGTCACCTTAACAGGTACGAATGCTGCTGCTCTTGTATGTGACTTTTTCCCGCCTCTCGAACTAACAAACGGCGAATGGTATGTAGGTCTATTGGACTTTACTACATACAACAGTATACCGAACGTGATTGAGGGAAAAAACAATGTGTTTCCAGTACTACGGGACGGAACAACGTGGGACTTGATAACTTTACCTACAGGTGCTTATGAAATCGGTGACATAGAAGCCTTTCTCAAAAAGCAGTTAGGAGACTCAAAGATTAGTCTACGTCCTAACAACAATACACTGAAATGTGAACTGACTTGTGCACTGGATATTGACTTTCAACAAACAGTGTGCGGTATCGGTGATATGTTGGGTTTCAAGGAAAAGCGTCTGCTTGAAGCGAATAAAACTCACACGTCTTGTGCCGAATCTGTAAGCTTCAGCGCGATTTCAGTAATTGACGATTGGAGAGTGGGCTGATCTCTAGCGGAAAGACGGCGCGAAACGACTGAATATACGACCTGTAGTTATAGGCAGTACGGAATTACAATGCGGTAATTAGTGCTGCACCCTACCTGTGAACATATGCCCTACCGAATTCTATTTTAGACTGCGTTGATCGGTGCTGCACCCCGTCGCCAGATATTGAGGACGGGGCGAAGTGTAGCACCAACTGCGTTCTATAATTGTCGCTGCCTGGAATTCTAAGTGGTTGCCTCGTGGTGTATTTACTCCGGTAGAGAATGATATTCTATACATCTTCTTCAAGCTATGATTAGCTAAATTCTCTTCACGGCTGCGGTAAGTCTCAATTACTTTCATATTAATAGACTGTAATATTTCGTTGGAGAAAACTGTTGTTTTAATAAGCCTGAGTGAGTTGATTCTGTTCACCTGTTGCAACCCTGCGTTGTGCAATACGCAATTTGTTGGTAAAGTTTTTAAAAACTTTATAAAACTGTATTCATTCACGTGTCAGAATTTAGGCACTAAAAAGTAAAATAAATTTAAATACAGATATTTAAGTTTAGAATTTATCTAACATCGATGTAACGAGATTCATGTTACGCTAATATAGGTTATCGCAATGCGTAGTTGGTTTAAATACCATACAAGTTTTACTACAATTAACAGTAAAACTTTATTAATATCTGGTAACTTACTCAGGCACGTTTTGAAAGTAAATAATGTCCAATTCATATTATTTTCTGTAGTAAAAACTATGAATTTGAAACAACATCTTAACCACGTGGTATCTACATATTCACACTAAGTATAAAGTTTATGAGATGGTACAAAGCCATAATTAATTGTCAAATTGCAAACAAGGTAACTCACATTAGGTGAAGTTAATATTATGAAGAATTACAGTTATAAAGATTTTCAAATAAGGCATGTTGGCCATATAAATTTTATCAAGTTTAATTAAGTAGCTCAATAGCGGTGTTGACTTTATATATGTATTTTGGAGGGTGTGCAAACTTTAGTGGGACATTGCGTGGTGTTCTCTGACTAAAAAAATATAATGGTGTAATTAGGGTCCACCGCAATAGACGAGAAAAAGACCTACTACATGGCTGAACTATGAACATCATAAGCTCTCATCTTCGATACCGGAGGGATTTGGACGACCACACCAACACCTAAAATGTCGGCCACGAGATCGTCACCTCAATAAAAACCCTTCATGGATGAAATCAGGTGATACAAAACCAAAAATTAATTACACATAGAGTCAGCACTCAATCATACCCAGTGACCAGTTATATAAATCTATCAACTACAACATTTCAAGTTTTAAACATTTATTTAGATCCCCAATTGATGGGACAGTTAGTGAGTGGACTGGGTGCTAAATTAATTGTAAATTTCAGTGTATTTCTGGAAAAATTGTCAGCTCAGAGACTGGCATGCATTACACAGTTCACATTCAGCATAGATTTTCCATTTATTTCATTATAGGGGTTTCTTTACAGATTTTAAGTCATTCTGGCTATTAGTAATTTATCGTGTTCAATTCAGTAGTATATATATGTATTTTCTTAATTTAAAAATCAGTTTAATTCATTTGTATAAAAATTACTGGGGAGGTAGGTGCATTTTCAACAAGTTTCAACCAGAAGGAATGCATGTCGAGACAAGTTGTTTGTTGAGACAAGTTGAAAGCTGAATCATCAAGCTATTAACATGTCCGTCTCTGAGCCAAGTGTATTTTTCATAGGGTTATAATGTTATGCAATATTTCTAATTTTATTATTTGGCAATGTTTCAGTATATATAAATTCTTTAAATTATTTATGATAACTGGGGGGCGTTAATTATTTTAAATATTTTTAATTTCTCACTGTTATAGAGCCCAGAAGGGTAGTATGGTATAACTGCATTAGGCACTTAGCCACTTAGCCACTTAGGCACTTAGTTTTGAATTTTATTATGTCCTGGGGACTACTGTATGCTTAAGCATTATCTAATACACCTGATGTGTAATCAACCAGCACCATGGGGGTAATATAAAAATAAATTTGTAATCCTAACAGGGATAATTATAAAAAAAAAGAAAGAAGTAAGAATTTATATACACCATGGGGGTAACATTTGGTAGCAGAGCGCGGTTACGATTAGGGTCAACCCGTGGGTCCTGTGGGTGTGACGGGGCTTGCAAACTTAGGAAACATTTTGGAACTCCCACAATGTTAAGTTCAAATAGAACTTAGAAAAATTTTAAAAGGCCCTATATCTAAAGTTGAAAATATTTTTGTTAGCTTTAAGGTTTTGAGATATATGTATATGTACTTGCCCGCCTTGAATAGTTGATAGTGCCACGTGGTGAGAAATTTTAGAAGGGGAAATCCCTGGGGAAAAGGGACTTATCGCAGTTCGGTGCTTGGTTGGTTGGAGTATTACCTTGCCCATATTTGGGGAGGTGTTGTTTTTTGTAATTATGCGGTATGGCCCGATCGGCAGTCGGTTTCTTCCGATAAATGGTAGCCGAAGTACATGAGAAATTGTTAAAATAAATTTTCGTTGGTCGGTGTTTTTTTTTCGTGTTGTGTGTGTTGTGTGTGTGTCGCGTTCCTTTTGTCTGGTGTAATAGAGTGAGAGCAGTTCAGGTAGTGGGCTGGTTTCTCGCATCGGTAGGTGGACCCGCAGTCTACTTGATGGAGTATAGTACTTGAGTTTTTCTTATTCCTGTCTCATTATTGTCATTATTTTTGTAAGGTGTCAGATATTTGTAGGGTGTTGTGTTTTGTTGATTGTGTATTTCGAATTGTGTAATTCTGGCGTCGCTATGCTTACAGAAATTGCCCCACCCTCTTTCAGGAGTTTTCCAGAAACGTTCGGTGGTAGATGCATTTAAGGAGGACCAGCTGTTGGTTTTCTTGGACCTTGTCCTGCAGTTGGCAGATTATCCGGGTATATCCGATGGGGAGGTCTTGTCCCTTATATACCCGTATTGCCGGGGTTCGTTGGCAGAGAAGGTCACCAACACTTGGCGTCGGGGCGGCACGGTCGACACTTTTCATGGGGAAGTGTTGGATTACTTCATACCACTTCAACGACGTTCCCAGCTTAAGTGGGATTCATTCTATCGTTTACAGGCCAACGGAGAGGCGTTGGGGGACTACGTGCAGGACATACGGAAAGCTGCCCGGGTATTAAGATTAGGGTTGCCCGACACCGAAGTCCTAGATGTAATTATGGAAGGACTGAATCCCCAAGACAGATCCCGTTTAATATTTGCAGGACGTCCACGTTGTTTCGCGGAGATGGCCCGGTTTTGTGTTGTTTCGAATACTGTCCGAGCAGGGGACGAGTACCGGGGAAGAGCCAAGAACGACCAACATGGCGGTTGGAGAAAAACTGAATACTCCGGAGGCAATGGAGGCTACAAGGGGGTGGCAAGTGAGAAGACTGTAGCTACGGTTACAGCAGATAAAATAAATAAATATGAAACGAACTGGGAAAGAAGAAATTACTTGAGTAAACCAACATCGGCAAGTAGGGAGCCGGTAGCAAGCGATTCCTATTTTGAGAGTAAGGTAACTTTGAAGGTTCCAGAGGTCGCAGTATTTGTTCCGGTATCTCCATTTCAGTACATGACGGATCCTGATCCGGTAACATCATCATCGCCTACGCCGGAAGATGAGAAGTCGCTTGATGGTGGAGCTTTACCATCGTCAGTAGAATTTAATTTAGACATTGCACATGGACCTGGACAGCTGGATTCCAGGTTGGGTAAGGTTGAGGAATTTGTAGTTGCTGAGAGTGGTGAAGAAGAGGAATCGAAGGAGGAGGCAGAAGAGTGGTCTGCACATGCTACGCAGGGGAGTATAAGTGTAAGTGTTAGGGAGGCTGCAAGTGTTTCTGAAGTTGCGGATGGACTAGGGGATGTCCAGGCTGCAAGTGTGGTAGAAGTTGCGGAGAAACTGGGTGGCAGCGTTGTAGAGTTTGTGAGTGGGAATGATGTAGTGTGTGAAGATGTGCAGACGCTTTCTGACAGTAGTGTTGAGGATTCCGAGGAATGGAAAGAAGTTTCGGGCGGACCAGGTGAGCAACTAGACGATGAAGATGTGCAGTGTCGTGATGGTGATTTGGATTATATAGAGGAGAAAAAGGAAGAGGTGGAAGAAAGAGAACCAGGGGAAATTGTAGAAGAGAAGGAGGTAGAAGCAGAGGAGTTAGAGGTTGAGGATAATCCAAATCGGGGTAAGAGTAGTCAGGTAAGTTACCTGGATTCTAATTCAGAAGAAATAAATCAGTACTGCTCAACACGAGATAGTTTCTCAGAGAGAGGTGTCGAAAAGGAACGGGTTCCTAAAGTTCGTCATAAAAGGGTGAGACAAAGCGGTTGATGGGTAGCGGGTAGATGTTCCCCACAGTCCCAGTGGTGTACATCTACTTCAGGGTTGCGCCCCTGCCTCCGCGAGCCTTGGTTTTCTCCACCCATCCTTATTTTCGGAGGGAACCATGTCCTTTACCTTAGTCCTAGCTGTTGAACTTTCAATGATCCTTGCCCTTTTCATCTTCCCAATTTTCCTACCCCTCCCCTCAGAAAAAAAAAATAATAAATAAAATAAAATAAAAATAAAAATTAGAAAGGAAAAAGCAAAAAAAAATTAGAAAAGGAAAAAGAAAAGAAAAAAAATATCAGAGAGGAGTTAGAAGAGAAGTTAGTTGGAAGAGTTGTGACTACGTGGGTAGTGAGTTTAGTGTCGTTTTCATTGTTTTTTGTTGTAGTTTGTCGTTGATTTTTGTAGAGTCCTGGCCATGCCGCATTCCCTAGTTGATTTCTCGGGTAGGTAATTTTGATTAAGAGTAGGTTGTTCGACGTGGCCGTGCTGAAGTAAACCCCCCTCGTTAGTTATGCAGTATTGAAGACCGAGTGAAGGGATTGATGTTCGCGTGCCCTCTATGCGGTTTTCTCTGTCCGGCTAATAGGGGCCGTCCGCCCTAGTATAGGGATGTTTTTTTTTAAGAACCAGTTACAAATGTCAAGGATTTGTGATGCCTTGTTTTGCAGCATATGGCTGGTTAGTCCAGATGTGGACAGTCGTGTTATGGGCACTCACATATCAAGGTATTAGTTACCTTGTTTTGGTCTTCGGACGCGTATGTGAGTGGCAGCAGGAGGAGTAGGTGGTGGTCACCAGAGAGTGTGACATGTTGGGGCGGTCCTGTGGGGTTGGCCTGGCGGAGAGTGTCGCGTGGGGATGGTTGCATTGGCGTTGAGATTTTCCAGTCCTGTGAGAAAGGGGGGGTAGTAGTTGTCCTGAGTAGGTGTTAGTTTGGGTCTCAGTTTGGGGAGGCCTTGGGAGGTCAGAACTCAGACGGCGCTCTTGATTTCGGCGGCTTTCGTCGATATGGAAACGGAAATCAAGGATTGGAGATCTGTTTACAAGAATGCACGTACTTCGTAAGAAAAGAATGGGGCGTGGTGTAATTGGAAAAATACTTAAAAACACTGTGCCCGCTATCGTTTCGTCAGTACCTACTTTGATTAATCGAGCGGTGGACGCATTACCAGTAGAATTACACCTACCCGGCTACCGATTCTGTGGACCTGGAACAAAACTCAAAGAAAGATTGGCACATGGCGAGCGCGGAATCAACGAGCTGGACGAAGCCTGTCGCGAACACGATATCGCCTACGCAAGGTACAAAGACAACAGTCAAAGACGTATAGCTGATCGCGTTCTTGCCGACAAAGCGTGGGAACGAGTGAAAGATTGGAATTCCGGTGTTAGTGAAAGAGCGTATGCTGCAGCTGTAGCCGCCGCAATGAAAGCGAAATCAGCAGTGGGTGGAGGGAGCTCGCGTAGTGGTTGCAGAAAAAAGAAGAATAAGAAGGGTTCAGGAATTAAACGTCAATCCGCGAACAAACGCAAAACGACCTGCAAACGCAAAACAGTCTCAAGGCATAAACGTAACAATAAAAAAATAGCGTCAGGTCTATACCTACGTCCTTACAGACAAACAAACTAATTTGCATACCAGTGCGTGCATTGTCTGACAGTGATTTGTATGTGTACGCAAAACTGTTGAAAATACCTTATTTCAGAGGAGTTTTTATGCGTAACACTTCACCACACACACGACCATGGAAGAATGAGAGTGCAGTTGTTAATCTGGACAGTGCAGAAGGACCTGGTACGCACTGGGTTTGCTACAAGAAGCGAAACAAACAAGTTTACTACTATGATGCGTATGGTAATATGCAGCCACCTCTTGAGCTGACACAGTATTTTGGAACCCCCTCGTACGAATACAAGCGAGGCCTGATCAACCTTAGCTAATGTCCTGCGAGAATGGGATTATACATGAGAAATCTGATGACAAGTATAATGAAGATGAAGAGAAAGAAAGAAAGAAAAATAATCTTTAGCGCTGTAAACTAAAAGTAATTCTATTGTTCTTACAATACGGTATTATTATTAGTAAAATACTCATGAGTATAACTCCGTAAAACGAGTGAGCAATTCAAGAAAAAACCGGTAGTAGATATAAGAATTAAAATAAGGTAGATTTAGGTTTTGTGTATTTTATATAGTAGATGTAGTAGAATTTAGATGTGACATAAGTATAAGATAATCGATTGATGAATAGAAATAAGCTGAGAGAGAGAAATTTCAGTATGAAATATAATTGTTTATTAGAATTATATTATTACACCCCCCGTTTTTCATAATTAAGTGCAGGAGGATGTGACGATTTTAAATATCAAAAAATCGCACAGATTAAAATTTTTTAATTTTAATAAGTAAGAGTATCATACACCCTTACCTATACCCAGATTCCTGAATCAACTTGAAACCTTCCAGTACCAACACGCCAAGAAAAGTATTAAGTAGTAAATAATAATAATAATTACTTAAATAATTAAAAAATGCGACTAGAGAAATAAAGAAATCCCTAAGTCATAATAAAATAAACATAAAGTATTTATCTTCTAATTAATGAATAAATAATAATAGAAAAAGTACGAACTATTTTCTTAGCGCGTAAATACGCCCTAGCTTACTGAGCCCTCTCCCCTAAACCGTACGCGCATTCGGCCGTAGAACGTCGCAATGAGTAGATGTGAGTTTTGGTGTTGTACACATATACGTATGTGTAAGTTCTCTAGAAGCATATCCAGCGTGAAACCTTGTTATTGTGAATAATGTAGTGTCTAGAGTTTGTGAGAAAATATATAAATAAAATAGAAAAAAGTAGCCAACACATCTCTTAAAAACAAAATCAAATGTAAGTGTAACATAGTTAACTACTAGACTGTAGTACTGCAAAGTGAGAACTATAACTATAATTAAAATAAAGAAAATGTGAACTACAAGAATCTGCACTAAGAAAAGTGAAATTACAACATTTGGAACTTCAAGTAAACAACCTATCTTCGAGAGCTTCAAGTTAACTAAAAATCAACCCGATGTAGATACACCAAGTACAACGTACTCAACCCGTAGAAGACAACTGGAGATGTCCCAAGAATACAACAACAACCTCAGGTGATATCAAACCACAACTTTTGTAAATTTCCCCTTAATAAGAAGTAACAAAGAACTTTAAAGAACTTTCGCAATGTAATGAGCAAATTATCAGATTTGTATATTTTGTAATTTTGTAAGAAGTAATAGTAACCGTAATGTATATATTGATAAATTAATAATTTTGAGAAAATTGAGACCCGGATCCGTGGTATTAAAAGCAACAGTTATATGAATAAATTTTGATATAACAAGAATAATATAATTAAGATCTTTGAAGCAGTAAAAGCACTATTTACTAAAATAACTTTCTTTAAAATCAGGAATAATGTTGGATTAATATTTCAATAGCAATAAAGAGATGTTTTAGCTAATACCTAGTGAGTGAATAAGTTTATGCAAACCTTGTCAGTTTCCTATATCATACTTGTTTTGTAATTTGTTAGTAAGAGTTTTACTAACAACGGCAGCTGGTTTAGTTTACTGGTAAAGAATTAAACTAGTTCCCGATTTTTGTGTTGTCTTGCCAAGGGGCGGCACAAAATTGCGCCACTCTGCTGAATTTAAAATTGTGTAATTTACTTGGTAAAACAAAAATTGTTTACAGAGTGTCACGTACAGAAAATTGCAACGGTTGTGTAATTGTTGTTGTGTAAGTTTATAAGTCGTTAACGATAAAAAGGACAAACATAAATTTATTCACTCAAAAAAAAAAAATAATAATAAAATAAATGAGTAAAATTTTAATTATATAATAATAATATTAGTATCGCGAGTTTGCCGTGTTAAGCAAGTAATAGCTGGTAGGGAAACCATTCCAAACAAGTCAATTCCAAGCCAGTTGGTTCATGTTAAATATGTGTTGAGGAATGTAAACTCTCCCCTTTGTAAGGACCCATCTCATTCATAACCCCTCCTCCCTAAAGCAAACAAAGCCACGTTAGACAAGCTTTTTCCTGTTTTTGTATTGTTCTGAATTACCACCCTATGCAACTAGACGACACCCCAAAACAGCTGATTCTTTGTGCTGTTTGTTAAATCAATGAACTTTCCGTATATGAAATTTCTCTCTACTAAAATAGTATTATCGTTTTGTTTTGATTAATTATATATGTCAATACTGAGAATTTAATTGTTGTGAGATAAGTTATGTTGATTAATTAAGATAAGATTACATCCCAAAGCTTAATATAAAATAAGATATATGTGTATGTCTTTAAATGAATTAATGTTATCTATTTTTAAACATTGAGAAAACGAAGTAAAGTAAGTGACATAAGATTTGTCGTTCGTAATACGTCGTGTGTTTAAAGTGGTTATTATAAAAAATGACTCAATTTAACCCCGATTTCTTGTTGAAAGGCGAATTAACATATGAAGCATTATGGCGTGGTCTCCCCTACTCTAATGTAACTGTCGCGGAACTTCGCAAGACGTTACGCGAAAATAAACCGGACAAACCTTCATTATTAAGTCGTTTGAGTGTTTTAGATTTCAATAGCGAAAAAGAAACGTGTTATCGTAAGTATACAGAACTAACTTCGTACGCACAAACCCTGCGTGATGAAAAATCCCCCGCAGTAATATTACGCACCACCCAAAGAATTGAGCATCTATACCGTCGTATCACCAATTTGTTGACCTGGCCCGGTGATAAAGATATCCCTCCTGATGTAAAAAAAAATTCGCCGAGGAAGCATTAAAACAATTACCTGAGATAATACGCGAATTACGTAGACGATCCGAATTGTTTAGATTAGACGAAATCGAAGAAGCAATGATGAAATTAAATATTTCACCTACCCAATCGCCGACTCAAGAACAACCAAACGGTACTGCAAAAATTCAGATTCTGCAGGAATCCAATATAGATCTATTCAAGGAACGGTTAAGTGGTAGTCAAGTAAATATTCAAGCAGCAAACGTTACGTCACTCCCTAATAAACTAGAAAATATGACCCATACCTACGAATTACCTTCTCATTCGCGGACTAATCAACCTGCGGAAAATCCTAGAATGATGAGCCAAATAAATTTAACTCCCGAGCTCTATGGAAAAATAACCCACCCTGTAGAAAGTATTTTGTCCAATATACAAATCACTGATGGGCTGAATATTACAAAGCTCCTTAATTTTATCAAACATATCTTAGAATTAAAGGAACTGCAACAACTAAGAGATAACCAGATTTTGCAAGTTATTTTGCCTAAGTGTAGATCTCCATTAAAAGATAGAGTGTTAGAATCCCTAAGGTATAATCAATCGGTAGAAGAACTTCATACCACACTAATAAGACATTTCATTCCCACCGGTATCTACGAAGAATTGAAGCGAAACTTAGTACTTCGTGCACAAGGTACATACGAGAGACTAGCTCATTATATTTCTGAAGTAAGAGAATCTGCTTTATTGTTACAAGTTAAATGGAGCGAACAACAGTTAGTAGACAATATCATAGTAAGACTATCCCCCGAGGAGCGATCTCGACTAGCACTCGTGAAGCCACCTACAACTTTTACGGAACTAGAACTATGTTGTATAAATTAGTCCGACGTCTGGTATTCTGACCAGAATAGAAGTGTTTCTATGTCCCAGAGTCAACAAAGAAATTCATTGCAAACTAGACCTATTGGAAATGATACCCGAAACTACCGCGATAAGCGATTCGTAAGTACACATAAAACCCAAAACTATCCCCATGTTTCATACTCTAAACCAAAATCCCGACAACCTACGAGCGAAGTAAGTGAGGAAAGAAGATGTTATAACTGTGGAAAGGCCGGACATATTAGCAAGTTATGTAAACCAAAGCGTTATCTACAGAAAACCGACCAATCAAAAAATGTGTGAAGCTGGAAGACCGAAAATCCTACGTCTTCCGAAGCACCAGAAGGAAAGGTAACAACAATACTAAGCGTCAAATAAAGATGAGTAAAAATAAACGCAGAGATCCTTATTTAACAAAATTTATCGAGAAGTGCAACTCTATTGGTGCATGTAAAACAAGTATATGCCAACTACCCTATGTACAGATAGACCTTGGAGCAACGAAAACCCTTGGTTTAATTGATTCAGGATCTACCCGTAGTATAATTAGTAAACAGTTAGCCACCTTATTAGCTAATCATAAACTGATTAAACGTAGCCAAATGGTGAACATAAAGTGTACCACCGCAAATAAACAAAACCTAAAGATATCTCACAGTATTACGGTGAAATTAAAAATTCAGAATTTTACTTGGTACATTCCCCTACTAGTAGCTGAAGAGTTAGGACAGAACTTAATATTAGGCGCGGATTTTATAAGAAAAACTGCTTTAATCCTTGATATATATGCAAAACAATATTTTTTCAGATTTGATCGTACTCAAAAATATCAGTTCGACTCCGAATTAAGTAACGACACTGTTAGTGAAACCGCAAATATTCATTCAGAGCCTAATGAATCGAGTCTAAGTCATTTAAAAGGAAATGAGAGACTAAGAATCCAAAAGTTAATAAAAGATTTTTCTGCTGTACTCACCCCCAAGTTAGGATTAACTCATTTAATTGAATATAAAATAAATCTTAGTGACAACAAAGTAATACGACTCCACCCATACAAACTATCTCCGCCCAAGATGGAAATCATGAGAAACCACATTAACAAACTCCTTGATCAGCACGTCTTGAACCATCAACGTCTCCATATTCATCGCCTGCATTCCTAGTACCAAAAGGAACTGACAAACATAGACTAGTCGTGGATTATAGACAACTAAATAAGAGTATAGAATTTGAATCGATACCACTGCCAGACATACACAGTGCGTTTCACTATTTTACGAAAGCGAAAATCTTCACCATAATGGATCTTAACCAAGCATTCCATCAAATTCCACTAGCTGAGGAATCAAAACATTTAACTGCTTTTGCTGTCCCATTTAATCTATATCAATTTACGAGAGTACCATTCGGTATATCACAAGGAAGTTCAGTATGCAGCCGACTGTTAGAAAAAATTTTCCATGATGTTAAATTTAAATTTGTATATCATTATCTCGACGATATAGTAGTATATAGTGAGTCAATGGATCAACATATTGATCACTTGCGTGAAGTATTATCCCGGTTAAAGAAAGCTGGACTGACCGTAAACCCTAGTAAAGTTAACTTCGCAGTGAAACAATTCTCATTTTTAGGTCACATAGTATCAGCCGAAGGTAAGGTTACCATCGATCCCGAACGTACACGCGCAATCCGAGAATTTTTACCTCCCAGAGAAGTCAAAGGTATAGCTAGATTTTTAGGTATGATTAATTATTTTCATAAGTATATACCCCACTTAGCAGATATAGCAGCCCCATTGAATGCCTTAAGAAAGAAAGGAACGAAATTCGAGTGGACTACTCAACATCAAGAAGCGTTTGAAACACTTAAAGAAAGTATTATATCCCCACCTGTATTGCAGTTAGCGGATTTCAGTAAACCATTTATCGTACAGACCGATAGTTCAAGTGTAGCATTAGGAGCCGTAATATACCAGGAAATAAATAATACTAGACTCCCGATCAGTTATGCATCCCGGACACTGACCGAGCAAGAAAGGAAGTTCTCAGCCTATGAACTGGAATGTTTAGCCGTAGTATTTGCTTTTGATAAATTCAAACCATTTTTGGAACACAAAGAATTTCTACTAGAAACCGATAATCAAGCTTTATCATGGTTATTAAATCACCCAAAGCAATTAGGTCGTATCAGACGATGGGTGTTAAGATTAAATTGCTACAAGTTCAAAGTGCAACATATTCGTGGAACTCAAAATGTAGTGGCCGATACTCTATCCCGCATGTTCCAACTACCCAATACAAGATCTGGAGAAGACAATATTGAAACCACTATCGTTAATACACTAATTACTAATTTTCCCCTTGCATTTAAGGATATAGCATATCACCAACAACAAGATCCGAAATTGTGTAAAATAATCGAACAAATAGAAAAAGGAAATAACTCTGATAAATATATCTTGAGTAAAAGAGTACTTTGTTTTAAGAAGGCAAACGGAAAATTACTAAGAATAATCGCCCCGGAAATAATCAAACCCATGTTAATGGAGTACTACCATTCATCTACAATTGGAGCTCATATGGGAATTAGGAAAACGATACATCGTATTCGCAAGGAATACCACTGGGAAAACATGAATAGTGAAATAAAAAAGTTCGTGAAAAATGCGAAATTTGTGCGCTGAGCAAACCAGCAAGAACCAGTCAAGTCGGAAAACTAATCTCCGAAATACCTACCACTCCCTTCTCGAAAATATACATCGACTATTCTGGACCTTATCCCCGCTCTAAATCCGGAAATACTATGCTGTTAATTTGTGTAGACTCATTCACTAAATTCGTGTGGATGTATCCTATGCGTCGTGCATTAGCATCTGCGACAATTAAAATTCTACAAGAACAACTATTTAAAGACTATGGCACTCCTTTAAGCTTAATATCTGACAATGGACCCCAGTTTAAATCGAAAGAATTTAATGACATGTGTTTTAAATTAGGTATAAATCATATTACCGTGACCGAGTACAGGCCGCAAGGAAATATAGCAGAAAGATACTTGCGTAACTTAAAATCAGCATTAATATCTTATCATGCTAGAGACCAGACAACCTGGGATCAAAATATTTCGTGGATACAATTTGCATTCAATTCAGCGTATCATGAAGGTCATAAATCAACACCATTTGATTTACTGTACAAGTACAAACCCAACCATCCTTTAACCACAAAGTGGAAAATCAATGAGTTATTACCCCGCGACGTGAATGGGAATAACATACGAAAAATATGGAACGAAGCTCGTGCAAATCTGAGAGCTAATTTACAGAAATCAAGGAAGTATCATGAGAATAATAATAAGCTAATAAAGTATAAAATAGGTGATTTAGTCATGTATAAAACTCATCCTATGAGTAAAGCAGTTGATAGGATCACTTCGAAACTATCTTATCGATGGTGTGGCCCCTATCAAATTCGTAAGTTCATCACCCCAGTTACTGTAGCTCTGTATGAACCCAATACAGAAAATTACGTTCGCAGAAGTCATTTGTCTCAAATAAAAAAATGTTTTTCGTGTCAAGATACAGAAGGAAGACTACGAGAAAGATAGAAAACCTAGAATACTATCTAAGTATTAAGAATAAAATATGTTGTATAGACTTATACCGAAATAGGATAAGATTGTGTAACATCCTATACTATAGGTAACTATACACTCAAAACCCCCTCGTACGAATACAAGCGAGGCCTGATCAACCTTAGCTAATGTCCTGCGAGAATGGGATTATACATGAGAAATCTGATGACAAGTATAATGAAGATGAAGAGAAAGAAAGAAAGAAAAATAATCTTTAGCGCTGTAAACTAAAAGTAATTCTATTGTTCTTACAATACGGTATTATTATTAGTAAAATACTTATGAGTATAACTCCGTAAAACGAGTGAGCAATTCAAGAAAAAACCGGTAGTAGATATAAGAATTAAAATAAGGTAGATTTAGGTTTTGTGTATTTTATATAGTAGATGTAGTAGAATTTAGATGTGACATAAGTATAAGATAATCGATTGATGAATAGAAATAAGCTGAGAGAGAGAAATTTCAGTATGAAATATAATTGTTTATTAGAATTATATTATTACACCCCCCGTTTTTCATAATTAAGTGCAGGAGGATGTGACGATTTTAAATATCAAAAAATCGCACAGATTAAAATTTTTTAATTTTAATAAGTAAGAGTATCATACACCCTTACCTATACCCAGATTCCTGAATCAACTTGAAACCTTCCAGTACCAACACGCCAAGAAAAGTATTAAGTAGTAAATAATAATAATAATTACTTAAATAATTAAAAAATGCGACTAGAGAAATAAAGAAATCCCTAAGTCATAATAAAATAAACATAAAGTATTTATCTTCTAATTAATGAATAAATAATAATAGAAAAAGTACGAACTATTTTCTTAGCGCGTAAATACGCCCTAGCTTACTGAGCCCTCTCCCCTAAACCGTACGCGCATTCGGCCGTAGAACGTCGCAATGAGTAGATGTGAGTTTTGGTGTTGTACACATATACGTATGTGTAAGTTCTCTAGAAGCATATCCAGCGTGAAACCTTGTTATTGTGAATAATGTAGTGTCTAGAGTTTGTGAGAAAATATATAAATAAAATAGAAAAAAGTAGCCAACACATCTCTTAAAAACAAAATCAAATGTAAGTGTAACATAGTTAACTACTAGACTGTAGTACTGCAAAGTGAGAACTATAACTATAATTAAAATAAAGAAAATGTGAACTACAAGAATCTGCACTAAGAAAAGTGAAATTACAACATTTGGAACTTCAAGTAAACAACCTATCTTCGAGAGCTTCAAGTTAACTAAAAATCAACCCGATGTAGATACACCAAGTACAACGTACTCAACCCGTAGAAGACAACTGGAGATGTCCCAAGAATACAACAACAACCTCAGGTGATATCAAACCACAACTTTTGTAAATTTCCCCTTAATAAGAAGTAACAAAGAACTTTAAAGAACTTTCGCAATGTAATGAGCAAATTATCAGATTTGTATATTTTATATTTTGTAAGAAGTAATAGTAACCGTAATGTATATATTGATAAATTAATAATTTTGAGAAAATTGAGACCCGGATCCGTGGTATTAAAAGCAACAGTTATATGAATAAATTTTGATATAACAAGAATAATATAATTAAGATCTTTGAAGCAGTAAAAGCACTATTTACTAAAATAACTTTCTTTAAAATCAGGAATAATGTTGGATTAATATTTCAATAGCAATAAAGAGATGTTTTAGCTAATACCTAGTGAGTGAATAAGTTTATGCAAACCTTGTCAGTTTCCTATTTCATACTTGTTTTGTAATTTGTTATTAAGAGTTTTACTAACAACGGCAGCTGGTTTAGTTTACTGGTAAAGAATTAAACTAGTTCCCGATTTTTGTGTTGTCTTGCCAAGGGGCGGCACACAGTTAGTGTGTGGACTGGGTGCTAAATTAATTGTCAATTTCAGTGTATTTCTGGAAAAATTGTCAGCTCAGAGACTGGCATGCATTACACAGTTCACATTCAGCATAGATTTTCCATTTATTTCATTATAGGGGTTTCTTTACAGATTTTAAGTCATTCTGGCTATTAGTAATTTATCGTGTTCAATTCAGTAGTATATATATGTATTTTCTTAATTTAAAAATCAGTTTAATTCATTTGTATAAAAATTACTGGGGAGGTAGGTGCATTTTCAACAAGTTTCAACCAGAAGGAATGCATGTCGAGACAAGTTGTTTGTTGAGACAAGTTGAAAGCTGAATCATCAAGCTATTAACATGTCCGTCTCTGAGCCAAGTGTATTTTTCATAGGGTTATAATGTTATGCAATATTTCTAATTTTATTATTTGGCAATGTTTCAGTATATATAAATTCTTTAAATTATTTATGATAACTGGGGGGCGTTAATTATTTTAAATATTTTTAATTTCTCACTGTTATAAAGCCCAGAAGGGCAGTATGGTATAACTGCATTAGGCACTTAGCCACTTAGCCACTTAGGCACTTAGTTTTGAATTTTATTATGTCCTGGGGACTACTGTATGCTTAAGCATTATCTAATACACCTGATGTGTAATCAACCAGCACCATGGGGGTAATATAAAAATAAATTTGTAATCCTAACAGGGATAATTATAAAAAAAAAGAAAGAAGTAAGAATTTATATACACCATGGGGGTAACATTTGGTAGCAGAGCGCGGTTACGATTAGGGTCAACCCGTGGGTCCTGTGGGTGTGACGGGGCTTGCAAACTTAGGAAACATTTTGGAACTCCCACAATGTTAAGTTCAAATAGAACTTAGAAAAATTTTAAAAGGCCCTATATCTAAAGTTGAAAATATTTTTGTTAGCTTTAAGGTTTTGAGATATATGTATATGTACTTGCCCGCCTTGAATAGTTGATAGTGCCACGTGGTGAGAAATTTTAGAAGGGGAAATCCCTGGGGAAAAGGGACTTATCGCAGTTCGGTGCTTGGTTGGTTGGAGTATTACCTTGCCCATATTTGGGGAGGTGTTGTTTTTTGTAATTATGCGGTATGGCCCGATCGGCAGTCGGTTTCTTCCGATAAATGGTAGCCGAAGTACATGAGAAATTGTTAAAATAAATTTTCGTTGGTCGGTGTTTTTTTTTCGTGTTGTGTGTGTTGTGTGTGTGTCGCGTTCCTTTTGTCTGGTGTAATAGAGTGAGAGCAGTTCAGGTAGTGGGCTGGTTTCTCGCATCGGTAGGTGGACCCGCAGTCTACTTGATGGAGTATAGTACTTGAGTTTTTCTTATTCCTGTCTCATTATTGTCATTATTTTTGTAAGGTGTCAGATATTTGTAGGGTGTTGTGTTTTGTTGATTGTGTATTTCGAATTGTGTAATTCTGGCGGCGCTATGCTTTCAGAAATTGCCCCACCCTCTTTCAGGAGTTTTCCAGAAACGTTCGGTGGTAGATGCATTTAAGGAGGACCAGCTGTTGGTTTTCTTGGACCTTGTCCTGCAGTTGGCAGATTATCCGGGTATATCCGATGGGGAGGTCTTGTCCCTTATATACCCGTATTGCCGGGGTTCGTTGGCAGAGAAGGTCACCAACACTTGGCGTCGGGGCGGCACGGTCGACACTTTTCATGGGGAAGTGTTGGATTACTTCATACCACTTCAACGACGTTCCCAGCTTAAGTGGGATTCATTCTATCGTTTACAGGCCAACGGAGAGGCGTTGGGGGACTACGTGCAGGACATACGGAAAGCTGCCCGGGTATTAAGATTAGGGTTGCCCGACACCGAAGTCCTAGATGTAATTATGGAAGGACTGAATCCCCAAGACAGATCCCGTTTAATATTTGCAGGACGTCCACGTTGTTTCGCGGAGATGGCCCGGTTTTGTGTTGTTTCGAATACTGTCCGAGCAGGGGACGAGTACCGGGGAAGAGCCAAGAACGACCAACATGGCGGTTGGAGAAAAACTGAATTCTCCGGAGGAAATGGAGGCTACAAGGGGGTGGCAAGTGAGAAGACTGTAGCTACGGTTACAGCAGATAAAATAAATAAATATGAAACGAACTGGGAAAGAAGAAATTACTTGAGTAAACCAACATCGGCAAGTAGGGAGCCGGTAGCAAGCGATTCCTATTTTGAGAGTAAGGTAACTTTGAAGGTTCCAGAGGTCGCAGTATTTGTTCCGGTATCTCCATTTCAGTACATGACGGATCCTGATCCGGTAACATCATCATCGCCTACGCCGGAAGATGAGAAGTCGCTTGATGGTGGAGCTTTACCATCGTCAGTAGAATTTAATTTAGACATTGCACATGGACCTGGACAGCTGGATTCCAGGTTGGGTAAGGTTGAGGAATTTGTAGTTGCTGAGAGTGGTGAAGAAGAGGAATCGAAGGAGGAGGCAGAAGAGTGGTCTGCACATGCTACGCAGGGGAGTATAAGTGTAAGTGTTAGGGAGGCTGCAAGTGTTTCTGAAGTTGCGGATGGACTAGGGGATGTCCAGGCTGCAAGTGTGGTAGAAGTTGCGGAGAAACTGGGTGGCAGCGTTGTAGAGTTTGTGAGTGGGAATGATGTAGTGTGTGAAGATGTGCAGACGCTTTCTGACAGTAGTGTTGAGGATTCCGAGGAATGGAAAGAAGTTTCGGGCGGACCAGGTGAGCAACTAGACGATGAAGATGTGCAGTGTCGTGATGGTGATTTGGATTATGTAGAGGAGAAAAAGGAAGAGGTGGAAGAAAGAGAACCAGGGGAAATTGTAGAAGAGAAGGAGGTAGAAGCAGAGGAGTTAGAGGTTGAGGATAATCCAAATCGGGGTAAGAGTAGTCAGGTAAGTTACCTGGATTCTAATTCAGAAGAAATAAATCAGTACTGCTCAACACGAGATAGTTTCTCAGAGAGAGGTGTCGAAAAGGAACGGGTTCCTAAAGTTCGTCATAAAAGGGTGAGACAAAGCGGTTGATGGGTAGCGGGTAGATGTTCCCCACAGTCCCAGTGGTGTACATCTACTTCAGGGTTGCGCCCCTGCCTCCGCGAGCCTTGGTTTTCTCCACCCATCCTTATTTTCGGAGGGAACCATGTCCTTTACCTTAGTCCTAGCTGTTGAACTTTCAATGATCCTTGCCCTTTTCATCTTCCCAATTTTCCTACCCCTCCCCTCAGAAAAAAAAAATAATAAATAAAATAAAATAAAAATAAAAATTAGAAAGGAAAAAGCAAAAAAAAATTAGAAAAGGAAAAAGAAAAGAAAAAAAATATCAGAGAGGAGTTAGAAGAGAAGTTAGTTGGAAGAGTTGTGACTACGTGGGTAGTGAGTTTAGTGTCGTTTTCATTGTTCTTTGTTGTAGTTTGTCGTTGATTTTTGTAGAGTCCTGGCCATGCCGCATTCCCTAGTTGATTTCTCGGGTAGGTAATTTTGATTAAGAGTAGGTTGTTCGACGTGGCCGTGCTGAAGTAAACCCCCCTCGTTAGTTATGCAGTATTGAAGACCGAGTGAAGGGATTGATGTTCGCGTGCCCTCTATGCGGTTTTCTCTGTCCGGCTAATAGGGGCCGTCCGCCCTAGTATAGGGATGTTTTTTTTTTTAAGAACCAGTTACAAATTTCAAGGATTTGTGATGCCTTGTTTTGCAGCATATGGCTGGTTAGTCCAGATGTGGACAGTCGTGTTATGGGCACTCACATATCAAGGTATTAGTTACCTTGTTTTGGTCTTCGGACGCGTATGTGAGTGGCAGCAGGAGGAGTAGGTGGTGGTCACCAGAGAGTGTGACATGTTGGGGCGGTCCTGTGGGGTTGGCCTGGCGGAGAGGGTCGCGTGGCGATGGTTGCATTGGCGTTGAGATTTTCCAGTCCTGTGAGAAAGGGGGGGTAGTAGTTGTCCTGAGTAGGTGTTAGTTTGGGTCTCAGTTTGGGGAGGCCTTGGGAGGTCAGAACTCAGACGGCGCTCTTGATTTCGGCGGCTTTCGTCGATATGGAAACGGAAATCAAGGATTGGAGATCTGTTTACAAGAATGCGCGTACTTCGTAAGAAAAGAATGGGGCGTGGTGTAATTGGAAAAATACTTAAAAACACTGTGCCCGCTATCGTTTCGTCAGTACCTACTTTGATTAATCGAGCGGTGGACGCATTACCAGTAGAATTACACCTACCCGGCTACCGATTCTGTGGACCTGGAACAAAACTCAAAGAGAGATTGGCACGTGGCGAGCGCGGAATCAACGAGCTGGACGAAGCCTGTCGCGAACACGATATCGCCTACGAAAGGTACAAAGACAACAGTCAAAGACGTATAGCTGATCGCGTTCTTGCCGACAAAGCGTGGGAACGAGTGAAAGATTGGAATTCCGGTGTTAGTGAAAGAGCGTATGTTGCAGCTGTAGCCGCCGCAAAGAAAGCGAAATCAGCAGTGGGTGGAGGGAGCTCGCGTAGTGGTTGCAGAAAAAAGAAGAAGAAGAAGGGTTCAGGAATTAAACGTCAATCCGCGAACAAACGCAAAACGACCTGCAAACGCAAAACAGTCTCAAGGCATAAACGTAACAATAAAAAAATAGCGTCAGGTCTATACCTACGTCCTTACAGACAAAAAAACTAATTTGCATACCAGTGCGTGCATTGTCTGATAGTGATTTGTATGTGTACGCAAAACTTTTGAAAATACCTTATTTCAGAGGAGTTTTTATGCGTAACACTTCACCACACACACGACCATGGAAGAATGAGAGTGCAGTTGTTAATCTGGACAGTGCAGAAGGACTTGGTACGCACTGGGTTTGCTACAAGAAGCGAAACAAACAAGTTTACTACTATGATGCGTATGGTAATATGCAGCCACCTCTTGAGCTGACACAGTATTTTTGGAACCGACACTGACATTTACTACAATTACGAGCGTGAACAGCCACCACACACAGTCATCTGTGGGCATTTATGTTTGGACTTCTTAACGCGTGAGTGATCAGTAAGCGACAAGATGTCTTCGCTGTCGGTCACCTTAACAGGTACGAATGCTGCTGCTCTTGTATGTGACTTTTTCCCGCCTCTCGAACTAACAAACGGCGAATGGTATGTAGGTCTATTGGACTTTACTACATACAACAGTATACCGAACGTGATTGAGGGAAAAAACAATGTGTTTCCAGTACTACGGGACGGAACAACGTGGGACTTGATAACTTTACCTACAGGTGCTTATGAAATCGGTGACATAGAAGCCTTCCTCAAAAAGCAGTTAGGAGACTCAAAGATTAGTCTACGTCCTAACAACAATACACTGAAATGTGAACTGACTTGTGCACTGGATATTGACTTTCAACAAACAGTGTGCGGTATCGGTGATATGTTGGGTTTCAAGGAAAAGCGTCTGCTTGAAGCGAATAAAACTCACACGTCTTGTGCCGAATCTGTAAGCTTCAGCGCGATTTCAGTAATTGACGATTGGAGAGTGGGCTGATCTCTAGCGGAAAGACGGCGCGAAACGACTGAATATACGACCTGTAGTTATAGGCAGTACGGAATTACAATGCGGTAATTAGTGCTGCACCCTACCCGTGAACATATGCCCTACCGAATTCTATTTTAGACTGCGTTGATCGGTGCTGCACCCTGTCGCCAGATATTGAGGACGGGGTGAAGTGTAGCACCAACTGCGTTCTATAATTGTCGCTGCCTGGTATTCTAAGTGGTTGCCTCGTGGTGTATTTACTCCGGTAGAGAATGATATTCTATACATCTTCTTCAAGCTATGATTAGCTAAATTCTCTTCACGGCTGCGGTAAGTCTCAATTACTTTCATATTAATAGACTGTAATATTTAGTTGGAGAAAACTGTTGTTTTAATAAGCCTGAGTGAGTTGATTCTCTTCACCTGTTGCAACCCTGCGTTGTGCAATACGCAATTTGTTGGTAAAGTTTTTAAAAACTTTATAAAACTATATTCATTCACGTGTCAGAATTTAGGCACTAAAAAGTAAAGTAAATTTAAATACAGATATTTAAGTTTAGAATTTATCTATCATCGAGTTAACGAGATTCATGTTACGCTAATATAGGTTATTGCAATGCGTAGTTGGTTTAAATACCATACAAGTTTTACTACAATTAACAGTAAAACTTTATTAATATCTGGTAGCTTACTCAGGCACGTTTTGAAAGTAAATAATGTCCAATTCATATTATTTTCTGTAGTAAAAACTATGAATTTGAAACAACCTCTTAACCACGTGGTATCTACATATTCACACTAAGTATAAAGTTTATGAGATGGTACAAAGCCATAATTAATTGTCAAATTGCAAACAAGGTAACTCACATTAGGTGAAGTTAATATTATGAAGAATTACAGTTATAAAGATTTTCAAAGAAGGCATGTTGGCCATATAAATTTTATCAAGTTTAATTAAGTAGCTCAATAGCGGTGTTGACTTTATATATGTATTTTGGAGGGTGTGCAAACTTTAGTGGGACATTGCGTGGTGTTCTCTGACTAAAAAAATATAATGGTGTAATTAGGGTCCACCGCAATAGACGAGAAAAAGACCTACTACATGGCTGAACTATGAACATCATAAGCTCTCATCTTCGATACCGGAGGGATTTGGACGACCACACCAACACCTAAAATGTCGGCCACGAGATCGTCACCTCAATAAAAACCCTTCATGGATGAAATCAGGTGATACAAAACCAATTATTAACTACACATAGAGTCAGCACTCAATCATACCCAGTGACCAGTTATATAAATCTATCAACTACAACATTTCAAGTTTTAAACATTTATTTAGATCCCCAATTGATGGGACAGTTAGTGTGTGGACTGGGTGCTAAATTAATTGTAAATTTCAGTGTATTTCTGGAAAAATTGTCAGCTCAGAGACTGGCATGCATTACACAGTTCACATTCAGCATAGATTTTCCATTTATTTCATTATAGGGGTTTCTTTACAGATTTTAAGTCATTCTGGCTATTAGTAATTTATCGTGTTCAATTCAGTAGTATATATATGTATTTTCTTAATTTAAAAATCAGTTTAATTCATTTGTATAAAAATTACTGGGGAGGTAGGTGCATTTTCAACAAGTTTCAACCAGAAGGAATGCATGTCGAAACACCTTTCAACTTGTTTGTTGAGACAAGTTGAAAGCTGAATCATCAAGCTATTAACATGTCCGTCTCTGAGCCAAGTGTATTTTTCATAGGGTTATAATGTTATGCAATATTTCTAATTTTATTATTTGGCAATGTTTCAGTATATATAAATTCTTTAAATTATTTACGATAACTGGGGGGCGTTAATTATTTTAAATATTTTTAATTTCTCACTGTTATAGAGCCCAGAAGGGCAGTATGGTATAACTGCATTAGGCACTTAGCCACTTAGCCACTTAGGCACTTAGTTTTGAATTTTATTATGTCCTGGGGACTACTGTATGCTTAAGCATTATCTAATACACCTGATGTGTAATCAACCAGCACCATGGGGGTAATATAAAAATAAATTTGTAATCCTAACAGGGATAATTATAAAAAAAAAGAAAGAAGTAAGAATTTATATACACCATGAGGGTAATATAAAAAGGGCGTGGCAAGAGACCTTTATGTATATTTTATTGTATACTATTGTATAATGAATTTGTATCGTTGAACATGTTATGTATGTATATTTGTGTGTACATTTTGGAGGTTATAAGTATTATGCATTTAGTGTATTTTTGGTGGGGACTTTAGATATAGGGTTTTATTTGTTCGATGTCTTTTTATAAAATAAAGTTAATACATGGAGTCATGTAGGTATATCCTTTTCATTTTTTATAACAGGTATTCTATCTCAATTAATCATTGCTGATCATTTGTTTAAGGAAATAATTTATTTTATTTAACCTTATAACAAGTATATGAATTATCACCCTTTAAAATTTATTTAATTTGTTTGAGTAATTATTATTATAATTAATATTAGCAAGGAATCAATACCATTATCTTCATTAAGTTATATGAAGCATTCTAAAAGGAACATATAAAATAAATTTTATATTTTATTAATATTTTAATGGAAACTTTATTTCAAGGTTAGTTATGGTTTTAAATTTCAATTCATTGGTAGAGTGACACAGCAAATTATTTTCTTGGTTTCAATAAATATTTTCAGGTGGCCTTGTTGAGAAAGTATACTTTATTTAATTTACTATTTAAGGGAATTATGGATTACTGTTGAGTTTATTTATTTTATTATTAATTGTTTACTGAGATAGAATAATAAAAAGGATTTGTTAATTGTTTAATTCATGGGTTTTCATTGCAAGTCCCGTCTCACTGGATCCAGCGCATTTTGGCTTCTCTAGGCTTTAGCCTAGTTATAACTAACTTGTGGCCCCTCTTGACAAAAAAAAAAAAAAAAAAAAATTCCAAAAATTTTTTTTTTACTGCTTGAGTTAAAGAGGGGTTACAGTCTGACGCCACAGTTAACATTATAAAAGTGAACAGTATACTGATAAGGTGTAATATAGCGCAAGGATCATACAAGAACGGTAAAAAACCAAGAATGCACACGCTGCATTCGTTCTATCCGTCAGTCGAACCAGGATTCAAAATAATTGAATCACCTACAAACGTCATATACCTACCTGTGAATGTGAGTCGTTTGGACAACATAACATTATCTTTACACGATCAGGACGGTGACGTAATAGATTTTCGCGGAGAAGTCATCACTGTGCGTTTACATCTAAAACGACTATAGACATGGGCTTGTACTTTGTTTCTTCGCCACCGCTGCTACCACAGTCGTCAGTAATAAAAGAAGAAGAAGAAGAAAGATCAGTTAGGAAACGCATCAGTACTCGTTCGAAACTGAAACGATTAACATCAGTTAACCGTCGTTTTCTGATTTCACTGGGTTTTGTTGTAAACAAGTAACATGGCGAGTGGAATATTATCTGTGGAGCAGCAACCGTTCTTTGAAGACAGTATCACACACTTTTTATTTCACTCACACGCACCGTACGCAACAACAAGATATGGAAACAATGATGAAATACGTGTGCCAATACAACAACAGGACGTCTTTACACTGCCGTCAGAAAGTTTCCTCTACATCGAAGGCAAGTTGGTTAAAAACCCTAGTGTGGCTGCAGATAGTGCACTGAATGTGGAACTGGTGAACAATGCTATAGCATTTCTCTTTGAAGAGATTCGTTACGAGTTGGCCGGAGTGGTAGTGGACCATACCAGAAACGTCGGTGTTACGTCAACTATTAAAACTTTTCTATCACTCAACAACAACACACGTGGCGCAATGGAAAACGCAGGTTGGGTGGCGCCGACCACGAACATATTAAAAGTGAATGATGACGGTGAATTCAACTTTTGTATACCACTGAAAATGCTAATGGGATTCGCAGAAGACTATACACGCATCGTGCTGAACGTGAAACAAGAACTTATACTCCTACGCACATCTACCGACATAAACGCTATGGTTTTAGCAAGCGGACAAACGACTGCTAATTGTGTTCTTGAACTAGATAAAGTTTACTGGAAAATGCCTTATGTACATGTAGCTAATGCGTACAGATTACCACTGTTACGACTCATAGAGAAAGACCACCCGATAACTATGCCTTTTAGGACCTGGGAGTTGCACGAGTATCCTGCCTTACCACAGACTAAAAGGCAGAATTGGATTGTCAAGACCTCGAGTCAGCTAGAAAAACCACGCTTTGTTGTGTTAGCGTTTCAGACAGCAAGAAAGAATGTACTGACAGCACACGCCGATGAATTTGATCATTGTAACGTGATCAATGCGAGACTGTTTCTAAACGACAAGTATTATCCTTACGATAATTTAAACTTGGATATTGGGAAAGACCGTTTTGCATTATTGTACAATATGTACGCCAGTTTTCAAAGTTCGTATTACCACCGTTTAGACGTCAGCCCAGTACTGACACCAGAATTATTCAAATCAAAAGCCCCGCTGTTTGTATTCGATTGTAGCAGACAAGACGATGCGCTTAAGTCTTCAGCAGTTGATGTACGTTTAGAATTTGAATAGTCAATGAATTTTTAAACACACAGACGACTGCCTACTGTATGATACTACATGATTCGCTTGTAGAATATACGCCATTGTCCGACACAGTACATAGACGTGTTTAAGTCTTATTTTATGCATATTTTGTAAATACTAGTTTTAAATATATATATTTTCATATTTGTAACATTATAATATTGGAGCTGTGTGTGTATGTATTTTAATTGTAAAACTAGTTTAGATATATTTTAATACTTGTAACAATATAATCTTGGAACTGTGTATGTTTTTTTAAAAATTGTAAATACTAGTTTAGATATATTTTCATACTTGTAACAATATAATAGTTTAAATATATTTTCATACTTGTAACAATATAATCTTGGAGCTCTGTATGTATTTTTTAATTGTAAAAACTGTTTAATATAATCTTGGAGCTGTGTATGTATTTTAATAAATGTATATAGTACACACACTTTATTATTATTTGTATAACCCACTCCATAATGTATACTTACTTGCAGCAAACTAGCGAGCGTTGTCCACACACACGTACCCTTAAATGACGGACGTTGTATGCACACTGAAGGCTTGCACGCTTAAAATTCAGCTATACCTAAAATATATCTTCAATTAGAAGTCTAATATAAAAAGTACAGTAAGAATATATTTTCAGAAATTGTAATTTGATCACACACACACACACACACACACACACACATACACTTATTTGAATGAGTCATGTATTAAATTCAATAAATAATGCACTTGATAATGTTTTAATGTGAATAATTTTTACGTTTAAATAAAATCTGTACATACAATAAAATTAATATAAAAATACGGTAAGAATATATTTCAGAAAATTGTAACAGACATAATAATTTGATCATACACACATGCACACACACACACACACACACATGTATTAAATTCAATAAATAATGCGCTTGATAATGTTTTAATGTGAATAATTTTTACTTTTAAATAAAATCTGTACATACAATAAAATTAATATAAAAATACGGTAAGAATATATTTCAGAAAATTGTAACAGACATAATAATTTGATCATACACACACACGCATACACACACACACATGTATTAAATTCAATAAATAATGCGCTTGATAATGTTTTAATGCAAATAATTTTTACGTTTAAATAAAATCTGTACACTCACCAAACTAGTATGTGTGTGTTGTCTACACACCCTTAATGATGGAAGTTGTGTATACTGAAGACTCGTAAGACGTACAATAATACAAACAGTCTTTCAACTATTAAAAATGCAGTGATAGATTTCACGATGTATCAGCACACGCAGGCGGTCAAATGAGAAATTGCCACTATAAAAATACGGTAAGAATATATTTCAGAAAATTGTAACAGACATAATAATTTGATCATACACACACGTACACACACACACACACACACACACACACACACACACACATGTATTAAATTCAATAAATAATGCGCTTGATAATGTTTTAATACAAATAATTTTTACGTTTAAATAAAATCTGTACATACAATAAAAATTATGCTCAGTTATTAACGTATTCAAAATGTTTCATGTACACTTACTTATTTGAATGAGTCATGTATTAAATTCAATAAATAATGCACTTGATAATGTTTTAATGTGAATAATTTTTACGTTTAAATAAAATCTGTATATACAATAAAATTAATATAAAAATACGGTAAGAATATATTTCAGAAAATTGTAACAGACATAATAATTTGATCATACACACACACACGCATACACACACACATATATTAAATTCAATAAATAATGAGCTTGATAATGTTTTAATGCAAATAATTTTTACGTTTAAATAAAATCTGTGCACTCACCAAACTAGTATGTGTGTTGTCTACACACCCTTAATGATGGAAGTTGTGTTGTAACCCCTCTTTCAACTTTTAGACTTTATTAAAAAAAAACCTTTTTTTTTTATTTTATTTTATTATTTTTTTTTTTTGAAAGAGGGGCCACTATATATTTAAAACTAGGCCAGAGCCTAGGAAAGCCAAAACTGCGCTGGGTCCAGTATGACGGGACTTGCAATTAAACTCATTGTTTAGCAACAATAACAATTTTATTTAGCTATTTCAAATACATGCAAGTATCACCCCCAGTGTACAATCCTCTGAAAATATGCAAGTATCCTTTCATCAAATTAAATTACATGTAGACATCAGCATAATAATATCTCCCAAATATAAATAAATATAACATCAATCAATATACACACATAATTACACACAAATAAATAGTTACATAAATACACATGGCGCACACATATCGATATACACACATATATATACTACACACATGTTCACCTGGCAGGCAGCTCAGAGACATTTAACCATGCCACCGAAGAATAGCATCTTCAGTATCAGTGACCTAGATCCCCATCCCAAAATACTGTAAAAGGGTAAGGTACCCAGCTTACATAAACCTTCATAAACCAAACCATTAACCAGTCCAGTTATGACTGCTTGCAACCAAAGAAATTATCACAAAATTTCAAAATTTTAGAAAAGCTCCCCCAGATAGGACTGCGCCATGGCCAGGTCAACATGGCCGCACGGCCGTACGAAGGTATAACAGAATTTATGAATAGCAGTAAGAATCAATAGTGTACTCATATTAACAACTGCACCAGTAGTACACTGGCTATGGCAGTAAAAGAACTGAATGAAATTTTACTCATTTGAATTATTACTGAGCTAAGATAATTTTTATAAAGTATATATAATACGGTTTATGATTGAACCAATAGTGTGCTCATATTAACAATTGAACTAGTAGTACACTGGCTATGGCAGTAAAAGAACTGAATGAAATTTCACTTATATTGAATCATTACTGAGTTAAGATAATTTTTATAAAATATATATAAAGACAATTTTAATTAAAAAAAACTTTATAACATCGGCCCCTAATAAAACACATTTGAGTTGTTTCTACAGAATTGGCTTGGCCACAGGCGAGGCCATGCGCACCACCAGATCCTGCAACCTAACACATGCTATAGACCTGTTACTAACGGCACCTACGGGTGACGTCCACAGGTTACAGCACCTCCCCAAACCTTTAAATCTACAAAAAAACGAAACCCATATAGCTATGAATACCCTTAATCAATGTAAGCATAATTCACCCCCTACAAATCAGTAAACTTAAGTCACACACACTTTTACCCTTAAAGAAAATTTCTCAGCAAAATTCGGTAGCGCATGACCCCGTCCGGGCTCACACTTACTCAGGGGGCATAAGCCTTAATAAAATATACTGACAAAATTTAAAAGCACTAATTGTCTCGCTGGACTTGTGTCCCAACAACTTTAATTGGAGATGTTCCAGGAAGAGAATACGGTGTTCTACATTGTAGAGGCCAAAATATAGATAAATGGGTTAAATGTCACCTGTGAAATCCGGCACAAAACCTGATGTATTGTCCATTTCTTCCTCCCGACGGCACAGACGGAGAATTACTCGTGTAATGCCATTGGTGGCAGATGTTCGGCCACCCGCTGGAGTGGATCGAGATCGTCTTAGGTCGGGAACCCGAAGAGTCGCTTAGTCGATTATCTAGTCATGATGGTTAATAGCAGAGAACAAAATCAAACTGATGGCCGCCGGGAGAAATTGGAACTGTTTCGTGTTCGGCTGCCTGACGAATACTGAACTCCGTAGTCACAAGAAAAATATCTCTATCACTCCCGCCTAGAGCGCGCACGAATCGCGAACGAGGCATGCAGATAACGGCTCATACATCGCTCAAATAATTAAATCACAAACCCCCGCAACGACCGTCACATAATTAACTAGGAAAAATGGCCGAGTATTCCAAAACTCGGCACACCCCCACTCCAAAAGGGCAACATGGTTGCCCCAATTGGAACTCAGTGGTACCCTGCAGTGTACCATCCTTATATACCATACTCAAGTTGTTATCGGTTTTCCCATCAGTCATGGCTCCCAGGAGAATAGATGCTCAGAAGGAAAACGAAAGGGCAGAAGAAGACATGTAACGTGTAAGTGTGTAGCCACCGCAGTCTGACCTGATCAGGGCCAGCCTACGGCAAGAAGAGACAGCGAAGAAAAGACTAAAGAAGGTACGGGAGCTCCCTGAGCACTGGCCCCCCCGAGACATGCCCAACTATGTTTGAGAAACCGACACAACCACAACAGGGCGGCAAGCCCTATAGTTACCAGAGGGACTAGCCCCAAAACGCCAAACAATAACCGTGTTTCAGAATCACCGAAGAAAAGGGGATCTGGTCTCCATGACCCAATAATCTCACTTGCATGTATATGTATACATATCCATAATCCCATACATGTGTGTGTGTGCTCCAAGGGCTCTCTACTCTCCGTTTTTTTTTTTTTTTTTTTTTTTTTTTTTTTTTTTTTTTTTTTGGGTAAGGTTAGGAAATTCGGAAGGTGGATGGTCAAGGATGATTACGGTCGTAGGCTAGGACTGAAGGTAAGGACATGGCTCCCTCCGGACATAAGGACAATTGGAGGAAACCAAGGCTCGCGCAGGCAGGGGCGCATCCCTGAAGTAGACGAACCCCACCGGGACTGTGGGAAGCGTCCACCCGCTACCATCTATCGACTCCCCCCCCCAGAGCACACACCTCCCCGAATAACCTCCATCCCTACTTAAATGGGGACCGGCACGTTCCCCCCTTTTCTATCAGCCCGTCCGCCCGATGTGGCAGGGCTTCAACTTCGAAACGTGCGAGACTATCTCTTTAGACGTATCTCCCGGTTCGCCCAACCTAGCCGTCACAGGCGACGCGAACCCCAGGATGCGGTACGGCCCCGACCAGCGGTAGCACAGCTTGGCGGCTCTCTTATCCGCTGCTGAACTGATCGGGTGACTCTGGCAGTAGACCAAATCTCCCACCTTAAAGGGATTCGGAATACGCCCCTGATTATATTGTCCACGGACGCGCTCGTGTGCACGGAGCAAATTCTTCCGGGCCTCTTTCCACCTATCTGCCGTCTGAATGTCCGGATTACTTGGCAGAAGATCTTCTATTTTCCATAAGTTAGCCAAGGGAAGCGTAGGCGAGAAACCAAACATCACTTCGAAGGGAACGGCCTTATGACTGTCATGCAGGGCCGTATTGAAAGCTAGCTGTAACCACTTAAGATTCTGGTCCCAGGTGGTCTGTTGCTCTGCATGATAAGCAATAAGCGCGGACCTGAGATTCCTGTTGAATCTCTCCGCGTGGGACGGCTGTGGGTAATAGGGGGAAGTGGTTACATGTTTGATGCCATTGGCGAAGCACATTCGCCGAAAATCGCCTGAAATAAATTGTGGACCATTGTCCGAGACAATGATGGCCGGAAGACCGAAGTGCTGAAATACATGACTCTGGAGCGCGTTTATGGTCAATCGAGCAGTTGCCTGCCGTAAGGGCAGTAGCCAGGCAAACTTCGAAAAAGCATCCACACAGACAAGTAGGTAAGCATTACCTGACTTGCTACGCGGGAAGGGTCCCACGTAGTCGATGAATAGCTTCTCCATCGGTCTGCTCGCCACATCAGATGACAACAGCCCTAACTTTGTGTTTTGGGCAGGCTTGCTTAAGCCACAGAGATGACATGCCTTCACCCGAGTTGCTATGTCCCTATCCATGCCCTTCCAGATGAAGTTTTTCCTAATACTGGAAATGGTCTTCGAAATTCCCTTATGTCCACCTACCGGGGAATTGTGATAGTAGCTGAAGACCATGGGCACGAGTTTGCTAGGCAGCACTATCTTCGGGGCCCGTCCTTTCTTCTCTCTGCAACACAGGACGCCCCTGGACAAGAAGTAGGGGACCTGCACGTTACCCTCTTTTAGATTTTGGATGATCGGACCCAACTCTTCATCATTTAACTGATGGGGCAACACATCAGTAAAAGCTAAAGGAAAGTCCAGTAGAACAGAACAGGGTTGCTCCGGCTGGGCTTCGCTGGGCTGGGAGAACATACGGGACAAAGCATCTGCAACCACATTTTGAGTTCCCCGAATGTGTTGCACCTTAAATTTAAGGGATGAGATTTTAACCACCCATCGTCCAATCTTACCCAGCTGCCGGGGATGAGCGAGAAGCCAAGAGAGAGCCTGGTTGTCGGTCTCGAGCAGGAACTCAGCGTGTTCCAGAAAACGCCTGAACTTATCTAGAGCGTATACAACAGCCAAACACTCTAGCTCATACACTGAAGACTTCCGTTCTTGTTGGGTCAAAGTTCTAGAAATGAAGGCCACAGGCTGCCTAGCACCATCAACGACTTGGGACAGAACCGCCCCGAGCGCCACCGAACTCGCGTCCGTCTGTAAGATAAACTGTCTCGAGAAGTCTGGCATCCTCAGTACTGGAGGGGAAATAATGGCTTCCTTCAGAGTCTCGAAAGCCTTCTGTTGCTTTTCCCCCCATACAAATTTGGCGCCCTTCTTCCGGAGTTCATTCAGAGGTGCCGCAATCTCAGCCGCGTTTGGGATGAAACGTCGATAGAAATTGACCATCCCCACAAATCTCGCGATGCCTTTGGCATCCTTTGGTGGGGAAAAGTCCCTGATCCCCTGTGTTCGCTCAGGATCCACAGTGACACCTCTATGGGAAATCAGGAGGCCCAGAAAAGAAATTTGTGTCTGGGCAAACTTCACCTTTTCTGGATTGACAGTGAGGCCGGCACCCCTCAACCTGCACATCACCTCTTCAAGATGATCCAAATTTTCCTCGTACCCCTTGCTGTACACCAGCAAGTCATCAAGATAATTAAAAACGTACTTGAACTTGACATCGTGAAAAACAATGTCAAGCAAACGGGTGAGTGTTTGGGCCCCTACCGCTAGACCCATAGGAACCCTAGTATACTGATAGAGGTTCCACGGAACACAGAATGCCGTGTAGGGCCTACTTTCTTTCGTCAAGGGAATCTGGTGATATGCAGAGTTGAGGTCAATGATGGTAAAATACCTCGCCTCACTGAACCAATCGAACGCGGAATGAAGGTCAGGAAGTGGGACCGAATCTACCTCGATGTTAGCGTTCAGCTTGCGGTAGTCGATGACCATCCTGTGCTTACCTCCAGGCTTGGGCACTAGGAACGCTGGACTGGCATAACTGGACTGAGAAGGTTCAATCACCCCTTGATCTAATAATTCTTGATCCTTCTCCCTCAAGATGCTCATCTTCGGAGGGGCAAACCTATAAGGGTGGGAGCGCACCACCTTGGAGTCCGTTAGGCGGATCTTATACTCCAAGAGATGTGTGAGCCCAAGGGCCGGAGTTAATACAGTGGGGAAACGCTCACACAACTGATCTAAAGCGGACCGCTGGGACTGGGAGAGGTGGTCTCTAGATGTGTCGGGGCACTTAACCTCTTGGATATCTTGCCTGGTCCCCTGATATCCAAGGAAAGGGATTACAACTCCCCGATTAAATTTAAAATAGCATTGGTGCTCTTGGATGTCAATAACGAGACCACTTTTGCAGATGAAATCGGCACCAATAATGCATTCAACTCCCAGAGCAGGAGAAACCAGAAAGCTCCACACCCAAGAAAATCCCTCGATTTTGAACTTGAAAGAAACTACCCGGGAAATGGGCAGAATTTCCTGGGATGCCGTCCAGCACACTACGGAAGACTGTTCCGACCTTTTAATTAAACCCTGTCGTTCAAGGTCCTCGCACACTTTGGATGAAATGGTAGATCTTGCTGATCCGGAGTCAACTAATGCTCTGAGTTGACTCTTTTTCAACTCCAACAGCAAGAAGGGGCATACAGAAGTGGTTCTAGAGATGGTTTGGAGGACCTTGCTGCCTAAAGACTTGGGACCTACAACTGGCCTGGAGGCGCGTACCTTAGAAGACCCGCGACAGGTAGGGGAAGACCTCCGACATATCTTCCCCTCAATGACCCTTTTCTGAATGACCTTGGGCGCCTTGGGGAGGGACGTTGGACTCGACCCAACCCCAGTACAAAATCGTCTGACGTGGCCCAACCTACCACACTTAAAACAAGTCACATTAGGCGAACGACGGCGCCTCTCGCTACAAGAGTTTATAATTCTATTTTCATTACCGCATGAGGATGGAACGATTCGCCCCCCATGCCTCTCGTGTCTTAACTTATCATGGGTCACGTGCTCACGGGACTCGTCAATCCCCTGGACCGTTCTAGAAAACACACATAGCCGTTCGAGATCCGCAAAACAACGTGGACGGTCCGCGAACACCAAACGGGATCTCTCTTGGGGCGTCACCCCTTCTAAAATTCTTCCAACGACATCCTTCTCGGGCAACCCTAACCTCAAAACCCGAGCACATTTACGGATATCCTGCACAAAATCCCCCAACGCCTCTCCGTTGGCCTGTGCACGATAGAACCGGCTAAGTTTCAAATGCTCACGTTGCCGACGGGGTATGAAAGAGTCCAACACCTCCCCATGGAGAGAGTCGATACTGCCACCACGACGCAGAGTGCGGGTGACCAGCTCAGCCAATGAACCCCGGCAATATGGATATATAACAGACAAGAGGACATCCTCGGGCAGCCCCGGAAACTCCGCCAACTGCAGGACGATGTCCAGGAAAACCAACAATTTGCCCACATCTTGTCCATCTACCACCGGAAGTCTCTGGAGAATGCCGGAAATAGGGTTGGGTAGTTTCTGGTAACCTACCCCCGCCAGAACACAATTCAAAACCCACAACAACAAACATAATTCCCACGAAACACCTAACACAAAAACATGACTTACAACACATATTAACAAGAATCGGAAAAACTCAAGTACTGTCCTTCCTTTGAGTAGACCCCCGGGTTCCCTAGCGCTGCGAAAACTCAATCCACTCCAGAACCAACTCCCCGTCAGCCGCCAGACTCAAAGAAGAAACGACATCAGACACTAACACTAACATACAATCCACACCACCGAACAACTACCACAACATACAACAATTCAACAAGACATTTATTATAACTTCCATGACTAAGTCGGGTCAATGACAGTACCGACTTCCGGTCAGGCCATACCGCATCCCGTTAACCTCTCGCGCTATTACTTCATAACTATTTATATAACAGACAGCCATTCCCCCGGCAACACCCCCGCGCCCTCCGGTAAGGTCCAATCTCAACAATAATAAAAACCCCAACTAAAACGCATGCCACGTGGCGGCACCAGGTTTACAATTGAAATCCCATAGCATCTACCAATTATTTTCATTTTCAAATATTGCTGATGTTTGATGTTCTTTCCAAACTATTTCCGAGTTTGCAAGCCCCGTGACACCACAGGACCCAAGGGTTCGACCAAAGAATCAACCACGCTCTGCTACCATTTGTAACCCCTCTTTCAACTTTTAGACTTTATTTAAAAAAAACCTTTTTTTTTTTTTATTTTATTTTATTATTATTTTTTTTTTTTGAAAGAGGGGCCACTAGTTATTTAAAACTAGGCCAGATCCTAGGGAAGCCAAAACTGCGCTGGGTCCAGTATGACGGGACTTGCAATTAAACTCATTGTTTAGCAACAATAACAATTTTATTTAGCTATTTCAAATACATGCAAGTATCACCCCCAGTGTACAATCCTCTGAAAATATGCAAGTATCCTTTCATCAAATTAAATTACATGTAGACATCAGCATAATAATATCTCCCAAATATAACATCAATCAATATACACACATAATTACACACAAATAAATAGTTACATAAATACACATGGCGCACACATATCGATATACACACATATATATACTACACACATGTTCACCTGGCAGGCAGCTCAGAGACATTTAACCATGCCACCGAAGAATAGCATCTTCAGTATCAGTGACCTAGATCCCCATCCCAAAATACTGTAAAAGGGTAAGGTACCCAGCTTACATAAACCTTCATAAACCAAACCATTAACCAGTCCAGTTATGACTGCTTGCAACCAAAGAAATTATCACAAAATTTCAAAATTTTAGAAAAGCTCCCCCAGATAGGACTGCGCCATGGCCAGGTCAACATGGCCGCACGGCCGTACGAAGGTATAACAGAATTTATGAATAGCAGTAAGAATCAATAGTGTACTCATATTAACAACTGCACCAGTAGTACACTGGCTATGGCAGTAAAAGAACTGAATGAAATTTTACTCATTTGAATTATTACTGAGCTAAGATAATTTTTATAAAGTATATATAATACGGTTTATGATTGAACCAATAGTGTGCTCATATTAACAATTGAACTAGTAGTACACTGGCTATGGCAGTAAAAGAACTGAATGAAATTTCACTTATATTGAATCATTACTGAGTTAAGATAATTTTTATAAAATATATATAAAGACAATTTTAATTTAAAAAAAACTTTATAACATCAGCCCCTAATAAAACACATTTGAGTTGTTTCTACAGAATTTGCTTGGCCACAGGCGAGGCCATGCGCACCACCAGATCCAGCAACCTAACACATGCTATAGACCTGTTACTAACGGCACCTACGGGTGACGTGCACAGGTTACAGCACCTCCCCAAACCTTTAAATCTACAAAAAAACGAAACCCATATAGCTATGAATACCCTTAATCAATGTAAGCATAATTCACCCCCTACAAATCAGTAAACTTAAGTCACACACACTTTTACCCTTAAAGAAAATTTCTCAGCAAAATTCGGTAGCGCATGACCCCGTCCGGGCTCACACTTACTCAGGGGGCATAAGCCTTAATAAAATATACTGACAAAATTTAAAAGCACTAATTGTCTCGCTGGACTTGTGTCCCAACAACTTTAATTGGAGATGTTCCAGGAAGAGAATACGGTGTTCTACATTGTAGAGGCCAAAATATAGATAAATGGGTTAAATGTCACCTGTGAAATCCGGCACAAAACCTGATGTATTGTCCATTTCTTCCTCCCGACGGCACAGACGGAGAATTACTCGTGTAATGCCATTGGTGGCAGATGTTCGGCCACCCGCTGGAGTGGATCGAGATCGTCTTAGGTCGGGAACCCGAAGAGTCGCTTAGTCGATTATCTAGTCATGATGGTTAATAGCAGAGAACAAAATCAAACTGATGGCCGCCGGGAGAAATTGGAACTGTTTCGTGTTCGGCTGCCTGACGAATACTGAACTCCGTAGTCACAAGAAAAATATCTCTATCACTCCCGCCTAGAGCGCGCACGGATCGCGAACGAGGCATGCAGATAACGGCTCATACATCGCTCAAATAATTAAATCACAAACCCCCGCAACGACCGTCACATAATTAACTAGGAAAAATGGCCGAGTATTCCAAAACTCGGCACAGTGTATACTGAAGACTCGTAAGACGTACAATAATACAAACAGTCTTTCAACTATTAAAAATGCAGTGATAGATTTCACGATGTATCATCACACGCAGGCGGTCAAATGAGAAATTGCCACTAATTTTCTTCGTGTATATATTGTACACTGGTAGTGGGGAAAGCTTGTGTGTCCGTTTTTAGAGTAAATACTTTCTAATCCATAATTAATCCTAATTACTGTCAGCGCTGCTAATGATCGACATGTGTCAAATTAGAAAGTAGGACGCCCCGATTTAGACGATGTACACACGGTTAATGACCTCTGGTTTAAGTTAGCGAATAATAACTATATCTAATTCTGTATCGTTGTGTGTGTGTGTGTGTGTGTGTGTGTGTGTGTGTGTGTGTGTGTGTGTGTGTGTGTGTGTGTGCTGTCACCGGACAAAAGGCTTGCCGCATGACAAATGGCGCCAATCGTACACTCTAGTTATTTTGGTGGCCCTAAAAAGGACCGAGTGGCGAGAACTGTGATGTTGGTCGTGCCGCGCTGAGGTGTTCGGCGGCTGCGCCCGCTGATCGTGGCGTACTGCAGTCCTCCTCTTCTTTCGGCACCGGTTGTAGAGTCGGCTGCCGGCCCAGCGAAATCCATCGCTGGCGCGGAACGGGAGTGCGAAGACGCAAGAACGGCGGTGGTTCTATTCTTCGGCTGTTCCTTCCGGCTGACTCCGCCCCGATGTCGTCCGAGAGAGGAGAGGAGATGAAGTGCGTTCGATGGCGTGGCGATGAAGAGTGCGTAAAATTTTCTGCCGGCCCGGGTTTTATTAACTAACCGGCATCGCTGATTGGCTAGCTCCGAACACGAAGTTGGTCACGTCTCGGCGCCTGCTGATGCCGGATTGGCTCGCTCCGAGCACGTAGTTGGTCACGTCTCGGCCGCTGGTAACGGAGAGCAGATGTTCGCATATCGCTACCGTCACAGTGTATACATAGTTAATCTTTCTATCACTAATTACCACACTGAATATAACTTTCTAATGACGAAATATTATTATTTCATTGTTTACGATATATATTTAATTAATGCAAAAATGAATTTTTAAAATTACAATGGTCTGTAAACCATATTTAAGTTTGTGTACACATACAAATCGCTTTGAATAAGGGAATTCCTGTCAACGTTTGCAGCGAGAGAGAGACATACACAATGTGTGTGTGTGTATGTGTACACAAAACTTTTGAAAATACCTTATTTCAAGGAGATTTTTTTATGCGTAACACTTTACCACACAGACTTGGCAGAACCGAGATTGGCGTAGAGAGAGAGACCCGTTACATAAACACACACAGAGAGAGATGCAACAGGCAACAGTAATCTACTAAATGTGTGTGTGTGTGCGAGAGAGAGAGAGGGAGGGAGAGAGATAGTTTTACTTACATTCAAATGTGAGAGAGAGAGAGAGAGAGTTTATATCGTGATGGATAACTGTGTCTAGAGAGACAGAGAGAGAGAGGGAGGGAGAGTTACTTACATTCAAAGAGAGAATTGATATCGACAACAATCATGATCATATAGTTTGAATTTCCCACCACAGAAAAATGTTGGCAGATCTGTTCTATACACAATAATGCAAGATTGGTAACCCTGATCATATATTTTAATATATACACTATATAACACACACATATCAAGTTTGAACCCATACATAGGTTGGTAAACCTGATCATATAGATTTAATATACATTATAACACACAACAAATTTGAACTCATGCAAGGTTGGTAACCCTGATCATATATTTAATATATACACTATAATGCATCAAGTCGGAAACCCCCACCCACCACCCACCACCCACCTCTGCTTCTGTGCCAATTTATACATTCGTCTTCATATGAAAATGCCGGAAGTAGTATATGTGTGCTCTTCATAAGCAGGTAGGTGATCATATTTTGGTGCTACTACCCCAATATTCCATTTCAGTCTGAGCTGCGTTTAGAATGTGTCTTTACATTTATCTCCAAGAGTACATCATGTGAAGCGAGATGGATGTGTACCATGATATATTGCTACTTAATGATTTTCAACCCACGAGCTCCACAACAACGGATAACCGAAGAGATTACTGTCCATGAGAGAGGCTTGGCTCCCTTGTACATTCACTACTAGGATTCATAACATCTCGTACAGCTACTTGCCAGGGACGAGTCAACCCTAGTTTCCCATTCGCTAAACACACACTCTTAGCCTGGCATACATCGGCTCCAATCCACCCAAAGTGCCAGTTACACTCGTCCGCCACGCTGAGGCGGTATGTGTTAGGCGGGGATAGCGATGGAAGGAAACCACCGGGTATTGCGGTACCGGCCTTTAACATCTTGCCGTCAGGGCCGAAGCCCCAGGCCCCAAATTAAAATGTTGAACTACTTACAGAATGTTTAGGGTCAATAGTGTCAACGTATCGCTACTTTAACTCGTTTTTAGGTGGAAGTTCACAAACACACAATAAATAAATCACACTTGCAAGGGAAATGTATGAGCTGCGTTTTTCACAGTATTTTTACTTTTGTATCCATTGACATCCCTTTCCTGCTTCCCTCTTTTTAAGATTGTTCTTTGTTATGTTTGCACGTCTGCACCCCCTCGTCAGGCACACAATACTAATATTTATAGTACTAGTTAAATACTCCACAAGAAACGGTTGTTGACAACAAAAAAACACTGCAATGTAAATATAGAGTCACCATGATGAAATAACATTTGAGATAACATTTTTAAATTTCATAGCTAACAGACACAACCTTTACCATTACCAACAGCCAGATTTTTTTCGGTATTATCAGTACCGTCATCTTACAATAACTGTGATAAAATGCCATGAATCTGGCGTCGGTTCTCGTCTATAAAGTCACGGATATGTTGGGGAATGTCGATGTATATATTACTTTACGTTCGCTTGAAATAAAATAGTCTGGTGGTGTCAAACCGAACGATATTGAACACCAAGTGATATCACCATTTTGTAAAATAATTCTGCCTCTAAACTTCTTAGCAATAAGTGTATCAACTGTAAAAGATTGTATTGCTTAAGTTCATCGAAAACAGCAATATAATATATTAAAGTAATATTAATTAAAGTAAAAATATTTATTAAATAAATATTTGCCCCTTATAAGGAGTTTGTTATACGTGTCACAAAATGTTTTCCTATCTTGCTACACGGGACACGGGCCTTGTTATCTATTCGTCATTAACAATTTTTCTCTTTGTCGTCAACTCTCAAGTGCGAACATGCACCCGGACATGAGTATCGGAGGTCAGTAGCGGGTAAACTAAAAGTTCAATTATTTTTGGCATTTTTAATTTATAAAAAATAATAATAAAAGGAAATTTTTCTTTCAGCTGGAATGACATTTACCTCAGACAATTTCATTTATGAAGGAGTCAGCAGTTACCTGAAGTTCAAGGCGTTGGATGACGTATATAATAGATGGGACATGGTAAGGGTACCTCACACCCCATACCTACAATAACAAAGAATAATATAATTTGTTTTTCAAGACTTTATTAACAATCTCAGCGGTTTGTAAAATCACGTACATTTAATGGAAGCGCTTAATTCAATCCACCTACACAAAAACATTAATTTTAAAAAAGTGATATTAAAACAGTAATCCAAAATTAAATTTACAAAATACAAATAAGTGGACAAAGTTCCATGTAAAGTTGGGTAAATTTTGTCAAAATGTATAAATATATTTATATAATATTACGTTAATACTAATAAATTTTTAAATCTAAAAAACATGAAATAATTCTTTGACTTTTCTCCGTGCGCACACACCCACACACACGCACAATATTGCAGAGTTACGTTCACCTTCGGGCGCGCTCGTGTGTGTGTTAAACGTAACTTTAATACATTTTCAAACCCAACCACGTCATGGGATTTTATACAATTTAAAAATTTACTCCTTCTTATTAGTGTGTGGTATTATTGATTATTCAAAATTAGATTTACGGGTTTAGAACATTATAGTCCTATTATCATACAATTAAAAATCACAAAATATTTACTCCACATTTAGTGACTGATTTTTTCTCTTTTGGATGTAGATTTTGATAATGTTTCAGTAAACCATTTATGTGTTTTAAAAACATCCTGTCTTCACTTCTGCAAATTGTTTTCGAGGACCTGCCTTATCCATTTCGTCAGACTCTCCAGTTTAATTATTACCAGGTAGGCTACAAACGAAAGTATTAAACGGCCTTCAGAGAGCACTACACAGTTAAACAAGTAAGGTTCTGAAAAAAAATTATTTACTGAATTAATATGATTATATATACACAATATACACGTGTGCGAGCGCATTTCCTAATTTCCTAGCGTTAATGTTGGGTAGCAGCCAACATTTCAGTTGTTCATTGGCCCTGAGAAGGGCGTTTCTATCGCAACCTTTCGGCACAGTCTCAAGTTCTAACTTCTGGATAATATCATTCACTATAGAAAACCAACCTTACAGACTCATCCAGATCAATCTGAAAACAGACATTTCTAGAACATATAGGCCTAGCTCTGCTATTCCTACAGGGCACTCGGCACTCTATCTTCGCTGTCTGATATTATGACCTGATCGTCACCAAACATTAGAGTTTTGAGGAAATTATGTTCATTGAAACTCCTGTTGAAATTTCTAATTCTAATTATTTCTAGTTCCTGTTTCCACTCCTCAACAACTTTGTTCAACAACATAAATTAAAAAGTGCGGGTGACACGTTAAAACCTTTTCTTTCCTCTCCGACATATATTATTAGTTTAATTTTGTCAGTAATCTTGTTAAATGTTTCACTGATAATAACGTTTTCATGTTGACAGGAGCGATATTCCAAGATACCCGATTACTACAGCGCTCTGGAGACTGACGTTGATGTGACTCAGCGCACTCCAGTGGCGAATCCTCCATTTAACAACATAAACTGGGTGGAATGGCAGCCCATATTTTTCAAGGTATGTATATTCTCCATTATTATATTGCATTACACAAGTTCTAGGAGCTTCTGCACATATATATCTTTACCTATTTATACAGTATGTAAACGTTTCTCAAACAACGCCAGACTTTTTATTAAACGAGAGAAGCGATTTCTTAGTTTTAACTCGACCGTTTGCATTTGTCTGTCTGTCTTCCTAACTATCTGTTTGGGATTCAGACCTCACGATAACTTTAGAACTCATAAACCGATTTTTGTAAAACTTGTCGTGCAAATCCGTACTTTTACTTTGCAGAACCGTTTTATTTGAGATTTATCCCCCCCCCCCAAAAAAAAATAGTTGCGCGGGAGGCAAAAATGTAACAGGGTAAAAATTGTGAACATCGAAAAACCTCATATGGAGTATCACGTTAAAGGGAATCTAATGTAAGTTTGAATGTAGTCTCCATTTTAGAAATTTTAAAATTGTTGGTCAGATGTTCCCAATAGTGGGAAAAGTTATAAGTAGGTGAAAGTTTTCATACAAACGCAAAAATTCATGTGCGATATCAAATTGTGCCGTGGCTATATTAAAGGTAAACACCACGGCCAGTTTAATTGTATTTCCGTACGTTCGGTGCGTTATCGCTGCGTGTTACAATGTCCGCTATCGATATCGAGACTTAGTCGGCCGCCGCGACCTTGATCTGTGACGTCATTTGGTTGGCCGTGGCGTCTGAGCTTTGACTACGAGATTTATTCAGCAGTGTTTTGGGTTTTATAATTTCACACAGCGTCAACTCTCGTCTCTTTTTCTCTTTCAACTTTGTGCTGCGCGGATCGTGACGGCGTGCCGTGATTAACTACTACTATGATCCTATAATCCTATAAAGAGCTTCAGGTGAGCCAGTATTCAGGATTTAATTATTAATATTAATTCAATTGGGGCTTGAGTGTGTAAAATGTAATGATAGTGTGTGTGTGTGTGGGGGGGGGCTCTGACAGGAAGAGTCGAGACACTGAAGATAGCCGCTCCAAGACGTATTTTACCTAAAATGATTATCTACGATGTAGACAGAGATCTTGTTGATGGAGAAATTCAGGATTATATGTATAAGCAGAATCTGGAGGAGGCAGGAGTGAAGAGGAAGGAGATGGAAGATGGGTTCAGGATCTGCTACAGAACGGGAAGACGAGATCTGCCGGTAGTAAATCTGGTTGTGGAAGTTTCACCTAAAATAAGAGAAATATTATTGGACGCTGGACGTGTATATATAGATTTTGCAGCCTGTAGGGTAGTAGATCACCTGTCTGTCACACGTTGTTACAGGTGCCAAGGATACGGTCACGGCGTAAAATTCTGCAAAAAACCGGAACGGGAATGTGTATGTTCTCATTGTGGGAAGGTAGGACATGATTTTAAGACGTGTAATGTCAGTGGGGAAAAACCCTCTTGTGCAAATTGTCTCGCTGCAAAGAAACCCAGCGATCATAGAGTGGGTACAATGGAATGTCCAATTTACAAACGACTTGTCGCCCAGAGAGTCAGTATGACCCAATACTGAGCAAATGGGAGAACGTCAGCGCTTTACTGAGGTCCATGAAGGGCTTAGGTTTGGACAGATTAATTTACAAGGATCTGCGGTATGTCTTGAAGAATTCAACAGGATAATAAGGGATAGGAAATTAGATGTAGTTCTTATTCAAGAACCATACTCCAGGCAGGGTAGGGTACCGTATATGGAGAACTATCGATTATATTATGTACCGGAAAATCCGGGGGCAATGGTGGTGGTAGTGAATGAGAGAGTGGAAGTTATCTTCATTAGGGAGTTATCCAGTCGGAATCATGTATGTGTCAAACTGATCTACAGAGAACAGGAGTGCTACGTGGTTAGTTCGTATTTCAAATATAATGAAGACATCAGAATGCATGTCAGGGAATGGGATAGGATTCTGAGAGGTACTAGGAATGCAGCAGTCATCATGGCGGGAGATGTGAATGCAAAGTCTACATTATGGCATTCTTCATCGAGGGACAATAAAGGAGAAGAAGTAGAGACATTTGTGCTGGCAAATGATTTGATGGTGGTAAACGAAGAGGGGAATCTGACCACTTACTCAGCTTTTGGTGAGGTCGTCGCGGGACAAGGACCGAGACTTATGGAATCCAACATTGATGTAACGATAAGGAATAGGAAGGCCAGAATTGATGGGTGGATGGTATGTGATGAAGGGAATAGTGATCATAGATTGATCGTATTCAATGTTGGAGGGGAAATTGTAAGGGAAAATGACCTAAACAGGGAAGAAAAGGGTCGATTAATGGTCAGGCATGCCGACTGGACAGAGTTTGACACGAGGATAAAGGGATTTGCGAATGCAGAGAGTGAACGGACCGATGTTGATAGTTGTGCATTAGACCTTGCGACTTCGATGTTGGCGTCAGCGGAATTCTCGATGCCTAGGGCTTTAGGGACGGAGAGCAGGACGAGATGGTGGACAAAGGATTTGGAAATTGAGAGAATCCATGTAAAGAGGGCTCGGAGACGGTTGCAACGTGCTGGGGACCCGTCTGTAAGGGAGTCGCGCTTGCGTGATTACCGGAGGACGAGAAACCAGTATTTTGCGGCCGTTAAAAGGGCAAAGAGAGAGGCATGGGAAAACTTCGTAACGGAGGAAGGTAATAAGGATCCATGGGGGATTCCTTATAAGATACTGGTCGATAAGCGAAAGAAGGAATTGTTAATTTCATCAATGAAATTTGATAATGAATTTGAACATGATGTAGATCAGTTGGCCAAGAAACTGTTGCACGTGTTACTGCCGGACGATAGTGCTGAAGAAACGCAGAGTCAAGCGGATGTTAGAAGACGATCAGAAGAGATAGGAGTAACTGAAGAAAGCCAGCAGATAACAGAGGAAGAGGTATGGTTGGCACTATCGACAATGGGTAGGAAAAATCTCCCGGTTATGATGAATTAACAGTAGAGATGTGGATTAAAGCATGGCCAGTGGTCAGGCATAAAGTCCTTGACGTAATGAATAGAAGCCTTAGGGAAGGTAGGTTCCCTGCTCCATGGAAGATAGGAATAGTTAAGATCTTGTATAAAGGAAGTGAAAAGGACCCACAAGATCCGAAGTCGTATAGGCCGCTTACATTGCTCCCGGTTCTGGGAAAGGTATATGAGAAAGTCATCAACAAGAGAATTTTGGGAAGCCTGGAACAAGGTAGGAAACTGCATGAAAGGCAGTATGGGTTTAGACCTGGAAGAGGTACTGAAGGGGCATTAATCGAAGTCGTGGAGAGGATTAGGTCTTCAAGTCAAAATTATGTGGCAGCATTTTTTTTGAATATTGCAGGGGCATTTGATAATGCTTGGTGGCCCAGGATAATAGTTCAATTAAAAGATTTTGGAATTAGGGGTAAGGAATTAGAAGTGATAATAGATTATTTTAGGGACAGGTTCGCTATATTAAAGTTTAGGGGATGTTATCAAGAAAAGAGATTAACAAAAGGCTGTCCACAGGGATCAGTATTAGGACCTACACTATGGATTGTGCTGTTCGATGGATTTTTGAGACTTCGACTGCCCCGGGAGTGCCAGCTCTTTGCGTATGCCGATGACGGTATGTTATTAATTGAGGCTAAATCCAGAAGCGAGCTGGAGAGAAATGCGTCGTTGGCCTGTGACATGATATATGATTGGTGTGAGGATAACAAATTGCAACTCAGCGTGGTTAAAACGAAAACGATGTTAGTCAAAAGAGAAAGAGCTTATAAAAGAGCAGGACGTAGGGCTCATGCACAAAGGCCACCGACAATAAAGATGAAAGGTGAATCGGTCGGATATGTCAAAGAGTTTCGGTACTTAGGTGTTATATTAGACGAGAAGCTGAGTTTTATTCAACATTTTAAGTACGTATCTGAGAAAGCTGTAAAGACATTTTGTATGGTTAGGAGAGCTGCAAAGGCGAACTGGGGTTTCGGCTATAAGGCGCTAATAACGTTATATAAAGGAGTTGGAGAGGCGATTCTGCTGTATGGAGCTCCTGTATGGGCCGATAAAATGAGATTAACATATGCCGATATTCTTTTGAGAGCGCAACGAACAATGCTACTTGCAGTCACAAAAGGGTACAGGACAGTGTCAAGGGAAGCGTTAACAGTATTGGCAGGAGTAATGCCAATTAACTTGAAAGCCCTGGAAAGGGAACAGTTGTATAATATAAGAGTTGGAAGAGGTGGGAATAGGGTTATAGTTAGAAGAGAAGCCATTAGGAAATGGCAGGAAAGGTGGGACAGGGCAGAGACAGGAAGAAGAACATATCAACTGTTTCCTGATGTGTCAGAAAGATTAAAGATGAAAATTGAAATGAATTATTATGTGACACAGTTTGTAACGGGGCATGGTAATTTCGCTACGTATTTAAAGAGGTTTGGATTCAGAGATGACGAGTTCTGTTCGAAGTGTAAAGTGGTGGACTCTCCAGAATACGTAATCTACGACTGTATTGAGATAGCAAATAGCCGATCCCAGTTTAGGTTAAAATTGATGGATATCGGGATGCGATTGGACCTTAGAGAGATTCTTCGGAATGCAGAGGCGACGACGATCCTAGTCGACTGGTTGAAGGAGATAGCGTTGGCACGAGAGGGCAGGGAGAGGACGTAGACGAGGGTGGGAATGCTACAACAAGGGGACTCTTGAATAAACGAACGTCCTAAGGGGGCGGGGGAGGGATTGTGGGAATGAGAACTTTAGAGTCTGGGGATATGAACTGTGTGGTCGGATAATCTGCAAAAGGCCCTTTGTCCTGGGAGCGGGTATATATCCGATCACACAGTGGGGACGGGTGGGAAAGTAGAGGGAGGTGCTTGGGCACAACAGATTGGCTCCACCAAGGCCACCGGGTGTGCAGACCTGGAAGGCTGGCCTATGGCCGCCGCTGGTAGACCAAGTAGCTTGCTACGAGGTCGACCCTTGGTCAGTGGGAGGACTTTCGTTTGACGAAAGGACAAAACTGACTCCTCGGGAGATCGGGGGGCCCCAGGAGACGGGTACGCCCGACTCTTGCCCCGGTCGGGTATGGACGGGGGGCCTGGCAATTGTCGGACCCTTCGGCCATATTTGGTGTTGGACTCGAGGTGGTTTGTGGTTTCGGTTCGGCGGTATCGTTCCGGGATCTTTTGAGATCCCGGGGGGCTGCCTGCGGACTGTAAAATCCTAGATAGTGGATATTCCGAACCCCACGGAGGGAATAGAGCTGCACGTCTCGCAACCCAAGGGGTACCGACCATAACAACGTCGGGCGCTTTGTCAGCGTTATTTCAATTAGACACCTCGCCCATGGGGGCCATGGGTGTAGATAGGACTATGTCTTTGGAACACACATGTAAAACTCATATATATATGTCCCTATTCTTTTTTCCGGGCGTACCCGTCTCCCGGGGCCCCCCGATCTCCCGAGGAGTCAGTATGACCTCTCGTTCAAGATTCGTTAACTGTTACCAACCGTTAACTAACGTCCGTTAACTGTTAACACTGCTTTAGTATCTCACAACATCAAAAATAATTTTCAGTTCAAAAATTCTTCCGTCTTGTTCCCTCGACACGGGAAAAAGGGAAAATTTCCCTCTTTGTGGGAATTCCCCGCCACTCGCCGGCAAATAGGAAAGCGCCTTTTCCCGTACCGCAGAGCAACGAACTATCACATTATAACCAAGTTATACAAAGCCTTTATGAACGGTCGGGAACCCTGGAATCCTCTAAGAGGGAGATAGTAGGGTTTGGACCGCGAAGAGCACCGCAGTTGCAGCGGTGTCCGGATCTTCCCCTTGGACCTTGAAAATCCGGGGGAGGGCTACGCGGACAGTCCGCGCCGGATCGTACCCACATCCGCAGCAGGTCTCCAAGGTGAAGAGCCTCTAGTCGATAGAATAACGTAGGTAAGGGAAGTCGGCAAATCGGATCCGTACCTTCGGAAGAAGGGTTGGCTCTGAGGACCGGGGCGTGTCGGGCTTGACGGGGAAGCGGGTCCGCGCCGGGGGTTCACGCCCCCGGCGCGCCCGCGAACCGAGCTCGGTCCCGTGCCTCGCCCCTACCGCGGAACCGCCTTGCTGCGAGGCCGCCGGCTGTCGGTCGCGGGCCGTCCGGCCGCGCCGCGCGGTGAGTTCGCTCGCCGTTGCGTGCGCGGTCCTGGCGCCCGAGGGCGGGCCGGTTTACGCCTCTTCGGCCGCCATTCAACGGTCGACTCAGAACTGGCACGGACCGGGGGAATCCGACTGTCTAATTAAAACAAAGCATTGCGATCGGCCCCCGACGGGTGTTGACGCAATGTGATTTCTGCCCAGTGCTCTGAATGTCAAAGTGACAATTCTAATTCTAAGCAACGTGTGATTGCTTGTATGGTAGAGGTAGTAAATATTGTAAACACATGTGTGCAGTTGAGAAAAAATTCCAGCTTCAGATGACAACTCGTCCTGTGTTAAATGTAGAAGATAAAATTTGCTAAGGTTGCTTTTGGTTAAAAAATTCCAGTCGAATTTTATAGCAGCATGGACTTAACCTAAAACGTGACGTCGGTGGTTGCAGCAGACACAGTTACAGGGACTAGTGAGGTGACGCTGGTGCATGAAAATCAAAGTATTCCTTTAATTAATTATAAAGATTCTTTGGATAAGTTAAGAGTTGAATTTAACCGCTAGGCCGACATATTAGAGACCTGTCCAAGTTCTTCAAACAGTGCCATTATAAATAAAACGATTAAAAAAATGCAAGCAACAAAAACGCCAGGGCAGGTCATGAGTTTCATGGCAGCTAAACTATCCTCCTTAAAAACTAAGAAAATTCGAATCCAGCCTACTTCATTAACACGGCGAAAAGTGCGAGGAATATCAAAAGGAGGTAGAAGAATTCAATCGGGACGACCGGCAAACACAAAAAAGATGCTAACTTTCAAAAAGAAATCGACTGCAAGAACAAAACGAAAACATAATTAATCACTAAGCATTGAAAATAATACGCCTAGTGCTAAGCTTCACTAACAACGAGGAGGTCAAAAAGTGTGAGTTTTTCTGTTACAGACTATTATAAATAAATTAAGTTAAATTCTTTCATTATGTAACTGTTGACTTTTTTGTAATTTTAAAAGCACACTATGTAATGTAAATGTAACGTCAGTTAAAAAAAGAACTGTCCACAACACTGTAATATAAATTTTCAATGTAAAAATATAAATAAATTTAAAAGAAAATTCATTGTACTTTGTTCTTACAAACACAAAATGTAGTACAGTACAATTATGATTATAAATTAATACAGTATATAGCCTACTGTATATAGCCTAATCGTAAATATAAATAATAATAATAATCATATCGTAATAGAATAAGTGATATGATAGAGATGATACAGTCAAATAATGTGTGAGAGATGCGACAGAGAAGAGACGATAGGCGGTAATGTGCTGAGCCCGCATAGGTATTGTAATGGTGATCGGCGCGACGCCCCGCGAACCATTATATTATAACCATTATATTATAGAGCTACAAACTCTATGCCATTTCAGCCACGGCTGAATCGGTATAGGAGATGTAATTACGCCACCCGTACCAGGGCCGATTTTGACGTCAACAGCGCTCTGGGCACTCCAAACGAGAGCGCCCCCCCCACCATCAACTCAACCCCCTACTCCCCACCCGCAATTATAACGACTTAGTTGTTGACTTACCAGTTATGGTTCGGGAGGGATTTTGGTTCCCTTAACTCTCCTTTTATTTGGAGTGTCTTTCCATTATCCACCACCTATGGACCCGCCATGTCCCGGACTGGCAACCGGCAGCCGTAAGGAATGACATGGTCTTTACGTGTAACCTGGTGATCAGTGGTTACAACAATAAAAACCTCATTTCATTTCTTACGGCATCACGGACCTCCCACCCACCTTTGTAAATAAGTTATATTGTGTGCATAATAAGTCATAGGCCTCCTTTATGTTTTTACCGTTTTCATTTATTTAATCACGCCTTTCCTTGATCAGAGTGTCTCTTATAACATTGGCTTTTTTCTAGCCTTGACTCTTGCGAAATCATCAATGATGTCACCATAATCAATTTTCATTGTAATGTCACTTTGAGTGCATAGCAACATCAAACTGTTAAGCTTTTTGTTATCCATTGTTGACCTTATTTCAGACTTTATTCTTTTAAGAGCTGAAAAGCTTCTTTCTGCTGTACAGTTTGTTACAGGAAGAGTCAAGTAAATTCTCATTGCAACTTCCAAATTTGGGAAAGTATTTTCCAAGCGGTTTTCTTTGATGTAGGAATAGATTTCTCTCGTTTTTGTTATCTTCTCGGTCTTCATGTACATTTTGAACTGTTGACATTCCTGCACAAAACTTTCTTCATCGATGTCTTTCGGATAGCTTTGAGCTAGCTTTTTTGCCTGGTTGGTCAAATCTTGGGGCTCCTTTTCATAAAGATTTCTAAAAATCTGAAACCATGTGTTGAGAGCTTCGTAGCAATCTCTTCTTTTGTTCAACTCGATTACGAGACTGTCGATGATAGGTAAGAATACTCCAGACCGAAATTTGTCTCTGGAATCCATTTGCTCGTACCTTGAGTCTCTACTTTCATCTGCAAAAACAGCTCGTCTTCTGATCTGTTCATAGCTAGGCTTGGACGCATTAGCCAGTTGCAATGCTTGATCCTCAAAATCATCGAAGGAGCTTCTTTTTTCGCTTAAAAACATGGACAAAGTCTGCAATTCCTTTGTAGCACCAAGCAGGTCAAGTTCATCCTTCTGCAGTGTCTCACTTGTTTTGTTCACTCTTTGTAAGTTTTCATACCAAATCACTGTTAATAAGGTTGTCTGAAAGTTGTCTAGTGCTTTTAAAAATCCTTCAGCTTTCAATCGTGTGTCAGATGTCTGTGTGTCGTCTTTAATTAGATCTTCAAGAGCATTCTTTATTTGTTTACGTCCGATAACCAAAGCTCGGAGAGCATCAGCCCTTGCCGACCATCTCGTTTCACTCAACGACTTCGGCATTATAGTTCTAATTTCGGTTTTGGACTTTCCTTGATTGCTTTTTTGCACATGATCTCTCAACACATCCCATCTATGAGTCGACGAGGAAAAGAAATTGTAGAGCCCTTGTACAAAGGAAAAGAAGATAGTTGCTTCAGTGCAGGCGTTTTCCGCAGCAAAGCACCCAGCTAGGTTTAAGGAGTGGGCTGCACACGGCATATATTCGGGTAGTTGATTTTTGCCTCGTATTCTTGTTTGAAGACCTGAATATACTCCCGACATATTTGAGGCATTGGCGTAGCTTTGTCCACGACAGTTGTTTATGTCTAGTTTAAGCTCTTCCATTAAGTTGAGAGTCGCCTTTTCCAGACCTTCAGATTTGTGAGATACGCCTGGTAACACTCTTATAAGTCATTCATTGGCACAGGCATTGTTGAGTGAAACATATCGGAGTACCACAGCTAACTGGTCTGTGTTTGAAGCATCGGGTGTAGAGTCAGTGACAAGTGAATAGTATCGAGCACGGTTAATCTCTTTCAAAATTTCTTGTAAGACTCTTTTGCTCATTACTTCTATGAATTCATTACAAATATCAGCTGAAAGGTATGATACGCTGCCAATACCTTTGTTGCCGTATTTGGCCATATGTTGGGAAAGAAATGGATCGAACTCACTAATAAGTTCGAGACGCCCTAAGAAAAGACCGTTTGACGTGGATCCGAGTTGTTGATTGTCACCCTGGAATGGAAGGCCTCTTACTGACAAAAACTTTACAACACAGACAACTCTAGTCAAAATTTCTCGCCAATACTTAACCTCTGTTTCATGTTGGCTTAGCACCAACTTTTCTACAGGAGAAGCATTTTTCCTCGAAATGTACGTCAAAACATTTGCTCTGTGGTCCTCTGATCGCTCGTGCAGTTTAGCAAGTGTAAATGAATGTTTCCAATCGTTTAACCCTTCTGAAAAAGACGTTCTTTTATTCTCGGTTTGAAAAAGTAGGCAAAATATGCAATACACTCGACCTGTTGACTTTGAGTAGAAAAGCCAATCTCTTTTAAAAGTTTCTCCATTTGGAAACTGGCCAAAAAATAAATTCACTGAAAGCATACGTTTAATTTTACCGTCTTCGTAACAACGTTCTGACTTTGAAAAGTCAGCCTGTAAGTCTTGCTTTATGTCAGAACGAATTATTTTCGCACCTGTATTTCGTCTTTAATGTTCCATGTTGCCGGGTCCTCTAACACAAAGTCGTCTTGGTCCTGCTTTGTAGTTGTTGGTGTGTCAGTGTCACTGTCACTTTCGGGCTCTTGATGTGTCAAAACTAACGTGTCTGTGCCACACGTTGATTGTTGACCAAGTGCGTCACTTTCAATCAAATCTGAACTTTGAGGCCCTAAAATGTTGTGTGTTCCAGCTGAAGAGGACTGAGATAATTCAGGTTCAGGAACAACATTAAAAAAATTACTTATCTTGGGAACTTTTTTCAGTACTTTTTCTTCTTCGAGTTGTTTTTTAGCTGCTCGTTTTCGAAACTCAAAACCACTTGGTTTTTTATTACCACTCATTATTAATTTAAAAAATACTAATCGTAGTCATAAAACAAACTAAAAGCTAACAATTAAAATACCTCAAACTGGTAATTTTCAACAATGTTCACTGTTCACGTCAAAAGTCAAACGTATACTTATCGTTCGATCACATACTCAAACAATCAAACGAACTATCGCCCCTATCGTATACAATGACAGCAGCTTGCAGTGAAGAGTAAGTCGTTCATCTGAATCAAAACCACTTGGTTTTTTATTAACACTCATTATTAATTAAAAAAATACTAATCGTAGTCATAAAACAAACTAAAACCTAAAAATAAAAAAATAACTCAAACTGGTCACTGGTAACTTTCAACACTATTCACATCAAACGTATACTTATCGTTCGGTCACAAACTCAAACAAACTATCGTATACAATGACAGCAGCTTGCAGTGAAGAATAAGTCGTTATATGAACTGTAAACAAATGGACAGGTCGCAACATGAAAGTACAGCTAAGGAGGGGAGCGGTGTGCCAGCGCCAATACGCACAAAGGTGAAACATTAAAACAACGATCTGATCCACCACTACTACTAGGTCACTGTCCGTCACACACACTGTCTGACTGGCTACATACAATTTTTGCATACGCCACTTCCAAGTAATTTTATGTAATGACTAAGCGATTGCAGGAACCTTTACAGATTTACTAAAAAAATTATTTAGGTAGACATTTTTATAGATTGGAAAATTAAAATTTTCATTTGTTTTTTCTGTTTTTTTTTTATTTGGCGCCCTCAAACATCTTGCGCCCCCAAATCTCATGCGCCCCTGGGCACGTGCCCAACGTGCCCATTTACTAAATCGGCCCTGACCCGTACACACGTTGCTGTCATCGTCCGCCATTGTCGCGTTTGTGTTTGTTTTTACTGCTAGTACGGTGTTTATTAAATTCGCCGTTTTTGTAGTTTTATTAGTGATTATTTGATTGTTTGTTGCGTCAAAGATTGAGACTAATAAGTCCAAACTTGATGACAAGACAAGAGTACCAAAAAGGAAAGTCAGAACTTTGGGTTTCTTTGTAACAAAAACTAAACTAGCGTAGTGTGATAGTGTAGCAGAAAGGCCTGCATGTTCTTTGTCAACTTCTACATCGTATCAGCAAGATACTTGTGTTAGTGAGGCTTGTGGAAATGGCAACAATGTTTCCGGGCTTGTTTCTGAATTCTCTGACAATAGTGAAACTATAAGTCCTGGCTGTTCTGACAAATGTACTTTCACAAAACTAGTCTTAATTTTTACGTAAAATAGCAGACATTAGTAATTTATTATTACAAAATATATCTCAAATTGATGGTAACCTGAAGTATGCCGTCCTTTGTAAAAATTACACTGAAAGTATGGTTGACCACAAATTTCCTGTAAAAAAAGGAGGTGCAATTATGTGCGATCATTCCATTATTCTTGTTATCACATATAAATCGCATAGAGCAAATGCTGCCCAGGAATTGGACGTAAAACAACACTACAAGCTAAGTTTATATATTCCTTTTGTTGATCACTGCGTTATTGCGTTAGAAACCCGTTTCGGACCTGAGTTTGATCAAATTTGTCATTTTCAAGTATTTATACCTCATTTCATCATTAAGGCTACTATTCAAGAGATCAAGGAGTCTGTTGCCTCTATCATTTACCCTGACATTTGCAAGATGGAACTTAAACTTGTGGCAGAAATATGGAAGCAAAAGTAGGTGGATGAAGCAGATATGAATGTTCCAGACGCAGCTCTGTCTTCTCTGCAAGCTTGCAATCCAGATATATTACCTAACGTCCGAAAAATTGTAGAAGTACTGTGTGTACTCCCAGTGACGTCAGCTGAGCCAGAACGCTCCTTCTCTACTCTGAGGCGGTCGAAGATGTAACTGATGTTTACAACATCGGAGACAGGGCTTAATGGGCTAGCTTCGCTCAATATTCACAGGGAAATCGAGATCTCTCCTGAAGATGTTGAGGGGTTTGCCAATAAAGGAAATAGGAGAATGGACTTGGGTTTTTAAATTACATAAATTACAAGTTGCTTGGCTTGAATACAAATGCTTTACCTATTGTAAATTAATAGTTAACTTGATTCTTATTTACTGTATATTGTTTATTTTTTTATTCTTTAAACACTGCTAATATGCACTTGTGTAATTTTTCATTAATAAAGTATTAGTAAGATAGTACCTATAACAGTAAGGAGTATAACAGTTTAATGAAAAACTGTTTTTTTATATTGACACAATAAGTTATTGGCAAGACATTTTGAAATATATAGTTGTTAAAATACCAACTTTGCAAAACTTTATTCCCAGTGCTACTGACATTAATGTATAATATTATAGTATAATTGAAGTAAAATGAATCTGTTGTTAAATATTACAATAAACATAAAAATCAATTTAAAATATTTAGTTTTTGAAAGAAACAAGTATTACAAACAGAATTATCAGATTTTCCGATGTGACGATGAGCTATGAAGCTTGAAAGCACTTATTGGAATAATTTTTCTATAGTGGTGTGCAACAGTGATAATTCTGTTTGTGATTATAACCACTAACACAACTTTCTTAATTAAAAATATGTGGTTTTAAAATTACTGATTAAAAAATAGATTGACCATAAGTCCCCCAATCACGAATAATACATTTTTAATAAAGAAAATGTGAAACCTACTAAAATAATATGGCTACTAATAAATTTTAACCAATAACTGGCATATGTACTCTATCTTATACTATAAGTTGTAGAAGAGTAGGCTAATATATGGACTGCTAAGGTTCAACCCCCCCTCCAGACTGATTTCTGCGTACCTACGCCACTGCCTGCAATGCAAGTTCATGCTAGTTAACTACCCGCAGGATGACTGGGATGCGTTGGCCGCTCTCCTGGAAACTAACCCAACGGTATGAGTTTGTGCGTTTGATTAATAAAATATTCATTTAGGTATTGTTCCTTAATATTACAAAATTAAAGTTGTTGTCAAAATATTTATTATTATTTGGACATGTTACGAGTGTCATGCGGTATAACAAAAATGATATGATCGAACTTCAACCTTCATGTGCTAAAAACATGCTCAAATAAGAATAAGTAACTTGATAGTAATATTGTATAGTTTGAACTTCTATGCTTTTGTTTTATATTTTATTATAATATAAAATTTTAATGCAAGTATGTTTTTTATTTTAATTTGTAACGTATATTTGTAATTTCTAATGCAAATTTCAAAAACTATTTTGTTCGATATTGTCACAGTTAATGTTATATTTATAATGTAAGCATATAGTGTATGAGGTTCGATAAAAAACGTTTGTGCAATTTTTGAATTATCCTTACGAATTGTGTCTGATCAAAAGTCTTTTTACGGTGATGTCGGTACCCCTGTTTGTAACTATTTTCCAAGTCGGGTGCACAGTTTAGATTTGACAGTTAAATGAGCAAGATGTATTTGATGTATTAGTTGAAGTGCAGTGCAAGACTGACTATGCATTAAATGTTGTATGAAAAATAAAAGAAACTCCTTTAACGTGCGAAACCGCTGCAGAAGGCTTTTCATGAGTATAATGTGCCTCATCGGGCAGTTGACAAACAGGTCGAAATCTTCGAATACAGTCGCGAATGAGCTGAAGATCGCGACTGTAAGATGAAGATTCCGGAATTTTGTTCCACCAATGTGTATCACTGAATGCTACAAGGTGTTTTTCACCGCACGCAGGAAGCTATTTGTAGTAAACATACTCATTTATGGAAGAATAATTTATATAAACTGCGCCATAAACGCGACCAGCACACACGTCGTTGCTGGTCCAAAACATCGTAATCACGCTGCAACCAGTCATTCTGACACAACAGACTTGAAAAATTACCTCCTGAGAAGGAGAAAGCGCATTCATCACATTCCCTGCCCAGTACACTAAAGACCTGCACATGGCATTGTATTCTTCTAGGACAATCAGGTTCAAATATCGAAGAAGGGACCTGTACAAATCTAAGAGAACAAAATGCAATCCGATACACACTGGGCGACTCATTCATAATAAGACTACTGTGTTGTAGAAAATAATAAAAATGATTTTTTAAAATCGCTTTTGTTAAAAAAGAATAGTTTTTTAATAAAATTAAGATTTATTAACAAAAACTGTGTGTGTGTGTGTGTGTGTGTGTGTGTGTGTGTGTGTGTGTGTGTGTGTGTGTGTGTGTGTGTGTGTGTGTGTGTGTGTGTGTGTGTGTGTGCACGTATACTCGTGTAGAGTAGCGTAACTAGGAGCTGTACACGCCCGGGGGGGGGGGATGAGACTATGTTTAAGATTGGACTTGTCAGAGGACCAATTTCATTAGAACAAATAAGAAATTCAGGATTCTTCCCATATAATTCTATAAACACGTTTTATGAATTCTTCGCGTCTCAAAGTTTTTGAACTTTAAGGATTAAAAAATGTTGCACGCTTCCTCTGCGTTCGCTGGGGTCCAGAAGCGCAACACACAGAATAAACCCAAAATAACATAGTATATCACAAAACCAACCAAAATACTTATTACTATTTATATCTCTTTGCACATTATAACATACTATCTAAATATACTTAAAGCTTAACATAATTCACAAAATGGGGGGGGGGGTCTGAGTAAAAATTTTGAAACGCCAGTTAGTGAACAGAGTCGAACCCGACCCGTTTCTTTCCAAATGATACGAGCCTCGAAACCTTGCGAAATTACAAAACAGTCAGCCAAAGTTAATCCAAGTTAATCAATCAGCACTGAGTTAACCCAACTCCCAAAAAGCTAAATGTCGAAAAGACTAAATACTGAATAAATGGTAAAATATATAGCCTACTAAAATTCAATAATTGTACAATTTACAACATGGATAACTAATTACTGGATATGAAACGGTTGCACAGATCACTCCTGGTTTACATTAAATGGTTTCAGCATACAAGCGGTGATCGGTTTATCAAAATTCTGACACTGTGTTGTTTCACGAAATATTCGCAAAAGGTTCTGGTTTATGTCACTTAAAGTGAGGAAACTAATTCATCACCCTCTTCCTTAATAATTGCAGTATGACTTTCACTGGAAGCTGTTAACTGTTGAATATGACTTGACACTCCCGGCCTGCCGTAGCTGGTCGCAACGGGTGCACGTTTCTCAGCTCGTGCTCTGGACCATGCTGGAAGATCGTTGGTAGAAGACTACGTCGAGTCTATAATAAAATTTTTTTTTTTATAGAAATTACAAGTTTTCTTTTATTTTACAGACGTAATGAACGAAAATTATTCGTCTCCCAGCATTGATTTATGATAACAAAAATCATATTTACCTTGGTAAACGAGGCTTCTTACATAGCGTGTTGAAAGGACGGTTCTGTTCACAAAGGCGGTCTGGTGTTCGACTGACAAGATTTAACCGAACAAACGCCTCCGTTAGTAAAGGGAACGACGTGACGTCAGGCGTCGGGCAAAGTACGATTCGTCGATCGTTGCATTCGATCGAAGCCGAATAATCGCAACAGAACCCCCCCCCCCGAAAGGTAAGCGTCGGGTATGGAGACGACAGTTGTCCAAGGTCAAATTCACCAAAAGCAATATTCAATATTCACAAAACAACAATAATCAGTTACAAAGAGACCATGTAAGGTTTCTTGCAAAAATAAGAAATCGCCAACAATCAAATTAACAACAAACACCCACATAAGGACAAAAGGCGTCCAATAACTTAGTAACCAACAAGAAAATATAACGACTTAATTCTATCACACATTAACATCAGTGATACAACCGAACACATACTCCAATAAATACCAAACAAACAACAAGGCATAAACAATTCTTCATTGGGCGTACCTCAGACAGGCACTTCGTAAATGGGTATCCCGTAAACGGGCATCTCGTGAATGTGTGTCTTGTCAATGGGTGTCCCGCGCGCGCGTTAAAGGGTTGTGAGACAATCAACTAAGTCAACTTCGATAACTAGACAGCTTTCGTGTACTAAACTGAGAGATTTCTAGTCACTCAATACGGCATTTGCCGCTACCTAAGGGCAATTCCGAGAGCCGCCTTCAGTCACCTTAGAAACGCTGCCTGCGCACAGCAACGCTTCGACATCGGAAGCGAACGACTAGGGAGTGATCAGTCCCCCGGTCGCTCACCCAGCAAGGCGAGTGAAAGCGGTATAGGGAACTAGCATCTCTATGTACAAGGGAAAATTGTTACTACGCCTGTACGGCTGTGTCCGGTGCATGGGAGCTACCTTCATGAAACGCTGGTTTCAAGAAACTGACATGACTTTTCTTGACGTGTGACAGGGTCTCCGGGGTCCTAAATTCACTGTCACCGGGGTTAGAAAATCGACAATGCGAAAAGGACCTGACCATCGGGGGATCATTTTAGCAGTAAGCTTGTTCACTCCCGAACTAAGAGGATGAGTCTTACACCACACCAAATCACCTATTTTGAAATGACAAGCCTGACGATCCTTATTGTACGAGCTTGCAGCACGGCGGTGGGTTTTCATTAAGTGGGACTTCACCGACTGCCACACTACCTGAGTATCTTCCGCTGCCTCGGGTAAAAGGCTCTGAATGTCCCAAGCGCAGGTTAGGGGAGTGGACGGAGCGAATTTAAACATTACATCAAACGGACTTCTCCCTGTGGATTCGTGCTTAGCGGAATTGAAAGCTATCTGTAGCCAGGGTAGGGACACATCCCAAGAAAACTGCTTCCCTGAATGGAAAGCTATAAGGGAGGCTTTTAGGTTGCGATTACAGCGTTTTGCCAGTGAGGGTTGAGGGTGATAAGGGGATAAGGTACTGTGTCTGATGCCGTGAGAAAAACAGAAATTGCGAAACGAATGAGAGCTGAAACTGGTAGCGTTATCTGAGATCATGTATTTAGGGAAGCCAAAATTCTGAAAGATATGAGTGTTCAACGCTTGCACGGTAGCCGCCGAAGTGGAATCGCGGACAGGACATAACCAACAAAACTTAGAAAACGCGTCCACAGCCACCAATATAAATCGATTTCCCTTTCTACTCCGGGGCAATTTGCCGACGTAGTCAATGTGAATCTTCTCCATAGTTCTGCTCGGAACTGAGGATGACAGAAGACCTATTTTTGCGTTTCGAGCGGGCTTACTCATCTGACATACGTCGCAACGTCTGACCATTCTTTTTACATTATTATGACAACCGGGCCAAGGCCAGTAGAACTGGTAGCAGATCTTGTTCTTAGTTTTAAAAAAACCCAAATGTCCTCCCATGAGAGAGTCATGAAAATACTTAAAAACCATGTCTCTTACCGCTTTCGGTAAGTAAATCCTATAAGGCTTACCCGCTTTATCTGTCGTACATAAGACTCCTTTCGACAGGCAGTACTTGTCCGTGCGCGATCCAGACTTGACGTCCTCTATTATCTTCGCCACGTCGTCATCGTAGCGCTGCAGCTGATACAGGTCGGAAAAACTTAAGGGAAAGTTGGACAGGACGCCAGCGCACAGGGCTGGCGTATCCTTAACGTCGTCCACATTAAACATTCGGGATAAGGCGTCGGCCACGGGATTCTGCGTGCCCCTGATGTGGCGTACCTCAAACTTTAGCGAAGTAAGTCGGGCGATCCAGCGCCCTAACTTACCCAACTGGCGCGGATGGGAAAGCAGCCACGAGAGGGCCTGATTATCAATCTCCAATACAAACCCATGTTCCAAATACTGCCGAAACTTCTCTACCACAAATATAACTGCCAAACACTCGGACTCGTACGCGGACGACACCCTCTTTTCTTGTGGGGTAAGCGCGCGGGAGGCGTACGCGATAGGCTGACGCACCCCCTCGATCTCCTGCAACAGCACGGCACCGAGAGCACAAGAGCTAGCGTCAGTCTGGAGGATAAATGTCTTGTCAAAATCGGCCATGCGCAGGACAGGGGGTTGAGTAACTGCGTCTTTTAAGGCCACAAAAGCGTCTTGTTGTTCGGTTCCCCGAAGGAACTTCTCGCCTTTCCTTCTCAACCGGTTCAGTGGTGCCATGATTTCCGAAAATTTGGGGATGAACTTAAAGAAATAATTCACCATCCCGATGAAGCGCGCTACGCCTTTGGCGTCCTTGGGACGCGAGAACTCCCGAACGGCGCGAGTCCGATCCACGATGACATAATTGTATATTCCAAATCATGGGAGGACCACGTCTGTCACGTGGACGAAGTGCTCGCGAGGCTGGGAAAAGCCAAGCTTACTGTAAATCCCGAGAAAGTACGTTTTAGGTCAAGCAAATAAGCTTTTTGGGACACCTTGTGTCCGAGCAAGGCGTTTGCGTGGATCCGGTCTGAGTAAAAATTTTGAAATGCCAGTTAGTGAACAGAGTCGAACCCGACCCGTTTATTTTTAAATGATACGAGCCTCGAAACCTTGCGAAATTACAAAACAGTCAGCCAAAGTTAATCCAAGTTAATCAATCAGCACTGAGTTAACCCAACTCCCAAAAAGCTAAATGTCGAAAAGACTAAATACTGAATAAATGGTAAAATATATAGCCTACTAAAATTCAATAATTGTACAATTTACAACTTGGATAACTAATTACTGGATATGAAACAGTTGCACAGATCAATCCTGGTTTACATTAAATGGTGTTCAGCATACAAGCGGTGATCGGTTTATCAAAATTCTGACACTGTGTTGTTTCACGAAATATTCGCAAAAGGTTCTGGTTTATGTCACGTAAAGTAAGGAAACTAATTCAGCACTCTCTTCCTTAATAATTGCAGTATGACTTTCACTGGAAGCTGTTAACTGTTAAATATTACTTGACACTCCCGGCCTGCCGTAGCTGGTCGCAACGGGTGCACGTTTCTCAGCCCGTGCTCTGGACCATGATGGAAGATCGTTGGTAGAAGACTACGTCGAGTCTACGTACTCGTATTCTCGCTCCCGTACGTCGGACCAACATTTTTAACTGAAAATTTCACATCTTTTAGTTTGATTTATGCACCCGCACAGCTTAATTAGTACTGCCATATTCATTCATACAGTGCGCAGTCCCAAATTCATACAATTACATTATAAAATTACAACTTCAATTATATATACAACAAATACTGACAATAAGTTTTACATATCTTAGTTCCCCTTTCTCTTTTTTGTTTATTTATTAAATTGGCTGACTGAAAATCATTTTAGTCGAGGCTGACTATTACAAACAGGCTACGTCTTCATTAGTTATAAATAAATTTTTTTTTTTTTATAGAAATTACAAGTTTTCTTTTATTTTACAGACGTAATGGACGAAAATTATTCGTCTCCCAGCATTGATTTATGATAACAAAATCATATTTACCTTGGTAAACGAGGCTTCTTACATAGTGTGTTGAAAGGATGGCTCTGTTCACAAAGGCGGTCTGGTGTTCGACTGACAAGATTTAACCGAACAAACGCCTCCGTTAGTAAAGCGACCGACGTGACGTCAGGTGTCGGGCAAAGTACGATTCATCGATCGTTGCATTCGGTCGAAGCCGAATAATCGCAACAAAAATTAAAGGTAATTAATTTAGTATCATTAGGAATTAAACTTATACTTAATATTAGTATAATTAAACCCACCTGACTGTGTGGAATTCAACTCTGGGGGTACGCGAAAGATAGTAACATCAGGGTAATACAAACATTCCAAAACAAAGTTTTGCGGACCATGGTGAATGCACCATGGTATGTTAGAAACGCCGATATCCACAGAGATCTAGGTATCCCAACAATTAAAGAAGAGATTAAAAGGTTTGCGAAGAATCATGAAAAAAGGCTTCGCCTCCACGAAAATTCGGAAGTTCTTCAGCTGCTGAACAATCAACACGTGTTCCGAAGACTGAAGAGAACAAAGCCATTTGAACTTGTGTAGTGTTTTGTGTTATAAAAGCAGAGCATTGTGCGCAGGTGAGAGTGTTTAGTTTAGAACACCAGAACTAACTAAAGGATGTCATTGTACTTAATTTGGCTGATATATATTTAGTATTAAGAGGTATTAGAGATAAGTTGATGGTTGGTCTTGCAGACCAGTTTTAACATATAACATTAAGGTAAACATGACAGTAAGGTAACGTGACAATAAGGTAAACATTTTTAAAACGTTTTTATCTAAAACAAGTGTGCTCCGCGTAGCAATAGATATTTTAGTTTTTGAGGAAAAAGTAGATGAAGCACCAATATTACCAAAGTCACATCGATAAAAAAATAGGAATTATGTTATTTCTAAATTTTATTCTTAATAGATCTTGTGAAAATGAATCTTTCTGAAGATTAAAAAGAAAACAATTTTATTACCCTTTTGCACTTTTGGGATGTTATCCCAAGATTGTTTAAGCAACTTATAGTTTATGTTAAAATAGTTTATTTTTAATGTAAAATCCAGCAATAAGGTCTTCTCATTTTTCCCAATTAAAGTCAAGACACTGATAGTTTACCAGTGCAAAGACAACAGTTAAAATCTTACAGATACTAGACTAAAGGACCCATGACATAGACAACCCTGGAAGAAGTGTGACTGGGCGAAAAGTTAAAGGTAGATTAATAGGCTCTGCCTTCGTTTTGTGACGCGTGCGCAATTGCTTTTCTTGTAATACTGTAAATAGGCCTATGTATGTTATTTACTAAATGTTGTGTGATCGTCATTATTAAGAAAACTCTAACTTTGTTTTATTGATTTACAATCATCGCTCTTCCTTTTACTTCTACTATTATTTATAAGCCTCATTATAACACACGCAACTGGTTTAGAAATAGGCCTACGTTAAGTGATTATGGAATTCGTTGAAATTTTTAATCCCTTAATCCCTCACCCATAATTAATCCACTGATCGTACACAAAACGCTACCTTATTTACTATAGCCTATAGTGGTATCATTTAATTAAATAGAAAACAATTTATTATAATTTTTTTTAATTCAAGGTTAATTAGAAAAATAATTAAAAATAAAATATCTAATAAATTTTCTTTTTTTTAAGAGACAGTCGGTACTTTATATGTCTGCCCACTTTTCAGAAGACTTTCTCAGTTTTGAGCTTCCAAATAAGTTTTCTGATACATCAGTAACCAAGAACTTTAGAGCTAAAAATAAAATACACTGACACTATTTTAAACTCAAAATCATAACGTAATAACGATTATAAATCCTTGTCAAACCATTAACTACAGAATGTATAACTAGTTATCTGCCCGGACAGATAAAAACCCTACTACTGTACTTAGAAGAATATAACCCCAAAACTCTTCTCATTAGGTTAGTACTAGAGTTCCATTAGGGCGAGGAGAGTAAATGATTCAACATTTCCATTCCACGGTTAACTAATTTGTAAACTAATCTAGATTCACATAACTAAGTTAACAAAGTTTTCATGCACTTAGTAACAGTTAATTATGTTTTTAAAAAGGCACTGGACGCCATCGACAGGGGCGAGTTAGTGGACTCTGCTTTCACGCTGGCTGGCGCGGAGTACATACCGATTGAGATCGCCCTCAGTATGACGAGATATATACGTAAGTAAACCCATTTGCTGGGAATCTATGCTCTGTACTTGCATATATTTAAAATTGGAGAGCGAGTGAAAGGCAAGCCTGGCTACAATGTTTTCAAGGTAATTCCAACTACCAACAACCATACAAATTCTACGCGTACACGCAAAAGGCACACTCAAACAACTGACAATTTACAAACACGTGAAAACGCATGGAAACAACATCCTAAACTAACAGACAGTTTAAATTACACACACTACTTAAAGAATTACACAGTACAGACAAAACAACGATCTTTCTAAGGACAGCACCGTCACCAAAAACAGCACTTCTGCCTCTGATGAGTCTCCCAATGAGCGAAAACTGGTTCTGACAATAAGGTAAACATTTTTAAAACGTTTTTATCTAAAACAAGTGTGCTCCGCGTTGCAGTAGATATTTTAGTTCTTGAGGAAAAAGTAGATGAAGCACCAATATTACCAAAGTCACATCGATTCAGGGGCGTTATGTGAGCAAATCTCATTAATATATAAACATTATTAATACATAACCAAATACGTCTTATAATATTTCATCATTTTGAAGCTCAACGTGATGTGTGTGTGTGTGTGTGTGTGTGTGTGTGTGTGTGTGTGTGTGTGTGTGTGTGTGTGTGTGTGTGTGTGTGTGTGTGTGTGTGTGTGTGTGTGTGTGTGTGTGTGTGTGTGTGTGTGTGTGTGTGTGTGTGTGTGTGTGTGTGTGTGTGTGTGTGTGTGTGTGTGTGTGTCAACTTCCATACAATTACATACAATTAATCATTATCTTAATTGACTTTGAGAATAAGTCTTTCAAAAATTTAATTTTCTATGTAGTTATACGTTGATTATTTTCAAACACTTTTGCTACAGTCTGTTTCTTGATGTATATAATATATTTAATATTTATAATCACTTTACCGCAAGATATTTTCTCCTTATTTGTAACAGTAGATTATTTTATACTTTCAAAATTTCGTAGAATCAGAATTATTGGGAGGGGGGGCTTAAGCCCGTTCAGTCACCTCCTTACGCTCCTTCACCGAGTACGTACGAATAGTAAAACATGTGAAGTACTTAACTGGATACTAAACGAAGACAAGTTTTAAGGACACAACGTTCCCATCTACCATTGTCTTCATGTGTTACAAGTTAACCTAATTACTACTGGCAAATAAAAATTTTAAATTCAACAGAAAAGTAAACCCAGAAATAACAGAAATCATCATCATCTATCTGTGCAGGATTAGGCAGGTTGCCTGTTCCGGCTTCACCATCTCCGTCTCGGTCTGCCAACATTTTTTCTTCCGGTTGGCTTATAATTCAAGATTATTTTGGAATTCTTTCTGGACACATGCGCATAACATGCTCTTTCCATCTTTTTTTATAGTGTTTCGCTAGTTCCGTTACTGGTTGTACTTTTAATTCCTGTCTTATATCTTCGTTCTTTATGTGATCTAATCTAATACAACATTTCACAGATCTAAGATATTTCATTTCAGACGTTTACATCTGTCTATAGTCTTTCTTTCTTGGTGCCCATGATTCAGACCCTTATAATAGCATGGGGACTGCCATCACCTTATAGAATTTTATTAATAACAGAAATTAAACTATAAATACTAAAAGTATATTTTATCAAACACAAAATATATTAATTAAGATCAAGATGTGTTTTAAATACTTTTGTTTAAAATTTAACACGGGACCTGTCACTGATTTTGTTTAGTAAGAATTAACGTGCCGACTACTGTATATTTAAACGATATTTTTGTACTCAAAGTCATTTAAATTCCCTATTTTTAATATCTCTACTTCTTCCGAATTATCACTTCATCTTTAAAATAAATTAAGTTTTTTGGCTTGAATATAGTATAAGTACCGAAAGCGTTAGAAGATTAAGACGCTCATATTAGTACATTGGAAGACTGCAAAATAACGTTTCATTGAAACACATTTGTGTGTGTGTGTGTGTGTGTGTGCGCGCGCGCGCGCGCTGTCATAACTACTACTGCATAGTTTTATTATTTTGTAATTCCAGAAATACATTCGCAAATTACTGGAACCGAACGTAAACGCGAATTCATGGATCTTTCCAAACGTCAAGCCCTCAACGGAGAAGTAACAACTTCTATTGTATTTTTTTATTAACTGAATTGTATTTATTACTACAACCTTGTAAAGGCTAACGGAACGAAGTTGGGTCGAAGTGTGCGACACCAATTAACATTAGTTTCATTTATAACAATATAATATGTGATATTATGTTATATTTTCACAACTATGTAATATACTACATCGATATATTATAAGGAATATTACGCATCACTAATTAATATTAATGATAGTATGATTATTGTTGTTATTATTATTATTTTTTTTTTTTAAACACGAAGGTAGTAAATATTAGAGGGAACAAAAACATTGCGAGTGGTAATGATACCCACGATATTGAATTAAATTAAATGTACAACAACAGAACCAGGTGACAAGTGTTAAATATTTGGGTACCACTGGTGAGGATATAGTGAAAACGTAGGTAGGAATGTGGTACACAATAAGGATCACAGATGAGAAATTTTCACATTACAAAATACTACACACAAAAATTGTCTTTGTAAAAAGGACTTTTTTGATACAATGTCACAATGTGAAGAATAAATTCTCTTGATTATGTCCAAAATAAATATTATTATTTTATTAATAAACGACACCTAACATATTTTGTATCACTAACTTAGCAAACTGCGTGTAAATTTATAGCGAAAACGGTTAACGCTACACTATAAGAATCTGGATGGCAAGTTGCAGAAAGAAGGAGTCTCTTTAATATTGTGTACGATACGAAAAAGAGACATTCCCAAAGAGATTACAGTAGAGGCGACCAGCTGGCTGTAACGCTGACATGAAAGCAAAATGTTGACAAACGTTATGGAGATGAGATGCCTAAGAAAAATTGAGTGAAAAACAAGAAGTGTGTAAGCAATCAAATAATTAAAAGGTAGCTTAAAGTAGCACTGATAAGCGATAACGTATTTTAAGAACAATCAGGCAGGACGGTTCGGACATATCAGTAGGATGACGAAAGTCAGAATAACAAAGAGAGCGGGTGAAACAAAGTTAAAAAAAAATTGAGAAAGAGACGGGAGAGAGAGAGACTGATCTTTGATTTACGGGGTAGAAGAAGTAACAAATAAATCATACCCGTCATTATAAAATGACATTGTGTATTGCTAACACTAATAAGCTGTGTGTGTGTGTTCTGGCATGACACACATTCATGCAAATTTGTTGGTAAAGGGATTGCAAGTCTAGTTTTTGTGTTTGGGAAATGTTATCATTTAAGCTGGGATGTTCTATTACCTATATATATTGTTACGACATCACAGAACAATCTACGTGTTTGTTGAATGTGCCAGAAGAATCTTGATGTGACGCGTGTGGCGTACGTGCTTGTCGACGCATTTTCGAGAGGTTTCTCGAAGGCGCCAGCCGCGCGGACTGTGTCAAGGCCGCAGTTAATTACGTAGTTCACACGAGCGCTAAGACGCAATTAGGAACATTATGGTCTGTGAGCGCAGGTATAAATACATGGCGGCAGCGGCCTTAAGTTTTAGTATACCGTAGTGGCGATATATTTACAGAGCGGTTCGAGTTATTACTGTGCGCGTTCAAGTGGTTATTAGTAAAGTGTTGTGTTTTATAATTGGGCGGTATATTGTAATACAATTGTGTTTAATATTAGTGATATTTTATTGCGTCTGAACAATTTTTATTTGATTTGTTGTAGTAGACTATGTTGTTAATTACGAACTGTTTAACTATACAAATTAAAGCTGGTGATTAGTGACTTAATTGGTGTCTTGTACTTATTTTGTTTCCACTGTACCTACGACGATCAAGTAGACCGTCGTAACAGTGGTGTCAGAACTGGGAAAGAACGGTTAACAGTAAACAGTGGACACTTTGTACAAGACGAGGTAATTCTTAACTAATCGGTAAACAATGGATGCCAGTCAGATGATGGAAGCTTTCCAAACGCTGCTGCGGCAGACACAGGAAGAAGCAGAAAGACGACAAAAAGAAGAACGAAGACAAGAAAGAGAAGAAGCAGAAATACGACAGGATGAGAAATGCAGACAGGAGGCGGAAGAAGCAGAAAGACGACAAAAAGAAGAACGAAGACAAGAAAGAGAAGAAGCAGAAAAAGACAGGATGAAAAACGCAGGCAGGAAAGAGAAGAGACAGAGGAACGACGACGACAGGAGGCAGAGGAACGGAAGCGTGAAACAGAAGACATCAAAGCATTAATACAGGAGCAGAAACAGATTCAAGAAAATAGTACCGCAGAGTTGGGTCTCCTACGAGGTTAGCTTAAATAAACAAGTCACTAAAATATCAGAGGTACAAGAATTAATGATATTAAAAATAGCTGAAGTAGAAAAATCTGTCTCTAATGTTGAAGAATCAATGTCTAACAGAGGCGTACGCAAGGGGGGTTACTGGGTTTGACCCCACCTTGAACGTTTAACCACTTTTTTAATATTATACAAAATAAAAATAAAAATTGACATATTTATATTTGAGTATCTTTTTAAAAATCCATAATCGTTGTCTCTCCTCTAATTTCTCACTGTCAGAGTAACAAAATCTATCGACATAAGGTACAGTCCGCCCTCCCCTTCTTCAATAATATAATCCCTGTTGGACAGTAATGTGGTAATTTTCGCATTAATAGGTTGGCTAATCTGTGCTTTCTGATATTGCGCTATCATGTTCTCATCTCGTTTTCATAACGTCACAGTTAACCGAGCTGCGGCAGGCGGCAGACGTCATAACGTTTGCTCGCTTGTTCTGTCATCATCATTTTTCTTGTCGTCAGACAATCATTGTAGGCCTTAGGCCACAACATATATTGCACTTGCAATACATTAGCAATACCTTGCTAATTCTTTTTCATGTAGCTTGAGTGCCGCGTACTCGCGCCTCAAGTCTTACGACATTTCATACGACACTCGTCTAGGCCTTAGGCCTTAACGTTTTAATCTGAGTGCCGCACATTTGCGCCTCATCTAACAGGTAGCGTTCTTAACGACTCTGTTTATTCAAAATCAAATTGTGCAGACTTAGCCAATCTCAACACCATAATATAAGTGTACAGAACTTAATAAATGTATTATACAGTCCACTATCGTCATTATTCTGCATCCTGGCAATAGCACCACAAGCATCACTCTTCACATTAACATTTTTTTTGGTCCTATCGGGCCGCATCTTATACATTTTTTTGGTCCTCACGTGACGGATCATTCTTCTTATTAACATTTTTTTGGTCGCTCCGTGCCTGGATTCGTCATTCACCTCTTGCAACATATTCTAGCGGTTTCATCATTTTTCTGCCCCAATTTCTGGCCATCACGGGCGATTCAGCACATTCGCTGATCCGACCGTCTCGGGACTTACTTCAACATTTCTTTCATCGCCATTGAGCCTCGTGACGACATCATTGCAAGAACATCCATGTGCTAGCGTCTACACTCCAGTTTGAGCAGTCATCTCTACGGTCTGTGTGTTTGCCATCTTCTCCACGACTTCGACGCTCCTGGACATCGCATAGCAGGTACCACATCATTAACAGGTGCGTACAATGGCTGAAGAAGGCCTCAAAGTGTTCGTCAGAAAGAGAGGCGGCATAAAGTCTGCCATAGTGCGTATTAATTCGGCTATCATTAGTTTTGATAAAAACACTAGCACGAAACATTTTTTAACAGTTAGACTCGAAAGTCTAAAAAGTTTGGTAACAAAATACGATGAGGTACAGTCCGAAATTGAACTCATTGCTAAAGACATAAACGCTGCTCAAGAAGACCGAATTGAGGTTGAAGAGCTGTTATATTCAACAGAAGCCAATATCTTGCAGTTGATAGAAAGCTTCAACGTTCAGACTGTATCTCCCGTATTAACAAGCAACATACAATTAAAACCGATAAGTTTGCCCTGCTTCACAGGTAATATCTTAGAATGGCAGCACTTCTATTCAATATTTCTGGACTTGGTGCACGCCAGGTCTGATTTAACCTCAGTGCAGAAATTACACTATTTGTATTCGTCTCTGAAAAATGAGCCGCTAGATTTAATTAAGTCATTACCTATCTGTAACGAAAACTATTCGATAGCGTTGAGTTTGCTGTCCGCTAGATATGACAATAAATTCATACTAGCAAAGTACTATATTCAAAATTTACTTGAAGTAAAGTCAACAATAAAGGACTCTGTCCAAAGTTTGGCAGAGTTCATAATACGATAACGTCTTCCGTTATTTCACTGGCGGCCATGCAACTGTCAGTGGATTCATTCGAGCTTATCACTGTACAATTCTTGTCAGCGAAACTCGACCATACTACTTTTAAATTATGGAAGGAGTCTATAGACCCTGATAATCTTTATAACTTTCAAGGTTTTACTCAGTTTTTAAGCGCACGTAGACAGCTGTTAGAAAATACACTGCCTATCGATGCCGGACAGCAACTCAACAAGCTAAGTTTAAGATTCAATAAATCTGACAAACATAAATCACGAAACGCTGCTGGCAGCACTGCATTTAAAAGTTATCACTCAGCGTCAAATAATTATTCATGTTTATGCTGTAAATCTAGTCATCCAATTTACATGTGTGACAAATTTCGTGCATTAAGCACATCAGAACGAGGGCAATTTATATTAAATCATAAACTCTGTACAAATTGTTTAAGACCAGACAATTTCTCATCTAATTCTAAGATTAAACAATCATGTAAGATCTGCTCAAAACGACACCATACATTGTTGCATACAAACAATGTGTCGAAGCCAGTCTCTGCCAGCAGCAGTAACTACTGTTCACTCAAATTACAATCCACAAATAATATTCTTTTATCAACAGCAATTGTATTTGTCATTGACCAGGCTGGCAACAGACAAACCGCAAGAGTTCTTTTGGATGCGGGTTCACAAATAAATGTTTGTACAGAATCATTTGCCAAGAAATTACGGCTTAACTTGACTAAATCTAACATACCGATAACAGGTATAAATAATACCGCTTGTTGTGCCACTAAGTTAGCGTCTATACGCATTATCTCACACTATCAAAGGTTTAGTTTCCAAGCAACATGCGCGGTCTTATCTGCATTAACTCACAAATTGCCAGCACAATCTTTTGACATAAATCAGTTTAATGTCCCAGATAACGTTTATCTCGCCGATCCACACTTCAACTTTTCGGCTGACATTGATATACTGTTAGGGGCGCAATTTTATTTAGATTTAATTTTACCTAACAAATATGTAAGGGGTTCTCATTTCCCTACTATACAAGAAACAAAGTTAGGCTACATTCTTGCAGGCAATCTGCCCAAACACTGCCATTATAAGGGTCCTGCTGTTTCGTTCCTGGCTAGGAACAACGACAGTCAAATCCTAGCGTCTCTCGAGAAATTTTGGGAGACCGAAACTATCCCTGATAATACACCCATTAATAACGAGTCAGCTTGTGAGGAGCATTTCGTTAAGTCTACTCATCGCAATCAGGAGGGTAGGTTCGTGGTCTCGCTACCATTTAAGTCTGATAATCCCCAGTTGGGTGAGTCCTATGCTAGCGCTGAAGCAAGATTCTTGAGTTTAGAACGCCGGTTCATGCGCGATTCTAAGCTTGCGCGCCATTACGCAAACTTTATACAGGAGTATAAGGATCTTGGCCACATGACGCTTGTCGACGATTGCTCCATAAATTCAGGTGTTTCAAATACTTATTATCTGCCTCACCATGCCGTCTTTAAACATTCTAGTTCTACCACAAAACTTCGCGTCGTTTTTGACGGCTCGTCCAAAACTACCAATGGCCTTTCTCTCAATGACATTTTGTTGGTAGGCCCAAACGTCCAACAAAACCTTTTTTCTATTCTTTTGCGATTTCGTATGAATAAATATGTTCTCATCGCCGACATCGAGAAGATGTATCGACAAATTCTGGTAGCTGAGAAGGATTGTCATTATCAACGTATTCTGTGGCGTGACTCTCCACTCGAACAGTTTAAATATTTTGTACTGCGAACTGTAACATACGGCACTGCTAGTGCTTCGTTTTTGGCTACCCGCTGTCTTAATCAGATTGGTAAGGACCATCAAACTTCTTTTCCTGACGCGGCGTCAGTTATAACCAATGATTTCTATGTCGACGATTTGTTAACCGGTGCAGACACCATTTCTGATCTGACCAAGTTGAAATCTGACTTAGGTACGTTGTTGAGTCAATACGGTCTCACTCTACATAAATGGGCATCAAATGAACCCAATGTAATAGCAGATCATGACAATTTATCACTCCCTTTAAACAAACAGGGTAATGTGCGTACCTTGGGCATTCTCTGGAATAACACTACCGATTCATTTTTGTTTGACATCAGATCATTCCCCGTTGAATCAAGCATCTCTAAGAGGAAAATCCTATCGATTATCGCAGGTATATACGACCCACTCGGACTCGTCAGTCCCGTTGTTTTCCTGTACAAACAGTTTATGCAGCATCTTTGGCTGTGCAATCTTGGTTGGGATGAGCCAATCTCCGGGCAATTACACTTCCATTGGCATTCATTATGCTATAAATTATGTCTGATCAGTAAAATCATTGTCCCACGTTCTATTCGCTGCAAGTCTAAAGCAAGGATAGTTGAATTACATGGGTTTTCGGATGCTTCTGAAAGGGGATATGGGTGTTGCGTTTACATTAGAGTCATTTACCAAGATTCATCGGCCTCTTGTCACCTTCTGTGTTCTAAATCTCGCGTAGCCCCCCTACGACAGGTGTCATTACCTCGCATTGAACTCTGCGCTTGCTTGTTGTTATCGCGACTCTTATTCAAGGTCGCCCCTGCTCTTCATTCCTTTATCAATAGTGTTCACCTCTATTTTAACTATGGTGGTCCCTTCATGATTCGTCATGGCGGGCAGAAATCTAGGACTCTGTCAAAATCGTACGTGTCTTTGTTCATCTGCCTAGCAACTAGTGCTATTCATTTGGAATTAGTTTCCGACCTTACAGCCAACGCGTTTATATCTGCCTTACGTCGTTTCATGTCCCGTAGGGGCATACCCAGCCAGTTATATTCTGATAATGGCACGAACTTTAGGAAGGCCCGCAATGTTTTGCATGACCTTTACAATCTTTGGCATAATAAGGATGCCACCTCATCAATCAAATCCTTTACGACCTCTCAGGGTATTACATGATCATTTATTCCGCCCTCATCACCTCATTTTGGTGGTCTTTGGGAAAGCGGTATAAAGAGTTTAAAGTATCACTTGCGCCGCGTGGTAGGCAAGTCTATACTCACCTTCGAGGAGTTTACGACAGTTTTGTCTCAAATAGAGGCATGTCTAAACTCACGTCCATTATTTGCCGTTTCATCGGATGTAAATGATCCGGTGCCACTTACACCTGGCCATTTTTTGATTTGCGCACCATTAACGGCGTTACCTGATCCAGACTTATCTCACATTCCTATCTCCCGTCTTGGACGTTGGCAACTTCTCCAGAAGTTTGTCCAAGTCATTTGGAAAGCTTGGTCTCGCGACTACTTACATCAACTACAACAACGTCACAAATGGAAATTCGCCAAAGATAACGTTTCCATTGGTGACCTGGTTTTACTGATTGAGGATAACTTACCTCCATTAGCGTGGAAATTTGGTGTAATTACCGCCACATTTCCCGGCCCAGACAACTTAATTAGAGTAGTTGACGTTCGCACGCCTACTGGCACCTATCGCCGACCAATTCATAAATTATGTTTGGTCCCTACTAGGGACGAACAGTAAAAAAACGGTTTATTTTCCTTTGTATATATTTGTAATCTGTAATACATAAATCAGATGTTCAAAGAAGACTTTGTTAGTTATAAGCACCTTTGTTTTTAGCATAAGCTTTAATTTGTATATTTTTTGATTCAGAAACTGTTTGTTTTATTCAAGCAAGTGTCAGTTTATTTAATATGCAAGGCTTTAATTATTATTTTGTACTTTCGTATATGCAACATTTGATTTATGCCTCATGTCTTTGCTTACTATTGTTTTTATGTAAAAATTTTGGTATAATATTCGCATGGTCTGCAGCTGTACAAACCATGTATTACATTTGTATAACCACATTATTGTGCCTTGTATTCATATATTTGTAATTATCTAAACCAATTTCTATTGTATTTATTATGTATAAATGTCAGTTATAACTTGTATCTATGTAAAACACATTGTTTTATCCGCATCTACTATCTATAACCATACGCCACGCCTATATTTTTATATTGTATTTTGTATTGGTATTTGTGTTCATGTATTGCACAATTATTATTCATGCTTTAATTATGACATGCATGTCATTACACTTTGTGCTTACAATCGTTCAACTATGTATAGCTTGTCTTTACATGTATAATTTTATAACAATTTTGTTTGTTCATTGTATTCATACTATTGTATAGGTCTACTGGCCTTATCTGGTTCCAGATAACCATTGTGACTTACACAAATGTTACAATTTATCAGGCCCATCATGTGTTGTCACCGATTACATACAATATATATTGTCAATACATTGCTAATCTTGCATTTATACACAGGTATAATCAGGTTGCAAGCTGATTTTGTCCTGTTCAACTCTTATCATCATTCAAGTTTATCTCTAAACAGTTAATGTCATAACTGTTATCTAAGATTCAAACTCAAGGTTCAATGTAGCCTACTGAGATTAACCTTTATTATTATGAACTCTGTATTTTTCTATAATAAGTTATTAAAATGCATTAAAAAATCCTCTGATTTTTGCGGGCAGTTATAGACAGTAATGTGGTAATTTTCACATTAATAGGTTGGCTAATCTGTGCTTTCTGATATTGCGCTATCATGTTCTTATCTCGTTTTCATAACGTCACAGTTAACCGAGTTGCGGCAGGCGGCAGACGTCATAACGTTTGCTCGCTTGTTCTGTCATCATCATTTTTCTTGTCGTCAGACAATCATTGTAGGCCTTAGGCCACAACATATATTGCACTTGCAATACATTGGCAATACCTTGCTAATTCTTTTTCATGTAGCTTGAGTGCCGCGTACTCGCGCCTCAAGTCTTACGACATTTCATACGACACTCGTCTAGGCCTTAGGCCTTAACGTTTTAATCTGAGTGCCGCACATTTGCGCCTCATCTAACAGGTAGCGTTCTTAACGACTCTGTTTATTCAAAATCAAATTGTGCAGACTTAGCCAATCTCAACACCATGATATAAGTGTACAGAACTTAATAAATGTATTATACAGTCCACTATCGTCATTATTCTGCATCCTGGCAATAGCACCACAAGCATCACTCTTCTCATTAACATTTTTTGGTCCTATCGGGCCGCATCTTATACATTTTATTGGTCCTCACGTGACGGATCATTCTTCTTATTAACACCTGTGCTTGGTGCTACGGCACGTACAGTAGCACAAGTAGCTGTCATTCAGCATTCTGAGAACGCGGCAGTGCTCTCACTGGCGCGGTGAGTGTCAAAGCGTATACCCCTCCTCGTCTACTGAAAGAGAGAAAGGAGCATCAAAGCCGTGCCGCTTGTTAAGAGGGTACGATAATATTACCGACCTACATATAGGAAGCTATAATCTTCATAAAATAATGTAAAGGTCTTACAAGTTGACTTCTTCGTTTGCCTCAAAGCAGACTTTTTGTCACCACAGATCTATTTCTAACATTTTCCATGCTTCACCCGAACTTACTATTATTTATTAACTTGTAGAAGTTCTTGTCAAATCACTTTTCTCTGCGTTCTCATTTTGGTGTTAACACCACTCTTTCACATATACCTTCTGGTTTACGCTAATTATCTAGTTTATATGAGTCAGATTCATTCCATTTTTTAGTAATATATTAGATTCCTTCTATAAAACAACGTGATCTTTCTTATCAAATAACGTTATGAAACCCCCCTTTTATTTTATAAGTTTTTTTTTGTAAAATTTATTTTTGAATTTTTTTTAATTTTTTTTTATTTTATTTTTATTAAGTTTTTTTGTTGTAAAGGGGAGAGACATAATATTAGAACTAGGTGGAGAACCTAGAGGAAGCAAAAGTGTGCAAAGGCCTAAGTTACAATTACAGACATGTCCCCCAGGTGAATGACAGGACTTGCAAATGAAAAAAAGTCTATTAACAAACAAGCGTGTACTTTATTAAGCATGCAACTCTTACATGACATGACAAGTTACAGATTCAACAATGAGTAAAATTAACTGCAGGTTTATATATACATATATTAATATTCTTTACGGCATAAGATGTGAGTGAATTTAAGTTTAACATAAATTGCCTAGATCCTGCCACGTTATGTTCAAATTAATTGTTGCAAGAATATTATTCACAAGTTAAATAAAAAATTACTAATCCTTAAGTGTTGTATAGAAAAGAATTTAAATAGGCTAGCCTTTTAGTAACTTAGTAAGCACATTTATGATATCATAATTTATAACATATTCCCCAATAAAAAAATGAAGATTACACACAAGCACATACACAACATAAATGACACACATCCCTCATTTCTGTACAAAACCCCTCATAATAACCCTTTTCAACAAGAATAAATAAATACACAAATATATATATAATTAACAAGGCAATTAGATAAATCTCAGTTACGGATCATTAATATGTCAAAGTAATTAGCACCGGAAAATGTAAGTGCCCCCAACCAAACCTGAGACTCAAAATAATAATCAACCACTACTTTAATCATAATAAGCAATATGCGTATGTGATCATGAAAATAGTTTCAACACTTAAAGACATCAGACAGCCCCCTTTGTGACCGGAATTCTGCCGTGACCGCATGACATGAAAGCAGAAAATAAATAACTCTCGAATAGCTTTAATTCGATAAAAGGTAGAACTTAGGGCAGAGCCTGCGGATATGTGTGTGTGTGTGTGTGTAATTTTCTTACACCTTATAAGAAGATATAATAGACTTCATTAGACTTAATTATGTAAGGTTCACACATGTAGTCACAGAACTGAACATGAGAGTTTGTGCAAAAATTTTAGCAGTAAAAAAAGCCTCATGAGTGTGCTTCTGGGAGCTTCCGTGAATTCACAGTGTAGTTGAGATAGTATTAAATAAATAGAATGGTCCCACCTGGATCGTCCGGTGCACTTAAGCAAACCTTGGCTGATCAGTAGTGTCTCGGTTGCACTAAGAAGTCCTGGGGCAGAGTAGCGTCATAAGTGTGTCTGAAAGCGTGGATCTCGACTGACGGCATATCATGGCTTAAGGGTCGTCTCTGCCAGGAGGGTGAACAGTTGGTCGTCAACTCCCGACACCCATCTCGCCCTTGTTCGAGCACCTGTGACATGCAATGAGTAGTATAGGGTGTCATAAGGAACCTGATTTCGCTACATACGCCATCATTATTAAATTGCTAACACACTTTAATGCTTCAACAGCCACTACAAACACATCACCACTTATTCGTATTAATCTGGATTGAACTCCCCAGCTGTGCCTTATTTCATTCAACCACTAATTACGTTTTAAGTATTTCATTGAGAACGTTATTCACATAATTATTAATGACACAAAAAAAACAGCTGAGTGCAAGATGTGCATTATCATTTTCTTTACTGAAATCAATTTGACCCGCAACATTCACATCCATATTGAGTTAATCTTTAATTTGCATTAACGCCCAAATTGAAAACTGATATACACGCACACACACAAGGTATAGTTTATAATTAAAGCTGAAACACAGACAAAATATATATTTTTGGGTTAAAATATTTTTTTAGAACCCGTTAACCTGTACATACCTGGAGCAGAACTTTATTCAGCCACTCATATAGAAGAGCAACGAAGTCCTGAACCGATGAATGCCGTCAGCAGAGAGCAAATGACCTGGTTGAGGGTTCAAATAGAAATGAGAAAGATTCGATGTGAATGTCTAACCACGAAACCTCGCCGATGCAGGAATACACAATTACAGCGGAGCGCGCCAACTGGATATCATCGCTACACAACAAACAGTCTGCATAGCCCACGACGACGAGATGCAGCGGCCGCGCGTGACGTCAAAGCCCGCTCGTTTTAAAAACACATCGCCTACATGCCGAACCCAGTACGGCACACCCTCACCCCAAAAGGGCAACATGGTTGACCCAAATCAAACCAGTACTTAAGCTCGACGGCTGTGGGAATCCTGGAAAATCCCAGATTCTAATTCGCACTTGGTGGGTTCAGTTACTCAGGAAAACGGAAGAGGCAGAAGGAAGGGGTGTAAGTCTGTCAATGTGTGTCTGAAAGAGAAGATGTAAGTGTGCGTCCTGCATGCTCGCCGGGCCCTGGTCCGCTTGCAGATATAAGGAACAGAACAGAACAGGAGAAAGAGAAGAATCGCCGGTACCGGCTTTGAGAACTGACCACCAAGGCCTCCTAAATCTAACAACTGAGATCCAGGAACCCAAATAGCATCCCCCCCTACGGGACAAAACTGTCACCACTCACTTATGCCTTATGGCAAAACTTTAGCTTTGAGATATGAGTGGTTACTCTCTCAACATCCCCTCTGGGATCACCCAATTTCACTGTAACGAGCGACACAAACCGAAGAATGCGGTATGGTCCCGACCAACGATAACATAGTTTAGCGGCCCTTCTGTCCATGGCTGAGGTAATCGAAGACTCTGGCAGTAGACCAAGTCGCCAACCTTAAACGGGTTTGGAATTCGCCCCTGATTATAGCGACTACGGACGCGTTCGTGCGCACGAAGCAAATTCCTCCGGACCTCCCTCCATCTGTCCACAGTCTTGACCTCCGGATCGCTAGGTAGAAGATCGTCAATGTGCCACAAATTGTCCAATAGCAGACTCGGCGAGAAACCAAACATGACCTCAAAGGGTACGGCCTTGTGACTCTCATGTAGGGCCGTGTTAAATGCCAATTGCAACCACTTTAAATTTTGATCCCAACAATCTTGTTGTTCAGCATGGTAGGCGATAAGAGCTGAACGGAGATTCCGGTTAAATCTCTCCGCGTGGGACGGTTGAGGGTAGTATGGGGAAGTGGTCACTTGTTTGATGCCGTTAGCGAAACACATTCGCCGGAAATCATTCGAAATGAACTGTGGTCCATTGTCAAAGACAATGGTGGACGGAAAACCGAAATGCTGAAAAACATGGGTCTGTAGCACAAAGATGGTTGAGCGAGTGTTTGCCTGTCGTAAGGGCAGCAGCCAGACAAACTTGGAAAAGGCATCCACACAAACAAGTAGGTCTGCGTTACCTGACTTGCTACGAGGGAAAGGTCCCACGTAGTCGATGAATAACTTCTCCATCGGTTTGCTCGCCACATCGGATGACAATAAACCCAATTTAGTGTTTTGAGCAGGCTTACTCAAGCCACAGGGATGACATGCTTTCACACGAGCCGCGATGTCCCTATCCATGCCCTTCCAGATAAAATGTCTCCTAATACTGGAAATGGTCTTCGAAATTCCCTTATGGCCACCTACTGGGGAATCATGATAGTAGCTGAAGACCATGGGCACGAGCTTGCTAGGCAGCACAATCTTCGGGGCACGTCCTTTTCGTTCTCGGCAGCACAGGACGCCATTGGACAAGAAATATGGGGCCTGTACGTTACCCTCTTTTAGGTGTTGGATGATCGGACCCAACTCTTCATCATTTAACTGATGGGGCAACACATCAGTAAAAGCTAAAGGAAAGTCCAGCAGAACGGAACAGGGTTGCTCAGAATGGGCTTCACTGGGTTGGGAGAACATACGTGACAAGGCGTCTGCAACAACATTTTGTGTTCCCCTAATGTGTTGCACCTTGAATTTAAAGGATGAGATCTTGACCACCCAACGTCCTATTTTACCCAGTTGCCGGGGATGAGCGAGAAGCCAAGAGAGAGCCTGATTATCGGTCTCGAGCAGGAATTCAGCGTGTTCCAGGAAACGCCTGAACTTATCTAGAGCGTACACGACAGCAAGACACTCTAGTTCATATACTGACGACTTCCTCTCTTGTTGGGTCAAGGTCCTGGATATAAACGCCACCGGCTGCCTAGCACCATCAACTTCCTGGGACAGAACCACCCCGAGCGCAACAGAACTCGCGTCCGTTTGCAAAATGAACGTTTTAGAAAAGTCAGGCATCCGCAACACAGGGGGGGAGACGATCGCCTCCTTGAGGGTATCAAAGGCCCGCTGTTGCCTCTCTCCCCATACAAATTTGGTACTCTTTTTTCTTAGTTCGTTTAAGGGGACGGCAATCTCCCCGGCATTAGGGATGGGTCTACGATAAAAATGAATCATGCCAACAAATCTGGCAATACCCTTCGCATCCCTAGGGGGAGGAAAATCTCGGATGCCTTGCGTCCTCTCCGGGTCGACCGTCACACCCCCATATGAGACGAGATGCCCCAAAAACGAAATACTCTGTTGTGTAAATTTTACCTTCTCTGGATTGACAGTGAGGCCAGCACTCCGCAACCGACACATCACCTCTCTCAGATGACACAAATGCTCCTCGAACGTTTTGCTGTAGACTAAAAGGTCGTCCAGATAATTGAAGATAAACTTAAATTTCACATCATGGAATACAGTGTCAAGAAGTCGCGTGAGGGTTTGGGTCCCCATAGCCAGACCCATGGGTACTCTAGTATACTGATAAAGACTCCATGGCACGCAGAATGCCGTATAAGGACGGCTTTCCTTAGACAGAGGAATCTGATGATATGCGGCATTGAGGTCAAAGATGGTGAATTATCTGGCCCCACTAAACCAATCAAAAGCAGAATGTAAATCAGGAAGAGGAACAGAACCTACCTCAATGTTAGCATTTAATTTGCGATAGTCAATGACCATACGCTGTTTACCCCCAGGCTTGGGCACCAGAAATGCTGGACTGGCATAGCTAGAATTAGAAGGCTCAATGACCCCTTGGTTAAGCAATTCCTGAACCTTCTCTATTAGAACATCCATCTTCGGAGGAGCGAACTTGTATGGGTGTGAACGTACAGCAGTGGAGTCCGTTAACCGGATCTTATACTCCAAAAGATGTGTGAGCCCCAAGTTGGGAGTTAATACAGTAGGGAATTGCTCACACAAATGATCTAAGACAAAGCTTCTGGGACAGAGTGAGATGGTCTCTTCCTGAATCGGGACACACAACCTCCTGGATACCTCCCTTAGCTCCCTGGTACCCAAGGAAAGGAATGACAACTTCCCGATTAAACTTAAAATAACAGTGGTGCCCTTGAATGTCTAAAACGAGACCACTCTTGGAGATGAAATCGGCACCCACGATACAGTCGACTCCCAGAGCCGGAGAAACCAAAAATCGCCACACCCATGAAAAACACTCGATTTTAATCTTTAAGGAAACCACCCGGGAGATGGGCAGAATTTCCCGCTATGCAGTCCAGCATACCACCGAAGACCGATCCGACCCTATTAGTAAGCCCTGTTTTTCAAGGTCCGCACATACTCTTGATGAAATTATGGATCGGGCTGATCCAGAGTCAACTAAGGCTCTGAGCTGACCCTTTTTCAACTCGACCAACAGGAAGGGGTATACCGAACTGTAGTTGGAGACAGTTTGCAGGACCTTGAAGCCAGACGATCCGGGACCTACTACCCGCCTGGGGTTAAGTGAAACAGGAACAGAGTGACCTAACGGGGAAACGGGGAAGACCGCTTCCGACCTATCTTCCCCGGGTGCTTACGTGTTTTGAATTGTTTATCTTTCAGGAAGTCCCCGGACGCTGTCTAAAGTCGGAACAATAACGCGCAACGTGACCGGGTTTATGACACCTGGAACAAAATAATTCTCGCGCCTCACAGCTCTGAACAGGCGCAGACCGAGAACCCCAAAACCCGGGTTGCCCAACACGTCGCTCTACAACCTGGCGATCTGAACTCCTCCTAGCCTCGTGGCCTCTAATGTCGTCATTACCTTGTATAGTCTTTGACACGGCACATAGCCGGTCCAAATCGAGAAAACTTTGGGGACGTACCGCAAATACCAAGCGTGACGCGTCACGCCCTCCAGAATAGTTTGAATAATGTCAGATTCCGACAACCCCAGCCTCAGGATCCTGGCCGCGTCTTTGACATTAGAAATGAAATGAGCGAGGGCCTCCCCACTTGCTTGGACTCTATAAAAATGTTTATGTCGTAGCTGATCGCGCAGCCTTCCCGGTATAAAAGCGTCCAGGACTTCCCGATGAAAATGGTCAATGCCACCACCATCCAGAAGGGTGCTCGTCAGCCGCTCAGCCATAGATCCCCGGCAGTACGGGTAAATGAGCTCAAGCAAGGTCCGCTCCGACAACCCCGGGAAATCAGCCAACTGAAAAAGAATACGCAGGAATTTCAAAAGAGCCTCAAGATCCAAACCATCCACAACCGGGAGGCGCTGAATGACTTCCGACAGTGGGTTAGGGAGCTTGTGATAGCTCGCTGCAGCCATCCCCGAAAGGGCAGGAACATGCGCAGGGGGCTCCAACTTGGCCGCAGTCTCAAAAGAAGAAGAAGATGATCCGGAATTCGCATCCACGGGACGACGCTGGCCGAGAGAAAACTCTCGCAATGCCATCGCCACTTGCTCCCTAAGAGGGATAACATTTTTTTCTAATTCCGAGGTGGTAGCCTGTGACTCAGCGTTCTGTAATCGGCACAAAACATGTTGTAACCGTTGGCGCACCTCTGTCTGGCCGTAGAGGCGGGTGCCGCTGACTGCAGGCCTTCGGCCAAATCTCGCAGTTCAGAGAATTTTTCCGTACACAGTTCCACCTCGGCCGTGACATCCGTGAGCAACACTCTCCCACTCGGAGCCTCACCGGGGGCAAGAGCCTCGCGCAGTTGCTTCCTTAATGAAACAACCGTCTCCTGCGGCTTCCGACCCCGGAACCGGACCTCCCACTCGAGCTCATCTTTTACAAATAGAACCACATTCACTGAAGTGGACATGACCGCGCAATCTTCACACACCAACGTAAAAGCAACAATCAAAGAAAACAACAGGAAAAACTTGATCATACAAGTGGCTCCAGAATGCTCTAGCGATACGACGAGATGGGTGTATCATAAGGCAGAGAAACAGCCATTCAAAATGCCCAGACGAGAACAAGACACAAAACAACAAAACTGACTCACTATACACAATCCACAAAGTATACCATAACCTTCAACATAATCCGAAAATATATAACTATCAACTCCATGACATCTGGTCGGACCATAACCGCATTCAGAATCCACGATACCGCAACGCAACGCTCTCAATAAATAAATACTACATAACGGGGGTGCTATAAAACACGTTGTCTATTCCATATAACAAGTCCCAATCAAAATCAACAAGTACTGACGGCTCCCATCATGTTCAAAATCTGTCTAAGCTCCAGAGTATGCGCAAGTAAATCCATCAGCTCACATTCATTTTGAAAACCATCAATCACATGCTTATAACCCCTTTCCAAAACCTACCTTACACTCAACATCACAAAATAATTACTTAAACACTAACACATATTAAATCATTTTAAACTTAATCAACCCCTTATTCATTTTTATAAAATATGTTATTATTCTGATTATTCATTTTATTAAACCGTTACATTACAATTAACTTTTCTTTCAACACTTGGACTCTGATCAAAAACAAATAATTTGAAATAATTTGCAAGTCCCAACACCAGCTGACATGCCTGTAGCCACACCAAGTTTCATTTAAGAAAATAAATGCAAATCCCCAGATTCTAAAACTTCCAAAGTTCAAAAACTAAAGCAGAAATAATATCCACTACATCCCTACAATCATAACCAAGCTCTGATCTACCATTTGAAACCCCCCTTTTATTTTATAAGTTTTTTTTTGTAAAATTTATTTTTTTATTTTTTTTTTATTAAGTTTTTTTTTGTAAAGGGGAGAGACATAATATTAGAACTAGGTGGAGAACCTAGAGGAAGCAAAAGTGTGCAAAGGCCTAAGTTACAATTACAGACACGTCCCCCCAGGTGAATGACAGGACTTGCAAATGAAAAAAAGTCTATTAACAAACAAGCGTGTACTTTATTAAGCATGCAACTCTTACATGACATGACAAGTTACAGATTCAACATGTTGTTGCAAGAATATTATTCACATGTTAAATAGAAAATTACTAATCCTTGAGTGTTGTATAGAAAAGAATTTAAATAGGCTAGCCTTTTAGTAACTTAGTAAGCACATTTATGATATCATAATTTATAACATATTCCCCAATAAAAAAAATTAAGATTGCACACAAGCACATACACAACATAAATGACACACATCCCTCATTTCTGTACAAAACCCCTCATAATAACCCTTTTCAACAAGAATAAATAAATACACAAATATATATATAATTAACAAGGCAATTAGATAAATCTCAGTTACGGATCATTAATATGTCAAAGTAATTAGCACCGGAAAATGTAAGTGCCCCCAACCAAACCTGAGACTCAAAATAATAATCAACCACTACTTTAATCATAATAAGCAATATGCGTATGTGATCATGAAAATAGTTTCAACACTTAAAGACATCAGACAGCCCCCTTTGTGACCGGAATTCTGCCGTGACCGCATGACATGAAAGCAGAAAATAAATAACTCTCGAATAGCTTTAATTCGATAAAAGGTAGAACTTAGAGCAGAGCCTGCGGATATGTGTGGTTGTGTAATTTTCTTACACCTTATAAGAAGATATAATAGATTTCATTAGACTTAATTATGTAAGGTTCACACATGTAGTCACAGAACTGAACATGAGAGTTTGTGCAAAATTTTAGCAGTAAAAAAAGCCTCATGAGTGTGCTTCTGGGAGCTTCCGTGAATTCACAATGTAGTTGAGATAGTATTAAATAAATAGAATGGTCCCACCTGGATCGTCCGGTGCACTTAAGCAAACCTTGGCTGATCAGTAGTGTCTCGGTTGCACTAAGAAGTCCTGGGGCAGAGTAGCGTCATAAGTGTGTCTGAAAGCGTGGATCTCGACTGACGGCATATCATGGCTTAAGGGTCGTCTCTTCCAGGAGGGTGGACAGTTGGTCGTCAACTCCCGACACCCATCTCGCCCTTGTTCGAGCACCTGTGACATGCAATGAGTAGTATAGGGTGTCATAAGGAACCTGATCTCGCCACATACGCCATCATTATTAAATTGCTAACACACTTTAATGCTTCAACAGCCACTACAAACACATCACCACTTATTCGTATTAATCTGGATTGAACTCCCCAGCTGTGCCTTATTTCATTCAACCACTAATTACGTTTTAAGTATTTCATTGAGAACGTTATTCACATAATTATTAATGACACAAAAGAAACAGCTGAGTGCAAGATGTGCATTATCATTTTCTTTACTGAAATCAATTTGACCCGCAACATTCACATCCATATTGAGTTAATCTTTAATTTGCATTAACGCCCAAATTGAAAACTGATATACACGCACACACACAAGGTATAGTTTATAATTAAAGCTGAAACACAGACAAAATATACATTTTTGGGTTAAAATATTTTTTTAGAACCCGTTAACTTGTACATACCTGGAGCAGAACTTTATTCAGCCACTCATATAGAAGAGCAACGAAGTCCTGAACCGATGAGTGCCGTCAGCCGAGAGCAGATGACCTGGTTGAGGGTTCAAATAGAAATGAGAAAGATTCGATGTGAATGTCTAACCACGAAACCTCGCCGATGCAGGAATACACAATTACAGCTGAGCGCGCCAACTGGATATCATCGCTACACAACAAACAGTCTGCATAGCCCACGACGACGAGATGCAGCGGCCGCGCGTGACGTCAAAGCCCGCTCGTTTTAAAAACACATCGCCTACATGCGGAACCCAGTACGGCACAGTTATTCAAAGTCAGTTATTATAATGCTCTTGAGCAAACGGGAGATCCTTATGTTCATTGTGTGGTTCCACAGGGTAATCTACATCGCCCTCGAATATGTAAAAGTAATCTTTCCTAAGATTACTTCTCTCTATTCCTATAGAGATCTGATGCTAGGGTCGGTCCCCATTATGTATCTTTATAGCACAGACTCTAACATAGAGCCCATCCGTAGAAGTTGATAGCGTCAGTGTATAGCAGATGATTATCGGGTTTCGGGTTTCATTAGATCGTGATCTTTTATGAAGTTGTTATTCGCCTTTGAGTACGTTTTGATCGCTTGACTTAATTCGCTTGATTTAATGACTTAATAAAAGGGGTACGACGTTATGAACATAGTCTGAAGGGTGAAAGGTGGACATAGTCTAGACAAGTGAAAGGTGGCCCTAGGACGGTAAATGACTGATCATCTTCAAACAGAAGGTAAAGTATAGACAAAAGATATCATGGAAGGATATTGCAGAAACAAAATGCAGGACAGACGACTCACAGAAAGGTATTGTTTGGATAAACAAAGATAGAAACTACATTAGAAGAGATACCATAAAACAACTAGCTAAGATCGGAAACCTATCATTTCGTCTGTGAAACATGAAGAACCCGATTGTTGGAGATTTATTTAATTTCTTCCGTGGAGTTTTCCACCATCTTAGTCTCCTCAAGGATTGTTCTTCACCATATGATCCTCGCCCGCACTCTGTCACGAGAACCTTGTGGGTCTCATACAATAGTTTGGACGTGAGATGTCGTTTACCCGTTTTCTGAGAGTATGGAGTATGGTGCATGGGTACATGGTAGAATAGCCCGGTTCAACAATTTGCACACTTGAATAATCTTGGGTTTCTTGTGACTGTCAATAGTGATAGAGATGCAACTAATAAGGCCAGTAAATATAATCAGATCGTGTGTGGTAGTATAAGGAGAGCTTGAGGAGGGAAAACGACAAAACTGACTAAATTAAACTTTGGGACAATGTTTTAGCAGTCACAGTTCTATTACAGGCTACATACAGTAGCGTGTCTTGGCAGAGAGGTGTAAATGCTATCAAAGTGCTTGCGACATGTCAAGACTAGACGGAAAGCAAAGTGAAGGCATTTCAGTAGACGGTCATAATGAAATCGTAACGGTAACCATCTGACCAACAGGATGCCAAAGCTACTTCACAGTTATAAATTTATGCGTACATGTCTGGATATCAAGTGAAGGCAAGTTACAAAAGGCAGTGTTTGATATCTTGGAGCAATATGGATTAAAGTACTGTACCTGAATTTTTGTTCCTAAATTAAAATTATAAATTAGATAATTTAAAAAAAATATTCGTATTCCACTTACTTTGAACAAATACCATCATATTTGCTACAATTGTATTATTCAGAAGTATGTATAATATATGAAAAATATGTTCAGTATGCTATAATGAAACTCGTATAGCACATCTTAATTGCTTTGGTACACCTAGACAATCCGTTGTTTGTTTCATAATCCATTCCTTCATCTTCCTATGGGCCCAGTAATTTTCTTGGCACTTCTTGACCACTTCAGTATCTGTACCATCTTTAATAACCATTTAAACGGATCCTCCTGACCGAACTGGTGTTTGTTTTGAAATTTCTCTCTCAAACAGTTCTGTTTTCTCTGGCTCAGGTGCCCACACAGAGTGTTTTGAAAGGCAATTTACTGCTTGATTGCTTGTTCCAGAGACATGACATACATCAAAATTGAAGTCTGCTAACAGCAAGGGCCAGCACATCAATTTTGATTTTGTACCAGACAGACTATGAAGCCACTGAAGAGATGAGTTGTAGGTGTATAGCTGGTATTTCCTACCTTCTATGTAGCCCCAAATTTCCCAACAGCCCATACCATTGCTAACACCCCTGCTGTGCAATTACACCTTTCTTGAGGGGACAGTTTCCTGCTGGTATATTCCAATATGTCTCATCCTCTGTCATCCTTTCCTTAGAATAATACTGCCCCTAATCCTATATCACTGGCATCAGTTTGCAGACAGATCTTCTTCTTGGCATGTAGGTAGGCAAGTCGAGGAGCACTGCAAATTGCTTCCTTGATTGTGAAAGGCTTCTTCCTCCTTGTCAGTCCATTTGAAAGGCTGTTTATTCAACAGGTCTGTTACTGGAGCTGCTTTTACCTTGAAATGTGGTATTAAGTTGATAGACCACCCACCAAAGTCCTAGGAACTGACGAATTTGGCATTTACTTTGAGGTCTCTACATTTCTTCAATAGTCTTGTACTTCTCTGCCTGCCTTTCCAGACCCTCAGTTATTAAAATGCCTTTCCAAACTCTCAGATGTTAAGATAAATCCCACACCCTGTAAGATTAACAATAATGACATATGTATTTTCCCTTTTTAGTGATGAAAATACTTGCTTAGGTGAGACTATAATTTCACAATTGGACATGATATATCATATTTTTCTAATGCTCCCCTGAAATATGGACCTGCTTAGCACTTATAAACATATCATGAGATTTTTATGTCTGTGTGTATCCTTCTATTAAAAACACAATATTTATTTCTTAATTTTTTGAAAAACTCATAAAATTGTTAACTGGGAATTAATTTAAAATACCCATACTTATTTTGTAATTAAGTACAAAATTTGCTTCTTTGTAATTGTTGAAACTGTTGTTGTAAATGTAATGAAACATTATAAGCCATGTTTTGTGAAATAATATTTAATATCTATATAAATCAGTATCTACAGATATATTTGTGTATCAACGTGTATAAAAACATATACACATTGTGTGTGTGTGTCTGAATTATCATATCTATAAACAGAAATGTTCCCTCCCGCATACACATACAACAAAATATTGTTACGATTGTCTCACCAATTGTCGTATCATACAGTGGAAACAAATTACATAAACCAATGAAGTCACTAATCACCAGCTTTAATTAATCACAAATAACAGTTTGTAATCAATTTGTACAATAATCCAAGTTAAATTTGTCCACACACAATAATAGTGTCAAATAATAGAGTTCCACACTAATTATAACACAATAACACTTCGTTACAATACTTCAACCGCCACTCAATCCACACTAAGGAAAATTGCTCAACACAACGCATTTGACAAAGCCAGCCTTTGTCCGTTATACTGTATATGTAGCGCACGTGTTCTAAAATGAACTTTCCATCCTTAATGGGGTGTGCCAACTAATGTGTATTTCAAGTGTTCTCCAGAATACTCTGGAACATACTAGAGCGTGGCCTTGACTGAGGCTATGACTGCTCGACTAGTGGATGGATGGGTGGATGACGCTCTCGGTTGTTCGATAAGGTTCTTGTTACAATATAATACAAAACACAATTAAAAGAGTTCTTGAATAATGAAAGTCTATACTTGCATGCACGTGTATATAAACATGTGTTTATATGCACTAAATGCTCAACTGTAATTCATACATGCAATATGATACATGTAGGTTGCACAGATAAATGTTAAATTTGTTGTTAATTATTTGAAATTTTCAACAAAATTTTTATTGGAAATTATTATATTCTCTTATATTGTCACTAATATCATACATAAATAATTTTAAATTATTGTCTTTGGAACATATAAATTGTAGTTATAGTGTTTTAACTCCTTTATGTTTATAAATGATGGATGTTACTTGATGTATGAATTCCACACTTACACTTACCTCCTTATGCTTGAGTGCTATTACATAAACGGAGAACGTGCTCCTAGTTCTGGCGTTAAAACTACTTTTTATAATTAATATGTGATGATATTAATTATGGTGATTATGTTTAATATGATTAATGCCTTATTAATATGCTGGGCGCCAGAGATTTTTTAGATCTCAGGGGTTATTAAATAATAACTCTTCTGTTAAGATGCTAATAACTTATTTAATATTTAAATAATTATTCATATACAAACAAGATATTGATTATAATCTTATATCAATAAACATATAAATATCATATTCAAATTCCCATTGAATTTGATCATAAATCATTATATATCTTTACACAGCACTAACGCTTTAAATCAATTACTACCTTTCGCTTCCAATTATACTTAAACAAAGTAGTAAATTCTTTATAAATTATCTTTGTATACTTAAAATAATCTTGATATTATATCTATTAATGCTTAATCATTTAGTAAGACAATTATTAATTAAACTATCAGATAAAATTAATGTATTCACTGACTTCGTTTTTATAAATTGTTAGTTAGATTATACTAAGTACATATAGAGTTATTCCTTAGTTCTTTCTAGGTCATAAGATATAGAATTCTACTAGCATCTCAACAGATTCGTGAATTCTTTCAGAATGAAACGGGCGAATCAAAGATAGACGACTGAACTACATGGAATTTATAATTAGTAAACAATTGAAATTAATCTGTACTTGAGTGTGTGATTATCCATTTCCTGCCTTTGTAATGATTCACGTCAATAAACATTACACTTTTAAAATTTACCACTATTGCTCTGCTTTGGTTTACACACTCTCGACAACTTCTATCGGTCACGCACTCGACTGCAACTGGGATACATATTCCGTTCTATTTACCAGCACCAGATAAAAATATACTTTGTCTGTATTTACTTCGTATTAACACACATATCAATATAAACTTCTTCAATCTTGATGTCGCACTAAATAAAAGTTATTCACTCGCGGCCTTTTCTTCGTACTGGCTTGTTCAGTTTATACTTGAATTGTTAATTATATGATCACTGAATGTTACGTTCAACTATTAATTCCATTATACGGAATAAGATGATTGTCACATAAAGCTTGACTAATATAAACTAAAATAGATTGATTCAGAACTTTGTAATAAGAATGTTTGCCTTCGAATAAGTTTCACTAAAAGAGACTGACTAAGTAAACGTAAGAATCTTTTTAATCTCCTTATCCACTGCGTCTTGATACTTTAGGGGGACTGGCCATCCTTTCATGCAATAAGGTGTAGTGTCAGTTACCACCAATCGGTGTTCGTATCTGTTTATCCTTCTGGATACTCACGGAAAACTTGGTAGTTTGTGGATAAAATATCCTCCAACTCCTTCTTTGTTTGTGAACTGATACCAGTCGTTTCTTCCAACTTTTCACGAATTGTTGTTTCAATCTTCTCCTCTTCTTCAGCGACTTCCACTGTTAATATTTCAGCACATACAAGTACCTTACCACTATCATTATTATTAAAAGTTATTTGGTTGTCCATGAGGTTGATTATACATCTACCTTCCTGTAATAGACTGATCCCAATAATACAGTCTCGAATTAAATTTGGTATTATGATAAAAACACCATCGGTAACATACTCACCGATCCTTACCTCTGGCATCTCTTGTTGCGTTATTTGCTTGGACTTTCTCCCTACTGCTCCTTTTACAACCAAATTCGTTACTTTCAATACGTGTATGTTGCCCATTTGTTTTTTATTTTTGTGATACCATTCGGTAAACAGGGCATTAATTTGGCTACCGGTATCGAGTAACGCAACTACTGATATGTTATTGAGTTGTACGTTTACCTCCGGGCACTTAAATCTACGAATTTCCTGATAGTCTGATTCTTCTTCCAGCAACGAATCTCTAATATCTACGAAAGTAGTACTAATTTCCCCTTATATCTAATGTCTAAATCTAACTTACTTCTACCATAATGCTTCTTTAGTTTTTTGAACTTGTGTAGTTTTTTGTATTTGTATTAGAAGTACTAGCTACCTGTGAGTTTGTTTGGGTTCCGCTTGTCGAAGCTATTGCATTGACTTGTGGCTCATAAATACGCTTTGGCGGCATTTTCTCCCTGTCCCTCGGTTCGGTTTCATTATCCGCCTGTCGCCAATGTGTTTTATGACGCTGAGTGCTCGGCCGTTCACTTTTATTGTGTTGCCATTGTGTTCCTATACTACCCTTGGGTTCCGGCTTAAGTTGTAACTGTGTGTTGTATCCACCGCTGCTTTCGCCTTTCTTCTTTCTCAATGCTGCAAATTCCATTAGCAACGCCTGGAACCCCATTATATTGTTCACACCCCTCGTTATGCACGCTACAGCAATCTCATGGCTATAATGACGTGATAGTTTACGGATTAGGTGTTGATCGGATATTGGCGGTATTAATTGACGGTTCTGTAGTATACATCGTTCCATATACTGTATCATACTCAATCCGCTTTCCGGTCGGTACTTTCCGAACTCTAGTTAATCACGTACATTTTCTTGAATCATCTGATTCCGGTACTTAGCGGTAAACGCTTCCTGAAATTCTGGAAAGGTGTTTACTTCACTTCTAATTAACTTCCACCATATGGCGGCCTCTCCTTCCAAATGCCTTGACACCCAGTTAACCCCTTCGCTTTGGTAGTATTCCCTATGCAGTTCTTCCAACTCTTTTACAAACTCCATCGGATATTCACCTTCTCGGTTAAAGTTAAGGATTTTGGCGTACTCCATTACCATCCCTTGTTGCCCCGGCGTTCTCTCAATTTGAGCGATCCTCGCACGTACGTCTTCCTTAATTTGTGTTGTCTGTCCGTCCACCGTCGTGCAGCTGTTTCCATAACATTCTTTTAAATGTTGTATCTGTTCATCATTCTTTTTCTTATTATTATTTACCTTAACATGTAATGTTTTTATTTCCTGTGTGATACCAGCGTCGTGCTGTAGTCGAGATTCCACGCATTTCTCCCGGCGTTCTCTCGCTTCTGACCGGACGATTTCTACTTCTTCTCGGACGACTTCTTTCACTTCTGTCCGTAATTGGGTAGCTATTTCTTGGTTTTCGTTTCTGATTTGATGTATCTGTTGTTCTACCTGTGTCTTATGTTCCTGTAATTGTCGTGTTTATTTTTGTTCCATGTTTCGTTCCATGTCGTCTATTCTTCTTTCTATTCGTGTTATGTTCTCTGTCATTTGTCTATTATTCTCTGTCATTTGTTGTGTGAAGGTCTGTTCAGTTAGTTTAAAGTTCTGCTCTATTTATTTATTGTAGTCTATTAATAATATTGTTTAGTGTTTTCTTCACTCTTTCTAGCGTTTTCTGCTAATTGTGTAATGTGTTGTAGTATCATGCTGATATCTAGGTTTGTTGGAGTTTGTTGTGTTTCTGGACGGACATTTTCTTCTTCTCGTCGTCCCCTTGCCTCTGAAGAAACCATTGGGCTCTCGTTTTCCGTGGATTCCTCCCATCCTCTATTCTCTCCCATTTGATTATTGATATCAAACTTTACTTCACTACCACCATTATTTTTACTATTGTCTGCCATATTGTTATCACTTATTTTAGATAATTTAAATTACCTTAATAGTGTGGTCTTACTACGTGTTATCATTTAATTTGAACATATACTTCTTCTAGCATATACTTATTTTAACTAAACTATCGTCTATCCCGTTTCATTCTGCCGAGCTAAATTAAGCTCCACAATGTTGGGCGGCAAATATTACATAAACGGAGAACGTGCTCCTAGTTCTGGCGTTAAAACTACTTTTTATAATTAATATGTGATAATATTAATTATGGTGATTATGTTTAATATGATTAATGCCTTATTAATAAGCTGGGCGCCAGAGATTTTTTAGATCTCAGGGGTTATTAAATAATAACTCTTCTGTTAAGATGCTAATAACTTATTTAATATTTAAATAATTATTCATATACAAACAAGATATTGATTATAATCTTATATCAATAAACATATAAATATCATATTCAAATTCCCATTGAATTTGATCATAAATCATTATATATCTTTACACAGCACTAACGCTTTAATTCAATTACTACCTTAAATTCCCTTCCAATTATAATTAAACAAAGTAGTAAATTCTTTATAAATTATCTTTGTATACTTAAAATAATCTTGATATTATATCTATTAATGCTTAATCATTTAGTAAGACAATTATTAATTAAACTATGAGATAAAATTAATGTATCCACTGACTTCGTTTTTATAAATTGTTAGTTACATTATACTAAGTACATATAGAGTTATTCCTTAGTTCTTTCTAGGTCATAAGATATAGAATTCTACTAGCATCTCAACAGATTCGTAAATTCTTTCAGAATGAAACGGGCGAATCAAAGATAGACGACTGAACTACATGGGATTTATAATTACTAAACAATTGAAATTAATCTGTTACTTGAGTGTGTGATTATCCATTTCCTGCCTTTGTAATGATTCACGTCAATACACATTACACTTTTTACAATTTACCACTATTGCTCTGCTTTGGTTTACACACTCTCGACAACTTCTATCGGTCACGCACTCGACTGCAACTCGGTTACATACTCCGTTCTACATAAGCGCACCAGATAAAAATATACTTTGTCTGTATTTACTTCGTATTACCACACATATCAATATAAACTTCTTCAATCTTGATGTCGCACTAAATAAAAGTTATTCACTCGCGGTCTTTTCTTCGTACTGGCTTGTTCTGTTTATACTTGAATTGTTAATTATATGATCACTGAATGTTACGTTCAACTATTAATTCCATTATACGGAATAAGATGATTGTCACATAAAGCTTGACTAATATAAACTAAAAGAGATTGATTCAGAACTTTGTAATAAGAATGTTTGCCTTCGAATAACTTTCACTAAAAGAGATTGACTAAGTAAACGTAAGAGAGTTTGATTAAGAGATACTAAGAGAGTTTTCGTTCCTCCCAGGGTTATATTTATATGGGCGCTTCCTTTACTCTCTCCACCGTCACACTAAAAAATACCCCGATTGGCTAGCTATTTCGTTTTTTGCTGGTAATTTCAAATCTACCCACTCAGTAACAGATAAAAGTTCGCGCTACCAAAAGACGCTATTTCTGGTTGGCTGCCACATTGCGCGAGCGGCAATTTCCCTCTTCCCTCGTGTATGTTAATTCGTAAAACTGACGCTAACTTTCTCTGACGATTTCACTTCTTTACTGCGTGATCTATTGTACTTTCAAGGTTGTAGTTGCCACCCTCCTAACGGGACTCCGTCATTTTTTGTGACTTTTAGCAAACAAAGCATTCTATATCTTTATGACTTTAGAAAGCTGTTTCATACAATACACTTTTAAAACTGCTGGCTCCATACTGTCACCTGTATAATATTAACTTTTTATATAACCAGGAGACGTTCATTTGTCTCGTTCTTATTACAATTACATTAAAATTGCTTAATTCTTATTTAATACACATATTACATTATTAATTATGTCTAAATAATAATACATCATATTACGTAACCTTGGTTTACGTTATATTTGTCCCCCAAATTCATTTAACCATAATCGACATTAAGACTTTGGGTAAATTAATTTGAATGCCTCTGAATTTACTCAGTATATGTTCACAAATTTTATTTACAAGTGAGGGTGACCCACTTTCCATTTCAACAACGGTATTCTACCCCCTCGTCTGACAACTTTCACTTTCATTGTTTGGGTTCGTGCTTCCCCCACACAGACTAGCCTCTGTCAGTTGTCTGCATTACTGTTAACTGTTCATGACTTGCTGTCGATCCTATAGCACTTGGCTTAACATTATTTAAATTACTACATATTGTGTTTATTGTTTTTACATTGTTACGTATTGGTTTTAAGGAAATTTAAATCCTATTTCTATAAAGAAATTTAGAACTTTACTTTCCTTTACCGCTTTACTGATATTAATTTTTTTTCTCTCCCTTGGTGGTATTGATTCAATTGCCGGACGTTGAAGATTCCGCGCACCGTGCCAGGTTTGTCCGCATCTGTCACTTCGTACGTCGCTTCTCCTTTGATTTTCGTTACAACATACGGTCCGTCGTATAACTCACAAAACTTTGCCGTTATCTTATTTAATGTGTCGGAGATTGTGTTGGTTCTATTTAAAACCAGATCTCCTCCCTTGAATTTCAATTTGTTACCTCCTTCATTCTGTTTTCTTGCTCTTTGCTCACCTTTCTTTTTCAGCCTTTGGTAAATTTCCTTTTGACAATCCTTGATATCTTCTTTCATCAATTCTCGATCTACGTACACTTCCCACGCTCTCCTTGGTTTTCGACCCCATTGTGCCTGGAATGGTGTCATCTCGATTGTATCGTGGTGTGTTTCATTAATGCATTTTTCAATGACCTTAATGTACTTAGCCCATTTCGTCTGATGTCTACCAACCATTACTCTGAAGATGTTTCCCAACTGACGGTTAATTCTTTCCGCTAGATTGGTACATGGATTGCGGATGGCAGTGTATTTGGGCTTAATCTCGAGCGTTGTTAATTGCTTTACCAAGATTTACTGTTAAATTGTGTGCCGTTATCGGTCAATACCGCCTTGGGCTTGTCAACTTCCTGTATATATGCTTTTAATTTGTTAAGTGTTATGGCGGTTGTTGCCTTTTTCATGGGGTATAATTTAACATATTTTGTAAATTATCCACTATTACGAGAATATACGTATTTTACTCCACTCGTTGACGTTACTAAAGGTCCATAGAAATCCATACTAACAATGTCGCCTTTTTCTGTTGGCAAAACTGGCTTGGTTTGTCCAACTCCCTTCCTGAAGTGATCACAGGTTTTCATTTTTGACATGTGTCACAGGTTTTGATCAATTTCTTGATATATTTATAGAGGTGATCCCCTGTAAAATGCTCCTTGAAGACTCCATAACTCTTTCTTACACCGCAGTGTCCGTACATTTCATGGACCTCCTTTAGCAATACCTCTCCAATTTCTTGTGTTAGCAGCACCTTCCACCTTCTGTTCTCCTTGCGATACAATTTATTGTTATATAATTGACATATCTTTCTTAATTTGTCATCTTTATTATTATTACGTAACTTATCGATAACGGTTTTTAATTTAGGGTCCTTTTGTTGGTGTTGTACAATATTTTTAATTGATGTTGTAACTCTTTCTTGAGTTTCATGTCGATGGTGTATATTTCTGTGTCTTCGTCGCCATCTTGTATTAAACTCTCTTGTATATCTTCCGGGTTACGACTGAGGACTGTGCCGGTGTAAATCCGGCTGTCGAAAGTTTTAGAAAATTAATTGTAAAATTACGCGAATACAAGGGTCAGTAAGGCGACCCTTGTCCGGCTCCGTTAAAGCTGCGCGCGCACCTCGTAGGGAGGTTTGGCTTTGTTAAATTGTGGCCCTTTATACCAGTCATCGCCCGGTAAGCAAGAAAGCACCGACTACCTGATCCGAGCAGATATTACTACGCAGTTTTCTTCCACTCTGATGGCTGGCTAAATTTACGAGACTTCCCGGTAAGGATCATAGCTCTTATTGTGTGTGTCAGATATAATAATAAGCGCTTACATTTAATTAACGAAATGTATGCCGCCGTATGAGAAAGACGAATGCATGTGGTGCGATCCGGCAGTTGTATATTAAAAAGATTACTTAATGTTCAGTATATAGCTCATGTTCTTTTTATTATTATTATAATATTGTAAGGGTCACTGTAATTGTCATTGTCATTGTAAATTTATAGAATGTTATATAAATTCTAAGCGAAAGGCAGTGCGTAGTTATGGAATGGAATTGTGCACATACATGCATCAGATGGCTCGTGTGATTCTCTTTAATTAACTTTGCAGTAAAAATAACTTGTGAGAACACCCGTAGAGGAAACATTATTAATATTGAAACATTATTAATGCTGTGAGTGCCTTGAAGTTAATCTTTTTTTTTTTGCAAATTGCAATAATGATGCCGCCACGTGGTAGTCTAACCTGTAGCATTCTGTCGGAGCGTGTTAAGAGCTCGTGCCAATGACTTTACTCTACGCCTTTCAGTAAAATCTTTTTATTTTGAATTAATCATCCCATGGTGGACTTCATTACTCTTTAAGCAATTTGCAAAGAAATTATAACCGAAACTGTGTGCATTTATCTTCAGTTGGTTGAAGGCCCGTTCTGAGGTTATTTACCTGTGAACTTGGGTGTACACTTTTTATGAACATCTTTTCCAATTTTTATGAATTAACAGGGTTCTCGCTTAAAGCCGGAGATGCTGGCCTTGCTGATTGAACTCCATCCTCATCAGCCATGAACCATCAGAAACGCACCTGTTCGCAAAAGGAGTCGGGTGACTAACTCAAGATGTAACGCTTGCTCAGCATAATTAAGGTGATATGCACTCCTTTATTTTTTTTTTTTTGGTGACCGGGCCTACTGTGCTCCTGATTCACAGTGTAATTTTCTTTTGAAACCACGTGCCCACGTGGCCAGACAGTCTGTTGTAGGGTGTGTCAGTTGTACATTCATTCTGAACATTATGTGACTGTATGATTGGTAATGGTTGGTGGACATCAGACGAAATGGGCTAAGTACATTAAGGTCATGGAAAAATGCATTAATGAAACACACCACGATACAATCGAGATGACACCATTCCAGGCACAATGGGGTCGAAAACCAAGGAGAGCGTGGGAAGTATACGTAGATCGAGAATTGATGAAAGAAGATATCAAGGATTGTCAAAAGGAAATTTACCAAAGGCTGAAAAAGAAAGGTGAGCAAAGAGCAAGAAAACAGAATGAAGGAGGTAACAAATTGAAATTCAAGGAAGGAGATCTGGTTTTAATTAGAACCAACACAATCTCCGACACATTAAATAAGATAACGGCAAAGTTTTGTGAGTTATACGACGGACCGTATGTTGTAACGAAAATCAAAGGAGAAGCGACGTACGAAGTGACAGATGCGGACAAACCTGGCACGGTGCGCGGAATCTTCAACGTCCGGCAATTGAATCAATACCACCAAGGGAGAGAAAAAAAATTAATATCAGTAAAGCGGTAAAGGAAAGTAAAGTTCTAAATTTCTTTATAGAAATAGGATTTAAATTTCCTTAAAACCAATACGTAACAATGTAAAAACAATAAACACAATATGTAGTAATTTAAATAATGTTAAGCCAAGTGCTATAGGATCGACAGCAAGTCATGAACAGTTAACAGTAATGCAGACAACTGACAGAGGCTAGTCTGTGTGGGGGAAGCACGAACCCAAACATTGAAAGTGAAAGTTGTCAGACGAGGGGGTAGAATACCGTTGTTGAAATGGAAAGTGGGTCACCCTCACTTGTAAAAATTAAAAATATTGTACAACACCAACAAAACGACCCTAAATTAAAAACAATTATCGATAAGTTACGTAATAATAATAAAGATGACAAATTAAGGAGGATATATCAAATATATCACAATAAATTGTATCACAAGGAGAACAGAAGGTGGAAGGTGCTGCTAAAACAAGAAATTGGAGAGGCATTGCTAAAGGAGGTCCATGAAATTTACAGACACTGCAGTGTAAGAAAGAGTTATGGAGTCTTCAAGGAGCATTTTACAGGGGATCACCTCTATAAATATATCAAGAAATTGATCAAAACCTGTGACACATGTCAAAAATGAAAACCTGTGATCACTTCAGGAAGAGAGTTGGACAAACCAAACTAGTTTCGTTTTCGGAAAACGAAAACTCCCCAGCCCTTACATGTTAAACCCAAAATGAAAATAATATCAACCCCCATTATGAACCAGCCGGAACAGAATCCCTAACATGTGATATAAATTTTGTAGTAAGTATGGTGATGACTACTGGCAATATGTGAAAATGTTTAAGTGTAAAAAATCTCTAGCACGCTCCCCCAGTGCAGCACACAATTACAAACATTGTACTTAGTGTTATGAAGTTAAATTACTACAGTCACATAATGTTCAGAATGAATGTTCAACTGACACACCCTACAGCAGACTGTCTGGCCACGTGGGCAAGTGGTTTCAAAAGAAAATTACACTGTGAATCAGGAGCACAGTAGGCCCGGTCACCAAAAAAAAAAAATAAAGGAGTGCATATCACCTTAATTATGCTGAGCAAGCGTTACATCTTGAGTTAGTCACCCGACTCCTTTTCCGAACAGGTGCGTTTCTGATGGTTCATGGCTGATGAGGATGGAGTTCAATCAGCAAGGCCAGCATCTCCGGCTTTAAGCGAGAACCCTGTTAATTCATAAAAATTAGAAAATATGTTCATAAAAAGTGTACACCCAAGTTCACAGGTAAATAACCTCAGAACGGGCCCTCAACCAACTCAAGATAAATGCACACAGTTTCGGTTATAATTTCTTTGCAAATTGCTTAAAGAGTAATAAAGTCCACCATGGGATGATTAATTCAAAATAAAAAGATTTTACTGAAAGGCGTAGAGTAAAGTCATTGGCACGAGCTCTTAACACGCTCCGACAGAATGCCACAGGTTAGACTACCACGTGGCGGCATCATTATTGCAATTTGCAAAAAAAAAAAGATTAACTTCAAGGCACTCACAGCATTAATAATGTTTCAATATTAATAATGTTTCCTCTACGGGTGTTCTTACAAGTTATTTTTACTGCAAAGTTAATTAAAGAGAATCACACGAGCCATCTGATGCATGTATGTGCACAATTCCATTCCATAACTACGCACTGCCTATCGCTTAGAATTTATATAACATTCTATAAATTTATAATGACAATGACAATTACAGTGACTCTTACAATATTATAATAATAATAAAAAGAACATGAGCTATATACTGAACATTAAGTAATCTTTTTAATATACAACTGCCGGATCGCAACACATGCATTCGTCTTTCTCATACGGCGGCATACATTTCGTTAATTAAATGTAAGCGCTTATTATTATTTCTGACACACACAATAAGTGCTACGATCCTTACCGGGAAGTCTCGTAAATTTAGCCAGCCATCAGAGTGGAAGAAAACTGCGTAGTAATATCTGCTCGGATCAGGTAGTCGGTGCTTTCTTGCTTGCCGGGCGATGATTGGTATAAACGGCCACAATTTAACAAAGCCAAACCTCCCTACGAGGTGCGCGCGCAGCTTTAACGGAGCCGGACTAGGGTCGCCTTACTGACCCTTGTATTCGCGTAATTTTACAATTAATTCTCTAAAACTTTCGACAGCCGGATTTACACCGGCACACCCCCACCCCGAAAGGGCAACCCGGTTGCCCCACTCTTAAACTCGGGAGAGTACCCTGCAGTGTACCCCCTTCCCAAAACAAGCTTGTGGACTTCGTGGTTATGGTGGCTCAGCAGCATTTGCTCTCAGGAGAACAGACATCCCCATGCGACCCTCTCCGCCATGCCACGGGACCTCCCCAACACGTCACCCTCTCCGGTGACCATCACCTACTCCCACCGGTCCCACTCACATACTCGTCCTAAGACCAAACAAGTTATCTCCCACCTTGGTATGTGAGCGACCGTACTACCTCTCGTCCATCACTTGGACCGACCAGCCACATGCACCCACAAGGCATCTCCATCCTTGCCATATGGCTGGCCCACCTCCCTACACAAGGGCGGACGGCCCCGCTTAGCCAGGCAGAGAAGACCGCATCAAGGGCACGCGAACATTAATCTCAACTTTTATTCAACAAAAACACCATGACTAGCAAGGGGGTTCACTTTTCCACTGACGTCGATACAAAATAACAAAATAAATACAATTCTCTCTCTCTCTACAAGAACACCCGGGAAACAATCGGAGAATGGCTCGACCTCTACACTAACCAAAAATCAAATCAACCACTAATCAGAAACAACAGCACGCTACCACTCTCCATCTTACTTTTAAAACAGGGGAAACCGACAATCTCGAGGACCACATTCTAAACACTTCCGGCAAGTCTCTCTAACTCCTTATTGATAGGTTTTTTTTTTTTTTTTTTACTAAGGGGAGGGGTAGGAAAATTGGGAAGATGAAATGCGGCAAGGATCATTAAAGGGTCAATAGTTAGGACTAAGGGTAAGGACATGGTTCCCTCCGAAAATAAGGATGAATGGAGGAAACCAAGGCTCGCGTGGGCAGGGGCGCAACCCTGAAGTAGACAACACCACTGGGAGTGTGGTGAACATCTACCCGCTACCCGTTAACCTCTTCTTCTTACCTTTCTATGACGGACTTTGGGTATTCGTTGCTTTCGCACACCACTCTCGGAGGAACTATCTCGCGTTGAGCTGTACCGACTGGTTTCTTCGGAATCAGAATCAAAGCAACTTACCTCACTACTTTGACTCCGCTTTGGATTATGCTCGTCGTCTAACTCCTCTGCTACAATTTCTTCCTTTTCTACAATTTCCCCTTCTTCGTCCACATAATCCAAATCAACATCCTGACACTGCACCTCCTCAGCATCTTCCCGTTGCTCCTCTGATCCATCTTCAACCTCATCTTCCCTCAGCTCCTCACCAATTTCTTCATCACACGCATCGCCAGCTCCTTCACGAACTACTTGACTAAACTCTTCTCTGATCTCGTTTTCCCCAACACATTTATCATCCACATCATCGCCATCACATCCACTTCTACCATCAGAACACTGCACATCTTCATCCTCTAGTTGCTCACCTGGTCCGCCTGAAACTTTTTCCGTTCCCCGGAATCCTCAACACTACTTACAGAAGGCGTCTGCACATCTTCACACACTACATCATTCTCACTCACACACTCCACAACGCTGCCACCAAATTTCTCCTCAACTTCTACCTCATCTACTTCTACCACGCTTGCGGCATGAACATCCCCTTGTCCATCCACAACCTCAGAAACACTTGCAGCCCGGATATCCCTGTGTCCATCTGCAACTTCAGACTCTACAGTCTCCCTAACACCTACAACTATACCTTCCTGTGCAGCATCCGCAGACCGCTCTTCTGACTCTTCTGTCGATTCCACGCCTTCACCACTTTCAGCAACTATAACGTCCTCAACATTTTCCACCCTGGAATCCAGCTGTCCAGGTTCATGTGCAATGACTAAATTAATTTTTATTGGCAATGGCAAAGCTACACTCTCGAGAGACTTCTCACATCCCGGCGTAGGCAATGATGATGTTACCGGATCTGGATCCCTCACGAACGATACCGGGACAAATTCTGCGGCATCTGGATTCAGCCATGACGTCCTCTTCGAGTCCTGTAACTCAGTATTAACTGACGTGTTCTTAGGCTCTTGTATTGATCCACAGAAGTTATTCCGCTTCTCTTCTTCTGCTTCACCTTCTTCATCCACTACTCACTTACCCACTGGTAATTCCTCTGGAACCTTTAAACTCTCACTTTTCTCCAAATAAGAATAACGCCTAACTACAGGCTCCCTACTTGCCGATGGTTGTTCCCTAACATAATTTCTTCTTCCCCTGTTAATTTCGTATTTCTTTGTTTTCCGTGCTGTAGCTGTTGTTACCGTCTTCTCACTTGCCACCTCCTTGTAGCCTCCGTCACTTCCGGAATATTCAGGCTTTCTGACAGTCTCTTGCGTTCTCCTCCAACCACCATGTTTGTCCCTTTTAGCTCTTCCTACTGAACCACTGGAGTATTGGACATCTTTAGCAGCTCCTTCCCGGGACTCATCAAACTCCTGGACCGTTCTTGAAACCACACACAGCTGTTCAAGGTCGGCAAAACAACGTGGACGGTCCGCGAATATCAAACGAGATCTTTCTTGGGGATGCAGTTCTTCCAGAATCGCTTGTATAACTTCTGTCTCGGGCAACCCCAACCGTAACACCCGGGCAGCTTTCCGTATATCGTGCACGAAGTCCCCTAACGCCTCTCCGTTGGCCTGTAGGCGATAGAATCTTTCAAGCTTAAGCTGGGCACGTCGTCGAATAGGTTGAAAGAAGTTCAACACCTCCCCATGGAAAGCATCAACACTGTCACCCCGACGCAGAGTGTTGGTGACCAACCCTGCCAATGAACCCCGGCAATACGGGTACATAAGGGACAAGACCTCCCCATCGGACACCCCCGGGAAATCTGCCAACTGCAGAACAAGATCCAAGAAAACTAGCAACTGCTCCTCATCTATTCCATCTAACACTGAAAGTTTCTGGAGAACTCCTGAAAGAGGGTGGGGCAATTCCTGATAGCATACCGCCGCCAGAATTGCACAATTCAAAATAAACAATCATAAAACAAATCCCCACTAAACACCTAACACAAACATGACCTACAAAAACATATTCACAAGAATCGGAAAAACCCCAAGTACTGTCCTTCCTTTGAGCGACCCCCCGGGTTCTCTAGCGCTGCGGAGACCTGGCCTATTCTGAACCATCTACTCACACCACAGAAGGAGACCAGTGATAACCAACAATACTGAACACACATAACATCAAACATCAATTCGACACACACGTCTCACCAACACATAACTCACAAAAACCAACTAACACTCAAATTCATAATTAGGTAATTAGTAATCCAACGTAAACAGGACATAAGTCGGTGACGGTACCGACTTCCGATCGGGCCATACCGCATCCCGCTAATGTCACACGCTAAACTCCGACCCTGAATCCGCAACATTCTATCACCCAGGCCATGCTTGAGACTCCCCGGCAGTACAAGCGATCACATTTTCCGAACACAAATACCCGCCTCAGTGGTGCGACCAGATTCACAAGTTATACGACCTAAAACTAGCCTACACGGGCATATACCTGAGAAAAACAATGTCATAATAATAGCCTTAATATTTCCGAGTCTACAAGCCCCGTCACACCCAAGGACCCAGGGGTTCAACCCTAGAATGAACCACGCTCTGCTACCATTTGTAACCCCTCTTTCCTTTTTATATTGTATATAGAATTTTTTTTTGTATTTTTTTTTTTTTTGTAATTATCTTTTTTCTGAAAGAGAAGCCACAAGTTATTTAAAACTAGACAGGAGCCTAGAGAAGCCAAAATGTGCTGGGTCCAGTATGACGGGACTTGCAATGAAACTCGGCTGTAATATAACAATAACAGCGTTTATTGTAGCCCATCATTCGCTACATGTAAATGAAAAATTATCACATAATTATCACATAAGTTTGTCACCTAATATTAGGAATAACACACAAACACATAATAAATAAATAACTTAAAGATTTCATATAATAAATATAAATATAATAAGTTATATAATAGGTTTCATTCATATAATAAGTTTCATAAATATGAAACTTAAAGATTTCATATGCTCATGATGGGGCAATTATCAGTGGATATCTATACATATGGGCGGTCCGGTCTTACTTATGGTTTATGAGTGATTATCATCCTTTCAGGGGTTTTTCGTATTTATTCAACTTAATGGAAATTGATGAATGACGGTGACTGAAGGGCGAACAGTTATGACTGCCGGTTTTAGGGCTTGGTAGAAACACTGCCTGTTGAGCAGGTGTATTCCAGGGGTATTCGTGTTTATAATATTTGTGTATAATTATGTGTGTATGTGTTTTTATGTTTCTGTCCGTGTCTTTATGTTTCTGTATATGTTAAGCTCTAGTCACATAAAGGGAGGGAAATTATATAATCACTGAACGTTATCTGCTATACACATATATATATATATATATATATATATATAATCATCACTGATATACAGACCGTGTCTTTTCACACTATTAAAAACATGGGGCTTATTTATTTATTATGTATTTGTGTGTTATTCCTAATATTAGGTGACAAACTTATGTGATAATTATGTGATAATTTTTCATTTACATGTAGCGAATGATGGGGTACAATAAACGCTGTTATTGTTATATTACAGCCGAGTTTCATTGCAAGTCCCGTCATACTGGACCCAGCACATTTTGGCTTCTCTAGGCTCCTGTCTAGTTTTAAATAACTTGTGGCTTCTCTTTCAGATAAAAGATAATTACAAAAAAAAAAAAATACAAAAAAAAATTCTATATACAATATAAAAAGGAAAGAGGGGTTACAAATGGTAGCAGAGCGTGGTTCTTTCTAGGGTTGAACCCCTGGGTCCTTGGGTGTGACGGGGCTTGTAGACTCGGAAATATTAAGGCTATTATTATGACATTGTTTTTCTCAGGTATATGCCCGTGTAGGCTAGTTTTAGGTCGTATAACTTGTGAATCTGGTCGCACCACTGAGGCGGGTATTTGTGTTCGGAAAATGTGATCGCTTGTACTGCCGGGGAGTCTCAAGCATGGCCTGGGTGATAGAATGTTGCGGATTCAGGGTCGGAGTTTAGCGTGTGACATTAGCGGGATGCGGTATGGCCCGATCGGAAGTCGGTACCGTCACCGACTTATGTCCTGTTTACGTTGGATTACTAATTACCTAATTATGAATTTGAGTGTTAGTTGGTTTTTGTGAGTTATGTGTTGGTGAGACGTGTGTGTCGAATTGATGTTTGATGTTATGTGTGTTCAGTATTGTTGGTTATCACTGGTCTCCTTCTGTGGTGTGAGTAGATGGTTCAGAATAGGCCAGGTCTCCGCAGCGCTAGAGAACCCGGGGGGTCGCTCAAAGGAAGGACAGTACTTGGGTTTTTTCCGATTCTTGTGAATATGTTTTTGTAGGTCATGTTTGTGTTAGGTGTTTAGTGGGGATTTGGTTTATGATTGTTTATTTTGAATTGTGCAATTCTGGCGGCGGTATGCTATCAGGAATTGCCCCACCCTCTTTCAGGAGTTCTCCAGAAACTTTCAGTGTTAGATGGAATAGATGAGGAGCAGTTGCTAGTTTTCTTGGATCTTGTTCTGCAGTTGGCAGATTTCCCGGGGGTGTCCGATGGGGAGGTCTTGTCCCTTATATACCCGTATTGCCGTGGTTCATTGGCAGGGTTGGTCACCAACACTCTGCGTCGGGGTGACAGTGTTGATGCTTTCCATGGGGAGGTGTTGAACTTCTTTCTACCCATTCGACGACGTGCCCAGCTTAAGCTTGAAAGATTCTATCGCCTACAGGCCAACGGAGAGGCGTTAGGGGACTTCGTGCACGATATACGGAAAGCTGCCCGGGTGTTACGGTTGGGGTTGCCCGAGACAGAAGTTATACAAGCGATTCTGGAAGAACTGCATCCCCAAGAGAGATCTCGTTTGATATTCGCGGACCGTCCACGTTGTTTTGCCGAACTTGAACAGCTGTGTGTGGTTTCAAGAACGGTCCAGGAGTTTGATGAGTCCCGGGAAGGAGCTGCTAAAGATGTCCAATACTCCAGTGGTTCAGTAGGAAGAGCTAAAAGGGACAAACATGGTGGTTGGAGGAGAACGCAAGAGACTGTCAGAAAGCCTGAATATTCCGGAAGTGACGGAGGCTACAAGGAGGTGGCAAGTGAGAAGACGGTAACAACAGCTACAGCACGGAAAACAAAGAAATACGAAATTAACAGGGGAAGAAGAAATTATGTTAGGGAACAACCATCGGCAAGTAGGGAGCCTGTAGTTAGGCGTTATTCTTATTTGGAGAAAAGTGAGAGTTTAAAGGTTCCAGAGGAATTACCAGTGGGTAAGTGAGTAGTGGATGAAGAAGGTGAAGCAGAAGAAGAGAAGCGGAATAACTTCTGTGGATCAATACAAGAGCCTAAGAACACGTCAGTTAATACTGAGTTACAGGACTCGAAGAGGACGTCATGGCTGAATCCAGATGCCGCAGAATTTGTCCCGGTATCGTTCGTGAGGGATCCAGATCCGGTAACATCATCATTGCCTACGCCGGGATGTGAGAAGTCACTCGAGAGTGTAGCTTTACCATTGCCAATAAAAATTAATTTAGTCATTGCACATGAACCTGGACAGCTGGATTCCAGGGTGGAAAATGTTGAGGACGTTGTAGTTGCTGAAAGTGGTGAAGGCGTGGAATCGACAGAAGAGTCAGAAGAGCGGTCTGCGGATGCTGCACAGGAAGGTATAGTTGTAGGTGTTAGGGAGACTGTAGAGTCTGAAGTTGCAGATGGACACAGGGATATCCGGGCTGCAAGTGTTTCTGAGGTTGTGGATGGACAAGGGGATGTTCATGCCGCAAGCGTGGTAGAAGTAGATGAGGTAGAAGTTGAGGAGAAATTTGGTGGCAGCGTTGTGGAGTGTGTGAGTGAGAATGATGTAGTGTGTGAAGATGTGCAGACGCCTTCTGTAAGTAGTGTTGAGGATTCCGGGGAACGGAAAAAGTTTTAGGCGGACCAGGTGAGCAACTAGAGGATGAAGATGTGCAGTGTTCTGATGGTGGAAGTGGATGTGATGGCGATGATGTGGATGATAAATGTGTTGGGGAAAACGAGATCAGAGAAGAGTTTAGTCAAGTAGTTCGTGAAGGAGCTGGCGATGCGTGTGATGAAGAAATTGGTGAGGAGCTGAGGGAAGATGAGGTTGAAGATGGATCAGAGGAGCAACGGGAAGATGCTGAGGAGGTGCAGTGTCAGGATGTTGATTTGGATTATGTGGACGAAGAAGGGGAAATTGTAGAAAAGGAAGAAATTGTAGCAGAGGAGTTAGACGACGAGCATAATCCAAAGCGGAGTCAAAGTAGTGAGGTAAGTTGCTTTGATTCTGATTCCGAAGAAACCAGTCGGTACAGCTCAACGCGAGATAGTTCCTCCGAGAGTGGTGTGCGAAAGCAACGAATACCCAAAGTCCGTCATAGAAAGGTAAGAAGAAGAGGTTAACGGGTAGCGGGTAGATGTTCACCACACTCCCAGTGGTGTTGTCTACTTCAGGGTTGCGCCCCTGCCCACGCGAGCCTTGGTTTCCTCCATTCATCCTTATTTTCGGAGGGAACCATGTCCTTACCCTTAGTCCTAACTATTGACCCTTTAATGATCCTTGCCCCATTTCATCTTCCCAATTTTCCTACCCCTCCCCTTAGTAAAAAAAAAAAAAAAAAAAACCTATCAATAAGGAGTTAGAGAGACTTGCCGGAAGTGTTTAGAATGTGGTCCTCGAGATTGTCGGTTTCCCCTGTTTTAAAAGTAAGATGGAGAGTGGTAGCGTGCTGTTGTTTCTGATTAGTGGTTGACTTGATTTTTGGTTAGTGTAGAGGTCGAGCCATTCTCCGATTGTTTCCCGGGTGTTCTTGTAGAGAGAGAGAGAATTGTATTTATTTTGTTATTTTGTATCGACGTCAGTGGAAAAGTGAACCCCCTTGCTAGTCATGGTGTTTTTGTTGAATAAAAGTTGAGATTAATGTTCGCGTGCCCTTGATGCGGTCTTCTCTGCCTGGCTAAGCGGGGCCGTCCGCCCTTGTGTAGGGAGGTGGGCCAGCCATATGGCAAGGATGGAGATGCCTTGTGGGTGCATGTGGCTGGTCGGTCCAAGTGATGGACGAGAGGTAGTACGGTCGCTCACATACCAAGGTGGGAGATAACTTGTTTGGTCTTAGGACAAGTATGTGAGTGGGACCGGTGGGAGTAGGTGATGGTCACCGGAGAGGGTGACGTGTTGGGGAGGTCCCGTGGGGTTGGCATGGCGGAGAGGGTCGCATGGGGATGTCTGTTCTCCTGAGAGCAAATGCTGTTGAGCCACCATAACCACGAAGTCCACAAGCTTGTTTTGGGAAGGGGGTACACTGCAGGGTACTCTCCCGAGTTTAAGAGTGGGGCAACCGGGTTGCCCTTTCGGGGTGGGGGTGTGCCGGTGTAAATCCGGCTGTCGAAAGTTTTAGAGAATTAATTGTAAAATTACGCGAATACAAGGGTCAGTAAGGCGACCCTAGTCCGGCTCCGTTAAAGCTGCGCGCGCACCTCGTAGGGAGGTTTGGCTTTGTTAAATTGTGGCCGTTTATACCAGTCATCGCCCGGCAAGCAAGAAAGCACCGACTACCTGATCCGAGCAGATATTACTACGCAGTTTTCTTCCACTCTGATGGCTGGCTAAATTTACGAGACTTCCCGGTAAGGATCGTAGCACTTATTGTGTGTGTCAGAAATAATAATAAGCGCTTACATTTAATTAACGAAATGTATGCCGCCGTATGAGAAAGACGAATGCATGTGGTGCGATCCGGCAGTTGTATATTAAAAAGATTACTTAATGTTCAGTATATAGCTCATGTTCTTTTTATTATTATTATAATATTGTAAGAGTCACTGTAATTGTCATTGTCATTATAAATTTATAGAATGTTATATAAATTCTAAGCGATAGGCAGTGCGTAGTTATGGAATGGAATTGTGCACATACATGCATCAGATGGCTCGTGTGATTCTCTTTAATTAACTTTGCAGTAAAAATAACTTGTGAGAACACCCGTAGAGGAAACATTATTAATATTGAAACATTATTAATGCTGTGAGTGCCTTGAAGTTAATCTTTTTTTTTTTGCAAATTGCAATAATGATGCCGCCACGTGGTAGTCTAACCTGTGGCATTCTGTCGGAGCGTGTTAAGAGCTCGTGCCAATGACTTTACTCTACGCCTTTCAGAAAAATCTTTTTATTTTGAATTAATCATCCCAGGGTGGACTTTATTACTCTTTAAGCAATTTGCAAAGAAATTATAACCGAAACTGTGTGCATTTATCTTGAGTTGGTTGAGGGCCCGTTCTGAGGTTATTTACCTGTGAACTTGGGTGTACACTTTTTATGAACATCTTTTCTAATTTTTATGAATTAACAGGGTTCTCGCTTAAAGCCGGAGATGCTGGCCTTGCTGATTGAACTCCATCCTTATCAGCCATGAACCATCAGAAACGCACCTGTTCGGAAAAGGAGTCGGGTGACTAACTCAAGATGTAACGCTTGCTCAGCATAATTAAGGTGATATGCACTCCTTTATTTTTTTTTTTTGGTGACCGGGCCTACTGTGCTCCTGATTCACAGTGTAATTTTCTTTTGAAACCACTTGCCCACGTGGCCAGACAGTCTGCTGTAGGGTGTGTCAGTTGAACATTCATTCTGAACATTATGTGACTGTAGTAATTTAACTTCATAACACTAAGTACAATGTTTGTAATTGTGTGCTGCACTGGGGGAGCGTGCTAGAGATTTTTTACACTTAAACATTTTCACATATTGCCAGTAGTCATCACCATACTTACTACAAAATTTATATCACATGTTAGGGATTCTGTTCCGGCTGGTTCATAATGGGGGTTGATATTATTTTCATTTTGGGTTTAACATGTAAGGGCTGGGGAGTTTTCGTTTTCTGAAAACGAAACTGGTTTGGTTTGTCCAACTCCCTTCCTGAAGTGATCACAGGTTTTCATTTTTGACATGTGTCACAGGTTTTGATCAATTTCTTGATATATTTATAGAGGTGATCCCCTGTAAAATGCTCCTTGAAGACTCCATAACTCTTTCTTACACCGCAGTGTCTGTAAATTTCATGGACCTCCTTTAGCAATGCCTCTCCAATTTCTTGTTTTAGCAGCACCTTCCACCTTCTGTTCTCCTTGTGATACAATTTATTGTTATATAATTGATATATCCTCCTTAATTTGTCATCTTTATTATTATTACGTAACTTATCGATAATTGTTTTTAATTTAGGGTCGTTTTGTTGGTGTTGTACAATATTTTTAATTGATTTTTTAACTCTTTCTTGAGTTTGATGTCGATGGTGTATATTTCTGTTTCTTCGTCGCCATCTTGTATTAATCTCTCTTGTAAATCCTCCGGGTTACGACTGAGTACATCCGCTACACTGTTTTCACCCCCTTTACAGTGTACTATCTCTAAATTTTATTCCTGAATGGCTAATATCCATCTGGTAATCCTTGAACAATTTAATTGGCATTTTTGAATAAATGTGAGGGCTTTGTTGTCTGTAATTATAGTCAGCGGACGACCTGAGACGTATGTCCTAAATTTTTTAAGACAATGGACCACGCTTAGTAATTCCAATTCAGTGGTAAAATAATTTAGTTCTGCTCTCCGAAGTACTCGACTTGTGAACGCCACGACCCCTATCTGATTGTCATCATCTATTTGGTATAGTTGACCTCCGATTGCGTACTTACTCGCGTCGGTCTGCAGATAGAAACGTTTATTCGTGTCCGGATGTTTCAACATCACAGTGTCCACAAATAGCCTTTAACTTCGTTGAACTGCCTCTCTAATTCTTCATTCCATTTGAATTTCACACCCTTTTTCAATAACTGTAAGAGTGGTCTTGTCTTCTCGGAGTATTTATTAGTAAATTTATTATAAAATTTTGTCAAACCAAGAAACCCTTTTAATTGCTTGGGATTTTTCGGTCTTGGGAATTCCATAATAGCAGCAACTTTTTCTGTAGAGGCGCTGATGCCTTGTGTTGACAATTCATAACCTAAGTAATTGATCTTCTCTCTAAAGAACTTTGATTTTTTCAAGTTCACCGTGAGGTTTTCTTTTTTTAAGTTTTCCAACAATAACCGTAAATGCACCAGGTGTTCTTCGATACTTCCGGATATACACAGACAATCATCCACGTAGAGTATGGTAAACTTTTTCACTTCATCTGTTAAAACACGATCCAGTCCTCGGGTCAAACTAGGCTCGTCTTCAATGCAAATGGTGTAACAGTAGACTATATCTATAACATTTTCCTTTATATAGGAATCCAGTAAAGTCCCGGGAGTCTTCTGCCAGTGGGATTTGCCAGAAAATGCTGGTTAGGTCGATACTGCTCATTACCTTGATGTTACCGCAGCTCGCCAGCACTTGATCTATCGGTATGGCCCCTTCATAATCTGGAACTGTCACCGCATTAATCCGCCTTGCGTCCAAACATAACCGTACTGACTGGTCCTTTTTAACTACTGTCACCATCGGATTAATATAAGGACTATTAGCCTTTCGATGACTCCGCATCCCTCCATCTTTTTAATCTCCTTATCCACTGCGTCTTGATACTTTAGGGGGACTGGCCATCCTTTCATGCAATAAGGTGTAGTGTCAGTTACCACCAATCGGTGTTCGTATCTGTTTATCCTTCCTGGATACTCACGGAAAACTTGGTAGTTTGTGGATAAAATATCCTCCAACTCCTTCTTTGTTTGTGAACTGATACCAGTCGTTTCTTCCAACTTTTCACGAATTGTTGTTTCAATCTTCTCCTCTTCTTCAGCGACTTCCACTGTTAATATTTCAGCACATACAAGTACCTTACCACTATCATTATTATTAAAAGTTATTTGGTTGTCCATGAGGTTGATTATACATCTACCTTCCTGTAATAGACTGATCCCAATAATACAGTCTCGAATTAAATTTGGTATTATGATAAAAACACCATCGGTAACATACTCACCGATCCTTACCTCTGGCATCTCTTGTTGCGTTATTTGCTTGGACTTTCTCCCTACTGCTCCTTTTACAACCAAATTCGTTACTTTCAATACGTGTATGTTGCCCATTTGTTTTTTATTTTTGTGATACCATTCGGTAAACAGGGCATTAATTTGGCTACCGGTATCGAGTAACGCAACTACTGATATGTTATTGAGTTGTACGTTTACCTCCGGGCACTTAAATCTACGAATTTCCTGATAGTCTGATTCTTCTTCCAGCAACGAATCTCTAATATCTACGAAAGTAGTACTAATTTCCCCTTATATCTAATGTCTAAATCTAACTTACTTCTACCATAATGCTTCTTTAGTTTTTTGAACTTGTGTAGTTTTTTGTATTTGTATTAGAAGTACTAGCTACCTGTGAGTTTGTTTGGGTTCCGCTTGTCGAAGCTATTGCATTGACTTGTGGCTCATAAATACGCTTTGGCGGCATTTTCTCCCTGTCCCTCGGTTCGGTTTCATTATCCGCCTGTCGCCAATGTGTTTTATGACGCTGAGTGCTCGGCCGTTCACTTTTATTGTGTTGCCATTGTGTTCCTATACTACCCTTGGGTTCCGGCTTAAGTTGTAACTGTGTGTTGTATCCACCGCTGCTTTCGCCTTTCTTCTTTCTCAATGCTGCAAATTCCATTAGCAACGCCTGGAACCCCATTATATTGTTCACACCCCTCGTTATGCACGCTACAGCAATCTCATGGCTATAATGACGTGATAGTTTACGGATTAGGTGTTGATCGGATATTGGCGGTATTAATTGACGGTTCTGTAGTATACATCGTTCCATATACTGTATCATACTCAATCCGCTTTCCGGTCGGTACTTTCCGAACTCTAGTTAATCACGTACATTTTCTTGAATCATCTGATTCCGGTACTTAGCGGTAAACGCTTCCTGAAATTCTGGAAAGGTGTTTACTTCACTTCTAATTAACTTCCACCATATGGCGGCCTCTCCTTCCAAATGCCTTGACACCCAGTTAACCCCTTCGCTTTGGTAGTATTCCCTATGCAGTTCTTCCAACTCTTTTACAAACTCCATCGGATATTCACCTTCTCGGTTAAAGTTAAGGATTTTGGCGTACTCCATTACCATCCCTTGTTGCCCCGGCGTTCTCTCAATTTGAGCGATCCTCGCACGTACGTCTTCCTTAATTTGTGTTGTCTGTCCGTCCACCGTCGTGCAGCTGTTTCCATAACATTCTTTTAAATGTTGTATCTGTTCATCATTCTTTTTCTTATTATTATTTACCTTAACATGTAATGTTTTTATTTCCTGTGTGATACCAGCGTCGTGCTGTAGTCGAGATTCCACGCATTTCTCCCGGCGTTCTCTCGCTTCTGACCGGACGATTTCTACTTCTTCTCGGACGACTTCTTTCACTTCTGTCCGTAATTGGGTAGCTATTTCTTGGTTTTCGTTTCTGATTTGATGTATCTGTTGTTCTACCTGTGTCTTATGTTCCTGTAATTGTCGTGTTTATTTTTGTTCCATGTTTCGTTCCATGTCGTCTATTCTTCTTTCTATTCGTGTTATGTTCTCTGTCATTTGTCTATTATTCTCTGTCATTTGTTGTGTGAAGGTCTGTTCAGTTTGTTTAAAGTTCTGCTCTATTTATTTATTGTAGTCTATTAATAATATTGTTTAGTGTTTTCTTCACTCTTTCTAGCGTTTTCTGCTAATTGTGTAATGTGTTGTAGTATCATGCTGATATCTAGGTTTGTTGGAGTTTGTTGTGTTTCTGGACGGACATTTTCTTCTTCTCGTCGTCCCCTTGCCTCTGAAGAAACCATTGGGCTCTCGTTTTCCGTGGATTCCTCCCATCCTCTATTCTCTCCCATTTGATTATTGATATCAAACTTTACTTCACTACCACCATTATTTTTACTATTGTCTGCCATATTGTTATCACTTATTTTAGATAATTTAAATTACCTTAATAGTGTGGTCTTACTACGTGTTATCATTTAATTTGAACATATACTTCTTCTAGCATATACTTATTTTAACTAAACTATCGTCTATCCCGTTTCATTCTGCCGAGCTAAATTAAGCTCCACAATGTTGGGCGGCAAATATTACATAAACGGAGAACGTGCTCCTAGTTCTGGCGTTAAAACTACTTTTTATAATTAATATGTGATAATATTAATTATGGTGATTATGTTTAATATGATTAATGCCTTATTAATAAGCTGGGCGCCAGAGATTTTTTAGATCTCAGGGGTTATTAAATAATAACTCTTCTGTTAAGATGCTAATAACTTATTTAATATTTAAATAATTATTCATATACAAACAAGATATTGATTATAATCTTATATCAATAAACATATAAATATCATATTCAAATTCCCATTGAATTTGATCATAAATCATTATATATCTTTACACAGCACTAACGCTTTAATTCAATTACTACCTTAAATTCCCTTCCAATTATAATTAAACAAAGTAGTAAATTCTTTATAAATTATCTTTGTATACTTAAAATAATCTTGATATTATATCTATTAATGCTTAATCATTTAGTAAGACAATTATTAATTAAACTATGAGATAAAATTAATGTATCCACTGACTTCGTTTTTATAAATTGTTAGTTACATTATACTAAGTACATATAGAGTTATTCCTTAGTTCTTTCTAGGTCATAAGATATAGAATTCTACTAGCATCTCAACAGATTCGTAAATTCTTTCAGAATGAAACGGGCGAATCAAAGATAGACGACTGAACTACATGGGATTTATAATTACTAAACAATTGAAATTAATCTGTTACTTGAGTGTGTGATTATCCATTTCCTGCCTTTGTAATGATTCACGTCAATACACATTACACTTTTTACAATTTACCACTATTGCTCTGCTTTGGTTTACACACTCTCGACAACTTCTATCGGTCACGCACTCGACTGCAACTCGGTTACATACTCCGTTCTACATAAGCGCACCAGATAAAAATATACTTTGTCTGTATTTACTTCGTATTACCACACATATCAATATAAACTTCTTCAATCTTGATGTCGCACTAAATAAAAGTTATTCACTCGCGGTCTTTTCTTCGTACTGGCTTGTTCTGTTTATACTTGAATTGTTAATTATATGATCACTGAATGTTACGTTCAACTATTAATTCCATTATACGGAATAAGATGATTGTCACATAAAGCTTGACTAATATAAACTAAAAGAGATTGATTCAGAACTTTGTAATAAGAATGTTTGCCTTCGAATAACTTTCACTAAAAGAGATTGACTAAGTAAACGTAAGAGAGTTTGATTAAGAGATACTAAGAGAGTTTTCGTTCCTCCCAGGGTTATATTTATATGGGCGCTTCCTTTACTCTCTCCACCGTCACACTAAAAAATACCCCGATTGGCTATCTATTTCGTTTTTTGCTGGTAATTTCAAATCTACCCACTCAGTAACAGATAAAAGTTCGCGCTACCAAAAGACGCTATTTCTGGTTGGCTGCCACATTGCGCGAGCGGCAATTTCCCTCTTCCCTCGTGTATGTTAATTCGTAAAACTGACGCTAACTTTCTCTGACGATTTCACTTCTTTACTGCGTGATCTATTGTACTTTCAAGGTTGTAGTTGCCACCCTCCTAACGGGACTCCGTCATTTTTTGTGACTTTTAGCAAACAAAGCATTCTATATCTTTATGACTTTAGAAAGCTGTTTCATACAATACACTTTTAAAACTGCTGGCTCCATACTGTCACCTGTATAATATTAACTTTTTATATAACCATGAGACGTTCATTTGTCTCGTTCTTATTACAATTACATTAAAATTGCTTAATTCTTATTTAATACACATATTACATTATTAATTATGTCTAAATAATAATACATCATATTACGTAACCTTGGTTTACGTTATATTTGTCCCCCAAATTCATTTAACCATAATCGACATTAAGACTTTGGGTAAATTAATTTAAACGCCTCTGAATTTACTCAGTATATGTTCACAAATTTTATTTACAAGTGAGGGTGACCCACTTTCCATTTCAACAACGGTATTCTACCCCCTCGTCTGACAACTTTCACTTTCATTGTTTGGGTTCGTGCTTCCCCCACACAGACTAGCCTCTGTCAGTTGTCTGCATTACTGTTAACTGTTTATGACTTGCTGTCGATCCTATAGCACTTGGCTTAACATTATTTAAATTACTACATATTGTGTTTATTGTTTTTACATTGTTACGTATTGGTTTTAAGGAAATTTAAATCCTATTTCTATAAAGAAATTTAGAACTTTACTTTCCTTTACCGCTTTACTGATATTAATTTTTTTTCTCTCCCTTGGTGGTATTGATTCAATTGCCGGACGTTGAAGATTCCGCGCACCGTGCCAGGTTTGTCCGCATCTATCACTTCGTACGTCGCTTCTCCTTTGATTTTCGTTACAACATACGGTCCGTCGTATAACTCACAAAACTTTGCCGTTATCTTATTTAATGTGTCGGAGATTGTGTTGGTTCTATTTAAAACCAGATCTCCTTCCTTGAATTTCAATTTGTTACCTCCTTCATTCTGTTTTCTTGCTCTTTGCTCACCTTTCTTTTTCAGCCTTTGGTAAATTTCCTTTTGACAATCCTTGATATCTTCTTTCATCAATTCTCGATCTACGTACACTTCCCACGCTCTCCTTGGTTTTCGACCCCATTGTGCCTGGAATGGTGTCATCTCGATTGTATCGTGGTGTGTTTCATTAATGCATTTTTCAATGACCTTAATGTACTTACCCCATTTCGTCTGATGTCTACCAACCATTACTCTGAAGATGTTTCCCAACTGACGGTTAATTCTTTCCGCTAGATTGGTACATGGATTGCGGATGGCAGTGTATTTGGGCTTAATCTCGAGCGTTGTTAATTGCTTTACCAAGATTTACTGTTAAATTGTGTGCCGTTATCGGTCAATACCGCCTTGGGCTTGTCAACTTCCTGTATATATGCTTTTAATTTGTTAAGTGTTATGGCGGTTGTTGCCTTTTTCATGGGGTATAATTTAACATATTTTGTAAGTTATCCACTATTACGAGAATATACGTATTTTACTCCACTCGTTGACGTTACTAAAGGTCCATAGAAATCCATACTAACAATGTCGCCTTTTTCTGTTGGCAAAACTGGCTTGGTTTGTCCAACTCCCTTCCTAAAGTGATCACAGGTTTTCATTTTTGACATGTGTCACAGGTTTTGATCAATTTCTTGATATATTTATAGAGGTGATCCCCAGTAAAATGCTCCTTGAAGACTCCATTACTCTTTCTTACACCGCAGTGTCCGTACATTTCATGGACCTCCTTTAGCAATACCTCTCCAATTTCTTGTGTTAGCAGCACCTTCCACCTTCTGTTCTCCTTGCGATACAATTTATTGTTATATAATTGATATATCTTTCTTAATTTGTCATCTTTATTATTATTACGTAACTTATAGATAATGGTTTTTAATTTAGGGTCGTTTTGTTGGTGTTGTACAATATTTTTAATTGATGTTTCAACTCTTTCTTGAGTTTCATGTCGATGGTGTATATTTCTGTGTCTTCGTCGCCAACTAGTATTAAACTCTCTTGTATATCTTCCGGGTTACGACTGAGTACTGTGCCGGTGTAAATCCGGCTGTCGAAAGTTTTAGAGAATTAATTGTAAAATTACGCGAATACAAGGGTCAGTAAGGCGACCCTTGTCCGGCTCCGTTAAAGCTGCGCGCGCACCTCGTAGGGAGGTTTGGCTTTGTTAAATTGTGGCCCTTTATACCAGTCATCGCCCTGTAAGCAAGAAAGCACCGACTACCTGATCCGAGCAGATATTACTACGCAGTTTTCTTCCACTCTGATGGCTGGCTAAATTTACGAGACTTCCCGGTAAGGATCATAGCTCTTATTGTGTGTGTCAGATATAATAATAAGCGCTTACATTTAATTAACGAAATGTATGCCGCCGTATGAGAAAGACGAATGCATGTGGTGCGATCCGGCAGTTGTATATTAAAAAGATTACTTAATGTTCAGTATATAGCTCATGTTCTTTTTATTATTATTATAATATTGTAAGAGTCACTGTAATTGTCATTGTCATTGTAAATTTATGGAATGTTATATAAATTCTAAGCGAAAGGCAGTGCGTAGTTATGGAATGGAATTGTGCACATACATGCATCAGATGGCTCGTGTGATTCTCTTTAATTAACTTTGCAGTAAAAATAACTTGTGAGAACACCCGTAGACGAAACATTATTAATATTGAAACATTATTAATGCTGTGAGTGCCTTGAAGTTAATCTTTTTTTTTGCAAATTGCAATAATGATGCCGCCACGTGGTAGTCTAACCTGTAGCATTCTGTCGGAGCGTGTTAAGAGCTCGTGCCAATGACTTTACTCTACGCCTTTCAGTAAAATCTTTTTATTTTGAATTAATCATCCCATGGTGGACTTTATTACTCTTTAAGCAATTTGCAAAGAAATTATAACCGAAACTGTGTGCATTTATCTTCAGTTGGTTGAAGGCCCGTTATGAGGTTATTTACCTGTGAACTTGGGTGTACACTTTTTATGAACATCTTTTCCAATTTTTATGAATTAACAGGGTTCTCGCTTAAAGCCGGAGATGCTGGCCTTGCTGATTGAACTCCATCCTCATCAGCCATGAACCATCAGAAACGCACCTGTTTGGAAAAGGAGTCGGGTGACTAACTCAAGATGTAACGCTTGCTCAGCATAATTAAGGTGATATGCACTCCTTTATTTTTTTTTTTTTGGTGACCGGGCCTACTGTGCTCCTGATTCACAGTGTAATTTTCTTTTGAAACCACGTGCCCACGTGGCCAGACAGTCTGCTGTAGGGTGTGTCAGTTGTACATTCATTCTGAACATTATGTGACTGTAGTAATTTAACTTCATAACACTAAGTACAATGTTTGTAATTGTGTGCTGCACTGGGGGAGCGTGCTAGAGATTTTTTACACTTAAACATTTTCACATATTGCCAGTAGTCATCACCATACTTACTACAAAATTTATATCACATGTTAGGGATTCTGTTCCGGCTGGTTCAGGATGGGGGTTGATATTATTTTCATTTTGGGTTTAACATGTAAGGGCTGGGGAGTTTTCGTTTTCTTTTTGGCTGTTTTCAGTGGAATAAAAGGGGACATAGTTTTTGCCAGGCACATGTTCATACAGTTTAAGGCAGGTTTGATTCCTGTCACATAAGGTTAAGCACAAGCTGACGCGCTCCCACAGCTGCTAGGACACAACAGTCCTTATTATAAATTCATTTATATACAGCCATTCGGCTTTAACAGAAAAGAACTTTCATATTTTCTGGGCATATACTAATTAATTTTTTTTACTTTATAAAGGTCTATACTGATTAATTTTTCTACTTGTAAAGCATATACTGATTAATTTTTTTTACTTGTAAAGCATATACTGATTCATGAATCCATCTGAATTTGTAAAACAAATTAACATTTTAGAACCGCATAACAATTGCTCAGAATCAGGTGATGCAGTTTTATTTTTATTTTATGCTGTTGAAGAAACTTAAAGATTTCATATGCTCATGATGGGGCAATTATCAGTGGATATCTATACATATGGGCGGTCCGGTATTACTTATGGTTTATGAGTGATTATCATCCTTTCAGGGGTTTTTCGTATTTATTCAACTTAATGGAAACTGATGAATGACGGTGACTGAAGGGCGAACAGTTATGACTGCCGGTTTTAGGGCTTGGTAGAAACACTGCCTGTTGAGCAGGTGTATTCCAGGGGTATTCGTGTTTATAATATTTGTGTATAATTATGGGTTTATGAGTCTTTATGTTTCTGTCCGTGTCTTTATGTTTCTGTATATGTTAAGCTCTAGTCACATAAAGGGGGGGAAATTATATAATCACTGAACGTTATCTGCTATACACATATATATATATATAATCATCACTGATATACAGACCGTGTCTTTTCACACTATTAAAAACATGGGGCTTATTTATTTATTATGTATTTGTGTGTTATTCCTAATATTAGGTGACAAACTTATGTGATAATTATGTGATAATTTTTCATTTACATGTAGCGAATGATGGGGTACAATAAACGCTGTTATTGCTATATTACAGCCGAGTTTCATTGCAAGTCCCGTCATACTGGACCCAGCACATTTTGGCTTCTCTAGGCTCCTGCCTAGTTTTAAATAACTTGTGGCTTCTCTTTCAGAAAAAAGATAATTACAAAAAATAAAATAAAATACAAAAAAAAATTCTATATACAATATAAAAAGGAAAGAGGGGTTACAAATGGTAGCAGAGCGTGGTTCATTCTAGGGTTGAACCCCTGGGTCCTTGGGTGTGACGGGGCTTGTAGACTCGGAAATATTAAGGCTATTATTATGACATTGTTTTTCTCAGGTATATGCCCGTGTAGGCTAGTTTTAGGTCGTATAACTTGTGAATCTGGTCGCACCACTGAGGCGGGTATTTGTGTTCGGAAAATGTGATCGCTTGTACTGCCGGGGAGTCTCAAGCATGGCCTGGGTGATAGAATGTTGCGGATTCAGGGTCGGAGTTTAGCGTGTGACATTAGCGGGATGCGGTATGGCCCGATCGGAAGTCGGTACCGTCACCGACTTATTCACATACGTTTACGTTGGATTACTAATTACCTAATTATGAATTTGAGTGTTAGTTGGTTTTTGTGAGTTATGTGTTGGTGAGACGTGTGTGTCGAATTGATGTTTGATGTTATGTGTGTTCAGTATTGTTGGTTATCACTGGTCTCCTTCTGTGGTGTGAGTAGATGGTTCAGAATAGGCCAGGTCTCCGCAGCGCTAGAGAACCCGGGGGGTCGCTCAAAGGAAGGACAGTACTTGGGTTTTTTCCGATTCTTGTGAATATGTTTTTGTAGGTCATGTTTGTGTTAGGTGTTTAGTGGGGATTTGTTTTATGATTGTTTATTTTGAATTGTGCAATTCTGGCGGCGGTATGCTATCAGGAATTACCCCACCCTCTTTCAGGAGTTCTCCAGAAACTTTCAGTGTTAGATGGAATAGATGAGGAGCAGTTGCTAGTTTTCTTGGATCTTGTTCTGCAGTTGGCAGATTTCCCGGGGGTGTCCGATGGGGAGGTCTTGTCCCTTATATACCCGTATTGCCGTGGTTCATTGGCAGGGTTGGTCACCAACACTCTGCGTCGGGGTGACAGTGTTGATGCTTTCCATGGGGAGGTGTTGAACTTCTTTCTACCCATTCGACGACGTGCCCAGCTTAAGCTTGAAAGATTCTATCGCCTACAGGCCAACGGAGAGGCGTTAGGGGACTTCGTGCACGATATACGGAAAGCTGCCCGGGTGTTACGGTTGGGGTTGCCCGAGACATAAGTTATACAAGCGATTCTGGAAGGACTGCATCCCCAAGAGAGATCTCGTTTGATATTCGCGGACCGTCCACGTTGTTTTGCCGACCTTGAACAGCTGTGTGTGGTTTCAAGAACGGTCCAGGAGGTTGATGAGTCCCGGGAAGAAGCTGCTAAAGATGTCCAATACTCCAGTGGTTCAGTAGGAAGAGCTAAAAGGGACAAACATGGTGGTTGGAGGAGAACGCAAGAGACTGTCAGAAAGCCTGAATATTCCGGAAGTGACGGAGGCTACAAGGAGGTGGCAAGTGAGAAGACGGTAACAACAGCTACAGCACGGAAAACAAAGAAATACGAAATTAACAGGGGAAGAAGAAATTATGTTAGGGAACAACCATCGGCAAGTAGGGAGCCTGTAGTTAGGCGTTATTCTTATTTGGAGAAAAGTGAGATTTTAAAGGTTCCAGAGGAATTACCAGTGGGTAAGTGAGTAGTGGTTGAAGAAGGTGAAGCAGAAGAAGAGAAGCGGAATAACTTCTGTGGATCAATACAAGAACCTTAACTTGCGATCTTTTTTCGCTGACTTACCTTTAAAAAAAAACGCCAACAGAAGTTCAGGGTCGCCACCAATATCTTTGAAGGACAGATATGGAGACCTTTATACATTACCTTAATTAAAACTGGACAATTTTCCAATCTGACTTCCCCCAATTCAGAAAATTCCACGGAGCGATTAGACGAATTTTTCAGCACACAACACTAGGAAATGGTAACGGCGAAATAACTACGCTAACACATATATATTCTTGTGAAACAAATCTTATTTATTTAATCAAATTTAATCACTTCTTTCTATTAACTTCTATTACCTAGTATTTACTATACTAACCCCTACTACTAAACCAGTACTTTTGTTTTATTTTCCCCTTGTTCTTTTTACCTTGCTTTACCCCCGTTTCATTTATGAGCTCTTTAATATTTATTTTATTTCACATCAAACTGATTGTTTTCTATATTGTACCTGCCCGAGTTAACCACTAACTCCCGTTATTTTCCTTACCGCACTTTCGCTCCATCACTAAACACTGTTCGTATACTTCACGTTTACGTATTATGTCGACTTTACTGCCACTTTCTTTCCGGATTTGTTTCTTTATGAATTGTTCAAATTTCGGTAGACCTCGGCTACTCAATTCACTTTGGTCTACCGAAATTTCCGAGGCCACTTTATTTGTGACTGTACCGTGTGATGAGATGTAGGGAACTGACTGGCTTCTACTGTCGACTGTGTGTGCGCGTTTGGTTGCCTACCCGCCAGGCGTTAGGCGTCGCCGTCAACTTGTACGCTGTGATTCTTTGTTTCCATCGCATGATCGGCTATGGAATTTTTTGTACGTGTCTTTCACGCTGGGAACGTCGGCCCACACGTACGCTCGTCCGCATGAATAAGCACCCTTTCTGATAATTTGCATTCCTGTAACATGCGGTGCCTTACACGGAGCTACAGTCGGTTACCAAGAATATACTCTTGTTAAATAAAAAATGGAAAGCTTTAAATTATGTACCCTCATCAGTTTGTACCGTTACAATACCCCCCCCCCCAATGAGAGGTTTTCTGTCGAAACAGAATAACTCTCATTGCTAAAAACCTAAGAGGACCACCAAGGATATGGCGCCAACAACCCCCCTTAAATCCTTATTATAATCATGGGTAACTTACCCACCTCGTCTGGTGACTGCGGCTGCACCTGCATGACTCTACTGGACTTCCCTCTCGAGATCCCAACACCGCAAAGTCAGACAGGCACCCACCACAGTATCACCAGACTCTGTAACATTCAACAAAAAATATCAAATTACTGGCTTTTCAACATACCACATCCTTAACTGACTTGTTTCCTCTTAGTCACATTGGTTTGCCTTTTAGCAAAGTACTGGTTGTATCTCAATTATCTACTTAAATAAACAATATTTCTTAACCCATGTGTCCTTAACCTGAACATATTGCATTTTTCTGTATTATATATTCCATATTATTTTTACTTCTGTAACCTATACACTTTATGTTAGACACAACAAACAAAAATAAAAAATTTAAACTCCAAAATAATTCAACTACATTTACCAACTCCAATTAAAATTCCATTTTGATTTTAGTTACCAAGGTAGATTACTATTACCATCTATACACATTACAAGGTCTGATGGTATAAAACAGCAAACTATTCAATACAATCAGTAGGCTACACAGATAAGCAAACAATCTACTCTACTATTCTCAGCACCATTACAATAACCATCAATTTTATTTTATTTCTTTTTCAATAAGAACTTATTTATTAACAATTTAAAAACATCCTTCCACACACTCTATAGCTCCCCTGGACTGTAGCACCCAGTTGCCTCCACAAGAACTGAAGTTTTTAGGGTGTAGACGCTGCCCACACCGTTCTTGCTTCAGCGTTACAAAACATTCGGCATTACTGATGTCCGAGGACACCAGTAATCCTACTAGAAATTAGTTATATGCCCTTAAACGGTCTACCATCCCATTCGATGGATAGCCGCTGTTCCATAGTTATGGTGATTCCCCTGATTTACCCCCCGGTTAATTTCTAAATTCACCTCTTACAACGATAACAAGCTATGGCCAGACTTAGGAAGCACGTGACGTAATGTGCCCTGACCATAGCCAGTCAAAGCTGAGCCAATTCCACGGTCAGGGTTCGGTGAGGCCGTGACCGCCCGAAAGTGGGGAATCACTTTAGTTTAAAATATATTACACACAATACCATTACATGTTTAGATTCCTACACACATACATAATCAACATAATAGACATTAACATTGCTACATTAAACTAAACAATTCACCTTTAAATAATTTGCACAGAAAATTATAAACATTACAACTTGAACTTTCTATTAACTCTTTTTATATCAACCTTTAATTATTTATCATTTATTGTACCATTAAATTCTCCAAAAATTCAAATTTATTATCAACATTCATTTTACATCACATTTCAAATTCAAATTTAACCAAAATTTATACACCTTACAGTTTTACTTTAGTTTCAAATTCTATTGAATCTTTCACTTGTTACATTTTATTATTACATTTTAACTAAGAATTTCTGTTAAGCATTCTCATCATTAATTTGTTTGGGTGATTCTTAGTCATTCATAATGATTTTATTTATTTAATGGGCATTTAGATATAACCTTACCCACCTTCTTCCTTCTAACAACCACTAACGGGTTTGCATAGGATTACACCAATCTCTCAATAATATTTACCTCCGCTAATTTCTCTAACTCCACTTAAATCATTCTCCTCTTATAACAAAGCACCTGATACCTTTTTTGTACATAGGATGTGTGTTCCCTTCCCTTATACTCACGCCTTTATTAGTTCCTGGCCCTTTCCAGGTAACTCCGCCCAACCCCATTTAAAACTTTTCACCTCCCGCCACAACGCTTTACGTTGAGGACTCCTTATACCTCCACCCTCACTACAAAATTTATGTACCCTGCTCTCACCTATTTACTCTCCACTTTCATCACTCCCTTTCTCTCTCGACATATATTCACTCTCGCTACTGTGTCCCTACTACTACCCCGTTTCTATATTACTTTTATTCCAGAAATTCTTATTTTGTCTAATACCCATTTAAAATTAACTCTGACTGTCTTCATGCCTTATTGAAATAATCATCACCCAAACTCCATCTTTTACAACATTTTAAATTAAGTTAATTGCTGATAATTACATTAGAAAATTCATAACCTTATAATAACAATAAAACTCAATATCCAAACACATTTTATATTGAATCATTTACCACCATTTATTATAAAGAATACCTCCCAGAAAAAACCAAAATTCATCTATACAAGATTAATTAATTAATTAATTCATCTCCAATTATTTAATTCCATCAGTTTTTTTAAAAACACTAAGTTACTTTGATCACCTTATTCCAAAACAATTTGAATTCCATTACAAACACAATTATTTTTGTTATTTATTTAGTCTGGTATAGAATTATTATTATTAAAATCAATTCCTACTGCATACATACATTGTTTACAAAAATTACAGAGTACAACACAACCTATTATACAAACACATTTAATATCACTACATATTTATATACCATTCACATATCAAATATCATTGTTAACCAAACTCATATATTCAGTCAATTTTTCCAAAACCATTAACTCAATAATTAAATGTTCATTCGCTATTGAACTAACCACCATCATCGAAAATTAGTCTGATTTTCACATAACAATTCTCATCTTTAATTACATTCATTACATTATTATTGTTTATATAATAACATTTTACGGTTGGTTTATTCCCTATATCGCAAGAACAATTCTCCAGATTATTCCCCACTATTAACTCATAAAACTCGTCTGCATTGGTATTTTTGGTTCAGTCTCGCTTAGTATTTTTATCTGTCTCAATGAAGCATTTTATTATCTCCTTACTATCCGAATCATCTGCTATTAATATCCCCATCCTACGTGCAGGTAAGTATTCAATATAATTATCACCGTTATCATCATCTATTGCATTAATTACGTCACCAGGTACGTATTTAATATCATCATTCACTCTCTCTCTCTCAACTCTTTATAACTTCTACTAACCTTAAACAACTCTATCTCCCCCTCAAAATAACTCTCATCATAACACCATTTCCCACTTTCTCTATCAATCCATGCAGAGGGTACTACTACATAAAAACACCTCTTGGCTCTTCCAGGAACATTACAAAAATTCAGGGAACAACTTGAAGATACCATGTCTTCCAATAAGGGACTCTCGCCCTTCAACAACAACATTTTTAAACACCTTGGTTCACAATAAACCTGGGGAAAATTTAACCTCTGCCCTATTTCCAAAAAATAACTCTCTTCATACTCTCTCTCTCCAACTCATCAACACTCACTAACACTCCATTATTCAATTCTACTTCAACTAAAACTTCATCACCACTATTATTATTCCCTCTAGTCTCTAACACCTCATTTTTAATTATATCATTGCTATCGCTTTTTACTTCAATATTAGACTCATTTATATAATTACCATTTATCTTATTATTATTCGTCATATCGCTAACACTGTCACTTACCTTTTTATCTGTACCTTCGTTATTTTTGTTCTCGTTACACTCACCTGTAACTGTACCATTTTCTACCACCACTGTACTCTCATCATTATGATTGCTATTCAATATTTTATTCTCTAACACTACCTCTTCAACTATGTTACCATTATTATTGTTCGTATTCTCGTTTACTTTATTTCTATCTCTTTTCCACTCCTCGTTTTGTTTTTTCATATCATTAATCATTTGTTTTTGTGAATTTATTATCTCATTGCACATCATAATCATCTTCATCATATGCGTCTTATCAGATTCACTCAAATCATCGTTACTTACCTCATTATCTGCCACCTGATAGACTTTATTCTTGTTAAATTGATCTGTCTCTCTACCTTTTTCAACCACCACTACACTATCATCATTATCATTAGGCCTATTTACTCTCTTATTCTCTACCCCTCTCACTTCAACTATTTTACCTTTATTATTTGTCATCTCACTACCAATAATAGTATCATCACTATGCTTTTTAATTTCAGCGAATATTCTCTCTTCTTGTTCTTTCATTCGTCTCGAATTATCATCCAGATTACACCACTAATCGTCCCTCATTCTATCCATAATCCCTCTGAATTCGCCTTCCCATTCGTCCCACACGAAATCTATTTCGTTTACTTGTGCCTCAGCCATTTTAAACAAAATTATTTAGATAATAACCCTTTATATAATACCCACTATAACCCTGTTACTCATTAATTATTAAATTTAATTCAAAATACCCCACACATAAAATCGTTAGCAATACGTAAAACTAAACACACAATAGCGCTACCAAAACATAACCTTATTCAACGTAAATATATACGACAATTTCACAACTTACGCCATTACCGAAATCCTATTTTCTGTGCTTAAAACAGGTCTACCTCGTATAATATTTATATACTAGGATCCTGGCAGTGAGTCGCCAATTTTGAAGTTACAACCAAATTTATTAATTTAAAATAAAAATATTCTGCCAGAACCTTAACTTGCGATCTTTTTTCGCTGACTTACCTTTTAAAAAAAACGCCAACAGAAGTTCAGGGTCGCCACCAATATCTTTGAAGGACAGATATGGAGACCTTTATACATTACCTTAAATAAAACTGGACAATTTTCCAATCTGACTTCCCCCAATTCAGAAAATTCCACGGAGCGATTAGACGAATTTTTCAGCACAGAACACTAGGAAATGGTAACGGCGAAATAACTACGCTAACACATATACATTCTTGTGAAACAAATCTTATTTATTTAATCAAATTTAATCACTTCTTTCTATTAATTTCTATTATCTAGTATTTACTATACTAACCCCTACTACTAAACCAGTACTTTTGTTTTATTTTCCCCTTGTTCTTTTTACCTTGCTTTACCCCCGTTTCATTTATGAGCTCTTTAATATTCATTTTATTTCAGATCAAACTGATTGTTTTCTATATTGTACCTGCCCGAGTTATCCACTAACTCCTGTCATCTTCCTTACCGCACTTTCACTCCATCACTAAACACTGTTCGTATACTTCACGTTTACGTATTATGTCGACTTTACTGCCACTTTCTTTCCGGGTTTGTTTCTTTATGAATTGTTCAAATTTCGGTAGACCTCGGCTACTCAATTCACTTTGGTCTACCAAAATTTCCGAGGCCACTGTATTTGCGACTGTACCGTGTGATGAGTTGTAGGGAACTGACTGGCTACTACTGTCGACTCTGTGTGTGCGCTTGGTCGCCTACCCGCCAGGCGTTAGGCGTCGCCGTCAACTTGTACGCTGTGATTCTTTGTTTCCATCGCATGATCGGCTATGGAATTTTTTGTACGTGTCTTTCATGGTGGGAACGTCGGCTCACACGTGCGCTCGTCCGCATGAATACGCACCCTTTCTCATATTTGCATTCCTGTAACACGCGGTGCCTTACACGGAGCTACAGTCGGTTACCAAAAATATACTCTTGTTAAATAAAAAATGGAAAGCTTTAAATTATGTACCCTCATCAGTTTGTACCGTTACAAATATTCCTAGTTCTGTACATATTTCAAAATTAGCTATTTTGTTTTATCAAACACAAGAGAGCAAGTTTCCTGCCCCCTTCCTCTTTATGTAGTATGAGGTCTGACAATTAAGTTAGTGAACTCGTCACCATTTAGTGCTGATGGCAGCACTATACAAGCAGCTTTCTAAGATTTCATAACCTTCATATTCCATTGTCTCACACTCACAGCAGTCTTTGTGTTGACACATGGCTGATTTGTGCTGAGTGGCGTACATTTGTTTTCTGTGCTTGTGTGTGTGCATTGTCATGAAAATGTCTGAGCTGGACTTAGAGCAACAATCAACCATCAAATTTCTGGTGAAACTGGGCAAGAGTGAGAATGAAATATGGGAAATGTTAGTGCAGGTGTATGATGAGAATTCCATGAAGAAAACAGTGGTGTACAAATGGATTAAATGGTTTTCTGAAGGGAGGGAACAAGTGACTGATGAAGAAAGGGTAGGGTGGCCAGTGACAAGTCAAACAGATGAACATTGCCAAAATTTATCAAATTGTGCATGAAAATCAGCGACTGACCGTGAGCTCCATTGAAGACCAAGTGAACATTGATAGGGAAACTGTGTGGAAAGTTTTAACTAAAGACCTTGGCATGTGCAAGGTGTGTGGCAAAATGGTCCCAAAGGGGCTGACCTATGAACAAAAGCAAAGGAGGGTTAAACTATGCACAGACCTGTTGGAGAGGCAAGACAATGTTTTGGGCCAAATAATCACAGGTGATGAAACCTGGATTTTTGTGTATGACCCTAAAACAAAGTGACAAAGTGCCCAATGGAAGTCACCTGATTCTCCATGGGCAAAAATTTCCGTCAATCAAAATGTTGCTGATAACCTTTGTTTGATATCTGAGGCATTGTTAACCATGAATTTATACCACCAGGACAAACAGTTAACCAAGTGTAGTATTTGGGAGTGTTGCAAAGGTTGCGTGAAAAAGTGAGACGCAAACGACCGGAACTTTTTGCCAACAACTTGTGGCATCATGACAATGCACCTGTGCACACACCACTGTCTGTATGGGAGTTTTTGGCCAGGAAACCTGAACTTTCCCCCGATTTCACTGAACTTCTTTCTTTACCCGAAGATCAAAGAAGTTTTTAAAGGAAGACATTTTTATGACATTGAGGACATTACGGCTAATACAATGGCAGCTCTGAAGGCCATTCCAGAAAAAGCGTTCCGAAATTGCTTTGAAGGGTGGAGTAGCCACTGGCATTGGTGTATAACTTCCCAAGGGAAATACTTTGAAGGTGACCACAGTGGTATTCAGCAATAAGGTATGTAGCATATTTTCTAGGATGAGTTCACGAACTTGATTGTCAGACCTTGCATAAGTACTAGAAGTTAAGTTATAGCAGGACATGCTCAACTATCAACTAACCAAGAAGAAAGAGTAAAAAGAAAAATAAATTTGCATGGTAGTAGAATGTTACCTTATGAAGTGATATTTTGTCAAACAAATAATGGATGAGATAATGATTAATGACTGGTGTGTTTTGTAACCAAATCTGCACTGTAATTGTGTTTTTTGTGTGCAGTAAATTTTGTTGTTATCATTTATTGCAACCTTGAGTAGTGTTCACAACAATATACAAGGCAGTACTATTAATACTGATACAGTTTGTGCATTGTAATGCCGGGCTCTGATTGCAATTATTATTATTATTATTATTATTATCATTGATTTTTATGTTTTCACCAGCTCCAGACCACACTAATTCAACTGTTTTCACCTTGGATTTTAACTCTTGTCCAGTATTCTTGCATTAATTTTTGGTCCACTTCCTTTCTATCTTCAGTCCAGTTTGCCTGTTCTCAGCTTTAGCTTTCCCTGGAAACCCTGGTGTGCTACTTTTCTAATTTCTTCTAAAGAATATTATTATTACTAATTATCTTAAGTTTCTTCTTCTTAATTAAAGAAATAATAATATTTTATTATTATTATTATTATTATTATAACTATGAACAACACTGATTATCCAGATATCCAATTAACTGGATCACTTGAATATTTAGTAAACTATTTAAAAAGTAAGAAAAAACACTAAAATATTCGCATAATACTGCCTTGATTGTTTTAATACATTTTTAAAAGCTAAAAAGTAACACTGCTATATCTGACATTCATCATTAAATTCAAACATTTTTTTCAAATTATCATTATAATGAATTTAATTAGGTGTGATGCATAAAAACTAACATCTGAAATGAATCATGGAAACATGTTAAGTTAATAGGTATATAGTGTAGATAGGCTAGAATGTAAATACCATACTATGACATGATCAGCATATTATTTTGATACATATATGTAAGTGGTTTACTTCAAATGTTATAAATTTCTTTTTATTTTGTCTAAAGTTTTGTTAGACAGATTGAAATTGAGTACATAAGTGTTGTAATTTTCAAAAATTCAAAGACTGATGAAAATTTCTGATGAAAAAAATTATTCTCTGGAATTAATTTTAGCAATACTTTGTAATTCCTGTGTTGTCTTTTTTGTATTACGTTGTACAACATTGTTTCTTTAGTAAACTTTAGTAAAGAATTATATCTTTTTAATCTGCATATTTTTTGAAGATGTTTACAGTGGTTGATTATGTATTAGTAAATGAAATCCAATAAATAAAATATAAAATATCAAGTTCTTAACTAGTTTAGTTAGTTGATTAACTAAATATAATTAAATCACTACCGACTCGGAACACAAAATTTTGTTCCAAGTTGGTAGTGATTTAATTATATTTAGTAAAATATCAAGTAAATACAACTATTATATTAACGACTCGGAACACAATTTGTGTTTCGAGTCGTTAATATAATAGTTGTATTTAGTTAAGTAACGGACACGTCATGGACAATGAAATCCAAGAATAAAATATCAAGATCGTCCAATTATTTCCTATTTTACAGATTCAGAATAATTTTTTTTTTCAAATATTTCCTCCTCGCCTGAAATGTTTGGTGCCTTTACTATCCTGGTGGCTGTGTGCACTGCACACTTTGCATACTGTGTCGGCATACCACTGCATGTGTGGCTAAATTGCACTTATAAATCTTTGTTTTTTTGTATCTCTACGGTGTTTAAGGTAACATCTTTATTAATTTTTTTGTCTTTATATACTGTAAATTGTCTATACAATACTATATATTGTCTATATGTTAGTATTATATTTATATAATATAAGCTACTATAATATTAAGTAATTTACTTATCAAGAAAACAACTGTAGGAACAAGTGTGTGATATAATACAATACACCCTATAATAAGACGACAAGTAAGGTTGGTGACTGACTGGTTGAGCATGCAGGATTAATTTCTTTGAAGATAAAGGATACAGTGATTGGTAGGGTAAGGTAGACATTGGTGTAGCTGCTGAAGCACATTTTTTAGCCTGTCAGTGTTGCAGTTATTTGGACATGAAGATACTGGTCCAGAATAAGCAGAGCTGATGACTGCATCAACCCAGTTAGTGACTAATGAGTCACTTGGAAATCCAGTGATCTTCATAATATTCTGTATAAAACGTGTGTCTCTATTTATTCAATTTGCTGGCATTGTTTTTCAACTTTTTTAAGATGGTTCATACTGATTGTATTGAATTAATGATTTTCAGCATTAGGCCTACATCACTTTATACAAATATTTCTTTTTTGGTTCTTGGATTTCGTTGTTCATGACGTGTCCGTTACTTAACTAAATATCACTATAATATTGACGACTCGGAACACTAAGTTTTTATAAGTAAAAACGTAAAGTTTTACCTTACAGCCTAAACCGGTTTTCACCTATAGAAGGCTTCATCAGAGGCTGTCGTAAGTAGCGCTGTTCATCTTGTTGTTGGCGACGAGATAGTTTTTCGAAAGATCGAAGCTGTGTGTGTGTGGTGAGATGTGTTCGAATAATGCGTGCGATTTGAATTGTGTCTGTTCGTTTAGGATGTCGTTTTTATTTGTTTTTGTGTGTTTGTATATTTCTAATTGTTCTAGAGTGTCTAGTTTTCGGCCTTTTGTGTGTACGTGTAGTATGTTCATGTTATTGTCGATGTTTTTATATGTGTGGTTTGCTTCAATGAGGTGGTTTGCGAAGGTAGATTCTGTAGTGGTGTGGAGTGCTTTTGTGTGTTCAATGTATCTCTGTTTGAAGCTACGTCCTGTCTGGCCTATGTAGAATTTATTGCAATTTGAACAATTTAGCTTATATACACCGGGTAGATCGAATTTGTTTTGCGCTTTGGGCATGCGTTTTGATAGTGTGTGTTCTGTTTTGTTAGTAGTTTTGTAAGCCATTCTGTATCCTGCTTTTTTGAATTTGTGGGCAATTTTTTCTGTTTGTTTGTTGATGTATGTTAGTGTTATGAATTTGTTGTTTTCTGTCTTTGTCTGTTGTTTGTTTTGTGTTTTGTGTAGGAGTTTACTGACTATTGTTCTGTCATAACCGTTAGATTCTGCTAGATATTATGACAGACACTCACATAAAATACTATATTGGCACAGATACGTTGATGACATTCTAATACTATACAGGGGAAACAAAAGACAATGTGAACAATTACTAACGCACATAAACAAAATACATAAAAAAATAACCTTCACTGCCGAATACGAACACAACAATACCATAAACTTCTTAGACCTCTCCATCACAAAACTAGAACACAGGCACAAATTCAGTATATACAGAAAGCCAACTACAACTGACACACTAATACACAACACCTCCAATCACCCAATACAACACAAACTAGCTGCTTTTAGAACCATGATACATAGACTTAACAACATCCCCTTAGATGAAATAGACTACAAAGACGAACTAAACACGATAAAATGTCTAGCAGCATCTAACGGTTATGACAGAACAATAGTCAGTAAACTCCTACACAAAACACAAAACAAACAACAGACAAAGATAAAAAACAACAAATTCATAACACTAACATACATCAACAAACAAACAGAAAAAATTGCCCACAAATTCAAAAAAGCAGGATACAGAATCGCTTACAAAACTACTAACAAAACAGAACACACACTATCAAAACGCATGCCCAAAGCACAAAACAAATTCGATCTACCCGGTGTATATAAGCTAAATTGTTCAATTGCAATAAATTCTACATAGGCCAGACAGGACGTAGCTTCAAACAGAGATACATTGAACACACAAAGGCACTCCACTCCACTACAGAATCCACCTTTGCAAAACACCTCATCGAAGCAAACCATGTGATGTTCTAAACTATCAATCACATTTATTAGTGTCCAACTCTCAAATTAACTTTTACTTACCGGCACGATCACTTCTACAAGGTCCAAGGGTTCGATCACATGTAGCTGGATACAAACATGGTCTATGGGTTACGCAAAGCACTGACACAACTCATGTTTGAAGAGAATTACTATTTATTATCATTTACTTTTGAATTGTTATAAAAATTAGGAAGATTCATTTAGATACATGTTTTGAAGTTGTGCAACGCTAGCATAATCAAACTTATGACCTACAGCTTACCTTATATATCACACAAAACACAATTACCAACACAGATAAAAACAGAAACAGCCCAGCTTTGCCCGCTCACTCAAACACACACAATTTATTTACCCCTTAAACATTTTATAATGAAATTTCCCCCTCGCCGGCCACGCGGTCTCTGCGCACATTCATTGTTCCGTTACTGTCGATTCCCGATTAATTACTGTTCCAAAAAAATTTTATGCTGCTCGTTACTATTCTTGACGCGGTCACATACTATTTTTCGGTTGTTACAACTTTTTTCCTTGGTAAATAAAACTTTTATGGCGAGCCTACTTGGGACCAGCCCGGTACCGTGAACTGCTGCTTGTAGACTGACAACGGTAATGTGACAGGTATCGCTATTGTGATCTCATAGTTGGTATGGAAGTCACGGCCTTATCCTTCGTCGCCGGAGTTTCGCTCCATGCCATGCATGTAGTTTTTTAGGTTAACATGGTCAATGATTTCAATTAGGCACAGGCTGACGTCATTGTAGGAACCGGACTTAAACAGCACTTCCTGCCGCTCTAAAGCACATTGCTGAATTTTACTCGTCCCAGGACATCCTGTTTTGTCGCTGGATGCGTCACTCGAGCTTGTGGTGGTAGAGTTGCGCCTGTGTGCTGCTACAAAAGTACAGATTTCTGAGAAGTTTGAAGGAGGTAAATTCTTTGCTCGCCGCGTTACACAATAACAACTGCGTATCGCTTTGTTACCACTGTTTCTTAACATCGTTCTGTTACACGGAAAATAACGTTGCACAGTAATTTTCATACCTTTTGACAAACCCGCCCAAAATGAAAGAAATAAAAGATATAAATGCCCCATACTGTTAAAAATTAAAAACACCCAAAAATGACCCGCTACAATACCCCCTCGATGAGAATTCTGCTGTTCACAACAGAAGAAATCTCATCGACAAACCCCGAAGAGGACCGGTGAGGAACTGGTGCCAACAACCCCCTGGTTCTTACGACTCATGGGTACACTACCCCCCTGGCTCAGCGACCATGGACTCATCTGAACGAGATCACTGGACTTCTCCGTAAGAGATCCCAACAACGAGAAATCGAACAGACTCGTACCACGGCGCACCTCGCCTTCTAACATGCTACCCCCCAAAATCCTCAATCCCTGGCTCAGACTATTCCAGATCCTCCACCGATATGTTTCCCCTTTTATGAAAGCTGGGCTGCCTTTAGCAAATACTGGGCTCACACACTCTCACATTCCATGTTGACATACCACATAGTACAATAAAAAATTTCTTTTAAAATTTATAAAAAATTTCAAAAATTCAAAATTTAAAATATTATTTTATCAAAAAATTCTCTTCCTTGTTTTTCTGTTTTTCTTATTTCAAATGACTTAACTTAGACATTCCTACTAATCACAAGATATCCTTAATCTAACAAATAATCACTTATAGTCTAACAATACAATGCAATATAATCAATCAATGACAACAAACAGGTTAAGTACACACATAATAAAATAATCATTACCTAAAATATGCATTCGCTGGCAGGCGAAAAATCAAGTTTTTTTTTTTTCAAAAAAATTAAAATTTCTAAAAAAATTTTAAAATCAAGAAAAAATTTAATTTCATTAAAATGATTCATTTATATGTAGAAATTATTTAAAATTGGTTTAAATTGATTAAACAAACAATAAAACTGACTTCCTACTATACAAGCTTAGTAGGTGTATGACCTCATCAGCTGATCGAAACTAGGTCATGTCCAAGACCCTTGACCTACATATGTTATGTACAATTTCTGTCTGAAAATGCATTTAACATCTGTAACAGTCTAATTTGAAGCACAAAACAATAGAATAAAACATTTAAAATAAACAAAATATTATTACAAATAATAATCAAATTGACATTTAAATTATTTAAAATAAACAATTCTTGACTTTGCATTATTTTCAATTCTATCAAGATTCTGTCACTGGTTTAAAAAATGAAAACTGTATATCTTTATTATAAATCACTCTCTTTACTTAATAATCTGATTCTCCCTTCCTGTGGGTGATGTAAATTATTTATTCTCATTGACTGTACTACTAGATCTGTATACATATATAAACTTTCTCCCTCTGACTTTACTACTAACAACTTCAATTACCATGACACCCATCTCTACCAAAACATCTACCCCAAAACACTCTAAACCCCAACTTATCATTGAACTCAAAACGCCACCTTCTCTACATATATAAAAAATACTCTCTAACCCTTTGTACATAGGATACGTGTTTCCCCTACCCAAAACTCAATTCCCTTATTTGGCGGCCTGGATTCTACCTAAGGCGGCCCCTTCCCCACTAAAATCTATCCCTATCCCGTCCCAACCCTTGTTGCGGACTCCTACATTACACTACCCTCTAATACAAAATTGCCATCCCCAAAAATCTCAGTCTCATTACCTCACTACAAATACAACAAAATAACCTCATTAATTATAGACATAAATATATCATTCAGAACTCTACAATTATTCTCCACAACTACTGTGTCAACATCAATATTTCACAAAATTCTGTTACATACATTACTTCAAAAACAACATTACATTATCTTCACCTCTACTATTTCAAATTCAACTTTGAATTCAATTGGGACAGATCTATATGCCCCACAAAATATTTATCACCCAAAAAAACTATCGCTTATTATCTTTCACAAATTGTTACTTTATTTCTCATTGTAGCGAATTATTTTTTATCGTTACTTTAAAATGTCTGTAATACATTAAAAACATTACATTGAACATTAATTACTTAAAACATTTCTAAATAATATACCAGTGACGTTATTGCTGATCAGCTGATATCATAACATAATGAAAACACCTCTCAAAATTGAACAAACTACATGAAATATATATCTTTTTATTTATCATTACTCCTCACCTCATTGTTTCCTCTCTCTCTGATTCTGATAATTCATTTTGACCGCCTGCCAGACGATTTAATATTGGCTTAGAAAAAAAATATACATATAATGAAAACACATATTTTATTAACACCTATATCTAACTTACAACAATAAAATAATACACTTAAAATTATGGCATGGATAACTTGTATTGAAAATATGAGCATCTAGTTATTTGAGCAGAGCGCAAACATTTTTATTGAATCAAACTTTGAATGAGCAAAAAAATTTCTCTATGTTATAAAATTTAAGTTCGTGACTCGTTTGAGTCACCTCCCAGCCACACACACTATTTCAAATTATGTAAGACTGTGGCGCCTTTTCGCTTCCACAAAGACTGTATATTTTGGAGCAGGTTTTACCTCTCCGTGTATCTGCTTCCGCTATTAAGTTTCAAACGTTACGAACATCATCATGTTCTTGTTATAATTATACACCCTTACTGCGGGTCTACCACCTGTCTATGCTACCCCTAAGCGGGCAGAGTGGCAGCCGCTGTTTCATAGTTTCCGGAGATTTCCCCTAGTTGTCGACCCCATTGAATTTCAAATATGTACCAATTTCAAGTCAGCTATGGTCAAGGGACTTGATATGACCATAGCTGGCCGCTAGCCAAATCCACGATTAGTGCTGGTAAAGCAGTAATCGCCCGAAAAGTCGGGGAAATCTAACTTTCATTTCACTGCCTGTTACACATCAATCTAGTTATGTGCGACACGGTCGTTTGGCAGTGTGTAAATCTTAATTTACACGAATAAGGTGTGCCGCACATTTTCGCCCTTTTCGCCTCCGATGGAGGTAACACTCTCTGTTACCCCCAACCCATTCCGCTGTTTACGAGAGCACAGGCCACCCCCGCAATAGCCACTTAATAGCTAATTAATTAATTAACAATTGAAAACTAAACTTTTCTACCATTGCAGTTCCACACTCCATTGTTATTATCACTTCATTGAGCACCAAACTACCCCCCAAATTATCCCCACATCTTGTATTGACAACAAGTTTTTATTTTGTTACACATCTTTTCAAAACGTTCCCATACTCACTGATACTAAAATTTGACAATTATATTTGGTCACTTAATTCTAAGATTTATTTAATTTTGAAATTATATGCATCCCACCTTTTTTTTTCAAAAACTTTTAAAATTCAAAAAATTTAAGTTCATTGTTAAAAATCATTGTTTCTATTAATTTGATTACCAAATTAATTTAATGGTGTTTAATTTCTCAAACTCTAGGTTACAATAATTACCTCATTATTATTTTAACAAAAAAATTTACTTTAATTCTTTTATGTCACAATAGGGTTTTGCTCAAAATACTGATTCAGCGGACTACAACATTTCTTGTTATGGTCATCAAGCATGACCACAGGCTTGAGTCACAACATCTTACACCTGTTTACTGTTTACCTAAACACAGTTGTGTGCCAGACTTGTTTTCATAAACAATAGTTATAAACATTCTCAGTTTCAGCATTCATAGTCTAAACATTCTGGTTGCATCATATACTGACATATCTGCTTACTACACTTTTCAAATTTTATAAATCTTTTAGATAACATATTTGTCTCTTGGTTTTTTTTTTTTTTGTTCCAATTCGGATCAGATATATTTTTGATTCATTAATAAATTTGGCCCTTTTGAATTATTTGTTTAGCTTGAAAATTCTTTAACAATCTCCACCCAAAACAATTTGATTTCAATTACAGCTGTATGAAGTTAATGTATAAAATATGTAAAATTACAATTTCAATTTGAATCAAAATGAATTTACACAGCACTAGCATCTACAATATTAAGTTACTCCAGGGGCGGCTATACTTCAATTTCATCTCTTAGTACATTCAAAACAATTTCCATGACTTTGATTACAATTTTCAAAATGATTCTACGTGATTAAATGTTCAGTTTTTCTTAATATTTCAATAAATTTTACAAACATTACATCATTAGTTCTAATCTCACTTTAAATTTTTCCACAATCACATTCCAACTACCAATATCCCGTACTCATAACCTAACATAGCAGGTACCACACAAAATAATTATTGAACCTTTTGGTTACATAAGTTTACTTTAGAGTATTTTCCAAAATTATTTTTTCTTAATTACCTGTAAATAGGTTATATGTTACATGTACCGCATTATTGTATATAGGGATGCGATTGAAGACGAACAGAACCCCACTTCTTTGGCAGTGAATATCTACCTTTTTTTTTTTTTTCAAATTACAAAACAAACCACAACCACTAATCTACAACCCCATCTCGATATACGACAATTCGGTTAAACTATACAAAATTTATTATTTAGTTTGTCTACTCAGCCACAAAACTTCTCCACTACCTACCTAATTAAGGGATGAGTTTACAAGTCATAAATAACGCCAGTCTATTTAATTTTGAGGATTACCCTAATGTAGTATTTAGAATTAAGGCAATCAAATGGTTCCAAAAAGTGTGCCAATTTGTGTAACTATTGTTTATGTGTTTAATCTAAGAGGAGGGTTAGGGAAATCGGGAAGATAAAAGGGATAAGGATTATTAAAAGGTCAAGAACTAGGACTAAAGGTAGGGACAAAGCTTCCTCCGAAAATAAGGGTACTGGAGAAAACCAAGGCTCGCGTAGGCAGGGGCGCGTCCCTGAAATAGACGAACCCCACTGGGACAAGTGGGGAACATCTATCCGCTACCACTTACTGTTTTACATGTTAAATTCCTAATTTTGTAGTTATTTTTAATTACAATATTTAATATATTATTTTAATTATTTCAATTATTGGAAACAACATTTTTAATTACTTTCATTAAGTATAATAGTTACAACTCATTCACTATCTTCTTCCAAATTATTTTTGTTATTTATTTAAGCTGCAAAATATTAATATCCTCCTCACAACAATTTCTGCTACGTACATACATTATTTATCTAACATTTTATAATACATACAAATAATTTCTCTAAACATGTATTTACAATTCTTCATCAATAATTATTCAGTTATATCACACTTCAATATCTAAAATCAGCTAGGTCATTACCATATATTAACATATTTGAAATTGTCCAATTGTGAATTTAAGGCTCAACCTCCATCGTCAAAAATTAGACGGGGTTTCACATAACATCGTTCAATTTTATTACCACACAAATGACTGTTTTGTGTGTTGTAACCATAAAAACTAAACTCATTTATTTTATCCACATAATCATTAAACAAGTCAACATTAAGTACATTGGTTAAGTCTCCATCAGTAATATTCGTTATCAACTCAGTTATTTTTTCTTCATAAAGTAAATTATTATTATTTAGACATGTCTTATCAAAATAATCTTCACTCTCTATTTTAACAGGTAAGTATTTCATATCAACTAACATCTCTTTCAACTCATTATACTCTCTCATTAGTTTGTATAATTCTATCTCTTTGTCAACACACAACTCTCTATTTAAATCTCTCTCATCATAATGCCATATCACACTTTCTCTCTCATTCCATGCAGAGGGTACAAAATTATTCAACAAAAATAAACAACTCAAATCTTTCACTAATAAGGGTCTCTTGCCCAAAAATAACACTTTTGAACACTCTGGTTCATCACAAATAAGGGGAAAATTTACCCTCTGCCCTACACATTCATCTACTCTTTCTTTCCATTCTTTTTCTAATTCAACAACACTAATTACTACTTCGTTACAACATATAATGCTCTCTCTCTCACTCACTATTTCACTATCTATTTTCAACGTATCACTTTCTGATACCACCCTTTCAATCCATTACCATTTTCAATATTATTGTTACTATTTGTTATCTTACTCTCTACTACCACATTTTTAATTATATTCTCATTTTCAACATTATTGTCATCATTTGTAAATGTTTTATTATCATTATTATTTTTACTTTTACTCTGTTCTCCTACTGACTCTACTATTCTCTCAATGTCTCGTTTCAATTCATTACAACTAATTTCGCATTTTGTTTTTACCTCATCAATATCAAATTTGAGTACATCAAATTTGCAATTGAATTCGGTCTTAATTTCATCAAAACGATTATTTAATTCACTACTTTGTCTGTCTAATTTTATGTCATTATTGTCAAAACGACTATTTAATTCGTTAAATTTGTTATTCTGTACTTTGCTTTGTTCTAAGAGTAATTGTAACATACTCATTACATCACTATTGAATTGGACGTTACATTTCGTTGAAGTTGGGGTCAATTGCACACCCGAATCTTCAGTTACATTACTCTGGTCACTTGAATTTAACTCTGTTTTCTCTTGACTCGCACTTGGAGTCGAATGTATCTCAAAATTACTCATGTTTGACTCGTCAAAAACTTCGACACTCTCCGTCTCATTTGCGTTATTTTCTTTATCTGACATTTTGTATTATTGGTTAAATTAAATTACATAAATTGATTACATAGATTACTTAAATGAATACTGTAATTACTTAAATTTTGTAATATACTCTTAGGTTGCTATGCTAACCTAGAACATGTTTGTATCTCTGTAGATGCGGAATTTAATTAACGAATTATAATTAACCATAATTCGTGCCTGTTTCGTGGCGCCAAATGTGATGTTCTAAACTATTAATCACATTTATTAGTGTCCAACTCTCAAATTAACTTTTACTTACCGGCACGATCACTTCTACAAGGTCCAAGGGTTCGATCACATGTAGCTGGATACAAACATGGTCTATGGGTTACGCAAAGCACTGACACAACTCATGTTTGAAGAGAATTACTATTTATTATCATTTACTTTTGAATTGTTATAAAAATTAGGAAGATTCATTTAGATACATGTTTTGAAGTTGTGCAACGCTAGCATAATCAAACTTATGACCTACAGCTTACCTTATATATCACACAAAACACAATTACCAACACAGATAAAAACAGAAACAGCCCAGCTTTGCCCGCTCACTCAAACACACACAATTTATTTACCCCTTAAACATTTTATAATGAAATTTCCCCCTCGCCGGCCACGCGGTCTCTGCGCACATTCATTGTTCCGTTACTGTCGATTCCCGATTAATTACTGTTCCAAAAAAATTTTATGCTGCTCGTTACTATTCTTGACGCGGTCACATACTATTTTTCGGTTGTTACAACTTTTTGCCTTGGTAAATAAAACTTTTATGGCAAGCCTACTTGGAACCAGCCCGGTACCGTAAACTGCTGCTTGTAGACTGACAACGGTAATGTAACAGGTATCGCTATTGTGATCTCATAGTTGGTATGGAAGTCACGGCCTTATCCTTCGTCGCCGGAGTTTCGCTCCATGCCATGCATGTAGTTTTTTAGGTTAACATGGTCAATGATTTCAATTAGGCACAGGCTGACGTCATTGTAGGAACCGGACTTAAACAGCACTTCCTGCCGCTCAAAAGCACATTGCTGAATTTTACTCGTCCCAGGACATCCTGTTTTGTCGCTGGATGCGTCACTCGAGCTTGTGGTGGTACAGTTGCGCCTGTGTGCTGCTACACAAGTACAGATTTCTGAGAAGTTTGAAGGAGGTAAATTCTTTGCTCGCCGCGTTACACAATAACAACTGCGTATCGCTTTGTTACCACTGTTTCTTAACATCGTTCTGTTACACGGAAAATAACGTTGCACAGTAATTTTCATACCTTTTGACAAACCCGCCCAAAATGAAAGAAATAAAAGATATAAATGCCCCTTACAGTTAAAAATTAAAAACACCCAAAAATGACCCGCTACAATACCCCCTCGATGAGAATTCTCCTGTTCACAACAGAAGAAATCTCATCGACAAACCCCGAAGAGGACCGGTGAGGAACTGGTGCCAACAACCCCCTGGTTCTTACGACTCATGGGTACACTACCCCCCTGGCTCAGCGACCATGGACTCATCTGAATGAGATCACTGGACTTCTCCGTAAGAGATCCCAACACCGAGAAATCGAACAGACTCGTACCACGGCGCACCTCGCCTTCTAACATCCTACCCCCCAAAATCCTCAATCCCTGGCTCAGACTATTCCAGATCCTCCACCGATATGTTTCCCCTTTTATGAAAGCTGGGCTGCCTTTAGCAAATACTGGGCTCACACACTCTCACATTCCATGTTGACATACCACATAGTACAATAAAAAATTTCTTTTAAAATTTATAAAAAATTTCAAAAATTCAAAATTCAAAATATTATTTTTTCAAAAAATTCTCTTCCTTGTTTTTCTGTTTTTCTGATTTCAAATGACTTAACTTAGACATTCCTACTAATCACAAGATATCCTTAATCTAACAAATAATCACTTATAGTCTAACAATACAATGCAATATAATCAATCAATGACAACAAACAGGTTAAGTACACACATAATAAAATAATCATTACCTAAAATATGCATTCGCTGGCAGGCGAAAAATCAAGTTTTTTTTTTCAAAAAAATTAAAATTTCTAAAAAAAATTTTAAAATCAAGAAAAAATTTAATTTCATTAAAATGATTCATTTATATGTAGAAATTATTTAAAATTGGTTTAAATTGATTAAACAAACAATAAAACTGACTTCCTACTATACAAGCTTAGTAGGTGTATGACCTCATCAGCTGATCGAAACTAGGTCAAGTCCAAGACCCTTGACCTACATATGTTATGTACAATTTCTGTCTGAAAATGCATTTAACATCTGTAACAGTCTAATTTGAAGCACAAAACAATAGAATAAAACATTTAAAATAAACAAAATATTATTACAAATAATAATCAAATTGACATTTAAATTATTTAAAATAAACAATTCTTGACTTTACATTATTTTCAATTCTATCAAGATTCTGTCACTGGTTTAAAAAATGAAAACTGTATATCTTTATTATAAATCACTCTCTTTACTTAATAATCTGATTCTCCCTTCCTGTGGGTGATGTAAATTATTTATTCTCATTGACTGTACTACTAGATCTGTATACATATATAAACTTTCTCCCTCTGACTTTACTACTAACAACTTCAATTACCATGACACCCATCTCTACCAAAACATCTACCCCAAAACACTCTAAACCCCAACTTATCATTGAACTCAAAACGCCACCTTCTCTACATATATAAAAAATACTCTCTAACCCTTTGTACATAGGATACGTGTTTCCCCTACCCAAAACTCAATTCCCTTATTTGGCGGCCTGGATTCTACCTAAGGCGGCCCCTTCCCCACTAAAATCTATCCCTATCCCGTCCCAACCCTTGTTGCGGACTCCTACATTACACTACCCTCTAATACAAAATTGCCATCCCCAAAAATCTCAGTCTCATTACCTCACTACAAATACAACAAAATAACCTCATTAATTATAGACATAAATATATCATTCAGAACTCTACAATTATTCTCCACAACTACTGTGTCAACATCAATATTTCACAAAATTCTGTTACATACATTACTTCAAAAACAACATTACATTATCTTCACCTCTACTATTTCAAATTCAACTTTGAATTCAATTGGGACAGATCTATATGCCCCACAAAATATTTATCACCCAAAAAAACTATCGCTTATTATCTTTCACAAATTGTTACTTTATTTCTCATTGTAGCGAATTATTTTTTATCGTTACTTTAAAATGTCTGTAATACATTAAAAACATTACATTGAACATTAATTACTTAAAACATTTCTAAATAATATACCAGTGACGTTATTGCTGATCAGCTGATATCATAACATAATGAAAACACCTCTCAAAATTGAACAAACTACATGAAATATATATCTTTTTATTTATCATTACTCCTCACCTCATTGTTTCCTCTCTCTCTGATTCTGATAATTCATTTTGACCGCCTGCCAGACGATTTAATATTGGCTTAGAAAAAAAATATACATATAATGAAAACACATATTTTATTAACACCTATATCTAACTTACAACAATAAAATAATACACTTAAAATTATGGCATGGATAACTTGTATTGAAAATATGAGCATCTAGTTATTTGAGCAGAGCGCAAACATTTTTATTGAATCAAACTTTGAATGAGCAAAAAAATTTCTCTATGTTATAAAATTTAAGTTCGTGACTCGTTTGAGTCACCTCCCAGCCACACACACTATTTCAAATTATGTAAGACTGTGGCGCCTTTTCGCTTCCACAAAGACTGTATATTTTGGAGCAGGTTTTACCTCTCCGTGTATCTGCTTCCGCTATTAAGTTTCAAACGTTACGAACATCATCATGTTCTTGTTATAATTATACACCCTTACTGCGGGTCTACCACCTGTCTATGCTACCCCTAAGCGGGCAGAGTGGCAGCCGCTGTTTCATAGTTTCCGGAGATTTCCCCTAGTTGTCGACCCCATTGAATTTCAAATATGTACCAATTTCAAGTCAGCTATGGTCAAGGGACTTGATATGACCATAGCTGGCCGCTAGCCAAATCCACGATTAGTGCTGGTAAAGCAGTAATCGCCCGAAAAGTCGGGGAAATCTAACTTTCATTTCACTGCCTGTTACACATCAATCTAGTTATGTGCGACACGGTCGTTTGGCAGTGTGTAAATCTTAATTTACACGAATAAGGTGTGCCGCACATTTTCGCCCTTTTCGCCTCCGATGGAGGTAACACTCTCTGTTACCCCCAACCCATTCCGCTGTTTACGAGAGCACAGGCCACCCCCGCAATAGCCACTTAATAGCTAATTAATTAATTAACAATTGAAAACTAAACTTTTCTACCATTGCAGTTCCACACTCCATTGTTATTATCACTTCATTGAGCACCAAACTACCCCCCAAATTATCCCCACATCTTGTATTGACAACAAGTTTTTATTTTGTTACACATCTTTTCAAAACGTTCCCATACTCACTGATACTAAAATTTGACAATTATATTTGGTCACTTAATTCTAAGATTTATTTAATTTTGAAATTATATGCATCCCACCTTTTTTTTTCAAAAACTTTTAAAATTCAAAAAATTTAAGTTCATTGTTAAAAATCATTGTTTCTATTAATTTGATTACCAAATTAATTTAATGGTGTTTAATTTCTCAAACTCTAGGTTACAATAATTACCTCATTATTATTTTAACAAAAAAATTTACTTTAATTCTTTTATGTCACAATAGGGTTTTGCTCAAAATACTGATTCAGCGGACTACAACATTTCTTGTTATGGTCATCAAGCATGACCACAGGCTTGAGTCACAACATCTTACACCTGTTTACTGTTTACCTAAACACAGTTGTGTGCCAGACTTGTTTTCATAAACAATAGTTATAAACATTCTCAGTTTCAGCATTCATAGTCTAAACATTCTGGTTGCATCATATACTGACATATCTGCTTACTACACTTTTCAAATTTTATAAATCTTTTAGATAACATATTTGTCTCTTGGTTTTTTTTTTTTTTTTGTTCCAATTCGGATCAGATATATTTTTGATTCATTAATAAATTTGGCCCTTTTGAATTATTTGTTTAGCTTGAAAATTCTTTAACAATCTCCACCCAAAACAATTTGATTTCAATTACAGCTGTATGAAGTTAATGTATAAAATATGTAAAATTACAATTTCAATTTGAATCAAAATGAATTTACACAGCACTAGCATCTACAATATTAAGTTACTCCAGGGGCGGCTATACTTCAATTTCATCTCTTAGTACATTCAAAACAATTTCCATGACTTTGATTACAATTTTCAAAATGATTCTACGTGATTAAATGTTCAGTTTTTCTTAATATTTCAATAAATTTTACAAACATTACATCATTAGTTCTAATCTCACTTTAAATTTTTCCACAATCACATTCCAACTACCAATATCCCGTACTCATAACCTAACATAGCAGGTACCACACAAAATAATTATTGAACCTTTTGGTTACATAAGTTTACTTTAGAGTATTTTCCAAAATTATTTTTTCTTAATTACCTGTAAATAGGTTATATGTTACATGTACCGCATTATTGTATATAGGGATGCGATTGAAGACGAACAGAACCCCACTTCTTTGGCAGTGAATATCTACCTTTTTTTTTTTTTTTTTCAAATTACAAAACAAACCACAACCACTAATCTACAACCCCATCTCGATATACGACAATTCGGTTAAACTATACAAAATTTATTATTTAGTTTGTCTACTCAGCCACAAAACTTCTCCACTACCTACCTAATTAAGGGATGAGTTTACAAGTCATAAATAACGCCAGTCTATTTAATTTTGAGGATTACCCTAATGTAGTATTTAGAATTAAGGCAATCAAATGGTTCCAAAAAGTGTGCCAATTTGTGTAACTATTGTTTATGTGTTTAATCTAAGAGGAGGGTTAGGGAAATCGGGAAGATAAAAGGGATAAGGATTATTAAAAGGTCAAGAACTAGGACTAAAGGTAGGGACAAAGCTTCCTCCGAAAATAAGGGTACTGGAGAAAACCAAGGCTCGCGTAGGCAGGGGCGCGTCCCTGAAATAGACGAACCCCACTGGGACAAGTGGGGAACATCTATCCGCTACCACTTACTGTTTTACATGTTAAATTCCTAATTTTGTAGTTATTTTTAATTACAATATTTAATATATTATTTTAATTATATCAATTATTGGAAACAACATTTTTAATTACTTTCATTAAGTATAATAGTTACAACTCATTCACTATCTTCTTCCAAATTATTTTTGTTATTTATTTAAGCTGCAAAATATTAATATCCTCCTCACAACAATTTCTGCTACGTACATACATTATTTATCTAACATTTTATAATACATACAAATAATTTCTCTAAACATGTATTTACAATTCTTCATCAATAATTATTCAGTTATATCACACTTCAATATCTAAAATCAGCTAGGTCATTACCATATATTAACATATTTGAAATTGTCCAATTGTGAATTTAAGGCTCAACCTCCATCGTCAAAAATTAGACGGGGTTTCACATAACATCGTTCAATTTTATTACCACACAAATGACTGTTTTGTGTGTTGTAACCATAAAAACTAAACTCATTTATTTTATCCACATAATCATTAAACAAGTCAACATTAAGTACATTGGTTAAGTCTCCATCAGTAATATTCGTTATCAACTCAGTTATTTTTTCTTCATAAAGTAAATTATTATTATTTAGACATGTCTTATCAAAATAATCTTCACTCTCTATTTTAACAGGTAAGTATTTCATATCAACTAACATCTCTTTCAACTCATTATACTCTCTCATTAGTTTGTATAATTCTATCTCTTTGTCAACACACAACTCTCTATTTAAATCTCTCTCATCATAATGCCATATCACACTTTCTCTCTCATTCCATGCAGAGGGTACAAAATTATTCAACAAAAATAAACAACTCAAATCTTTCACTAATAAGGGTCTCTTGCCCAAAAATAACACTTTTGAACACTCTGGTTCATCACAAATAAGGGGAAAATTTACCCTCTGCCCTACACATTCATCTACTCTTTCTTTCCATTCTTTTTCTAATTCAACAACACTAATTACTACTTCGTTACAACATATAATGCTCTCTCTCTCACTCACTATTTCACTATCTATTTTCAACGTATCACTTTCTGATACCACCCTTTCAATCCATTACCATTTTCAATATTATTGTTACTATTTGTTATCTTACTCTCTACTACCACATTTTTAATTATATTCTCATTTTCAACATTATTGTCATCATTTGTAAATGTTTTATTATCATTATTATTTTTACTTTTACTCTGTTCTCCTACTGACTCTACTATTCTCTCAATGTCTCGTTTCAATTCATTACAACTAATTTCGCATTTTGTTTTTACCTCATCAATATCAAATTTGAGTACATCAAATTTGCAATTGAATTCGGTCTTAATTTCATCAAAACGATTATTTAATTCACTACTTTGTCTGTCTAATTTTATGTCATTATTGTCAAAACGACTATTTAATTCGTTAAATTTGTTATTCTGTACTTTGCTTTGTTCTAAGAGTAATTGTAACATACTCATTACATCACTATTGAATTGGACGTTACATTTCGTTGAAGTTGGGGTCAATTGCACACCCGAATCTTCAGTTACATTACTCTGGTCACTTGAATTTAACTCTGTTTTCTCTTGACTCGCACTTGGAGTCGAATGTATCTCAAAATTACTCATGTTTGACTCGTCAAAAACTTCGACACTCTCCGTCTCATTTGCGTTATTTTCTTTATCTGACATTTTGTATTATTGGTTAAATTAAATTACATAAATTGATTACATAGATTACTTAAATGAATACTGTAATTACTTAAATTTTGTAATATACTCTTAGGTTGCTATGCTAACCTAGAACATGTTTGTATCTCTGTAGATGCGGAATTTAATTAACGAATTATAATTAACCATAATTCGTGCCTGTTTCGTGGCGCCAAATGTGATGTTCTAAACTATTAATCACATTTATTAGTGTCCAACTCTCAAATTAACTTTTACTTACCGGCACGATCACTTCTACAAGGTCCAAGGGTTCGATCACATGTAGCTGGATACAAACATGGTCTATGGGTTACGCAAAGCACTGACACAACTCATGTTTGAAGAGAATTACTATTTATTATCATTTACTTTTGAATTGTTATAAAAATTAGGAAGATTCATTTAGATACATGTTTTGAAGTTGTGCAACGCTAGCATAATCAAACTTATGACCTACAGCTTACCTTATATATCACACAAAACACAATTACCAACACAGATAAAAACAGAAACAGCCCAGCTTTGCCTGCTCACTCAAACACACACAATTTATTTACCCCTTAAACATTTTATAATGAAATTTCCCCCTCGCCGGCCACGCGGTCTCTGCGCACATTCATTGTTCCGTTACTGTCGATTCCCGATTAATTACTGTTCCAAAAAAATTTTATGCTGCTCGTTACTATTCTTGACGCGGTCACATACTATTTTTCGGTTGTTACAACTTTTTGCCTTGGTAAATAAAACTTTTATGGCAAGCCTACTTGGAACCAGCCCGGTACCGTAAACTGCTGCTTGTAGACTGACAACGGTAATGTAACAGGTATCGCTATTGTGATCTCATAGTTGGTATGGAAGTCACGGCCTTATCCTTCGTCGCCGGAGTTTCGCTCCATGCCATGCATGTAGTTTTTTAGGTTAACATGGTCAATGATTTCAATTAGGCACAGGCTGACGTCATTGTAGGAACCGGACTTAAACAGCACTTCCTGCCGCTCAAAAGCACATTGCTGAATTTTACTCGTCCCAGGACATCCTGTTTTGTCGCTGGATGCGTCACTCGAGCTTGTGGTGGTACAGTTGCGCCTGTGTGCTGCTACACAAGTACAGATTTCTGAGAAGTTTGAAGGAGGTAAATTCTTTGCTCGCCGCGTTACACAATAACAACTGCGTATCGCTTTGTTACCACTGTTTCTTAACATCGTTCTGTTACACGGAAAATAACGTTGCACAGTAATTTTCATACCTTTTGACAAACCCGCCCAAAATGAAAGAAATAAAAGATATAAATGCCCCTTACTGTTAAAAATTAAAAACACCCAAAAATGACCCGCTACAATACCCCCTCGATGAGAATTCTCCTGTTCACAACAGAAGAAATCTCATCGACAAACCCCGAAGAGGACCGGTGAGGAACTGGTGCCAACAACCCCCTGGTTCTTACGACTCATGGGTACACTACCCCCCTGGCTCAGCGACCATGGACTCATCTGAATGAGATCACTGGACTTCTCCGTAAGAGATCCCAACACCGAGAAATCGAACAGACTCGTACCACGGCGCACCTCGCCTTCTAACATCCTACCCCCCAAAATCCTCAATCCCTGGCTCAGACTATTCCAGATCCTCCACCGATATGTTTCCCCTTTTATGAAAGCTGGGCTGCCTTTAGCAAATACTGGGCTCACACACTCTCACATTCCATGTTGACATACCACATAGTACAATAAAAAATTTCTTTTAAAATTTATAAAAAATTTCAAAAATTCAAAATTCAAAATATTATTTTTTCAAAAAATTCTCTTCCTTGTTTTTCTGTTTTTCTGATTTCAAATGACTTAACTTAGACATTCCTACTAATCACAAGATATCCTTAATCTAACAAATAATCACTTATAGTCTAACAATACAATGCAATATAATCAATCAATGACAACAAACAGGTTAAGTACACACATAATAAAATAATCATTACCTAAAATATGCATTCGCTGGCAGGCGAAAAATCAAGTTTTTTTTTTCAAAAAAATTAAAATTTCTAAAAAAAATTTTAAAATCAAGAAAAAATTTAATTTCATTAAAATGATTCATTTATATGTAGAAATTATTTAAAATTGGTTTAAATTGATTAAACAAACAATAAAACTGACTTCCTACTATACAAGCTTAGTAGGTGTATGACCTCATCAGCTGATCGAAACTAGGTCAAGTCCAAGACCCTTGACCTACATATGTTATGTACAATTTCTGTCTGAAAATGCATTTAACATCTGTAACAGTCTAATTTGAAGCACAAAACAATAGAATAAAACATTTAAAATAAACAAAATATTATTACAAATAATAATCAAATTGACATTTAAATTATTTAAAATAAACAATTCTTGACTTTACATTATTTTCAATTCTATCAAGATTCTGTCACTGGTTTAAAAAATGAAAACTGTATATCTTTATTATAAATCACTCTCTTTACTTAATAATCTGATTCTCCCTTCCTGTGGGTGATGTAAATTATTTATTCTCATTGACTGTACTACTAGATCTGTATACATATATAAACTTTCTCCCTCTGACTTTACTACTAACAACTTCAATTACCATGACACCCATCTCTACCAAAACATCTACCCCAAAACACTCTAAACCCCAACTTATCATTGAACTCAAAACGCCACCTTCTCTACATATATAAAAAATACTCTCTAACCCTTTGTACATAGGATACGTGTTTCCCCTACCCAAAACTCAATTCCCTTATTTGGCGGCCTGGATTCTACCTAAGGCGGCCCCTTCCCCACTAAAATCTATCCCTATCCCGTCCCAACCCTTGTTGCGGACTCCTACATTACACTACCCTCTAATACAAAATTGCCATCCCCAAAAATCTCAGTCTCATTACCTCACTACAAATACAACAAAATAACCTCATTAATTATAGACATAAATATATCATTCAGAACTCTACAATTATTCTCCACAACTACTGTGTCAACATCAATATTTCACAAAATTCTGTTACATACATTACTTCAAAAACAACATTACATTATCTTCACCTCTACTATTTCAAATTCAACTTTGAATTCAATTGGGACAGATCTATATGCCCCACAAAATATTTATCACCCAAAAAAACTATCGCTTATTATCTTTCACAAATTGTTACTTTATTTCTCATTGTAGCGAATTATTTTTTATCGTTACTTTAAAATGTCTGTAATACATTAAAAACATTACATTGAACATTAATTACTTAAAACATTTCTAAATAATATACCAGTGACGTTATTGCTGATCAGCTGATATCATAACATAATGAAAACACCTCTCAAAATTGAACAAACTACATGAAATATATATCTTTTTATTTATCATTACTCCTCACCTCATTGTTTCCTCTCTCTCTGATTCTGATAATTCATTTTGACCGCCTGCCAGACGATTTAATATTGGCTTAGAAAAAAAATATACATATAATGAAAACACATATTTTATTAACACCTATATCTAACTTACAACAATAAAATAATACACTTAAAATTATGGCATGGATAACTTGTATTGAAAATATGAGCATCTAGTTATTTGAGCAGAGCGCAAACATTTTTATTGAATCAAACTTTGAATGAGCAAAAAAATTTCTCTATGTTATAAAATTTAAGTTCGTGACTCGTTTGAGTCACCTCCCAGCCACACACACTATTTCAAATTATGTAAGACTGTGGAGCCTTTTCGCTTCCACAAAGACTGTATATTTTGGAGCAGGTTTTACCTCTCCGTGTATCTGCTTCCGCTATTAAGTTTCAAACGTTACGAACATCATCATGTTCTTGTTATAATTATACACCCTTACTGCGGGTCTACCACCTGTCTATGCTACCCCTAAGCGGGCAGAGTGGCAGCCGCTGTTTCATAGTTTCCGGAGATTTCCCCTAGTTGTCACCCCCCATTGAATTTCAAATATGTACCAATTTCAAGTCAGCTATGGTCAAGGGACTTGATATGACCATAGCTGGCCGCTAGCCAAATCCACGATTAGTGCTGGTAAGGCAGTAATCGCCCGAAAAGTCGGGGAAATCTAACTTTCATTTCACTGCCTGTTACACATCAATCTAGTTATGTGCGACACGGTCGTTTGGCAGTGTGTAAATCTTAATTTACACGAATAAGGTGTGCCGCACATTTTCGCCCTTTTCGCCTCCGATGGAGGTAACACTCTCTGTTATCCCCAACCCATTCCTCTGTTTACGAGAGCACAGGCCATCCCCGCAATAGCCACTTAATAGCTAATTAATTAATTAACAATTGAAAACTAAACTTTTCTACCATTGCAGTTCCACACTCCATTGTTATTATCACTTCATTGAGCACCAAGCTACCCCCCAAATTATCCCCACATCTTGTATTGACAACAAGTTTTTATTTTGTTACACATCTTTTCAAAACGTTCCCATACTCACTGATACTAAAACTTGACAATTATATTTGGTCACTTAATTCTAAGATTTATTTAATTTTGAAATTATATGCATCCCACCTTTTTTTTTTCAAAAACTTTTAAAATTTAAAAAATTTAAGTTCATTGTTAAAAATCATTGTTTCTATTAATTTGATTACCAAATTAATTTAATGGTGTTTAATTTCTCAAACTCTAGGTTACAATAATTACCTCATTATTATTTTAACAAAAAAATTTACTTTAATTCTTTTATGTCACAATAGGGTTTTGCTCAAAATACTGATTCAGCGGACTACAACATTTCTTGTTATGGTCATCAAGCATGACCACAGGCTTGAGGCACAACATCTTACACCTGTTTACTGTTTACCTAAACACAGTTGTGTGCCAGACTTGTTTTCATAAACAATAGTTATAAACATTCTCAGTTTCAGCATTCATAGTCTAAACATTCTGGTTGCATCATATACTGACATATCTGCTTACTACACTTTTCAAATTTTATAAATCTTTTAGATAACATATTTGTCTCTTAGATTTTTTTTTTTTTTTTTTTTGTTCCAATTCGGATCAGATATATTTTTGATTCATTAATAAATTTGGCCCTTTTGAATTATTTGTTTAGCTTGAAAATTCTTTAACAATCTCCACCCAAAACAATTTGATTTCAATTACAGCTGTATGAAGTTAATGTATAAAATATGTAAAATTACAATTTCAATTTGAATCAAAATGAATTTACACAGCACTAGCATCTACAATATTAAGTTACTCCAGGGGCGGCTATACTTCAATTTCATCTCTTAGTACATTCAAAACAATTTCCATGACTTTGATTACATTTTCCAAAATGATTCTACGTAATTAAATGTTCAGTTTTTCTTAATATTTCAATAAATTTTACAAACATTACATCATTAGTTCTAATCTCACTTTAAATTCCTCCACAATCACATTCCAACTACCAATATCCCGTACTCATAACCTAACATAGCAGGTACCACACAAAATAATTATTGAACCTTTTGGTTACATAAGTTTACTTTAGAGTATTTTCCAAAATTATTTTTTCTTAATTACCTGTAAATAGGTTATATGTTACATGTACCGCATTATTGTATATAGGGATGCGATTGAAGACGAACAGAACCCCACTTCTTTGGCAGTGAATATCTACCTTTTTTTTTTTTTTTCAAATTACAAAACAAACCACAACCACTAATCTACAACCCCATCTCGATATACGACAATTCGGTTAAACTATACAAAATTTATTATTTAGTTTGTCTACTCAGCCACAAAACTTCTCCACTACCTACCTAATTAAGGGATGAGTTTACAAGTCATAAATAACGCCAGTCTATTTAATTTTGAGGATTACCCTAATGTAGTATTTAGAATTAAGGCAATCAAATGGTTCCAAAAAGTGTGCCAATTTGTGTAACTATTGTTTATGTGTTTAATCTAAGAGGAGGGTTAGGGAAATCGGGAAGATAAAAGGGATAAGGATTATTAAAAGGTCAAGAACTAGGACTAAAGGTAGGGACAAAGCTTCCTCCGAAAATAAGGGTACTGGAGAAAACCAAGGCTCGCGTAGGCAGGGGCGCGTCCCTGAAATAGACTAACCCCACTGGGACAAGTGGGGAACATCTATCCGCTACCACTTACTGTTTTACATGTTAAATTCCTAATTTTGTAGTTATTTTTAATTACAATATTTAATATATTATTTTAATTATTTCAATTATTGGAAACAACATTTTTAATTACTTTCATTAAGTATAATAGTTACAACTCATTCACTATCTTCTTCCAAATTATTTTTGTTATTTATTTAAGCTGCAAAATATTAATATCCTCCTCACAACAATTTCTGCTACGTACATACATTATTTATCTAACATTTTATAATACATACAAATAATTTCTCTAAACATGTATTTACAATTCTTCATCAATAATTATTCAGTTATATCACACTTCAATATCTAAAATCAGCTAGGTCATTATCATATATTAACATATTTGAAATTGTCCAATTGTGAATTTAAGGCTCAACCTCCATCGTCAAAAATTAGACGGGGTTTCACATAACATCGTTCAATTTTATTACCACACAAATGACTGTTTTGTGTGTTGTAACCATAAAAACTAAACTCATTTATTTTATCCACATAATCATTAAACAAGTCAACATTAAGTACATTGGTTAAGTCTCCATCAGTAATATTCGTTATCAACTCAGTTATTTTTTCTTCATAAAGTAAATTATTATTATTTAGACATGTCTTATCAAAATAATCTTCACTCTCTATTTTAACAGGTAAGTATTTCATATCAACTAACATCTCTTTCAACTCATTATACTCTCTCATTAGTTTGTATAATTCTATCTCTTTGTCAACACACAACTCTCTATTTAAATCTCTCTCATCATAATGCCATATCACACTTTCTCTCTCATTCCATGCAGAGGGTACAAAATTATTCAACAAAAATAAACAACTCAAATCTTTCACTAATAAGGGTCTCTTGCCCAAAAATAACACTTTTGAACACTCTGGTTCATCACAAATAAGGGGAAAATTTACCCTCTGCCCTACACATTCATCTACTCTTTCTTTCCATTCTTTTTCTAATTCAACAACACTAATTACTACTTCGTTACAACATATAATGCTCTCTCTCTCACTCACTATTTCACTATCTATTTTCAACGTATCACTTTCTGATACCACCCTTTCAATCACATTACCATTTTCAATATTATTGTTACTATTTGTTATCTTACTCTCTACTACCACATTTTTAATTATATTCTCATTTTCAACATTATTGTCATCATTTGTAAATGTTTTATTATCATTATTATTTTTACTTTTACTCTGTTCTCCTACTGACTCTACTATTCTCTCAATGTCTCGTTTCAATTCATTACAACTAATTTCGCATTTTGTTTTTACCTCATCAATATCAAATTTGAGTACATCAAATTTGCAATTGAATTCGGTCTTAATTTCATCAAAACGATTATTTAATTCACTACTTTGTCTGTCTAATTTTATGTCATTATTGTCAAAACGACTATTTAATTCGTTAAATTTGTTATTCTGTACTTTGCTTTGTTCTAAGAGTAATTGTAACATACTCATTACATCACTATTGAATTGGACGTTACATTTCGTTGAAGTCGGGGTCAATTGCACACCCGAATCTTCAGTTACATTACTCTGGTCACTTGAATTTAACTCTGTTTTCTCTTGACTCGCACTTGGAGTCGAATGTATCTCAAAATTACTCATGTTTGACTCGTCAAAAACTTCGACACTCTCCGTCTCATTTGCGTTATTTTCTTTATCTGACATTTTGTATTATTGGTTAAATTAAATTACATAAATTGATTAGATAGATTACTTAAATGAATACTGTAATTACTTAAATTTTGTAATATACTCTTAGGTTGCTATGCTAACCTAGAACATGTTTGTATCTCTGTAGATGCGGAATTTAATTAACTAATTATAATTAACCATAATTCGTGCCTGTTTCGTGGCGCCAAATGTGATGTTCTAAACTATTAATCACATTTATTAGTGTCCAACTCTCAAATTAACTTTTACTTACCGGCACGATCACTTCTACAAGGTCCAAGGGTTCGATCACATGTAGCTGGATACAAACATGGTCTATGGGTTACGCAAAGCACTGACACAACTCATGTTTGAAGAGAATTACTATTTATTATCATTTACTTTTGAATTGTTATAAAAATTAGGAAGATTCATTTAGATACATGTTTTGAAGTTGTGCAACGCTAGCATAATCAAACTTATGACCTACAGCTTACCTTATATATCACACAAAACACAATTACCAACACAGATAAAAACAGAAACAGCCCAGCTTTGCCCGCTCACTCAAACACACACAATTTATTTACCCCTTAAACATTTTATAATGAAATTTCCCCCTCGCCGGCCACGCGGTCTCTGCGCACATTCATTGTTCCGTTACTGTCGATTCCCGATTAATTACTGTTCCAAAAAAATTTTATGCTGCTCGTTACTATTCTTGACGCGGTCACATACTATTTTTCGGTTGTTACAACTTTTTGCCTTGGTAAATAAAACTTTTATGGCAAGCCTACTTGGAACCAGCCCGGTACCGTGAACTGCTGCTTGTAGACTGACAACGGTAATGTAACAGGTATCGCTATTGTGATCTCATAGTTGGTATGGAAGTCACGGCCTTATCCTTCGTCGCCGGAGTTTCGCTCCATGCCATGCATGTAGTTTTTTAGGTTAACATGGTCAATGATTTCAATTAGGCACAGGCTGACGTCATTGTAGGAACCGGACTTAAACAGCACTTCCTGCCGCTCAAAAGCACATTGCTGAATTTTACTCGTCCCAGGACATCCTGTTTTGTCGCTGGATGCGTCACTCGAGCTTGTGGTGGTACAGTTGCGCCTGTGTGCTGCTACACAAGTACAGATTTCTGAGAAGTTTGAAGGAGGTAAATTCTTTGCTCGCCGCGTTACACAATAACAACTGCGTATCGCTTTGTTACCACTGTTTCTTAACATCGTTCTGTTACACGGAAAATAACGTTGCACAGTAATTTTCATACCTTTTGACAAACCCGCCCAAAATGAAAGAAATAAAAGATATAAATGCCCCTTACTGTTAAAAATTAAAAACACCCAAAAATGACCCGCTACAATACCACCTCGATGAGAATTCTCCTGTTCACAACAGAAGAAATCTCATCGACAAATCCCCCGAAGAGGACCGGTGAGGAACTGGTGCCAACAACCCCCTGGTTCTTACGACTCATGGGTACACTACCCCCCTGGCTCAGCGACCATGGACTCATCTGAATGAGATCACTGGACTTCTCCGTAAGAGATCCCAACACCGAGAAATCGAACAGACTCGTACCACGGCGCACCTCGCCTTCTAACATCCTACCCCCCAAAATCCTCAATCCCTGGCTCAGACTATTCCAGATCCTCCACCGATATGTTTCCCCTTTTATGAAAGCTGGGCTGCCTTTAGCAAATACTGGGCTCACACACTCTCACATTCCATGTTGACATACCACATAGTACAATAAAAAATTTCTTTTAAAATTTATAAAAAATTTCAAAAATTCAAAATTCAAAATATTATTTTATCAAAAAATTCTCTTCCTTGTTTTTCTGTTTTTCTTATTTCAAATGACTTAACTTAGACATTCCTACTAATCACAAGATATCCTTAATCTAACAAATAATCACTTATAGTCTAACAATACAATGCAATATAATCAATCAATGACAACAAACAGGTTAAGTACACACATAATAAAATAATCATTACCTAAAATATGCATTCGCTGGCAGGCGAAAAATCAAGTTTTTTTTTTTCAAAAAAATTAAAATTTCTAAAAAAAATTTTAAAATCAAGAAAAAATTTAATTTCATTAAAATGATTCATTTATATGTAGAAATTATTTAAAATTGGTTTAAATTGATTAAACAAACAATAAAACTGACTTACTACTATACAAGCTTAGTAGGTGTATGACCTCATCAGCTGATCGAAACTAGGTCAAGTCCAAGACCCTTGACCTACATATGTTATGTACAATTTCTGTCTGAAAATGCATTTAACATCTGTAACAGTCTAATTTGAAGCACAAAACAATAGAATAAAACATTTAAAATAAACAAAATATTATTACAAATAATAATCAAATTGACATTTAAATTATTTAAAATAAACAATTCTTGACTTTACATTATTTTCAATTCTATCAAGATTCTGTCACTGGTTTAAAAAATGAAAACTGTATATCTTTATTATAAATCACTCTCTTTACTTAATAATCTGATTCTCCCTTCCTGTGGGTGATGTAAATTATTTATTCTCATTGACTGTACTACTAGATCTGTATACATATATAAACTTTCTCCCTCTGACTTTACTACTAACAACTTCAATTACCATGACACCCATCTCTACCAAAACATCTACCCCAAAACACTCTAAACCCCAACTTATCATTGAACTCAAAACGCCACCTTCTCTACATATATAAAAAAATACTCTCTAACCCTTTGTACATAGGATACGTGTTTCCCCTACCCAAAACTCAATTCCCTTATTTGGCGGCCTGGATTCTACCTAAGGCGGCCCCTTCCCCACTAAAATCTATCCCTATCCCGTCCCAACCCTTGTTGCGGACTCCTACATTACACTACCCTCTAATACAAAATTGCCATCCCCAAAAATCTCAGTCTCATTACCTCACTACAAATACAACAAAATAACCTCATTAATTATAGACATAAATATATCATTCAGAACTCTACAATTATTCTCCACAACTACTGTGTCAACATCAATATTTCACAAAATTCTGTTACATACATTACTTCAAAAACAACATTACATTATCTTCACCTCTACTATTTCAAATTCAACTTTGAATTCAATTGGGACAGATCTATATGCCCCACAAAATATTTATCACCCAAAAAAACTATCGCTTATTATCTTTCACAAATTGTTACTTTATTTCTCATTGTAGCGAATTATTTTTTATCGTTACTTTAAAATGTCTGTAATACATTAAAAACATTACATTGAACATTAATTACTTAAAACATTTCTAAATAATATACCAGTGACGTTATTGCTGATCAGCTGATATCATAACATAATGAAAACACCTCTCAAAATTGAACAAACTACATGAAATATATATCTTTTTATTTATCATTACTCCTCACCTCATTGTTTCCTCTCTCTCTGATTCTGATAATTCATTTTGACCGCCTGCCAGACGATTTAATATTGGCTTAGAAAAAAAATATACATATAATGAAAACACATATTTTATTAACACCTATATCTAACTTACAACAATAAAATAATACACTTAAAATTATGGCATGGATAACTTGTATTGAAAATATGAGCATCTAGTTATTTGAGCAGAGCGCAAACATTTTTATTGAATCAAACTTTGAATGAGCAAAAAAATTTCTCTATGTTATAAAATTTAAGTTCGTGACTCGTTTGAGTCACCTCCCAGCCACACACACTATTTCAAATTATGTAAGACTGTGGCGCCTTTTCGCTTCCACAAAGACTGTATATTTTGGAGCAGGTTTTACCTCTCCGTGTATCTGCTTCCGCTATTAAGTTTCAAACGTTACGAACATCATCATGTTCTTGTTATAATTATACACCCTTACTGCGGGTCTACCACCTGTCTATGCTACCCCTAAGCGGGCAGAGTGGCAGCCGCTGTTTCATAGTTTCCGGAGATTTCCCCTAGTTGTCACCCCCCATTGAATTTCAAATATGTACCAATTTCAAGTCAGCTATGGTCAAGGGACTTGATATGACCATAGCTGGCCGCTAGCCAAATCCACGATTAGTGCTGGTAAGGCAGTAATCGCCCGAAAAGTCGGGGAAATCTAACTTTCATTTCACTGCCTGTTACACATCAATCTAGTTATGTGCGACACGGTCGTTTGGCAGTGTGTAAATCTTAATTTACACGAATAAGGTGTGCCGCACATTTTCGCCCTTTTCGCCTCCGATGGAGGTAACACTCTCTGTTACCCCCAACCCATTCCTCTGTTTACGAGAACACAGGCCACCCCCGCAATAGCCACTTAATAGCTAATTAATTAATTAACAATTGAAAACTAAACTTTTCTACCATTGCAGTTCCACACTCCATTGTTATTATCACTTCATTGAGCACCAAACTACCCCCCAAATTATCCCCACATCTTGTATTGACAACAAGTTTTTATTTTGTTACACATCTTTTCAAAACGTTCCCATACTCACTGATACTAAAACTTGACAATTATATTTGGTCACTTAATTCTAAGATTTATTTAATTTTGAAATTATATGCATCCCACCTTTTTTTTTTCAAAAACTTTTAAAATTCAAAAAATTTAAGTTCATTGTTAAAAATCATTGTTTCTATTAATTTGATTACCAAATTAATTTAATGGTGTTTAATTTCTCAAACTCTAGGTTACAATAATTACCTCATTATTATTTTAACAAAAAAATTTACTTTAATTCTTTTATGTCACAATAGGGTTTTGCTCAAAATACTGATTCAGCGGACTACAACATTTCTTGTTATGGTCATCAAGCATGACCACAGGCTTGAGGCACAACATCTTACACCTGTTTACTGTTTACCTAAACACAGTTGTGTGCCAGACTTGTTTTCATAAACAATAGTTATAAACATTCTCAGTTTCAGCATTCATAGTCTAAACATTCTGGTTGCATCATATACTGACATATCTGCTTACTACACTTTTCAAATTTTATAAATCTTTTAGATAACATATTTGTCTCTTAGATTTTTTTTTTTTTTTTGTTCCAATTCGGATCAGATATATTTTTGATTCATTAATAAATTTGGCCCTTTTGAATTATTTGTTTAGCTTGAAAATTCTTTAACAATCTCCACCCAAAACAATTTGATTTCAATTACAGCTGTATGAAGTTAATGTATAAAATATGTAAAATTACAATTTCAATTTGAATCAAAATGAATTTACACAGCACTAGCATCTACAATATTAAGTTACTCCAGGGGCGGCTATACTTCAATTTCATCTCTTAGTACATTCAAAACAATTTCCATGACTTTGATTACATTTTCCAAAATGATTCTACGTAATTAAATGTTCAGTTTTTCTTAATATTTCAATAAATTTTACAAACATTACATCATTAGTTCTAATCTCACTTTAAATTCCTCCACAATCACATTCCAACTACCAATATCCCGTACTCATAACCTAACATAGCAGGTACCACACAAAATAATTATTGAACCTTTTGGTTACATAAGTTTACTTTAGAGTATTTTCCAAAATTATTTTTTCTTAATTACCTGTAAATAGGTTATATGTTACATGTACCGCATTATTGTATATAGGGATGCGATTGAAGACGAACAGAACCCCACTTCTTTGGCAGTGAATATCTACCTTTTTTTTTTTTTTCAAATTACAAAACAAACCACAACCACTAATCTACAACCCCATCTCGATATACGACAATTCGGTTAAACTATACAAAATTTATTATTTAGTTTGTCTACTCAGCCACAAAACTTCTCCACTACCTACCTAATTAAGGGATGAGTTTACAAGTCATAAATAACGCCAGTCTATTTAATTTTGAGGATTACCCTAATGTAGTATTTAGAATTAAGGCAATCAAATGGTTCCAAAAAGTGTGCCAATTTGTGTAACTATTGTTTATGTGTTTAATCTAAGAGGAGGGTTAGGGAAATCGGGAAGATAAAAGGGATAAGGATTATTAAAAGGTCAAGAACTAGGACTAAAGGTAGGGACAAAGCTTCCTCCGAAAATAAGGGTACTGGAGAAAACCAAGGCTCGCGTAGGCAGGGGCGCGTCCCTGAAATAGACGAACCCCACTGGGACAAGTGGGGAACATCTATCCGCTACCACTTACTGTTTTACATGTTAAATTCCTAATTTTGTAGTTATTTTTAATTACAATATTTAATATATTATTTTAATTATTTCAATTATTGGAAACAACATTTTTAATTACTTTCATTAAGTATAATAGTTACAACTCATTCACTATCTTCTTCCAAAATATTTTTGTTATTTATTTAAGCTGCAAAATATTAATATCCTCCTCACAACAATTTCTGCTACGTACATACATTATTTATCTAACATTTTATAATACATACAAATAATTTCTCTAAACATGTATTTACAATTCTTCATCAATAATTATTCAGTTATATCACACTTCAATATCTAAAATCAGCTAGGTCATTACCATATATTAACATATTTGAAATTGTCCAATTGTGAATTTAAGGCTCAACCTCCATCGTCAAAAATTAGACGGGGTTTCACATAACATCGTTCAATTTTATTACCACACAAATGACTGTTTTGTGTGTTGTAACCATAAAAACTAAACTCATTTATTTTATCCACATAATCATTAAACAAGTCAACATTAAGTACATTGGTTAAGTCTCCATCAGTAATATTCGTTATCAACTCAGTTATTTTTTCTTCATAAAGTAAATTATTATTATTTAGACATGTCTTATCAAAATAATCTTCACTCTCTATTTTAACAGGTAAGTATTTCATATCAACTAACATCTCTTTCAACTCATTATACTCTCTCATTAGTTTGTATAATTCTATCTCTTTGTCAACACACAACTCTCTATTTAAATCTCTCTCATCATAATGCCATATCACACTTTCTCTCTCATTCCATGCAGAGGGTACAAAATTATTCAACAAAAATAAACAACTCAAATCTTTCACTAATAAGGGTCTCTTGCCCAAAAATAACACTTTTGAACACTCTGGTTCATCACAAATAAGGGGAAAATTTACCCTCTGCCCTACACATTCATCTACTCTTTCTTTCCATTCTTTTTCTAATTCAACAACACTAATTACTACTTCGTTACAACATATAATGCTCTCTCTCTCACTCACTATTTCACTATCTATTTTCAACGTATCACTTTCTGATACCACCCTTTCAATCACATTACCATTTTCAATATTATTGTTACTATTTGTTATCTTACTCTCTACTACCACATTTTTAATTATATTCTCATTTTCAACATTATTGTCATCATTTATAAATGTTTTATTATCATTATTATTTTTACTTTTACTCTGTTCTCCTACTGACTCTACTATTCTCTCAATGTCTCGTTTCAATTCATTACAACTAATTTCGCATTTTGTTTTTACCTCATCAATATCAAATTTGAGTACATCAAATTTGCAATTGAATTCGGTCTTAATTTCATCAAAACGATTATTTAATTCACTACTTTGTCTGTCTAATTTTATGTCATTATTGTCAAAACGACTATTTAATTCGTTAAATTTGTTATTCTGTACTTTGCTTTGTTCTAAGAGTAATTGTAACATACTCATTACATCACTATTGAATTGGACGTTACATTTCGTTGAAGTCGGGGTCAATTGCACACCCGAATCTTCAGTTACATTACTCTGGTCACTTGAATTTAACTCTGTTTTCTCTTGACTCGCACTTGGAGTCGAATGTATCTCAAAATTACTCATGTTTGACTCGTCAAAAACTTCGACACTCTCCGTCTCATTTGCGTTATTTTCTTTATCTGACATTTTGTATTATTGGTTAAATTAAATTACATAAATTGATTACATAGATTACTTAAATGAATACTGTAATTACTTAAATTTTGTAATATACTCTTAGGTTGCTATGCTAACCTAGAACATGTTTGTATCTCTGTAGATGCGGAATTTAATTAACTAATTATAATTAACCATAATTCGTGCCTGTTTCGTGGCGCCAAATGTGATGTTCTAAACTATCAATCACATTTATTAGTGTCCAACTCTCAAATTAACTTTTACTTACCGGCACGATCACTTCTACAAGGTCCAAGGGTTCGATCACATGTAGCTGGATACAAACATGGTCTATGGGTTACGCAAAGCACTGACACAACTCATGTTTGAAGAGAATTACTATTTATTATCATTTACTTTTGAATTGTTATAAAAATTAGGAAGATTCATTTAGATACATGTTTTGAAGTTGTGCAACGCTAGCATAATCAAACTTATGACCTACAGCTTACCTTATATATCACACAAAACACAATTACCAACACAGATAAAAACAGAAACAGCCCAGCTTTGCCCGCTCACTCAAACACACACAATTTATTTACCCCTTAAACATTTTATAATGAAATTTCCCCCTCGTCGGCCACGCGGTCTCTGCGCACATTCATTGTTCCGTTACTGTCGATTCCCGATTAATTACTGTTCCAAAAAAATTTTATGCTGCTCGTTACTATTCTTGACGCGGTCACATACTATTTTTCGGTTGTTACAACTTTTTGCCTTGGTAAATAAAACTTTTATGGCAAGCCTACTTGGAACCAGCCCGGTACCGTGAACTGCTGCTTGTAGACTGACAACGGTAATGTAACAGGTATCGCTATTGTGATCTCATAGTTGGTATGGAAGTCACGGCCTTATCCTTCGTCGCCGGAGTTTCGCTCCATGCCATGCATGTAGTTTTTTAGGTTAACATGGTCAATGATTTCAATTAGGCACAGGCTGACGTCATTGTAGGAACCGGACTTAAACAGCACTTCCTGCCGCTCAAAAGCACATTGCTGAATTTTACTCGTCCCAGGACATCCTGTTTTGTCGCTGGATGCGTCACTCGAGCTTGTGGTGGTACAGTTGCGCCTGTGTGCTGCTACACAAGTACAGATTTCTGAGAAGTTTGAAGGAGGTAAATTCTTTGCTCGCCGCGTTACACAATAACAACTGCGTATCGCTTTGTTACCACTGTTTCTTAACATCGTTCTGTTACACGGAAAATAACGTTGCACAGTAATTTTCATACCTTTTGACAAACCCGCCCAAAATGAAAGAAATAAAAGATATAAATGCCCCTTACTGATAAAAATTAAAAACACCCAAAAATGACCCGCTACAATACCCCCTCGATTAGAATTCTCCTGTTCACAACAGAAGAAATCTCATCGACAAACCCCGAAGAGGACCGGTGAGGAACTGGTGCCAACAACCCCCTGGTTCTTACGACTCATGGGTACACTACCCCCCAGGCTCAGCGACCATGGACTCATCTGAATGAGATCACTGGACTTCTCCGTAAGAGATCCCAACACCGAGAAATCGAACCGACTCGTACCACGGCGCACCTCGCCTTCTAACATCCTACCCCCCAAAATCCTCAATCCCTGGCTCAGACTATTCCAGATCCTCCACCGATATGTTTCCCCTTTTATGAAAGCTGGGCTGCCTTTAGCAAATACTGGGCTCACACACTCTCACATTCCATGTTGACATACCACATAGTACAATAAAACATTTCTTTTAAAATTTATAAAAAATTTCAAAAATTCAAAATTCAAAATATTATTTTATCAAAAAATTCTCTTCCTTGTTTTTCTGTTTTTCTTATTTCAAATGACTTAACTTAGACATTCCTACTAATCACAAGATATCCTTAATCTAACAAATAATCACTTATAGTCTAACAATACAATGCAATATAATCAATCAATGACAACAAACAGGTTAAGTACACACATAATAAAATAATCATTACCTAAAATATGCATTCGCTGGCAGGCGAAAAATCAAGTTTTTTTTTTTCAAAAAAATTAAAATTTCTAAAAAAATTTTAAAATCAAGAAAAAATTTAATTTCATTAAAATGATTCATTTATATGTAGAAATTATTTAAAATTGGTTTAAATTGATTAAACAAACAATAAAACTGACTTCCTACTATACAAGCTTAGTAGGTGTATGACCTCATCAGCTGATCGAAACTAGGTCAAGTCCAAGACCCTTGACCTACATATGTTATGTACAATTTCTGTCTGAAAATGCATTTAACATCTGTAACAGTCTAATTTGAAGCACAAAACAATAGAATAAAACATTTAAAATAAACAAAATATTATTACAAATAATAATCAAATTGACATTTAAATTATTTAAAATAAACAATTCTTGACTTTACATTATTTTCAATTCTATCAAGATTCTGTCACTGGTTTAAAAAATGAAAACTGTATATCTTTATTATAAATCACTCTCTTTACTTAATAATCTGATTCTCCCTTCCTGTGGGTGATGTAAATTATTTATTCTCATTGACTGTACTACTAGATCTGTATACATATATAAACTTTCTCCCTCTGACTTTACTACTAACAACTTCAATTACCATGACACCCATCTCTACCAAAACATCTACCCCAAAACACTCTAAACCCCAACTTATCATTGAACTCAAAACGCCACCTTCTCTACATATATAAAAAAATACTCTCTAACCCTTTGTACATAGGATACGTGTTTCCCCTACCCAAAACTCAATTCCCTTATTTGGCGGCCTGGATTCTACCTAAGGCGGCCCCTTCCCCACTAAAATCTATCCCTATCCCGTCCCAACCCTTGTTGCGGACTCCTACATTACACTACCCTCTAATACAAAATTGCCATCCCCAAAAAACTCAGTCTCATTACCTCACTACAAATACAACAAAATAACCTCATTAATTATAGACATAAATATATCATTCAGAACTCTACAATTATTCTCCACAACTACTGTGTCAACATCAATATTTCACAAAATTCTGTTACATACATTACTTCAAAAACAACATTACATTATCTTCACCTCTACTATTTCAAATTCAACTTTGAATTCAATTGGGACAGATCTATATGCCCCACAAAATATTTATCACCCAAAAAAACTATCGCTTATTATCTTTCACAAATTGTTACTTTATTTCTCATTGTAGCGAATTATTTTTTATCGTTACTTTAAAATGTCTGTAATACATTAAAAACATTACATTGAACATTAATTACTTAAAACATTTCTAAATAATATACCAGTGACGTTATTGCTGATCAGCTGATATCATAACATAATGAAAACACCTCTCAAAATTGAACAAACTACATGAAATATATATCTTTTTATTTATCATTACTCCTCACCTCATTGTTTCCTCTCTCTCTGATTCTGATAATTCATTTTGACCGCCTGCCAGACGATTTAATATTGGCTTAGAAAAAAAATATACATATAATGAAAACACATATTTTATTAACACCTATATCTAATTTACAACAATAAAATAATACACTTAAAATTATGGCATGGATAACTTGTATTGAAAATATGAGCATCTAGTTATTTGAGCAGAGCGCAAACATTTTTATTGAATCAAACTTTGAATGAGCAAAAAAATTTCTCTATGTTATAAAATTTAAGTTCGTGACTCGTTTGAGTCACCTCCCAGCCACACACACTATTTCAAATTATGTAAGACTGTGGAGCCTTTTCGCTTCCACAAAGACTGTATATTTTGGAGCAGGTTTTACCTCTCCGTGTATCTGCTTCCGCTATTAAGTTTCAAACGTTACGAACATCATCATGTTCTTGTTATAATTATACACCCTTACTGCGGGTCTACCACCTGTCTATGCTACCCCTAAGCGGGCAGAGTGGCAGCCGCTGTTTCATAGTTTCCGGAGATTTCCTAGTTGTCACCCCCCATTGAATTTCAAATATGTACCAATTTCAAGTCAGCTATGGTCAAGGGACTTGATATGACCATAGCTGGCCGCTAGCCAAATCCACGATTAGTGCTGGTAAGGCAGTAATCGCCCGAAAAGTCGGGGAAATCTAACTTTCATTTCACTGCCTGTTACACATCAATCTAGTTATGTGCGACACGGTCGTTTGGCAGTGTGTAAATCTTAATTTACACGAATAAGGTGTGCCGCACATTTTCGCCCTTTTCGCCTCCGATGGAGGTAACACTCTCTGTTACCCCCAACCCATTCCTCTGTTTACGAGAGCACAGGCCACCCCCGCAATAGCCACTTAATAGCTAATTAATTAATTAACAATTGAAAACTAAACTTTTCTACCATTGCAGTTCCACACTCCATTGTTATTATCACTTCATTGAGCACCAAACTACCCCCCAAATTATCCCCACATCTTGTATTGACAACAAGTTTTTATTTTGTTACACATCTTTTCAAAACGTTCCCATACTCACTGATACTAAAACTTGACAATTATATTTGGTCACTTAATTCTAAGATTTATTTAATTTTGAAATTATATGCATCCCACCTTTTTTTTTTCAAAAACTTTTAAAATTTAAAAAATTTAAGTTCATTGTTAAAAATCATTGTTTCTATTAATTTGATTACCAAATTAATTTAATGGTGTTTAATTTCTCAAACTCTAGGTTACAATAATTACCTCATTATTATTTTAACAAAAAAATTTACTTTAATTCTTTTATGTCACAATAGGGTTTTGCTCAAAATACTGATTCAGCGGACTACAACATTTCTTGTTATGGTCATCAAGCATGACCACAGGCTTGAGGCACAACATCTTACACCTGTTTACTGTTTACCTAAACACAGTTGTGTGCCAGACTTGTTTTCATAAACAATAGTTATAAACATTCTCAGTTTCAGCATTCATAGTCTAAACATTCTGGTTGCATCATATACTGACATATCTGCTTACTACACTTTTCAAATTTTATAAATCTTTTAGATAACATATTTGTCTCTTAGATTTTTTTTTTTTTTTTTTTGTTCCAATTCGGATCAGATATATTTTTGATTCATTAATAAATTTGGCCCTTTTGAATTATTTGTTTAGCTTGAAAATTCTTTAACAATCTCCACCCAAAACAATTTGATTTCAATTACAGCTGTATGAAGTTAATGTATAAAATATGTAAAATTACAATTTCAATTTGAATCAAAATGAATTTACACAGCACTAGCATCTACAATATTAAGTTACTCCAGGGGCGGCTATACTTCAATTTCATCTCTTAGTACATTCAAAACAATTTCCATGACTTTGATTACATTTTCCAAAATGATTCTACGTAATTAAATGTTCAGTTTTTCTTAATATTTCAATAAATTTTACAAACATTACATCATTAGTTCTAATCTCACTTTAAATTCCTCCACAATCACATTCCAACTACCAATATCCCGTACTCATAACCTAACATAGCAGGTACCACACAAAATAATTATTGAACCTTTTGGTTACATAAGTTTACTTTAGAGTATTTTCCAAAATTATTTTTTCTTAATTACCTGTAAATAGGTTATATGTTACATGTACCGCATTATTGTATATAGGGATGCGATTGAAGACGAACAGAACCCCACTTCTTTGGCAGTGAATATCTACCTTTTTTTTTTTTTTTTTCAAATTACAAAACAAACCACAACCACTAATCTACAACCCCATCTCGATATACGACAATTCGGTTAAACTATACAAAATTTATTATTTAGTTTGTCTACTCAGCCACAAAACTTCTCCACTACCTACCTAATTAAGGGATGAGTTTACAAGTCATAAATAACGCCAGTCTATTTAATTTTGAGGATTACCCTAATGTAGTATTTAGAATTAAGGCAATCAAATGGTTCCAAAAAGTGTGCCAATTTGTGTAACTATTGTTTATGTGTTTAATCTAAGAGGAGGGTTAGGGAAATCGGGAAGATAAAAGGGATAAGGATTATTAAAAGGTCAAGAACTAGGACTAAAGGTAGGGACAAAGCTTCCTCCGAAAATAAGGGTACTGGAGAAAACCAAGGCTCGCGTAGGCAGGGGCGCGTCCCTGAAATAGACGAACCCCACTGGGACAAGTGGGGAACATCTATCCGCTACCACTTACTGTTTTACATGTTAAATTCCTAATTTTGTAGTTATTTTTAATTACAATATTTAATATATTATTTTAATTATTTCAATTATTGGAAACAACATTTTTAATTACTTTCATTAAGTATAATAGTTACAACTCATTCACTATCTTCTTCCAAATTATTTTTGTTATTTATTTAAGCTGCAAAATATTAATATCCTCCTCACAACAATTTCTGCTAGGTACATACATTATTTATCTAACATTTTATAATACATACAAATAATTTCTCTAAACATGTATTTACAATTCTTCATCAATAATTATTCAGTTATATCACACTTCAATATCTAAAATCAGCTAGGTCATTACCATATATTAACATATTTGAAATTGTCCAATTGTGAATTTAAGGCTCAACCTCCATCGTCAAAAATTAGACGGGGTTTCACATAACATCGTTCAATTTTATTACCACACAAATGACTGTTTTGTGTGTTGTAACCATAAAAACTAAACTCATTTATTTTATCCACATAATCATTAAACAAGTCAACATTAAGTACATTGGTTAAGTCTCCATCAGTAATATTCGTTATCAACTCAGTTATTTTTTCTTCATAAAGTAAATTATTATTATTTAGACATGTCTTATCAAAATAATCTTCACTCTCTATTTTAACAGGTAAGTATTTCATATCAACTAACATCTCTTTCAACTCATTATACTCTCTCATTAGTTTGTATAATTCTATCTCTTTGTCAACACACAACTCTCTATTTAAATCTCTCTCATCATAATGCCATATCACACTTTCTCTCTCATTCCATGCAGAGGGTACAAAATTATTCAACAAAAATAAACAACTCAAATCTTTCACTAATAAGGGTCTCTTGCCCAAAAATAACACTTTTGAACACTCTGGTTCATCACAAATAAGGGGAAAATTTACCCTCTGCCCTACACATTCATCTACTCTTTCTTTCCATTCTTTTTCTAATTCAACAACACTAATTACTACTTCGTTACAACATATAATGCTCTCTCTCTCACTCACTATTTCACTATCTATTTTCAACGTATCACTTTCTGATACCACCCTTTCAATCACATTACCATTTTCAATATTATTGTTACTATTTGTTATCTTACTCTCTACTACCACATTTTTAATTATATTCTCATTTTCAACATTATTGTCATCATTTATAAATGTTTTATTATCATTATTATTTTTACTTTTACTCTGTTCTCCTACTGACTCTACTATTCTCTCAATGTCTCGTTTCAATTCATTACAACTAATTTCGCATTTTGTTTTTACCTCATCAATATCAAATTTGAGTACATCAAATTTGCAATTGAATTCGGTCTTAATTTCATCAAAACGATTATTTAATTCACTACTTTGTCTGTCTAATTTTATGTCATTATTGTCAAAACGACTATTTAATTCGTTAAATTTGTTATTCTGTACTTTGCTTTGTTCTAAGAGTAATTGTAACATACTCATTACATCACTATTGAATTGGACGTTACATTTCGTTGAAGTCGGGGTCAATTGCACACCCGAATCTTCAGTTACATTACTCTGGTCACTTGAATTTAACTCTGTTTTCTCTTGACTCGCACTTGGAGTCGAATGTATCTCAAAATTACTCATGTTTGACTCGTCAAAAACTTCGACACTCTCCGTCTCATTTGCGTTATTTTCTTTATCTGACATTTTGTATTATTGGTTAAATTAAATTACATAAATTGATTAGATAGATTACTTAAATGAATACTGTATTACTTAAATTTTGTAATATACTCTTAGGTTGCTATGCTAACCTAGAACATGTTTGTATCTCTGTAGATGCGGAATTTAATTAACTAATTATAATTAACCATAATTCGTGCCTGTTTCGTGGCGCCAAATGTGATGTTCTAAACTATCAATCACATTTATTAGTGTCCAACTCTCAAATTAACTTTTACTTACCGGCACGATCACTTCTACAAGGTCCAAGGGTTCGATCACATGTAGCTGGATACAAACATGGTCTATGGGTTACGCAAAGCACTGACACAACTCATGTTTGAAGAGAATTACTATTTATTATCATTTACTTTTGAATTGTTATAAAAATTAGGAAGATTCATTTAGATACATGTTTTGAAGTTGTGCAACGCTAGCATAATCAAACTTATGACCTACAGCTTACCTTATATATCACACAAAACACAATTACCAACACAGATAAAAACAGAAACAGCCCAGCTTTGCCCGCTCACTCAAACACACACAATTTATTTACCCCTTAAACATTTTATAATGAAATTTCCCCCTCGCCGGCCACGCGGTCTCTGCGCACATTCATTGTTCCGTTACTGTCGATTCCCGATTAATTACTGTTCCAAAAAAATTTTATGCTGCTCGTTACTATTCTTGACGCGGTCACATACTATTTTTCGGTTGTTACAACTTTTTGCCTTGGTAAATAAAACTTTTATGGCGAGCCTACTTGGGACCAGCCCGGTACCGTGAACTGCTGCTTGTAGACTGACAACGGTAATGTAACAGGTATCGCTATTGTGATCTCATAGTTGGTATGGAAGTCACGGCCTTATCCTTCGTCGCCGGAGTTTCGCTCCATGCCATGCATGTAGTTTTTTAGGTTAACATGGTCAATGATTTCAATTAGGCACAGGCTGACGTCATTGTAGGAACCGGACTTAAACAGCACTTCCTGCCGCTCAAAAGCACATTGCTGAATTTTACTCGTCCCAGGACATCCTGATTTGTCGCTGGATGCGTCACTCGAGCTTGTGGTGGTACAGTTGCGCCTGTGTGTTGCTACACAAGTACAGATTTCTGAGAAGTTTGAAGGAGGTAAATTCTTTGCTCGCCGCGTTACACAATAACAACTGCGTATCGCTTTGTTACCACTGTTTCTTAACATCGTTCTGTTACACGGAAAATAACGTTGCACAGTAATTTTCATACCTTTTGACAAACCCGCCCAAAATGAAAGAAATAAAAGATATAATTGCCCCTTACTGTTAAAAATTAAAAACACCCAAAAATGACCCGCTACAATACCCCCTCGATGAGAATTCTCCTGTTCACAACAGAAGAAATCTCATCGACAAACCCCGAAGAGGACCGGTGAGGAACTGGTGCCAACAACCCCCTGGTTCTTACGACTCATGTGTACACTACCCCCCTGGCTCAGCGACCATGGACTCATCTGAATGAGATCACTGGACTTCTCCGTAAGAGATTCCAACTCCGAGAAATCGAACAGACTCGTACCACGGCGCACCTCGCCTTCTAACATCCTACCCCCCAAAATCCTCAATCCCTGGCTCAGACTATTCCAGATCCTCCACCGATATGTTTCCCCTTTTATGAAAGCTGGGCTGCCTTTAGCAAATACTGGGCTCACACACTCTCACATTCCGTGTTGACATACCACATAGTACAATAAAAAATTTCTTTTAAAATTTATAAAAAATTTCAAAAATTCAAAATTCAAAATATTATTTTATCAAAAAATTCTCTTCGTTGTTTTTCTGTTTTTCTTATTTCAAATGACTTAACTTAGACATTCCTACTAATCACAAGATATCCTTAATCTAACAAATAATCACTTATAGTCTAACAATACAATGCAATATAATCAATCAATGACAACAAACAGGTTAAGTACACACATAATAAAATAATCATTACCTAAAATATGCATTCGCTGGCAGGCGAAAAATCAAGTTTTTTTTTTTTTTTTAAATTAAAATTTCTAAAAAAAATTTTAAAATCAAGAAAAAATTTAATTTCATTAAAATGATTCATTTATATGTAGAAATTATTTAAAATTGGTTTAAATTGATTAAACAAACAATAAAACTGACTTCCTACTATACAAGCTTAGTAGGTGTATGACCTCATCAGCTGATCGAAACTAGGTCAAGTCCAAGACCCTTGACCTACATATGTTATGTACAATTTCTGTCTGAAAATGGATTTAACATCTGTAACAGCCTAATTTGAAGCACAAAACAATAGAATAAAACATTTAAAATAAACAAAATATTATTACAAATAATAATCAAATTGACATTTAAATTATTTAAAATAAACAATTCTTGACTTTACATTATTTTCAATTCTATCAAGATTCTGTCACTGGTTTAAAAAATGAAAACTGTATATCTTTATTATAAATTACTCTCTTTACTTAATAATCTGATTCTCCCTTCCTGTGGGTGATGTAAATTATTTATTCTCATTGACTGTACTACTAGATCTGTATACATATATAAACTTTCTCCCTCTGACTTTACTACTAACAACTTCAATTACCATGACACCCATCTCTACCAAAACATCTACCCCAAAACACTCTAAACCCCAACTTATCATTGAACTCAAAACGCCACCTTCTCTACATATATAAAAAAATACTCTCTAACCCTTTGTGCATAGGATACGTGTTTCCCCTACCCAAAACTCAATTCCCTTATTTGGCGGCCTGGATTCTACCTAAGGCGGCCCCTTCCCCACTAAAATCTATCCCTATCCCGTCCCAACCCTTGTTGCGGACTCCTACATTACACTACCCTCTAATACAAAATTGCCATCCCCAAAAATCTCAGTCTCATTACCTCACTACAAATACAACAAAATAACCTCATTAATTATAGACATAAATATATCATTCAGAACTCTACAATTATTCTCCACAACTACTGTGTCAACATCAATATTTCACAAAATTCTGTTACATACATTACTTCAAAAACAACATTACATTATCTTCACCTCTACTATTTCAAATTCAACTTTGAATTCAATTGGGACAGATCTATATGCCCCACAAAATATTTATCACCCAAAAAAACTATCGCTTATTATCTTTTACAAATTGTTACTTTATTTCTCATTGTAGCGAATTATTTTTTATCGTTACTTTAAAATGTCTGTAATACATTAAAAACATTACATTGAACATTAATTACTTAAAACATTTCTAAATAATATACCAGTGACGTTATTGCTGATCAGCTGATATCATAACATAATGAAAACACCTCTCAAAATTGAACACACTACATGAAACATATATCTTTTTATTTATCATTACTCCTCACCTCATTGTTTCCTCTCTCTCTGATTCTGATAATTCATTTTGACCGCCTGCCAGACGATTTAATATTGGCTTAGAAAAAAAATATACATATAATGAAAACACATATTTTATTAACACCTATATCTAACTTACAACAATAAAATAATACACTTAAAATTATGGCATGGATAACTTGTATTGAAAATATGAGCATCTAGTTATTTGAGCAGAGCGCAAACATTTTTATTGAATCAAACTTTGAATGAGCAAAAAAATTTTTCTATGTTATAAAATTTAAGTTCGTGACTCGTTTGAGTCACCTCCCAGCCACACACACTATTTCAAATTATGTAAGACTGTGGCGCCTTTTCGCTTCCACAAAGACTGTATATTTTGGGAGCAGGTTTTACCTCTACGTGTCTCTGCTTCCGCTATTAAGTTTCAAACGTTACGAACATCATCATGTTCTTGTTATAATTATACACCCTTACTGCGGGTCTACCACCTGTCTATGCTACCCCTAAGCGGGCAGAGTGGCAGCCGCTGTTTCATAGTTTCCGGAGATTTCCCCTAGTTGTCATCCCCCATTGAAATTCAAATATGTACCAATTTCAAGTCAGCTATGGTCAATGGACTTGATATGACCATAGCTGGCCGCTAGCCAAATCCACGATTAGTGCTGGTAAGGCAGTAATAGCCCGAAAAGTCGGGGAAATCAAACTTTCATTTCACTGCCTGTTACACATCAATCTAGTTATGTGCGACACGGTCGTTTGGCAGTGTGTAAATCTTAATTTACACGAATAAGGTGTGCCGCACATTTTCGCCCTTTTGGCCTCCGATGGAGGTAACACTCTCTGTTACCCCCAACCCATTCCGCTGTTTACGAGAGCACAGGCCACCCCCGCAATAGCCACTTAATAGCTAATTAAATAATTAACAATTGAAAACTAAACATTTCTACCATTGCAGTTCCACACTCCATTGTTATTATCATTTCATTGAGCACCAAACTACCCCCCAAATTATCCCCACATCTTGTATTGACAACAAGTTTTTATTTTGTTACACATCTTTTCAAAACGTTCCCATACTCACTGATACTAAAACTTGACAATTATATTTGGTCACTTAATTCTAAGATTTATTTAATTTTGAAATTATATGCATCCCACCTTTTTTTTTTCAAAAACTTTTAAAATTCAAAAAATTAAGTTCATTGTTAAAAATCATTGTTTCTATTAATTTGATTACCAAATTAATTTAATGGTGTTTAATTTCTCAAACTCTAGGTTACAATAATTACCTCATTATTATTTTAACAAAAAAATTTACTTTAATTCTTTTATGTCACAATAGGGTTTTGCTCAAAATACTGATTCAGCGGACTACAACATTTCTTGTTATGGTCATCAAGCATGACCACAGGCTTGAGGCACAACATCTTACACCTGTTTACTGTTTACCTAAACACAGTTGTGTGCCAGACTTGTTTTCATAAACAATAGTTATAAACATTCTCAGTTTCAGCATTCATAGTCTAAACATTCTGGTTGCATCATATACTGACATATCTGCTTACTACAGTTTTCAAATTTTATAAATCTTTTAGATAACATATTTGTCTCTTGGTTTTTTTTTTTTGTTTTTTTTTTTGTTCCAATTCGGATCAGATATATTTTTGATTCATTAATAAATTTGGCCCTTTTGAATTATTTGTTTAGCTTGAAAATTCTTTAACAATCTCCACCCAAAACAATTTGATTTCAATTACAGCTGTATGAAGTTAATGTATAAAATATGTAAAATTACAATTTCAATTTGAATCAAAATGAATTTACACAGCACTAGCATCTACAATATTAAGTTACTCCAGGGGCGGCTATACTTCAATTTCATCTCTTAGTACATTCAAAACAATTTCCATGACTTTGATTACAATTTTCAAAATGATTCTACGTGATTAAATGTTCAGTTTTTCTTAATATTTCAATAAATTTTACAAACATTACATCATTAGTTCTAATCTCACTTTAAATTCCTCCACAATCACATTCCAACTACCAATATCCCGTACTCATAACCTAACATAGCAGGTACCACACAAAATAATTATTGAACCTTTTGGTTACATAAGTTTACTTTAGAGTATTTTCCAAAATTATTTTTTCTTAATTACCTGTAAATAGGTTATATGTTACATGTACCGCATTATTGTATATAGGGATGCGATTGAAGACGAACAGAACCCCACTTCTTTGGCAGTGAATATCTACCTTTTTTTTTTTTTCAAATTACAAAACAAACCACAACCACTAATCTACAACCCCATCTCGATATGCGACAATTCGGTTAAACTATACAAAATTTATTATTTAGTTTGTCTACTCAGCCACAAAACTTCTCCACTACCTACCTAATTAAGGGATGAGTTTACAAGTCATAAATAACGCCAGTCTATTTAATTTTGAGGATTACCCTAATGTAGTATTTAGAATTAAGGCAATCAAATGGTTCCAAAAAGTGTGCCAATTTGTGTAACTATTGTTTATGTGTTTAATCTAAGAGGAGGGTTATGGAAATCGGGAAGATAAAAGGGATAAAGATTATTAAAAGGTCAAGAATTAGGACTAAAGGTAGGGACAAAGCTTCCTCCGAAAATAAGGGTACTGGAGAAAACCAAGGCTCGCGTAGGCAGGGCCGCGTCCCTGAAATAGACGAACCCCACTGGGACAAGTGGGGAACATCTATCACCTACCACTTACTGTTTTACATGTTAAATTCCTAATTTTGTAGTTATTTTTAATTACAATATTTAATATATTATTTTAATTATTTCAATTATTGGAAACAACATTTTTAATTACTTTCATTAAGTATAATAGTTACAACTCATTCACTATCTTCTTCCAAATTATTTTTGTTATTTATTTAAGCTGCAAAATATTAATATCCTCCTCACAACAATTTCTGCTACGTACATACATTATTTATCTAACATTTTATAATACATACAAATAATTTCAATAAACACGTATTTACAATTCTTCAACAATAATTATTCAGTTATATCACACTTCAATATCTAAAATTAGCTAGGTCATTACCATATATTAACATATTTGAAATTGTCCAATTGTGAATTTAAGGCTCAACCTCCATCGTCAAAAATTAGACGGGGTTTCACATAACATCGTTCAATTTTATTACCACACAAATGACTGTTTTGTGTGTTGTAACCATAAAAACTAAACTCATTTATTTTATCCACATAATCATTAAACAAGTCAACATTAAGTACATTGGTTAAGTCTCCATCAGTAATATTCGTTATCAACTCAGTTATTTTTTCTTCATAAAGTAAATTATTATTATTTAGACATGTCTTATCAAAATAATCTTCACTCTCTATTTTAACAGGTAAGTATTTCATATCAACTAACATCTCTTTCAACTCATTATACTCTCTCATTAGTTTGTATAATTCTATCTCTTTGTCAACACACAACTCTCTATTTAAATCTCTCTCATCATAATGCCATATCACACTTTCTCTCTCATTCCATGCAGAGGGTACAAAATTATTCAACAAAAATAAACAACTCAAATCTTTCACTAATAAGGGTCTCTTGCCCAAAAATAACACTTTTGAACACTCTGGTTCATCACAAATAAGGGGAAAATTTACCCTCTGCCCTACACATTCATCTACTCTTTCTTTCCATTCTTTTTCTAATTCAACAACACTAATTACTACTTCGTTACAACATATAATGCTCTCTCTCTCACTCACTATTTCACTATCTATTTTCAACGTATCACTTTCTGATACCACCCTTTCAATCACATTACCATTTTCAATATTATTGTTACTATTTGTTATCTTACTCTCTACTACCACATTTTTAATTATATTCTCATTTTCAACATTATTGCCATCATTTGTAAATGTTTTATTATCATTATTATTTTTACTTTTACTCTGTTCTCCTACTGACTCTACTATTCTCTCAATGTCTCGTTTCAATTCATTACAACTAATTTCGTATTTTGTTTTTACCTCATCAATATCAAATTTGAGTACATCAAATTTGCAATTGAATTCGGTCTTAATTTCATCAAAACGATTATTTAATTCACTACTTTGTCTGTCTAATTTTATGTCATTATTGTCAAAACGACTATTTAATTCGTTAAATTTGTTATTCTGTACTTTGCTTTGTTCTAAGAGTAATTGTAACATACTCATTACATCACTATTGAATTGGACGTTACATTTCGTTGAAGTCGGGGTCAATTGCACACCCGAATCTTCAGTTACATTACTCTGGTCACTTGAATTTAACTCTGTTTTCTCTTGACTCGCACTTGGAGTCGAATGTATCTCAAAATTACTCATGTTTGACTCGTCAAAAACTTCGACACTCTCCGTCTCTTTTGCGTTATTTTCTTTATCTGACATTTTGTATTATTGGTTAAATTAAATTACATAAATTGATTAGATAGATTACTTAAATGAATACTGTAATTACTTAAATTTTGTAATATACTGTTAGGTTGCTATGCTAACCTAGAACATGTTTGTATCTCTGTAGATGCGGAATTTAATTAACTAATTATAATTAACCATAATTCGTGCCTGTTTCGTGGCGCCAAATGTGATGTTCTAAACTATCAATCACATTTATTAGTGTCCAACTCTCAAATTAACTTTTACTTACCGGCACGATCACTTCTACAAGGTCCAAGGGTTCGATCACATGTAGCTGGATACAAACATGGTCTATGGGTTACGCAAAGCACTGACACAACTCATGTTTGAAGAGAATTACTATTTATTATCATTTACTTTTGAATTGTTATAAAAATTAGGAAGATTCATTTAGATACATGTTTTGAAGTTGTGCAACGCTAGCATAATCAAACTTATGACCTACAGCTTACCTTATATATCACACAAAACACAATTACCAACACAGATAAAAACAGAAACAGCCCAGCTTTGCCCGCTCACTCAAACACACACAATTTATTTACCCCTTAAACATTTTATAATGAAATTTCCCCCTCGCCGGCCACGCGGTCTCTGCGCACATTCATTGTTCCGTTACTGTCGATTCCCGATTAATTACTGTTCCAAAAAAATTTTATGCTGCTCGTTACTATTCTTGACGCGGTCACATACTATTTTTCGGTTGTTACAACTTTTTGCCTTGGTAAATAAAACTTTTATGGCGAGCCTACTTGGGACCAGCCCGGTACCGTGAACTGCTGCTTGTAGACTGATAATGGTAATGTAACAGGTATCGCTATTGTGATCTCATAGTTGGTATGGAAGTCACGGCCTTATCCTTCGTCGCCGGAGTTTCGCTCCATGCCATGCATGTAGTTTTTTAGGTTAACATGGTCAATGATTTCAATTAGGCACAGGCTGACGTCATTGTAGGAACCGGACTTAAACAGCACTTCCTGCCGCTCAAAAGCACATTGCTGAATTTTACTCGTCCCAGGACATCCTGATTTGTCGCTGGATGCGTCACTCGAGCTTGTGGTGGTACAGTTGCGCCTGTGTGCTGCTACACAAGTACAGATTTCTGAGAAGTTTGAAGGAGGTAAATTCTTTGCTCGCCGCGTTACACAATAACAACTGCGTATCGCTTTGTTACCACTGTTTCTTAACATCGTTCTGTTACACGGAAAATAACGTTGCACAGTAATTTTCATACCTTTTGACAAACACGCCCAAAATGAAAGAAATAAAAGATATAAATGCCCCATACTGTTAAAAATTAAAAACACCCAAAAATGACCCGCTACAATACCCCCTCGATGAGAATTCTGCTGTTCACAACAGAAGAAATCTCATCGACAAACCCCGAAGAGGACCGGTGAGGAACTGGTGCCAACAACCCCCTGGTTCTTACGACTCATGGGTACACTACCCCCTGGCTCAGCGACCATGGACTCATCTGAACGAGATCACTGGACTTCTCCGTAAGAGATCCCAACACCGAGAAATCGAACAGACTCGTACCACGGCGCACCTCGCCTTCTAACATGCTACCCCCCAAAATCCTCAATCCCTGGCTCAGACTATTCCAGATCCTCCACCGATATGTTTCCCTTTTTATGAAAGCTGGGCTGCCTTTAGCAAATACTGGGCTCACACACTCTCACATTCCATGTTGACATACCACATAGTACAATAAAAAATTTCTTTTAAAATTTATAAAAAATTTCAAAAATTCAAAATTCAAAATATTATTTTATCAAAAAATTCTCTTCCTTGTTTTTCTGTTTTTCTTATTTCAAATGACTTAACTTAGACATTCCTACTAATCACAAGATATCCTTAATCTAACAAATAAACACTTATAGTCTAACAATACAATGCAATATAATCAATCAATGACAACAAACAGGTTAAGTACACACATAATAAAATAATCATTACCTAAAATATGCATTCGCTGGCAGGCGAAAAATCAAGTTTTTTTTTTTTCAAAAAAATTAAAATTTCCAAAAAAAATATCTTCCAAAAAAAATTTTAAAATCAAGAAAAAATTTAATTTCATTAAAATGATTCATTTATATGTAGAAATTATTTACAATTGGTTTAAATTGATTAAACAAACAAATAAAACTGACTTCCTACTATACAAGCTTAGTAGGTGTATGACCTCATCAGCTGATCGAAACTAGGTCAAGTCCAAGACCCTTGACCTACATATGTTATGTACAATTTCTGTCTGAAAATGCATTTAACATCTGTAACAGTCTAATTTGAAGCACAAAACAATAGAATAAAACATTTAAAATAAACAAAATATTATTACAAATAATAATCAAATTGACATTTAAATTATTTAAAATAAACAATTCTTGACTTTACATTATTTTCAATTCTATCAAGATTCTGTCACTGGTTTAAAAAATGAAACTGTATATCTTTATTATAAATCACTCTCTTTACTTAATAATCTGATTCTCCCTTCCTGTGGGTGATGTAAATTATTTATTCTCATTGACTGTACTACTAGATCTGTATACATATATAAACTTTCTCCCTCTGACTTTACTACTAACAACTTCAATTACCATGACACCCATCTCTACCAAAACATCTACCCCAAAACACTCTAAACCCCAACTTATCATTGAACTCAAAACGCCACCTTCTCTACATATATAAAAAAATACTCTCTAACCCTTTGTACATAGGATACGTGTTTCCCCTACCCAAAACTCAATTCCCTTATTTGGCGGCCTGGATTCTACCTAAGGCGGCCCCTTCCCCACTAAAATCTATCCCTATCCCGTCCCAACCCTTGTTGCGGACTCCTACATTACACTACCCTCTAATACAAAATTGCCATCCCCAAAAATCTCAGTCTCATTACCTCACTACAAATACAACAAAATAACCTCATTAATTATAGACATAAATATATCATTCAGAACTCTACAATTATTCTCCACAACTACTGTGTCAACATCAATATTTCACAAAATTCTGTTACATACATTACTTCAAAAACAACATTACATTATCTTCACCTCTACTATTTCAAATTCAACTTTGAATTCAATTGGGACAGATCTATATGCCCCACAAAATATTTATCACCCAAAAAAACTATCGCTTATTATCTTTCACAAATTGTTACTTTATTTCTCATTGTAGCGAATTATTTTTTATCGTTACTTTAAAATGTCTGTAATACATTAAAAACATTACATTGAACATTAATTACTTAAAACATTTCTAAATAATATACCAGTGACGTTATTGCTGATCAGCTGATATCATAACATAATGAAAACACCTCTCAAAATTGAACAAACTACATGAAATATATATCTTTTTATTTATCATTACTCCTCACCTCATTGTTTCCTCTCTCTCTGATTCTGATAATTCATTTTGACCGCCTGCCAGACGATTTAATATTGGCTTAGAAAAAAAATATACATATAATGAAAACACATATTTTATTAACACCTATATCTAACTTACAACAATAAAATAATACACTTAAAATTATGGCATGGATAACTTGTATTGAAAATATGAGCATCTAGTTATTTGAGCAGAGCGCAAACATTTTTATTGAATCAAATTTTGAATGAGCAAAAAAATTTCTCTATGTTATAAAATTTAAGTTCGTGACTCGTTTGAGTCACCTCCCAGCCACACACACTATTTCAAATTATGTAAGGCTGTGGCGCCTTTTCGCTTCCACAAAGACTGTATATTTTGGAGCAGGTTTTACCTCTCCGTGTCTCTGCTTCCGCTATTAAGTTTCAAACGTTACGAACATCATCATGTTCTTGTTATAATTATACACCCTTACTGCGGGTCTACCACCTGTCTATGCTACCCCTAAGCGGGCAGAGTGGCAGCCGCTGTTTCATAGTTTCCGGAGATTTCCCCTAGTTGTCACCCCCCATTGAATTTCAAATATGTACCTTTTTCAAGTCAGCTATGGTCAAGGGACTTGATATGACCAAAGCTGGCCGCTAGCTAAATCCACGATTAGTGCTGGTAAGGCAGTAATCGCCCGAAAAGTCGGGGAAATCTAACTTTCATTTCACTGCCTGTTACACATCAATCTAGTTATGTGCGACACGGTCGTTTGGCAGTGTGTAAATCTTAATTTACACGAATAAGGTGTGCCGCACATTTTCGCCCTTTTGGCCTCCGATGGAGGTAACACTCTCTGTTAACCCAACCCATTCCGCTGTTTACGAGAGCACAGGCCACCCCCGCAATAGCCACTTAATAGCTAATTAATTAATTAACAATTGAAAACTAAACTTTTCTACCATTGCAGTTCCACACTCCATTGTTATTATCACTTCATTGAGCACCAAACTACCCCCCAAATTATCCCCACATCTTGTATTGACAACAAGTTTTTATTTTGTTACACATCTTTTCAAAACGTTCCCATACTCACTGATACTAAAACTTGACAATTATATTTGGTCACTTAATTCTAAGATTTATTTAATTTTAAAATTATATGCATCCCACCTTTTTTTTTTCAAAAACTTTTAAAATTCAAAAAATTAAGTTCATTGTTAAAAATCATTGTTTCTATTAATTTGATTACCAAATTAATTTAATGGTGTTTAATTTCTCAAACTCTAGGTTACAATAATTACCTCATTATTATTTTAACAAAAAAATTTACTTTAATTCTTTTATGTCACAATAGGGTTTTGCTCAAAATACTGATTCAGCGGACTACAACATTTCTTGTTATGGTCATCAAGCATGACCACAGGCTTGAGTCACAACATCTTACACCTGTTTACTGTTTACCTAAACACAGTTGTGTGCCAGACTTGTTTTCATAAACAATAGTTATAAACATTCTCAGTTTCAGCATTCATAGTCTAAACATTCTGGTTGCATCATATACTGACATATCTGCTTACTACACTTTTCAAATTTTATAAATCTTTTAGATAACATATTTGTCTCTTAGATTTTTTATTTTTTTTTTTTTTCCAATTCGGATCAGATATATTTTTGATTCATTAATAAATTTGGCCCTTTTGAATTATTTGTTTAGCTTGAAAATTCTTTAACAATCTCCATACAAAACAATTTGATTTCAATTACAGCTGTATGAAGTTAATGTATAAAATATGTAAAATTACAGTTTCAATTTGAATCAAAATGAATTTACACAGCACTAGCATCTACAATATTAAGTTACTCCAGGGGCGGCTATACTTCAATTTCATCTCTTAGTACATTCAAAACAATTTCCATGACTTTGATTACAATTTTCAAAATGATTCTACGTGATTAAATGTTCAGTTTTTCTTAATATTTCAATAAATTTTACAAACATTACATCATTAGTTCTAATCTCACTTTAAATTCCTCCACAATCACATTCCAACTACCAATATCCCGTACTCATAACCTAACATAGCAGGTACCACACAAAATAATTATTGAAACTTTTGGTTACATAAGTTTACTTTTCCAAAATTATTTTTTCTTAATTACATGTAAATAGGTTATATGTTACATGTACCGCATTATTGTATATAGGGATGCGATTGAAGACGAACAGAACCCCACTTCTTTTGCAGTGAATATCAACCTTTTTTTTTTTTTTTTTCAAATTACAAAACAAACCACAACCACTAATCTACAACCCCATCTCGATATACGACAATTCGGTTAAACTATACAAAATTTATTATTTAGTTTGTCTACTCAGCCACAAAACTTCTCCACTACCTACCTAATTAAGGGATGAGTTTACAAGTCATAAATAACGCCAGTCTATTTAATTTTGAGGATTACCCTAATGTAGTATTTAGAATTAAGGCAATCAAATGGTTCCAAAAAGTGTGCCAATTTGTGTAACTATTGTTTATGTGTTTAATCTAAGAGGAGGGTTAGGGAAATCGGGAAGATAAAAGGGATAAGGATTATTAAAAGGTCAAGAACTAGGACTAAAGGTAGGGACAAAGCTTCCTCCGAAAATAAGGGTACTGGAGAAAACCAAGGCTCGCGTAGGCAGGGGCGCGTCCCTGAAATAGACGAACCCCACTGGGACAAGTGGGGAACATCTATACACTACCACTTACTGTTTTACATGTTAAATTCCTAATTTTGTAGTTATTTTTAATTACAATATTTAATATATTATTTTAATTATTTCAATTATTGGAAACAACATTTTTAATTACTTTCATTAAGTATAATAGTTACAACTCATTCACTATCTTCTTCCAAATTATTTTTGTTATTTATTTAAGCTGCAAAATATTAATATCCTCCTCACAACAATTTCTGCTAGGTACATACATTATTTATCTAACATTTTATAATACATACAAATAATTTCAATAAACATGTATTTACAATTCTTCATCAATAATTATTCAGTTATATCACACTTCAATATCTAAAATCAGCTAGGTCATTACCATATATTAACATATTTGAAATTGTCCAATTGTGAATTTAAGGCTCAACCTGCATCGTCAAAAATTAGACGGGGTTTCACATAACATCGTTCAATTTTATTACCACACAAATGACTGTTTTGTGTGTTGTAACCATAAAAACTAAACTCATTTATTTTATCCACATAATCATTAAACAAGTCAACATTAAGTACATTGGTTAAGTCTCCATCAGTAATATTCGTTATCAACTCAGTTATTTTTTCTTCATAAAGTAAATTATTATTATTTAGACATGTCTTATCAAAATAATCTTCACTCTCTATTTTAACAGGTAAGTATTTCATATCAACTAACATCTCTTTCAACTCATTATACTCTCTCATTAGTTTGTATAATTCTATCTCTTTGTCAACACACAACTCTCTATTTAAATCTCTCTCATCATAATGCCATATCACACTTTCTCTCTCATTCCATGCAGAGGGTACAAAATTATTCAACAAAAATAAACAACTCAAATCTTTCACTAATAAGGGTCTCTTGCCCAAAAATAACACTTTTGAACACTCTGGTTCATCACAAATAAGGGGAAAATTTACCCTCTGCCCTACACATTCATCTACTCTTTCTTTCCATTCTTTTTCTAATTCAACAACACTAATTACTACTTCGTTACAACATATAATGCTCTCTCTCTCACTCACTATTTCACTATCTATTTTCAACGTATTACTTTCTGATACCACCCTTTCAATCACATTACCATTTTCAATATTATTGTTACTATTTGTTATCTTACTCTCTACTACCACATTTTTAATTATATTCTCATTTTCAACATTATTGTCATCATTTGTAAATGTTTTATTATCATTATTATTTTTACTTTTACTCTGTTCTCCTACTGACTCTACTATTCTCTCAATGTCTCGTTTCAATTCATTACAACTAATTTCGCATTTTGTTTTTACCTCATCAATATCAAATTTGAGTACATCAAATTTGCAATTGAATTCGGTCTTAATTTCATCAAAACGATTATTTAATTCACTACTTTGTCTGTCTAATTTTATGTCATTATTGTCAAAACGACTATTTAATTCGTTAAATTTGTTATTCTGTACTTTGCTTTGTTCTAAGAGTAATTGTAACATACTCATTACATCACTATTGAATTGGACGTTACATTTCGTTGAAGTCGGGGTCAATTGCACACCCGAATCTTCAGTTACATTACTCTGGTCACTTGAATTTAACTCTGTTTTCTCTTGACTCGCACTTGGAGTCGAATGTATCTCAAAATTACTCATGTTTGACTCGTCAAAAACTTCGACACTCTCCGTCTCTTTTGCGTTATTTTCTTTATCTGACATTTTGTATTATTGGTTAAATTAAATTACATAAATTGATTAGATAGATTACTTAAATGAATACTGTAATTACTTAAATTTTGTAATATACTGTTAGGTTGCTATGATAACCTAGAACATGTTTGTATCTCTGTAGATGCGGAATTTAATTAACTAATTATAATTAACCATAATTCGTGCCTGTTTCGTGGCGCCAAATGTGATGTTCTAAACTATCAATCACATTTATTAGTGTCCAACTCTCAAATTAACTTTTACTTACCGGCACGATCACTTCTACAAGGTCCAAGGGTTCGATCACATGTAGCTGGATACAAACATGGTCTATGGGTTACGCAAAGCACTGACACAACTCATGTTTGAAGAGAATTACTATTTATTATCATTTACTTTTGAATTGTTATAAAAATTAGGAAGATTCATTTAGATACATGTTTTGAAGTTGTGCAACGCTAGCATAATCAAACTTATGACCTACAGCTTACCTTATATATCACACAAAACACAATTACCAACACAGATAAAAACAGAAACAGCCCAGTTTTGCCCGCTCACTCAAACACACACAATTTATTTACCCCTTAAACATTTTATAATGAAATTTCCCCCTCGCCGGCCACGCGGTCTCTGCTCACATTCATTGTTCCGTTACTGTCGATTCCCGATTAATTACTGTTCCAAAAAAATTTTATGCTGCTCGTTACTATTCTTGACGCGGTCACATACTATTTTTCGGTTGTTACAACTTTTTGCCTTGGTAAATAAAACTTTTATGGCGAGCCTACTTGGGACCAGCCCGGTACCGTGAACTGCTGCTTGTAGACTGACAATGGTAATGTAACAGGTATCGCTATTGTGATCTCATAGTTGGTATGGAAGTCACGGCCTTATCCTTCGTCGCCGGAGTTTCGCTCCATGCCATGCATGTAGTTTTTTAGGTTAACATGGTCAATGATTTCAATTAGGCACAGGCTGACGTCATTGTAGGAACCGGACTTAAACAGCACTTCCTGCCGCTCAAAAGCACATTGCTGAATTTTACTCGTCCCAGGACATCCTGTTTTGTCGCTGGATGCGTCACTCGAGCTTGTGGTGGTACAGTTGCGCCTGTGTGCTGCTACACAAGTACAGATTTCTGAGAAGTTTGAAGGAGGTAGATTCTTTGCTCGCCGCGTTACACAATAACAACTGCGTATCGCTTTGTTACCACTGTTTCTTAACATCGTTCTGTTACACGGAAAATAACGTTGCACAGTAATTTTCATACCTTTTGACAATCCCGCCCAAAATGAAAGAAATAAAAGATATAAATGCCCCATACTGTTAAAAATTAAAAACACCCAAAAATGACCCGCTACAATACCCCCTCGATGAGAATTCTGCTGTTCACAACAGAAGAAATCTCATCGACAAACCCCGAAGAGGACCGGTGAGGAACTGGTGCCAACAACCCCCTGGTTCTTACGACTCATGGGTACACTACCCCCTGGCTCAGCGACCATGGACTCATCTGAACGAGATCACTGGACTTCTCCGTAAGAGATCCCAACACCGAGAAATCGAACAGACTCGTACCACGGCGCACCTCGCCTTCTAACATGCTACCCCCCAAAATCCTCAATCCCTGGCTCAGACTATTCCAGATCCTCCACCGATATGTTTCCCCTTTTATGAAAGCTGGGCTGCCTTTAGCAAATACTGGGCTCACACACTCTCACATTCCATGTTGACATACCACATAGTACAATAAAACATTTCTTTTAAAATTTATAAAAAATTTCAAAAATTCAAAATTCAAAATATTATTTTATCAAAAAATTCTCTTCCTTGTTTATCTGTTTTTCTTATTTCAAATGACTTAACTTAGACATTCCTACTAATCACAAGATATCCTTAATCTAACAAATAATCACTTATAGTCTAACAATACAATGCAATATAATCAATCAATGACAACAAACAGGTTAAGTACACACATAATAAAATAATCATTACCTAAAATATGCATTCGCTGGCAGGCGAAAAATCAAGTTTTTTTTTTTCAAAAAAATTAAAATTTCTAAAAAAAATTTTAAAATCAAGAAAAAATTTAATTTCATTAAAATGATTCATTTATATGTAGAAATTATTTAAAATTGGTTTAAATTGATTTAACAAACAATAAAACTGACTTCCTACTATACAAGCTTAGTAGGTGTATGACCTCATCAGCTGATCGAAACTAGGTCAAGTCCAAGACCCTTGACCTACATATGTTATGTACAATTTCTGTCTGAAAATGGATTTAACATCTGTAACAGTCTAATTTGAAGCACAAAACAATAGAATAAAACATTTAAAATAAACAAAATATTATTACAAATAATAATCAAATTGACATTTAAATTATTTAAAATAAACAATTCTTGACTTTACATTATTTTCAATTCTATCAAGATTCTGTCACTGGTTTAAAAAATGAAAACTGTATATCTTTATTATAAATCACTCTCTTTACTTAATAATCTGATTCTCCCTTCCTGTGGGTGATGTAAATTATTTATTCTCATTGACTGTACTACTAGATCTGTATACATATATAAACTTTCTCCCTCTGACTTTACTACTAACAACTTCAATTACCATGACACCCATCTCTACCAAAACATCTACCCCAAAACACTCTAAACCCCAACTTATCATTGAACTCAAAACGCCACCTTCTCTACATATATAAAAAAATACTCTCTAACCCTTTGTACATAGGATACGTGTTTCCCCTACCCAAAACTCAATTCCCTTATTTGGCGGCCTGGATTCTACCTAAGGCGGCCCCTTCCCCACTAAAATCTATCCCTATCCCTTCCCAACCCTTGTTGCGGACTCCTACATTACACTACCCTCTAATACAAAATTGCCATCCCCAAAAATCTCAGTCTCATTACCTCACTACAAATACAACAAAATAACCTCATTAATTGTAGACATAAATATATCATTCAGAACTCTACAATTATTCTCCACAACTACTGTGTTAACATCAATATTTCACAAAATTCTGTTACATACATTACTTCAAAAACAACATTACATTATCTTCACCTCTACTATTTCAAATTCAACTTTGAATTCAATTGGGACAGATCTATATGCCCCACAAAATATTTATCACCCAAAAAAACTATCGCTTATTATCTTTCACAAATTGTTACTTTATTTCTCATTGTAGCGAATTATTTTTTATCGTTACTTTAAAATGTCTGTAATACATTAAAAACATTACATTGAACATTAATTACTTAAAACATTTCTAAATAATATACCAGTGACGTTATTGCTGATCAGCTGATATCATAACATAATGAAAACACCTCTCAAAATTGAACAAACTACATGAAATATATATCTTTTTATTTATCATTACTCCTCACCTCATTGTTTCCTCTCTCTCTGATTCTGATAATTCATTTTGACCGCCTGCCAGACGATTTAATATTGGCTTAGAAAAAAAATATACATATAATGAAAACACATATTTTATTAACACCTATATCTAACTTACAACAATAAAATAATACACTTAAAATTATGGCATGGATAACTTGTATTGAAAATATGAGCATCTAGTTATTTGAGCAGAGCGCAAACATTTTTATTGAATCAAACTTTGAATGAGCAAAAAAATTTCTCTATGTTATAAAATTTAAGTTCGTGACTCGTTTGAGTCACCTCCCAGCCACACACACTATTTCAAATTATGTAAGACTGTGGCGCCTTTTCGCTTCCACAAAGACTGTATATTTTGGGAGCAGGTTTTACCTCTACGTGTCTCTGCTTCCGCTATTAAGTTTCAAACGTTACGAACATCATCATGTTCTTGTTATAATTATACACCCTTACTGCGGGTCTACCACCTGTCTATGCTACCCCTAAGCGGGCAGAGTGGCAGCCGCTGTTTCATAGTTTCCGGAGATTTCCCCTAGTTGTCACCCCCCATTGAATTTCCAATATGTACCAATTTCAAGTCAGCTATGGTCAAGGGACTTGATATGACCATAGCTGGCCGCTAGCCAAATCCACGATTAGTGCTGGTAAGGCAGTAATCGCCCGAAAAGTCGGGGAAATCTAACTTTCATTTCACTGCCTGTTACACATCGATCTAGTTATGTGCGACACGGTCGTTTGGCAGTGTGTAAATCTTAATTTACACGAATAAGGTGTGCCGCACATTTTCACCCTTTTGGCCTCCGATGGAGGTAACACTCTCTGTTACCCCAACCCATTCCGCTGTTTACGAGAGCACAGGCCACCCCCGCAATAGCCACTTAATAGCTAATTAAATAATTAACAATTGAAAACTAAACATTTCTACCATTGCAGTTCCACACTCCATTGTTATTATCACTTCATTGAGCACCAAACTACCCCCCAAATTATCCCCACATCTTGTATTGACAACAAGTTTTTATTTTGTTACACATCTTTTCAAAACGTTCCCATACTCACTGATACTAAAACTTGACAATTATATTTGGTCACTTAATTCTAAGATTTATTTAATTTTGAAATTATATGCATCCCACCTTTTTTTTTTCAAAAACTTTTAAAATTCAAAAAATTAAGTTCATTGTTAAAAATCATTGTTTCTATTAATTTGATTACCAAATTAATTTAATGGTGTTTAATTTCTCAAACTCTAGGTTACAATAATTACCTCATTATTATTTTAACAAAAAAATTTACTTTAATTCTTTTATGTCACAATAGGGTTTTGCTCAAAATACTGATTCAGCGGACTACAACATTTCTTGTTATGGTCATCAAGCATGACCACAGGCTTGAGTCACAACATCTTACACCTGTTTACTGTTTACCTAAACACAGTTGTGTGCCAGACTTGTTTTCATAAACAATAGTTATAAACATTCTCAGTTTCAGCATTCATAGTCTAAACATTCTGGTTGCATCATATACTGACATATCTGCTTACTACACTTTTCAAATTTTATAAATCTTTTAGATAACATATTTGTCTCTTGGTTTTTTTTTTTTGTTTTTTTTTTGTTCCAATTCGGATCAGATATATTTTTGATTCATTAATAAATTTGGCCCTTTTGAATTATTTGTTTAGCTTGAAAATTCTTTAACAATCTCCACCCAAAACAATTTGATTTCAATTACAGCTGTATGAAGTTAATGTATAAAATATGTAAAATTACAATTTCAATTTGAATCAAAATGAATTTACACAGCACTAGCATCTACAATATTAAGTTACTCCAGGGGCGGCTATACTTCAATTTCATCTCTTAGTACATTCAAAACAATTTCCATGACTTTGATTACAATTTTCAAAATGATTCTACGTGATTAAATGTTCAGTTTTTCTTAATATTTCAATAAATTTTACAAACATTACATCATTAGTTCTAATCTCACTTTAAATTCCTCCACAATCACATTCCAACTACCAATATCCCGTACTCATAACCTAACATAGCAGGTACCACACAAAATAATTATTGAACCTTTTGGTTACATAAGTTTACTTTAGAGTATTTTCCAAAATTATTTTTTCTTAATTACCTGTAAATAGGTTATATGTTACATGTACCGCATTATTGTATATAGGGATGCGATTGAAGACGAACAGAACCCCACTTCTTTGGCAGTGAATATCTACCTTTTTTTTTTTTTCAAATTACAAAACAAACCACAACCACTAATCTACAACCCCATCTCGATATGCGACAATTCGGTTAAACTATACAAAATTTATTATTTAGTTTGTCTACTCAGCCACAAAACTTCTCCACTACCTACCTAATTAAGGGATGAGTTTACAAGTCATAAATAACGCCAGTCTATTTAATTTTGAGGATTACCCTAATGTAGTATTTAGAATTAAGGCAATCAAATGGTTCCAAAAAGTGTGCCAATTTGTGTAACTATTGTTTATGTGTTTAATCTAAGAGGAGGGTTATGGAAATCGGGAAGATAAAAGGGATAAAGATTATTAAAAGGTCAAGAATTAGGACTAAAGGTAGGGACAAAGCTTCCTCCGAAAATAAGGGTACTGGAGAAAACCAAGGCTCGCGTAGGCAGGGCCGCGTCCCTGAAATAGACGAACCCCACTGGGACAAGTGGGGAACATCTATCCACTACCACTTACTGTTTTACATGTTAAATTCCTAATTTTGTAGTTATTTTTAATTACAATATTTAATATATTATTTTAATTATTTCAATTATTGGAAACAACATTTTTAATTACTTTCATTAAGTATAATAGTTACAACTCATTCACTATCTTCTTCCAAATTATTTTTGTTATTTATTTAAGCTGCAAAATATTAATATCCTCCTCACAACAATTTCTGCTACGTACATACATTATTTATCTAACATTTTATAATACATACAAATAATTTCAATAAACACGTATTTACAATTCTTCAACAATAATTATTCAGTTATATCACACTTCAATATCTAAAATTAGCTAGGTCATTACCATATATTAACATATTTGAAATTGTCCAATTGTGAATTTAAGGCTCAACCTCCATCGTCAAAAATTAGACGGGGTTTCACATAACATCGTTCAATTTTATTACCACACAAATGACTGTTTTGTGTGTTGTAACCATAAAAACTAAACTCATTTATTTTATCCACATAATCATTAAACAAGTCAACATTAAGTACATTGGTTAAGTCTCCATCAGTAATATTCGTTATCAACTCAGTTATTTTTTCTTCATAAAGTAAATTATTATTATTTAGACATGTCTTATCAAAATAATCTTCACTCTCTATTTTAACAGGTAAGTATTTCATATCAACTAACATCTCTTTCAACTCATTATACTCTCTCATTAGTTTGTATAATTCTATCTCTTTGTCAACACACAACTCTCTATTTAAATCTCTCTCATCATAATGCCATATCACACTTTCTCTCTCATTCCATGCAGAGGGTACAAAATTATTCAACAAAAATAAACAACTCAAATCTTTCACTAATAAGGGTCTCTTGCCCAAAAATAACACTTTTGAACACTCTGGTTCATCACAAATAAGGGGAAAATTTACCCTCTGCCCTACACATTCATCTACTCTTTCTTTCCATTCTTTTTCTAATTCAACAACACTAATTACTACTTCGTTACAACATATAACGCTCTCTCTCTCACTCACTATTTCACTATCTATTTTCAACGTATCACTTTCTGATACCACCCTTTCAATCACATTACCATTTTCAATATTATTGTTACTATTTGTTATCTTACTCTCTACTACCACATTTTTAATTATATTCTCATTTTCAACATTATTGCCATCATTTGTAAATGTTTTATTATCATTATTATTTTTACTTTTACTCTGTTCTCCTACTGACTCTACTATTCTCTCAATGTCTCGTTTCAATTCATTACAACTAATTTCGTATTTTGTTTTTACCTCATCAATATCAAATTTGAGTACATCAAATTTGCAATTGAATTCGGTCTTAATTTCATCAAAACGATTATTTAATTCACTACTTTGTCTGTCTAATTTTATGTCATTATTGTCAAAACGACTATTTAATTCGTTAAATTTGTTATTCTGTACTTTGCTTTGTTCTAAGAGTAATTGTAACATACTCATTACATCACTATTGAATTGGACGTTACATTTCGTTGAAGTCGGGGTCAATTGCACACCCGAATCTTCAGTTACATTACTCTGGTCACTTGAATTTAACTCTGTTTTCTCTTGACTCGCACTTGGAGTCGAATGTATCTCAAAATTACTCATGTTTGACTCGTCAAAAACTTCGACACTCTCCGTCTCTTTTGCGTTATTTTCTTTATCTGACATTTTGTATTATTGGTTAAATTAAATTACATAAATTGATTAGATAGATTACTTAAATGAATACTGTAATTACTTAAATTTTGTAATATACTGTTAGGTTGCTATGCTAACCTAGAACATGTTTGTATCTCTGTAGATGCGGAATTTAATTAACTAATTATAATTAACCATAATTCGTGCCTGTTTCGTGGCGCCAAATGTGATGTTCTAAACTATCAATCACATTTATTAGTGTCCAACTCTCAAATTAACTTTTACTTACCGGCACGATCACTTCTACAAGGTCCAAGGGTTCGATCACATGTAGCTGGATACAAACATGGTCTATGGGTTACGCAAAGCACTGACACAACTCATGTTTGAAGAGAATTACTATTTATTATCATTTACTTTTGAATTGTTATAAAAATTAGGAAGATTCATTTAGATACATGTTTTGAAGTTGTGCAACGCTAGCATAATCAAACTTATGACCTACAGCTTACCTTATATATCACACAAAACACAATTACCAACACAGATAAAAACAGAAACAGCCCAGCTTTGCCCGCTCACTCAAACACACACAATTTATTTACCCCTTAAACATTTTATAATGAAATTTCCCCCTCGCCGGCCACGCGGTCTCTGCGCACATTCATTGTTCCGTTACTGTCGATTCCCGATTAATTACTGTTCCAAAAAAATTTTATGCTGCTCGTTACTATTCTTGACGCGGTCACATACTATTTTTCGGTTGTTACAACTTTTTGCCTTGGTAAATAAAACTTTTATGGCGAGCCTACTTGGGACCAGCCCGGTACCGTGAACTGCTGCTTGTAGACTGATAATGGTAATGTAACAGGTATCGCTATTGTGATCTCATAGTTGGTATGGAAGTCACGGCCTTATCCTTCGTCGCCGGAGTTTCGCTCCATGCCATGCATGTAGTTTTTTAGGTTAACATGGTCAATGATTTCAATTAGGCACAGGCTGACGTCATTGTAGGAACCGGACTTAAACAGCACTTCCTGCCGCTCAAAAGCACATTGCTGAATTTTACTCGTCCCAGGACATCCTGATTTGTCGCTGGATGCGTCACTCGAGCTTGTGGTGGTACAGTTGCGCCTGTGTGCTGCTACACAAGTACAGATTTCTGAGAAGTTTGAAGGAGGTAAATTCTTTGCTCGCCGCGTTACACAATAACAACTGCGTATCGCTTTGTTACCACTGTTTCTTAACATCGTTCTGTTACACGGAAAATAACGTTGCACAGTAATTTTCATACCTTTTGACAAACACGCCCAAAATGAAAGAAATAAAAGATATAAATGCCCCATACTGTTAAAAATTAAAAACACCCAAAAATGACCCGCTACAATACCCCCTCGATGAGAATTCTGCTGTTCACAACAGAAGAAATCTCATCGACAAACCCCGAAGAGGACCGGTGAGGAACTGGTGCCAACAACCCCCTGGTTCTTACGACTCATGGGTACACTACCCCCTGGCTCAGCGACCATGGACTCATCTGAACGAGATCACTGGACTTCTCCGTAAGAGATCCCAACACCGAGAAATCGAACAGACTCGTACCACGGCGCACCTCGCCTTCTAACATGCTACCCCCCAAAATCCTCAATCCCTGGCTCAGACTATTCCAGATCCTCCACCGATATGTTTCCCTTTTTATGAAAGCTGGGCTGCCTTTAGCAAATACTGGGCTCACACACTCTCACATTCCATGTTGACATACCACATAGTACAATAAAAAATTTCTTTTAAAATTTATAAAAAATTTCAAAAATTCAAAATTCAAAATATTATTTTATCAAAAAATTCTCTTCCTTGTTTTTCTGTTTTTCTTATTTCAAATGACTTAACTTAGACATTCCTACTAATCACAAGATATCCTTAATCTAACAAATAAACACTTATAGTCTAACAATACAATGCAATATAATCAATCAATGACAACAAACAGGTTACGTACACACATAATAAAATAATCATTACCTAAAATATGCATTCGCTGGCAGGCGAAAAATCAAGTTTTTTTTTTTCAAAAAAATTAAAATTTCCAAAAAAAATATCTTCCAAAAAAAATTTTAAAATCAAGAAAAAATTTAATTTCATTAAAATGATTCATTTATATGTAGAAATTATTTACAATTGGTTTAAATTGATTAAACAAACAAATAAAACTGACTTCCTACTATACAAGCTTAGTAGGTGTATGACCTCATCAGCTGATCGAAACTAGGTCAAGTCCAAGACCCTTGACCTACATATGTTATGTACAATTTCTGTCTGAAAATGCATTTAACATCTGTAACAGTCTAATTTGAAGCACAAAACAATAGAACAAAACATTAAAAATAAACAAAATATTATTACAAATAATAATCAAATTGACATTTAAATTATTTAAAATAAACAATTCTTGACTTTACATTATTTTCAATTCTATCAAGATTCTGTCACTGGTTTAAAAAATGAAAACTGTATATCTTTATTATAAATCACTCTCTTTACTTAATAATCTGATTCTCCCTTCCTGTGGGTGATGTAAATTATTTATTCTCATTGACTGTACTACTAGATCTGTATACATATATAAACTTTCTCCCTCTGACTTTACTACTAACAACTTCAATTACCATGACACCCATCTCTACCAAAACATCTACCCCAAAACACTCTAAACCCCAACTTATCATTGAACTCAAAACGCCACCTTCTCTACATATATAAAAAAATACTCTCTAACCCTTTGTACATAGGATACGTGTTTCCCCTACCCAAAACTCAATTCCCTTATTTGGCGGCCTGGATTCTACCTAAGGCGGCCCCTTGCCCACTAAAATCTATCCCTATCCCGTCCCAACCCTTGTTGCGGACTCCTACATTACACTACCCTCTAATACAAAATTGCCATCCCCAAAAATCTCAGTCTCATTACCTCACTACAAATACAACAAAATAACCTCATTAATTATAGACATAAATATATCATTCAGAACTCTACAATTATTCTCCACAACTACTGTGTCAACATCAATATTTCACAAAATTCTGTTACATACATTACTTCAAAAACAACATTACATTATCTTCACCTCTACTATTTCAAATTCAACTTTGAATTCAATTGGGACAGATCTATATGCCCCACAAAATATTTATCACCCAAAAAAACTATCGCTTATTATCTTTCACAAATTGTTACTTTAGTTCTCATTGTAGCGAATTATTTTTTATCGTTACTTTAAAATGTCTGTAATACATTAAAAACATTACATTGAACATTAATTACTTAAAACATTTCTAAATAATATACCAGTGACGTTATTGCTGATCAGCTGATATCATAACATAATGAAAACACCTCTCAAAATTGAACAAACTACATGAAATATATATCTTTTTATTTATCATTACTCCTCACCTCATTGTTTCCTCTCTCTCTGATTCTGATAATTCATTTTGACCGCCTGCCAGACGATTTAATATTGGCTTAGAAAAAAAATATACATATAATGAAAACACATATTTTATTAACACCTATATCTAACTTACAACAATAAAATAATACACTTAAAATTATGGCATGGATAACTTGTATTGAAAATATGAGCATCTAGTTATTTGAGCAGAGCGCAAACATTTTTATTGAATCAAATTTTGAATGAGCAAAAAAATTTCTCTATGTTATAAAATTTAAGTTCGTGACTCGTTTGAGTCACCTCCCAGCCACACACACTATTTCAAATTATGTAAGGCTGTGGCGCCTTTTCGCTTCCACAAAGACTGTATATTTTGGAGCAGGTTTTACCTCTCCGTGTCTCTGCTTCCGCTATTAAGTTTCAAACGTTACGAACATCATCATGTTCTTGTTATAATTATACACCCTTACTGCGGGTCTACCACCTGTCTATGCTACCCCTAAGCGGGCAGAGTGGCAGCCGCTGTTTCATAGTTTCCGGAGATTTCCCCTAGTTGTCACCCCCCATTGAATTTCAAATATGTACCTTTTTCAAGTCAGCTATGGTCAAGGGACTTGATATGACCATAGCTGGCCGCTAGCTAAATCCACGATTAGTGCTGGTAAGGCAGTAATCGCCCGAAAAGTCGGGGAAATCTAACTTTCATTTCACTGCCTGTTACACATCAATCTAGTTATGTGCGACACGGTCGTTTGGCAGTGTGTAAATCTTAATTTACACGAATAAGGTGTGCCGCACATTTTCGCCCTTTTGGCCTCCGATGGAGGTAACACTCTCTGTTACCCCAACCCATTCCGCTGTTTACGAGAGCACAGGCCACCCCCGCAATAGCCACTTAATAGCTAATTAATTAATTAACAATTGAAAACTAAACTTTTCTACCATTGCAGTTCCACACTCCATTGTTATTATCACTTCATTGAGCACCAAACTACCCCCCAAATTATCCCCACATCTTGTATTGACAACAAGTTTTTATTTTGTTACACATCTTTTCAAAACGTTCCCATACTCACTGATACTAAAACTTGACAATTATATTTGGTCACTTAATTCTAAGATTTATTTAATTTTAAAATTATATGCATCCCACCTTTTTTTTTTCAAAAACTTTTAAAATTCAAAAAATTTAAGTTCATTGTTAAAAATCATTGTTTCTATTAATTTGATTACCAAATTAATTTAATGGTGTTTAATTTCTCAAACTCTAGGTTACAATAATTACCTCATTATTATTTTAACAAAAAAATTTACTTTAATTCTTTTATGTCACAATAGGGTTTTGCTCAAAATACTGATTCAGCGGACTACAACATTTCTTGTTATGGTCATCAAGCATGACCACAGGCTTGAGTCACAACATCTTACACCTGTTTACTGTTTACCTAAACACAGTTGTGTGCCAGACTTGTTTTCATAAACAATAGTTATAAACATTCTCAGTTTCAGCATTCATAGTCTAAACATTCTGGTTGCATCATATACTGACATATCTGCTTACTACACTTTTCAAATTTTATAAATCTTTTAGATAACATATTTGTCTCTTAGATTTTTTTTTTTTTTTTTCCAATTCGGATCAGATATATTTTTGATTCATTAATAAATTTGGCCCTTTTGAATTATTTGTTTAGCTTGAAAATTCTTTAACAATCTCCATACAAAACAATTTGATTTCAATTACAGCTGTATGAAGTTAATGTATAAAATATGTAAAATTACAGTTTCAATTTGAATCAAAATGAATTTACACAGCACTAGCATCTACAATATTAAGTTACTCCAGGGGCGGCTATACTTCAATTTCATCTCTTAGTACATTCAAAACAATTTCCATGACTTTGATTACAATTTTCAAAATGATTCTACGTGATTAAATGTTCAGTTTTTCTTAATATTTCAATAAATTTTACAAACATTACATCATTAGTTCTAATCTCACTTTAAATTCCTCCACAATCACATTCCAACTACCAATATCCCGTACTCATAACCTAACATAGCAGGTACCACACAAAATAATTATTGAAACTTTTGGTTACATAAGTTTACTTTTCCAAAATTATTTTTTCTTAATTACATGTAAATAGGTTATATGTTACATGTACCGCATTATTGTATATAGGGATGCGATTGAAGACGAACAGAACCCCACTTCTTTGGCAGTGAATATCAACCTTTTTTTTTTTTTTTTTTTCAAATTACAAAACAAACCACAACCACTAATCTACAACCCCATCTCGATATACGACAATTCGGTTAAACTATACAAAATTTATTATTTAGTTTGTCTACTCAGCCACAAAACTTCTCCACTACCTACCTAATTAAGGGATGAGTTTACAAGTCATAAATAACGCCAGTCTATTTAATTTTGAGGATTACCCTAATGTAGTATTTAGAATTAAGGCAATCAAATGGTTCCAAAAAGTGTGCCAATTTGTGTAACTATTGTTTATGTGTTTAATCTAAGAGGAGGGTTAGGGAAATCGGGAAGATAAAAGGGATAAGGATTATTAAAAGGTCAAGAACTAGGACTAAAGGTAGGGACAAAGCTTCCTCCGAAAATAAGGGTACTGGAGAAAACCAAGGCTCGCGTAGGCAGGGGCGTGTCCCTGAAATAGACGAACCCCACTGGGACAAGTGGGGAACATCTATCCACTACCACTTACTGTTTTACATGTTAAATTCCTAATTTTGTAGTTATTTTTAATTACAATATTTAATATATTATTTTAATTATTTCAATTATTGGAAACAACATTTTTAATTACTTTCATTAAGTATAATAGTTACAACTCATTCACTATCTTCTTCCAAATTATTTTTGTTATTTATTTAAGCTGCAAAATATTAATATCCTCCTCACAACAATTTCTGCTAGGTACATACATTATTTATCTAACATTTTATAATACATACAAATAATTTCAATAAACATGTATTTACAATTCTTCATCAATAATTATTCAGTTATATCACACTTCAATATCTAAAATTAGCTAGGTCATTACCATATATTAACATATTTGAAATTGTCCAATTGTGAATTTAAGGCTCAACCTCCATCGTCAAAAATTAGACGGGGTTTCACATAACATCGTTCAATTTTATTACCACACAAATGACTGTTTTGTGTGTTGTAACCATAAAAACTAAAACTCATTTATTTTATCCACATAATCATTAAACAAGTCAACATTAAGTACATTGGTTAAGTCTCCATCAGTAATATTCGTTATCAACTCAGTTATTTTTTCTTCATAAAGTAAATTATTATTATTTAGACATGTCTTATCAAAATAATCTTCACTCTCTATTTTAACAGGTAAGTATTTCATATCAACTAACATCTCTTTCAACTCATTATACTCTCTCATTAGTTTGTATAATTCTATCTCTTTGTCAACACACAACTCTCTATTTAAATCTCTCTCATCATAATGCCATATCACACTTTCTCTCTCATTCCATGCAGAGGGTACAAAATTATTCAACAAAAATAAACAACTCAAATCTTTCACTAATAAGGGTCTCTTGCCCAAAAATAACACTTTTGAACACTCTGGTTCATCACAAATAAGGGGAAAATTTACCCTCTGCCCTACACATTCATCTACTCTTTCTTTCCATTCTTTTTCTAATTCAACAACACTAATTACTACTTCGTTACAACATATAATGCTCTCTCTCTCACTCACTATTTCACTATCTATTTTCAACGTATCACTTTCTGATACCACCCTTTCAATCACATTACCATTTTCAATATTATTGTTACTATTTGTTATCTTACTCTCTACTACCACATTTTTAATTATATTCTCATTTTCAACATTATTGTCATCATTTGTAAATGTTTTATTATCATTATTATTTTTACTTTTACTCTGTTCTCCTACTGACTCTACTATTCTCTCAATGTCTCGTTTCAATTCATTACAACTAATTTCGCATTTTGTTTTTACCTCATCAATATCAAATTTGAGTACATCAAATTTGCAATTGAATTCGGTCTTAATTTCATCAAAACGATTATTTAATTCACTACTTTGTCTGTCTAATTTTATGTCATTATTGTCAAAACGACTATTTAATTCGTTAAATTTGTTATTCTGTACTTTGCTTTGTTCTAAGAGTAATTGTAACATACTCATTACATCACTATTGAATTGGACGTTACATTTCGTTGAAGTCGGGGTCAATTGCACACCCGAATCTTCAGTTACATTACTCTGGTCACTTGAATTTAACTCTGTTTTCTCTTGACTCGCACTTGGAGTCGAATGTATCTCAAAATTACTCATGTTTGACTCGTCAAAAACTTCGACACTCTCCGTCTCTTTTGCGTTATTTTCTTTATCTGACATTTTGTATTATTGGTTAAATTAAATTACATAAATTGATTAGATAGATTACTTAAATGAATACTGTAATTACTTAAATTTTGTAATATACTGTTAGGTTGCTATGATAACCTAGAACATGTTTGTATCTCTGTAGATGCGGAATTTAATTAACTAATTATAATTAACCATAATTCGTGCCTGTTTCGTGGCGCCAAATGTGATGTTCTAAACTATCAATCACATTTATTAGTGTCCAACTCTCAAATTAACTTTTACTTACCGGCACGATCACTTCTACAAGGTCCAAGGGTTCGATCACATGTAGCTGGATACAAACATGGTCTATGGGTTACGCAAAGCACTGACACAACTCATGTTTGAAGAGAATTACTATTTATTATCATTTACTTTTGAATTGTTATAAAAATTAGGAAGATTCATTTAGATACATGTTTTGAAGTTGTGCAACGCTAGCATAATCAAACTTATGACCTACAGCTTACCTTATATATCACACAAAACACAATTACCAACACAGATAAAAACAGAAACAGCCCAGCTTTGCCCGCTCACTCAAACACACACAATTTATTTACCCCTTAAACATTTTATAATGAAATTTCCCCCTCGCCGGCCACGCGGTCTCTGCGCACATTCATTGTTCCGTTACTGTCGATTCCCGATTAATTACTGTTCCAAAAAAATTTTATGCTGCTCGTTACTATTCTTGACGCGGTCACATACTATTTTTCGGTTGTTACAACTTTTTGCCTTGGTAAATAAAACTTTTATGGCGAGCCTACTTGGGACCAGCCCGGTACCGTGAACTGCTGCTTGTAGACTGACAATGGTAATGTAACAGGTATCGCTATTGTGATCTCATGGTTGGTATGGAAGTCACGGCCTTATCCTTCGTCGCCGGAGTTTCGCTCCATGCCATGCATGTAGTTTTTTAGGTTAACATGGTCAATGATTTCAATTAGGCACAGGCTGACGTCATTGTAGGAACCGGACCTAAACAGCACTTCCTGCCGCTCAAAAGCACATTGCTGAATTTTACTCGTCCCAGGACATCCTGTTTTGTCGCTGGATGCGTCACTCGAGCTTGTGGTGGTACAGTTGCGCCTGTGTGCTGCTACACAAGTACAGATTTCTGAGAAGTTTGAAGGAGGTAAATTCTTTGCTCGCCGCGTTACACAATAACAACTGCGTATCGCTTTGTTACCACTGTTTCTTAACATCGTTCTGTTACACGGAAAATAACGTTGCACAGTAATTTTCATACCTTTTGACAAACCCGCCCAAAATGAAAGAAATAAAAGATATAAATGCCCCATACTGTTAAAAATTAAAAACACCCAAAAATGACCCGCTACAACCACACATATAAAAACATCGACAATAACATGAAAATTCTACACATACACACAAAAGGCCAAAAACTAGACACTCTAGAACAATTAGAAATATACAAACACACAAAAACAAATAAAAATGACATCCTAAACGAACAGACACAATTCAAATCGCACGCATTATTCGAACATATCTCACCCCACACACACAGCATCGATCTTTTGAAATTTGATTCCGTCACCCACAACAAGATGGACAGCGCTACCAGCGGCAGCCTCTGAAGAAGCCTTTTAAAGGAGAAAACCGGTTCAGGCTGTAAGGTAAAACTTTATGCTTTTACTTATAAAAAACGTAGTGTTCCGAGTCGTTAATACAATAGTGGTATTTGAAAAGTCTGCTTGAATTTGTAACATCTGCGAATAATAATCAGTACAATATTGTGATTCATGCTGATCGAACAGAAAATAATGAAGAGCACAGGGGTCGCTACAATGCACCGACAACTAATAAGGTGGCAGTAGTTTTAGTTAACCAGAAATGCGATAAACTCGATATAATAATCCGTGCGAGGTATCATACGCTACATCGAATTGCAGAAACACATCGAGCTTATGATGCTTTACAGTACCCTTTAATGTTTTGCAGAGGAGAAGATGGTATCATTTTACATTAAAATTAGTCGATCCTCAGACTGGGTTACAAACTACTAACTCGACAGTTACCACAACAATTATATACAAAATATTCGTGTGCAAAGCCGCGGGTACTTGCTAGTTTTGAATATAATTGTACCACAAACTTTTTTTGCCGATGAATTTAAATTCTCATTATTCAGGCGTCGCCTCTTTCTAGACGTAGTCTCTTCTGTGATCATCTCAGTTCTTTTCTCATGTAGCCTATATCGAATGCAGATGGTAACGTATTTCTTATTTTTATTATTGCTTTTTCAAAGTTGTCAATAGCTGTTTGAATTCTGACTGGATTGTTTTGCACAATTTGTAACTGGTTAAATAATATACCAATGTGACGCATTATTTTTTAATACAGATTTTAGCCAAAACAAGAGCAGCTATTTTCAAGCCAGTTAACGATTAAGATCACTTACACCATCTCTTGTCCAACTGTCATCACCACCAAACAATAAACACATAAAACAAAACAGTTACTTTCTTCACACCCACATATTGACAATACTGTATCAAACACTTTCTTATCAAAACGGCACGTAAAATCTCCTTTTCCATTGCACATTATTTGTACTTGACTCAAGTTCAAATCGGGCACTAGTCTTGCACTGATTTTTATATTAAGCTTTTCTTCTAATGATAAAGTAGAAAAACTAAGTTTTTAATGTTAGAAATGCTTATTTTTAATGGAAACTTGGGCTAAAACTGGTAGCGATATACTCGATACTACAAGACTGTAGAACTCCCACTGGTGGAGTCCACACTATGTACATAATTACCATTTAGGGCAGTGACATCATGTTGTCAGGGTAACCAGACTGTACTGTATGCACAGCATTGGGCTCTGCTGTCAGCCATCCAAAGCTCATGAGCGGTGACACATTCAACTGTGATCTTACTATCATTTCACCAGTAGCTACAATTGATATGATTATGATTTTTTAGTAGTTTCCTCGATTAAATGGTGAAATTTTGTAAAAAAAGACTATATTATTCATTTTCGTTTTACACTGTGCAAAGAAAAAATTGGAACAAACAAAACACGGTTTGTTTCTACTTTTACTTTATTTCCCAGGAAGGGCAGTGGCCCAGAGCCCTCCCTCACATGCCGCCACTGGTCATATGTGATGAATGCATGCAGTGCACACGTGCAACCATTGTATGAGAGTGTGAAAGTTTTGTTTATGCAGCAGATGCATGTGTTGGTAAGAGATGGAGCTACAGTCCAGAATGGATCATGCCAAGAAACAGATGTGTTTGTATATTTTAAAACAACAAGAAATGGAAAATTGTGTTAGCAGAAAGGAGACATGAAGCATTCAAAATTAATTACAAAATATGATTATGGAAGATGAAACTAAGTTCCACTGTTTACAAAATCTGATTCCTCTTTCATGAAATAGTTACCAAATTAATAATGTAACAACACTAATATTAATCTTTACTCTCTTTTATCAGATTAGGAAAAGACACATGTTATTATTTGTTTATTTGTTGACAGCAATTAGGTTATATGAGTAATGATTTTCTAGTCTTAAAGATGTTAATGTGTTAAGACTATAACATGTAGAGCATTCATAGTACACTAAAACACATGCAGTCAGTTACCTTACATACAGGTGAGATTTTGCAGCAGTTGTATGCACTCCCTAGAGTTTAAGCCTCAAACAAAAGCACTTTTCATTAATTCCATTTGATGTATCATTGCTGCAATGCAAGCAGTGGCTGCATACAACCATTGTGAGCAATCAGTTCAAATGAAACTGCACATTTGATCTCATTTGATTTTGTCTCACTAAATGCTTGATCTTATTTCACTAAATGTTTCAGAAATGTTTACGTCACAATTTCTGTTTAATTTTCAAGAGATGTGAAACAAAGACTGTGGCTTTCAACATAGTAGAATCTGCTACCATATGAATATATAATTAATGGAAATAATTGATATAAGTGACCAAAAAATGACAAACAGCAAAAGTGAATAAATATAAGTGCCTCAACAGGACAGAACAGTTCTTGTTTGTATTCGTTCACATATGGTTGTAATCTATGTTCCCACATGACTCTTCATATTCGTTCACGTGTATTATGATCTTTGTCAGACTAAAGATGTCCATCATTGGTATGGTCAAAATGTCTGCTGATAAACATGAACAACCTAGACCAACAACCTAACAGCCTGAAAAATTGTGATAATGTAAACAATGGTTGTAAAACCTTATGCTCATTAACAAAATTATATTCTTGGTGTTGTATTTTTGGAACACTAGCTGCACCAATTAACAATATGAACCGTATGCGCATGCATGCGTGCGTGCGTGCGTGCATGTGTGTGTGTGTGTGTGTGTGTGTGTGTGTGTGCGCGTGCGTGCGTGCGTGCGTGCGTGCGTGAGTGCGTGCGTGCGTGCGTGCGTGTGTGTGTGTGTGTGTGTGTGTGTGTGTGTGTGTGTGTGTGTGTGTGTGTGTGTGTGTGTGTGTGTGTGTGTGTGTGTGTGTGTGTGTGTGTGTGTGTGTGTGTGTGTGTGTGTGTGTGTGTGTGTGTGTGTGTGTGTGTGTGTGTGTGTGTGTGTGTGTGTGTGTGTGTGTGTGTGTGTGTGTGTGTGTGTGTGTGTGTGTGTGTGTGTGTGTGTGTGTGTGTGTGTGTGTGTGTGTGTGTGTGTGTGTGAAAATTACACATATACATCATATTCATAAATTATTACAGTACACATGAAGTTGGCATTTTGCTGTTGTAACTAAATTAGTTTTATTGTGTTACTTTTTGTGTGTGCACCATTTCAGATAAGAATTTGTTATCTATAATAGTACACTGGCTGCCACTGTGTTGTATGGTGAAATCTACTTTCACTTTAAACTATATGCAGGGCCACCCAGAGACTTTTGGTGGCCCGGGGCACAGTTTGGATTTGTGGCCCTCTCCTTTACAATGACTTATATATATTATATATATATATTATATTATATATACATATTATATATTACATATGTATATTATATATACATATATTATATATATATATAGACTTATATATATATATATTTTAGTCACTTTCTGCTACAGTCCGTTTCTTGATGTATATAATACATTTAATATTTATATTAAATTTACCTCAAGATGTTATTTATCCTTATTTGGAACATGTTTCGGGTACCATCTTGTACCCATCCTCAGCCTTCCGGTTTTTTTGTCTGGTGAAGTACATATGTGTTGTTGGTTGACTATTATTATTGTGGCTTCCTGTTGGCTTTATAATGTCTTATCTAAGTTATAACGTCGGGAACCAGTGCGTAATTGCCTCAGATCAATTGCACGGGCTGCCATAGTCTTAATCAACTTCTTATGAAGATTTTAACAAGCAGTAGTAGTTAGAATGAAAGGATGTTGTTGGGGTGTTTGATGATTTATTCACTCAGTATTTGTGTTAAGTAATGACATCTCTTTATTAGGTGCTATCCTTTATAGTTCTACATAGATTTTTAACCATAAGGTTTTCTAAATAAAAGTTTACAAAATATTTTCTGAAAAGGTGGCCACAACAAAAGTATTGTTATGTGCTAGCTTTTTCCATGGATCCGGGATATTAACTTGTTTTGTAAGTTAAGTTATTATACTATTTGAAGGGAGGGGCCATTTGAAGAATGGACTTATTTTAACCTCTAGTATTTGAAAAGCTTTATACTACAAGCACTAATCACTATTACAAATAATTTTACAATAGTTGTATAACATAATACAATTTACAAAGTGACAATAATTAAAGTCTTTTATATAGTTTAATTAAACTGTCTTTTGCAAACATTTGTTTTAATGACATTTAACCACGGAAGACAAGTCTCCGTGTCACCTGTGATATTGTGAAATTTACTCCGTGTCCTGTCCTTGGTCCTTGAGGTGTCCACAAATGGTTGAAGGTTATGGTAGTTTACTTCCCGGGTGAAGTTCCTGAAGAAATCCTGGTAATTATGAAGCTGTTATGCTGTTCTATGAAGTCTGGTAGCTAAGCATCTTTAGTAATACAACTCGAGTGAAAGTTCTTGTTTCCCACAGAAGTTCACGTAACATCGTTATTTATAAAATGTTCTCACTTTTGGTACCTTGTACCTTTTTAATTTAAACAAACATTGGAGATCTTACACTTAGTCAATAGAGATGTCATCCCTCTCACTTATTTATTCCATTTAATTTAATAGATTACATTTTTCTTTACAAAACACTACTTTACTGCTACTTTCCTTTACACGATGTTATATCTGCACTTTTGAATTAAAATATCTTTGTACTTCGGGGCATGGTTCAAGGGTGTAGTGTTTACTACAAGAGCGCTCCATCTCGACTGCATTATTATTATGTCAGGGCAGGTAAGTTAACTGCGTGGAGTTTATGCATCACAACAAAATAGTTCCACCTTTATTCGCTATTTACGGTATTTAAAGATTGACCTTTTAATTATCCAAAGCAATGCTTTACTTCAGAATTAAATAGTATACTACTGTATCATTGTTTATTTATTTGAATAATTTCAAGTTTTACCAGTATTATTTGTTTAGTAAAAGAATCTGTATGCAGGTTAATTCCAGTTATTGCACGTCAGTGCATGGTAAATTATTAACTAGTTTCCCTATCTTTACCCTCGCATTCCTTTTGTCATTTAAAACTCTTTATAAAATATATTATTTAGTTAATCAAGGCATGTAATATTAATATTAATGTGCGATTTAAAATAAATTTTACTCCATATTACGTTTCCTATTTTAAGATCGTCACATACTCCGCCGCTTAAAGATGACACCGGGTGGGTATTCTACGGGTTATTAGGTCTGCAAGGTACTGGGAGTATACTTCAGATTACTGTGTGAAATTTCTCACACTACTCATTTTCTTTTCTTTCGTGAAGTTCCCTTTCTCTCGTTTCTTAACGGCTAACTTAATTTTACTTCTTACTACTAATTTCCCGCAACTTCTCAATATCATGGCCCGACTGATTTCATTAGCATACTATAACTCCAGTAGTTAGTTTTCTGCTCTTCCTTTAACCCTTTTCAGTACGGCGCCGTAGTGGCTGTGTTACGTACTTATCTCTATATCTCTTAATTATACTTTTGTAATCTAAAGTTGATCCCATACTCAACCTTAGATTCTTTCTTAATTCTAATATCTTATGCTACTGAGACAAGCGGAATTTCACGAAGAGGCATCTTTATTTTCTATTGAACGATCAGCTGTTACAAACTAAGCAAGAGGGGACAAATACTTTACAGTAGACGCATTGTATTACACACAAGGGTGGTGGCTATTGTTTACCTAGGCAGCAGTTCATAACAATAGGGGTGGCTTACTACAATACAAAACACGATTAATTCCTGCATGAACGAGTTTGTCGTTTACTGACAAGCTTACTTAATGACTATTCAAAACAGGTCACATGCTGGTGGTTTACGCTTTTTAAAAATGCGTTTTCCTTTTATTACTACTACACTTTTATTACACGTTAGTCTATTTAAGATACTACCAAGCTTTTTATTTGAAGGACTTATTATTTATTTATTTTTACTTTTTTCGGATTTAATAAAAGGTTATTTATTTGTTTAGGACTAGGTTGTTTACTTAGGGAAGCATCATTCCATAAAATTAATTAGCAAACTAGTTTTATTTAATTCGAGTTAATTTTACTTTGTTTAAAAGTTGTTGTTACTGGGCACAATACGACACACACTGGTTATAACAATAGAACAAAAGAGGAAGTGGGGTATTGTCTATCTCGACTTTGCAGAGGGTGGCAAATATAATTCAAATATAATTCCGTACAGGTGAGAACAGGATATTTACAGGTCTGATTTTGTTGACAAACCGACACACTGATGAATGAAATTTTAGGACAAGTATGTACATAGTTTTATATACAAGTGTCGTTATGTTAATATGAGTCTACATGTATTAAATTCACAATTAAATTACCTATATACTATTCTATTCTAATAATAATTATTATTTTTATTTTTATTTTATTTTATATTAAATTAGTGAAATATTTTAAAGTAACTGAGTGAATAGATCAACAGAGTGGCACATGGTATATGTGTCACTATCTTGCACAATTATTACTTTTGGTTATTTTATGTGTACCACGATGCACACAACTATTTTAACTAAAAGCAGAGTGGCACATTTTATAACGTCTTACCTACGTTATAACGTCGGGAACCAGTGCGTAATTGCCTCAGATCAGTTGCACGGGCTGCCATAGTCTTACTCAACTTCTTATGAAGATTTTAGCAAGCAGTAGTAGTTAGAAAGAAAGGAATGTTGTTGGGGTGTTTGATGATTTATTCACTCAGTATTTTGTGTTAAGTAATAACATCTCTTTATTAGGTGCTATCCTTTATAGTTCTACATGGATTTTTAACCATAAGGTTTTCTAAATAAAAGTTTACAAAATATTTTCTGAAAAGGTGGCCACAACAAAAGTATTATGTGCTAGCTTTTTCCACGGATCCGGGATATTAAATTGTTTTGTAAGTTAAGTTATTATACTATTTGAAGGGGGGGCATTTGAAGAATGGACTTATTTTAACCTCTAGTATCTGAAAAGCTTTATACTACAAGCACTAATCACTATTACAAATAATTTTAGTCGTATGGCATAATACAATTTACAAAGTGACAATAATTAAAGTCTTTTATATAGTTTATTAAACTGTCTTTTGCAAACATTTGTTTTAATGACATTTAACCACGAAAGACAAGTCTCTGTGTCACCTGACACAATAGTAAAGTTTACTCCGTGTCCTGGTCCTTGGTCCTTGGGGTGTCCACAAATGGTTGAAGGTTATGGTAGTTTACTTCCCGGGTGAAGTTCCTGAAGAGATCCTGGTAATTATGAAGCTGTTATGCTGTTCTAAGAAGCCTGGTAGCTAAGCATCTTTAGTAGTACAACTCGAGTGAAAGTTCTTGTTTCCCACAGAAGTTCGCGTCACATCGTTATTTATACTATGTTCTCACTGTTGGTACATTGTACCTTTTTTAATTTAAACAAACGTTGGAGATCTTACACTTAGTCAATAGAGTCATCCCTCTTATGTCATCCCTCTCACTTATTTATTCCATTTAAGTTAATAGATTACATTTTTCTTTATAAAACACTACTTTACTGATACTTTCCTTTACACGTTGTTATATCTGCACTTTTAAATTAAAATATCTTAGTACTTCGGGGCATGGTTCAAGGGTGTAGTGTTTACTACGAGAGCGCTCCATCTCGACTGCATTATTATTATGTCAGGGTAGGTAAGTTAACTGCGCGGAGTTTACGCATCACAACAAAATAGTTCCACCTTTATTCGCTATTTACGGTATTTAAAGTTTGACCTTTTAATTATCCAAAGCAATGCTTTACTTCAGAATTAAAATAGCATACTACTGTATCATTGTTTATTTATTTGAATAATTTCAAGTTTTACCAGTATTATTTGTTTAGTAAAAGAATCTGTATGCAGGTTAATTCCAGTTAATGCACGTCAGTGCATGGTAAATTATTAACTAGTTTCCCTATCTTTACACTCGCATTCCTTTTGTCATTTAAAACTCTTTATTAAATATATTATTTGAGTTAATCAAGGCATGTAATATTAATTTTAATGTGTGATTTAAAATAAATTTTACTCCATATTACGTTTCCTATTTTAAAATCGTCACATACTCCGCCACTTAAAGATGACACCGGGTGGTTATTCTACGGGTTATTAGGTCTACAAGGTACTGGATGTATGCTTGGGATTACTGTGTGAAATTTCTCACACTACTCATTTTCTTTTCTTTCGTGAAGTTCCCTTTCTCTTGTTTCTTAACGGCTAACTTAATTTTACTTCTTACTACTAATTTCCCGCAACTTCTCAATATCATGGCCCGACTGATTTCATTAGCATACTATAACTCCAGTAGTTAGTTTTTTCCTCTTTCTTTAACCCTTTTCAGTACGGCGCCATTGAGACTGTGTTACGTACTTATCTCTATATCTCTTAATTATACTTTTGTAATCTAAAGTTGATCCCATACTCAACCTTAGATTCTTTCTTAATTCTAATATCTTACGCTACTGAGACAAGCGGAATTTCACGAAGAGGCATCTTTATTTTCTATTGAACGATCAGCTGTTACAAACTAAGCAAGAGGGGACAAATACTTTACACTAGACGCATTGTATTACACACAAGGGTGGTGGCTATTGTTTACCTAGGCAGCAGTTCATAACAGTAGGGGTGGCTTACTACAATACTAAACACGATTAATTCCTGCACGAACGAGTTTGTCGTTTACTGACAAGCTAACTTAATGACTATTCAAAACAGGTCACATGCTGGTGGTTTACGCTTTTTAAATATGCGTTTTCCTTATATTACTACTACACTTTTATTACACGTTAGTTTATTTAAGATACTACCAAGCTTTTTATTTGAAGGACTTATTATTTATTTATTTTTATTTTCTTCGGATTTAAGAAACGGTCATTTATTTGTTTAGGACTAGGTTGTTTACTGAGGGAAGCATCATTCCATAAAATTAATTAGTAAACTAGTTTTATTTAATTCGAATTAATTTTACTTTGTTTAAAAGTTGTTGTTACTGGGCAAAATACGACACACACTTGTTATAACAATAGAACAAAAGAGGAAGTGGGGTATTGTCTATCTCGACTTTGCAGAGGGTGGCAAATACAATTCCGTACAGGCGAGAACAGGATATTTACAGGTCTGATTTTGTTGACAAACCGACACACTGATGAATGCAATTTTAGGACAAGTACGTACATGGTTTTATATACAAGTGTCGTCATGTTAATATGAGTCTACATGTATTAAATTCACAATTAAAGTTACCTATATACTATTCTATTCTAATAATAATTATTATTTTTATTTTTATTTTATTTTATATTAAATTAGTGAAATATTTTAAAGTAACTGAGTGAATAGATCAACAGAGTGGCACATGGTATATGTGTCACTATCTTGCACAATTATTACTTTTGGTTATTTTATGTGTACCACGATGCACACAACTATTTTAACTAAAAGCAGAGTGGCACATTTTATAACGTCTTACCTACGTTATAACGTCGGGAACCAGTGCGTAATTGCCTCAGATCAGTTGCACAGGCTGCCATAGTCTTAATCAACTTCTATGAAGATTTTAGCAAGCAGTAGTAGTTAGAAAGAAAGGAATGTTGTTGGGGTGTTTGATGATTTATTCACTCAGTATTTTGTGTTAAGTAATGACATCTCTTTATTAGGTGCTATCCTTTATAGTTCTACATGGATTTTTAACCATAAGGTTTTCTGAATAAAAGTTTACAAAATATTTTCTGAAAAGGTGGCCACAACAAAAGTATTGTTATGTGCTAGCTTTTTCCATGGATCCGGGATATTAAATTGTTTTGTAAGTTAAGTTATTATACTATTAGAAGGAAGGGCCATTTGAAGAATGGACTTGGAAGTGTGCTGGGCCCATAGCCCACAGGTCCGTGGATCGAAACCACGCTCTGCTACCAATTTTATAACGTTTTACCTACGTTATAACGTCGGGAACCAGTGCGTAATTGCCTCAGATGAATTGCACGGGCTGCCATAGTCTTAATCAACTTCTTATGAAGATTTTAGCAAGCAGTAGTAGTTAGAAAGAAAGGAATGTTGTTGGGGTGTTTGATGATTTATTCACTCAGTATTTTGTGTTAAGTAATGACATCTCTTTATTAGGTGCTATCCTTTATAGTTCTACATGGATTTTTAACCATAAGGTTTTCTAAATAAAAGTTTACAAAATATTTTCTGAAAAGGTGGCCACAACAAAAGTATTGTTATGTGCTAGCTTTTTCCACGGATCCGGGATATTAAATTGTTTTGTAAGTTAAGTTATTATACTATTTGAAGGGGGGGTCATTTGAAGAATGGACTTATTTTAACCTCTAGTATCTGAAAAGCTTTATACTACAAGCACTAATTACTATTACAAATAATTTTAGTCGTATGACATAATACAATTTACAAAGTGACAATAATTAAAGTCTTTTATATAGTTTAATTAAACTGTCTTTTGCAAACATTTGTTTTAACACGGAAACATTTGACATTTAACCATGGAAGACAAGTCTCCGTGTCACCTGTGATATTGTGAAGTTTACTCCGTGTCCTGGTCCTTGGTCCTTGGGGTGTCCACAAATGGTTGAAGGTTATGGTAGTTTACTTCCCGGGTGAAGTTCCTGAAGAGATCCTGGTAATTATGAAGCTGTTATGCTGTTCTATGAAGTCTAGTAGCTAAGCATCTTTAGTAGTACAACTCGAGTGAAAGTTCTTGTTTCCCACAGAAGTTCACGTCACATCATTATTTATAAAATGTTCTCACTTTTGGTACCTTGTACGTTTTTAATTTAAACAAACATTGGAGATCTTACACTTAGTCAATAGAGATGTCATCCCTCTCACTTATTTATTCCATTTAATTTAATAGATTACATTTTTCTTTATAAAACACTACTTTACTGATACAACTAAACTGAATCGAAATTGCCCGTGAGCTGCGCAGATGGGAGTGAGATGGTAGTAGTATGTGAGTGAGGCGGACAAAGTTTACGACTACGTCATCTACGTACACTCGTTTCATGTTGACAATGTACAAAATTTACTGTGTTCAGAGTTTATTTATCCCGTGCTGAACGTAATGTCTTTATAGTGTAAGAGCTTGTAAAGTTTTAGGAAATTATACAGCGAAATACAATTTCTAATTTAGCAAGTGAAACCCAAGTAAATATTACTCAACATGAGGAAAATAAATATGTTCTTACATCCAGCTGAAGTGATTGTTTTTCTTTCGCCATATCAAACAATTAAAAATTTTAAACACTATAAACCGTTTCATATGTCCACATTACTAAATAAAAAAAAGAAGTTATAGTTCAATTCACTCTTTCATTAATAGTAATATAAATAATTAATAATCAATTAATACACCAATTTTAAGTATTAAAATAAACTTGACAATTACTCGTTCATTGGATGAACTCCCGAAATATCACCGTCAGTATCTGAATTCTCTTCTTCCGATTCTTCTTCACTGTCTTCACCTAGATTTATTATAATATCGTCCACTACAGTATCGAAGAGTTGTTCTTTTTCCCAGTATTCTCTTTCTATTTTAATTACGTGCCTGCACCTAGACAGCCACATTGAAAATGTCTTTTGAAAAATTTTCGAAAAAATCATTACAGTAAATTATTAACATCATTAAAATTGAAAGTAACATTTCTCTTTGCAACATATTCTTTTAAAGAAGCCCATACGAGTTCAATGGGGTTTAGTTCTGGATGGTAAGGAGGCAAACGTAGAACAGAATGTCCATGATTGTGTAATAACTCGTCGATTTCATACGTTTTATATTTTGGTTTATATAATTTGATTAATGTGTACAAATCGGGTTTCAACATTGAAATTTCAAATTGTATGTTTTTCTTTGTAAGCCAGTCTTTCATGTCGTCTTTCCTGGAATTAGAAGTCGGATATTTTTCAGTTTGTTTGTTATGGTAGGGAGCGTTATCCATGACAAGAACACTGTTTGGTGGCATTCCATTTAGTAGCTTTTGTTCTACCCACTTCCTGAAATTAGAGTAATTCATCTCATCATGATAATCTCCTGTTGATAATGTCGACTTCCAAGTTAAATTAGCACCAATAACAAAACCATTTTCTCCGCTAGCATGGATTATTATTAGTTTCTGGCCTTTTGTAACTTTCCTCTTTAGTCCTTCATTTGAATCGTCGGTCCAGCTCTTTACTTGTGTATACGTAGAATGTAAATATGTCTCGTCCATATAAACAATGTTTCTGTTTTCCTCTCTGTACCTCAGTATTGTGCGTAAATAGTTCAGTCTCATTTGTCTTATGTCATGTCGTTCCATGAGAAGTTTCCGGTCTGATTTTGTTTTCACCCACTTAAATCCCATTGTGTGTAATTCTTTTCGTAATGTGTCTACACAACCTCTATATTCCGTATCACTGCAAAATGTTTTGTGGATTGCCTTCATCGTTGGCACCCTCTATTCATTTATATGAAAATTTAAAACTAGTCTACGTAAAACACATCGATCGAAGTCATCCAGCACAATTTTTTTATTTATATTTTTCAATTTCTTTTTAGGTGTTGAAAAAGATGTCGACCCACCGCACTCAATTTTTCGCGACTCACCGGCAATCGTTTTCACAGTTCGTAAACTTACACCAGTAGCTGCTGCAACGCGTTCCTGCACTTTAGCCAAAGGTATAACTGGCACACCTTTTTTTGCCTCGTTTTGCATAAACTGCAATACACAACTAATAATTTCCCAGCTTTGTCCACTCAACGTTTTGTGTTTCACTTTACTTCTGAATTCCACGTTAGCGTCCATTTTATACGTTATCTATGAAGTAAATAACGATATACTTCAGATATACAGTATCTCAAGCATATACAGTATCTAAACACTTACGAGTAAGTGTAAGTAAGTAAGTAAATATATATAACACAATAAGGAAGAAAACTAAGCAAATTATATTTCTAACGCCCACTTAAATTTTGATATGACTATACATCCACTGAAACACACACCACGGCAACACAACTCAAGTGCGGTTCATGTTCCCACCACTCTAGCTCTAACAAAAATTTGTCACCGCGCACACAAGGCCGAGTGCAGTTTCGTTCTCTGTTAGCTGTACTTTCCTTTACACGTTGTTATATCTGCACTTTTGAATTAAAATATCTTAGTACTTCGGGGCATGGTTCAAGGGTGTAGTGTTTACTACGAGAGCGCTCCATCTCGACTGCATTATTATTGTGTCAGGGCAGGTAAGTTAACTGCGCGGAGTTTACGCATCACAACAAAATAGTTCCACATTTATTCGCTATTTACGGTATTTAAAGTTTGCCCTTTTAATTATCTAAAGCAATGCTTTACTTCAGAATTAAATAGTATACTACTCTATCATTGTTTGTTTATTTGAATAATTTCAAGTTTTACCAGTATTATTTGTTTAGTAAAAGAATCTGTATGCAGGTTAATTCCAGTTAATGCACGTCAGTGCATGGTAAATTATTAACTAGTTTCCCTATCTTTACACTCGCATTCCTTTTGTCATTTAAAACTCTTTATTAAATATATTATTTGAGTTAATCAAGGGATGTAATATTAATTTTAATGTGCGATTTAAAATAAATTTTACTCCATATTACGTTTCTTATTTTAAAATCGTCACAGCTTCTGGTATTTCAAATTGGTTTTACTGTGTGTGATTGTGGTGTATGTGTTAGTGTTTTGTGTATTTTCAATGTTGAGTGCTTTGAATATTGTGTCATGTTTTGTATTGATTTGTATTTGTTCTGGTATTAGTTTGTTTTCTGTTTATGTTTGTACATTTATAAATTTTCCCAAATGTTCATTATGGTGCCTTTGTGTGGTATATGTTTTATTAGTGTTACATTGGTTATGTCTGGGAATTCATGTCCTGTGTTTATTGCATGTGTGGCTAAATTGGATTTATATATTTCTGGTTTTTTGTATGCGTTTAGGTGTTTTATGTGTTCAAAATAACGTTTTCTCAGCTGTTTTTTTGTTTGCCGTATGTAACATTTATTCCAATCTTGGCATTCAATTTTGTATATGCCGTTAGTTGTTGTATTATCTTTGTTATGTGAGCTATTTAGATTTTGTAAATTATTTTTATTAGTTTTGTACGCTATTTTTATATCTGTGTTTTTAAATAGTTTTGTTAGTTTTGTCATTTTATTATTTATGTATGTGAATGTGGCCCATTTTTTGTTGTTGTTATTATTTATGTGTTGTTCAGTTTGATTAATTCTTAATTGTTCAGTTTTTATTTTATATTTGATTTTATTTTCTATTTTGTTCACAGTATTTTTATTGTATCCGTTTTCATAACCAATTTGGTATATTATATTTCTTTCTTTGTCAGTTTCTTGTTTCTTGTACAAAATTCCCCTAAACAAATTTATCTTTTGTTTCTCAGTGCTGATTTATATCAAACATTAATTGTTTTCATTTAAATTCTTTGTATTCGTTTTATTTCAATACTAATTTGAGCTCTTGTTACGTTAATCGTATTTCTAAAACATCTATGATTTTAATTCGACTTTAAAATAAACATTGACTCTTACTTTTAAATAAAACAAGAATGTCTTTAATTGTCTTTGAGTTCATTGTTCGATTAAGAGATAAATAAGTTGTTTATCACCTTATTGTCGTCAATCATACTCGATCATTTTGATCCATCTGTAGTTGTCCTCGTCTCGCACTCCAGCTCCTCTTGTCCAGTGTCGACTCGTTCCTCTTGTCCAGCGTCGACTCACCTCTTGTCCAGCGTCGACTCGCCCTTCTTGTCCAGCATCGACTCTGTCTCTTGTCCAGCGTCGACTCGCCTCTTGTCCAGCGTCGACTGTCTCTCTTCTCCTCTTGTCCAGCGTCGACTCTCTCTCTGTCCAGCGTCGTATCGCTCTCTGGAACTTCTCCTCGTACTGTTTCTGACGTCAATGGATCTCCTTAGGTGTATCTTCTTATGTAATTTTGTTATTATTTAAACACAGTTTGTTTTACAATCCAGTTACATAACTGTATGTAACTGGAAGGATGAAACTATTGTGCCGCGTTTTGGAAAACGATTCTATATTCCGATGTCTATATTGTGATTAATTAAAGTATTTACGTATTTGTCGACGAGACAGAAGTTGTCCTTTGGTACGGTCAGTTGGACTTTGTCATGCTGTTGCCCCTTGTCCGCCCGACTCGCGCGCGCCCTATCTATGCACGTACGGGTTTTTCAACAGCTGGTTTATTCAGTCCGACTTTAGCTATCAGCGCTTCACATTCTAGTCCCCGGCTGGCAGAGTAGATTGAACAGTTTTCGTCTCCCAGCTTCTTCTATGAATAAGTAGAAAGCTACGTGACCTCCGGTAAGTCCATTAAAATATGTATTTTAATTATTTATAAAAACAAATTGGTTTTATTTAATATTAAAGTGGATGCGTTGAGATATATATTGCAGTGAATCCTTAGCGCATGGCGAGTTTCAGGTTATAATTTGTTTTATGTATGCTTTATCTCAACCCTGGTTAATTGATTGTAACGTTAAGGATATAATTATGTTTTATATTAATCCAGTAATGCTTCTACTAAATTAACTAAACTAAGATGGGGCGTAAGTCAGTAAGTTTCTGATATCTGTGTATGTCACGGGCTTGTTAAAAGTTGCCGATTCCTGTAAGTGCGTCATGAAAACTTTTGCATAAAGGTTAATTAAAATTATCATTATTATGGAGTGACTATATTTAGACATATTCTATATTAACATATTCATGGAGTTATTTTTTGAAGTGATTTACCACATTCAATGGGATTCTTGACTTAGGCAATTTTTCGAGTTTATAAACCAGACAGTCCATGCTATGTCAGTGGGTAAATGTGGTAGGGTGTGTTTCATGAACTTATGTGTAATCCCAGATATAATTGTGCAGGGTTTCCGAGGTAGCCGGGAATCTGCCCCGCTCTGGAAGGATGGCCGAACAACTGCCTCCGACGATGTAATTCTAAAACCTTCGTCAGCTATGTCAGCCGGAGGGATGGACTGGACACACACTACTGAGCCCTCAACATACACCCTTCAAACCAGGTGAAATTTAACCATTTTTAACCTAAATCTTGTGGCCGAAGTACTCGGTGAGACTTTCATGAAACGTTCCAGTGTGGACAGTTATTTCCGGACAATGGGTGGAATATTTTAATTGCATTTTGTAAGGCTTACGCCTCCTCAATTACTATCATGTATATCTCGTTCTGAGAGTGAAAACTCGGCCGGGGTCACGCACCGCCCGGGTCGAGGGGAGTTCGGTATGTAGAGTTGAATCATTCTATTTCTGTTTTAAGCATGTTGCAACATTTATGTTAGCGATTTTCCTCCATCGGGACACGTGTGTTATTATTCATTCATATTTGGGGGTGGTTTTAACCGTGGGCGACTCCCGTTGGAGACGTCCACTGCAAGTCTGTCTGTGTCAGATCTTGCTAGATCCCGTCCGATGCCTGACCCTGCCGGTAGTCAAGTTTTGTAACACTGTGAGCTGACTTAATATTTTTATGACTTAGATTCCGTATTACAAATTCTGTACCACTGTTTAGCTAATTTGCACACTTTAAAATTACCATTGTCACAGTTTGTATTTACCATAAAAAAATCTTTGTAACGATAATTGTAATTGCTCACTATAACAGTTAGTTAACCATAAGAACACACAAGATTAACCAATGTCAGTTATGAATACTCGTGGTGGTCAAGTTCCACTATTTTTCTAGATTCTGTTTTGGAAAGTAAAAAGAAACATAAAATGCAGTTAGGCAACCGGACATCCATGTTAACCTTGTGATGCTACTTTTCATTATAGTAATTGATGGGATTTAATTTGATAATTAAATATCGGCTTGGGATTTGTGCGCTGGCCGCGTGGCTTACTGAGAACATTCAGTTAACACTTATCTTGTTAAAACTTGGGGGCATGCCTGCTCCACTCCTGGGATTTTTTTTTTAATTGAAGTTTTGGGAAGGGGGTTTTAGTCACCTTTAATTAATCAGTAAAGTGGGCCGGACACTTGGTCAGAAAAAGGGGGTTATGGGTGTCGAACAAGATTATTATATGCGCTGATAACCAGGGTGAACATGTGATGTGTTATTTATATGCAAACGTGGTTGATGTTAATTATATGTATGTGTTGTTTTTATAATTGTTACATTGTTAAATTAATCCTGCAGGTGTACATGTTTATATATATTTATGTTTAGCTATGATATGTGATTATTGGCGGGTCGAGATTGTGTGCCACTTTACAATTGTATTATTGACATCATGTAACATTTCATGAATTAATATTTACTGATCCTTCAGATCTTATACTTATTCAATGCTTGGTATCGTTAATAGTCATTATTCCTTGCTCAACTTTTGGCAAGGCACACATTAAGGAAATTAACCTCAACAATGGAAAAACTTAGTTATCTAGCCTTTTGGGGCTCAGGTGTTGTACTACCAGAGAATAATAAATCGTTGTTGTTATCTTAAGTTCAGTGTTTCATTTGCAAGTCCCATCATACTGGACCCAGCCCAATTTTAGCTTCTCTAGGCTCTTGCCTAGTTCTAAATAACTTGTAACCTCTCTTTCAAAACCAGCAAGCAAGGAGATAGAAATTTAAAAAGAAATAAAATAAATACTAAAAGCATAGAGAGGTTACAAATGGTAGATCAGAGCGTGGTTCATTCTGGGCTTGAACCCTTGGGTCCTGGTGTGTGATGGGGCTTGCAAACTTGGAGATAGTCTGGCAAATAAAATGGCACTTAATAGTTGACATGAAATGTAGAAGTATATATGTTTTTTTTATGAATTATTGTTAAATGTTTTGAATTGTAAACCTGAGGCCGCCACGGGCACGTGTTGTAGTTGGGTTGTTGTTTTGAAATTGGACATTGCCGGAGATCGCGTGGGGATGGGTTCCCGTATTTATTTTTTGAAAGTAATTGCGCGTGCGGTTAGTGGGATGCGGTATGGCCCGACTGGAAGTCGGTATCGTCCGATTGTAATGGTGACAATGTTGTAGTCGAAATGTCGTATATTGTGGTTAGTGTTAGGTGGTGTGGATTGTATGTTGGTGTTAGTGTCTGATGTTGTTTCTTCTTGAGTCTGGCGACTGACGGAGAGTTAGTTCCGGAGCGGGTCAGGTTTCCGCAGCGCTAGGAAACCCGGGGGTCTACTCGAAGGAAGGACAGTACTTGAGTTTTTCCGATTTTTGTTAAAATGTTTTTGTAGGTTGTGTTTGTGTTAGGTGTTTAGTGGGAATTTGTTTTATGATTGTTTGTTTTGCATTGTGCAACTCTGGCGGCGGTATGCTATCAGGAGTTGCCCCACCCTCTTACAGGCGTTCTCCAGAAATTTCCGGTGGTGGATGGATTTGATGAGGACCAGCTGTTGGTTTTCTTGGACCTGGTCCTGCAGGTGGCTGATTTCCCAGGGGTGTCCGATGGGGAGGTCTTGTATCTTATATACCCGTATTGTCGGAGTACGTTGGCTAATCTGGTCACCAAGGCCCTGCGTCGGGGTGACAGTGTTGATGCTTTCCATGGGGAGGTGTTGAACTTCTTCATACCCACTCGACGACGCTTCAAGCTTGAGTTGGAAAGATTCTATCGCCCACAGGCCTACGGAGAGGCGTTAGGAGATTTCGTGCGCGATATACGGAAAGCTGCCCGGGTGTTGAGATTGGGGTTGCCCGAGACAGAAGTTATCCAAGCAATTCTGCAAGGACTGACTCCCCAAGAGAGATCTCGTTTGGCATTCGCGGACCGTCCACGTGGTTTTGCGGATCTTGAACAGCTGTGTGTGTTTTCAAGGACGGTCCAGGCGGCTGACGAGTCCCGAGGAAGAGATGCCACAGATGTCCAATCCTCCAGTGGTTCATCAGGAAGAGCCAAAAGGGACAAACAGGGAGGTTGGAGGAAAACCCAAGAGACGCTTAGAAGGCCTGAATATTCCGGAAGTGATGGAGGCTACAAGGGGGTGGCAAGTGTGAAGACGGTAACAACAGCTACAGCACAGAAAACAAAGAAACATGAAACTAACAGGGGAAAAAGAAATTATGTTAGGGAACAGACAGCGGCAAGTAGGGAGCCTGTAGCAAGGCGTTATCCCTATTCGGAGAAAAAGGAAACTTTGAAGGTTCCAGAGGAAGTACAAGTGCCCAAGAGAGTAGTAGATGAAAAGGAAGCAGAAGTAGAAGAGCGGAATGACTTTGTGGGAACAATACAAGAGGATAAGAGCGTGGCAGTTAATACTGAATTACCGGACTCAAAGAGGACGTCATGGTTGAATCCAGAGGCCGCTGAATTTGTTCCGGTATTTACATCTCGGTTCGGGACGGATCCAGATCCGGTAATATCGTCATCGCCTACGCCGGCGTATGAGAACTCACTTGATGGTGTAGCTTTACCATCGCCAGTAGAAATTAATGTAGTCATTGCACATGAGCCTGGACAGCTGGATTCCAGGGTGGAAGATGTTGAGGACGCTGGGGTTGCTGAAAGTGGTCAAAGAGTGGAATCGACAGAAGAGTCAGAAGAGCGGTCTGCAGATGCTGCGCAGGTGAGTATAGTTGTAGGGGTTAGGGAGACTGTAGAGTCTGAAGTTGCAGATGGACACAGGGATGTCCGGGCTGCGAGTGTTTCTGAGGTTGTGGATGGACAAGGGGAGGTCCATGCCGCAAGTGTAGTGGAAGTAGATGAGGTAGAAGTTGAGGAGAAATTGGGTGGCAGCGTTGTGGAGTTTGTGAGTGAGAGCGAAGTAGGGTGTGAAGATGTGCAGACGCCTTCGGTAAGTAGTGTTGAGGATTCCGAGGAACGGGAGGAAGTTTCAGGTGGACCAGGTGAGCAACTAGCGGAGGACGTAGATGTGCAATGTTCAGATGGTGGTAGTGGAAGTGATGGCGATGACGTTGGTGATGAACGTGTTGATGAAAATGAGATCAGAGAAGAGGTTAGTCAAGAAGTTCGTGAAGGAGCTGGCGAGGCGTGTGGTGAAGAAGATGGATCAGAGGAGCAACGGGAAGAGGCTGAGGAGGTGCAGTGTCAGGAAGTTGATTTGGATTATGTGGATGAAGAACGGGAAGTTGTAGAAAAGGAAGAAATTGTAGCAGAGGAGTTAGACGATGAGCATAATCCAAAGCGGAGTGAAAGTAGTGAGGTAAGTTGCTTTGATTCTGATCCCGAAGAAACCAGTCAGTACAGCTCAACACGAGATAATTTCTTAGAGAGTGGTGTCCGAAAGGAGCGAATACCTAAAGTGCGGCATAGAAAGGTAAGAAGCAGAGGTTAACGGGTAGCGGGTAGATGTCCCCCACATTCCCAGTGGTGGTCATCTATTTCAGGGTTGCGCCCCTGCCCACGCGAGCCTTGGTTTCCTCCATTCTTCCTTAGTTCCGGAGGTAGCCAGGTCCTTGCCCTCAGTCCTAGCTATTGCCCTTTAATGATCCTTGCCCCATTTCATCTTCCCAATTTTCCTACCACTCCCCTTAGTAAAAAAAAAAAAAAAAAAAAAAAAATCTATCAAACGGAGTTAGAGAGAGACTTAGCTTGTGGTCCTCGAGATCGTCAGTTTCCCCTGTGTTACTGTGTTAAAGGTTAGATGGAGTGATGGTGTGCTGTTGCTGATTGTTAATAGTTGTTGAGGTTGATGTTGTTCATTATAGGGTCCGAGCCATGCCGCATTCTCCGGTTTTCCGGGTGTTATTTTTTGTTGCGAGAGAAAGTTGTGTAGACGGTGCTGTAGAGAAGTAAAATCCCCTCGAGTTATGGTGTATTTGTTGAGTTGAGATTGGATTAATGTTCGTGTGCCCTAGGTGCGGTCCTCTCTGTCTGGCTAAGCGGGGCCGTCCGCCCTTGTGTAGGGAAGTGGGCCAGCCATATGGCAAGGTTGGAGATGCCTTGTGGGTGCATGTGGCTGGTCGGTCCGAGAGAGGGACGAGAGGTAGTACGGTCGCTCACATGCCAAGGTGGGAGATGCCTTGTTGGGTCCTAGGACAAGCATGTGAGTGGGACCGGTGGGAGTAATTGGTGGTCACCGGAGAGGGTGACGTGTTGGGGCGGTCCCGTGGGGTTGGCGTGGCGGAGAGGGTCGCATGGGGATGACTGTTCTCCTGGGAGCGAGTCTGCCTGGCCAACTCACCCACGATGTCCACCGGAGTTTTAATGGGAGTACACTGCAGGGTACCTTCCCGAGTTTGAAGGTGAGGCAACCGGGTTGCCCTTTTGGGGTGGGGGTCTGCCGCGTTTTGGAAAACGCGGCGATGTTCCGATGTCTATATTGTGATTAATTAAAGTATTTACGTATTTGTCGACGAGACAGAAGTTGTCCTTTGGTACGGTCAGTTGGACTTTGTCATGCTGTTGCCCCTTGTCCGCCCGACTCGCGCGCGCCCTATCTATGCACGTACGGGTTTTTCAACAGCTGGTTTATTCAGTCCGACTTTAGCTATCAGCGCTTCACATTCTAGTCCCCGGCTGGCAGAGTAGATTGAACAGTTTTCGTCTCCCAGCTTCTTCTATGAATAAGTAGAAAGCTACGTGACCTCCGGTAAGTCCATTAAAATATGTATTTTAATTATTTATAAAAACAAATTGGTTTTATTTAATATTAAAGTGGATGCGTTGAGATATATATTGCAGTGAATCCTTAGCGCATGGCGAGTTTCAGGTTATAATTTGTTTTATGTATGCTTTATCTCAACCCTGGTTAATTGATTGTAACGTTAAGGATATAATTATGTTTTATATTAATCCAGTAATGCTTCTACTAAATTAACTAAACTAAGATGGGGCGTAAGTCAGTAAGTTTCTGATATCTGTGTATGTCACGGGCTTGTTAAAAGTTGCCGATTCCTGTAAGTGCGTCATGAAAACTTTTGCATAAAGGTTAATTAAAATTATCATTATTATGGAGTGACTATATTTAGACATATTCTATATTAACATATTCATGGAGTTATTTTTTGAAGTGATTTACCACATTCAATGGGATTCTTGACTTAGGCAATTTTTCGAGTTTATAAACCAGACAGTCCATGCTATGTCAGTGGGTAAATGTGGTAGGGTGTGTTTCATGAACTTATGTGTAATCCCAGCTATAATTGTGCAGGGTTTCCGAGGTAGCCGGGAATCTGCCCCGCTCTGGAAGGATGGCCGAACAACTGCCTCCGACGATGTAATTCTAAAACCTTCGTCAGCTATGTCAGCCGGAGGGATGGACTGGACACACACTACTGAGCCCTCAACATACACCCTTCAAACCAGGTGAAATTTAACCATTTTTAACCTAAATCTTGTGGCCGAAGTACTCGGTGAGACTTTCATGAAACGTTCCAGTGTGGACAGTTATTTCCGGACAATGGGTGGAATATTTTAATTGCATTTTGTAAGGCTTACGCCTCCTCAATTACTATCATGTATATCTCGTTCTGAGAGTGAAAACTCGGCCGGGGTCACGCACCGCCCGGGTCGAGGGGAGTTCGGTATGTAGAGTTGAATCATTCTATTTCTGTTTTAAGCATGTTGCAACATTTATGTTAGCGATTTTCCTCCATCGGGACACGTGTGTTATTATTCATTCATATTTGGGGGTGGTTTTAACCGTGGGCGACTCCCGTTGGAGACGTCCACTGCAAGTCTGTCTGTGTCAGATCTTGCTAGATCCCGTCCGATGCCTGACCCTGCCGGTAGTCAAGTTTTGTAACACTGTGAGCTGACTTAATATTTTTATGACTTAGATTCCGTATTACAAATTCTGTACCACTGTTTAGCTAATTTGCACACTTTAAAATTACCATTGTCACAGTTTGTATTTACCATAAAAAAATCTTTGTAACGATAATTGTAATTGCTCACTATAACAGTTAGTTAACCATAAGAACACACAAGATTAACCAATGTCAGTTATGAATACTCGTGGTGGTCAAGTTCCACTATTTTTCTAGATTCTGTTTTGGAAAGTAAAAAGAAACATAAAATGCAGTTAGGCAACCGGACATCCATGTTAACCTTGTGATGCTACTTTTCATTATAGTAATTGATGGGATTTAATTTGATAATTAAATATCGGCTTGGGATTTGTGCGCTGGCCGCGTGGCTTACTGAGAACATTCAGTTAACACTTATCTTGTTAAAACTTGGGGGCATGCCTGCTCCACTCCTGGGATTTTTTTTTTTAATTGAAGTTTTGGGAAGGGGGTTTTAGTCACCTTTTAATTAATCAGTAAAGTGGGCCGGACACTTGGTCAGAAAAAGGGGGTTATGGGTGTCGAACAAGATTATTATATGCGCTGATAACCAGGGTGAACATGTGATGTGTTATTTATATGCAAACGTGGTTGATGTTAATTATATGTATGTGTTGTTTTTATAATTGTTACATTGTTAAATTAATCCTGCAGGTGTACATGTTTATATATATTTATGTTTAGCTATGATATGTGATTATTGGCGGGTCGAGATTGTGTGCCACTTCACAATTGTATTATTGACATCATGTAACATTTCATGAATTAATATTTACTGATCCTTCAGATCTTATACTTATTCAATGCTTGGTATCGTTAATAGTCATTATTCCTTGCTCAACTTTTGGCAAGGCACACATTAAGGAAATTAACCTCAACAATGAAAAAACTTAGTTATCTAGCCTTTTGGGGCTCAGGTGTTGTACTACCAGAGAATAATAAATCGTTGTTGTTATCTTAAGTTCAGTGTTTCATTTGCAAGTCCCATCATACTGGACCCAGCCCAATTTTAGCTTCTCTAGGCTCTTGCCTAGTTCTAAATAACTTGTAACCTCTCTTTCAAAACCAGCAAGCAAGGAGATAGAAATTTAAAAAGAAATAAAATAAATACTAAAAGCATAGAGAGGTTACACTATTTACAAAATTTTAAATATTCTGTGCGGACGGGCATAAGCTCCCGCTGCACAGTGGATGATTTAAGAAAGAGAACCACTGTAGCTTGTGTGTCCTATTTATACCCATGTCTTGGTTAACACCTGCAGTGGTACGAAATCGACATGTCTGAAACTGTCTCTGGATTCAGTTCCCCCACTCTTTGTCAATTTCGCTATTTCTTATATTTCTGCGAATTGCAGAGTCCTGTAAGTATACTCTTATACTTATCTTATAACTATTTTTACAACACATGTTCACTGTAATTTTGGACATTGCAACTTAACCCTTTCGATTTGTACACAGTTATTTCACTATTACACTCGTATGGTGTGGCACTTTCACTTGGTTTTCGTACACAGTATTTAGTAAATTTTCTTACATTTTATTGTGTTTTTGGATTTTACTTCTTAATTATAGTTTATGAATAATTACGGAAAACAGTAATTGTGCAATTATTCATCTTGGGGTGGTAAACTCGCCTGCATAGACCTGCGTTCACACACACTTGCAAAATACTGGTGTACACACTTTCAGTTACATTTGTGTGTGTGTGCACGTCGATTCAGGTCGAAACACCTGTTCATATTTTTGTCTGAGCCAAGCTTGCAATCCCTGACATGCTTATTTCTAATACATTATTAATTATTTACAGTTTATTAGGTATATTTAAATGTTTATATTCAATGCTCAGTACATCACTTATTTGTACTGTCGCAATATATATATATATTTTTTTTTTCACTCTTTTGACCGCATAGGACCACTTTAGTCAGTCCATTATCCAAGTCTCTTCGAAGGGACTGTTCGGGCCTTGCGGTCCTCCCAGTATTGACTATCAAGGGGTCTATTCATTAAACCTTTACTTAGTTTTGACTAATGGAGTAATGAAGCTTGCTGTTTTATGATAAATTTAAAAACATGATAAAAGTTTCAAAACAAATTTTAATACCACAAATACAGTATTTAAAAGAAGAAACTGTTTCAAACCAAAACAATAATGTTTAAATTGTAATTTGATAGTTCTTTGAAGTGAATAATAATGGCCTAACTCAATAGCGCTGCTCTTTAAAACACTTATCTGTTATAATACGTTAAACATTTTATATTTCGTTATAAACTGAATTTAAAAGCAAGAAAAAGTAAAACACACACACACACACACACACACACACACACTCACTTAAGGTTGCACATGCCAGTAAATTAAAAAATCTTTTTCCTAGCCTTCATTGCAGCAAGCAAAGTCATTGAAAAGACAGTCTGTCTGCGAGTTCATGCTCGATACTTCACAACATTAGGTGATTAAGTCTGTCTTCTGTTGTGGTTGACCGCAAGCGGTTTTTGATCAATGAGAGCTTACTAAATGCTCTCTAACCAGATGCTACAGTCACTGGGGCCACTATGAGAAGACGAAGAGCCGTGCAAATTTGAGGAAATACAGACTCCCATCCTTTTTTTGTATATCAAGTTTATAAGCTCTAGTGCTGATGAAATATGACCACTTACACAAAACTTTGACCCTTCGTGAATTTTGTAAAAAAAAAGAAAGTTCATCATTCAGGTCATCTTTTTGTAAGTCTGAAGGATAAGCAGTCGACAGTTCTTCAGCTTGTTCTTGTATTTGTTTTTCACTGAAAACATAATGTGTTGATGTTGTGGGATGATCATCTTCTGCTGTACTTGCACAGTGGTCTTGTTCTTCATTAATTGGTGGAGTTAATATTGGTGAAAACAATCTTCAACAGTGTGACATTCTTTCAGTCAAGTCACTTAGTTGGACCAAAAGAATATCAAGGGCTGGGTTGAGAACTTGTACTTGAAGTCTCTCTTCAGGTGACTTAAAAACGTACTTTTCAACTTCAACACCTGTTTCGTCATTAAATCTTTTTTTCTTTCGGAACCTGGTCACTTTTAGCTGGTGATTAATTTTAAGTTCCACAGCTACATTTTTTGATTCTTCAAGAAGTTGAACCCATGAATCTCTTAGCAACTGAATATCAACTATGAGCCCTCTTATGTGTTTAGTTGCTTCAGGAAGGCAAAGTTTGGAACTTTGTAAAATCTTATTTCTAATGTCGATACACTTGAGCAGTTTGTACCAGACTGTGATAAAAATTACAAATTCGTAAGAACTCATCCACTCAATTAAGCCATTAACATCAGCTTGGTCTTCAGCTGGTAGTTTAAGATCTTCCAATCCATTAAGTGCTAACAATACATTATTATAGTTCTTTGCTAGAGGGCTAATTGATTCTATTCTTGCACTCCATCTTGTTTTTGAAGTAGAATGAAGAGATATGCCACCTTTGTTTTAAAGAATTTTCCATCTTGCAGGGCTTGCTGAAAATATGTTATACAGCTTTTCAACATTTTCAAAGTAGGATCTAATCTCATTGCTAGTTTCCATTGCATGAGTCCCACACAAATTTAAGGTGTGAGCACAGCAAGTTGTGAAATATGCTTGTGGATTTTCTTCCAAAATTCTCGTTTTAACGCCTTTAAACTTGCCAGACATATTAGAGGCATTGTCATAGCCTTGACCTCCACATAAAGACAAATCCAACTGAAAGTCGTTTAAGACACTTTTGACTTGATCTGTTATTGCTACTCCTGTTTTCTTTTCAAAGGCATTCATTTTAATAAATCTTTCATAAACTTTCCACTCTCCATCTTGACACAGAACATATCGAATGATAAATACTAGCTGTTCTTCGTGAGACACATCTGGTGTCCCATCTACGATGATGCTATAGTAGTGAACTGATCTTATTTCCTCAAGTATTGAATTTACAACTTCATCAGCACACACTTTTAAGAATTCATTTTGACTTCGCCAGGACAGATAGTGAGCCTAAAGTCTTTTACCTGATTCTCTGCTATTACTAATATTTTCTAGGTGCTGACCAACTTCAACATTCTATCTTCCCACTAACTGGAGGGTTGCTAGGAAAAGACCACTGTCATAATAGTCGATTGTGGAACGGGTTCCTCTTAATGGCAAATTTCTTTTCGCTAAAAAAAAGAACAACATCAACTACAGCTTTCAAAATTTTCCTCCATTTTTCCTCTTCCTGCTTAATGTTTTCTTGTAACGCTGCATCGATGCCTCCCATGTCTTGTAGTGAAACACAAAGGTCTTTCCATTTAATGTAGCTTCTCAAGTGACAAACATTACCTTCATGGCTTTTAACTTTTTCATACAGTTTTTTCCATTCGTCATTAACTCCACCTTAACATAACTGTGATTTTAACATTTGAACTTGATCATCACTATCGTCACATTTAAAAAATGTACATGGAAAACAAAAAAGGGAAGCTGCTTCTTCGCTCCAAACAACCCAATCCCTTTTTACACTCTCGCCATTAGTCTGGTGTTTAAAAAAAATTCCTCGAGGAAATGGCCTGCCTGACATATCTCGCAGCAAGCTCTCAGGAATAGGAGGTGGTCCTTTTAAAACAATCAATTCCCTCTGTTTTGTATCTAGAAATTTCCATTTTGCAGGATCATTAGATATAAAGTTCTTAAAACCTTCATGAGTTCCTTCACATAAATCATTATTGACACGATGTACACTAGTGCTTTCGAAGTCATTATTAGAAGATTTTTGTGGAAACACTGAAACAACCTCAGCGATTTTATCGTTTACGTTATTGTCATAGTTTGTACGACTATCTTCGTTGCAAACTTTTTTTACTGGATTTCCTCCCTCACTAGTCAATGTACAGTTTGAGTTGCTTGAAGACTCGGGTTGGCCGGAATTCCCTTTTAAGAAACTATGAAGTTAGGTGCGTTTTCCTCTTTCCTCATGCATTAACTTTTCTCTTTTTTGCTTTCTTCTTGCCGCACCAGATTGAAACGATCGTTTCATTTTTAACTTCTATTTTATTGACCTGAAACAGTACATATTTGGCACTTCCTTTTGTTATTTTTGTTACAAATTATGTAAAACATGTATGACGATTGTATAAATCTTAAAGATTTCACACAATAAATAATAAAATAAAAATAAATCTATACATATAATAAAATCGTTGTCTGTTTTCTGTCTGTGCACGCTAATCTCCACAATGGCAGAACGAATTTGGGTGTGGTTTTCAGTGATGTATTGAGATAAGCTTGGGCTAACATTTAGAGTTTGTTTCATTTAAATCGGTTGACAAATAAGCTCATTAGGTGGAAAAGATCAGAGTGTATTTTCAGCGCATCGATGTAAATACACAGATATAGACAGAAGTTAGGTTACAGAATGAGGTACCGAAAGTAACTAAATAAACAGAGAAAACAAATACTTTGACATTAGACATGACGAAAAACCCTAAGTTAACAGCCAGACGGACAAATAACAATTATGTAAATATCATATAATATAGTATAAGTAATTAATAAGAATAAAAATAATGTAAAATAGATCATAAGTATTGCATTAATTGTTAATACGGAAAGCCAAAATCGCGCTAGGGATCGAACACGCGATAGCAAATTTGGCAGTATAAGAAACTCCAAAATAAAGTACGTAAACGATAAAAGTGTGTTAAATAGTATAAACAATGAGTATCAAGTATCAATCGCGGGCACAGCTAGTGAATAATAAATACCTAACCAAAGGGATATTTTTTTTTAAGGCAACAGAGATAGAATCCAATGGCTAATTAATTATTTACCTAGTACAAATTGTAATAACAAATTACGCAGCTGCACACTACAAAAAACTTTATTTATAAACTGTTACAGTGTCACTACGACCTACATAGAGTCTGAAAATTATCAATACCAACACTGCAATGACTGTCTGACCGAACAACAGAATATCGAATGTCGAGATCAGGTAGGCAGTGAACTTTAGAGTGTTGGCAGAAAGGGAAGGGGTGTTGGCGAAAAGGGAGGGGAATGACTCATCACTATCAGAGACGGAGCCCGGCGCTCTGTTTGTTTCTGTTATCGTTCTCGAGTCTCCATCATGCATCCTGTTATGCAAATAGTATTTTTAGTACCGAAATAATGTTTTTTTTTCAACCCTTTTGAGTTGAGTTTTTTGTGGCCCGGGGCAATCTGCCCCTTTTGCCCCCCCCCTCTGGGCAGCCCTGACTATATGTTAAAGATTGAGGAGTAATTACCTAATGACCTTGAAGGCCAACTTCTAGAATAAATAAATACAACCTGCATATGTTACCATATACAATTGGAATCGTCCTTTATCTACGCTTAAGAGAGTAGATGTCCCTGGGATCAAATAATCATGTGGTCATCCATCCAGGTCTTGTATTTGTGGATGTGACACTTGACTTTACAAATGAATCCACATTGCTTCAACTACATAACTGTACTTACTGGGTACAAATCATTGGCATAACATTTGGGGGGGGGGGGCAGTAGGGTAATTTTATCCCTTATGACAGCTCAAGTACTATTCAAGAACTACAATAAGTCAAAATCATTTGAAGGACATTGAATTACAGCACACACATAACACCAAAGATCTCCCTGACATTCAGAAAGCTGTAAACACCTTTATTTCCTTTAATGAAAATTGTAGGTAAACTTTTGTTACATACAAGTGAAGGACTTTATATATGTACATCTGTACAGTACTTCTTTTTTTATAACTTCATTCTAATATAATTTTATGAATTTAGAATTGAATTTAAAGATTGGAATAAAAATGTATCTTTAATAGCAACTAAAAACAAACAATAACTCCAAGAACTCATAAAACAATTTTCTGTAAAATATGCTGATCGATCATAAAATTGTAACTGGGTTATTGTATGTATGCTTCTTTTAAACATTCTGACCTAACTTTGCCAAAATCTACACACACACAGTGTCCTTGAATTCAGGAATTCATTTTACAGGCTCAAACAAAGAAGAAATTCTATATAAACATAGAACCAAAGATGCTTCGTTTACAATTTATGGCTTGTGTAAAATTTTACCTTGACTTCTGCTTCATGGGTAAAATTGAGCCCTACTGAAATTCTTGGAGTTGAATTAAATGGAAAATATGATGGTTTCAGATTGTTTTTAACCTGAAAATTGAAAAACATGGGTCCCAGAACTATGAGTGGTTTTTAGAAACATTTAGCAGATCTCAAAATATTGGTATCCACAAATGTCTTTTTTTAGGTTTCATGTGAATTTACTTGATGGTTTTTGGTGGTCAGAAACAAAAAGTTGCCATCTAAATTCACACACATGCCCGTGCATGCACACCCACACACACACATTTATATGCATATACATGTGACGTATGATGTGTATCATTTACATCACACATATTAGTTATTTGTGTCTCTGCAGCTGTGCAGAATTGGACAAATATAATCATAATGACAATTAGATTTTAAATTAGTACTTATCTAATTTGAGTCTTTGCTGCTTACAGCAGGCTGAAGATGAAGATTTAAGGCACAAAGTGCACACATCAAATAGAAAAATGTATTGTAGATTACATTAGGTTTTCTGTGAAATGGAACACAACATTTCACAAACACACAATTTTTCAATATTTTTGTGAAAAGTTGTATATTTTCTTTTGTTGTTACAGCAGCTGAGGCAACAGAAGCTGCAAGCTTTGATGAAGCACTTACACATACAGGTAAACAAAATATAATATCATAAAATATTGAAAACTTCATATTTAACACTTTATATAATTATGTAACTTTAAATTCTACACATACTGTTTTTACTACAACACAGTAACATTTATAATACTTTTATACAGTAGTAAAATCTCAAATATGGAATAAACAATGGGAAAAGTATCTGCGGTAGAAGACTCAAATGGAAAGATAAGAGAACAAATTAAAAATGAACTTGAGCAATTTAAGAAAAGTACACTCTGATTTTTGAAATAGGTCACTGAACAGACAGTAGTGTCAATAGTAAAGGCATAAAACAAAGCAGAAATTAAGATAATAGAGAAAGTAGTTTTGCCTACAGTAGGGCATGTTTATTTCAAGGCTCCAAAATTTGATGGAAACACTCACTGGGCGATGTATGTTTGGCGATTTGAAGCTACTGTAAGTAAAGAGCATTGGACATAAAAAGAGAAAACAATTTTACTCATTCTCGCTTTAAAAGGACCCGCCACAGAACTACTACAGAAAGTGCGACCTGACAGCCTATGCCAAATTGATTAAAGCTCTAATGTATGGTACGGGGATAAATATGTGCACTGCAATCAGTTAAAAGTGAGGCAACTGTATTCTGGGGAGAGTCTTTTGGAGTTTGAAACAAATTTCAACTGATTGATAAGACTGACTTATGATGAAGCATTGGAGAACTTCTGGATGCAAATTGCTCTCCTTACATTTATTGATGGTATCGAAGGTAGTGAATTACAATTAGTATTAAGAATAGCATGGCACCAGAACAGCTCAGATACTCTTGTTCATGCTCTCCAGTTTAAAGCTGCTAAGTTGTTTACCTAAATAAACAGAAGTATGTCATCATGTTGTAGTCAAGTGGATTTAATATCACATTGTCTTGTAGTGGACAGAATAAAGTGATGATTTTGGGAGAAACCATTCAAGAGGTTTATAATGCCACAACAATTTTCCAAACCATGAGGAAAGGCAGAAGACTAAAATGTTACAAATGTGGGAATTGGGCCATCTTCAAACAGACTGTTAGGAGAGTAAAATAAAGAGGCTGGGGAAGGGCATGAATGCATCAATTGGAGAAATAAAGCTCCAGAACAGCACACAGTCTCCACGCTTTAAAAGACCAGTGGAAACTTAATTGTTAATGGATTTGTTAGAAGTAAACCAGCAGCATTTATAGTTGACATGGGTGATATATTGTCCATTGTGCACCCTGATCTAGTCAGCCATCGCCAGCCTCAATTTAGCTGTTGTACCATACAGGAGACAGATGAGGTGATATGAAAACCAACTATGATCATCACGGAAAGGCTCTTGCTTGTTCCTGTGAGGAACTATAGGTAAGAAAGTATTGGTTGCAAATAATTAACATGTAGAAGTGTGAAGAAAAGAAGTATTGAATGTACAGGGGATGGACAAGTTTGGAGATGGGATGATGCTTGTTACAGAATCAGAAAGAGTTACTAAAGAGGTTGTCAGACAAGAGGTTGGAAGTGGACTGGGAAAGACAAATAAAATCAAAGAATAGATGATTGTGTGTGATGGAGAAAGTGCTCTGGAAGTGAAAAGAGGACTTTCAAAAGAGTCAAACATAAAACAATGGACATAAGAGGATTCACCAGTTTCAGATGAACAGGCTTAAGGAGTGGCAGATCTAGATTGAGATAATGAACATGGCTACATGACACTTCACACGTCGTGGCAATGCTTAATATTTTTTCAGGACACACATTCCAGATGTTTGTGGATTATTCTACCAGCATTCAGTCTGCACAATGTGTACAATTATGGACACTGACATAGTTTTAATATCATTCCATTGCCGGTAAGAATGCAATTTTTCTCAATGCATCATCTGGAAAGTAACAGATTATGGAAAGTGACACATTATTCTTGAACCTCACTCATTAAGGTATGAGCCAGCAACCAGCCAAGTTCAATTTTGGGACCACTGGTATTAGAGTACATTTCAGAGTGATTGTTATTGTAACTTGTAGCTTAGTGATTACTGTGTATTACTTAGTATGACACTGTTAATAAGGTGACATTTATTGCTTGTGACATTATTGTGACAAGACAGTCTCTAATTTGAAAAATTGTAGCATTCCAGTGTTGTTGTTTATGTCTACTGGAATTAAATTTTTAATAAGTCACTTCACTTTGTATCAGTTATTCTGGTTACTCCATACACTATGACAATCCGTACAACTGTCGTATCAGTATTTTATTTTACAGCCATTTAACTCACATCACAGCTTTTTAATTAATATTTTATGATGAGAAAAAAGACAAGTAAATATTTGTATTAAATGAAATGTTACATTCTTTTCTAATTGCCAATTATTTTATTTTATTGGATTGGTATATGTTTAAAGAAGTAGAGTCAATCACTTACCAGATTACAGTTTCTTTTAATGTATGATTTTGATGTGTGTGTGTGTGTGTGTGTGTGTGTGTGTGTGTGTGTGTGTGTGTGTGTGTGTGTGTGTGTGTGTGTGTGTGTGTGTGTGTGTGTGTGTGTGTGTGTGTGTGTGCGCGCGCACGCGTGTGCGCGTGCGCGTGCGTGTGTGTGTGTGTGTGGCACCATATATATATATATATATAAAATTGTTTTTTAAGTATCTAAAATCTAGTCTATGTAACAATCTCCAGGAACCTCTGACAGGCTCAAGAACAACATTGCACACTACATTAGGATAAATCTGTCTATATTCAGTTAGCAGTAGCATACTATTTAATCTCTACTTGTTGTTACAGGTTATGGGAAGTTCAACATGTACATAATAATAACATGTGGCTTATGTCTTTGTAGTACTTTTTTGAGTTCTATAGATGTCTCCTACCTTTTACCTATAACTGAATGTGAATTTGACATGTCCCCAGTACAAAAAGGCTTACTGTCTTCAGCTTTTTTTGCAGGTAGGGCCATTAGGACTCATATGTTAAGAATTGTTTGAATCAAAATATATTATATTATATTGTCTAATTATATAATTGTATTATATTTTGTATTTAGAAGTTTGATAGAAAATAAACTTCAATACAGAAAAACTTTCAGCAATGTATGTTTCTTGAATGCTGTTTGAATGTAGCACTGGAAAATTTATCTCACATCATAGTTTTTTAATTAATATTTTATGATGAGAAAAAAGACAAATAAACATTAGTGTTAAATGAAATGTTATGTTCATTTCTAGTTATCCATTATTTATTTTAATTGGATTGGTACATGTTTTAAGAAGTAGATTAAATCACTTACCAGATTACAATTTTAAAAATATGTTTATTATAGTAAAAAATGTATATGGTATATGAACTCTTTACACACTACCTGGTGATTTACTGAATGGAAAAATCATAGAAAAGGTTTCATAAAACATTTTAAAAGGGACAATATTACAGTTTTATTAAACTTCAAAATGAAACTAAAATATTTCATCCAAGCTTCTATTTCATACAGCAAAACTGTGAACACATAGCATCTTAACATTCAACAATGAGACACCTTAGTCTTTACTGCAAAATCTTTAGTTTGTGCATCTTATTAAAACTGTTTTTGCTTATGCAATCCTTGATCTGATCTCCTCGGTGTAGTCATTTTTCTCATTGACAACTGCTCCAAAATATTTCTACTTTTCTACTTTTTCTATCAATTCTCCATTAACTCTCAAATTTTATTTGCTGTGGTGTTTTTGAAACTGTCATAAATCTTGTTTCTTTGTTTTGTTTCTAACAATCAATGTTCACTTGTAGCCATAACCTTGATAACCAATTCATCATCCAGGCATCTGGTGGCTTGTGTCCTACTGTCACAAAATTTATATATGTAGCACTTGCAGGACAAAAATTAAGGTATATTAAGCACAGTGTAGTTAACAATTTAAGAAGACACTACTTTAATAGGCTTCCTACAGCAGGTAGCTCTGAGACTGAATGTAAGGTGTATTGTTATCAAAATTCATCTGTTAACATCATAACAGTGCTCGACGAATGAAATAAAATGACAATGAAAGTGGGATGAGAAAATAGTGGAAAAAATTTCTACACTTATGATCTGAAATTCAGATGGAAAACCCAGTAAAATAATTTTAAAATTAATCTTTGGTATAAACCAAAGATAAATAAGAATTAGTTTAAATAAAACTAAGCTTCTGAAATGGACCTATAGGTGAAAAGAGAACTGATTATATTTAATTCATCTGTTCAAGGCTTTTTGAAAATCACAAACAATAATATATGAAAAATGTCTTAACATAAAATCCTGTTAAAACAAATATTTCTCAGCATCATACAGTATTATTCTTATTCTTATATTGTTAACTTTCTTCTTTGTCTTTGCTATCTACTGGGCTACTGCTGTCTTTCACATCTTACTATATGTTGATCTCATTCCTCCAGATGTGGTTCTCTGATTTATATCTCATCAATTACATTATCTCTCCAAGACCTTTGAGGTCTACTTCTGCTTCTTCTTTGGTCTGGGGTCTAGTTTAGGTCATCTCTTAGGTCATCAATTCCCATTTATCTCCAAAATTCAAATAATATTTGATGGGCAAGTCTGTTTTGGTAAGTGAACATATTATTAGCATATTAAAACAGTTACTGTGTTCAAATAATAAAACTAGTCACTGTTTGTAGGACTGTTGATTACCTGTCAAGTTGGAGGTTTCTTGTCTGACATGATGGGCAGACGATATGTCCTTGTACGAGCTATGGTATTAAACAGTTTCCTGTACTTGTTCGCTATTTTTGTCCCGAATTTCACGACACTTCTCCTTATCAAGTTCTGTAATGGCATTGTGTAAGTATCTTTTGTATAGTGCAATTCGTCAAGCATTAAGCATTCATTGTTAGTGAATATACTTTAAAATAAAAATAAAATATCACATAATTTCTTTGGTGAATATTAAAAAGTACTGGTTTTAGGGCTATACAGAAGACAAGGATTTGCTTTTGTTTCCATTTTGTTCAATATTTACTCGTTTATTTTTATCTGTAACTAGTAAATGATGGGTACAGTATAGTCATAGATAAGGCTGTTAGAGAAAATATGAATATTAATGTTATTTTAAAAGAATATATTCATAAGAACATGTATTGAGTTTTTACTCAATGATTGAAGGAAGAAAATCTGATGTGAGCATGTAAACAAGAAATCTGTTTTACAAAAAACCTGAATGGATGTCATTGCCTGCATTTATTTTATTTTCTTCTTCTTGTCTTAATGTATTTATAAAAGAGTAAATGAACATTGAAGGTACTAATGACAAATTAAAAATATATGTAACCTGGTTAATTAAAAACAAATTTATGTTCCTATATTAATAATATAAGCAGAATTATCCTACAGTAATAAATTGAAATAAACAAGACTATTCATTGTTTATTATATAGGCCTACATATAATATCACAGATTTTTGTAATAGATAAACAGACAGTGCACATAAAATTCAACTAGTTTTTGTCATTATAAACGTTTAAGAAAGAAAATGTGATAACAATAAAAAATGATCTTCAGTTTTTATTTACAACATTCTCCATAAACAACTATCTTGCAGAGTTAAAAAATAGAACAAACATTTTGTATCTTTTACTTTCTTGTAATTTATTTCTGGATGAGCAGATATCAGTGCTAAACAGTGTTTTTACAGGTGCGAAACAGTAAAAATATTTCAGTATGGCCTGAGAACATAAAACAACACAACTACTCAGGAATATATCACATTCTTCATGATTTTGAATGGAATTCTGTGTATAGATACAAGTATACAGTAAGAAAATGATTACAAAAACTTTTCCAATCCTATTATACCAATATATGTGGATTAATGGAAATCTCAAATGCAGAAGATTTCTTCAGACACATTACCATTTCCTGTAAAGTAGTCTTCAGGATTTTTCTATTATTTAGTTTTCATAATTATGTTCTTTCTTATCAGTTAAAAATTCCAGTTGTACTGCTATGCTGAGGAAACAGAAAGCCCTCCATGACTGAGTGACTGCATGATGCCTTGCATCTATATTTGCGTGGCAGACTTACATAACGCTCTGGATTGTTTGAGGTGCCCCTTCCAAACATTACTTGACTACTCAATTAGCATCCAGGCCCACTATGTCACTACAGTGCAAGGCAGTGAAATACAAATACTGGATTTTGAGGTGGCTAAGTTCAGTTGTAGACCTGCGATATCAGACTGAGTTTCAGAGTGTTTGTTATTGTGACTTTCACATTAGTGGAAAGTGATTATTGTGTTAATTAGTGGAAAACTGTAACACGGTGACATTTATTACTGTGTACTGTACAAATCTAACTTGAATTATTGTGTGAGAGTGCCTTTGTTGATTTCTGACATAACTAGTGTCATGTAATGAGTGTCACGTAATCAGAAATCAAGCACTCATTTGTATCAGTTATTCTGTTTAACTGTACAACACGACAGTCCATGAGACCATTGTAACAGTGATGTCAGACATCAGAAGTCCTTAACAGTGGAAACAGAGGACATTTTATAGAAGAATAATGAGCAAGATCATTGATTAAGAATAATGGATAGAAACTGACAATTAGCTATGTTAGAATCTTTGCATGTTTGGATGGAAGAATGAGACGGGAAACACCAACAGGAAGCAGAAGAACTAGTAAAACAACAGGATGAAGAATGTAAGCATGAAAATGAAACAACAGATAAATGTCAAAAAAGAAGAATTTAACCATGAAGGAGAACATAAGGTGTTCGCACAAGAGGATACCACTGCAAAATTTGGTCTGAAATATCAATAACAAATATAGAAGACTCTATTGCAAATGTAACAAAACAAATTAAAGTCGAAGCCAAACATTTAATAAAAGAAATAGTGGAAAAAGAAAAAGCAAATCAAAAACACTGAAACATAAGAGCAATGAAAAAGCACCATCAACTACAGTAGTGTCAGAGTTTATGCATAGGTACCAACTTTGATGGAAGCACTCACTGGGTAATTTACCTTTGCCAATTTGAACCTGCCACTCATTTAAATAAATGGACGGAAGAAGAGAAAGGCCTTTCACTGATTCTTGCTTTAAAACAATGTGCCACAGAAAGAGCAATCAGTGCCTAGTGCCATTGCACAGTGTATTATAATTAAATTTTAACAAATGAAAATGTTAAACCAAAGAAAACGTTTGGCAAAGATTACATTCACAGTTTAGTGATGAGATGTTTTCAAAACCACAAGTATTTGCATGGCATAAGTCCTTTTCTAGTAGTTGAAACTTTGTGCAAAATTTGACTCATCCATGTCAGCCAAAAACCAGCATAATGCTTGAAAAAATTAATGAATTTCAAAACATCATTAAAGATGACCCAGTGACAGTAGATCAAATTGGTGCAAAAATCAGAATAAGCCGTGTCAGTGGGCAATCCATTATTAAAAAGTCGGTATGAAGAACCATACATGACTTCCATGTTCTAAGATTTATATTAAAAATCACTTTCGAAATGAAATATTTCCATAGAAACTACTTTTTTCTTCAGCCTTAACCACAGTATTCTGGTCACTAACGTATACCACCTCACGTTAGTGCACTCGTTTTTCACTGATGATGGCAGTCGGTGCCATTCCCAAAACATCTGGTTTTGCAGAAAACATTGGACCACGGCCAAAGAGTCCGGAAAGGAATTTTAATAACAAACTACTTCTTTGTTGCCGATAACATAGTACACATATAAAAAATTATCCCCTTCCCCTTCAACTATCACTTTCATTTATAGAAAATTACCCCCTCCCCCTTCAACTTCCCTTCTCATTTATAGTTATTTTATCTACCTTTCTACAGCGGATTATTATGACCTTTTTTCAGGATACTTTATTTATCAAAATTGAGTACTTTACTCTTGTTAAAACGTAAAACATTGCAGGTAAACTACTTCCCCCTTAACCAATCTTCACCAAAATCAATAGACCTTGAGTTCTCTATAACTCAAGCACATATGTAAAAAATTATTTGATTCTGTTTGAATTTGCGGCAATTATCATTTTCCATAGAAAAAATTCTATACACACACACACACACACACACACACACACACACACACTTTTCAGAAAATCACTTTTCTTCATGTTTTGAGGGTAGTACAATCACAATCATCCCTTATTGAACACAATTTTTTTTCAAGCAGAATGATCACTGTTGCACACCACTATATAAAATTATCCCGATTAGCGCTTTCAAGCTTAACAGCTCATGGTCAGATCAGAATTAAACCAAAAATCTGTAAAAAAAACCCTTCACTCACATCTCACCCCACCCTACTCACACACAACAAGCTATAATTGAATGTCCCTTCCCCACCCTCAGTCCTGTCTCACCATCTGGACAGTTGTGACGGTACAATTCTGGTACACTAATAAATTTGTAAACCTAATTATTGTATTTTTATTTTATAACAATTTTTAATAATAATAATTTTATTTTGTATTCCCTATAAAAGTTTTGGTGAGAATTGTCAACAACGCAATATTAAGTTAACAGGATTTATGTCAAATTCAGTGGAAAATTACAAATGTAACAAAAAACTGTTTGTCACGATAACAAGTAAACAAGACCAACCCATAATTACGTCAGATGAAAGAATGCAAGGCGCTTTGTATTCGACTAGGCTGGGCCGTTGAACAAAGAACCAGTGACGTCGTTGTTGCCCCACCTCTGCAATGCACAGTGGTGAAACAGTGTCATTTTTGTCTGGACCGCGAAGTGGGCCAGCCGGCAATTCACGGCCGGCGTATTCACTAAGGGTGGTATTACACCACCAAAAATGTATTATTAACAGTGGTACATTAACCAATTTTGATTTAGAACATCGGCAGAGTGTAATTCACGAAGCGACGCCAAAAAAATCTGGCAAAAGTGTGATCCAGGGGGGATGCTACAATAGAGAGCATGTGCCCAAAGACGATGTGACAGTCCAGATTTCTAGTACGTGCAACCAAAAAATCTGGCAAAAGTGTGATCCAAGGGGGATGCTACAATAGAGAGCGTGTGCCCGAAGACGATGTGACAGTCCAGAATCAAAGAATTCGAGGTGTTCGATGTCCGTAACACAAAAGTGCAGCTAAGTACCATTAGCTACAACAATTTTATATAAATCTTAATATTCAAAATTATAAATGACCAAATTCATTAAAATAACAAAACTACTTGGTATACCATGAATTGAAATGAGCTCATAATAATTGTACCAGAGAGAGAGAGAGAAAGAAAGAGTGGATGATACGATATTCTTAACAAGTGCTGGGTTGTGACAAGTTATACGTAAATTTATACATATATATATATATATATATATTTAACATTGTAAGATTTTAACATTTTAATATTATGTATTTTGGAGGGCAAATGAAATGTTTAAGGGAATTTTTTGACTTAATGTAACGGCATCTCATGACGTAACACCTATTGGGTGTATAGAAGCGTGCGTATTTCGCACGATAGAGTCACATGTTTTGTAATTAAAGAGGTTATTAAAAGGTAATGTCATTTGGTAAACATTTCAAGCAAGAGTTATTATTTCAAATAACACATTCCGCTACTTCGAGTTTCGCTTAACAGAATTCTGCCCTTAAGGTAAGTTATATATAATCTTCTTCACGAGATGGCGCCCGAGATCAAAAGTTGAATAAAATTATTGATATTACATAGTGAGATTTATTGGTCAGTAATAAAATAATATAACATTGGCTTCTGGAACAGGGACACAACATAAAATTTTATTTTATGTGGGGTAAGCCTACGGGAAGTAGCGGACAGTTATCTGAAATAATAGATATAATTTTAATCTAACCTATCTTCTACGAGGTTATGTTATAAGATTATATGCATGTGTGTATTATAAATAAGCAAAATGAATAAAACAGATGAGATTAGTGCAATGATGCAATTACTTTTAAAGTTAGACAAGAAGTTAGATGAGCAAAAAATTGATTCTAATGTTAAATATACTAACTTGAATGACAAATTTGATAATTTTGATAAACAATTTAACGAGCAGAAAAATGAAATCAGAAATAGTTTTGATGTAAAGTTTGATGAATTAAGACTGAAATTAAAAGCCAAAATTGTCACTTTGATAAAAGAATAGATGAAATGCATGCTCATTTCGATAAAATGACAGAACAAACAGTAACGTTAGTAGACAAGATATTTGATATATCAAAGAGTAAAGTAGACGAGAATTACAAGAATAATAGTGGGGGTAGTAATGATAATTTGAATAATGAGTTTACAGGTAGTAACAATGGTATAATTGAGAATATGGTGTCAGAAAATGATAATGAGAATATTGGGAGTGATAATGAGGTGTTTGTGTGTGTTGAGTCAGAAAGAGAGCTGAGAGAAAGTATATTTGTAACAGGGATGCAGGGGGTAGAATTTTCCTTTGATGCTGTAGTAGTGGGTGAAGAAAAGTCTTCACGTATTTTTAATAAGGACGAGAGTTCCTTAGATTTATATTTGGGAGACGATAGGTCTACAAATAGAGTTCCCTGGTGTTTTTGTGTACCTCATAGGTGGTGCAGTAATTATGAGTTAGTGACCCCTGCATATCTGGAGAGAAAGAGTGTAGCTTGGTGTTATAGAAAGAAATATATTGAGAGAGAGAGAAAGAGAGTAATAGAGATTTTTAAAGTAAATAGAAAGTATAGAGAATTTGTAGAAAGGTTAGGAGTAGAGATGGTGGATGATTATAGTGAATACTTACCTTGTAGTAAAATTGAGATAACAATAATAGTAGATGATGATAATAATAATAACAATTATGTACCTTGGGAAGTAATGGGTGTCGTAGTAGATGATAGCAATGACAATATGACTAACATGATTATGACATATAATACTGAGGTAGACAGAACCATACCCGATCGTGACAAATGCTAAATTAATATGGAATACACCTATTAATATTAACGAGATAGTGGAAAAATATAAAAATATAAACAAATATTATACTGATAATAAGAATAATTTCATTTCTTTACTAAAAAATAAGTTGTATAAACCTTATTCAATGATGTTCAATGATGGATATACCATCCATTCAATGATGGAGGATAGATTGTTTTATTGTGTAATGAACATTTAATATATATGAACAGTGATTTTGAAATGGACTGCTTATGGACTGATTTTGATCAATGATAAAATAACAAGCTGGATTATATATTTATTTTTGTATATGAATGTCAATGTATTTATGTATTTTTGATGTTGTGTATTACAGGTAAATTAAATGTACACCATATAAGTAACAGTAAGTTTAATGGTTTTAATAATTAACAATTAACATGTTTTTGTTTTGATTAAACAAAGGATGAATAATGAAAGTTTAATTAATTAAATTAAATAATTGAAAATTAATCACTTAATGTTGTATAAAAGAAAGTTTGTGTAATGAAGTTAAATTATTAATTTGTAATGAAGAATGTTTCTAATGAATAATAAATGATTAAACATATATATTTGAATATTGAGATGTATTGTTATGAGTAGGTGAGAGATGAATTTTATAATGCAATTGTCAATGATTACAGTAATGTAGAATGTTTAAAAAGGGATAGAGCCTGGGTGTAAATAAAGGCATGTGAGTTATTCAATTAAAGTTGATGGGAGTTAGATAGCTAAGAATTTTAAAGAAAATAATACAAAGAGAGTGTTAGATATTTTAGGGACACAGTAGTTAGTGATTATATGTAGAGAGGTGAGTAAAGTAAAGGTTAAACATTTATTTGTTGATGATGATATTTTGTAGTGGGGGTGAGGTGATAAGGAGTGGCCAACGTATAGCGTTGTGGCAGGTAATAGCGTAGTTTAAGGGAGTGTTTGCCGATATTTTGGAAGGGCAAAATATTATGAATGTATATAGCCAGGTAGGGAACACCCATCTTAGTACAAAGATGCCATAGGATTTAAAATAGAATTAGTGAAGGTGTTTATAATTGAAAGATTGGTGTCATGATAGGTAAATATGGTTGTTAATTAGAAAGAAAGGTGAGAACAATTATAAATGTTAGTGCCGATATAATAAGTTAAAGCATAGTGAATACAGGAGTCACCCAGACTAATCAATGATAAAATGTGAAAGGTTAGGTAGAAAATTCAGAGTAGAGAGGTAATAAGAAATGAAATAATAATAATTAATATGAATATTAATAATAAATTTGAAATTGTGAAGAATTAAATGATCAATAATTGATGGATAATTAATAAAAGTTTAATAATTAAAAGTATTAATTAATTAATTAATTAATTAAAATGTAATGTTTATATTTTATACTCAAATTTAAAGATGTAGGGTGTGTAAATTTTAATCAAGCTTAAATGTGAATTCGTTATTAACCATATTACTGTATTAATATAATGATGAGTGTATTATTATGTATTATGTTTTGTATGTATTAGCATAGGAATTTGAACATGATGTATAGGAAATAGTGTGTGTGGAGGAGAAAGAGGGTAAATATTGTTAACAGCGCCAGTTTACTTACTGTTGATAATAATAATATTAATAATAATAATAATAATAAGATTTTTTTATATAATTTCTATATAATATGTTTGAGTAAGAGGGAGATTTTGGTAATTGTATCCATAAACTTTGGATTATATGTTTCATTTATATAAAGATTTGTGTTTCTTCTATAATTATATTAATTATGAAAACAGAAAAGGGTTACTTAATTATTATCGATGGGAATCGAAAAGATTTTATAATGTTAAGGGTAGTCAATGAAGAGAATGGCACTTCTATATAATTCTTGTTGAGTTGAAGCAAACCCAGTGCTTCTTAACACAAACCAGCACATAGCTAAGGGGAAACAGGTCAGTTAGGGATAGAGTATTATACCAAGCCACTATTTTGATATTTTTGATTTATTGTTTCAGTGTTTGATGTTGTGACGGCGGTCCTGAGCTGGCCAGCGTGTCAGAGCAGGAGCGTTACACGCCTGACTGGCCTTATGGTGTTGGGATCTCGAAGGAGAAGTCCAGTAAGGTCATACAGGTACTGTCATCATCAACGGACCACGGGTGAGTTATTGTATTTTTTTTTTCATATAAATAGTAAGGGGGTTGTGGCGTCATATCCTAGCAGATCCCTTTAGGAAGTACGAATGTGTCAATGAAAGTCTTTATGCTTCGACATAAAATCTTTCATTAAGGGGGTTTTGTGACGGTACAATTCTGGTGTAACCCCTCTTTCAATTTTCCCTTTTTTTCTTTTTTTTTCTTTATAAAATACAAAAAATATAAATCCTTTTTTTTTAAGAGAGGCCACTAGTTATTTAGAACTAGGCAAGAGCCTAGAGAAGCCAAAAATGCGCTGGGTCCAGTATGACGGGACTTGCAAATGAAACTCTGCTTTAAGACAACAATAACAAGATTTATTAGAGCCTTTTTTTTGTACAATCAATTCCTCAGTATATGATATGTGCGCCTTCAAATAATTAAAGTTAATCTTACACAATCCATAGGATAGATCAAATTCATTCATAGAGTTCAATAGTATACATATGCACATATTTGCATCTTCATACAATTAAGTTAGGATTGCAAGTGCTTTCACTTCATAAGAATAGCTCAAAATCGTTAATATAATTCAACACTAAACATAGGCATCGCCAAATAATTGACCTTGATATCACTGAGCAGCATACAGTTATTTCTAAATAATGTAAGAACGGCGCATAGTATCGACCCTCCCAGTAAGCCACATAAACCATAAACATGATATATATATAACAACGTATAAACAATCTAACAACAAGTAAATGCATGACACACAACATATAATTAAGATAGATACACATAAGAAAAATATATATACACATCTACATATAAATACCACACACCATGTCCACCTGGTTGACAGCATATATATATTGTCATCGTAACACCCTCAAACCACCTTAACCAGATCAAGTACCTGGCCCACTTTAAAGCTTCTCAATTAACAAACCCAAAACCAAATAATAAGTCACAAAAGACCAGAGTTGAAACACCCCCAAAAAAATCTAAGTATGTGAAAGGCCAAAGTCAAATTGGCAAAATAGTCAGAACGGCACTCAAGTACCAAGTATAAAAGGGAAATATCAATTTCGTACCCCAAATAATAATAAATGTGCCATCACGAGGTCAACATGGCTGCCCGGTTGCATAAAATGCATATTCTCATTTCTTTTATTTTCTTACAAAAAAAAAACAAATTTTCAACCAAGATCAGTGGAACATAACCACCCAAAAATAACTTAGAACTGGTATTGATTTGTTTTACATTTCTTTAACATTTATCAGTGAAGTATTATTATGAAATATCAAAAAGAAAACTTAACAATTCTTGTGCTGGCTATGGCAAAAGTTTAGTAGTTACAAATTATTTAAACAGTTGAAATGAATTTCATAAAGCAGAATCTATGGATTTAATTTAATAAAACATACTTGAGGTGTTCATAAAGAACCCACTTGACCTCAGGCACGGTCATGCGCCCGGACTAGATCCAACAAACTATGACATGTTATGGACCTGTGGATAACGGCACCGACAGGTGTCGTCCACAGGTTAAAGCACCTCCCCCAAACCTTTAAATTAATAACCAAATCAAATACCCAATTAAATGAAAATGTATATAACCACGAAAATTCCCCTACAAGGTACCGAGGCACCCGTGCATGCATACTTAACGCTAATATCACTTAGTGACAGTCAGTGCGGCCCATATTTACAGTAAAAAAAACTAACATCAATTCGGGTGATGCATGACCCTGGCTGAATTTACAAATTCTCTGAGGCGTAAGCATTAGTAAAAAGGAAAAGATAATATTTAACCCCAAATGTCCCGTTGGACTTGTGCACAACAAAGTTCGAAACTGGAGCATTTCCAAAATATCTCAATGTAAGGTGTAGCGGCCACAAACATTTTTTAAAAAGGCATAAATGTCACCTGGTATTACAGCACAAGGCTTGAGGATCTTGTAGTGTGTGTGTCCGTCCATTCATCCTGACAGCTAAACGGAAAGTGACTGGATTTACTTCATGGATGGCAGGTGATCGGCCATCCGCTGGAGCGAGACAGATTGACGACTTAATTCGGGAACCCTGCACAATTATATGGGTAATTACTCACAGGTTCAATAAATCACAATACCCCATTCACCCAGCTGAACTCACACTTCACGACATGCCCAGTTTAAAATCTCCAGAAAATTTACTTATGCATTGAAACCCTACTGAATTAAATAAATTATTTTAGATATAATATATTAAACATTGGATCAAATAAATAGTTATTCATAACTTTTCGTCAACCACTTAATCACTTACTATACTTTCGACATGAGCTAGCAAACTTTAACAGGTTCGTGAGGTACGTTCGTTTCACCAAAATCACAAAATAATTAACTTACGCCCCCTTCTAATATAATGAATTAAATAAACAGGCACAAAAACTGTAAAATACTATCTGTTAGCCAGCGTTAACATTTGAAACATGAATAAACACAAATTAGCCTGATGCACGCCACGTGCTGACTCTATGCAAACATATCGCCCTGCATCGGCGTTGACATTAAGTAAAATACAATTTAGTTTTATTAAACAATAAGTAATATACCTTAAGCACACTTACCGGAGAGTCGCGTAGTCGTTTATCTAAGCATAGTTATATATAGTAGGTAAAATTCCAAGTCGAAGCTGCCAGGCGAATACAGACGACCTACTACGTTGAACGCTGATAGTAGACTGGTTATTACAACTAATGAAAAAATTTTACGAAGCTATAGACCCAGAGCGCGCGCGGATCGGCATGGCGGAAGCATAACAAGACGGGCGCCGGTAATACTTAATTAATTAATTCGACGCTGTCCGTTCTCGTTAACATAAAAAAAAACAGCCGAGTTTTTCCAAACACGGCACACCCCCACCCCAAAAGGGCAACTTGGTTGCCTCACACTTGAACTCGGGGAGCGTACCCTGCAGTGTACCCCCTTCCAAAGTGATCCTAGTGGCCTTGGTGATCAAGACGGCCCAGCGGTCCTTGCTCTCAGGAGAACAGAGGCTCTCACAACTGCAGCCTTCCCCATGCGCCCCCTCCGCCAAGCCAACCCCACGGGACCGCCCCAACCCGTCACCCTCCGCGGTGACCATCATTTACTTCCACCGGTCCCACTCACATACCCGTCCTAAGACCAAACAAGGTATCTCCCACCTTGGTATGTGAGTGACCGTACTCCCTCTCGTCCACCTCTTGGACCGACCAGCCATATGCATCAACAAGGCGTCTCCATCCTTGCCATATGGCTGGTCCACATCCCTACACTAGGGCGGCGGCCCCGCATAGCCCGACAGAGAAGACCGCAAGGAGGGCCCGCGAACATCACTACCAACTCTTACTTAACAAAAACACCAGGCAAAACAACCAGGGAATGCGGCATGGCTCGACCTCTACACTAACCCACAATCAAGATTTACAACCATTAACCAGAAACAACAGCACGCTATCACTCTCTATCATAACTTTCAGAACACCAAAACAGGGGAACTTACAATCTCCAAGACCACGACAATCTGAGGGAACATTCTCTAACTCTCTAACTTACTCCTTTTTTTTTTTTTTTTTTTTTAATGGTAGGGGTAGGAAAATTGGGAAGATGAAAAGGGCAAGGATCATTAAAGGGTCAATAGCTAGGAGTAAGGGTGAGGACATGGCTCCCTCCGGAAATAAGGATGAATGGAGGAAACCAAGGCTCGCGTGGGCAGGGACGCAACCCTGAAATAGATGAACACCACTGGGAGTGTGGGGAACATCTACCCGCTACCCGTTAACAGCTTCTTCTCATCTTTCTGTGATGGACTTTAGGTACCCGTTCCTTTCGGACACCACTCTCTGAGAAATTATCTCGTGTTAAGCAGTACTGGCTGGTTTCCTATGAATCAGAATCAAGGCAACTTACATCGCTCCTTTCACTCCACTTTGGATTATCCTCATCATCTAACTCCTCTTCTTCTACAATTTCCCCTTTTCTGTCCCCATAATCCAAATCAACCTCATGACACTGCAGCTCCTCACCATCTTCCAGTTGCTCCTCTGATCCATCTTCAACCACATGTTCCCTCAGCTTCTCACCAATTTCTTCATCACACTCATCACCAGCCGCTTCACCAGCCGCTTCACAAACTTCTTCACTAACCTCTTCTCCAATCTCATTTTCCTCAACACGTTCATCATCAACATCATCGCCATCACGTCCACTACCACCATCATAACACTGCACGTCCTCGTCCTCCTCTAGTTGCTCACCTGGTCCACCTGAAACTTCTTTTCGTTCTTCGGAATCTTCAACACTACTTACAGAAGGCGTCTGCACATCTTCACACACTACATCATTCTCACTCGCACACTCCACAACGCTGCCACCAAATTTCTCCTCAACTTCTACCTCATCTCCTTCCACCACACTTGCGGCAAGGACATCCCCTTGTCCATCCGCAACCTCAGAAACACTTGCAGCCTGGACATCCCCGTGTCCATCCGCAAACTCAGACTCTTCAGTCTCCCTAACATCCACAACTATACTTCCCTGTGCAGCATCTGCAGACCGCTCTTCTGCCTCTTCCTTCGATTCCACTCCTTCACCACTCTCAGCAACTACAACGTCCTCAACCTTTTCCACCCTGGAATCCAGCTGTCCAGGTTCATGTGCAATGACTAAATTAATTTCTACTGGCGATGTTAAAGCTACACCATCAAGTGACTTCTCATATCCCGGCATAGGCGATGATGATGTTACAGGCTCTGGATCCCTCACGAACCGAGATGGAGATACCGGAACAAATTCTGCGGCCTCTGGATTCAACCATGACGCCCTCTTTGAGTCCTGTAATTCAGTATCAACAGACGTTTTCTTGTCGTCTTGTATTAATCCACAGAAGTTATTCCGCTTTTCTTCTTTCTCTTCACCTTCTTCATCCACAACTCTATTAGGCACTGGTACTTCCTCTGGAACCTTTAAAGTTTCCTTACTCTCCAAATAGGAATAACTTGCTACCGGCTCCCTACTTGCCGATGTTTGTTTACTCACATAATTTCTTCTTTCCCTGTTAATTTCATACTTCTTTGTTTTCTTTGCTGTAGCTGTTGTTACCATCTTCTCACTTGCCACGCCCTTGTAGCCTCCATTACTTCCGGAATATTCCGTTTTTCTGACTGTCTCTTGTGTTCTCCACCGACCACCATGTTTGTCCTTTTCAGCTCTTCCTAATAAACTACTTGAGTATTGGACATCTTTGGCAGCTCTTCCCCAGGACTCATCATTCGCCTGGACAGTCCTGGCATGTGCACACCACCGGTCCAGGTCCGCAAAAGAACGTGGAGGCTCTGCGAAAACCAGCCGGGATCTCTCTTGGGGATTCAGACCCTCTCATATTACCTGTATGACTTCCGTCTTGGGCAACCCCAGTCTTAATATACGGGCAGCTTTCCTTACATCGTGCACGAAGTTCCCCAATGCCTCTCCGTTGGCCTGTAGACGATAGAATAACTCAAACTTAAGCTGGGCACATCGTTGAATGGGTAGGAAGAAGTTCAACACCTCCCCATGGAAAGCGTCAACACTGCCACCCCGACGCAGAGTGTTGGTGACCAGCTCCGCCAACGGACCCCGGCAATACGGGTATATAAGAGACAAGACCTCCCCATCGGACACCCCCGGGAAATCTGCCAACTGCAGGACAAGGTCTAAGAAAACCAACAACTGCTCCTCATCTATTCCATCTAACACTGAAAGTTTCTGGAGAACTCCTGAAAGAGGGTGGGGCAATTTCTGGTAGCATACCCCCGCCAGAATTGCACAATTCACAACACACAACAACAAACATAAATTCCCACGAAAAACCTAACACAAAAACATGACTTACAAAAGGAAAAACTTGAGTACTCTCTCTTCCATCAAGTGGACCCCCCGGGTTCCCTAGCGCTGCGAAAACCTGACCCGCTCCAGAACCAACTCTCCGTCAGCCGCCAGACTCAAAAGAAGAAACGACATCAGACACTAACACCAACATACAATCCACACCACCGAACACCTACCACAACATATAACCTTTCAACCAAGACATTATCACAATTTCAGTCGGACAGTACCGACTTCCAGTCGGGCCTTACTGCATCCAGCTAACCACACGCGCTATTACTTCCATACAATAAATAAGGGAGCCCATCCCCACGCGATCTCCGGTAAGGTCCAGTCTCAAAAACAAAAACCCAACTACAAACGCATGCCACGTGGCGGCACCAGGTTTACAATACAAATCACATAGCAATAATTCATACATAATACATATATACATACATACGATATCAACCCTGCCATTGCATCTACCTATTTTCATTTTCAAATATTTCTGAAGTTGAAGTTTTTTCCAAACTATTTCCGAGTTTGCAAGCCCCGTCACACCAAAGGCCCAAGGGTTCAACCCCAGAATCAACCGCGCTCTGCTACCATTTGTAACCCCTCTTTCAACTTCCCCCCCTTTTTTTTTTCTTTATAAAATAAAAAAAATATAAATCCTTTTTTTTTTGAAAGAGAGGCCACTAGTTATTTAGAACTAGGCAAGAGCCTAGAGAAGCCAAAATTGCGCTGGGTCCAGTATGACGGGACTTGCAAATGAAACTCTGCTTTAAGACAACAATAACAAGATTTATTAGAGCCTTTTTTTTTGTACAATCAATTCCCCAGTATATGATATATGCGCCTTCAAATAATTAAAGTTAATCTTACACAATCCATAGAATAGATCAAATTCATTCATAGAGTTCAATAGTATACATATGCACATATCTGCATCTTCATACAATTAAGTTAGGATTACAAGTGCTTTCACTTCATAAGAATAGCTCAAAATCGTTATTATAATTCAACACTAAACATAGGCATCGCCAAATAATTGACCTTGATATCACTGAGCAGCATACAGTTATTTCTAAAATTATTTAGAAATTAGAAATTATTATTATTATTATTTAGAAATTATTTTTTATCTTAATAAAATTAAGATTTCTTGGACTTGTATTTATTTTTTATTGGCTTTAATCACACCAATTAACTCAGAATTAAATTTGAAACTGTAATGCATTTATTAGCTATTTAATAAAGTTATTTTACTCCAAACAACAAAGTGTATTTTTAGAGTTCAATTTGTTGTGTTTTACGTCAGATAACTTAACAACTATTAGAGTTACAGTTCTGCGACCTGTTTTATTCAATTTTTCAGGTCAAAAAACATATAGAACAAAGAAATTTGCATCGAACTTTCAGACCGGTAAAATTAAATATGGCTGCATATTAGCAAAATCTTTCGCTAGTCGTAACTCGCTAACGAAGCGTTTTTGGACTTTTGTTTAAACCAACTTTTTTCCTTATTTTCAGCTATAGAGTAATTTACCGAGAGATTAGAGTGCAGTCCGAATCACCCTGTATATATTGTCATCGTAACACCCTCAAACCACCTTAATCAGATCAAGTACCCGGCCCACTTTAAAGCTTCTCAATTAACAAACCCAAAACCAAATAATAAGTCACAAAAGACCAGAGTTGAAACACCCCCAAAAAAATCTAAGTATGTGAAAGGCCAAAGTCAAATTGGCAAAATAGTCAGAACGGCACTCAAGTACCAAGTATAAAAGGGAAATATCAATTTCGTACCCCAAATAATAATAAATGTGCCATCACGAGGTCAACATGGCTGCCCGGTTGCATAAAATGTATATTCTCATTTCTTTTATTTTCTTACCAAAAAAAAACAAATTTTCAACCAAGATCAGAGGAACGTAACCACCCAAAAATAACTTAGAACTGGTATTGATTTGTTTTACATTTCTTTAACATTTATCAGTGAGGTATTATTATGAAATATCAAAAAGAAAACTTAACAATTCTTGTGCTGGCTTGGCAAAAGTTTAGTGGTTACAAATTATTTAAACAGTTGAAATGAATTTCATAAAGCAGAATCTATGGATTTAATTTAATAAAACATACTTGAGGTGTTCATAAAGAACCCACTTGACCTCAGGCACAGTCGTGCGCCCGGACTAGATCCAACAAACTATGACATGTTCTGGACCTGTGGATAACGGCACCGAAAGGTGTCGTCCACAGGTTAAAGCACCTCCCCCAAACCTTTAAATTAATAACCAAATCAAATACCCAATTAAATGAAAATGTATATAACCACGAAAATTCCCCTACAAGGTACCTAGGCACCCGTACATGCATACTTAACGCTAATATCACTTAGTGACAGTCAGTGCCGCCCATATTTACAGTAAAAAAACTAACATCAATTCGGGTGATGCATGACCCTGGCTGAGTTTACAAATTCTCTGAGGCGTAAGCATTAGTAAAAAGGAAAAGATAATATTTAACCCCAAATTTAACCCGTTGGACTTGTGCATAACGAAGTTCGAAACTGGAGCATTTCCAAAATATCTCAATGTAAGGTGTAGCGGCCACAAACATTTTTTAAAAAGGCATAAATATCACCTGGTATTACAGCACAAGGCTTGAGGATCTTTTAGTGTGTGTGTCCGTCAATTCGTCCTGACAGCTAAATGGAAAGTGACTGGATTTACTTCATGGATGGCAGGTGATCGGCCATCCGCTGGAGCGAGACAGATTGACGACTTAATTCGGGAACCCTGCACAATTATATGGGTAATTACTCACAGGTTCAATAAATCACAATACCCCATTCACCCAGCTGAACTCACACTTCACGACATGCCCAGTTTAAAATCTCCAGAAAATTTACTTATGCATTGAAACCCTACTGAATTAAATACATTATTTTAGATATAATATATTAAACATTGGATCAAATAAATAGTTATTCATAACTTTTCGTCAACCACTTAATCACTTACTATACTTTCGACATGAGCTAGCAAACTTTAACAGGTTCGTGAGGTACGTTCGTTTCACCAAAATCACAAAATAATTAACTTACGCCCCCTTCTAATATAATGAATTAAATAAACAGGCACAAAAACTGTAAAATACTATCTGTTAGCCAGCGTTAACATTTGAAACATGAATAAACACAAATTAGCCTGATGCACGCCACGTGCTGACTCTATGCAAATATATCGCCCTGCATCGGCGTTGATATTAAGTAAAATACAATTTAGTTTTATTAAACAATAAGTAATATACCTTAAGCACACTTACCGGAGAGTCGCGTAGTCGTTTATCTAAGCATAGTTATATATAGTAGGTAAAATTCCAAGTCGAAGCTGCCAGGCGAATACAGACGACCTACTACGTTGAACGCTGATAGTGGACTGGTTATTACAACTAATGAAAAAATTTTACGAAGCTATAGACCCAGAGCGCGCGCGGATCGGCACGGCGGAAGCATAACAAGACGGGCGCCGGTAATACTTAATTAATTAATTCGACGCTGTCCGTTCTCGTTAACATAAAAAAAAACAGCCAAGTTTTTCCAAACACGGCACACTGGTACCCTAATAAATTTGTAAACCTAATTATTGTATTTTTATGTTATAACAATTTTTAATAATAATAATTTTATTTTGTATTCCCTATAGAAGTTTTGGTGAGAATTGTCAACAACGCAATATTAAGTTAACAGGATTTATGTCAAATTCAGTGGAAAATTACAAATGTAACAAAAAACTGTTTGTCACGATAACAAGTAAACAAGACCAACCCATAATTACATCAGACAAAAGAATGCAAGGCGCTTTGTATTCGACTAGGCTGGGCCGTTGAACAAAGAACCAGTGACGACGTTGTTGCCCCACCTCTGCAATGCACAGTGGTGAAACAGTGTCATTTTCGTCTGGACCGTGAAGTGGGCCAGCCAGCAATTCACGGCCGGCGTACTCACTAAGGGTGGTATTACACCACCAAAAATGTATTATTAACAGTGGTACATTAACCAATTTTGAGTTAGAACATCGGCAGAGTGTAATTCACGAAGCGACGCCAAAAAAATCTGGCAAAAGTGTGATCCAGGGGGGATGCTACAATAGAGAGTGTGTGCCCAAAGACGATGTGACAGTCCAGATTTTTAGTATGTGCAGCCAAAGAATCTGGCAAAAGTGTGATCCAAGGGGGATGTTACAATAGAGAGCGTGTGCCCGAAGACGATGTGACAGTCCAGAATCAAAGAATTCGAGGTGTTCGATGTCCGTAACACAAAAGTGCAGCTAAGTACCATTAGCTACAACAATTTTATATAAATCTTAATATTCAAAATTATAAATGACCAAAATTCGTTAAAATAACAAAACTACTTGGTATACCATGAATTGAAATGAGCTCATAATAATTGTACCAGAGAGAGAGAGAGAGAGAGAGAGAGAGAGAGAGAGAGAGTGGATGATACGATATTATTAACAAGTGCTGGGTTGTGACAAGTTATACGTAAATTTATACACACACACACACACATATATATATATATATTTAACATTGTAACATTTTAACATTTTAATATTATGTATTTTGGAGGGCAAATGAAATGTTTAAGGGAATTTTTTGACTTAATGTAACGGCGTCTCATGACGTAACACCTATTGGGTGTATAGAAGCGTGCGTATTTCACACGATAGAGTCACATGTTTTGTAATTAAAGAGGTTATTAAAAGGTAATGTCATTTGGTAAACATTTCGAGCAAGAGTTATTATTTCAAATAACACATTCCGCTACTTCGAGTTTCGCTTAACAGAATTCTGCCCTTAAGGTAAGTTATATATAATCTTCTTCACAAGATGGCGCCCGAGATCAAAAGTTGAATAAAATTATTGATATTACATAGTGAGATTTATTGGTCAGTAATAAAATAATATAACAGTTACATATTTTTCTAGCAAATTCCTTGTGTTTCAGTGTTGTGTGTGTGCATCCCTTTTAAACCTAGTCTTTCTCATCCACACTTGTGTGCCAGTCACACACCCTTATTTTAAAAACACCTAATTAGTCCTAAGCAATTTAATTCTTAATCTTATCTATCTGTCCTCTATCATTTACTTCTTAATTATGTTATAAAATATTTCTTCATTATCAAATTTAATTTTAGTATTAATTAAATTGTCTAACCCTTTTTCTCTTTCTTTCAATATTTCTAACTCCTCCCTAAGCTTCCTTTCAACTGTGTTATTTACTATTTTTACAATTTCGTAGTCTTCCAAAGGATTAACAAACCTATGGTTGTCTTCTATAAAATGTCTTGCATATAACGAATTCGTTGTTCTATTACCTTCTCCACGTTTGTGGTCAGACAACCTGCATACGAATTTTCGTCCTGTCTCACCTAGGTACACTTTGTTGCAGTATCTACATTTTAATTTATAAATTCCGCTTTTCTGTAATACTGGTATTTTTTCTATATTTTTATTCCTTATCTTATCAAATACCATTTCACATTTTTTAATAGCTATATCTACTCCGTATTTATTAAAACATTTTATAATTTTTCTAGTATGTGAACCTATGTATGTTAATGACCCTGCATAATTCTTTTGTTCTGGTTCTATTTTAGTTTTTTGTATGTTAACCCTTTTCATAACTTTATCCACTATGTTGGTGTTATAATTATTATTCCTTACAATTCCCTTTATCGTTTTTAACTCCCTATCTTTTGACTCGGTCTCTTTTAAACACTTCTGAGCTCTACAACAAAACAAATTGATTGCCGCCATTTTATATCTATAAGGGTGGTAAGACTCTCTTGGTATAATTATATCAGAATACAATTCTTTCCTAAACATCCCAAACTGTAGTTTCTCATTATCTTTATTTTCTTACCTCCTATCTCTTCTTTAAATTGTAAGTTTTTATCCTTATTATTTACCTCATGTATAAACTCATGCACTTCTTCTATGCTTCCTTCCCAAATTACTATTACATCATCAACGTATCTAGTCCATAATTTTATATTGTCTTTATACTTAGTGGAACTTATTAATTGCTTTTCAAAATCATTCATGTATATTTCTGCAAGAATAGGGGTAACCTAAAATAGTTCTGATTCACACATTCTTTAATTACTTTAATCAACTGCTTTTTATACCTGTATTCTCCCATATTATTATCGTTTATTAACTTAATAACTTTATTTACTGTGATATTGGTAAACATGTCCTTAACATCCAGTGATATCAATTTTGTATTTACATTAATTCTAATATTTTCTAATTTTTCTATCAATTTTACATTATTCTCTATGCTGTATTTTGTCCCAAATTCATATTTCTCTTTCAGTACTCTGCTAACTTCCTTTGATAATTTATAAATAGGTGCATTAATAAAAGAAACAATGGGTCTAATTGGTTTTCCTTCTTTATGCATCTTAACCTGACTTTTAAAAGTTGGTGCTGTTGGATTACTCTCTAATAAATACTTTTTCTTATTTTCTTCTATAAATGTTATCTGTTTCATCATTTGTTTTATCCTTGACTGGTACTTACTTGTATAACCATACTTTATTTCCTCATATGGTCCTTCACTTATAAATTCTTCCGTTTTCTTTATGTATTCGTCTTTTCTCAGTAGTACCATTGTATTTCCTTTGTCCGTCTTCGTAACTATAATATCACTGTTTTTTATTTTATTCTTTACTTTAGTTACAGTTGATTTGATTTTTTGTTCATTTTTTGAATTATACAAATTTTTCTTAAATATTTTATCTACTACATTCCCTACTTCCCACCTCATTCTTTTTTTATCATTTTCATTTCCTAGTTTTTGTATTATGCTTTCACATTCAATAATCATTTTTTCTTGATTTAATTCTGGTGGCGGCGCATATTTTAAGCCTTTTGCTAACATTTCTTTTTCTTCTGTATTGAAAATTACCTCTGTAAGGTTTATTACTCTTTTTTCATAGTTATTCTTAGAGAGGTGTTCCTTTTTTACTTCGTTTTTCCTTATTAATTTATTTAACTTATCTACCATTTCTTTATTTTTATTTTCCAATTTCTTTTCTACGTACCCCAAACCAAAATTATACAATATTTCTTCCAACTCTACATACGAGTATATTCTTAACAATTCCATATGTCTGTCATATAATTCCCTATTATATCTATTGATTAAGCCGTAAAGTGACCTTATTTCCAATTTTATCCACAACTTCTCGCTTTGTTCTTTTACCTTTTTAGCCACGTTGTTCTTATTTTTAATTTTAACTTGTGCATATTTTGGGATGACATTATTATCCAGACATTGTTTATTAAACCATATTTTACTTAAAACCCTCTTCAATTTATCTTTTAACTTAAGATATTTAAAAACTTTACTTACCTTATTGTTGTCGTTTATTACCTCATTGTTGTTGTCCATTACCTGTCGTCGAGTGCACATCTTCACAGAAGTTTAATGAAGAAAGTTGTGTTAGTGGTTGAAATCACAAGCAGAATGATCACTGTTGCACACCACTATATAAAATTATCCCGATTAGCGCTTTCAAGCTTCACAGCTCATCGTCAGATCGGAATTAAACCAAAAATCTGTAAAAAAACCCTTCACTCACATCTCACCCCACCCTACTCACACACAACAAGCTATAATTGAATGTCCCTTCCCCACCCTCAGCTCTGTCCCACCATCTGGACATTTACATATTTTTCTAGCAAATTCCTTGTGTTTCAGTGTTTTGTGTGTGTGTGTGTGTGCGTGTGTGTGTGTGTGTGTGTGTGTGTGTGTGTGTGTGTGTGTGTGTGTGTGTGTGTGTGTGTGTGTGTGTGTGTGTGTGTGTGTGTGTGTGTGTGTGTGTGTGTGTGTGTGTGTGTGTGTGTGTGTGTGTGTGTGTGTGTGTGTGTGTGTGTGTGTGTGTGTGTGTGTGTGTGTGTGTGTGTGTGTGTGTGTGTAGCCCTGATTTGTAGAGTACTCACGACCTATTGTTTTTGGTGAAGATCGGTTGAGTGAAAGGGGTAGTTTACCTGCAACAGTTTTTTTTTATCAAGGGTAATTGTTGTATATGGCAAACGATAACAGCCGCAAATTCAAACAGAATCAACTACTCTCTTGCATACAGCCCTGAATTGTAGAGTTCTCAAGACCTCTAGTTTTTGGTGAAGATCGGTTACGGGAAAGCGGTAGTTTACCTGCAACGTTTTATGTTTTAAAAGGGTATTTTCTATGGCAAACGATAAGAGCCGCAAATTAACAGAATCAAATAATGTTTTGCATACAGCCCTGACCTGTAGAGTGCTCAGGACCTTTTGTTTTTGGTGAAGATCGGTTAAGGGAAAGGGGTAGTTTACCTGCTACGTTTTATGTTTTAAAAGGGTATTTTCTATGGCAAATGATAAGAGCCGCAAATTGAAATAGAATCAAACAATTTTTTGCATACAGCCCTGATACAGTACTCAAGATCTATTGTTTTTGGTGAAGATCGGTTAATGGAAAGGGGTAATTTACCTACAACGTTTTATGTTTTAAAAGGGTATTTCCTGTGGCAAACGGTAAGAGTCGCAAATTCAAACAAAATCAAATACTTTTTTGCATACAGCTCTCATTTGTACAGTACTCAATATCTGTTGTTTTTGGTGAAGATCGGTTAACGGGAGGGGGTAGTTTACCAGCAACATTTTATATTTTAACAAGGGTATTTTCTATGGCAAACGATAAAAGCCGCAAATGTAAACAGAATCAAATAATGTTTTGCATACAGCCCTGAATTGTAGAGTGCTCAGGACCTTTTGTTTTTGGTGAAGATCGGTTAAGGGATAGGGGTAGTTTACCAGCTACATTTTTCTTATCAAGGGTAATTTATTCTATGGCAAACGATAGCCACAAATTCAAACAGAATCAAACAATTTCTTGCATACAGCATTGATTTGTAGAGTACACAAGACCTATTGTTTTTGGTGAAGATCGGTTAAGGGAAAGGGGTAGTTTACCAGCAACGTTTTTTTATCAAGGGTAATATTTTTTCTATGGCAAACGATAACACCCGCAAATTCAAACAGAATCAAATAATGTTTTGCATACAGCCCTGAATTGTAGATGACTGAAGGTCTGCTGATTTTAGTGAAGATCGGCTTAGAGAAAGGGGTAGTTTACCTGCAACGTTTTATATTTTAACAAGGGTATTTAGTATGGCAAACGATAAGAGCCGCAAATTCAAACAGAATCAAATAATTTTTTGCATACAGCCCTGAATTGTAGAGTACTCAAGACCTATTGTTTTTGGTGAAGATGGGTTAAGGGAAAGGGGTAGTTTACCAGCAACGTTTTTTTATCAAGGGTAATATTTTTTCTATGGCAAACGATAACACCCGCAAATTCAAACAGAATCAAATATTGTTTTGGATACAGCCCTGAATTGTAGAGGACTGAAGGTCTGCTGATTTTAGTGAAGATCGGTTTAGAGAAAGGGGTAGTTTACCAGCAACGTTTTATGTTTTAACAAGGGTAATTTTTTTTTACGAACGATAACTGCCGCAAATTCAAATAGATTTTTTGCATAATGACCTGAATTTTAAGGAAGTGAAGGCCTGTTGATTTTGGTGAAGATCGGTTAAGGGAAAGGGGTAGTTTACCGGCCACTGTTCATGTTTTAACAAGAGTAATTGTTTCTATGACGAACGATAACTGCCGCACATTCAAACAGAATCAATTATTTTTTTGCATGCATCCCTGCATTGTAGAGGACTGAAGGTCTATTGATTTTGGTGAAGATCGGTTTAGAGAAACGGGTAGTTTACCTGCAACGTTTTATGTTTTAACAAGAGTAAAGTAAAGTGGAATAATCCACTGTAGAAACGTAGATGGAATATCTATAAATGAAAAGGTTAGGTGAACGGGGTGGGGGTAATTTTCTATAAATGGAAATTATAGTTGAAGGGGGAGGGGAGAATTTTGTATGTGTACTACGTTATCGCCAACAAGGAAGTAGTTCTTTGTTAAAATTCCTTCCCGGGCTGTTTAGCCGTAGTCCAATGTTTTCTGCAAAACCAGACTTTTCGGGTCTATGGCAAACGATAACTGCCGCATATTCAAACAGAATCAAATAATTTTTTGCATACACCCCTGAATTGTAGATACCTCAAGGCCTTTTGATTTTGGTGAAGATCGGTTAAGGGGAAGGGGTAGTTTACCTGCAACCTTTTAGGTTTTAACAACAGTGTACCTGGATACACAAGGTAATATTAAATATAGTTAGTTATATGCAACTTGGAGACCACAACACAATATGTAACAGTAAAGTACTTGAAAATTTATTTAAACTTTTTCAAACAATGGTAATTGTTAAAAATACAATAATTTTGTTGCCAGGCAATAAAATTATAATTTTTTCATTTTAATTGTAATCATGTATGAGAGAAAATATATCGTTCGTGGCAGGCAAGCATATCTCAGTTATGTAATGTTTACGTTTCCATTTTATTATTATGACTACCGCAATAAAAAGGCAGGGATCACACACACACACACACACACACAGTTATATAACCTTTTCTGACGAGTTAATGGCGTGTAGTTTTGTCACGTTGGATGCGTCACTCTGTTATATACCCAGTTTATGGTTTATAATATTTAATAGGGTCTCTAATATTGCAGTAATTATTATTAATAATTGATAAAGTCTGTGGTAATTATTAATGATTTGGTTTATTGATTTATCTAATTCAATTCAACGTATTGTGGAATCCAATGTAGATAAATTGGTTTACTTACACTTGTCGTCGTTTAATCAATGTTTATTGTATTAGTAAATGTTTACTTGTCGATCCGTCGATGAATGTAACTGATGCATAGATCTCTTGAAGTTGGTATCCTCTTCTGTTAAAAGTGTCGTCTATGTAAGTCAGAGTATTGTCTAGACAAGATTATTAATATAAATTACACTTCACGTACCTGTTTTGAAGTACTGGATGTTCAGATGTTCACAGTTAATTAATAAACTGTCAAATTCTTGGTTGACCAGTATATCTTTACTGTAAACATTTACAACACTTTAAATATTACTTGGGCGCCATATGGGGTTTTTCAACAGAAATGTCCCATAAAAATAAAACTTCTGATTCGATAATTGTGAGTATTGACCTTTAATGATTCTATCAGTGATCGATTATTTCACTTGAGATCAATTCAATAAGTTTTACTTGATTATTCACTGTTAAATGCACCTCAGTGCTTGCAATACTGATTGTTGATTATTAATTAAAATAATTAATAACAAATGTTGATGCTGTATAATAATGATTTTTTATTATTACCTATTGAATTAGGTTGACAAATACATTCAAAATAATAAATTACGGATCACAAGTCGTCCGGTTTAATTACTGGCCTAGCTCAGTTTTGAGTACAATGAAAACTCTTATTTCTTATTAACAAATTATTTATCTTAATTAATTACCTCAAGGGTGGTTTCTTTTAAGATACAGAATAGAACGTTATTTTCAAAAAGCACTAATATGATATCATAAGTTAGGTTAGACACCTTTAATAAATTTCAATTAAATAACGAAAAGTTCGTTTGCTCAAACTCAAACTGAGTTTAGTTATAAAAATATTAATACATATAATCTTACTTCGGGATGTGTTAATCCCTCTAAATAAATTTGGTACAATGTTATCTACAAATATTCTTATTGTTTTGCGTCAGTACAAAGTGTGTTAGGTTCTACGGTTATCTGATGAAAATGTAACAAATAAATTTTATCACTGTACTATCTGTATTTTAATCATATCGATTAATTTATAAACACATTAATGATCGGATTATAATGATCGTTAACTCACTTCACTTAAATCACACTTGGAACGAGAATAATTTGCTTCTTACTAAACAGATAGGCTATCGCCTATACACCGAGGGCGTTTCCACGAATCACCTGGACGTATACGGTACCTTCCCAGCCCAGTCACAAGAGGATTGCCTGGGAACCTCGCCGCACGTGCATAAAATTTGCGTGCAAGCCGCCTGAATGTGTCGTCTAAGGAGCGGACGCCAAGTCCTCTCCTTAGAAGGCGAGATGAAAAGCGACGGGGGACTTTGGCCGCTAGCCGAAGACCCCTGTCGAGGACGCTCTGCAACTTCTTTTTATGCATTGCGGCGAGGTAACCCCAGACCGGACATGCGTAGGTAATGACCGGCAGCAGATACGCGCCGACGATCACCCTGCCCAATTTCCTGTTCATGGCTGAGCTGATCAGGAGTGGAAACAGTGCGCACAGGCGAGTGGATGCTCGCTTAAGAACTGTCTGTGCGTGGGTACGCCAGGTGAGCCGACGGTCGAGGTGTAATCCGAGGTACTTGACCTCTTTGGACCAGCGCAAGTATGTTCTGCCGATACGTAGCTGCCTAACAGGGTTCTTCCGTCGCTTGGAGAATTCGACGGCTACACTCTTGGTAGCGTTGAGTTGCACTCTCCAATTCTCACTCCAGTCCACGAGCGTGTCAAGCTGGCGCTGCAGTCGTAGGACGGCCCTTTCCACGTGACGATCGGCCGTAAATACGGCCGTGTCGTCAGCAAAGAGGGCCATCTGGACTCCAGGCTGTCTCGGCACGTCGTTGACGTAGATCGAGAACAGAAGGGGGCCTAGAACACTACCTTGAGGGATGCCGGCTGTGATTCGTCTCTCGGAAGAGACTGAATCTCCAACTCTCACGCAGAAGGTCCTCTCCGTCAGAAAGCTAGCAACCAGATGGAGGTAGCAGTCTGGGAGCTGGACTTCCCTAAGCTTGAATAATAGGCCATCATGCCATATGCTGTCCAAGGCTTTTTCAACATGTAAGAAACAGCCAACGGTCCGTTCTCTCCGACACCCGGCTTCCGTGACGCTTTCCACCATTCTCATCAGTTGATGAGTGGTCGAATGCCCCACACGAAAGCCGAACTGTTCGGCGACCAGCACGTCAAAGTTGGTTAGATGTTCTCGTACACTACGCTGCACGAGGCGCTCAAAAACCTTGGACGTAGCGGAGAGTAGGCTGATAGGCCGGAGGTTTTCAGAGCGGGTGGTATCCTCTCCCTGCTTCGGGATCACGATAACCGTCGCCTTTCGCCATTTCTTGGGAAAGTAGGCCAGTCTGAGACACGCGTTGAACAAATCATTCAAGAATTGAACTCCAGGCTCGGGAAGAAGTCGTAGAGCGGTGTTCGTAACACCGTCCGGGCCTGGAGCTTTTCTTGGCTGAAGTTCAGCGAGCCGATCTGAGACCTCTTCCAAAGAGATGGGTTCGGGCTCCGCCGTGATCGGAAGAGACAGAAAGTCTTCCACAGCCATCTCGACTTGTTCGTCGAAGTCCCAGTCCATGGGCGGGTTGGGAGCGAACTGTCGCTCAAAACACAAGCACAAGTACTCGGCCTTCTCCTCCGGGTGACCCAGGAGTCGTCCGAACGGTCCAACAATGGCGGGGAGTGGAGGTCGTCGCCTCCGTCCCGTCAATGCGGTAGGTATTCTGTACGGGTGACTTTGCGGGTCCACATCCCCCGTTCGGGCCACAGCGAGTTCCCAACAGCTACGTCGGAACGCCTTCAGACTGCCACGCAGTCGTCCGGTGAGCCGATTGTATGCTGCCTTATCGGCTGGATCACGGGTCCTCTGCCAACGTTTCCGGAAGTAATTCCTCTCGCGAGCGAGAAGAGAGACTTCCTCAGGGATGCGTTGGTAGTCAGGCGTGAAACCAGCTCACGTACGTGAAGACACGCCTGTAGCCGAGATGATTGCCTCTTCGATTCCCGCTACTGCTTCGTCTAGGAGGCGAACGGAATCGAGTGGGGCCGCTGGCGGCAATCGACGGCACAAGGCCGGGCCGTAGCGATCCCAATCGATAACCTTCTTCTGGTCAGAACGTGCATAGGCGTGCTGGGTAGCGACGTGGACCAAGATAGGGTTGTGGTCGGATGTCAACTCCGTAAGTGAGAATACCTCGACCGGACAGACAACTCCTTGGGTCACCGCGATGTCCAGAACATCGGGAGCCGCGTTAGGCCTTGACGGAAAGAACGTGGGTTGCGCTGGACCAAACACCATCGCCCGGCGCGATTCAACAAAACTGAGCAAGCGCCTCCCGTTCGGAGTAGTCAGGCGACTATTCCAAACCCGATGCTTGCAATTCAGATCGCCGGCCAAAATTACCCTTCGGTGGGAATCGAAGATGACGTCCAGGTCGCCGACAAGGAGTTCAGCTTGTGGGGGCTTGTATGCTGAAACCACGAGAACGCCGCCAAGAGCTCCGTGGACCTCAATGGCGGTGGCCTCTAGGTTGGTTAGCTGCGGCAAAGCGACACGATGATGACCTATGGAGGTCCTCACCGCGATCGCCGTGCCGCCTCCTCATCGGCCAACTCGGTCATCCCGATAGACCACGTAATTTGGTAATCGAAACCGGTTCGCCGGGGTCAGGTGGGTTTCAGAGAGGAGAAGTACGTCTGGTTTGAACCGAGCCAGGAATTCAAGAAGGTCGGAATGCTTGGAACCGATGTTGTTAGCATTCCAGGCTACGAGCAAGAGATCTCGTCTAAGGGCTCGGTTCATAGAAGACCTATTACTTCGCAGGCTTCCACCAAGAGCATGAATCTCTCAGTTGGGTCAGCAGTTTCCAGGCGGTCTCGGATGGACCTGAAGGTGGATGCGACTTTCTTGAGGTCGTAGCCAGACAGAAAGTCGCGGACGAACTGTGCGTCGTCGGATATGACGGACTGGGCGGTTTGCCTGGAAACTGAGGCCGCGTAAGAGCGACCAGATTTTATGGCAGATCGGGTCGTGGTGGAAGCCACAGGACCAGGGGCAGACGGTTTCGAGTTAGCGACAGGAAAAGTACGCTGTTGCGCTTCGTCGGACTTATTGTACCGGGAAGCAAGACTTTTCTTGGGCTGTGGGCAGGCAGGAGCTCGGGGCCGAGCATCCGGTGTGGTTATCCCTTGTTTTTTGGTTTTTATGATGCCTGCTCGCGGAAATCGCGGAGGTGGCAGTGGTGGCGAGGCTACTTCTGGTTCAGAGGCGGGAGATGGAGGTTCCGCGGAGGTGGAGGGTTGATTCTCCGGCTCCATAACCGAGATGGCGGCTACAGGGCTTGTCTCTGCTTCAGAAGGAGATGCGGTTCCTTTATGTGCCTTTGCAGGAGCTGGAGGTGGAGCCGGAGCGGGCGCGCGCCGTGCCGGTTGTGCCTTCGGTTGCGGCCTAGCCTGTGTTTTAGGCTGCCTCTGTGGTTGGGGCTGCGAAACTGGCTGCCGTGGCTTCGGGAGGGGCCCTGCGGCTTTTACTTCCGCAGGAGCTCCGCCCTGTAGACCGGGCAGTTAATATTATTTGCTGCATGGCCTTGGCCACAATTTATGCAGCGGAACTTGGTCTTATCTGCCACAGTGCAGGCCTGAGTTGAATGTCCCAGAGAACAACGTAAACAGGCCGGGGCACTGCGACAGACGTCGGTGTGATGGCCGAACCTCTGGCACCGGTGGCACTGCGCAAGCTTGCCCGGGGGACGACTGGATTCCACCCTGACGCGGAAGCAAAACAGCCGCGTCAGGTGGAATATCTTGTCTGCGGCCTCGCCCTTCTCGAGCTGGAGACGGACGAGCAGGAGAGGTACCCGGGTTTCAGAGTTGGTAAACAGGCGGAAAGTTGCCTGCACCGGGTACCCGAGTTCTCGGAGTTCCAAAAGGATCTCCTGAGGATCTGTATGCGCGCCACGCAGAATTATTGACAAGGGCTTGACTCGCTTAGGAGAGAAGGTGTGATATTGCACGCTGTGCGCCTGCAGGAAGGCCTCGACCAAGCGATGGTCCTCGAGCTGGCGGACGACAATCTTGACCGTATCACCGCCAAGCAGCTTCAGGTCAAGCTTGTCGGCCGACAGGCCGTGGGCCGCGATAAGCCGCTTGTATAAGGCGGCGACATTCGACACCCCATGAACGAACAGGGGCGGCGCGCGACCAACAGCGGCAGCAGCCGGAGCTGTTACCGAAGCAGTCGGAACCGCGGCCTGTTGGCCCTGAGAAGGTCCGATGTCCATGGCCGAGGTGCGAGGGGATGTGGATCCGGTTGAATGGGTCCTCTTCGGCTTCTTAGTCGGACGTCTACGCCGACCAACGGTCGCGAATTCTTCCGACTCGTCCGCCGGGAGAGGGGGTATTGGGTTCGGGAGAGGATCGTCTGTCTCCATCGCCCAAGACGATTCGCCCAGATGGGGCAAGGCAGAGCCGAGTGACTTGGCACTTGAGCCGTTGCCCGTAGTGGGCATGCTGGCCAGGTGCGGCTGCCGGGCAGAGACTGCTAGGCAGTCACCGCCAGACGCCAGGGATCTCGGGTCCGGCCGAAGCCGGGTTACCCGCGCGTCTTCCCTGCTCACGACGATGCGGGAGGAGCTGGGCTAACGACCAGCAATGCCGTCTTTCTGGCACGTCGCCGATTATATAGCATTCTCTTGACCGTCGCTAGGGTTCATTTGCGTTAACTAAACTCGTTCGTGATTGGTACAAAATTTTGTCATGATGACGTAATGTTATTAATAAACATTACTGAGTCGTATTTTGGACTCGTTCTCATTGTTGTTATTATTACATGAACTTCTTCAAATCTTGCCAAAATAATGATGCTAACAATAGTCATTTGACTATTACAATTCCATTTCGGATTCTATTACTACCAAATTATAGCTTATTTTCTTATCTTTAATTTGGTGTGGCTTGAGGCCAGTTTAAACATAGTATTCATTAACAATTCATTAATTTACTGTCCTAAGACATTGTTTACTAGTGTCGTCTGCTAACAACGCAAATTCGACTATTTACTTTTCTTTTATATTTGATTAATTATGTTTGTTTTCTCTTTCGAACATTATAAAATGATTAAAATTAAATACATTATTACATCTAAATGCTGCCTACAGCTGAACAATATAAATTATTGATCTAATTAAGTCGACACATTAACTTGAATTTTCCTAAATCATTATTTATATTTGATATGTCCTTCTCATTTCTTAAGTGTATAATACCGGTCAAGTGGTCGTACTTTACACCTTATTCGTTATTGTTAGGATTCTATTATTTTATGCTAATTAGGGGTTCTATTTCCCTATCATTTCATTGACATAAACTTGGTCATACAGGGTCTGGGTATAATTCTATTACAATGTTTATTCCCTGACTACTATTATCTTTTACATACATATTATTTACTTAGGAAGTTACCTACAAACATATAATGCTTCCATTTATAAGTACTCTTAATTTATACTACCACATATTTGTTTTTTATTCTATTTTTTACAATTTTGTGGCTACATCTAGCATAGTACATGGTCTGTGTTACTTCTATATAATGGTTCCATTTATATCAGCCAATATGCTGTTATGTATTACCATGTTATTAAAGTCAGTGGGTAATTTGTTTAATTTTGTATGACTTTACTCATCAATCTTTTTATCTGGCTTACTTGACAGCTTATTTGTGAAACTTTGCTTGTCCATTTGTCATAGTCAGTCAGTTTATTGAAGTTGTAGTGTCATGTAGTGGATTCATCACTACTTCTTGGGATCCCTCCTCTTCTTTTCTTCTTTGCTGGTCCATTCTCTTCACTGTTACATTCATTATATTTACTCATTTACAATTCTAGTGGTATACTTCCCCCTTCTGGTGTTCATTATGGTTATGGAACATTTTGTGATGTTACATATACTCCCCTCTCAAAATTGATAATTTGAGAAAACAAGTTTTGTGGTTTGATGAAATTATCACTTTATCTTGGTTTAATTATAAGATTACTGCTTTTTTCTTTACTGAATTTAATAGTCTGTTGGTGAGTTGGTTTAGACTAAGTTCACTGCTAGTACTATATTTGGCTTGCAAGTATTGGTCAAGTTTTTACTCTCTTGGTCATTTAGTTATATTGTACAATTGTCTTTATTTTAACAATTTCCCTGTTTTCTGCAGTAATACATTTTTTTCTTCACATTATATATATCTTGATTCATGTGACAATTCTCCTTTGCTCTTTTATTCACCTTATAGTTGTTGATTTAATCCTTGAAATATAATAATTCCCTAACATTTATAGCAGGTTCGGAGTCAGAGGGGCTCTCTTTGGCATCCATTCTCCGCCGTTCCTCAACTATACACTCACAGACCAGAGGAATCTTCATCTCTGTCTGGGACAATAAAAAGTTGCACGTAACAACAGTTGCACTATCACAACATATAAGACATAATATATTATTCATTTTTCAATATAAGACATTATATTCATTAGAATACTCAAGGGATTAGAGGTTCCATTACATTATCACTGCTAATACTTTATCAGTTCATTTAACATATTTCCTTTCACAGGTCATTATTAGTTATAACTTGACATATTTGTTATATTATTATCAGCTTTGCTGCTATTCATCAATACTAGGTTGCAAGTTGTTCTTGTGATTATTCAGTGTTTTTAATTACACACTTATCTTTATCACTATATAATTATGCAGTTAATTCTTAAATTCTTCCTCACTTTATATCATAGTCTTCTATTCTTCTTTATTTTCACTATAATTTTTTTTAACATTGTTTATACACTAGTTTGTAACACTTTCGGTTGTTTAGTTTCCTTGGATTATCTGGGGTTTTCACACTTTCACCATTCTATTGGGCTAATTATGGGTCAATTACATTTTGTTTAAGTCATTTTATTTATATCTGCCTGGAGCATTGTATACTTTGATATTATTAGATATTATGTAATATTGCATATTAGATAGTTCTCTTTATTCATAATATCTCTTCAATGATGCTTGGTTGAATGTACCTTTGATTTTCTTACTCACTGGGTCAGAAATTTCATATGTGTTGTTCTGATTGTTTTTTGTGATGGTATACAGACCTGTATACAATAATAGTAGTTTTTTCGTGATACCCTCCATTGTACTGAGTAATTCTCGATTTTTTAGTAATATTTTATCCCCTACTTGGTACTGTATTATCTTCTGTGATACTTTGTTTTGGTACCTTCTTCTCCTTTCTTCTAGTTTCTCTACAATCTTAGTATGAAATTGGACTTTGTTGAACTGGTATTCCTGGCTTTGGGGAAAATAAATAATGTCAATGATTTCTCGTGGTGGGGGTTTCTCAAACATGGCATTATAAGGTGTCGTTTCAATGGATTGGTGGTAAGCTAGATTTATGAAATCTTCTGCTGCTGATATGTACCCACTCCACTTCCGTTGTTGGTTGGAACAGTATGTCCTGAGGATTCTCCCAACTTCTCTTAACACTCTTTCTGCCGGGTTACTGCTAGGATGGTATACTGAGGTTTCACCCCATGATCCAGCAGTGTGTCCTTCCACCTCCTACCCTTGAACTGGGTCCCATGATCCGTTATGATAGTCTTCGGACTTCCCACTTCAGGTATATAGTTTTGTATGATAATAGTGAGTATCTTGTTCGTGGTTGCACGATTTATTGGGTATAACTTCGTGAATTTCGTGTAATGGTCGAAAATTATTATGAGGTATTTATACTGATGTCTACCTCCACTTCTAGGAAATGGACCGCAGATGTCTACGAAAACTTTTTCTAATTTGTTTGATGAAATTATAGGTATCATTATTCCATCTTTCTTTTCGTTGTTGCATTTTACTAATTGACATATGTGGCAATTCCTGACATAATTACGTACTCTTCTGTTTATGTATTTAATGTACAGGTGTTCCTCCAGTGCCCTGACCACTTTCAGTGTTCCCATGTGTCCTTAACGTATGTGATAATCTGTGACGATTTCTTTTTCTAGTGTTCGGGGTATTACCAATTTCCAAGTATTATTGTGGTATCTTGTTTTGATGAACAAAAGATTGTGGTGTATACAATAGTAAGGTATTATTCTATTGTCCTGTGCACTTAATCTCTGTTGGATTTGCATTAACTTGCTATCTTGCTTCTGGTGTTGTTCTATTTCTTTGACTATTTCTTCTAAGTCTGATCGACCCTTAATGATGTGATAGACTTTTGCAATTGTTTCCTTCTCTCCTTCATAGGTTTGTTTGGTTATATTTATACGTGACAATACGTCTGCTGCTATATTCTTCTTACCTGGGATGTACTCCCAACTGATGTTATATTCTTGTAAGACTAGGGTCCATCTTGTCAATCGACCGTGGCTTAATTTACAGTTCTTCAGGAATGATATGGACTTGTGGTCTGTCCGTACAGTTATTGAATATCCTAATATATAGGTCCGGAATTTTCCGCAGGCAAATACAACACTTAACAGTTCTTTTTCTGTCACATTGTGATTTCGTTCGCACTGGTTCAGTGTTCTACTGGCGAAGCTTATAACCAGGTGGTTCCCGTCTTCGTCCTCTTGGTACAGTGTAGACCCTAAACTGATGTCGCTTGCATCACAATTTAAGTAGAAAGGCTTATTGAAATCTGGGTGATGCAGCATTACTGTCTCCAGGAATTTGTTTTTAATCTGTTGAAATACTGTGTACTGTGTCTTGAGTTGGTCCCCATGTCCATTTGTCTTTTGAAGATAATTGTGGTGATAATTTTGTGGTTAATTCTGAATAGTTACTTTGGAATTTACGATAATAGTTGCACAGGCCTAAAAAAGACTGTAACTGTTTTTTTGTTTCTCGGGGTGGGGAATTGTTGTATCGATTCTATCTTTTCTCTAGAGGGGGTTATTCCATGTTCTGTTTAATGGAAACCTAAAAACTGTACTTCCTTAGCTATAAGTTGTGATTTCTCAAGTTTCAACGTGATGTTGTTTTCTGACAGCTTATTTAACACATGGTTTATTCTACTACAGTGATCTTCCCAATTGGTAGATGTTATGAGTAGATCGTCTACATAAATGGTAGTGAACTGGAGCGCTTCTTGACCTAATACCTGGTCCATACATTGAATAAATATCGCTACAGAGTTCACTAATCCGAAGGGCAATCGTTTGAAATGGTAATTGCGCCCTTCGAAAATAAAAGCCACGTATTTTTGGCTGTGGGGGTGTAGTTCCACCTGCCAGTATCCGCAGACGGTGTCCCATGAACTAATAAACTGTGTGCCTTGAAACTTCTTTAAAATCTCCTCTATTTCGCCAGGAGATGTTCTGTCATTAATTAGATTTTTATTAATCTCCCTAGCATCCAGGCAAAGTCTTACTTTCCCGTTCTTCTTCTTGATAGCTACTATAGGGCTGGTATAAGGTGACTGACTGCACTCAATGATGTCATCTTGTTAATTTCGGTCCTGACTGCTTCCTTTAAAGAATAAGCAATAGGATAGGACTTCCGATTAAAATTTACAGGTTCTTTAAATTTTAATACACATTGGTAATTCTTGACCTTACCCGGGATGTCCGAGAATACATGCTGGTATCTGTTGTATATGTTGATCAACATTTCAATTTGGTCTGGGTTTGGTGAGTTGTCTCTCTTTGTTGACTTAAATTGGTGGATTTCTTCGATTTTTTTGTTCCACAAAATGTTATTGTTTTGTTGATACTCAGTTTCTTCCTGGGGTGTCTGATTTCTAGAGCTTAGCAGTTCTCTTATGTGGAAAATGGTGCGGTCTTGAGGGGCTTCCTTTCTTCCAATTAGCTCAGCCGTCCATTCCACATCGCTTGTACTCAGAGTTATTCTTGCTCTGCTCATGTCAATAATTGCTGAGTATTTTCTCAGGATATCGGAGCCAATTAAACTGCAAAAGGGTAATCCATTAGCTACCAAAAATATCATTGGGATCTTGACTCCATGACTGGTCACTTCTATATTGACCTGTTTTTAGACAGTCTTATTTTGTCGTCCAGTCGCTCCCACTAATATAATGTTGTTAATCGGTAGGGTTAGTATTACTGATTTACATTCTTCCTGTATTCGGTTGATCTCAGTGCTATCAATTAAAGAGACGTTCGCACCCGTGTCGATCATCAAGGTGGTTGTCACCCCGTTTATTTTGACGGTCACATATGCTATTTCATTGTTACTTTGGTCGTGGTCAATTTCTTCTTCTTCAAGTAGTTCTTGTCTGATGTTCTTCAAATAATGACTTCGTATTATCATTATTGTTTTATCTAAGTTTTGTTTGTAATTGTACCCAATAGAATGGTTCAGTGAGGGGTTTAGTTGGTTTCTCACTGCCACGGTGCGTTTAAAGAGAGTTCATTCTCTTCCTCCCGTCTGTCCGGCATGTTTGTTTGATTTCTCTTGTCCATTTCGGGCCGCCCCCCATGGTTAGTTTGGTCATTAGTTGGCATGAAATGTACTTGGGGTCGATAATCGTTATCTCTGCTGTCGCCTTCAATACTTCGGCTCCTTTGTTGTCCACCCTTTGAATTTCTTCTGTCTTCGCGTTGGTACTCCTCATCATCATGCCCATTGAAGCTTCGGCGTCTCGGGTAATACCGCCTCCTCCCATGATCATTGTTGGCTTGTATGTAATTAACTCTTCTATATTGTTGGGGTTGATTGTTCCCACCTTGGTTATGTGGTCGGTTGGGATTATTATTGTTATATGGAGGTCGTCTCATGTTGTTTGTTGTTCATGTTGTCTCATTGTTGCCAGCATAATTGTTACCCTGATTGTTTGGTCGGTAATTATTTTTGCCGTTGTTGTTCACATTATTATTATAGTTATTCCGGTAGTTCCGGAAAGTGGGGTTGTTGTTATTACCTTGGTTGTTATTTTTATCTTGGTAATAATCGTTCCTCTTACGGCTTCTTTTGTAATAACCCTCATGTTCATTGTCTTCGAGTAGCGCCGCCATGGCTTGGGTAGTCTTTATCTGTCCCCATTGTCGCGATCGTGCCACTCCTTCCTCGTAGTGATACGCTAATTTTGTGACCAGGCATTCCTCCGGTATTCGTGGTTCGAGGTTTCTGGCCAAGCATACCTTACCAAGGAAGTAAGAGGTTGGAGTCGTCCCTCGACTGGCGTCGTACTTGCCGTGACATATGTCGTCTCGCACTATATTTTGAGTGGACTCTGACCAGTATTTGGCCCTGAATAGCGTCTTAAATTCATCGTAACTTTGAATTTCGTGTTGGGTTGCCGTCCACCAGTTGTCGTGTATTTCTTTAAAATACTCGTCTATTAAACTGCGGATTATGGTCCATCTATTTTCTTGAATTCTGGTCAAATTTTCTTCTACCCTTTCCAGAAACTCGGTTGGGTTCTTTTTATAGTTCTTAAAATTTATATTATCGTGATTGTCCACGGTTTGTAGGTATTGACCCTGTGCTGGTCGGTTACGGATTGTTTCGAGTTCCTCTTGTATTTGCTGGATCTCTCGTTGTCGTAACTCTTCAATCTTTTCCTTGTTATTGACAGTCAGGTTTCGTATGTTGTTTACTGAGCGTCTATTTCCTCACATCTCTCTCCTACGTCCGTCCGTACCCGCTTGATTTCGTCCTGATTCATCTTCTTCAGCGATTCTATTCGGACCTCGTTAATTTCTTCTAGATAGTTGATCCATCCATCGACCTCTTCTCTAGTATGCTGCAACTCTTGGTTGTATTGTTCGCACCTCTCGTGTACTTCCGCGATCTCTCTTCTAACAATTATTATTTCTCCGTCTATTTTCGAGTTTATTCTCTCGTTATTCTCCTCCATCTTCTTACTGATATCATCCATTTTCTCCTCCATTTTCTGGCTGTTGTCGTCTAATTTTTATTTAAATCTTCCTTCAATGACTCGATATTTTTATTTAATTTCTCATTCAATGACTCGATATTCTTTTGACTATCTTCCTTCAATGACTCGATATTTTTATTTAATTTCTCATAATTTTTTAATGTTTCTTTCATCATCTTCTTCATCCATTCATGGAAGTCTGCGTCCCCTGTTTGTGTGGGCTTCTCAGGTTGTTTGGGTTGCTCGGGTTCTGCAGGAGGTATTCTTTCTTGTTGGTTTTCTAGGCTATTATTTGTTGTAACTTCCATTTCGGTTGTTGGTGGTACTTACTGTACCTCTATGTTCACCTTGTTGTCGGCTCCTCGATTTTCTCTTGGTCGGGATGTCGATCTGGTACCGTATGGTTTAGGCATGGTCGTTCTACTGTACTTGCCGGGCTAATTTAATATAGTTCAATTAAAATATACTTCTGTCTATTTTTAAAGCCGCACTCGTTGGTCGCCACTCTGTTATATAACCTTTTCTGACGAGTTAAAGGCGTGTAGTTTTGTCATGTTAGATGCGTCACTCTGTTATATACCCAGTATTACGGTTTATAATATTTAATAGGGTCTCTAATATTGCAGTAATTATTATTAATAATTGATAAAGTCTGTGGTTATTATTAATGATTTGGTTTATTGATTTATCTAATTCAATTCAACCTATTGTGGAATCCAATGTAGATAAATCGGTTTACTTACACTTGTCGTCGTTTAATCAAAGTTTATTGTATTAGGAGTAAATGTTTACTTGTCGATCCATCGATGAATGTAACTGATGCGTAGATCTCTTGAAGTTGGTATCCTCTTCTGTTAAAAGTGTCGTCTATGTAAGTCAGAGTATTGTCTAGACAAGATTATTAATATAAATTACACTTCACGTACCTGTTTTGAAGTACTGGATGTTCAGATGTTCACAGTTAATTAATAAACTGTCAAGTTATTGGTTGACCAGTATATCTTTACTGTAAAAGTTTTTACAACACTTTAAATATTACTTGGGTGCCATATGGGTTTTTTCAACAGAAATGTCTCATAAAAATAAAACTTCTGATTTGATTACAATCAGATTACAATCAAGTTTTGAGTACAATGAAAACTCTTATTTCTTATTAACAAATTATTTATCTTAATTAATTACCTCAAGGGTGGTTTCTTTTAAGATACAGAATAGAACGTTATTTTCTTTTCAAAAAGCACTAATATGATATCATAAGTTAGGTTAGACACCTTTAATAAATTTCAATTAAATAACGAAAAGTTCGTTTGTTCAAACTCAAACTGAGTTTAGTTATAAAAATATTAAAACATATAATCTTACTTCGGGATGTGTTAATCACTCTAAATAAATATGGTACAATGTTATCTACAAATAGTCTTATTGTTTTGTGTCAGTACAAAGTGTGTTAGGTTCTACGGTTATCTAATGAAAATGTAAACAAATAAATTTTATCACTGTACTACCTGTATTTTAATCGTATCGATTAATTTATAAACACATTAATGATCAGATTTTAATGATCGTTAACTCACTTCACTTAAATCGCACTTGAAACGAGAATAATTTGCTTCTTACTAAACAGATAGGCTATCACCTTTTTAGGTAATGATTATATGTCTCGTTCAGATGCCCGCACTACTTGTTTAAAGCCACTACTAACTCTCGATGCACACAGGTGAAATTATTCTTCTTCTCAGTGGTTGATTTCCAAAATTTACATTAATTATTTCAATCTGGACTGTTGTTGCTGGTTATGTGATATTGACAAAATGCAGAACGCATACGACTAGCTTGTGGAAAAAATGCCAATGCCGTCTTTCTGGCGTGTCGTCGATTATATAGCATTCTCTTGACCGTCGCTAGGGTTCATTTGCGTTAACTAAACTAGAGCTCTATAATATAGGTATTCGCACCCGCCATCTTTGCTCCGAGACTTTTAAATGTAATGTGGCGGGAGCAATGTAAGCACGCTGTGCGTTGCATTATTTAATGTAAATTATGTATATAAATATTAATATTTTTACATATCAGGGTTATAACCTTAGTGTACTAATTTGATTTATGTATACACACGAATATGTATAATAATCATCTCATCTTGTCAGTGAAAACAAGATTATAAATACTGGTGTTAGAGATATTATTAATGTTATGTAGTATGTTTTGCAGATTGTTGTACTACATCTCATAATCATAATGACTGGTTGTTGTGCTGTAAATTGCAAAAATCGAACAGAAACTAAGTTTAGAACATTCAAATTTCCGGCAGACCCTATTCGATGTGCAAAATGGATTCAAAATATGAGACGAGACAAATTTATAGCTACTAAGCAAGGGAATGCGTCTGTGTGAGGTAAATTTAATGGTTGTTCCTTAAAAGTTTGTGAATGTTAATCATAACGACTAAAAATGTAATACACCTTTGCACTTTTAGATCATTTTGAAAGTTCACAGTTTGAACAGGCACGAGTAGATGGTTGGAAAAAACTGAAGCCTAATGCCATACCGACTTTGTTTGACGTACCAAATCCACCTCCTAGGATCGACCCAGTTCCACGCAGATCACTGTACAAGGTGGTTTATTTTTTTAATCCATTAATTATAAATATAATGTTATAACTAAAGCCCAGATTCATGTGCAATTGCATCTTTTTTTTGCTAGTTCGTAAACGGCCAGTGACAAGTTATTTATCCGAATCGGAACGTGTAGATCATTTTAACATATATTTTATTTTGCACAAAATTGCACGTTTTGGGGGTTACTGCATAAAATTGCACATTCTGTAGTTTTAATGCACAAAATTGCACATTTACCTGTTTTTCGAAAATCAGCTGCGCGATAGCCAAGCGCGAAACATACACGCAGATCGTAAACAAAGTCGAGAACAAAATCAGCACGAAGAAATTCTAGTCCAGTAAGCGCAGCTTTTGACGTAACAAAATTTTGACTGTCGATGGAATTTCACGAAATTTGATATGTATGTTCTATATGCACTCTAGAACAAAGTTAAACTGTACACTTTTTATTTGGGGGTGAGAACCACCCCTTTTTCAAGGGTGATAGATAAAAAAAAATTAACCCCAGGATCCAATAGAGAATCAAATTCTAAGCAAAAAAGTCAGTACGCAACTGTTTGAAAAATGCGTTGTTTTCGAGTTATTCCAAATCAACATTTTCGATTTTTACCCCCAAAAAAACAGGATTTTAGCGTAATTTTTAGCGAATAACTAAACAACGTTTGAGTTTATAGTAAAAATGAATAGGACCAAAATTATTCTATACGAAATAACAAACAAAATGCGTTTTGGCCGGGTTTTAATCCACGAGTTGTTTTCAAGATATGGCCGTGAGAATTTGTAACTTGCGCAAATTTTTTGCCTGTACTAACAAAGTTTAACCCTTCCTACTAACCGAGAAAAATACTTTTGACTATAAAATGTCTAGTGCAATGAAAAATACATTATTGTTAATTTTAATAAAATGTTAAGCTAAACTTTTTATTATTAATTTTAACTAAATGTTAAGCAAAAAACCTGAATATAAACTTAATAGTAAGTAAGTTAAAAATGTAAATTCGTGTTTATTAAAAATAGTTTTAGTAACTTTATTTGGACTTTTGGACAAACGAAGTTTAGTAAACATTAATTCAACAGCCATCTATTATAAACAGGAATAAAAGTAAAATCTGAGAATGTATACCTAACAAAGTGGTAAGTGGTAACGATTGGTACAGTATTTGTTGTTTTTTAGACAAAATTATTCTCCTCTTACTATGGTCTGAATCAGTAAGTTTTAAGATGAAAACTATTATTTCCATATTTTTAAGGATGTGGGACATAATTTCACACTTTGAAATTATATTTTTTGCACGAAAAACTATAATAGTTTATGTAATATCGAAAACAAACTTATACTGCGTCCCATGTATACACAAGCGGCACCATAATATTATGTCAGTCTCGGAACAAAGATGGCGAGTGCGAATACTCCCTTTTATAGATCCTTAACTAAACTCATTCGTGATTGGTACAAAATTATGTCATGATGACGTAATGTTATTAATAAACATTACTGAGTCGTATTTTGGACTCGTTCTCATTGTCGTTATTATTACATGAACTTCTTCAGATCTTGCCAAAATAATTATGCTAACATTAATTACTTGACTATTACAATTTCATTTTCGATTCCACCCTGACGCGGAAGCAAAACAGCCGCGTCAGGTGGAATATCTTGTCTGCGGCCTCGCCCTTCTCAAGCTGGAGACGGATGAGCGGGAGAGGTACCCGGGTTTCAGAGTTGGTAAACAGGCGGAAAGTTGCCTGCACCGGGTACCCGAGTTCTCGGAGTTCCAAAAGGATCTCCTGAGGATCTGTATGCGCGCCACGCAGAATTATTGACAAGGGCTTGACTCGCTTAGGAGAGAAGGTGTGATATTGCAGGCTATGCGCCTGCAGGAAGGCCTCGACCAAGCGATGGTCCTCGAGCTGGCGGACGACAATCTTGACCGTATCACCGCCAAGCAGCTTCAGGTCAAGCTTGTCGGCCGACAGGCCGTGGGCCGCGATAAGCCGCTTGTATAAGGCGGCGACATTCGACACCCCATGAACGAACAGGGGCGGCGCGCGACCAACAGCGGCAGCAGCCGGAGCTGTTACCGAAGCAGTCGGAACCGCGGCCTGTTGGCCCTGAGAAGGTCCGATGTCCATGGCCGAGGTGCGAGGGGATGTGGATCCGGTTGAATGGGTCCTCTTCGGCTTCTTAGTCGGACGTCTACGCCGACCAACGGTCGCGAATTCTTCCGACTCGTCCGCCGGGAGAGGGGGTATTGGGTTCGGGAGAGGATCGTCTGTCTCCATCGCCCAAGACGATTCGCCCAGATGGGGCAAGGCAGAGCCGAGTGACTTGGCACTTGAGCCGTTGCCCGTAGTGGGCATGCTGGCCAGGTGCGGCTGCCGGGCAGAGACTGCTAGGCAGTCACCGCCAGACGCCAGGGATCTCGGGTCCGGCCGAAGCCGGGTTACCCGCGCGTCTTCCCTGCTCACGACGATGCGGGAGGAGCTGGGCTAACGACCAGCAATGCCGTCTTTCTGGCACGTCGCCGATTATATAGCATTCTCTTGACCGTCGCTAGGGTTCATTTGCGTTAACTAAACTCGTTCGTGATTGGTACAAAATTTTGTCATGATGACGTAATGTTATTAATAAACATTACTGAGTCGTATTTTGGACTCGTTCTCATTGTTGTTATTATTACATGAACTTCTTCAAATCTTGCCAAAATAATGATGCTAACAATAGTCATTTGACTATTACAATTCCATTTCGGATTCTATTACTACCAAATTATAGCTTAGTTTCTTATCTTTAATTTGGTGTGGCTTGAGGCCAGTTTAAACATAGTATTCATTAACAATTCATTAATTTACTGTCCTAAGACATTGTTTACTAGTGTCGTCTGCTAACAACGCAAATTCGACTATTTACTTTTCTTTTATATTTGATTAATTATGTTTGTTTTCTCTTTCGAACATTATAAAATGATTAAAATTAAATACATTATTACATCTAAATGCTGCCTACAGCTGAACAATATAAATTATTGGTCTAATTAAGTCGACACATTAACTTGAATTTTCCTAAATCATTATTTATATTTGATATGTCCTTCTCATTTCTTAAGTGTATAATACCGGTCAAGTGGTCGTACTTTACACCTTATTCGTTATTGTTAGGATTCTATTATTTTATGCTAATTAGGGGTTCTATTTCCCTATCATTTCATTGACATAAACTTGGTCATACAGGGTCTGGGTATAATTCTATTACAATGTTTATTCCCTGACTACTATTATCTTTTACATACATATTATTTACTTAGGAAGTTACCTACAAACATATAATGCTTCCATTTATAAGTACTCTTAATTTATACTACCACATATTTGTTTTTTATTCTATTTTTTACAATTTTGTGGCTACATCTAGCATAGTATATGGTCTTTGTTACTTCTATTTAATGGTTCTATTTATATCAGCCAATATGCTGTTATGTATTACCATGTTATTAAAGTCAGTGGTTAATTTGTTTATTTTGTTAGACTTTACTCATCAATCTTTTTGTCTGGCTTACTTGACAGCTTATTTGTGAAACTTTGCTTGTCCATTTGTCATAGTCAATCAGTTTATTGAAGTTGTAGTGTCATGTAGTGGATTCATCACTACTTCTTGGGATCCCTCCTCTTCTTTTGTTCTTTGCTGGTCCATTCTCTTCACTGTTACATTCATTTTATTTACTCATTTACAATTCTAGTGGTATACTTCCCCCTTCTGGTGTTCATTATGGTTATGGAACATTTTGTGATTTTACACCACACACACACACAAAATTCACGTTATTTCTGGCCTAACTCATGTTTATTTTCTTACCTTTGGATGCTTTTTAAATGGAAAGTGCCGAAACCCATACCAACATAATACGTGCAAGACGAAAAAGTGTCCAGCGTGGATAGCGATTTGCTTCCTGTGGATCGCTGGGCAGTGTAACTGCACGTGTTTACAGAGGAACGATTCATAGACAGACTTTTCGTCTTTAGGGATGAACCCTCTGCAAGATGCTGAGGGTCCATGAGTGACTTCGGAGCGCTCCTTCTTTTCTGCATGTTTGTTCTATGAAACGTACATTGTAGATTCGCAGCTTTACTCTAAGCAACGCTCAATAGGAAATGTTGAAAATTTTTGTCCACGGTGTACCCTCATACACACTAAACCTGCTCTGATGTTTTAATTACGGACATCATAATATTAAAACTTTGGAAACTTGAGCACTACTTAATGGAGATCAAACATTAACTTATACAAGCCATTAATTTTATGCATATTTTTTATATATATGTGTACAACGTTATCAGCAACAAAGAAGTAGTTTTTGTTAAAATTCCTTCCCTGGATGTTTGGCCGTAGTCCAATGTTTTCTACAAAACCAGAGGTTTCGGCAATGCCATCGACTTCCATCATCAGTGAAAATCGAGTGCAATAATGTGAGGTGGTATACGTTAGTGACGACAGTACTGTGGTTAAGGCTGAAGCAGTAAGTAGAAAGAAGTAGTTTCTATGGTGATATTTAATTTCGAAAATGATTTTAAATAGAAATCTTAGAACATGGAAGTCATGTATGGTTTTCCATACCGAAATTTTTTACTTCCATGTTCCTTAAGGAAATGGAAGTATGGTGATGACAAAAAAAATCGTGTTCGAGATTATTGCAGATTCTGATTGTACTACATTCAAAACATGAAAGAAAGTCGTTTTTCGAAAAGTGTCTGTGTGTCTATCTGTGTGTCTGTAGATTTTTTTTCTATGGCAAACGATAACAGCTGCAAATTCAAACAGAATCAAATAATTTTTTGAATACAGTCCTGATTTGTAGAGTACTCACGACCTATTGTTTTTGGTGAAGATCGGTTGAGGGAAAGGGGTAGTTTACCAGCAACGGTTTTTTTTTTTAATCAAGGATAATTGTTTTCTATGGCAAACGATAACAGCCGCAAATTCAAACAGAATCAACTACTCTTTTGCATACAGCCCTGAATTGTAGAGTTCTCAAGACCTATAGTTTTTGGTAAAGATCGGTTAAGGGAAAGGGGTAGTTTACCAGCAACGTTTTATGTTTTAAAAGGGTATTTTCTATAGCAAACGATAAGAGCCGCAAATTCAAACAGTATCAAATAATGTTTTGCATACAGCCCTGATCTGTAGAGTACTCAAGACCTATTGTTTTAGGTGTAGATCGGTTAAGGGAAAGGGGTAGTTTACCTGCAACTTTTTATGTTTTAAAAGGGTATTTTTTATGGCAAACGATAAGAGTCGCAAATTCAAACAAAATCAAATACTTTTTTGCATACAGCTCTGATTTGTAGAGTACTCAATATCTGTTGTTTTTAGTGAAGATCGGTTAACGGGAAGGGGTAGTTTACCAGCATCGTTTTTCTTATCAAGGGTAATTTTTTCTATGGCAAACGATAGCCGCAAATTCAAACAGAATCAAACAATTTTTTGCATACAGCATTGATTTGTAGAGTACACAAGACCTATTGTTTTTGGTGAAGATCGGTTAAGGGAAAGAGGTAGTTTACCGGCAACATTTGTTTTTATCAAGGATAATTTTTTCCTATGGCAAACGATAACAGCCGCAAATTCAAACAGAATCAACTAGTCTTTTTCATACCATTTTTAATTATAATTGATACTGGAGGCATTTACTTGATGAAAATCCATTATATTTTTAAAGAATTAAAGAAAACTAAAAACTTGTTTTCGTGATTTTCACTCGTCAATTTATTTAAAAAAATAATATACCACGACAGCTGTTTCAGCACACAGTGCCTTCTTCAGATGGTAAGAGCTGACTAGTTATGTACAATAAAATATCACATAAAGCCAGTGCTATGAGAACGATAATCGACTTCAGTTCGAACAATAAACAATACACATTACATATACACAACTATATACAAATTAGAAAGGAATGTACATTTACTTATATAATTTCAAATTTAAAAGTGGAGAGCTATTTAAATCAGTTTGGTTGTTCAAAAGCAAACCTAAATCTTTACGCTTATTAATTTCGAGGGCTTCAAGTAAATCAAGTTTTTTACCTTTTTCCAATACATGTAAAATTTTAAAGTTATCATTAAAATTATGATCTTTTTCCGACAAATGATTCGCATAATTAGATTTACCATCCTGATATCTCAAACTGTAATTGTGATCATACATTCTTTTTGAAAACGACCTTCCAGACTGGCCAATATAAATTTTGTCACAAGACCCACACAATAATTCATATACTCCTGACTTTTGGAGTTTCTCTACTTTACTCTTATTATTCTTAACATATCTACCTAGAGAAGATTTCGTCCTAAAAGCTATATTTACATGTTTTTGAGTAAAGTATTTACCAATTTTATCCGATACAGTACCTATGTAAGTAAGTGTGTGGAACTTTTCCTTATGTGTTGGAATAGGATACACCAATCTTAATGTTTGTAAATATAGTTTTTTATTCAACAACTGATCTATTAGACTTGACTGATAACCGTTGTTAACTGCTATTTGTTTTATAATGTTAAGTTCTTTTTGAAAATCTGAATCTAAAAGTGGGATACTAATAAGTCTATGAATATAACTATGAAAAGCTGCCAACTTGTGTGATTATGGATGTGCAGACGTGTTGTGTATAACCATATCCGTATGCGTAGGTTTATGGAAAATGCTAAAATTGAGTTTATTATTTTGTTTTGTAATTGAAAGATCTAAAAAGTTAATACTATCATTTACTTCAATTTCTACTGTAAAGCTTATGTTTCTATGTAAATCGTTAATAAAATTAAGAAAATTTTGTAATTGCCTACGCGTACCATGAAAGATTGCCAACACATCATCCACATATCTGTACCAAAACGTGAACAATTTAAAATACGGATGAGCTCTTATTTTGGTTTCTAAATAATCCATAAATATTTCAGAAGCCAAGGGGCTGAGGGGGTTACCCATAGCAAGCCCTGCTTTACCAACATAAATTTTCCCATCAAATTCACAATAATTTTGATTCGAACAAACCTTCGATAAATTTAAAATATCCTCTCTCATCCTAGGATTATTACAATTCTTTTCCAATAATTTTTCCACAATGTCAACAACATCAGCCGGTGGAATACTAGGGAACAAATTTTTAACATCAAAAGATAATAAAATCGCTTTATCTGGTATATACAATTCCTGAATTTTATTGACTAGATCTAATGAATTTTTAATACTGTGTGTGGATATAAATTTACATTGGGTCTGGATAATTTTAATTAGTTTTTTGGATAATTTAACATTAGGTGCATTTACATATGACATGACTGGTCTAATAGGATGGTTATCTTTGTGCAATTTAATTAAAGAATAAAGTTTACGAGGTTGAGGGTTCATTACAGATAAAAAATGTAAATCAGAAACATTAAAAAATGTTTGATAGCCTTTTTAACCTCTCTTTGAAATTTAAGCGTTGGATTAATGTCAATGGCTTCGTAAGCGTTCAAGAAATCTAGAGTTGACATACTCGGCTTTGTCAATAGCAATAACCGTGTTACCCTTATCAGCACGAGTGAATATTATATTATGACTCGTGTTTTTTTCCCGATGGAACAAATGGTTAATCTATTTTTGTCATTAAAACTCTTTTTAATATTTTGTTTAGCATAAAAATTAATTAATTTATCAGCTATAATATGCTTATACAATAGGTTGGGTTGAGAAGAGTCTTTTTGTGAGTTATTGTGATTATTGCATGCTAACTCACAATCCACACCTAAAATTTCAAATTCTTGTTTATAATTTAACGGTTTTATATTATACTTGAAACCCTTTTCAATTAATTTAGTTTCTCTTTCATTAAAATTCACATTAGTTAAATTCATAAAACGATTATAAAATGTATGGTTCAAAAATTTCCTTTTGCTAAAACTTTTCTTAGTATTATTAACAACCGAAGACTTTAAATTATTTAATTTCTGAACTTGATTCAAGCATTTTTTATGAACCATCTTTTTACATCAATTCTAACCACACTAAACCTGCTCTGATGTTTTAATTACGGACATCATAATATTAAAACTTAGGAAACTTGAGCACTACTTAATGGAGATCAAACATTAACTTATACAAGCCATTAATTTTATGCATATTTTTTATATATATGTGTACAACGTTATCAGCAACAAAGAAGTAGTTTTTGTTAAAATTCCTTCCCCGGATGTTTGGCCGTAGTCCAATGTTTTCTACAAAACCTGACGTTTCGGCAATGCCATCGATTTCCATCATCAGTGAAAATCGAGTGCGATAACGTGAGGTGGTATACGTTAGTGACGACAGTACTGTGGTTAAGGCTGAAGCAGTAAGTAGAAAGAAGTAGTTTCTATGGTAATATTTATTTTCGAAAATGATTTTAAATATAAATCTTAGAACATGGAAGTCATGTATGCTTCTCCATACCGATATTTCTATATTTTTATTCCTTATCTTATCAAATACCGTTTCACATTTTTTAATAGCTATATCTACTCCGTATTTATTAAAACATTTTATAATTTTTCCAGTATGTGAACCTATGTATGTCAATGACCCTGCATAATTCTTTTGTTCTGGTTCTATTTTAGCTTTTTGTATGTTAACCCTTTTCATAACTTTATCCACTATGTTGGTGTTATAATTATTATTCCTTACAATTCCCTTTATCGTTTTTAACTCCCTATCTTTTGATTCGGTCTCTTTTAAACACTTCTGAGCTCTACAACAAAATGAATTGATTGCCGCCGTTTTATATCTATAAGGGTGGTAAGACTCTCTTGGTATAATTATATCAGAATACGATTCTTTCCTAAACATCCCAAACTGTAGTTTCTCATTATCATTAATTTCTGTGTTTAAATATAAGTAATTTATTTTCTTACCTCCTATCTCTTCTTTAAGTTGTAAGTTTGTATCCTTATTATTTACCTCATTTATAAACTCATGCACTTCTTCTATGCTTCCTTCCCAAATTACTAATACATCGTCAACGTATCTAGTCCATAATTTTATATTGTCTTTATACTTAGTGGAACTTATTAATTGCTTTTCAAATAGTTCATGAATATTTCTGCAAGAATAGGGGATAATGAAGATCCCATAGGTAAACCACAAGGAATTTACTAGAAAAATATGTAACTGTCCAGATGGTGGGACAGGCTGAGGGTGGGGAAGGGACATTCAATTATAGCTTGTTGTGTGTGAGTAGGGTGGGGTGAGATGTGAGTGAAGGGTTTTTTTATAGATTTTTGGTTTAATTCCGATCTGACGATGAGCTGTGAAGCTTGAAAGTGCTAATCGGGATAATTTTATATAGTGGTGTGCAACAGTGATCATTCTGCTTGTGATTTCAACCACTAACACAACTTTCTTCATTACACAATTTTTTTGCCATCACCATACTTCCATTTCCTTATGGAACATGGAAGTAAAAACTGAGCGAGCTAAAATTTGTCAGAGACTTTTGACTCAACTGAAGCTGAAGAGAATGTATTTTTGAAGCACATTCTTACTTATGATGAGACAAGGGTGCACCACTATACCCCTGAAATGAAGCGGTCAAGTATGGAATGGAGTTAGCTTTGTGTAAGGGTAAAAACAAGATTGTCAGCAGGCAAGGTTCTTGTCAGTGTTTATGGGAACTGCAGAGGAGTTGTTTATATGGATTTTCTTCTCAATCAAAGAACAATTAATGCAGCATACTACTGCAAACTGCTGGGCAAAGTGAAAGCATCATGTTTGTCCAAAAACATGATGTTCCAGTCCACAGTGTGTTGTTTTTACATGATAATGTTATGCCCCATATTGTTACCGTAACTCAAGAGAAATTACAGAAAATCCACTGGGCCACAGTTGAACATCTTCCTTACAGACCCAATTTGTCACCAAGTGACTAGCATTTGTTTGGATCTCTAAAAGAAAAATTAGGGAGACAACAATATTTCAGTAATCAAGAGGTGGAACAATTTGTGTTCAATTGACTTCTGACATGTCCCAAGATGTTTTATGACAATGGGATAAAAAAACTGCCAATCCACTGGAAAAAGTGTGTGAAAGTTAATGGAAACTATGTGGAAAAATGATGTATGCATTGTTTGTAAATAAATTAATTAATTAATTTGTTTACAAAAATTCTGCTTTATATTTGACTGACTCTTGAATTGTTAGTCTCAAAAATGAAAAACAATCAAATTAGAAGTATACCCTGTTGTAATTTCTAATGTACATTTTATGTTTAAAGAGCAGCGACAGGATTTCCTATACCACTTCCATATGTAGGAGAGTTCAATATACCAAGGAACAGGACACGAAGCATCATGCTGGTAACTACCTTTACTACAGGCAGCATGATTTATTTGTCAGGTAAGGTTTCTTTCTTATAGAGTTTCCTTCCCTTTTATAGCAGTTTTTAGTATTCTTATTTAGCAGCTTACACATATGTGTTATTAATATTACAAAGTATAATATTATGAACATTTGTCATCATACAAAACAAATTAAACACAATGCTTTAACACCCTACAAAACAGAGATCGAATTCAGGACAATAGAATATGGATCCCCAACAGACATCATCACAATTATAACCAGTATATCGATTAAATAACAACAACAAAATTAATAATCTTACTTATCAAGAACGCCATCTGAATTCCCAACAGAGGACCACTTACACTGATTAAGTAGGATTTCACCTCTGATTATAAAATACAGACCCATTTCTTTTATACCCAGAGGTAGAATGCCTCCCTCTCAGCATGATAGCCTTCTTGGAAAGTAAGCCTATTGATTTTGTTACTACTATTAATTGATAGAGTAGAGACAAATTTGCTGTAGCAAGCATTAGAAGATCGGGGAAACCCACAACTTATAAGAACTATACAAGGCCTGTATAATGAAACAAGAATAGTTGTTAAAAATAATTGTAGGATATCAGATCTCAACAAATATCTGTCAATCAAGGATTCACCTCTGACAAGGGTTCAGTATATCACCTACTCTTTTTAACATTTATATTGACAATCTAGTAAGGAAATGGAAACATCCCTAGTCAACCATGGTATTAAGATATAACGAGACAGATATTTGAATGTACTGTTGTTTGCTGATGACTTGCGTGTAATTCAAAGTACAGAAACTGCATTAAAAAATCTGCTTTTAAGCTTTATCAGATTTGCAAACAATACAATATGAAAATCTCCACTACAAAAGCAAAGGTAATGGCATTTCAAGACAAAGAACCAAAAGAACAAAAATAATAATAAATGATCAAACTGTAGAATAAGTGAGCCATTTTATTTACCATATTTGGGAAATGATATTGGCTATGATAAAACTTACGATATTGATGTTAAGTTAGGTAAGTTCCAGATGATCTGTGGAACAATCAACCATATTTTTAGAAATACGGTATGTCAAGACACAGAATTAAAGTTTTGCAAAGTTATGGTGCCCCAGTACTGTCCTGTAGGTGTGAGCTATGGATAACAACTGAGAAGCGTAAAGTACGGACCTCAGACATGGCATTCTTAACAGCGATTGAAAGGTGTTTTAAACTTGACTGCATAAAGATTGATGCCCTAAGAGAAGAATTACAAGTTGTTAACTTGAATGAAAGACTAAAAAATTATAAACAACAGTGGAAAGAGCGCTTTAAAAGAATGTCAGATTCAAGACTGTCCAAACAAATCTGGAAATATAAATTTATAGGACACAGGTGTGTGGGACCCTGCAAGAGATGCCTGGAGGATCTTTGAAGGCGGAACACGCAGCACTTTGCCTATGTCGTGATATGAAGATGAGGATGATAATGATGATACACTCATTATATTTGTGGTGATATCTGTTTGTTGTCAATATTATAACACTTTCACTCTCTTAATACGTACCTCGTTGTTTGCACTGATTTGTTGTATATCTGTATGTGCACATAATATGATGTTATTTAATAAATACTAATATCTGTGTCGATATTTTGTTTGTTTGTTTGTTGAACGTCTCACGTTGTTGTTATCTGAATAATGTTCTATCCTATCTGTTGTTCAGTTAATTAAATTGTTATGTAATATTTATTACCAATACTGAAAGTTATTTATTGGTAGATTTTAACTAAATTGGGTGCCTTATGGAAAATTATATTAATATTCCATAAAGTTATTGTTTGTTATCTTTGTAATTATCTGTCAAAGAAATACCTTACGTTGTTGGAACCGATTGGTAACCCAATTGTAACAATAAAAAAGAGCCGAAATATATAAAATAAATAAAACCACTACCAGGACTTACCTGTTGCAGAAATTTCTATCAGAAGCCCAGAGTCGCCACCTATATCTTTGAAGGACAGATATGGAGACCTTTACACTTTACCTTAATAAAACGGACAATTTAGCAATCTGACCCCACCCAATTAATAATTCAGAAAGATTCCGGAACGTTTAGACGAATTTTTTCAACACAGAAATAAGACAGTGGTAATGACGAAATAACTTAGACTAACACATTTTTATGATATGAAATGAATATTTTACTTACGGAAATACTGAAGTCCTTAATACAACACACAAAAGAACAAAACACATTTTGTTAGGAAATAGCTCTTACATTGAAAATACAATTCTTACACTTATAAGGTAGCCCAGCTGCTCGCACACACATTCACGCTATTTTAAAAAAAAAAACCCCTTTTATTTTACGATACCAATCCTTTTGTTTGTCTTTATTGTCACTGCCGCGATTTCGTGAAAAACACGTGTTTGCCTACCGATTCGAGTGTCCGCTATTTATTGGTCTGATCCACAACACCACCGCACAAATTGTATTATTGGTGAGTTCGTAATTCCTCGGGTCCCGGTCGGTATTAACTCCATTGATGACTCAGTTACAGTTTATAAACTACACCGACCGGGTCCGAACAAAATGTCTGTGTCTGTAGCTGAAGTTGGTTGTTCGTGGACTATATGGCGTCGCTGCTTAATGTCGACCGTCACCGAGAACGTAACAGGTACATGTTGCTTCGTTGAGTCGCGGGAAATGAGCAGTCACGGCCATCAGGTTTTAGTCGCCGTATACTGTTGATTTGCTGAGGCATATTCAGTTTATGCAGGGACTATTGCTGGTATATGTGTGTGACCAGAGGACGATATTGGCATCTTTGATATTAATGTCACTAGCAGTAGGCGTGGTTTAATTGCGTTTCCGGTAGCCGGTCACTTGGAGCTACTAACTTTTCGTCCCATCGCCATGTTTGCCTCAACTTTGGTGTTTTTCACGGCGTCACTCCCGAGCCCCGCCCATCACTGTTGCATACGGGCGTGATCATACACACGCAAAGTTCTGCGAAAAATTGGGGTGGTAAATTCTTCGCCGCATTACTCAACAACAACCTGCGTCTTATTGCTCTGTTTCACTGTTCTGTTATACTGACAAATACGTTGCACAATACAATTACTTCGCAATATTTTATAAGGCTCCCGACCGAAAATGAAATGAATAAAATATATAAATGCCCCAAACGATTAAAATAAAAATACCCAAAATTTGACCCGCTACAATACCCCCTCGATGAGAATTCTGCTGTTCACGACAGAAGAAATCTCATCGATAACCCCGAAGAGGACCGGTGAGGAACTGGGGCCAACAACCCCCTGGTTCTTAATCTCATGGGTACACGACCCCCCTGGCTCAGCGGCCATGGACTCATCTGAACGAGATCACTGAACTTCTCCGTAAGAGATCCCAACACCGAGAAATCGAACAGACTCGCACCTCAGCGCACCTCGCCTTCTAACATGCTACCCCCAAAAATCCTCAATCCCTGGCTAAAATTATCCCAGCTCCTCCGCCGATATGTTTCCCCTTTTTTGCAAGCTGGGCTGCCTTTAGCAGATACTGGGCTCACACACACTAACATTACATATTGCCATAACACACTAAAAAATAAAAAATTTCTCTTAGAATTTATTAAAAATTTAAAAAAATTCAAAATTCAAAAAAAAATAATATTTTATCAAAAATTCTCTTCCTTGTTTTCTAAATTTTTGTTTCACATGACAACCTAGACATTTCTGCTAATCTAAACACATCCTTACTCTAACATGAGAACCACTTATAATCTACCAATACAATGCAATACAATAAAATAAACATGGTTAATGCACACATAATAAAATAATCATTACCTAAAATATTCATTCGCTGGCAGGCGAAAAATCATTTTTTTTTTTTTCTCAAAAAAAATTAAAATTTTCAAAATTTTAAAGTTCAAAAAAATTTATTCATTAAATATTTATTAAATTTATTTAAATGTTTTCCTCATATTTAAAATTATTTAAATATTGGTTTGAATTAATTAATCAAACAAATTAAAATTGGCTTCCTACTATACAAGCTTAGTAGGTGTATGACCTCATCAGCTGATCGAAACTAGGTCAAGTCCAAAACCCTTGACCTACATATGTTACGTATACTCTCTGCACCTACATTAAACATCTGTAACAATCTAACTCAAAGCACAAAACATAACAAAATAAAATATTTAAAATGAACAAAATATTAATATAATAATCAAATTGACTTTTACATAATAATAAAATAAACAATTCTTAACTTTACATTATTTTCGATTCTATCAAAATTTTGTCACTGGCAAAAAAAATGCAAATTTTATATCTTTATCATAAATCACTCTCTCTATTTAACAGTTTAACTCTGCATTACTGTGGGTGATGTCAACTATTTATCTCATTGACTGTACTACTTGAGCTGGATACCTATATAATCTTTCTCCCTCTGACTCTACTATTAACTTTTACTACATGACACCCATCTCTATCAAAACACTCTAAATTCAATTTACCTCTGGCACCGCTCATCTTTGTACTAGGATGTGTGTTCCCTACCTGGCTATAACCATACGAGCCAATGCCCCTCCAAAATATCGGCAAACACTCACGCGAACTACTCTATTCTCGCCACAACGCCACACGTTGCTCACACCTTACCACCTCACCCTTACTACAAAATATCATCAACAAATATGTTTAAATCTCATTCACATTACTCATCTCTACATATATTCACTACTACTGTGTCAACATCAATACTTCTCAAAAAATACTATAACATGTATGAACCAAAACAACATTACCTTATATCATCTCTACTAATTCAACTTTAACTTTGACAGGTCTATATGTCACATAAAATATTTATCACCCAAAACTATCCTTTATTAATTTGCATAAATTATTACTTAGTTTCTCATTTTATCAAATTATTTGAATCATTATTTTAAAACATCTGTAATACATTGCAAACATTTCATTGAACATTAATAACTTGGAACCTTTATAACCAATATACCAGTGACATCTTATTGCTGATCAGCTGATCCTATTAACATAATTAAAACACATCTCATAATTGAACAACTTACACGGAATATACATATTCGGTTATCCATACTCACTTCTATTATTTTAATTGCCTGCCAGGCGCTTAATTATTGGCTCAATTTAAAGCGTACACATATCATGAAAACACATATTCTTATCAATGCCTATACCTAACATACAACAATAAAATTTAATTCGGTTATTTGTTTAAATTGCAAATATTAATATTAGTATTACAACAATCATCTACACACATATTGTTTACTTAACATTCTACAATACACACAAATAAACTTATTAAACATTTATTTACAAATCTGCATCCTTATTTATTTAGTCATATCACACTTCAATGTTCAAAGGTTGTGAGGTCACAAAGCCATAAAACAATATATATAAAATTGTCCATTGATTGTTTACAGTTTAGCCTCCATCGTCAAAGATTAATCTTGGTTTTGTATAGCACTGCTCAATTATATTGACATACATATTGTTGTCTTGTGTGTCATAACCAAACAATTTCAATTTATCCGTTATACCATAATAATCATTCACCAAGTCTACGTTAAGTATTTCTGTTAAATCTCCGTCAGTAAATATTTCCAATATCGGGTTAGTTACTTTTGTATTATCAATTAAATCATTCTTGTTTAAATACACTTCTAATATTTCTTTCAACTCATCATAATCTCTCTTTAAATTATATACTTCTATCTCTCTCTCAACACACAATTCTCTATTTAAATCTCTCTCATCATAACACCATCTCATATCTTCAATATTACTCCAGACAGAGGGTATAATATCATACAAATAACATAAACAACTCCAATCTTCTACTAATATGGGACCCTTGCCCTTCAAAAACTCTTGGTGACCACATTAAATCATCATAAATAATAAAGGAAAAATTTGCCCTCTGTCCCCACTCTACTACAACATTATTTCTTCTCTCTCTCTCTAACTCATAAACATACATTAACATTTCATTATCAACTTCTACTCTTTCTACAATTACGTTATCACTCTCAACATCTACACCATCATTTTCTAACACCACATTTTTATTTGTATTATCATTGTTATTACTTGTCAACTCATTATTTAAATTATCATTTCCACTACTACTTACCCCGTTATCTTTGTTTGATTTTAATTTGTCTATGACTTTCTCATTTTCTAATGCTATTTCGCCTAACCGCGTCTCTAGATCACTCAATTTCTTATCATAAATACAGCTTTGTTCCTGAATTTCGTTTTTCATTTCATTGAATTTTACGTTAAGATTATTCTGGATTTTTTTAATTTCATTTTTCTGTTCGCTAAATTTTTCATCTAGGTTACTAAATTTCTCATCGAACTTACTATTCTGTGCATTAAAAAGCGCCTGCATCATTTTTATTATTTCGTTATTATCTGCCATTTTAACTTTTGTTTAAATATTTCTATTTCCTTAAAATGTTTTCATATAATAAATATTATATATTCATATCATATCTAAAATTATTGTAAAATTTTCTACCACGTGTAGTTACAACCTAACCTTATTTTTACGTAAATATGTGCGATATAATTTTTATACATTCGTCATTACCACATCCTATTTTCTGTGTATTAAAATAGGTCTATCTCGTATAAAATTACAATTAAACGAAAATCCTGGCAGCGAGAGCCATTTGTAACAATAAAAAATAGACCGCCAAAATATATAAAATAAATAAAACCACTACCAGGACTTACCTGTTGCAGAAATTTCTATCAGAAGCCCAGAGTCGCCACCTATATCTTTGAAGGACAGATATGGAGACCTTTACACTTTACCTTAATAAAACGGACAATTTAGCAATCTGACCCCACCCAATTAATAATTCAGAAAGATTCCGGAACGTTTAGACGAATTTTTTCAACACAGAAATAAGACAGTGGTAATGACGAAATAACTTAGACTAACACATTTTTATGATATGAAATGAATATTTTACTTACGGAAATACTGAAGTCCTTAATACAACACACAAAAGAACAAAACACATTTTGTTAGGAAATAGCTCTTACATTGAAAATACAATTCTTACACTTATAAGGTAGCCCAGCTGCTCGCACACACATTCACGCTATTTTAAAAAAAAAAAACCCTTTTATTTTACGATACCAATCCTTTTGTTTGTCTTTATTGTCACTGCCGCGATTTCGTGAAAAACACGTGTTTGCCTACCGATTCGAGTGTCCGCTATTTATTGGTCTGATCCACAACACCACCGCACAAATTGTATTATTGGTGAGTTCGTAATTCCTCGGGTCCCGGTCGGTATTAACTCCGTTGATGACTCAGTTACAGTTTATAAACTACACCGACCGGGTCCGAACAAAATGTCTGTGTCTGTAGCTGAAGTTGGTTGTTCGTGGACTATATGGCGTCGCTGCTTAATGTCGACCGTCACCGAGAACGTAACAGGTACATGTTGCTTCGTTGAGTCGCGGGAAATGAGCAGTCACGGCCATCAGGTTTTAGTCGCCGTATACTGTTGATTTGCTGAGGCATATTCAGTTTATGCAGGGACTATTGCTGGTATATGTGTGTGACCAGAGGACGATATTGGCATCTTTGATATTAATGTCACTAGCAGTAGGCGTGGTTTAATTGCGTTTCCGGTAGCCGGTCACTTGGAGCTACTAACTTTTCGTCCCATCGCCATGTTTGCCTCAACTTTGGTGTTTTTCACGGCGTCACTCCCGAGCCCCGCCCATCACTGTTGCATACGGGCGTGATCATACACACGCAAAGTTCTGCGAAAAATTGGGGTGGTAAATTCTTCGCCGCATTACTCAACAACAACCTGCGTCTTATTGCTCTGTTTCACTGTTCTGTTATACTGACAAATACGTTGCACAATACAATTACTTCGCAATATTTTATAAGGCTCCCGACCGAAAATGAAATGAATAAAATATATAAATGCCCCAAACGATTAAAATAAAAATACCCAAAATTTGACCCGCTACAATACCCCCTCGATGAGAATTCTGCTGTTCACGACAGAAGAAATCTCATCGATAACCCCGAAGAGGACCGGTGAGGAACTGGGGCCAACAACCCCCTGGTTCTTAATCTCATGGGTACACGACCCCCCTGGCTCAGCGGCCATGGACTCATCTGAACGAGATCACTGGACTTCTCCGTAAGAGATCCCAACACCGAGAAATCGAACAGACTCGCACCTCAGCGCACCTCGCCTTCTAACATGCTACCCCCAAAAATCCTCAATCCCTGGCTAAAATTATCCCAGCTCCTCCGCCGATATGTTTCCCCTTTTTTGCAAGCTGGGCTGCCTTTAGCAGATACTGGGCTCACACACACTAACATTACATATTGCCATAACACACTAAAAAATAAAAAATTTCTCTTAAAATTTATTAAAAATTTAAAAAATTCAAAATTCAAAAAAAAATAATATTTTATCAAAAATTCTCTTCCTTGTTTTCTAAATTTTTGTTTCACATGACTTAACCTAGACATTTCTGCTAATCTAAACACATCCTTACTCTAACATGAGAACCACTTATAATCTACCAATACAATGCAATACAATAAAATAAACATGGTTAATGCACACATAATAAAATAATCATTACCTAAAATATTCATTCGCTGGCAGGCGAAAAATCATTTTTTTTTTTCTCAAAAAAAATTAAAATTTTAAAAATTTTAAATTTCAAAAATATTTATTCATTAAATATTTATTAAATTTATTTAAATGTTTTCCTCATATTTAAAATTATTTAAATATTGGTTTGAATTAATTAATCGCGTTTCAGAGCTTATGCTCCATCATCAGATATTATTAAAACTATCACTCTTGTGAGATCGTTAAGAAGTTAAAATGTCAAAATTTGCATATGAACCGTACGCGAATTTGGGTGTGCACCCGTTCAAGTTCATTCTGCCACTAAGGTTGCTACCATATCGTAGCCCCAGCGAGCAGACTCAAGGGGGTATCGTACAATCGGTTGGATACAAAGTTCAGGTGGTCATTTAACACGATATCGCGACTCCTTGGGTTTGCATATGCACTGTAAATTTCAAATTCCTCCAAGGCATTCATGAAACGGCCCTTCTTACACACATGTAACGGTATTAAATTGGAACTAAAATCTGTGTAATTATGATTGTGTGAAGTCAGGTGTCGGGCGTAATTTGATTTGATGTTGTCAATGTTTCTTATTTTCTTAGGTAAATGTTTTCGAAATCGTTTAAGGAAACCTCTCCCAGTCTGTCCAATGTAGAAGCACTCGCAATCATTGCATGTTAACTTATATATGCCAGTTTTTTCTTCTGGAGGCGTGTGTTTTTTCGGTTTGAGAATATCCAGTAACTTATTATTAGTCCTGAATGAAATAGTGAAACTATTATTATTCAATACAGAAGACAAAACCTTAGGCATAAAGCTAGTGTAATTAGTAGATATAAAAATTGTTTGTGGGTTGTTGTTTATTCGGGGTTTAAACATTCTTTTTTCATGTTTTCTCAACAGTTTGTCAATGGTTAAACTATTGTAACCATTGGCAACCGCGATATATTTTATGACATTTAGCTCATCACGGAAGTCATTATCATCCAAAGGAATTGTCAATAATCTATGAATGAAACTATTGTACGCTGCCATTTTATGTGAAAGAGGATGATGAGAATCTGCGTGTATTGTGGTGTCAGTGGTAGTCGGTTTCCTACAAATGTTAAACTTTAGTTTATTCATCTCTCGAGTGATGGTTAAATCTAGAAAGTTTATCTTGTTATCAACCTCTGTTTCAAGAGTAAACTGGATGTTTCTATTTATTTTATTTAAACAGTTATTAAATAATTCGATTTGTCTTATAGTACCATCAAAAATTAAAAACGTATCGTCTACATACTGTGCATAAAATATTATTTTATTTGCATATATATTATTGTAGATGATATTATATTATTATACGATATTAAAATATTATATTATTGCATATATGCACGGTATGTAGATGATATGTTTTTAATTTTTGATGGTACTATAAGACAAATCGAATTATTTAAAAACTGTTTAAATAAAATAAATAGAAACATCCAGTTTACTCTTGAAACAGAGGTTGATAACAAGATAAACTTTCTAGATTTAACCATCACTCGACAGATGAATAAACTAAAGTTCAACATTTATAGGAAACCGACTACCACTGACACCACAATACACGCAGATTCTCATCATCCTCTTTCACATAAAATGGCAGCGTACAATAGTTTCATTCATAGATTATTGACAATTCCTTTGGATGATAATGACTTCCGTGATGAGCTAAATGTCATAAAATATATCGCGGTTGCCAATGGTTACAATAGTTTAACCATTGACAAACTGTTGAGAAAACATGAAAAAAGAATGCTTAAACCCCGAATAAACAACAACCCGCAAAAAATTTGTATATCTACTAATTACACTAGCTTTATGCCTAAGGTTTTGTCTTCTGTATTGAATAATAATAGTTTCACTATTTCATTCAGGACTAATAATAAGTTACTGGATATTCTCAAACCGAAAAAACACACGCCTCCAGAAGAAAAAACTGGCATATATAAGTTAACATGCAATGATTGCGAGTGCTTCTACATTGGACAGACTGGGAGAGGTTTCCTTAAACGATTTCGAGAACATTTACCTAAGAAAATAAGAAACATTGACAACATCAAATCAAATTACGCCCGACACCTGACTTCACACAATCATAATTACACAGATTTTAGTTCCAATTTAATACCGTTACATGTGTGTAAGAAGGGCCGTTTCATAAATGCCTTGGAGGAATTCGAAATTTACAGTGCATATGCAAACCCACGGAGTCGCGATATCATGTTAAATGACCACCTGAACTTTGTATCCAACCGATTGTACGATACCGCCTTGAGTCTGCTCGCTGGGGCTACGATAAGGTAGCAACCTTAGTGGCAGAATGAACTTGAACGGGTGCGCACCCAAATCCGCGTACGGTTCATATGCAAATTTTGACATTTTAACTTCTTAACGATCTCGCAAGAGTGATAGTTTTAATAATATGTGATGATGGAGCATAAGCTCTGAAACGCGTCATAGACGAAGCACAAGAAATCACACGGCGGATAATTTAAGGTAAATAATTTATTAACTATTCTTTTCTTCTTACAATAAAATGACAGTTATAATACAATGTAACATTTGGTATTTAATTCTAATAGACCATATAAGCTTTTACTATACATATTATTATTTAAAACATGCTTTGTACATTGTAATGTCCCTATCTATCTTCCACAGTATAGGTAGGGTTTTTTGGTCCAAGTATACATCTTGTTAATCACATTCTTATTAACAGATTACAAACATTTAAGATTACTCATGTCTTAATCTAATCACATATGCTGTTTCTTTACATATTGGATATAGGCTATTACAATTTTTATGCCTTACATTGTCTCTGTTCATCTACCAAGTAGAGGTAGGTTTTTGTTTTACATTGAATTCTTACTAACTATGTTATTATGTATTCATAAACAACAATAGTGGTTTCTTTAACATTATTGGCTGATAGTCAGTTTATTTGTCACACTTTATACTACTAGTTTATTTACATTACATCCTCCCTTACATTTCTATTATTCTTTAATATACAATAGTAGTCATTCCTTCCTACCCTACCCTACTACATTATTATACAAAAATAAAACTTTTGCAACATTTTTACAATATAATGATCTCTATTTGCCTTGTCTCAGTGTCTATTATATACACTCAGAAATAATTGAATCTAATACTTCCAGTATATTTTATACTGAACCTAGGTTTATAGTTTTTTGTCATACATTTCCTTAAGGTTAGGTTGCCAGTTAATGGTCATACTTTGTTCACAATACTGTATTTTGTTATTATTGTTTGCACTGTGTCATTTGCACAGTTTAATTATCACTATTTATCTTTTTTCTTCTTAATACACATAATTATGTTCATAATTATCTAGTTTTTATTATAACTCTATACTTATGATAATTACAAAAGCAGTCTTAGGTCTGAGACCTAGCTGGACTGTTAGGCTTGTTACATAATTGATTTGTCTTAACCCTAAATACATTTTTGCTTATTTACTTCCTTCAATATTATATTAAAATATATTCACTCACTCTCCTAATCAATTGGGTAATTTATTATGTCAAAGATTTATTCTAGTCTAGTCATTTTAGATATCTGTTTGCCAAGTTGTTTATTATGTTTGCTTACAAGGCTACTTTATGTTTTCAATCTATTCATGCATCTGTAACAATTATTCTTTACTTATTCATGGTTTATTGAATTAGTTAATATAATTCTTCCTTTATCTAATTAATTGTTTATTTGATCAAGTTCCCTAACTATTTTAATAATTCAGTTGAGTTTATTGGTTGGTATCATCTTGTGATGCTACAATATATATATTGTATTAATTCACTGTTCACCTGAAAGCAACATCTGTTTTTCTAGGGGTCGAGGCATTGTGTTTAATCTGTTTTATATGAAGGTTAAGATCTATAATAGAGTAGTTTCAAATAATAATAACAGTACACCATTTAACTTTTGTTTCAGGAATCTTTTACATATGTTAACGTCATGTTACAAGCTTTTAATTACTGTGTGCTTTCTGCAATAACTTATGGGTAAGAAACTTGAATAATGAACAAAGAATGGTACAAATACTATAGACTATACAGACAAACTGGGAATAACAATAAAAACAATTTATAGTTGATTTGATAGTTCATCTTCTCTTTTCACAGCACTAAATTAATATAGATTATTAAACTTTCACTTGTGAACTTACTTTATTAAGACAAAGTAAGTTCACAAGTGAAAGTTTAAAAATCTGTATTAAAACAATTTAATGTAGACTATACACAACAAAAAACTGGAACTGATGTTATTTTCTGCAAAAGTAAAAATATTGATGGAGGTGAGCAGGGAATTTGGATAGCAAGAAGGTGGCAGGTGATCATGTAGGCTGGAGGTCAAGAGACTTGATAAGATCAAATGGTGACAATTCTGTTTCTAGACAGTAGGATGTTTTTATTATGTACTGTGTTACAGTAAACTGAGCATGTACTGCTCAGGAGATTAGTCACTGGAGATGGATGTGGTCAGCATCAGGCAGACATGTGGTGATGATGATATAGACAGATATAATGTCCAAACAGTCCGGAAAGGAATTTTAATAAGAAACTACTTCTTTGTTGCCGATAACGTAGTACACATATAAAAAATTATCCCCTCCCCCTTCAACTATCACTTTCATTTATAGAAAATTACCCCTCCCCCTTCAACTACCCTTATCAACTATAATTCCCCCTTTGAACTACAATTTGTATTTAGTGACAGCAGTATTGAACACAGTCTCAGTTGTGCATCCAGTACAAAGTATTAGACCTATTAAACTGTTTCTAAGCATCATACCTCATACTTTATCTACAAAGTTATACGGAGCAAAGTTGCTACAAGACATTGTCTCCACCTTTGAATGCAAACACAATTTAAAACTCTTTGTAGTTTAAAGAGACAGTACAATGGGCACAATATCATTTACACTGGTCCTTAATATACCTATTTTTTTAAATATGGTATATACACTTTTTAGAATCAGATCATGACTTGAAAAAAATGATTCAAATAGCTGTTTCTGTTAATAAATTATATGTCTTACAGTCGTTGTCGCATCTTAGATAAGAGTATTTACTAAACTGTGGTGACTGCAGAAGTTTCAAGCTGGAAGAGATAAACTGATCTGGCCATTACAGTTTTGAAGCAGTGAAAGAATTTAGAAGTTATTCTTGGGTGACACAAACTGTACTGTTAATATAATGACAGTTACTGTTAGCAGACAGACAACTTTGAGGGCTGCATAGAGAGTAACATAATGAGGATTTTAATGAATAAAAAACATCGGCATATATGAAAAAGTTAATGTGTAACTTAAACTCAACATTATGTTCATATTTAGCGCCACTTTACATGAGTACAACGCAATCCATTTTATCTCTTCTGCTTTGCCACATCGTGAACAAGACAATGTCTCCTAAATGAAACACTCAAAAGTCATACAATCAGAATTCAAAATTACTGAGCAACATTCATCTTTTGTTTCTGCACCAGTCAACAACCTGAAACAAATGGCAACAATTAAATTGTTTTCTTTTACTATTGACACAAAACTGAAGAAGACTGATTCATTAACACTTTGACGCTGGGCCCTTAACACAGTGGTCCTTCACCCCATGATGGGCCATTTTTGTATATATTTAAAATGTTGTATCTTTTAAACTATATGGTAAAAAAATATGCTACCTATGTTTTTATAAAGATCTAAGTGTCTTCTTTAAAATGGTATATACTGTATGTCATTGTGTTGGTTATTTTCCCCAAAATTGCTTTTCAAAAAAGTGATGTTTTTGGAAGAAAAAAAATTAGCCAAAAAACATTTTACTAGAAACTCGCAATTTTATTTTTACTTGTTGGAAATGGATTAAACAATACATTACATAATGTTTGTAATATATTGGTTTATAAAGGCGTACTTTTATAATTTTTTTACAAGAAACGCTTGTCTGACATTTTGAAATGTAAGTGGTGTTTAGCCAACTAACATAACAGTTTGCCGCACGCTGGTTCATGTCAACTGTACCTATGAAGGTGAACGCATATGCGATCTAGCAGATGATTTGGGTACTACAAGACCCAACATCATTTCAAAACAGCTCCAAGGAATATGCAGCTTTATACATATGGAATCATGCAAAATACATTGAAACTGCAGGGCGTTCATCAGCATTCTCGGAAGTTTTCAAAGGACGTCAATTGATGTCCATCAGTGTCAAAGTGTTAAGCAGCAATTTTAATTCATCCTTCACAAAGTTGAATTACTAAAGAAAATGTCTTTCTTAACAATTAAGGAAATCTTAATTATAAAGATTATAATTAATTCTTTAATTAACAAAGAATTATACTAATAATCCTTAATGATTACTTCTTAATAATAATAATTTAAAATCCCTTAATGAACTCATTCTAAGAGCATGAACTGTAAACAAAATCAATATGGCTTGAAGCACAGGTTTAAAGAATCTGTCATCTCTTAGTTAGACCTGTTTCATTCCAAAATTCAACTATAAACTATTTTATTGGTTCAAATTGAAGGGTTCCTTGGGCAGTTTTTTTTTTTTTAATTCTGTTGCAAGGAAGGTTATCAGTGTTTCATCATTCTTCTCCTTGAAACATCTCTTCTACATTTCTCCAGTTCCCTTTAAATCTGATTCTCATCTCATATTTTAACTTCTTGAGTTATTTTTGTTTTTGCTCTGTTGTCTTTGTACTTGTTGTAGAGCTCTATAATATAGGTATTCGCACCCGCCATCTTTGCTCCGAGACTTTTAAATGTAATGTGGCGGGAGCAATGTAAGCACGCTGTGCGTTGGATTATTTAATGTAAATTATGTATGTAAATATTAATATTTTTACATATCAGGGTTATAACCTTAGTGTACTAATTTGATTTATGTCTTACACACGAATATGTATAATAATCATCTCATCTTGTCAGTGAAAACAAGGTTATAAATACTGGTGTTAGAGATATTATTAATGTTATGTAGTATGTTTTGCAGATTGTTGTACTACATCTCATAATCATAATGACTGGTTGTTGTGCTGTAAATTGCAAAAATCGAACAGAAACTAAGTTTAGAACATTCAAATTTCCGGCAGACCCTATTCGATGTGCAAAATGGATTCAAAATATGAGACGAGACAAGACAAATTTATACTAAGCAAGGGAATGCGTCTGTGTGAGGTAAATTTAATGGTTGTTCCTTAAACGTTTGTGAATGTTAATCATAACGACTAAAAATGTAATACACCTTTGCACTTTTAGGTTCATTTTGAAAGTTCACAGTTTGAACAGGCACAAGTAGATGGTTGGAAAAAACTGAAGCCTAATGCCATACCGACTTTGTTTGACGTACCAAATCCACCTCCTAGGATCGGCCCAGTTCCACGCAGATCACTGTACAAGGTGGTTTATTTTTTTAATCCATTAATTATAAATATAATGTTATAACTAAAGCCCGGATTCACGTACAATTGCATCTTTTTTTTTGCTAGTTCGTAAACGGGCAGTGACAAGTTATTTATCCGAATCGGGATGTGTAGGTCATTTTAACATACATTTTATTTTGCACAAAATTGCACGTTTTGGGGGTTACTGCATAAAATTGCACATTCTGTAGTTTTAATGCACAAAATTGCACATTTTCCTGTTTTTCGAAAATCAGCTGCGCGATAGCCAAGCGCGAAACATACACGCAGATCGTAAACAAAGTCGAGAACAAAATCAGCACGAAGAAATTCTAGTCTAGTAAGCGCAGCTTTTGACGTAACAAAATTTTGACTGTCGATGGAATTTCACGAAATTTGATATGTATTTTCTATATGCACTCTAGAACAAAGTTAAACTGTACGCTTTTTATTTGGGGATGAGAACCACCCCTTTTTCAAGGGTGATTGATAAAAAAAAATTAACCACAGGATCCAATAGAGAACCAAATTCTAAGCAAAAAAGTCAGTACGCAACTGTTTTGAAAAATGCGTTGTTTTCGAGTTATTCCAAATCAACATTTTCCATTTTACCCCCAAAAAACAGGATTTTAGGGGGTAATTTTTTGCGAATAACTAAAAAACGTTTGAGTTTATAGTAAAAATGAATAGGACCAAAATCATTCTATATGAAATAACAAACAAAATGCGTTTTGGCCGGGTTTTAATCCACAAGTTGTTTTCAAGATATGGCCGTGAGAATTTGTAACTTGCAAATTTTTTGCCTGTACTAACAAAGTTTAACCCTTCCTACTAACCGAGAAAAATACTTTTCACTATAAAATGTCTAGTGCAATGAAAAATACATTATTGTTAATTTTAATAAAATGTTAAGCTAAACTTTTTATTATTAATTTTAACTAAATGTTAAGCAAAAAACCTGAATATAAACTTAATAGTAAGTAAGTTAAAAATGTAAATTCGTGTTTATTAAAAATAGTTTTAGTAACTTTATTTGGACTTTTGGACAAACGAAGTTTAGTAAACATTAATTCAACAGCCATCTATTATAAAGAGGAATAAAAGTAAAATCTGAGAATATATACCTAACAAAGTGGTAACGATTGGTATTTGTTGTTTTTTAGACAAAATTATTCTCCTCTTACTATGGTCTGAATCAGTAAGTTTTAAGATGAAAACTATTATTTCCATATTTTTAAGGACGTGGGACATAATTTCACACTTTGAAATTATATTTTTGGCACGAAAAACTATAATAGTTTATGTATTTATCGAAAACAAACTTATACTGCGTCCCATGTATACACAAGCAGCACCATAATATTATGTCAGTCTCGGAACAAAGATGGCGAGTGCGAATACTCACTTTTATAGATCCTTACTTGTTGGCCTCCTTCACAGAGTCATCTTGTTACTAAGTTGGGGATGTGTCACTCCTGTAGACCTTTGATTAATTTTCCCCCTTTGGACTATAATTTGTATTGAGTGACAGCAGTGTTGAACACAGTCTCAGTTGTGTATTTAGTACAAACTATTAGAATTTTCCCCCTTTGAACTACAATTTGTATTTAGTGCCAGCAGTGTTGAACACAGTCTCAGTTGTGTATTCAGTACAAATTATTAGAATTTTCCCCCTTTGGACTATAATTTGAAATTAGGGACAGCAGTGTTGAACACAGTCTCAGTTGTGTATTCAGTACAAAGTATTAGAATTTTCCCCCTTTGGACTATAATTTGTATTTAGTGACAGCAGTGTTGAACACAGTCTCATTTGTGTATTCAGTACAAAGTATTAGACCTATTAAACTGTTTCTAAGCATCATACCTCATACTTTATCTACAAAGTCATACAGAATAAAGTTGCTACAAGACATTGTCTCCACCTTTGAATACAAACACAATTTAAAACTCTTTGTAGTTTAAAGAGACAGTATAATGGGCACAATATCATTTACACTGGTCCTTAATATACCTATTTTTTTAAATATAGTATATACACTTTTTAGTCAGATCATGACTTGAAAAAAATGATTCAATCAGCTGTTTCTGTTAATAATTTATGTGGCTTACAGCAATTGCCTGGTTAATCCTACCTGGTACCTGGTCTTTCCCACTTGGTTGGATCACATTTAAACCATGGAGACTGCTGATATTGTTGTGTGGGATACCATTTGTTATTGCGGCATGTATAGTGTACAGAATGCCTGAAAGCCCAAAGTTCCAGCTGGCTTGTGGCCGTAACGATGTTGCGCTAAGAATTCTCCAACATGTCTATTCGCTCAATACCGGAAGACCTACCACAGACTTTCCAGTAAGTACATTGAAGTCCATTGGCAATTAATAAATAATTTGGAATAATAATTTTTTTGAGGAGGGGAAATAAATTTAAGTACTGAGTGTGTGACCCCATACAAGATAGGACTGTATCTCAGATGAAGTATCCATTAAAACTCCCTCCTATAGCAATCTAAACCTAGCCTGAGACTGTTTTAACATATTATTTTAGATGAGGTTGTTTCCTTTTGCCTGACAGACATCTAATCTTCCATTTCACAACCCTTCTTTGCCTGGAGGATCCCCTCTATGTAGTGTGCTTCACTTTTCCAGATGTCTTCTCCTCAGAGCAGAGCTCCAATGATGTTACTAGGATCTACTGTGCCAGTCTCCACCACCAGAGACTCTCTTCTTGGGATCCACTTGTTGCAAGTGAAGAAGGTATGCTTCATGTCATCCACAACTGCAGACAGTTTAGGCAATCCAGTGATAAGGTCTTCTCAACCTTATGGTCTTAGGGTCCTCCCAGTCAGAAATATCTGTGACTGCTCAAGAACTGCGTCAAGTAAAATCTGTCCACCCCATGCTTCCTCTCAAACACAGCCTCATGCGTCAGACAAGCACTGCAGTCCATCAACCTCTCATAACATCCCAAGCTCTTTAACACCTCTGGAGAGAATGGAATCTTTTTTCTTAGCTTATGATCTCTTTGCAGACCTCTGCTTTCGTCTCACAGACAACTCTCCAATCTTCGGTAAGAAGACCTACAAGGATGACCAAGCTAGCTGACACAGAATCAGTATGGTAACCAGAGGCTACTCTCAGTGCTCCCTGGTCCTTCGCTAGGAACAACCACATTAATAATAATAATAAGCGCAGGTTCAAAGTGGGATTGAAGACAGGAAGAAGAGACACAGTGAAAAGATGAAAGAATATTGAAGAAAAAGAAAAGAACAAAGAATAAAGAATTGAAATTGGCATGTGGTCCTCAGATGGACAATACAAGTTAATAATAATAATAATAACATATTTTTGGATGTAATACATGGTGATTATCATTATCAGATATTCTTGTAAACAGTCAGTCACAAATCACATTCCTCTATAATAACAATAATAATGAATGTTTTAAATTTACAAATGGTATTGTTCTTCAGAAAAAAAACAACTAGTTTTAACAATGGAGAATCTATCTATGAAGGGGGTTACAGTGAGTCTAACTATAAAACAAATAAAATAAAGATAATAACTAATGGAGAGAAAATTCCAAAAATTGTTGGAGATAACATTTTTTAATGGGTTGAAAAAGCTATTTATCAGGGCAGTTGAATTTTTTGAAAGACTGGATGGTCAGGAAATAAACAGAAAAATGTATATAACTTGGAAAAATTATCAAGAACGTATCTAACCTGAATTTTGTTAATCTGAATTTTAGGGGTGGGTTTTTAGTTCTACAGTTCCACAATGTATAAATGTGGAGATTAGACAAGGATGTACTATCCCAACAGATTTTATTCAAGTTAAGGCCTTGCCAAAGAATCATGAAATGGAGTATAAAGAGCATTACACAGACAAATAAAATAAGAGCCACCTTAATTAGGGGTATACTTCAACTGACTTATGTAATGGTGTTAGCAATGATTTAAAAATGTAATTGAGAAGAGCATATTGCTGGAATGTATGGTGACAGGTGATGACTAAGTTGGTTACCGAATGATACCCTCTTGTTTACAAGAGGACAAAGCAGATGTAATTAGGTAAATTGAATTTGCTAATCATATGGGCATGACTTGAAACCACCTGGAAGCTTGGATTCTTGTATTATTTTCTAAAGTTGTTTTCTAAGGTTTATAGAATTAAACAAACATAAAATAATTAGTTTTAAACTTATTTTTAATAAAATGCACTTAGAGTTAAATTAGTGATGAGAGGTCCCAGCATTGGGAGATTCAACGATGACTGAGCAAATGAAGGGACAGATAATATTAGTGTATTTACCTTTTGAGAGAAATTACACTATGGGAAAGTGGATACATTTTATTAACTGGGTGAAATAAACATATAACACAACCACATAGTTAGGTCATTATCATAGCCATGATTTTCCATGGAGGTGTGATTTTGACGATATATCGTGGGGAGGTATTGGTGATAGCAGGCATTTGTCAGTTGTAGTCCACAGTGTATGTATATTGTGGTTACTAGCAGTGTAATTGACTGCCTACAGATTATATATACAGAATGTTTTCATAAGATGGTGCGAAACTTTGAGAAATAATTCTACTCATTAACATGAAGGAAAAATGTCCAATAAGCACATGCTGAAAAAATGGTTTGTTTTCCTTTTGGGTTTCTGTATGTTTTTTTTTAATATTAATTACTGCTGAATGAAATGAGATTTGGAACTGAAATTTGGTATACACAGTATGTCTACAATTTCTTATCAGTACAAAACAAACCAAAGTATTAATTTATGAATTTTCAGAGTGGTGGCTGATTGATATTTTTAATTCTAAATTTTCAAGTATAGTCCTTGACAAAAAATATCTTATTACAATAAACATTAATCGTTTTGTTTGTAATCCAGTGGTACCTTTATGAAATTCTGATAAAAAATATTGGAGATATTACATTTTTTTGTAACAAAATATTTGGCCTGTTTACCTTATTGCTTGGCCTGTTTTGTTACAAAGAAAATGTAATATCTCCCTTACTTTTTATCTAAATTCCATAAACAAGGTACCATTAGATTATGAATAAAAGGGTTAATCTTTTGTAATAAGAGATTTTTTTATAATTAGTGATTTTTGTGAAATTCAAAATTACAAATTTTTAAATATAACTATTTCACTAACGACTTGGAACACAAAGTTTTTTATGAGAAAAAACAAAGTTTTAGCTTACAACCTGAACCGGTTTTCACTTTTAAAAGCGTCTTCAACCTGAACCTCTGAAGAAGCTTTTTAAAAGTGAAAACCAGTTCAGGTTGTAAGGTAAAACTTTATGTTTTTACTCATAAAAAACTTTGTGTTCTGAGTTGTTAGTGAAATAGTTATATTTAGTTAAGTAACAGACACGTCATGGACAACGAAATCCAAGAATACAAATTTCTATCAACTACCACTTTGAGCATTTTTAAGATAATACTTTGGTTTGTTTTTTACTGATAAGAAATTACAAACATACTGTATATACCAAATTTTAACTCCACACTTCATTTCATTAAGCAGTAATTAGTTTAAAACACACACACACACACACACACACACACACAATACAGCATAAAAAATGTAAAACAAAGCCTTTTTGGTATATGTTTATTGGACATTTTCCCTTCAGTTTAAAGAGTAGGATCATTTCCTTAAATCTGTCACTACCTTTTGGAAATACTCTGTGTAAGACCTTATCAGCAGCCTCTCCCTTGACTATGCCACCAACTGCCACAAAGAAGTAAGCAAGAAGGCAGTGCTACATACCATCTGAATGCCCATCCACTCCACTAGTGTAACATTCACAAACCAAGTCAATTCATCGCTGGGGTCAGTCGTTCGTTTTTCCAGTAAATGGTCGTCTTTACAAGTATGAAGGTAGGACAGTAGTTTTTCAGTTTTTGTTTTTAAGTACGTATATAAGTTGTGCTTCTTAGACTACATATTGCTTACTATTTTTTTATTTATACAGTAGAGCATTGATTGCCCAAACATCCATTAACCGAACGATCTATTATCTGAACTCAATAAAAAGTACAATTGTGTACTGTACTGTACAGTAATGTATTGGACACGCGTAGGATATTTATTGAATATAAAAAATTGTATACTATAAATTATTACAGTACTGTACAGTAAAAATAAACGCTGTAGCTATACAACCTTCCAATTGATAAACAAAGAATCGATAAACACACTTACATCAACAAACTTCAATAAACACATTTATAATTGATAAACAAAGTGTGTCAACGGAAGTCTCTGTCACCAAATGTCTGTTTTTTAAATAATTTTATAGTACAGTGTTTGTCATTAAACTCTAATTTTGTTTAAATTAACTTTTGTTTTTTATTAATTACACTCAGTTTTAATTCAGTTGTTTTTAGCCTTAGTAATACATTACAGTCAGTGCCGTATTTACGTACGGGCGAATATGTGCGCCGCACAGGGCGGCAAATTTTTCAAAAATCGCGCGGTTGGGTTCGCGCCATTTGTTATTGCCTCTTTCTGTTTGTTAACTGCTTCCTGGTAAAGCGCTTCTCAAAATTTTGGCTTCTCCAGCGTGCCTCTCCAAAGTCAGCACAGCGCGGAGAAACGGTTCCGCATTGGCTGATGCGCTGACCTTGGAGACGGTGACCGTGACCCAAGGCTTAGTCGTTGAGTGTTAATTCAGGTTGCTAGTTGAAGTGGATTTGTTCTTTGTGGAAATTCTAATTAGTATTTTGTATTTGTAGTATCACACTTGTTGTTTATATTTAGTGGTTGGTGTCGAAAATAATTATAAACTTTGTATAGTCAACAGTTTGTTTATTCTTTTCATTTCTAATTGATTCATGAACAATGAGTGATGGGAGGAAAAGGCTTGGTGGATCGCAGTATCGAAAGTCAGCAAAGGTGAAGAAGGAAAAAGAAGACGAAGTAAAAAGGAAAAGTCGGAAGGTGAAGTCTTATTTTCATAAAGTGGACAGTGACGTTTCGGAACCAAACGAACTTAGTACAGTAAATCAGTTATTTTCATTGAAAGCTACGGAGAATAGTGGGGGATCTTCCGGCGGCAGAGAAGTAGCGGATAAAGGAAATAATTCTTCTAACTTAATTGCTGGCAGTGACAATTGCTATTCTAAAAGTGAACAGGATTTGTGCGAAATTCTTGTGTGTGAAAGTTACGAAACTGATCCAGGAAAATGTGAGGTTAGTTTAGAATTGGTGAGTAGTGACCCAGCGAAATGGATTTGTAATGAAGAGACACGTGATTACATTGCCACACATGGCATATCCTTTCAGAATAGTGGGGCAGATTTTTCAAAATCGAAACTAATGTATGCAGATGGGCCACGATATTGTTCGAAGAATATTTTCGAACGGAAACTTCATAATGGAGAAACAGTGAAACGTCAATACCTTGTATATTCAGAGAGTGAAGGTTGTGTATTCTGCGTGCCATGCCGGCTTTTTGTGGAACCACAGTTTCTGGACAAACAGGTTTCAGTGATTGGCGACATGCTACAGAGAGACTTAATGAACATGAAAGTTCACAAGCTCATAGAAACTGCATTATGACTCTCAAAGAAAGGGGAAAGAAATTAGGAAAAATCGATGAAAAGCTAACTAAGCAGCTTGATGATGAGATTGAATACTGGAGAAATGTACTAAAACGTGTAGTTGCTGTTGTCAAAGCACTGGCCACACGTGGACTCGCCTTTCGCGGGACTGATGAGCGTATTGGTTCACCGAACAACGGAAATTTTATGATGTCGCTGGAACTGATTGCACAGTTCGACCCATTTTTGGCAGAACATTTGAAAAAACACGGCAACCCTGGAAAAGGGAATACATCTTATATTTCCTTCGCTACCTACGACCAGTTTATACAAATAATGGGGGAAGAAGTTATGAGCACCATTGTGGCAGAATGTCAGGCAGCTAAGTACTTCTCTATCAGCGTAGATTCCACACCAGATGTTTCTCATACAGATCAGCTGACTTTCATTGTTAGATATGTAAAACAAAATGGTGAACCTGTAGAACCTTTTCTTTGTTTTATTCCAAATGCAGGTCATAAATCATCCGAGCTTGCCGACACAGTGTTCACAATTCTATCAAAATACAAGTTGGATATAACTAATCTCAGGGCCCAGTCATATGATAATGCTAGGAACATGTCCGGAAAATATACAGGACTTCAAGCAAGAATTCTAGAAAAGAATAATTTAGCTGTTTACTCTCCTTGTTCGGCTCACTCTTTGAATCTCATAGGAACTTGTGCCGCCGAATGCTGTATTGAAGCTTGCAATTTTTTTGACATGTTGCAAAAATTGTACAATTTTTTCACTTCTTCTACATATCGGTGGAAACTGTTGCAGGAGTCTCAGGACATAGTTCAGGACAAATCAGACATGGCCGCAACCTCCAAAGTCACTGTAAAAGGCTTATCCGGTACTTGCTGGAGTGCTCGAAAAGATGCATGCCGGAGTTTAAATCGCAACTGGAGCATGATCATAAGAGCTTTGGAGAAAATTGAAGCAGATGACAACGAGAAATTAACAACACAACTTGAAGCTAGAGGGTTGCTGAAGAAATTGTCACGACTCGTAACAGCAATCTCAGCTAGAGTATGGGATGCGATCCTAGGGCGATTTAATGCAGTAAGCAAGGTATTGCAGAGAGTCGACATAGATATCAGTGATGTAGTCCAACAGTATGACGCTTTAGCAGTGTTTGTAGCAGAATGTAAAACATTATTTGAAGTTTACGAAGAAGAAGCGAAAGCGAAGTCAGGTCTTCAGGATTACGACGTGAGCAAACGTAAAATTAAGAAGAAGACTTTCTTCGATGATGATGATGACGATGGTCAAAATAAGGAATCATTCCAGATGAGTTCAAAAATTCCCCGAGAAACATTTGTTGATCATACTTATTTGACTATATTATCGAAGTTGGAATATGAACTGAAGAGAAGGTCAGAAGCATACAGAATCATTAATGATAAATTCGGATTTTTGTCTCACTTAAGAAATACACCAGCTTCAGAAGTTGCAAGTGAAGCTAAGAAGTTGAAGGAAATATACAAAGACGACCTCGAAGAAGAATTTGTGAACGAGTGTCTTCATCTTCGGGGATATTTAATAAAAAGGGAACAAGTTGAAATGTCCCCACTCAGATTAAGCAAGATTCTCCATGAAGACGATCTACGAGGAGTATTCCCTAATGTTGACATTGCACTGAGAATTTTTTTGTGTACTCCTGCGTCGAATTGTTCAGGCGAGCGTTCTTTTTCCATGTTGAAAAGAGTGAAGAATTATCTCCGATCTTCCATGCTGCAGGAGCGCTTAAATGCTTTGGCAATTCTCAATATAGAGTCAGAAATGGTGCAAGCCTTGGATTTCGACCGCCTTGTGACGTCATTCGTGGAAAAGCGAAGTCGGCGGAGAAGGATCATGTAATGGTGAGTTTAAAAAAATGTTAATTAAAATTATTTTTAAAATAATTTTTTTGGGTGTGGGGGCGTTACCCTATGGCCACACAGGGCAGCACTTCCGGTAAATACGGCCCTGATTACAGTACAGTACACAGATTGCTGTAATTAAATAACAGTATATTAGAAATGATTTTGCAATAAAAACCTTTGTTTTTGTAAAGAGAAATAATGTTTTCAATTTATTATCTATTATCCGAAATATCGATTATCCGAATGGGCCCTCATCCTGTGAGGTTCGGATAATCGATGCTCTACTGTATTATTGTTTATTTTTTTATTAGTCAGCAATTTATACTAATTTTACTCAGCAATTTGCTGCCAGTAATTTTACTAAATCAGATGTGACTCAGTTGAATAATTTGTTATGTCAACAATAAACCACATTATAATTTCAATGCTAATATGGTTGACAATAAAAACTGTAAAGTAAAAATGTTCATATTTCCTGTTTTGTATTTAGTGCACTGGACTGCCTTGTATGTGCACCAGAGATACAAGGATTGATGACTGCTGGTGGTGGAAGGATATGTATTTACAGCACTTTCAGTAAAACACACTATGACCACAGAAAAAAAATCACACCTTGCCCTCGATCAAAAAATATAAAAATATTAATGTTTTAGTAAATAAAATATTAAGAATTGTGTACATATTTATATGAAACATGTGTGACCACATACCTGTTCGTATATACATGCCTGTATATACATGTAGGCCTACGTGGTCTTTCATTGTTTCTGAGACCGATTTGAGTTTGATATCTCAAATTCTGTCCTGTATCATCTTCCCATGGCCTGTTGTGCCCTCTAGTGGTGGTACAACTCACACCACATCACTGCCATAGAGAAACCAGTTTTTCTGTATAAATGTACGGTCTTAATTTTTCTGCATCTCTTGAGTATGTACTACTATTCCTGTATTTTATTATTTGTACACGTTCTTTTCAGTGTATAACCGGTACTTTTGTTCAGCCCAAAAAGTTGTTTATAATTTATGGTGTGTTTTAAAATTTAATATATGAAGTTAAGTCAATGATTATGTCTGCAATATAAATTTGTTAATTATAATAAATGTTTAATAAATTTAAATACAAATAGTCTTACAATAATCTCTAATTTAACTGGCTGTCTAGGTAAAACGTTTATGGCAGGACCCCAATGACATGGTAACAGTGAGTGCATCAAAGAATATCTACACAATGTTCAAACAGATGCTGTCTGAGACATTAACACTAGTGAGACCTCCTTTTACAAGGAACTTCCTGCTGGGATGCTGTCTTATGTTTATCAGTCTCTACAAGTAAGTGAACACCCTCACTGTCAGTAATTATTTACATTTACATCTACATTTCCCGATACAAATTAATTTTTAAGTAAAATATAGCTTATGTGGTCTTCTAAATTCTAATTGCTCTTCAACAAGCTTCTGATTAATTTTGTTTGTTTGTATGTGGTAGTGCATATAATTCCAACAAACATATGTAGATTTCATACAGATCTCACACATAGACACATACAGATTTCACAATTTTTCTCACTATTAATATCAAACAGTGTTGTCCATATGCAGAAAATAAAGGGTACAACAAAGTAAATACCAGAACTGTAGTTTTGTGCATATTTTTTTTCACCTTCAGATTAGTCCTATATATTTAAACACTTACTGTAAATATAAATAAATGTTAAAACCAAAGTTTTGATCATGTTGGAACGTGTATAAATACACTATTATTATTCACTCATGGAGAGTTACAGGATGTCATAGAGATGTCAATATGAAAATTCAAAGTGATAGTTTTTCTTCACACACACACACACACACACACACCATGTTTTTAGCACTCATAGTCCAATTTTATTCAACTCACTCCCGAAGTTTCTGATGTTTAGCAAGTTAACAATCCTCTCTGCCTTCAAGCTGTTGCTGTTGCTGGTGGTTTTTATGTTGAGGTCGTCAGTTCTACATCTATACAACAAATGAATTTTTTTTCCATAAGAATAACTAATAGTGTTTAAGTTATGGAAAAAATGAAAATCAAGATAATTTCTTACATGGTACCTTTTAAAATTATCACTTAACAGGGGCAATTAAATTATCAATTAAGATTATTACTATTAAAGTGTGAAATGAAACAGAAAAAATGAGATGAATCTTTTTTGGTTAGGGTCACTGACAACTTACTAAAACAATATGAGAACTTACTTAAAAAATGACATGAAGAAAAACAAGATTTTCAAGAATATAATTTTAAATCCATTCACTGTTTCTAAAAGTGATTCACAAGCACTCATGGATTCCTGATGATGTCTTACTTTTGTGTATAATATTTTCAAAAATTCAGTATCTTTTTTATGAAACTCAAAATGTAGGTAGGAAATGAGTTTTATTATATAAAAGATCTCAAGAAAATTTATTGTTGCACCTGAAAAATATGGACAGAAAACAAAACTTTCTCTGATTTTGACTAATTTATGGTGCCTATAAATTAAGTTTTGATGTTAATAATAAAAATTAAGTTATTAACATGAATCTTTACAAGAATTTTTATAAAGTGATAGTGTGATGTGTCAGCGCATTATGTTTATGTAGACATTGTTATAAAGTTAACAAACGTTCAGAGTGTTGTATATATAGCATAAAATTTATATATGTTGTCTGTACAGTCTGAACATGACAATCTTGTGGTTACCTGAAGTAACAAATCAAATTAGCATGTACAGTGACAAATGTGGTCATATGTATTCAACATTTTGCAAAATGGTGACCAAGAAATCATACGACTGCAGTGGATACCATTCTAACTATAATATTACTGAAGAAACATACGCAGACCTACAATATGAAATGGTAACAGAACCACACCCGAACGATGTACAATGCATTGGAACAATAAAGAATGAGGTGTTCCTGCCCAATTTAATTATCGCTGTTTCACATTCCATTATAATGGTGATTGCCAGCTTCTTTATACCCAGGCTCAACAAAAAATGGACAATAGGTAAGCTTCATGAACATAATTTAATCTTTATATAGTAGACTCTCCTATATCTGCAATAATGTGGGATGGAAGTATTCTGGGTGTGATAAAATTCAAGATATATCAGGATATATTGCTACACTGAGCAATTGAGAACTGTGTGTGGAATGTGTATATGAGAAATGTGTGGCTATGTGAGACTTTGTACGCGCTGTGTGGCAGAATTACACAATGCTCTAGACTCTAGATCATTCCAGATGCACCTTCCAGATATTGGTTGATTATTCTATTGATATCATGTTTATACCACAGACATGGCATAAATATAGTGATTCAAAGGAGGAGTTAATTGTAGTTTAGCTCTGCAATTTGGTGTACGATTATGTGATCATCATAACATTTGGGTCAAAATTGGTATAGAACATAAGAACAGTGGAAATGTCACAGGGGTCATCATGTCTAAACAGTGGGAACAGAATAACTGACACGAGATAAAATTGCTGTTTAGAACTTTTGTTACAGTTTAAAAAAATTAAATAACAATCAACTCTTGTGAACAATTCTTCAAGCTTACAATATCCAACAGACAGCAATATAACACACAATAACAATCACTTATTCAACAGTGTCATACTACGTAAGTAATACCAACTACAAATTATAGATATCTACATGCAGTAATTCTTAAGTCAGAGTAACAAGAACTCTGATAATGCACACCAAATTATAAATAGAAACTACCGGTACTACTAACTCCGCTTCTGAATTCCTGTATTAATCTCAGCTGTAGCGTAGTATTTGATACAAATAGCCTGGATGCCGGAAGAATAATTAGCCTGTCTGGAATGATGTACAGCGTTATGTAATTTTGCTGCTCACACAGCACATGCAAAGCGTCACATAGATATACATGCTCTCTGTGTCTCCTCAGTGTAGCATGTACTTTTTTATATATTATAACGTTGCAGAACTCAGACCCTATAGGGGATCCACAAATATAATATAGCTGTAAGAGAAGTAAACTAATTTAAAGCATAATGATCAATAAATATGCAAAGGTAATGGGAGAATAAAAAGAAAAATAGTAGACGAAGATAATAAATGAGTGAATAGACTAGACTGACAGACAAATGACTGTGACCCAACCCCAGTGATTGGCCAGATAAAGGCTATAAAATAAAATGTAAACTAATAAAAAACCTAACTAATATGTCAAATTATGTAACAGGTATTACCCAAGTTATGTAAAAGAAAGTACACCACCAGTAATAAACATGCAAACCCATTGTTATGATAGTATGAGGATAAAAAATACTACCAAGAAAGGGTAGAATAGATTCGAATTGTAAAGACTTGATGAAGGAATTAAAGGGACTAATGTCAATAGCCCAAAAAAGTAACTTTACACAAAGTTGTAGTACTAACTTTGTGAGTTAGAATATTTATGTATTTTAAAATAACCTTACTAATATAAAAAGCAAACAGAGATTTAAAAAAAAAACTGACTTTAAGATTAGGTTTTAAAAAACTAATTTAAACCAAGAGTGAGAGGTAGGTAGCGAGCACGGATCCAGAGCCTTGATTGGGGGGGGGGTTCAGGGGAAAAATTAACAGAAGTAAAATTGTTGATATGGCTTTAGGGCTATAAATTTATACTTACTATATCTAAATTAATTTTAGTTTTATTACAGTAGGTTATAAAAACACAAAAAAAGGGAAAAGTACTTTTAGTTTTGCTGTTTATCTTTTTTTCTTATCTTGAATTGTCCATAAACGTTATGCAGTTAATGACGTTAAATGTTACTTTAAGAAACGTTTAAAGTTTGAGTACAAAACTTTTTTAGGTTTGAGTACAAAATGTAGTTCACATCAAATACATTATTTGTTAGTATTACACAACTATTTTTTACACAATAAACTCTAACCTTCTTTTGAATTTTTTTGAAAAACGATCAATAACTTTGTCGATTTCAACTTTTATGTCCCTGTGAATGTTCAGTAGAGCAAGTCCGACTAACCTTTCTTCTCCCATTCGGGATCGTATCCATGTTTTTAATCTTCTTAAAGTGGAGAACGATCTTTCTGCACTGGCGACACTTGCCGGCAGTGTCGCTAAAATATGCAACATACTTTTTATTAGTGGAAAAATATCTGCATCACAAACATCAAGAGTCGCCAGAGCATTCTTTGGCAAGACACCTTCCCTGTCTCGTTCCCACTTCCTCCTCCAAAGATGATATTCACTTGAAACTATCTGTTCAACTATGCTTTCATCTACATTTAAAAGAGGATGAAATTTCTTAGCAACTTTCTTCAATGTCAACATGATTCTATTTTTTGTTTCAATGTCTTGGAAGTCTTCTTTCATCATTTGTGCTGGAATGAACATTGTTAAACCGTACAGCCATAGAGTTTCTTCAGAGAATCTAGTTCTCAAATCCTCGGTGATGGATTCCAAAAGTGGTATATATAATGATATTCTGTAATATTCTTCTGGATTAGATTGATTAGATGTAGGGTGGTTAGATCTGTGCTGTTGTCGCTTTACCAAGCGTGGTACTGTGACTTCGATATCTAGAGAACTGGCAGTAGAATTGCACTTTTCAAAAAGTGTGCAGAATTCTTCTTCAGAATTTCCCCTTTTCTCCTTCAAGGTTTTCAAAGTGTCTTGGACCAGTGAGCCAGCCTTGTGAACTGTAACGCTTTCCTTTTGCAAATATCAGCTCAAGGGAAGAGTAAGTGATAAAACTTTACTTATGCACACAATTGTAACTATGAAATCACTACTGCAAAGAGCAGCAATCAATGATTTAGCCTTTGAAGCCGATTTGATTTCCCGCCATTCCAAAATCATATGTAAAGCATCGACTATTTTTGAGAGATTGGCACGAAATTGTAGTACCGTCGTGTGTCTTTCTACCCATCTAATTTCACAAACACCAGAAACTTGAGTTCCAAGAACACTCTTCAGAACAGAATTTCTTTTGGCAGAAGCCGTAAAGAACGAGACCGTTTCTTTCATAATACCAGTGGCGTTTCTTACACATTGCAGAGAAGAAGATTTTGACAGAGACAGGTTCAACGCATGACTGTAACACGGGCACCTTACCTCATTTTCAGCTTCTTTCTGCATTTCAGCTACAGCTCCACAAACTTCTGATACCATGACACTACATCCATCGGTACCTATTCCAACACACTGTTTCAGGTCCAAATTTAATTGTTTCAATGTATCCAATACTAGCTGTCCAAGAGCACTACCGGTTAAAATTGGTTCACCTTGATTATCTGACTTTTCTTGATTGGCTTTGTATGCATCTGTAAATTGTATAAAGTCTTCTTTAACACCTCTATCTGTTACATACCTCAACACAATGCTCAGCTGAGACACGTCTGTAGTTTTGTCAAATATAACACTGTAAAACTTACTTTTATCCACTTTACTTAATATAGTAGACAAAATTTCTTCTCCAATGCATTCAATAAGCTCGTTTTGGGTGGTCTTACTAATATAAGTTGCCCTTGCGTTTGCCGTTGTAAGGTGCTTCTCCAATGACTTATCTCCTGCTTGAATACGAAACCGAAGTAGTTCTCTGAAGTTGCCTTCATTTATTGGACTCGATTCTGTTTCACTAGGCATAACAAGTTCTCCATCATCCCTATCACCTCTAAAGGCTATGTTTTGTTGGCCTAAAAAAATTATTGTATGAATGATAGGTTTCAACCGTGCTCTGTTTTCATTTACTTGCGACAACCTCTGTTTGTTTATTTGGTTGATGACATCCTTGTTAGGATTGTGATAAGCTTCAAGAAATTGTTTCCCTGCTTGCATGGCTTGTTGATGGTATACGTTCTTGGTATGTGTTTCAAGAGCGCCATCTTTTACCAAAAGTTTTGCGAACGATTGCAATGGTTTTACTACAAGTTTTTGGAGGGCAACATTTTTTTGAAAGCCTCCAACACCAACATGTCCTGTTGCGAACAAAGTTCAATATTTACAGAACAATCCTTTTTCACTCGGGGAAATTATCAGCCAAGGATATTTTGCTAAGTGCCCCCGACTAACAAATCTCCTTTCTTCTTTTCCACTTTTCACGTGAATGGAGAAAGGAAACTCATAATCATCTGTGGGTTGCCAAGGGGATTCTAAAAGTCGGCATTTTGTATGGTCATCAACTACTTTCCCTATAAACAACGCAATGTCGTTTTGGAAAGTCATTCCATGTACTTCTTTTGGTAGAGCTTGTAGATGGTTTCAGAAAAGATTGAACTGAGGATGAAGATACGACAGAAGTAGTCTGTTCTTCACTTTCATTACTCAAGGGGTCTTTAAGAGTTTGGTCAGAGGATTGTAATGGGTCTTCACTAGTTTTCTGAATTTTTCTGTTTAGGTTCAAGGGTTGAAAAAATGATTCAATTGTTCTCTTTTAACATTTAGGCCTACTTCCTTCAGATGTAATGGCCTGAAAAAAATCAAGCCATTGATGTAGTTTAAAATAATAATTATAGGATATGCCAACAGGGCTTGAGTCGACCTGGTGGTCTTAAGTCGACCACAGTGTAACTAATTTTTCAAAATTTCACTGGAAATAAACGTTAACAGGTTTTCATAAGCCAAATTAACGTTATTTTGTTCCATTTGAAATAAATAATCATATTTTTTCTATACTTTCACAGTTATTTGGTTCAATAGAAACAAAGCCTAATGAAAATAAAACAGCAAATCACTTGAAAAGGGGTCGACTCAAGCCCTGTTGACAGTATAGATGTCGTAGCTAATTGGACTAAACGGTTGCTCGGCCGAACGGCTGGTTGGTTAGACTAAAGTGCTCGGAGCAGCGCGTTAGCTTAACCAACCGGTCAGTCAGCCTAATGAACTTCGATCAACGCTCTCATCTATTTAACCAGTTGGTTAGCCCAACAAGCATTGAGTTGCGTACTAGTCTAATTAACTGGTTACTCAGGCAAACGTTTGCTTACGTATGCTCGTGCACACGTTTCTTTGCATAGGCACGGATATCTTAAGAACCACTGCATCGATTTTGATCTACCAAGACTCATTTTTTCTGTTATTATTTTGTTTTTGAGGTTATAGCATATTACGTAACAAGTGCGCGAGAGGAACAGTTTGGCACATGTTATGCGTACGATATTTTTCCTCATGTAGTGCGCGAAGTAGCTACTTTGCGCACTAGCATGGAAATAACATATTAATGTTGCTTAAGAAAACTTTTTGAAAAAGAACCGCTATCAATTCATTGGCAATGAGCTTCCTCCAACATGACTTTGTTACTTCAAATCGTTGAACATACTTCTTTAAAATTATAAAATACTCCAAAATGATCTGAGTATATTGATGTTAAAGATAAACAAATGTCTATTTTTTTAATATATTGTGATTCTATAATGTATAATTAGATAAACTGAGACATCTGTCCATTATTTTTTGAGTTATCAAGATTTTATAATAATATAAGTTGATTCATTTCAATCATGAATGTTTCCAAAAAGGTTTGACAAATTTAAACTGTTATAACTTCGGATCTAGTGAGCCGATAAAACAAAATTACATAAAATAGATTACATAAAATAGATAATACAAAATTTTTTATATGAATCATACAATTGATTCGATAGTAATGAAGCGGAATATTTAATTTTTCTACAAAAAAAATGTTCTTGTATTAAAAAATGAGCTTCATCCAACATGATTTTGTTACTTGTTAAAATTGTTGAACATTCTTCTTTAAAAGTAGAAAGTACTCCAAAATGATCTCAGTAATTCGATTAAACTAAACAAATATTTTTTAATTTATTGTTTACCGTTTAGTCCAATTAGCTACAACATAGATATAGGCCTATAAGTATGTAAGAAGAGAAAAAATAACAGTATCAAAATTTAGCCTATTTCTGTTATTGTCTCTTCTGTTATTATGCTTTGTTATCAGTCCGACTGTCTGTTTGTGTTTTTTACAAGAAATTATATCTCATGAATGGAGTACATACAACAACAAAGAGCCATATTTACAATACTAATACAGTAAATGTTGAGGTTAGAAAATAAACAAAAATCTCTTTCGACATAACAACTCATTCAATTACTACTTCTCTAAATTTCCATAAATCATTTGTTACTTACCATGATTGACGATTCGTAGAACAAACGTTAATACATTTAAATGTTTCAAAACAATCACATTAGATCCGCACTTGTAACGACATTAGAGGAACCGCACATGTGAAAGCACTCTTAGGCGGCTGCAATGGCACTCCACTCACTGAGTCACTGTCAGAGAGCAGTGATAACAACCCTCGCTCTTTGCAGCATTTAAACTCCAAACCTACCAACCCCTACCCAGAGGTGCTTTTCTTCGCAGCTTGAATAAACATTTTTGATTTATAATAAATTAAAATTTGGAGTAAACAGTTACGATGACGAGTTTTCATATATGTTTAATAAAAAGTAATACATTTTACTCATAAAAAAAGTTTTAAATGTTTAAAATACACCGTTTACTTTTTATTTGTATGGTTTGGGGGGGCGACCAACCCTACAGCTCCCCCTTAAATCCGTGCATGGTAGGTAGGGAGTGTTAATGATAACCAGTGAACCAAATTAATATATGATAGCAACAGTGATTGTAAAACTTAAGGAATTAAAGATGAATCACTACTGTGAATTCAAACAAAGTGGATTACAAATGTGACTAATTTAAATAAACACTTAACCAATGTAATCAGTGAAGGTGATGGATAGGATAGGGATGAATTAATATAAACAATTAATAGTATTAATAAAAGAAAAAACAATGGTAATAAACCATAAACAATAATAAAATGTTGATAGATAAACAATAAGAAACATTAGTAGTGTGTAGAACATATGGTATAAGGATTATGTTATGTAATGTGTCAAAATGGGGGCTTTTATTTTTTATTAAATTTATTTAAATTTCTTTAGTATCATCATTGCAAGTCCCATATGAAATAGTGTTGGATTCAAACAATGAACGGTAACATAACTTTTTGGGCTGGGTGTAGTCGGAGAACGCAATACTTGGTTGTGAACCGAATAATTGTCACGTACTGTGTGTGCGTACACGGGCCCGGGTGCACCTTCTACGCACAACAGCTGGAACCAACGCTACAAAAATGGCTAAGCAGAAAGATTTTCTTGCCATGTGCTTTGGAGATGGAGGAAATCAACGAAGAGGCTCCACCCACCTAAGCCTCTAATATCGTCACCCCCTAACGTCGCTGGTTAACTTGGCCCATGGACAGTCCATACTTCCGTGTACGGCGACAAAAAAGTCGCAGTCTGACGGCAGTGCCTTCCCATTCATCTAAAAGGTATAGTGGGGAGTCTTGTCCTCACTCTTAGCCCAGTCATCACCCCGGCCGGTGGTATTAGACTCGACTCATAAAAAACTGAGTCTAATTTTAATAAAATGTATTAAATTTCATCAAATGTGATAGAAGAATAAATTAGGAGTTACTAAGATAACAACAATGAACAAAATTTAACGATATTCAGTGAAAGTGCTAAACACGTGGTGACGCAACGGACTACGTAAGTTTTGAATATGCAACAGTTTTTTTTATAAATGGACGAAGAAAATAACAGTTAAAAAATTAGATTCATTTTGGGGGAATAAACTAAAAATAAAATAAAATGAGATCTCAAATAATTTTGGATGTGAGTCGTGTGTGTATATAAGAAAAAATGAAAAGTATTGGTTCTATTAGAATGAATAAGTTTAGATGTTAGATAGTTAAAGTTTTTATGTATATAAAAATGTTAATGATATATTTCATATGTTAGAAATAATAATGTGAAAGGGTTTACGCTTTTTTATATTTCATGCACAGAAAGAAGTTTGAATACTAAATGTCACATTAATACAAAATAAAATATTATCTACTATCTTGTATAATTTGTTAAACAAGTTATTTGCAAACACCTCATATCATTTGCTGCACTGATCACTTCGTCGTACGAACGGGATTAGTCCACCACCAGAGGTCCGGCCGACACATATATAAGAACTTAAGGTAGGTGGAAGTGTAAAATTCATTTATTATCAAATTTAAAAATATAGTTACAGTTAGATAAGTTTATAAGATAAGAGGTATAAGATTAAAGAATAAGTTTTATTAGAAAATAAGATCAGTTTAAAAAACAATATTGTTAGATGTAATTCAAGGAATTATTTTGTTCAATTAAGGAATAAGTTTAAATGTTCATACAAATGGTAGACAATGGTATTAACCAATTTTATTGTGTTAATAACTAAGAAATAAATTATGTAGGATTTAAATAATAGTAAAACATCCTATATTACAAAATAGTAACAAGGATGGTGATCACGATATTGTAAATGGTATCAAGACACCATGCACCAAAGTTGTTGTTAGTTTATCTAAAAGAGTTGTATTTTAAAAGAAGGAATAGGGCTGGATCATGAAAAGACCATAAACCATTTTACTGTTATATGTTACCATAGAAAGGTTAAGTGATAACAAGTTTGTGTAAGAAATATTAGAAAATACAGATAAGCAATTGTATAAGTTTAATAATCACAATAATACTCACCATTGTAATAAGATAGGGAAAAAGGATGTTAGACAAGGAATGATTTATTAAAATTATAATAACATTTATTTATTGTAAAATGGCCCAAAGTCATTCAATAGTAGACACTATAACTAAGTAATAACAAGCACAACCTAGGAAAGTAATAGGTAATGTTTAAATTGTGTAAACTAAGGAATTCCAGACATTTATAGCTTAGGCCTATAAAATGCCTGTCAAAATTCAGAAAAAACAATTTATAAGCAATTAACCATTGTATTTAAGAAATAAGACAAAGTGACTTGTTAATTTCAATTATCTAACTATAAGAGTATGTCATAAATAGAGTAAACAGAAAAAATAAGTGAAATATGTAATAAAATAACATTAGTAAATTGGTCAAAACGTTAATACATGACCAAGCCCAGCATTATAGGATATCAAATTAACCTTTGAAAGAAAATAAAAGACATTGCTGTTAATATCATCTCACACATTGGTAATAACACCAATGAATAATAGCAATTATAAAATATTAAGTCGATTGGGTACAAAAAACCCAAGCTTTCATAAAAATGTAAACAAAATTCTTAACCAATCAGAAGCAGGGAATTATGCTTGGGATTGAGAAAACCGTTAGAATTTTTAGACTCCATTATTAACGCCCAAGGTATGCAGATGCCAAACTGAATCCGCTCCAATTAAAATTTAATAAGAGGGAAATGTACACAAAATGAACAAATATGAATAATAGAAGTTGAATCTGTATCCATTAAACCAATGATGAAACCATAAATCAAAATTTAATAATTAAAATTAAAAAACCTTGAGTAAATAAAATAGAAAATAGAAAAAAGAGAAAACCCGAATGATGAAGAACTAATTACTATATCAACACAATTTGGAAGAATTACCTGAGACTCATCAGAAGAAACAACAAGATTTTGTTAAGTATAAATTAATTCTATATAATTGCGAAAAAAATTAATTAACTTTTCCACAACACAATAACTCTCACTCCGAACTTGGTATAATAAATTCTTTCAAGGATTAGTTGAAATTATATATTAAAACTGTATGTGAAACTGTAACGTAACCTATATGCGATGCCTAAAAGTCGACACACTTTTTAAACACTCAGAAGCGAGTTGTAAGTAAACCTGTATAGTATTTAATTAACATGATGTAAGGTTGTGTACTTTCATAACATCTTGTTTATTTTTTTGTAATCAAAAGAACTTTTTGACTGAATAAACTGTGAAAAAATTAATTTTCTTAAAGACGCTAGCTTCAGTCAACTACCCAATCAAAATAGCCAACCGCTGAGTTGTAATTTCTTTATAGCTAGAGCAAACTTTTTTATAATAACAATATTTTGTAATTAACTTATAAATAATCAATGAATCTGGACACTAATAAATTAGTACTGAACATTAATAATCATTCCTTGTTTTATTTGATATACGTAGGGGGACCCAAAAGTAACGAGAATTTTTCTCTGGCAGTTGGTAGAATGCTAGTTCCGACTTCTCCTGCTAGGTGCCTTCACTAGACACCATTTTGTATCAGTTGCCCTAGCGGCATTGTTGTAGAAACATTAGCGCAGTCAGTGTGACTATTTTTTGTAAGCACTGTTTCACGTTTTCGGCGATTTTTAAATTAATTTAATGACAGACATTAAATACCAATGTACTAACATCAGGTTCTGTTTCCTGTTAGGGAAATCAGCAGCAGAAACTGTCGCAATGCTTCGGACGGCTTATGGGGAGGAATCTTTGAGCCAGGCAAGGATTTTGAGCCGACAAGAAAGCACACGCGGAACGAATTTTGCTGCAACACGTTTCATCTTCAGATCTTCAGTCAAAATTCGTTGGCATGAACTCTAGGATATTCCAGTCATTTCCTCCAATTCATCGATTGTTCTACGACGATCAAACATGATCGCAACATGGATTTTTTCAATGTTTTCGTCCGTTTTGGAAGTCAAGGGACGTCCCGGTCGTGGTTCGTCTTCAATTGACATTTGACCACTTTTAAAACGAGAAAACCACTCGTAAATTCTTGCCTGGCTCAAAGCTTCCTCACCATAAACCGTCCGAAGCATTGCGACAGTTTCTGCTGCTGATTTCCCTAACAGGAAACAGAACCTGATGTTAGCACGTTGGTATTTAATGTCTGCCATTAAAAAAATCGCCAAAAACGTGAAACAGCGCTTACAAAAAATAGTCACACTGACCGCGCTAATGTTTCCACAACAATGCCGCTAGGGCAACTGATACAAAATGGTGTCTAGTGAAGGCACCTAGCAGGAGAAGTCAGAACTAGCGTTCTACCAACTACTAGCTACTAGCTACTAGCGTTCTGCCAGAGAAAAATTCTCGTTACTTTTGGGTCCCCCCTCGTATGTCTTAATAATTTTTACTTTAGCAGTGAAGAAAATTTTTTACCAGAATTATAGGTTGGCAACACGTCAGACTCCATTCGAGATTTGAATTCGCACCAGTCCATTTAAGTAAGTTTAAATTATCATCGAAGAAAAAGAAGACGACACAGGTAGAAATTTTTAATTGTTTTTTTGTAAAACAATTTGGTGCCTATCGGGAAGTAAGGTACATTCAATTAAGGACAGGTAAGGAGAAGAACGATACACATTGGGTACCGGTTATTAGTGCATTCGCGATCGTCATCGTTAGCGATAGAAAGAAGAAGACATATGACTTTGTTTAGTTACAATATTCATAAAGTATTTATGCAATTTGTAATTGACTATATTGTAATATATATAATATTTGCAAATAAAATTTTAAAAATATTAAATTTTAAAAGTTACCTGAACACATATATTAATAATTAATTATTAAATTATACAATAGAAACAACTTAATCAAATCTGAACAACTAATAAAAAAAATTACGAGAAAATAAAATTAATAATTATAATGTTTATAGTGTTTTTAATATATCATTTCACTGTTCTAGTGCTTTAAATTGAATAATGATTGAACAAACGTGTGTCTTAGCATAATAGAACAATCTCACCAAATTTTGTTTAGTTTACAGATTATTTTCTTGTTATAATTCTTCTACCCTTCAGTTTTCCGTGTATTATATTAACCCATTATGCTTCTCATTATTTCCGGAGTTTTCCATCATTAATTTACTGTGACTTTTTTTTTGTAGAAAATGTTCAGCTTCAAATTATATCTGTTCTGGCTTCTTTTCCAGTTTCAACAACAATAATTATCTTTCTTTTAATCTCTAGATTCACTTAGTAAAGTTCTTGGCTCCACGACATGTTTATGGGTCACAGGTTTGTTTTTATACCTTATAATTAACATGATTTATTATAATCTTCTTTTCACTTGTCACTGATGTATATAATTAGTTTCTAGGGGTATATTTCACTAGTTTTAATTATTGTACACCTTGTTTAATTTTATTATATTAGCTATATAGTTGTTTTATATAAATTATATGTGTTATTCACTGTTTATATTATAACCAGTTCTGTTTCCTATGCACTTTCACTATACACTGTTTTTTAACATTAATCACCGTTATTTCCACTTTCTTACATTAGGTAGTTTCTGATTATTGTTTAATATTATTTTAATTTGTTTTTTAATATCACTTACAGTTTGTAGTGCAATTACACAAAATAACTGCTTGAGGTTCGCAGACCTCTCTATAGTTGAATAGGCTTATATAATAACAAATGTGTTTTTACTTACTTCATAACTTGTTAAAATTTATGCACTATATTTCTATTTATTAACAACTATTTACATTTTTATTATCATTCAATCTTCCCTCCTGGGTGTAATAGTCACAGTCATGTCGTCTGATAGTCTTGTCATTGTCATTAAACTAATTAATTAATAAGTTTTCATTTCCTATTTCCATTGTATGTACTTATTATAATATTTTCCTTTCGTTTTTTATTACCTTTTACTCCTTGACATTATTATTTATTTTAAATAGTTACATTTTATTTTCATTTCTTTATTTGTTTACTTGATTTTATACTTCTTTGTATTTTATTTATAAGAAAGATTGTGTTTCGGTATAATTCACAACGAATTTTGATGATTAAATTATATTTATTCTAGGGCATAGTATTGTTACGTTATAATATCAAAGAATGTGTGGAACCGTTTACAGAACAAAATAAAACCACTAAATGTACATTTCCAAAACAGTAGCTACTCCTGTTTTTGTATTGTAGTGTATAGATTATGACAAAAAAACTTAAAAAAAAGTTATACAGTCTTCCGAGATAAATTCCTATGTAGAGTGAAAGGATGCGCAAGAGTAAGAAACCAACAATGAACTAAATATATTGTTACGATGGTCTACTTGATAGTCGTAGGTACAGTGGAAACAAAATACACGACACCAATTAAGTCACTAATCACCAGCTTTAATTTTCACAGTTAAACAGTTCGTAAATTAACAACACAGTCTCTTATAACAAATCAAATAAACATTGTTCACATGCAAATAAATGTCAACTAATATTAAAACACAATTGTATTACAATATACCGTCCGATTATAAAACACAACACTTAACTAATAACCACTTGGACACACTGAGTAATTTTGCCCGATAATAACTCTCGAACCGCACTGTAATTTATCGCGACTAATACTGAAACTGAACATCGTTGAGTACTGGTATTTATATCTCCCAAAATTACTAGAATATTCCATAATGCACAATAGCGCCGGTATAGTTACGATGTAATTGCTTGCGGCCTTGGCACAGCCCGTGCACCCGATCGAAGTCTGGCACAGTCTAGCAAATGCATTGACAAGCACATACGCCACACATGTTACATTCCGGATCCCTCCGGAGCATTCGATAAACACGTAGATTGTTCTGTGATGTCATAACACAGCTCCGTCCTTAAGTCTGTTCATCCCGAACTGGCAAACCGTCTCTGAAGTAATACTTAGCTAGGCGATCTAGGTGGACGACCTTGAACTTTCGCTGTCCTTTCTGTTGAATCCGATAAACAACATCGTTGATTCTTTTTTTCACAGTATAGGGTCTTTCCCAGTTAGTTTGCAACTTAGGTGAGCAACCACGACAGCGCTTTGGGTTAAACAGCCAGACCTGATCGCCTTCTTGGAAACCCACACTATTGCTGCGAATGTCATACCGAGTTTTCATTTTATCACTGGCAATCTTCAGCCGTCTTCTTATCAAGCGATTCATTTATCGCAGTTGGTTTTCTAATTGCGAGGAATAGTTCTGTGGCTGTTGGGACTGAGTCTCAGGTGATCCGAACATCAAGTCCCCAGGAAGACGAATCTCCCGCCCAAACACCAATTTTGCTGGAGTCATGCCGGTTGTGTCGTGTACTGATGTTCTATATGCCATGAGGAATAGTGGTATACGTTGGTCCCAGTCTGTTTGGTTCTCGTCAACAACCTTCGAAAAATGCTGCTCAAGTGTCCTATTGAATCTCTCAACCATCCCGTCCAACTGAGGATGCAGAGGCGTTGTTCTGGTCTTTCGAATTCCGAGTAGACGGCATAATTCTTTAAACACTCCTGATTCGAAATTTCTCCCTTGATCCTTATGGGTTTCCATAGGGGCTCCATAACGGCAACAGAAGTTGTGAACTAACTCCTTTGCCACAGTGGTAACCTCCTGATTTAGAATTGCGTAGGCTTCCACACACTTAGTAAAGTAGTCACCTACAACCATGATGTACCGGATTCCATCGTCAGTAACTGGGAATGGTCCAGCAATGTCTATGGCAATTCTCTCGAAAGGCAATCCAACGTTATACTGTCTCATTTTTCCCCTGCTTCTGGTTTGTGGGCCCTTTCTTGCAGCACATATTTCACACGTCTGAACCCATTCCTCTACGTCGTGGCGAAGATGAAGATAATAGACTCGCTTTGGTATTTTGTCAAGGGTTTTGTTAACGCCAAGATGGCCTCCAGATGTTCCATCATGCATCTCCTTCAAAACAGACTGCACTTTACTTCGGGGACCTATCAACTGCATGACCACGTCTCGTCCGTCTGCACTTTCCCAAGCCCTTTTCAGCAATCCGTTTTCTAAGGTAAGAGATTCCCATTGTGCCCATGTGCCCAGTAGCCCTTCAGCACTTCCGAACCATGACAGATATCTTGCCAATCCGGGCGGCGACCTTCCTCTTTTGCTGTCAAGATCGGTCCGATTTCTTCACCAGTCATCTGTTCTTGTCGACAGTCTTGTGTTGTCCAGCCGTCTGCCAGGAAATCTACAGTGATAGCTTGAAAATGTTCGCTTGAGTTTTGTTCTTCCTTTCTGGGGCAATGTCGGCAGTCTTCCGGGCATGGTCTTCGTGATTACCGCATGGCACCCCATGCCGATGTTGTACCTTGAAGTTGTACTCTTGCAGACGTTCGAGCCACCTTGCCAACTGTCCCTCCGGAATTTTAAATCTCAAGAGCCATGCAAGCGCGGCATGGTCGGTACGTACGGTAGTGAAAACTCTCACCCATAGAGGTATTTATGGAAGTCCTCCAAAGCTCTGACAATTGCCAACAACTCTCTCCTTGTTGTCAATAATTTTTCTCTGGTTTAGAAAGCGTCTTGCTGTAATACGCTATTACTTGTTCTTCACCGTTCTGCACTTGAGACAAAATTGCTCCTAGACCAGTATTGCTTGCGTCTGTGTCTACAATGTACTTCCCTTCAGAAGCTGGAAAAGCGACAATTTGCTGCGAACATAATGCAATCTTCAAAGTCCTAAATGTTTGGTCATACTCTCTCGACCACTGGAAGTTTCGTTTATTTTCCGTTAGCTCATCTAGTGGTTTAGCAATAGTAGCGAAGTCTTTCACAAAACGTCTGTATTATGACCATAACACTAGGAAAATCGGAACTTCGAGTTTACTCTTCGGCACTGGCCAGTCTCTTACGGTGTCTACTTTATTAGTATCCATGCTAACACCCGCTGCCGAAACCAAATGGCCCAAATACTGCACTTCCTTCTGAAATAGAGAACACTTCATCGGGCTCAGCTTCAGTTGGGCACCGTGAATTCTAGTTAGAACCTCCTTAAGGTTTTCCAAATGGTCTTTGAAAGTCTTCCCGATGACTATGACATCGTCTAAATAAACAAGGCAAGTTTTCCACGTCAGGCCTCGGAGTACCAGATCCATCAATCTTTCAAATGTTGCAGGTGCATTACAAAGTCCAAATGGCATGACGTTAAATTGGAATAAACCACTTGGGGTTGAGAAAGCGGTCTTTTCCTTGTCTTCTTGATGAAGGCCCACTTGTCAATATCCACTCTTCAGGTCCAATGTGGAAAACCACTGTGCTCCGGACGTGTCGAGTGTATCGTCAACGTGAGGTAATGGATAGCAGTCTTTCTTTGTAATGTCATTTAACCTCCCGTAGTCTACACCGAAACGCAATCCACCATCCTTCTTTGCTACCAGCACTACAGGAGAAGACAAGCACTTGACGAAGGTTCAATTACTCCCTCTGTCAACATGTCCTGTAATAACCAAGACATTTCCTCTTGTTTAGATAATGGAGACCTTCGAAAAGTTTGGCGTATTGGTGTTGTGTCCCCGGTATTGATGCGATGTTGCACAAGAGAGGTTCTTCCCAGTGACTGTCCCCGAACTGCAAAACAATCTTTGAATTCATGTAAAAACTGTCTGAATTCTTTTACCTCATCACTTGAGAGGTCGTTAGAAGATCTGTTCAACAATTCTTGCAGTTCCTCTGGTAATTTGGAATTATCCGAAGCACTGGATCTTCGTTGCGTCATTCCGGCTACCCAGGCCACAGGAGTCAATTTTCCTAGGAGTGTATTGCGTTGTAAAGTGATAGCTTGATCCAACATATTCACCACTCTAATAGGTACATTTCCGGTTTCGTCAGGTTTTACTAAACTTCTGGCAATTAGTATGCCCGGTGTGCTCACTACCTGGGGTTCGAATATAGACCACTGGTTGCCCCTAGTATCTACCTCGGTTCTAACCATGATGATCTTTTCGGAGTTTGGCGGAACAGTTACGGCCATTTGGTTTACGACAGCCATAGATTTTTCTGCTGTCGTCATTGTTGACAGCATTACCTCTTCGCCTCCGATTCTCAAAACATTGCTTTTGAAGTCGACTATAAATCCGTATGCGTTCATAACGTCCACACCAAGAATTGCTTCATCCACAATGTCTGCAACAAGTACTTGATGATTAAACTCAAGTCGATCGAGGCGTAGATATATCTTCACTTTTCCATACACTTTTAGAGGCCATCCAGTAGTTGTTTGCAAGCTGCAAGAGCACCAGATTGACTTGAGATCTTTCACTATGTCGGGCCGCACAATAGAAACTGTTGTGTCTGTGTCAACTGTAATCGAGGTTGGCCTTTCTTGAACGAATCCGGTAACCACCAAGCTCCCGCTGTTTTTCTGAAGTGTAGAAATTGCGCATTCTCTAGGGGCTTCGTCCCTCCAGTTAGTCAGCACACGCCCCGTTGTACCGACTATTGCTCGTTTCCCAGCTGTTGAATTATAACCCGACAATCTTGTTTTAGATATCCAGGTTTCCCACATCTATAACACTTCGGTCTTCCATCTTTCTTATTTTATTCTGTGGCGCCGACCGTCGAGTCTCTGTTCCTTGTTCTTCTTCCTCATCGTCTATGCTGTCGCGATCTTTTAGCGCGCACTTTATGATTTGTCCAACCAGATGCTGATTTGGTGGCCTCAAATTGCAAAGCATGTACTAGGGCGTCTGCATTGTTCTGGTGTCTTCCCATTCGTAACACTTGCTGTAGTTCGTTATCTCGGACACCGGCAGTAAATGCTGCATCGCAAAACTCATTCGAAAATCTTCTGGTGCTTCAGGATAGGCCAATCTAACTAGTCTGTCGGTACTTGCTTCAAACTCTTGAAGGCTCTCCCCGGAATGTTGTCGCCTTGCTCTAAACTGGGTGCAGTACACATCTCGCAAATGTTTATCACCATACCGTAATTCTAGAGCTTTTATCAATTCGGCATAGGTGTTTTGGCTGTCAGGTGGGACTTTCTGTAGTAATTCTGCCGCAGGTCCTTTTAATGCAAGAACGAGAGAAACGGCCTTGTCTTTCTCTGTCCAATTATTTGCGCATGCAGCAGCTTCAAATTGGCGGAGGTACTCCAGTGACTGCTTCCGTCAAAGGTTGGAGCTTGACATGAACTGTCCCTACTGCAGGCAAAGTGACTTTCTCTATTAACTTATTTTCTGTCTTTATCACTGGTACAGTCTGTTCAGAAATTTGTTTTGGTTGAATCTTCATACACTGTTCAACGTCAATTTTAATTTGTTCTCTTATGTTTGCCATTGAGTTTTCTACTGCAGATATTTTTGTTGACATAGCTGCTTCCACATTCAAGACAGATTTTTCTACTTCCAGATATTTTGTAGACATCAATTCTTCAACACTCGAGACAGATTTTTCTACTTTAGCTATTTTTAATGTCATTGATTCTTGTACCTGATATTTTAGTAACTTGGTTATTAAGCTCACCTCGTAGGAGACCCAATTCTGGAGTACTATGTTCTTGCATCTGTTTCTGCTCCTGTATTAATGCTTTGATGTCTTCTGTTTCACGCTTCCGTTCCTCTGCCTCCTGTCATCGCCGTTCCTCTGTTTCTAGCATTAATGCTTTCTGACGTTCCTCAGCCTCTTCTCTTTCCTGCCTGCGTTTTTCATCCTGTCGTTTTTCTGCTTCTTCCGCTTCCTGTCCGCGTTTCTCATCCTGTCGTTTCTCCGTCTGTAACAGCAGCGCCTGTAGATTTTCCATCATCTGACTGGCATCCATTGTTTTCCGATTAATTATGAATTACACTCGTCTTGTACAAAGTGTCCACTGTTTCCACTGTTGACCGTTCTATCCCAGTTCTGACACCACTGTTACGACGGTCTACTCGATCGTCATAGGTACAGTAGAAACAAAATACAAGACACCAATTAAGTCACTATTCACCAGCTTTAATTTTCACAGTTAAACAGTTCGTAATTAACAACACAGTCTCTTATAACAAATCAAATAAAAATTGTTCACACGCAAATAAATGTCAAATAATATTAAAACACAATTGTATTACAATATACCGTCCGATTATAAAACACAACACTTAACTAATAACCACTTGGACACACTGAGTAATTTTGCCCGACAATAACTCTCGAATCGCACTGTAATTTATCGCGACTAATACTGAAACTGAACATCGTTGAGTACTGGTATTTATATCTCCCCAAATTACTAGATTATTCCATAATGCGCGATCGCGCCAGTATAGTTACGACATAATTACTTGCGGCCTTGACACAGTCCGTGCACCCGCTTGAAGTCTGGCACAGTCTAGCAAATGCATCGACAAGCATGTACGCCACACACGTTACCTTCCGGAACATTTGATAAACACGTAGGTAGATTGTTCTGTGATGTCGTAACAATATACAGTATCAATGAAACACCAAATCTTTGGAAACATGGAAATACTACGAAATTAAGTTTTCAAATACAAAGCAAAAGCAAAAGGAACCACCCAGAGATAAAAATGATGAGATACAGTACATGAAAAGAGACACCAGAAGACAGATGGGAGACATTCAATATTGCAGAGAATTAAAAATTAGATGTCTGTTAATCAGTGGTGAGTCATGGCTATGATATTAGAGAAGCACTACATACTTTCTTCATGTCCACATTTTTACATGTAGTTTTGTACCAAACAATATTTAATTATGCAAAAAAATACCTTCAAGCTTATTCATTATATATTTACAGTTAGATGCCAATACTGTGTATCCTATCATTTGTATTTTACCTGGGATCCTTAGATGTAGCCCTTTGACTTTTTTTGTGAAGATGTCAATTATGTACATTGTTGTAAAAAGACTGTTTCCATCACGAAAAATTATGTATAACTTCATTTCCTGTCGTGGACTAGTGCAGTCGTAGCAGAGAAGCTTCTGAAGTGGCCCCTTATATTGCTGTTGTATGATACAATGCTTTAGTGTTTCAGTTACAAGCCTAAACGTTAAATATAATCTTTGTTATTATAATATTTAATTTAGAATATGAAAAATGCTTAATACAAATTATATAAAAAGCATTCAATGGACAAACAAGAGTAGATTGTAATGCGACTTATGGATGAGTAAACGTACTGCCAGCTCACATATCTTTTGCTGTCTAACAAAATATTTAAGCACTTACATATACAGAATGCTACTGGTGACTGAAGGCACTTCCTTACAGTATATTACACACACACTTGGCCTGGATGGACTTAGCCGCCAAATTTCTTTGATATAACTTACATTTCAACCTATTTTCTCTGCTTTTCCATCACATCGTAGAATAATCTGATAAATTATTATAAATTATTTACAATAATTTTTAGTAGAGGATTTTGAGAAATTATAAATGGCACTTCCGTTGACGCTTTGCAACTGCTGTTAAGATGTTTGTTTCTGTGAAGTAAATTTGTATTGTATTCTGTTGCAGTAATGTTTTCACTCGCCACTTCTCTGATGTACCTCAGCTTATATTTCATACCACAAGGCTATATTATAATAGCTATTTTTGGAATTTCCCCTTTATTCTCTGGTGTAAATTTGAATCTCCTTGTAAATTTGATTGTCGACATTTTTCCAACTAACATCAGGTAAGTTTATTTACAATTTTAAATAATCTGCTGTTTAGGCCTATTGGTTAATTTAAAATGTAGTCTGACATACACTGATAATTTGTACATCAACTTTAACTTTAAACAGTCGGTGTATTTCCCTTGTTTATTATTATTATTATTAAGTTTTTTTACTTTCTAACACTATCAAAATTAGAAATATATTATGTTTGAGACAATGTCAGATCATAACCCACAACCTTCTAACTTATAAAGAACATTTCTCAGATAATTTTTTGCTTGCTTAAATATTTTATTGCACAGTTTTAACTAGTTTCTTGTATGCTATTTGGTTATAGCTTGTACACAAACTCCACAATTTTTTAATAAAAAAGAATACAGTAGGACATTTCACAAACAGGATGCATAATACAACAGTATACATCATTATCTATATAAATAGCATGGATACCAGGATACTTGTATTTGATTAGAGGCTGTTACACCAATTTGCATGACTACACATCAACAAAACACTTCTAGCAACTAACATGATATAACTATATTGCAACGGAACACACGATGATAAGCTATGTTGTTTGTATCAGAGCACATGGATGATGAGCATTTTCATGTTTAAATTGGTTTTATTTAATACTTTGCCTTTTAGCCATAAGCAGAGGCGGCTCTTCCATTAGGTGAAATAGGCGGCTGCCTAGGCGCAGGCCCTGAGCTTAGATCTATGATCATCTATATCTTATTTGTCCGGGAATCTACTACTTGGTCTACTACTACTACTAGTATTACACATTTGATTTGACTTGTTAACCATAACAATATAAAGTGCATCTATTTTGAACTTACCGATTCAGTTTTACTAAACATGGTCGAAATGGTGTTAGTTTCGCAGGTAATTAATGCTCAATCTAGCAGATAAAAACAGAAACAGAAATAATAAAATCGAACTTTGTGTTTTTCAAAATTCCCACCTTACATAAAAATCCCTTCTTAAATAAAAATACTTATAATTACCTTTTTTACCCAAAAGTTACGTATTTCCTTCATTAAGAAGTAAATCGCAGCATAAAAAACTAATAAACGACCTTGTTTACAAGTCCAAAACAATAATCGAATCTTGTGTTTTTCAAAATTCCCACGCAAATGAAAACACGAAAAAAGTACAACACGGCAAAAGTACGGCTATGTGAAAGCACCCTCAGTGAAACAGCTGTTCAGTATTTTCGCGTGCAGAGTTTTGAGGTTAGTTATGTTTATTGTTCACTGCGTGTTCAGTGGGTTTATTTTGTTTGTTTAACAACAATCAAGTGATTCAGTGTGGCTTACAATGTTTTGTTGCTTACATTTGTAATAATTTGTGGTTTGTCATGTCTTCGAGTGGAAATACAAAAAGAGAAAGAGACATTGGAAGAAAGTATGAAACTGGTAGTGTTAAAAGACAAAAGAAGAAGGTGAAAGAGGAATTCGGACTAAAGATAAGTGGTTCATTGGATAAATATGTGGTGAGCTCTACAGCCAGTACTTGTAACATAGAATCTATGCAGGTAGAGAAAAATGAGTTAAGTTGTACAAAGGAAAATACTCTGCTGCCTAATACTGTAAATGGTCATATTCCTAGTAAATACGATGACGCAGATAATCCTGAAAATTTTAGTCCTATTATTAGTAACATAGAGTCCTTGCAGGCAGAAACAAATGAGCCTAGTTGCAGTCAAGAGAGTACTAATAATACTAATTCATTTGTTCCTGACACTATTATTTATGACCCGAGTGCGTGGTCACTTCCACTTAATGATAAGGACAGATTAATACTTGTACGAAAAGGGCCCATCAGGGAAAATATTGTGAGATATCCAATAGACTGTCATAGTAGACATTTTTCAACATTGCACTATACTAGGATTTTGAATAATGATGAGAAACAGGACAGGTGCTGGCTAGTTTACGCAAAAATGCAGACAAAGTATTCTGTTTTCCATGCAGATTGTTTTCCTCTTCAAATACAGCTTTTTCATATAGCGGTTGTAATGACTGGAAAAACATAAGTACTCGTATTAAATCACATGAAGGTAATCCTGAACATCTTGAAAACGTTTTGAAATGGCTTGAATTAGAAAAAAAGTTAAAAACTAATCAAACAGTTAATTCAGAGCTACAGAGCCAACTCCAAGCTGAAAGGCAACGGTGAAAAGATATTTTAGAAAGGATATTGGCCATCATTGAGTATTTAGCTACTCACAATTTGCCATTTCGAGCTCACAGGGAGGATCTGTTTTCAGAAAACAGTGGAAATTTTTTAGGCTTAGTGAAGTTTACTGCCATGTTTGATCCAATTATGAGAAGTCATTTGGAATGTATAGCAGATAAAAGCCTGCACAATCACTATTTAGGAAAAAAATATACAGAATGCGTTAATAGAGCTGATGGCAAGACAAGTAAAGCAAGAAATCATAAAAAGTGTACAACAAGCTAAGTATTACCGGTACTCAATTATACTTGACTGCACGAGAGATGTCAGTCGTGTGGAACAGATGTCTCTAGTCTTACGCTATGTTGATGTGAATTCTGGAGATATCAAAGAACATTTTATTGGTTTCATACCTGTAGAGAAAACTACAGGTGCTGACTGCGTTCTCTCAGAGCTCAAATCACTTGGTTTGTAATTAGAAGACTGTCGTGGCCAAGGATACGACAATGGGGCAAACATGAAGGGACATAAAAGCAGCATGCAAGCACGAATATTTGATATGAACCCTTTGGCCTTTTTCACCCCATGTGGTTGCCACAACTGGAATCTACTACTTGGTGATGCTGCAGCCTCGTGCACTTCAGCTAAACTGTTCTTTGGAATTTTGCAAAGGTTGTACACATTATTTTCTGCATCTCCGGTGAGATGGGCAGCTCTGAAAGAAAAAGTAAATTTAACACTAAAGCCTTTATCAGAAACAAGGTGGGAGTGCAGAATTGAAAGTGTAAAAGCTGTAAGGTATCAGCTGGAAGACGTAGCAGATTGCCTTGAAGCACTTTCAGATATTGGTGACCCAGCACTGTACAGTGAATGTAGATCATTACGTAGGGAAATTCTTTCATATGAGTTCATAATTTCTCTGATAGTGTGGTATGACATTTTGTTTAAAATTAACATCATCAGCAAGCTTTGGCAAAATCTAACATGGACTTAAATACAGCTATGAAGCATTTTGAAGGATTTTTGACTTGGATTTCTGAGTACAGAAAAAGTGGTTGGGTTTCTGTACTGGTTGATGCAAATTCTTTGGCTGAGGAAATTGGTGTCAATAAAGAATTCAAACAAACCCGTATTCGCAAGAAAAAGTTTCTCTTTGATCACGAAGGTCAAGATGAAATTGCTTCTTTCCCAGAGGACCTAATGAGGACACAGTATTTTATGTAGTTATAGATTGCATCCAAACAAGCCTTAGTTCTCGGTTCATGGAGCTCCAATGCTACCAGTTTAATTTTGGATTTCTCTGCAATATCGCAGTTTTGATAAATAAACCAGATCAAGAGATTCTGGACAGTTGCAGACTATTGGAAACTGCTCTTACTATTAAGAGAGGAAACGGGAAAGAGTCCGAAGAACTTTATAGTGACATCAACTGTGAGGAACTCTATCAAGAGCTGAAAATGTTCTCGAGAACCATGCCAGAAGAAGGTGGAGGGGTAGCAAAAGCTTTAAAAGACATGGTCTCAAAAGAACTATCCGATGTGTACCCCAACCTTTTTGTTGCCATTCGCGTTTCTATTGACAATACCAGTGGCAGTTGCACCGGCTGAAAGGTCGTTTTCAAAATTAAAATTGATAAAGACCTATCTTCGGTCTACTATGTCTCAAGAAAGACTTTCAGCACTGGCTATACTGTCGATTGAACGTGAACTTTCAACAAAACTGAACTACTCATCGATCATCAATGACTTTAGTGAAGCCAAAAGTAGGAAAATTCCTTTTTAAAAAACTGTTGAAAGACTGAAAGAATAACAAATCTAATTTGTATTATTGAGAGATTTAAATTTTTAATAATATGTGTTGTTCATTTTATTAACTAGAATTAACAAAAGTTTATGAGAAGTTAAATTTCAGTCCATTATAAATGTTGTGTTTCATATCATATTTTTATAAGATTATTCAGTATTGTGTGTTTTCTTTTATGTACCAATAAAAAAAAAATGTTATCTGTATTATTTGGTATTTTTGTACCTTTATATTTTATTTCAGTAACCTTAATGAGTAATGACCTTTTTTTATACAGGTTGATTAAAAACCAACTTCTTGGGAAAACAATTTATTTCATTTTTTTTATGATACTACTAACTGAAAGTCCTCATAGTGGTTTTAATTGCCAACTAAAAAAATTAAGATGAAGATGGGATGACTAATCTATTTTTTGAAAATACTTTTTGCAAATGTCATTAAAATTTTCTCAACTCAGTTTTTTGATTAGCTTCTTAATTAAAAAGAAGTTGCGTAAGTTTTTGATAGTCCTATATTAATTTTATAACTCCAGTTAGTTTTCAGCTCAAAAAACAAGCGTAAATTTCAAAAGTGGGAATTGAGCCCCGCAAAATAGACTCGCCTAGGGCCCCGCAAAGTCTAGAGCCGCCACTGGCCATAAGTTTTGTATTTAGAAATGGATAAGCATGTAGGGTATACCAAATTCTTCATAAAAAGATGTTCTTTATGTCATGTATTTTTGAGTGAATTTGTGCGCGTGTGCGGGTGTGATAACTTGTGATCGCTATATCTTCCGCGGTAATTAACCGATCGAAGTGAAACTTTGACAATGAATTATTTATGTAAATAGCTTCAATTTATATGTATTCTATGGTTCATAACTATTTTATAAATATGATTTTTAAATACGAAAAACTAAATTTGAAACACTTATCATTAATAGGGTCATAAAATTTGTAGATAATTCAATGCAAGTTAGTGCATATTTATATAAACTCTTTCTGGAAAAGTTTATACCTGTTGAAAGCATCAATCATGTGACTTGGGTTTAGCCAATCGGAAAACACTAAATTCAGTAACATTCATTCTCTGTAGAGTAAAGATCGACACAGTTTGTCTGTAAAAGTTGCAAGGTGAAGTTGTGCTCGTGCATGAGACGGTTTTTCTCGAGCGAACATAGAAAAGTATAACTTAACATAATCCTTGGTATTCTGTACGAAGTTCTGCGTACAGAGCCGAGTGGGTCAATTATTTAAATAGAATTATAATATAGTATAGTGCTTTTCGTGTAAGTTTAAGATATCCGCTTAGGGAATATAAAGACACTTCAAGATTGCGTGGAAGGTGTACGACTAATACACCTTATTAAATTGGTACCCGTATTCAGCCTGAGATTGATAAAATTTACATATCAATTAATAATAAACTATTCTAGGGAAAATAATAAGCATTGTGTGTTTAACGTATTAGAGAAGAAGATGACAAGACAAAGAGGATGGCGGAAGAAGAGGACGCCAGGACGAAGAGGATGCCAGGACGAAAGGAAGGAGTGACGCTGAAGAAGAGGACGCCAGGACGGGAGCAGCCGTAGGAAGCGGAGGATTGCACATACTGAGGTCATAGCCTCAATCAAGTAAAACCGATATACTATCAAACATTATAAACTATTATTGCAAATTACAATACATGACAATTTATAATACAATATACCTCTTTAAAAACTATATTTGTTTGTATAATAAATAAGTTTTCATTTCCTCCATAATAGACTTGTTTGTGATTTTTACACACTCACTATATCCTTATTAGTATAATAAAATTTGATCTGTTGCAATATGTAATACAGGGGCTTGACACTTTGACTTTGTTCCTTTCTTCTGTGGCATAATGTCTCAATAGTCTGCATTATTCTGAATTTATTATTTGTATTTTCACAGTTTGACTTTTGTTTTTACCAAACAGTACATTCAACTTCTATTATTAGTATTTGACTGTCATTCTAATGACGCTGTTTTCAAAACCGAGGTAAAAAGCTCCCTTCTGCCACCAACTAAATACTGTTACTTGTCATGAAGAGGTAACTTTAAATGAAATAAATAAAATAAATATCACATGTTATTCAACAATTTGTTTTGTGTGCATGTCAATTTCTCATCAAACAAGCCGTAGATTTAGTTTTATTTATAGTAGTGAAGGTGTGTTTTAGCTGCCAAGCAGTTGCACTGATTATGATGAGTGGACGCGTAGGATCAATGGTTGGCAGTAACCTTTTCAGCATTTTGATTGGACATTACTGCAAACTCTTGTTGGGGATAGCATGTGGACTAAATTTTGGTAAACAGATTAGTAAATTATATGACACATTGAATTTTTTAGACATGTTTTAGTTAAAATGTGGACCATTCTTTTGTTGTACCTATAATTTAGAAGTTTTGTATCAACATACCTCATTGCTTAATAATGTCAAAAATTTAAACAGGAAAACTAACAAACTTATCAAATTCACTATTTCAACAATTATTACATTATTTTTGTGTTTTTAACAAGTTTTTCATCAATGATTACAAAAAAAAGAAAGAAATTAATTTCCACATGAGGACTCAGCCTGTAAGTGGAAATGAGTGTATGAACGAAATAGTCATGCAACTATCAATTAAATGAACAAAAATATGAGAACTATAGTTGAAAAAGTTATTAAAAATAGAAAACACTACTGGACACACTCAAATATACTTAACACTCGAGTACTTCTTCTTCTGATAGTTCCTATCCGTTCCGGACGTTGGGTATCATACAGACTATTTTAACTTTCTATACTGCTGCGCGGAATAAGTCAGTTGTATTCAGCCCAAACCAGGTCCTTAAATTTCCCAGCCATGAGATTCTCAGTCTCCCAACTTCTCTCTTTCCAAGTACTTTTCCCTGTAGTATGGATTCAATAAGTAAAATCTCTGTTCATTTCTCATGAGATGTCCCAGATGTTGAAGCTTTCTTATCTTCACAGTGTTAATAACTTCCCTTTCTTTCTTCATCTTTCTAAGAACTTCAACATTAGCTATATGTGCCGTCCATGAAATGCTCAGTATTCCACGGTATAGCCACATTTCAAAAGATTCCAATTTTTTAGTTGTGGCTTCAGTCAAAGTGCAAGATTCTACACCATAGAAGAGGACCGAGAATACGTAGAAGTGTAAAAGTCTCGTCTTTGTGTTTATTGTTAAATTGTGACTTTTAAATAAACTGCTCATTCTAGTGTACACTGCTCTTGCCTTTTCAATTCTGCTCTTTATTTCTTGAGAGTGGGCCCATTGTTCATTGACTATAGTACCAAGATATGTAAATTTGCTTACACGTTCAACTGGCCTTTGGTTTATATTAAGGGTGCAGTTTGTGAACTTGTTCTTAGATACAATCATTAACTTTGTTTTATTAGCACTGATGTCCGGACCATATCTATAACTGCTTTCTCTCACTCTATTCATTAGTTGTTGCAGCCCCTCCAAGCTATCTGCAAATATGACAGTATCATCCGCATAACACATGTTATTTATTCTTTCACCCTTCAGAGAGATTCCCACATCACATTCATCTAAAGCTTCTCTAAAAATACCTTCCAAGTAGATGTTGAATAAAAGCGGAAATAGTATACATTCTTGTCTTACTCCACGAAGAATCTGTAAACACTCAAGTACACAAGCATATATTTATTAGTGGCAGCGTAATATAGAAGAAGAAACAGCAGGGGTAGTAATTTCCACCTATTATATTGTATTCATATGAATGTCTGTCCAGGTTTGGGTACTACTGCCTGTTCCAAACTTCATCACCTCAGCCTTGGTTGACCCACATTTCTTTTCCAAACTATTGTTGGGATACTACAATGTGGGCCATACTCCACTATTGTCTTCTGTATTCTGCCTGGAGACATGTGTAGGACATGACCCTGCCAATTTATCTTGTAGCGGTAAGTTGTGGTCACCAGCTCTTCAACATCTAATGCAGATTGTATATCATCATTGTTCAGTCTCTCCAGTGCCGAACACTCTTGTCCATCTGAAAGAATTTCATTTCTGCTTTCTGCAAGGCCCTAAAGTTCTTCTGTCTTGGTACCCTCCATTCAGAACCATAAAGTAATGTGGGGACAGCTATAATCTTACAAAAAGCATGATCTGCATCTTTAAAAGGAATAAATTCCAAATGTTTAGTACCAAGCCACGTGTTGTTCAATCAAATATATTGGACTTACCATCTGCGGCTTCTGAAACAGCGTCTTTATAAAGTTTACATGTTTCAGGACGCTTGTCCCATCATCAGAATTTAAAAATAATTGCGTATCATTTAAAGTTGATACACTTGTCAACACTTAAAACATTAAAATCCAATATAAAAACAAATAACTTAAAATAACATGATAATATAATATTTACAACGAGTGCGAAGGTTTACCGATGTACATCGTATGAAGACCGATCGTGTACTAATTTACGTCTCGCTCCCACCACGACAATAGCGCAAGGCAGTGTTGTACAATACATTTGACTTGAAAACTAATTTATCATTTAGAACATGCGGCTTGGTATCAGTATTATTGTGTGCTTTATAAATTTCGTACTCTTCAAGAGCGTTCAAATATCGCCCTTTCTTACATATGTGAAGGGGTTTCAAATTAGTTTTAAAATTAGTGTAGCTATGATTTTCGGAAATAAGGTGTTCTGCAAATTTTGACTTGATATTGTCCAAACTGTGAAAATGTGCAGGCGGCCTATGTTCTGTAAATCTTTTTAAAAAACCACGTCCTGTCTGGCCCACATAAAAGGCGTCACAATCGTCACATGTCAATTTGTAAACACCAGTTTTGTGTTCAAGGCTGGTAGTTCTGCGGACACGAAGATTATTCATAATACTATTAGTGGTCTTATAGGTGACCTTGATATTACTGGTTTTACCAAAAATTGACCCAAAAATCTGAGGCATAAGGTATGTGTACGGTGTTGCAATATATTTGCGTGTTGTATTTTCGCGTGTTTTATGTCCGTTAATGTTACTATGTCCCTTCTTATGTTTTCGAAGGATGTTGTTCACCATATTGACATCATAACCATTAGCAACTGCAATGTGTTTAATGGTGTCTAATTCCTCACGGTATTCTTTATCACCGAGGGGCAAAGATAAAAGTCTATAAATCATACTGTGGAAGGCAGCTAATTTCTGTGATAAAGGATGAAAAGACGTAGCATGTATTACAATGTCAGTCGTTGTGGGTTTTCTATAGATGTCAAATTGCAACTTTTTATTATTGTCCTTAGCAACAGTTAAATCTAGAAAATTCAGTTTACCATTTTCTTCACTTTCAAGTGTGAACTGCATTTTGTTATTGATATTATTCAAATGATTATGTAAATTATTAATTTGCCTTTGTGTACCTTTGTATATTAAAAAGGTATCATCAACATACCTGCCGTAAAATATTATGTTATTTTTGTGTTTGTTATTAGTAAGAATGAATGAATTTTCGAAATTATTTAGGTATATATCTGCAAGAAGACCTGAAAGTGGAGAACCCATTGCTAACCCATTTTGTTGGCTGAAAAATTTATTATTGTGGGTAAAATAATTTTGATCAAGAACTAACTCCAAAATGTGCACCAATTCATTTATACTATTAATATCCAATTTATTAGTATTAATAACCTACATATCATTTGAATAATATCAATAACAAAATGCAGTTCACACTTGAAAGTGAAGAAAATGGTAAACTGAATATTCTAGATTTAACTGTTGCTAAGGACAATAATAAAAAGTTGCAATTTGACATCTATAGAAAACCCACAACGACTGACATTGTAATACATGCTACGTCTTTTCATCCTTTATCACAGAAATTAGCTGCCTTCCACAGTATGATTTATAGACTTTTATCTTTGCCCCTCGGTGATAAAGAATACCGTGAGGAATTAGACACCATTAAACACATTGCAGTTGCTAATGGTTATGATGTCAATATGGTGAACAACATCCTTCGAAAACATAAGAAGGGACATAGTAACATTAACGGACATAAAACACGCGAAAATACAACACGCAAATATATTGCAACACCGTACACATACCTTATGCCTCAGATTTTTGGGTCAATTTTTGGTAAAACCAGTAATATCAAGGTCACCTATAAGACCACTAATAGTATTATGAATAATCTTCGTGTCCGCAGAACTACCAGCCTTGAACACAAAACTGGTGTTTACAAATTGACATGTGACGATTGTGACGCCTTTTATGTGGGCCAGACAGGACGTGGTTTTTTAAAAAGATTTACAGAACATAGGCCGCCTGCACATTTTCACAGTTTGGACAATATCAAGTCAAATTTGCAGAACACCTTATTTCCGAAAATCATAGCTACACTAATTTTAAAACTAATTTGAAACCCCTTCACATATGTAAGAAAGGGTGATATTTGAACACTCTTGAAGAGTACGAAATTTATAAAGCACACAATAATACTGATACCAAGCCGCATGTTCTAAATGATAAATTAGTTTTCAAGTCAAATGTATTGTACAACACTGCCTTGCGCTATTGTCGTGGTGGGAGCGAGACGTAAATTAGTACGCGATCGGTCTTCATACGATGTACATTGGTAAACCTTCGCACTCGTTGTAAATATTATATTATCATGTTATTTTAAGTTATTTGTTTTTATATTGGATTTTAATGTTTTAAGTGTTGACAAGTGTATCAACTTTAAATGATACGCAATTATTTTTAAATTCTGATGATGGGACAAGCGTCCCGAAACATGTAAATTTTATAAAGACGCTGTTTCAGAAGCCGCAGACGGTAAGTCCAATATATTTGATGATCTGCATCTCCTTCTCAACCCCCTTCCTATGTTCTTGAAATTTTTATATAGATATTTAAAAATTTGTTTATATTAATAGTCATGTCCTTGTCATCTTTATACGTCAAGTCACACCCTAAGTAATTGAAGTGTGAAACCTGTTCAACACAACATCGTTAATAACTATCTTAGAGCTTACTGGATAGATGGCTGTGAACGTCATAACTTTTGTTTTTCCACAGAAATTTTAAATTGTATGTTTCACTTAGGATGTGCCACTTATGAACTGCTAGCTCTAACTTTTCTTCACTATCTTGAATAATACCCTGATCGTCAGCAAATATGTACTAATAAACATATTAGTACTAAGTGTCAGCCACAGATAAGCACTAATTTGTATTCCTCTTTAGACCGTCCCTCTTCTATTATCACATTATCGAACAAAGTCATCTATGTATACATTATAAACATTACATAGTATTGGTGACATACTAAACCCTTGTCTTAACTCCTGATTTATTAAAATCTCAGATGTTGCACCCTTTCCAGTATCCATAACAATTGTTATGGTACTGTAGAGACTTTCAATAACATTTACTTGTTTGGCCATATTCAGTAACATTCTACCATATTAACCGCATGAATACCTATAATTTTACAATCAACGATTCCCACTTCATTTTCACTAACAATGCACAATAACGTGTGTACCCATTTATTTGTTTGTTTGATGACTGAAGGAAAAACTCTGAAAGCTCCATAAGTGATTTGGCAGGTTTATAAAATTATAAGTGCTAAATATAATGAAATGGTTTCTGAAAAGGATAAAAACAAGGCAAAGTGTTGACATGTTGAAATAAGAGACAGTACAAATATGATAAAAATGTTTACCAAACTGAAATACCAAATTTTTACAAATACAAATTAGAAGTGTTTTGTGTAGTCCTCTATGACCAAAAAATATTCAAATTCACTAAACACTTTATTAGACAAATATCTTCAAACTATTCTCAATAGAGATTTAATTATTCCTTTTCAATACAGAGCAACATGTATTTATATATAATTACAAGAAAAACATCGTAACAGTAGTCATATATAAATTACACTTAAAACTAACAAGTTTATTACATCCAATTACATGGAATGATAAATACAATGACATAGAAAGTAAAAGAAAATTTGAAAAAACAAAAAGACAATAACAATCAACAAAAAACTCAACACACTAAAACAACACAACAAAAATTAAGAACACAAAAAACAAAAATAAACACATTTTATCCATGAACTATTAACATAAGCAACACAGAATTTAACAAAAAAGAAACAGAATATTTAAACAACTTGACAAAAACTAACCTAACTCAAAACATAAGTAAAAACTTAGAAAATTTAATAGTAGAAACAGAATATGCCATTAACCTAATACAAGACAATATACAAGAAGAAAAATGAATGTAAGCAACACATATAATAAAAAATAATTACCAGTGAAAAAAAAACAGATCTAAACAGAAGCAAGATAATAAAATAATAAAAGAAATTAAAAATGAAGTAACTAACAACATAACTGAAGCTGACAAAAGTCAAGCAACTGTAATTATAGACAAAACAGATTACATAAGAAACACTGAAGATTTCATCAACAATAATAAATGCACACAATTAAATAAAGATCCAACAGAAAAATATCTTAAACAGACAATAAAACTAGTAAAAACAGCTAAAAAAATTTTCAACAATAAAAATACAGACATATATATATATATATATATACATATTGCAAAGAAACACAGGATCCTGATAAGCAGTGCAGGCTAATGTAAATACACAGACGATGAACATTCAGGTTTTAAATGGTATTTTGTTAGGTTTGGTTTTTTCGCTGTAAGTTTTGTATCTTAGAACGGAAAAGGAATTAGGGTAAGTCAAACTGTGTATTATTTTATGTTCTATTTGATCATGTACTGTGTCAGTGAAAATGTGCGCGCGTGCGCGAGTGATAAACATTTTCCCTGCTGTGCGTGATATAATTATCGAATCGTATTGACACTTGAACTGGACATAAACTATTATATTAGCTACAGTTTCCCTATATTTCCTGATCATAAAATGACGTTAAAATATGATTTCTTTAAAATATAAAACTTGTTGTAAAACGCATTTCAGCGTGAGATAAGACATTGATAGATAACCATCTACGCATGCCCTTGCAAATTCTATGCACTTTCCGGCATGAAACACAGTAGTGCCATGTGCAAAATAACCATGTGACTTCCTTCTACCAATAAGAAGCTCGAAGGCAGTCGGAATTTTCTTCAGCCTGTGGCTGCACGGGCAGTTCTTCTCATCTAGCTGTCACGAACGGAACGGGCGTTCCTCGTGCAAGATTTTTCGCTTGCGAGGATTCGTTAAGTTCATTTGTCGGTAGTAACAAGTGCGAACTCTCAGAACTGTTTATTTAATTAATCTTCACACACGTTATTGTTATTGAAACATAGCGTGTACAAAATTGAACTTAAACTGGGTTACTGTGTGAGGTATTCTACAGTACCAGAAGTATTCTATAATTTACTTATTGGTATAATATTATCATCAGTAGTTTCCGCGTGAGTGGAAGATTCCGCTTAGGGAGGTCTGCTGACCGTGGTAGACCTAGTGTTACGTGTGAACACTTGAAGAGTCCGGATAGGTGTAAGTTTAACATACCGTTTTAGTTAAATACCCACTGTGACCTGACTTGTGAATTTTAATACTGTGTAAAATTCCAGTAATAGTACCCCTAGAACCATTGTTCGAGTGCGAATCATCAGCGTCAACGTAGGAACTGCAGGACACCAGCGCAGCTGTAATCATCACCAGGGTCAACCATCTGTCACCGTATGCCACGCCTGACGACTCCACTACAAAACAAACCCCCTCTCAACATAGCCGTGGTAATCATCGTATATGTAATGTACCACAACTCATATATGAACACTATTTAACATTTTAAAAGACTATATTTGAAAACACTATTATTATTATTCTTGTCAAATATATCGCATAAACAATATCATATGTCTTGTGTGCAATAAATAATCTTAAATCCTCCAATATTGACTTTTGGATTAAAACACACGCACTACCATATCCTATGCGCCAATAGTTAAGTTATTGGTGTTGTCGCATAGAGATATTTGGCGCTTAGCAACGTAGGGCACGAAAAATAGCGGTAATTTTATGCTAGACTATATATGTCAAATAATATAAAATTTGTTGGTGAAATCCGACGTATAATCTTAGTTAATGTACTATTTGTGTGTGAATGGTTCATGTAAAACTCTGAGAATATAAATTATCAAGTGTGCATATTCTCTTGTGTATCATATATGAAGAATTTCATCAGTATATTGGAGGTCGATTATTATTTGTTTGTGTGTTAGATAAGGTTATTTACATTTTGGTAAATTGAACTGCTTACTGTGTGCATATAAACTGGGTTACACTACGGTAATAATCTTGTGATAATAATAATTTTCGTAGCTTTTAAGTCAGGAAATTTAAATTTTAATAAAATTTTAAATTAAATTTGATCAATATGGCGGATATGGCAGAAATAAAGAATATGTTAGCTGCCGTATTGGCTAGTATGAAAATCAGTTTCGAAGAAAATAAAGCTAGTCAAGAGGAGATGAGAGCGAATATACAGAAAATTTCAGAAGTAAATAAAGCCAGTAAAGAAGAAACCATTAAACGAAATAAAGCGCTCCATGATGAAAACAAAAAAATATACGCGGCCAAGCATGACCAGTCCAAACAGAGCAAACAGATGTTAGAAGCTATGGAAAAACGAATTAGCGAGACGGTAGAAATTATAAGATCCAACATACAGTCGTTGTTAGAGGTTAACAATTCACGCATTAGTGAATGTGAAGCTAAAATCTCCGGGATTGAGGAGAAGGTGGTACAGCACGCATCCACGGTGAGTGAATTAGTGGCCGAGCAAGACCTGCAACATCAAATGTCACGACTGCAAAGTACATCGTCGCCGCTCAACCAGACTACATATGTCTACAAGTCCCTAGACGACGCTAATTCGCAGCTGAAGTTCTTTGGATGGGAAAGTGAAAACACCATGAACTTCATTAAAGTCTGCCAACGGGACCTGGAAGCGATTGGGGACACTTTAGGTGTGGCCGACAAAATTAACTTGGTAGTAAGATGCCTAAAGGGTACTGCGGCGGAGTGGTTCTCCGTTATTCAAGATAAGATCAACACCTATGAAGATCTGGTAAAGCATTTCAGGGCTAGATACTGGAACGAGGAGGTCCAAAGAAAGATCCGCAGGTTATTTGGCAAATATTCCAGTACCAAAGGTTCAAAAGAATCGTACGTAATTCAGTTGATATCGAGGGCTAAATACCTAGAACCTATAATAACTGAACCGGATATGGTCAGTAAACTGGCACACCATTTCGGACGTGGCATAAGAGTTGCTGTCATTACACAAGGGGTTAAATCCTTAGAAGAGCTACTTCTATTGCTCACAAAATGGGAGGGTATTGACAATCAGAATAATATTATTAACAGTAATGATACACCACGAAAACAGTTTCAATTTCAACCACAACAAAAGCAGCCACAATCACAACAACAGTATAAAAACAAGGTAACAACTCAGAAATTTGGTATCAACAGAGTGGCAGCAGTTACTGAAGGTGATTCAGTTGAATAGCAGACAAAAAACATGTAAGGCTGCACGGCGTGGGTCCGTGCAACAAAATAAATATTACACATAAAAATACAAATAAAATTGCAAAAATCAGATACAACAGTAAAAAGCAGTTCAATCATTCGAATGTGAATAATGTTAGCTGTAAGAATAGATTCGTTGCGTCTGGCCTATATCCTGCAGAAATTAGGGATAGTTTAGTTTGCAATAACGATGACAGTGAATGTGATGAACATATTAGTGTTGAAAATGACACTAACCTTATCGTCAATGCAGAAATCAATGATTGTGTTGGTGAGGTATTGTTTGACAGCGGCGCGGAAATCTCGCTGATGGACGAGGAGTTCCTATTAAAACACAAAAACCACTTCAAAAAATTTCAATTCTGTCTGTTAACCACAAAATTATAAAATCGGCGACTGGTGAATCGCAGACAGTTGACAAACAAGCACTAATAACAATATACATATAGGGAGTAGAAATAGAAATCACTGTACTTGTAATTAAAAAACTCATATATATTATTTTGGGAGTCGACACGTTAAATAAACTACACGCTACCATTGATTTTCCGAACACAACATTGAAATGTACAGTTATAATAAACAACACAATATCAGATTGGGACGCAGGAAAGATAAGGAGAGGTCCGTATGTAAGCTGTATACATTAGTCCGACTGGCGGTCCAACAAGCCGATAAGATAACACATAACTCACTGACCCACAATGTTCAGATAACAGGCGGCGAGCAAAATAAACTACAGCGTGTGCTAGATAAATTCAGGTCTGTATTTTCAAATAAACCGACCACAACAAATGTATATGAGCACACAATTCAAATCACGGACGAGAGTAAATTTGTGCGGAAAACTTACCTCATCCCTCTACACTATCAATAGCAAGTTGATGAAGAAGTCAGGAAAATGCTGGAGAGTGGCGTGATAGAACGCACAGATAGCAATTTTTTGAACCCCATGGTGGTTGTCAAGAAAAAGAATAATGACATTAGGTTATGTCTTGACATGAGGAGCCTAAACACCATCACAAAAAAATTCTACGACTGTGCTCCGAATGCGGAAAACCTATTCGTTAAATGCCAGGAGGTTAAATATATGTCCCGCCTTGATCTCAAAAGTGGATTCTGGCAAATTCCCCTTGCTAAGGAATCACGTAAGTACACGGCATTTCTGTATCGGAATAAATGCTACCAATTCAAAGTAGTCCCCTTTGGATTAGTAACAAGTTTAGCCGCCATGGTCAAGTGTTTAGAACTAGCTTTAGGTCCTGAAGTGGAAGATTTTGTTAGCGTATTCGTGGATGACATCTTGGTCATATCCAAATCTTTCGAAGAGCATATCCAACACCTCGAGATCGTCTTTCAAAAATTAAAGAACGCTAACCTGGCCCTCAGCCTCGAAAAGTGCAAGTTTGGTAGATCACAAATTAAATTTTTAGGGCATATAATTTCGGCAGATGGAATAACAACTGATCCGGAGAAAATATAAGCGATCATGGAGTTCCCGAACTCCAGGAAACCTAAGGACATCAGAGCGTTCCTCGGTCTGACTGGTTATTTCCGACGTTTCACTCCCGAGTATTCTGAAACAATTGAGCCGATGCTGGAACTGTTACGAAAGCATACAAAATGGAGATGGGAGGAACGTCACGAGCGTGTCTTTAACACAACCAAAGAGACCTTTACAGGAGGAGCCTTCACGTATTCCATCCCGAGAAGGAAGGCACATATGTCTTAAATTGTGATGCCTTGGATTATGCCATTGGAGGAGTACTCTACCAACGAAATGAAAAAGGTGAGCACAAAGTGATCGCTCACATCAGTAGATCACTGAACGCAACTACTTCACTTCAGAGAAGTAAATCTTGGCCATAGTCTACTGCATCAGCAAGTTTCGATACTACCTGGTAGGGCAACATTTCAAAATCCTTTCGGACAACCAGGCCTTATCGTTCATGCTGTGCTGCAAGCTGGCTAACACTCGCATATCCCGGTGGATCATGGCCATTCAGGAATATGATTTCACGATTAAGTACTGCAAGGCCAGCGAGAACAAAATGGCGGACACTTTAAGCAGATACCCTCCGGTAATGGAAGAGCGACATCTTCAAATAATAAAGAAATACAAATTCTTGCGGTTAAATACAAAATAGAAGATAGTCTGAAGAATAAGTTAAAAAATATTGGTACGGAACAGCAACGGGACACCAAATTAAAACAAATCAGTGACGCGATCCGGGTCCAAGAAAACCCAAATACAAAATACATAAAAATGTGCTGTGTAAAATTGTTAATGGGGGTTGGAAAATCATGGTGCCTGACGCGATGGTGGAAGACCTTACCTGGATGTGTCACGAGAGCCTCACACATGGGGGGGCCTATAAATGTTACCTAGCGATGCAGGAGGATTTTGTATGGCTGAATATGGCCAGGAAAGTAAAGGCCATACTGCGCACATGCCACGCCTGCCAAACTGCGAAATATCCCAACCAACATACCCAGGTAGAAATGGGTACCATCGTGTCAAAGAATAAAAATGACCTCGTCTGCATTGACTTTTTAGGTCCACTTCCGCGGGCGGCTCGTGGGATGAAGAACCTTGTGGTTTGTACCGATTCCTTCACCAAGCATGTCAGCCTGTACACCATCGGCAGACCTACCACATCGGCAGTAATAAACATCATACTAAATAAATACATACCTAAATATGGCCCCATTAAAAAAATACTATCTGATCAAGGTAAACAGTTTACGAACACCAAGTGGCACTCTGAGCTAGAAAAACACGGTGTCCAGACTGTACTGACAGCGATCCGGAGACCGCAAGGAAACCTTGCTGAACACGTCAATAAGGAGTTGGGGAGATTGTTCCGGACATATTGTAATGTCAACCAAAGTAAATGGCCGGAATTCCTGGAATTTTTCGAATCGGCCATAAATGGCAATTACAATTCGACAACAGGATACACCCCAAATGAACTCCAAACTGGAGCGATGCCAGGACAGATCTGGGAAGGTCACATCGAAAGGACAGCTACTCAGAATGTTCCGGTACCAGTCGAAGTAAAGAAACTTGAGGCGAGGCGACGCATTAAAAAGTGTGCAGAAGAGCGCACGGAAAAGTTTAATGCCGTACATAAACTCGTGAGTTTCAAGACTGGGGAAAGTGTGCTCTTGCATGCATTGAATGTTGGAAGAAGGGAGGACAACACAGCCGCGAAGTTTTTCAGGCTACACAACGGTCCTTATACCCTATCTGAGCAGGTTGGAAAGAATACTTTCATATTAACCAACCCCAACACTAACCGATTGGCAAATTTCATGCCTCGTCGCTGAGAAAGTCCATACAAAAAACAGTTTATACAAAAAAAAAGTTTATACAAAAAAATCCATAAATAAATAAATATCAGGATATAGGATGTACGAATGTGTAGCTATATTTAAAATATGTCAATTTATGTACAAATGTTATATGTAGGTTAAATCAGAGAGTGAACGTTAATTGATTAGAGATAAGGAAGGCAGTCTGATGTGTAGCACGCCAGGGGTGGGGAGTGTTTACATTGCCAACCTGGTCCACTTGCTATCTGCTTGTCAAGAACATGTGTATTTGTTATTGTTTAAAGGTCATTGTAGCCACGTGTCTTTGTTGTATTTATTCTGTCAAGTTGACAGTTATGGGATGCTAATATTGCAAAGGAGTTGTTTATTTGATTTTACGTTTGAGATTATTAGTGTTGTATTATTCATAGGTTTAGGAATTGGTTATGGATGTATCAAAAGAAACATTTTTTTTTTTATTTTGTTAGTTAAATAAAAAAATAAAAAAATTTTTTATGCGGGAAGGGGTTAATCCTGCAATGAAACACAGGATCCTCATAAGCAGTGCAGGCTAATGTAAATACATGGACGATGAACATTCAGGTTTTAAATGGTATTTTGTTAGGTTTGGTTTTTTCGCTGTAAGTTTTGTATCTTAGAACGGAAAAGGAATTAGGGTAAGTCAAACTGTGTATTATTTTATGTTCTATTTGATCATGTACTGTGTCAGTGAAAATGTGCGCGCGTGATAAACATTTTCCCTGCTGTGCGTGATATAATTATCGAATCGTATTGACACTTGAACTGGACACAAACTATTATATTAGCTACAGTTTCCCTATATTTACTGACCATAAAATGATGTTAAAATATGATTTCTTTAAAATACAAAACTCGTTGTAAAACGCATTTTAGCGTGAGATAAGACATTGATAGATAACCAATTATGCATGCCCTTGCAAATTCTATGCACTTTCCGGCATGAAACACAGTAGTGCCATGTGCAAAATAACCATGTGACTTCCTTCTACCAATAAGAAGCTCGAAGGCAGTCGGAATTTTCTTCAGCCTATGGCTGCACGGGCAGTTCTTCTCATCTAGCTGTCACGAACGGAACGGGCGTTCCTCGTGCAAGATTTTTCGCTTGCGAGGATTCGTTAAGTTCATTTGTCGGTAGTAACAAGTGCGAACTCTCAGAACTGTTTATTTAATTCATCTTCACACACGTTATTGTTATTGAAACATAGCGTGTATAAAAGTGAACTTAAACTGGGTTACTGTGTGAGGTATTCTACAGTACCAGAAGTATTCTATAATTTACTTATTGGTATAATATTATCATCAGTAGTTTCCGCGTGAGTGGAAGATTCCGCTTAGGGAGGTCTGCTGACCGTGGTAGACCTAGTGTTACGTGTGAACACTTGAAGAGTCCGGATAGGTGTAAGTTTAACATACCGTTTTAGTTAAATACCCACTGTGACCTGACTTGTGAATTTTAATACTGTGTAAAATTCCAGTAATAGTACCCCTAGAACCATTGTTCGAGTGCGAATCATCAGCGTCAACGTAGGAACTGCAGGACACCAGCCCAGCTGTAATCATCACCAGGGTCAACCATCTGTCACCATATGCCACGCCTGATGACTCCACTACAAAACAAACCCCCTCTCAACATAGCCGTGGTAATCATCGTATATGTAATGTACCACAACTCATATATGAACACTATTTAACATTTTAAAAGACTATATTTGAAAACACTATTATTATTATTCTTGTCAAATATATCGCATAAACAATTTCATATGTCTTGTGTGCAATAAATAATCTTAAATCCTCCAATATTGACTTTTGGATTAAAACACACGCACTACCATATCCTATGCGCCAATAGTTAAGTTATTGGTGTTGTCGCATAGAGATATTTGGCGCTTAGCAACGTAGGGCACGAAAAATAGCGGTAATTTTATGCTAGACTATATATGTCAAATAATATAAAATTTGTTGGTGAAATCCGACGTATAATCTTAGTTAATGTACTATTTGTGTGTGAATGGTTCATGTAACACTCTGAGAATATAAATTATCAAGTGTGCATATTCTCTTGTGTATCATATATGAAGAATTTTATCAGTATATTGGAGGTCGATTATTATTTGTTTGTGTGTTAGATAAGGTTATTTACATTTTGGTAAATTGAACTGCTTACTGTGTGCATATAAACTGGGTTACACTACGGTAATAATCTTGTGATAATAATAATTTTCGTAGCGTTTAAGTCAGGAAATTTAAATTTTAATAAAATTTTAAATTAAATTTGATCAATATGGCGGATATAGCAGAAATAAAGAATATGTTAGCTGCCGTATTGGCTAGTATGAAAATCAGTTTCGAAGAAAATAAAGCTAGTCAAGAGGAGATGAGAGCGAATTTACAGAAAATTTCAGAAGTAAATAAAGCCAGTAAAGAAGAAACCATTAAACGAAATAAAGCGCTCCATGATGAAAACAAAAAAATATACGCGGCCATGCATGACCAGTCCAAACAGAGCAAACAGATGTTAGAAGCTATGGAAAAACGAATTAGCGAGACGGTAGAAATTATAAGATCCAACATACAGTCGTTGTTAGAGGTTAACAATTCACGCATTAGTGAATGTGAAGCTAAAATCTCCGGGATTGAGGAGAAGGTGGTACAGCACGCATCCACGGTGAGTGAATTAGTGGCCGAGCAAGACCTGCAACATCAAATGTCACGACTGCAAAGTACATCGTCGCCGCTCAACCAGACTACATATGTCTACAAGTCCCTAGACGACGCTAATTCGCAGCTGAAGTTCTTTGGATGGGAAAGTGAAAACACCATGAACTTCATTAAAGTCTGCCAACGGGACCTGGAAGCGATTGGGGACACTTTAGGTGTGGCCGACAAAATTAACTTGGTAGTAAGATGCCTAAAGGGTACTGCGGCGGAGTGGTTCTCCGTTATTCAAGATAAGATCAACACCTATGAAGATCTGGTAAAGCATTTCAGGGCTAGATACTGGAACGAGGAGGTCCAAAGAAAGATCCGCAGGTTATTTGGCAAATATTCCAGTACCAAAGGTTCAAAAGAATCGTACGTAATTCAGTTGATATCGAGGGCTAAATACCTAGAACCTATAATAACTGAACCGGATATGGTCAGTAAACTGGCACACCATTTCGGACGTGGCATACAAGTTGCTGTCATTACACAAGGGGTTAAATCCTTAGACGAGCTACTTCTATTGCTCACAAAATGGGAGGGTATTGACAATCAGAGTAATATTATTAACAGTAATGATACACCACGAAAACAGTTTCAATTTCAACCACAACAAAAGCAGCCACAATCACAACAACAGCATAAAAACAAGGTAACAACTCAGAAATTTGGTATCAACAGAGTGGCAGCAGTTACTGAAAGTGATTCAGTTGAATAACAGACAAAAAACATGTAAGGCTGCACGGCGTGGGTCCGTGCAACAAAATAAATATTACACATAAAAATACAAATTAAATTGCAAAAATCAGATACAACAGTAAAAAGCAGTTCAATCATTCGAATGTGAATAATGTTAGCTGTAAGAATAGATTCGTTGCGTCTGGCCTATATCCTGCAGAAATTAGGGATAGTTTAGTTTGCAATAACGATGACAGTGAATGTGATGAACATATTAGTGTTGAAAATGACACTAACCTTATCGTCAATGCAGAAATCAATGATTGTGTTGGTGAGGTATTGTTTGACAGCGGCGCGGAAATCTCGCTGATGGACGAGGAGTTCCTATTAAAACACAAAAACCACTTCAAAAAATTTCAATTCTGTCTGTTAACCACAAAATTATAAAATCGGCGACTGGTGAATCGCAGACAGTTGACAAACAAGCACTAATAACAATATACATATAGGGAGTAGAAATAGAAATCACTGTACTTGTAATTAAAAAACTCATATATATTATTTTGGGAGTCGACACGTTAAATAAACTACACGCTACCATTGATTTTCCGAACACAACATTGAAATGTACAGTTAATAATAAACAACACAATATCAGATTGGGACGCAGGAAAGATAAGGAGAGGTCCGTATGTAAGCTGTATACATTAGTCCGACTGGCGGTCCAACAAGCCGATAAGATAACACATAACTCACTGACCCACAATGTTCAGATAACAGGCGGCGAGCAAAATAAACTACAGCGTGTGCTAGATAAATTCAGGTCTGTATTTTCAAATAAACCGACCACAACAAATGTATATGAGCACACAATTCAAATCACGGACGAGAGTAAATTTGTGCGGAAAACTTACCTCATCCCTCTACACTATCAATAGCAAGTTGATGAAGAAGTCAGGAAAATGCTGGAGAGTGGCGTGATAGAACGCACAGATAGCAATTTTTTGAACCCCATGGTGGTTGTCAAGAAAAAGAATAATGACATTAGGTTATGTCTTGACATGAGGAGCCTAAACACCATCACAAAAAAATTCTACGACTGTGCTCCGAATGCGGAAAACCTATTCGTTAAATGCCAGGAGGTTAAATATATGTCCCGCCTTGATCTCAAAAGTGGATTCTGGCAAATTCCCCTTGCTAAGGAATCACATAAGTACACGGCATTTCTGTATCGGAATAAATGCTACCAATTCAAAGTAGTCCCCTTTGGATTAGTAACAAGTTTAGCCGCCATGGTCAAGTGTTTAGAACTAGCTTTAGGTCCTGAAGTGGAAGATTTTGTTAGCGTATTCGTGGATGACATCTTGGTCATATCCAAATCTTTCGAAGAGCATATCCAACACCTCGAGATCGTCTTTCAAAAATTAAAGAACGCTAACCTGG